>OY728140.1:368163486-369579261 GCA_963277665.1 Viscum album | reverse complement strand
GCATACATCCATGGTATGCGAAGCATCTGCAAGGGGATGGCACATGAAGCGTTGGCTGGAAAACAGAAGGGTTCGCGGAAGGTGGATATCACGAACCTAGGACTCAATTAAGTTCATTTTTAAGGATCAAGGATTAGAAATTTGTGTTTGGATTAATTCTTAAAGTTTGGCTTTCCAGTTCAAGCTCGTTATGCGGACACACAAGTATGGTAGCATTCTCCTACGTAGAATCTAGATCTTTGTTTTAAAATTCCACAATTTCATTCGCGAAATCTAAACTTCGGCATGCGGACAAAGAAATGGAGAAAATTTCAATTCGCGGTACGTACAAAGCGGTTCGTGAACATAATTTTCGTAAGAGGCACAGTAAGCAAATGCAGAGGATGTCGAGGGAGTCGAGAGCACTTTTCACCATGAGAAATGGTAAAAGACAAATTAAATGGGCCCCTATATATAATTGTGGTCCCTTCCTACTAGGCCTATTGGTTCTACCACGAGCCATTTCCATTCAGGACCGCTTCTACATCGGAATAGTCCCCTTTTCGTTCTGAACAGACCCCATTCTGATGGGGGGAATTTCTAGGGTCCTAAAAATTATGCCAAGGGAATAAAATGTTCCCACAATCACCTTGAAGAAGGAATAAAGTACTCTTACAAGTCTAGAAATCTTAATGGACTCAAATTGAGTTGCAGATTTCAAAATAAATTTGAAGGAACTCAAGTTTTCAAAGGATTTTATGTGGCCCATGTACCATCACTGGGAAGGGTTTGAGGACTGCATGGATTGCGAACCACTGATACATGGAATGATACGTGCACCACTGGCCCATGGAATGATGTCCAGTGAACCTAATAGACCATGAACCACATTGCTGAAGGACTCATGCTTGCGAAGGTGATCTTCATACCATCTAGAAAACTCAGCAATTTGTGGACGAAGCAAACTGACAGGGTTTCATGGACCATGATCGCAAACCACAGCCTCCACAAACCTCGGCTGAACAAGTCTTCTACAGGTCACGATATCTCTTCATGGGACTCGGAAAATGGTGTTTCATGATCAATAAAAATGATTTCCCCAATTATCTATAAAAGGATAACAAAAGGAATTGAGAGGGGAGGAAAAATAACTTGAAGGGAACCCAAAGATTGGAAGAAAGAACCCAGAGAATATTTTGGATTCAATCTTGAATCATTGACAAAGCCTTAATCTTGGACCACACTCCCCATAGGTACATCCATCCACAAAGCATAAAACTATGGAATTGAATAATAATAAAAGAATCGTGGAACTAATTAGTGAAACCGAGAAACACATAATTCATGCGGATGAACTCCCCGCAAACGGTAATCCCCTTGACCCCCTTTCAAAAAGGAGTTCCACATAGTGTATCGCTATGTGGATTTAACTCGGCACCGCATACTGCACCATTATGCAGGTAAAACCCAAAGTGGTGTGACAGACCACGTCCAAAACTGCATACCACCATAGTGTGTGGTGGTCCATACCCATGCTCGTGTACCATATTAGTATACGGACGACCCCTCTTCCCGCATACCCCTATGGTATGCAGATATTCCTCCATCCCATAAAAGAAATCAGTATGCAGAATGGGGTATTTTTTTGTATTATTTTTTCCAGTTCCAATCTCTCCCCTTTGATACCATCCATTACTCCACAATCACTCCGTGAACCAGTCCCTCGGCATCAGGTAAAAGCCTCCTCCAAATCCACCAGACCCATATGATCACACCATTGGGTGCATCAGCGTACCCTTTTGAGTCTATATACCCATGGTAAGTGGAGTCATGAAGACTCTCCCCACAACGGTTTGGGCTTCGGGAATGTCCATGGGTCTACATTCCCATGGTACCCCAAAGTCCAACCTTGGGATGACAATGTGAACCTCCCCATTCTAGGGATTAAATATGATCAAATACTTTTCCATTCAATGAGGAATGGTGATTAGTCAAAGGGGTTATGTTCATGTCCCCTTTTGACGAGGACGACACTCCTCCCCTTCCCAGAATGCATTTCGGGGCACTCCTACTGAGGTAAGTCCCCAATCTTCTAAGGTGATCTTAATGACCTTTAATTTCATTTCACATTAAAAGGTTCATCGCTTAACACCCTTTCCCATCGTTGCCCCGGCTTCGTCCACCTTAGGCTCACCCTCTCCCACCAGTAATAGAGGAAGCATGTGATTTGTTGAATCTTTCACATCCTCTTGTTTCTCACATCGAGCATGACTCATGTGGGATTAGAGATTTTTTATCATTACAATATCCACACACTATGAAAAATAATAACTATACTTCCTGATCAAACCATGATATGTAGGATGCCTTCTTGAAGGACCGATCTGAAAAGGGTTCCCATTTAAAAGGGTTCACCCAATCAGTCCCTCTCAAATGGGAAGCTTCCACGCGTAAGCCCCACACAATTCTGAACTACATGGGTTCTGATTCCTCTCTCAAGGATACATAGTAAACCCATATTATGGGTCCAATCCCAACATTAAGTCACCTTCTATCCCCATGGATGACGATAAACTCCAGAGCTCCTTATTTTGTGACTCAAGCCAGCATTACCTATGTAGCATCAAATATATGTATTCCTATGACGATGCTACCAACTAGGGGTAGCCTGTGGACACACTCTTCGAGAATGAACCAAGGATTCATGAACATATGAACATGACTTAAATCTATAATATAGTTCTGAAACAGGCAATAATCCTACCCCAAAAAAGGGTATGCTGAGCCCCACTTCCCGTCCTCTCGACCAATGGAGTCCTTACATGTCGTTGGTCAAATAATCATCCAAAAAATGCCTGCCTTTGGAAATAAGGTCCATGAATCAAGGATACCAGGGTCGTTGGGTGTTTTTGGCTCCACGAATAAACCCGTTTGAGACCATCTGAGAAAGTTATATCCTAGGAGGACCAATTGCACCAGTACTTTACCCCATTCAATCACCCACTATGACCATTTGATTGTGGTGTATCCCTCCCAATATAGAGGGGACAAATTTCTTAGTCCCTATAAGGTTAATCCAACCTTCCCTTAAAGGATAATAATGCAGAATGGGTGGAAACAAAATAAATGGTGAATTTGATAAGGAATCGTCTCTGGAAAAAGAGATGGGTGATGATTCTCATCGGACCATTTCCTCATCACCCAAAACATGCCACATCGGAGGCGGAACACACCTAAAGAGTATTTTTATAATCACCACTACATGGGCTTTTCCCAAATGTGTTGTGTCTTATGCAGACCACATGCCTTTTGAAGAAGTACCTGAAGGACCTGAGGTAGGCGAAACTTAGTGAACTAGACCGACCGAGGTGTTTACTAGAGCTAGGCTGAGTAGTATTTTGGTATTTTTATTTGACATTGATTACCTCTCCCTAAGCTGGTTGGAAGATTTTATAGTGTTTGGTCAATATTTGTTTCCCATTTTTAAACTTTCACTACTTCTATTGTACTCTGGTTTGTGATATTTGTATGCATGAATTTTAGTTTCCAATTTTTTTTATCTCTACACTTTTTCATCAAGGTGTTTGTGGGTGCCTGTATAAATATTTTTTAGCCAAAGGCCTTCCATCTATGTGATATTCCTTCTCAAAAAATCTTGATAGCCCTTAGAATATTGGAGCTGGGCTTGGAGAGTTGGGACCCAAGACCCATTGTGTTAGGTCATGACAGAGTGGTATCAGAGCGGGTTCCACATTGGGACCACAGTGTCGCGAGCATAGTTTATTTTTCAAAGTGAAAGTGTTATGGTGTTTCAAGTTCAGATCTCAGTCCAGAGGTTTCCAGTGTTTGTGTCGCCACCAACGTATCCATTCATCAGGAGTCTAATAATTTTATTTTTGGCATTGTATATTAGGATACTGGTCATAGGGAAATAAATGGTACGTGCATCATATTGTATTGGGTTTTTGTTTTTCCTTGTCCTTCTTGAGTCAGCTCCCCAGATATACTCTTTGAGCTTGGTGCATCTTAAAGTTGTTTTAGATACCACCACAATGACAGTGAGACAAGGTTACAAGGATGGATTGTGGTGAAAATCCACCCCATGGAGAGGCTTCAGTGTCAGGAACTTGTTATGAGGAATTACATCTTGGTGGTCGACCAGTTGATCCACCACCCATTAAGTAGCTGGTTGTGTTAAGAGTTTAGACTGAGGATTCATGCAGGATGAGTGCATTTCACATGTTCCAGAGGTAGTGACCTCTGAGGTACCATGGTGATCCATAATACCAGGCATCTGATGACTGGATCGAGGTAGTCACATGAGTTTTCCTCCTAGTAAGGACACTTCTTGATCAGATAGTGGTCTTAGCAGTGATCCTATTGCAGGGTTTGGCAGGGAGATGGTGTATTTTGGTGACATGGTCCCACAAAGAGGTGATTCTCACTTGGATAGAGTTTGAGAGACTCTTCAGGGAAGATTTTGACCTAGCTACATTGTGGTTGGTTCATATCTATGAGCTTCTACATCTTTGGATGGGTAGCATGATTTTGGAAGAGTACTCATCAAGGTTCATAGACATGTCGCGTTACTCCCTAGTTTTGGTGCGAGACCCATTCTTTAGAGCTCATACCTTTGAGAAGGTCCTCTACAGAGACGTCCAAGTAGGTGTGGTCTCCTTGTCTCTTCCCTCTTATGTGGGGGTACTGGAGAGAGCTCTGGCCATAGAGAGATTCCTAGCAGAGGGATAGGAGGATGTGACCCGCAGTGGTGGTACTACCACAAAATAGGGTAAGGGAAGCGCCACATTTTATCCACGCTAAGAAGAAAGCAATGATAAAGGGGTGGGACTTTATCAGCACTTGCTCAAAGACATGATAAATGTGACCTTTATCATCGCTAAAAAACGCTAATAAAGGTGTACCCTTTATCATCGCTTTTCTTAGCGCTGATAAAGGTCGCATTTATCAGCGCTATTATTGGAACTGATAAAAGGTTTTAATAAAAAATAATATGAATTTATATAAAATTATTAAATTTATATTCAAAAATAATTTTTATTTGTATACATTAAATAAAAAACAAATTTTTATAATTAATATTTATTTTTTAATAATTCAACAATATATATATATATTGTTTTAATTGAAAAAAGTATTTCTATGATTATAATTAAATATATATATAATTAAATAATTATAAGATTATAAAAAATTACATTAAATAATAAATATTTTATTAGATTTATTAGATTTATTATAGATTTATTAGATTAATTTATTATATTTATAAGATTTATTGGATTAAATCATTATATTTGTTATATTTGTTATATTTAATATATTTATTTTATTTATAAATATATAATAATTTTTAATATATATGTTTATAATTAAAATTACTAAATATATATGTGTTTTCCAATGAATTTGGTCAATGAATATATTGATCATGCGTATATAAATATTATGTATCATGCATGAATGTTCATTTATACATTACATCACATTGTCTATTAATGTGGTAATTGATTAATTCATAATGTTACCCATATGAACTATATATATTTTAAAAATGTACTTATAAAATTACATTAAATATATTTAAATAATAAATATATTTTATTATATTTTTAATGATATATGTGAATAATTTTCGAATACATTTGTAATTATAATTATAACTATATATATATATAAATAATTATAAAATTATACATATAATATTATAATTTTATTAATATATATATATTAACAATTATATACAAATATTTATAAATATATACTATTTATAGTTATAATTATAACTATATATATATAATTATAAAATTATAACAAATATATTTATTATACTACTTTTAAAGTTATAAATATATAATTAAATAGATATATTTATAAATATATACAAAAATTTATAAATAAATACAAATAAATTTATATTTATTTAAACAATTATTTAATAAGTTGTGAAATTGTTCTGATAATGAGGCCATTTATCAGTGCTACAAAATCATTGATAAAAGACATATTTATCCATGCTATAATTTTAGCACTCATAAATAGGAATTTTATTATCATTTTTTAGCACTGATAAAGATTTCCATTATCAACGCTAAAAAAGAGTAGATAAAAGAAGTCTTTGTCAGCGCTATAATTTGAGCACTGATAAATATGTCTTCTATTAGCACTTTTTTAACACTGATAAAGGCATAACTTTATCAGTGCTTTTTTATTTTAGCGCTGATAAAACATACCTTTATGAGTGCATTTAACTAGAACTGATAAAGGTTCCAGAGGGTTTTTAAAAAAAACTAATAGGATCCCCCTCCCTCGCACCCTTTAATGCCTTCGCGGAAGCATACCCCTACATTTTCGATCCCTCCTCTTCCGTGACCCCTCCTCCTCCTCCTCTTCATCCTCCTCCTTCGTAGTCGCCGCCGACTCATCCTCCTCCGCCTCCACCGCTGCCTCCTCCTCCTCCTCCTCCACCGCTATCGCTACATCCTCCACCCAGATTCGTCTGTATGTTCTCATTATTCTTCATTCTTCATAGATCCATGGTTCTTCCCTCTCCTAGAATCATAGACCAAGTCTATTAGGGATAGTTCATTAGTATGTTTTGTTGATCTTGATGTAATTCTGTTGTATCTAGTTAGGTTAACATTGTTTTTGATTAGATATAGATGTTTTCTTATGTCATTTTTCATTTTTGAAAACCATTGTGAGTTATGTTGCTTCCCTCTAATCTCAATTTTTTAACATAAAGAATTTGTTTTGATTAAAAATTTTCATTGATATTTTTGTGAAAAATATGTATGATTCTTGAAGTGAATCCCTTGTTATATGGGTTTGGAAAAATTGGTTGGCATTTGGAAAACCCACTTATTATATAATTTTTAAGTTATTTTTTTTAAAATTATGGTTTTCTTTTGACACATGTAAAGTATTTGATAAAATGATTTAAATGAGTTTTTTTTTATTTATTTGGAATGGTATTTCTTAAATATGGTTGGCGTGAGTTTATGGGTTGTACATGACCATAAATAAGGGGGGATGGCCATTGGGGGAACCTGGATATTTTTCACCTTGTGATGACTTGGTGGATCAATGAGGGATCTCGCATGAGTATGGAAATTTCAACTGAGCATGCATGGTGAGTGGGTAGAGACATAAATGTGGCTATTCCTAATAAAGGAATTAAACTTTTTTTGTACATACAAAGGTTTTACTTGGAGATTATTTATTATTTTGGGATAAGTAGTCTAAATGATTTCAAATGGTTTTATATAAAACATTCTAACATTTTTTTCCATGTGGATTGAGTTTGGAAGTCACTGGGAAAATAATACTAAGTTTCTTCTTACCCCCTTAATCTTTCATATGTGATGGATCAATATGGATAAAGGGTCATATGGTGTGTGGGGAATTCTTTAGAAGAAGATTTGATGTAAGTAGAGGGTTTTGTTGAATGGTGTGGGAGTTTCACATGGGGGGCATCAGGGTTATGGGAGGCGTGGACCGTTTCAAGCTCTGGAAGTATGATTATTGGCATATAAGGGATCAGATGACTAGAAGAACAAATATGATGCATGTGTGTCATGAGTGAACTGTAGTGAGAGGGAATGAAGGATGATAAATATTAATTGTGTGAAGTATTGATAAAAATCAGTGGTAGATGGTGAAATATTCAGTGGTCACAATATAATTAAAGGTTTCAATGGATTCTATCATGAAATCCATTGTACTTCAAAGTAACTTTCACATTGACTTGGGTTACTTATAAAATTATTTATACTTTGTTTGGCCTGCAAATTTTTTTCATAAACTGGTTATCATTTAAAAAAACTGTTTATAAACTGGTTGATTTGTTTATATAATTGTTTATAAATTGTTTGGTTTGTTTGTACAATTATTGATAAATTTTTTGGTTTATTTTATAAAGGTGTCTTAATTTTAGAGTTTTGACGGATTATTTTATGGAAACGATTTCGTGTGTGTTTGGAAAAGATAAGGGCCCTTTTGGAAATTGTGAAATGTTTGGGTGTGTTTGTGTTTAAAACTCAAGGGCATGTTTGGTACTTTCATATGCTTTGTGTGTTTTACATTCCCAGCCACTAGTTTTAGTCTATGATGCACATCCTTGGATGCTTGATGCACCTATTCTTATTGAACCTCATGATAGAATGACACAACCAGACTAAATATAATTACATAAACCAACCTCATTCTAATGAAAAATATATAATGAATATTTAAACACACTACCACATCATCATTTCCATCAACATATCCACATCATTCAGCCCCCAAGATTATTATTTACACATTCCACATCACTTGTAATTATATGATTAATGAAAACAAACCTATTAAGATTCAATGAGGTTTGTAAGATATTTCCTATATTTAAATGGACATGGGTCAATTAAAATTGGAAATGTAATGATACGGCCTAGAATAGTATCATAACCAACAACTGACCGGACTTTCCACTAACCTAAGAGGCCTTCATCATCCTTATGAGATTACAACAATCCCCTATAAAAAGATACAATTAATGTGTAATGTTTTACCCCTAAATTAGATTAAATTAAAAATGATATTTTTCTTGAAAACCAGACATGTCCCATTCATAAGTTGAACATCTAGGAAAATAGTAGACACACAAAAAATAAATAAACAAGAAAAAAATATCATAGATGGAAAATAAAATACCACCATTGACCAATAAAACTATTTAACCAAACATGCACAATTCCTAAATCTCATTCGACCTATTTTGGATAGGTATAACATATGAGTTCTCAGTTTATGTTTTCTTTTCAGTTGGAAATATCCTCTACCTTGTGCCTCTCTGCCACTACGAACGCACCTTCATTGTGCGCTGAACGACACCTTAGTGGTGAGTTATCTCCTCTTACTCATTTTTTTCTTATTGTTCTCATGTTAATATTGTTTTATATTGATGGTTATGTTGTTAATTCTATGGGCTAAATGCTCCGAGGAAAATTATGGCTGTTGGTGGTCCTTGTTTGCGAACTAAATTAATTGCATTTTGGTTGGTTCCTGTTCAACATTTGAATATATAAATTGGTAATTTACGTATACTTGGATAATAAATGAATTCCCCATGATGATAAAAATTATGTGATAACCCTGGAATTAACCAGCAGAATTGAATAATGGATTCTTTGTAAAATTTGAAATCGTGTTTGTTTGGTTGTATGGTGTTGCGATTGTGAGCACGATTGTGTGTTGGTATAGTGTTGTGGTTGTTGTAATGATTTTTATTCCATTTGTTTCAATGTTTTTGTTCCTCCACCATTGAATATCAATCCAAACCTTACCCATTTCAATGGAACCACCACTTTTTTACTAGTGCAATTCCACTGAATCTTAGAAAACCACTTTACTGGAGGACTCTATTGGACACTTTATGGACACCCTAGTCAAATAACCATAACAACACATGTAATGAATACTCCCACCCAAAATCAATCTATCTAAAATCATACCATATATTAATTTAGTACCATAGCTCTTGACTCGAGACATTATGTTTCTAAAGAAAATCTAAAAAACTAGTTTACAACAATGCATATAGATCAAATGTGGGATACTAAAACATTCTAGTGAAAGGTATTCTCATATATATTTCCATTGATCATGTGGTTCGGAATATGGGTGTGATCTACTTTTTTCCTGAGTAATGTATGGATAGGTAAGGGTATTGTTTATCATAGCTAGTTCTATTGATTATTGTTATATGATGACCCTAGTTGAACATATTTTGTGTAATTATTTTGTTAAATATTAATATTAATGAATCAAATAGGATGAATATGAATAAAGAATGGGTGAATTCCAATTAGTTGACAATAGAGTATGAAGATGGTGTTAAAGAGTTTTTCATGTTTTCAAAATATCATGCATATGACCCTTCTCAAATCCTTTGTCTGTGTTTACGTTATTGTTTTTCAAGACAAAGTAGTCCAGAGGAGTTGGTTGAACACTTGATCTATCACGGAATAGATAAAAGTTATACATGTTGGAATAAACATGGGAAAAAATTAATGTAGGTAGTGGTTGGGATAGCCCTGCGTTTTATGGACCATCTGATATGATTACAAGCATGAACAATGAATACGACCGTATAGAGGATGTGATTATAGATGTGAATGATGATGAAGATCGTATTGAGTAAATGACAAGTACAGTTGAAGATGAACTTCACGATTGAACAAAATTGTTTGAGAAGTTAAAGAGTTGTGAAAATACATCATTGTATGCTGGTTTCACTAAATATAAAGCAATGTCAGCCATACTGAAGCTGTTTAATTTTAAAATAGGCACTGGGTGGGGTGACTCCAGAATTATGGAACTATTTGCTCACTTGAATTACATGCTCCCATAAGATAATGAGCTCCCAAGCCGAACATAAAATTCCAAACAAATTCTATGCTCAATGGGTATGATCTCTGAAAGAATACATGTCTGCCCGAATGATTGTATATTATTTCATAAGAACCAAAAATCACTTAAAGAATGCCCAAAGTGTGGTGATTCTCGATACAAGAAAGATGAATCCAGTCCGACGAAAGTTGTATGGTACTTTCCAATCATTCAAATGTTTAGGCACCTATATGGAAGTGAAGATAATGCAGGAAAATTGGCATGGCATGCAGATACAAGAATTAAAAATGGGGAACTACGTCACCCAGAAGACTCTCCTCAGTGGAAGAGAATTGATCATGAGTATCCAAAATTTGGAAACGAGTCGAGAAACCTTTGTCTTGCGTTATCTAAAGATGGATTAAATCCTTTTGGTTTCCAAAGAAGCACTCATAGTACATGGCCGAATGATGATATCATAGATATGGTGTCAGATGAGAGCATCACGGGGACATCAGATCGGATGTTCAGATCAGATGTTATGCTAAGCGGTAGTTAACCAACAGTAGTGAAGTGCACAGAGAATCATTAGTTTGGTTATTATATTATATATGGACCAAAGAAACCCTTTTTAAATATGTAAATGTAATGTTATGATATAATATCTCTATTTTAAAGAAAAATTTTATAATGAAACATTGATTTGATTTTCATTATTTCTTATAGGGTTCGTTTATTTTAGAAGATTTCTATCCATGTGACATGCCTTTGCTGGAAGAGAAACGACGCTGTGTCTACTCAATCACATGGGTAATTTTGATGTTTACACAGTAAAATCATTTTCTATAGAAATAATGCATTGTTTCATATTTATGTTTAATTTATTTTTTTTTGTAAGGAATATTAATCTACTCATAAGTGATATCAATGTATGAAATGTTTAGGTCATTATAGTTGGTATCAGAGTAACTGTTCTATTCAAAATCGAGCAAATGAATTCAATTGTTTTGATACTTTATGGAGATGATACAGAAGTCATTTGAAATGTGTAGGAATCAACCCCAACTCAATATGACACATGATGCAATCGGTATGACTCAAAGTGTCTCTTTTTATTTAAAATTTACATTATTTTTAGTAAAAATAACAAGTCACATACTAAAAACTGGGAAAAAAATCAGATTGTTTTGATCTTTTAAGAAAATGATCAATAAGTCATTAGTGACATGTAGGAATCAACTGCACCTTAATTCAATGCACAATGTGACTGGTATGACTCAAAGTGTCTCTTTTTATTTAAAATTGAAATTAATTTTAGAAAAAAACACAGGTGACATACTAGAAACTGAGAAAAAGTATTCTTATTGTTTTGATACTTTAAGAAAATGATCCATGAGTCATTTTTGATGTGTACAAATCAACCGCACCTCAATCTGATGCATGGTGTCACCGGTATGGCTAAAAGTGTCTGTTATCACTTTAAAATTGACATTTTATCTCAAAATGTGTCACTCAAAAAAAAAACCAAGAGAACCCACTCCAATTGAATTCATAATTTAGGATAACAATTCATATGTTCTTTGTGACGTGTATGAAGAAGTATCATATTAAACCAGTACACGATGTGACCGATCTGACTCAAAATGCGTGTTTCTTGTTTGAAATGACATTTTAGTAAAAAAACACAACCGGCATACTACAAACTATGAAAATGCATTTGGATTGTTTTGATACTTTAGGACAATGATCCATAAGTCATTTGTGACATGTATGAATTGACCACACCTCAATTCAATCCACAATGTGACTGGTATGACTCAAAGTGTATATTTTTATTTAAAATTGACATTAATTTTAGAAAAAAAAAACACAAGTGACATACTGAAAACTAACCAAATGCTTTAGGATCATTTTTATACTTTATCAAAATGATACATGAGTCATTTATGATGTGTAAGAATCAACCTCACCTAAATCTGATGGATGGTGTCACTGGTATAAATCCAAATGTGTCATTTAAATTTGATATTAATTTTAGTAAAAGAACAAGTGACATACTCAAAACTGATAAAACCCATTCAGATTGTTTTAATATTTTAAAATAATTATCTACGACTCATTTATGACATGTAGGAATCATCCCCACCTTAATAGAACACACAATGTGACCAGTATAACTCCAAATGTGTCTTTTTTATTAAAAATCGACGTTTTATTACTTATTTTTGAATGAGGCGCAATACCCCTTAAATTAAAAAAGATGGAAAAGTAAAAAAGTGTAAAAGTACCAAAATGAGGAGGATACAAAATGACTAACAACAAAAAAAATCCAAAGGCATCTCATCAAACTCAAGAGTGAGTTCTCATACCGTGATAAGAGTATCTTCCGCCCTGGCCACGAAGGTGGTGACCCCTTCACCAAGTTTTTACAATAACGCATGGGCCATCACAATCATTAGAGTGTACAATATCACCATCTTCCTTCATTTCATTCACATAAGGTTCGCCACAATCTTCCGCACTATTTTTAGAAGCTAGTAAGTCAAAGGGATCATGAGTTCATACCTTTGCTTTAACCTTTTCTTTAAAATGATGATCAGGAGGAGATATTCCATTCCCTTTACTATCCAAGACCTGCACTAGTGCCAAGGGTATATTAGAGTTTCCATACAATCCCCCTTCATCATTATCAGATGGGGAGGCTAAAAAAAGGGTTGGATCCAATCCTTTTCCATGAGGGACAGAAGCTTCGAGGACATTGCAGGAAACAGGGGAAACAGTAGTATCATCAATCACTTTCCATGCAAAATTTTTTGAGTCGGAATCAGGTGTAATCAAATCCCTCCCCTGAGTAGGAGGTTTTTTGGATGGGAGAGATTTTCCAGATCTAGTCTTTAAAAAATAGACTGCATCTAGATTAGCCTTCCCCTTTCGGTTCTTATCATATATCATCTTTTGATCTTGGCATATTTTGAGGTCCACTACCTCTTCAGAGAAACATTCCAATTCCGTTTGACTATCCTCTAAGTCTTCAGCAACCTGGTCGTTATACATACCTCTGGATATCATGTCCTTGAAAGAAACAATGTCCTTATGTTCACTTTCTCTCAAATCAGTCCAAGAGATTGCGGGTTTTTCTGGACACGACAAGATAATAGTACACATTGTACTATCATGATTTGGAGCAACATTACTGTACTAGGTACCTTTTAAGTTTTTTTCTAGCCTAGTGCAATCTAAAATGGGGCCACCCTTATCATGTAATGATATAAAAACACTATTAACAGAACTCAATGATGGAGTTATGATAGGAGGTGGAACTACTCTAACATCTATATTCCCCTCTGCCACATTAAGAAGTGTAACACTCTTGTCTCTTCTTCTTCAATGATCTAAGTCATGTCCCGTCAGATGAAATTTTGGAAAAATCATTTTTCTTCTACAATATGAGGTAGTATGACCAATAACAGTACATTATTCACAAAATAGATTCATTTTATCATATTACACTCTAAGATTTATATCATATGACAGAGTAGAAACCACAATATTATAAATCCTTGGAATAGTCAGATCAACCTCTAACAACATACGAGAAAAATGTCCAAAATACACCATTTCTGTGGCATTATCCATCCTTATGGGGACTCCTAATGCAGATACGATATCAAATAAAATTTATGGATTCTATAGGATCAAGTTTAAGCCATATATTTTTACCCAAACCTGGGCATAAGTCTCCTTGAAATCAAAAAGGTTTAAATTTAGATGCCAATCGTGTAATCTCAAAGTTCCTAGCCTTAAATTGATTGACCCAGTGATCCAATCATTCCCTTTCAGGTATGTAGAAGGAAACATGATGTGAAAAAACCCACGGCCTAAAGAAATGCATTTAAAACCAGCAAACCCCCAAATGGTTGTAATTTGGTCAACAAGATCTATAAGTTTCTATGGTTTCATTCCTTTTGATAGGTTGATTCAATCCGTGATAGAGAACTTACAAAGATCTAACCTTTCTGCCATAGTGCTGTTGGATGTTGAGACATGGGCTGTTGTGCCTTTTTGAATAATATGTTGCGTTGTTCAGTCACTAAAAGCCGTAAAAGAACCGATAGTGGAACCCATGAAGGCCTTTATTTTCCCTTCGTCTTTCACCTTAGTACGCCTCGAATGGTTTCCCTGATGCATGCCCAATCAAAGGGAATCATAGGTATACAAATTCAGACTTTTAGGTTTTTCTGTTGCAGTGTGTCCGCCGGTGAAAACCGAAGCGTGGGAGTCCCGATCCTCCTTCATTAAATATTTGATATCATTTTATTAATGTTTTCTTTTATATTAATGTTTAATTTATTTCATTATTGTATTAATAACATAATATTTGTTTTCTTATATAGGTGGAATTTTTTTCTTGAGTTTGGATTCTTTGTTCAACAACTAATACCATGGACGACAATCTTTGAGGGGGGATCGCGGATGCAAAAGGATGAAACATTAATGTTTTTACCTATTTGTTGGATAATTGTAATTTCAACCATTTAAAACATTGTTTTAAATGTATATAGAAATGTTTTTTTTGTATTCATGATGTCAAGTAAATGTATATAGTATTTTTGTGAGAAACTCTTGTCTATGTTGTTTCGTTGTTTTGTGATTTGTTTGTGTGTAGGTGTTGTTTTGTGCAGGTGTGCAGTTGTTGGGAATGCTGTTAAATAAATAGAACATCCCAGCAACTAGGACTTTATCAGTGCTATTTTGAGTGCTGATAAAGGGGGCCCATTATCCGCGCTGAAAAGAGTGCTGATAAAGGGGGGGACCTTTATCAGCCCTTTTTTTCAGCGTGGATAAAGGTCCCCCTTTATCAATTTTTTTTAGCATTGTTAAAGGGGACCCCTTTATCTTCACCTCGATTAACATCTGTTTTATAGCATTGTTAAAAGCGGTTTTTAATGCTAATAAAAACCTTATTTTTAGTAGTATGGTCATGTGGATGATTTATCTGTAACAACCAGTAGATGGAAGATGAAAGGACCATGGAATAGGAGGCATATGCATGCCCAGACTCAAGAAAGTGGGAATATAGTGCAAGTTTCATGTTGGGGATTAGGTCAGTAGTATGAGAGGCATTGTTACACTTGAAACGGCTATGGACATATTGCTAGATATTTTACGACCTTCCATGCTATTAAGAGGGAGCCAATCGATGGACTACCTTGGCAGAGGAAGTTTTTTGAGTAGGGAGTTCATCGATGGAGGATGTGGAGGAGGATCTGGTAGTGATTAGGTTGGTGGAATATGGTTTGATGTGTTTCCACCACCACCCATAGGTGGTCCACAACGATCTCATGGAGCTAGAGGATTCATGTGAGGATAGCTGCATGATATAGAGGAATTTTTTCCAGAAGATCTAAGGATGAATATAGGAACACAATGTTTCCTTTAAAGTTTTTATAGTATAAATTTTTAGACACTTGTTTTTTTGTTTTCCACTGTGGTACGTTCACCTCCATGCGCTCTTCACAGGTTGCGCATGGATCAGTGTTTCTGGATAACAGATGCATTGTACCCTGCATTCCCTCTTTCCAAAGTCAGGTGGAATTTATCACTTCTTTTGTGATGTATGCTCCTTGATCTATAGAAGATGGTGGTATTTTAGTTCCTCCTTCCATGGATTCCTCCTCGGAATTCATTACCTAGTCTAGGTTTACATCATAGATTAAAATGTTGTTCGTGAAATTCATTCTGAGTGCCATCACTTTGTGTTAACCTGTTAATTACACCACTTCTATCTGAACATTCCAAGGGGTCAGGTCAGAGAATCAAGCTTCAGTCAGGATAGTAGTCACATTGGGTATCACTAATCATGTCTGAATGTTGGAACATTGGATCACTTATATTCTTACTCATATGAGGGCTTCTCAGTGGCACAGAAACCTATGGAATCCCATGTTAATTACGAGGTATTTTATGCTACTGGCATGTCTTATATGATTTTTCTTAGGTATACATTGTTTAACATGGGTTAGGCCACGAGTTTAATGTATTCCGAAGATGGAATAGACTGATCATAACACTTGTGATGATGAATTAGATAGGTTCATACCTTGGAGGGGGCACCGGGAAGGTTTATCGGATGGATGTATCAGAGTAACCAATGAGAGCAGACCTGGGATGGTGCGTCCCATAAAGGGAAGGTTTCACACCATGAAGGGGTACGTCTCTAAGAGGGAGGAACTGAGTTTTACCATTGGTTGGGAGGTAATTCCTCTGATGACAAACTCAGGTGATGTTTCCCATTCAGGGAATGATTTCACACCATGAAGTATGATATGGACACCACTAAGGGAGGTTAATGGAGGTAGACCCCAATGAGGGGGGCACCAATGTTTACAATTTTCTGGGATTGAACCTCGTGGAGGCTTCCTACATACCTCGTTTAGAAGATAGGGATAAAAAACACTTAGTTCAAAAGGGTGATTTGGGGCTTATGCACTAAGACAGCCTGTCGCAAGAGGATTTCTCTTGGTTGTTTGAATATGGATTGTGTGGGGCTTACGCACTAATATTTCATGGGTTCTTCTAGGAGAAGTGATGATTTGGATGGTGATTATGTTCTGATATGGACCAGTTGGATGGCATGATCCCACTAAGATGTGGAGACCTGGGTAAGAATCATGATGGAAATGGAGGAAGTGTTGAAATAAATTGGATGGATTGGTTAGAGTGTGAGGGTTTGTTGGGATTGAACCTCAGTGACTCATCCTACTTATACCAGTGGCTGGGAATCAAAGTCCACGTAGTTCAGGATGGGGTGATGAGACACCTAAGGAGGTAACTTGTGGGAATGGAGTGCATGGATAGAGACCTGAAGGAAGTGTAACCTCCGGGTTGGGGCATGATCCTCCCGTGACATGGAAACTTATGGGAAAGACCAGGATGGGAGTCGATGATGGGATTGAAGCTTGGGGAGTCTTACTACATATCCCAGTGGTTTGGAATCAATGTCCATGTTGTTCGGATTGGGGGTTGAGAAACCAAAGGAGGTGACTCGTGGGAATGAAGTGCATGGATAGGGACTTGAAAGAAGTGAAACCTTTGGGTTGGGGCATGATCCTCTTGAGACATGGAGAATCAAGGGATATACTAGGATGTGAGTGGATGATTGGATTGAAACTCAAGGATGATTCCTACATATCCCACTATCTAGAAATCCAAGTCTATATAGTTTGAATGGGGGAATTGGGGCTTACACACTAAAGCTTCCTAGGTCAATATAAGGCATGTGGTCAGGGATTACACATTGATATTTTCCATATTGATGGAGGTGAATTAAGTGATCTAACCAGTATAAGGGTGAGGAGATGGATGAAGTTATGACACATGGATTGAAACACATTAGGAAGGTGGATTTGTGGGATTCGTACCATAAAGGGAAGATGTCACATCATGAGGGTATATCCCTAGGAGGGAGAACCAGAGATTACCATTTCATGGGATTGAACCTTGTGGAGGCTTCCTATGTACCCTTTTTAGAATACTAGGATAAAAAACAATGTAGTAAAGACTTGAAGGGCAAACAGATTACACACTGAGGTGGAAGAGATGGATGGAGGTGTATGAAGTGATATCATCGGGATATGGGTGAGGTGATGGATGAAGTGATGGTGGATGGGTCAAAATACCTTAGGGAGGTGGATTCAAGGGATGTGTCCTATAAAGGGACGATGACACATCATAACCGTACATCCCTAGGAGGAAGCAGCAGAGTTTACTGTTGGTCAGGATTGATCCTCATGGAGGCTTCCTATGTACCCTATTTAGAAGAAAGGGAACAAACCCCACATAGTCCATCCTCAAGGGGGTGAGGCTTACACTTTGAGGCAGCCAAGGTGGAGTCGCAGTCACTGCTAATCTCTATGATCATGTGATTCATGTTCAGTGTGATAAATAATAAATAGCAGTTCACCTGACAATCATTTTGTGAAAGGTGCACCACGATAAGAGATGTGGGGCTTACACACTAAGACGACCTAGGGAGATGGAGATCAGGGCTTACTCCATGGGGGATTTCGGAGGAGGAACTCATTCCATGTGAGGAGGATATCATTCCCTTCTAGGAGGGTGAGAAATATCTCACTCCTATAGAGATGAGTGGGTGTGGATAATGCTCTAAGTGAAGCACTCCATGTGCATTTCATAGGGAAAACTACAGTTTAACAGTGTGTGCTGAGGATGATGGGGATTAACAGTTTAAAATCCTACAACTCGGATGGGTAAGGCTCACTCATTACCCACATGGACTTATATAAGTGTAATATTTTCAACCTTGGGTATTGCATGTACGAAAAAATACATGATGGTAGGTGGAGGAGTAGTGGTCAATCATGGGGTCCATGTTCGTGTGGCTATGCCAAAAAAAGTCATTAGTGTACCAATTCCAAAAATCAAAAGCTAGTGCATCGCAATAGAGGACACCACATGAGGGACTAGGAAATCCCTACCCACAAGCCTAGAGGGCCACACAGAAGAGGGTCTCGTGAAGAAAGGGCCTCAATAAGAGGAGCTTCATGAAGCTTGGGTGCTTCTCAAAGGAAAGGGGATTCGTGAAGGAAAGGTCCTCCTAAAGAATGGGACCCTTGCCTTAGCATGGAGTCCTGACTTAATGGAGGATTTCGTAGAAAATTATTAATGATCCATGAATCCTTGAGAAACATGAAGGGGACCCTTCCTCTGTTAAAATCATGGACCTTTGTGAAAGGAATACCTACTATAGGTAGGGGAAATAAGGAACAAAGAAAGGCATAAATCACGATGCTCAATTACTCTGGGTGATCCATTTTCTTTCTGGTTCACGGTTCATAGGATCTCCACAAAATGGGATATAAGAAGTTGAAATTTTGGCATAACCATGCCTTTGAGGTGGTGGATCCAAGTATTTATAGTCCACAAGGTATTACGATGCTGGGAAGCACACTACAAAAAAAACAGCATTACAAAGGGGAAGGGCTCCGTCGGACTCACAGATCCATCCATAAAATATTCTCATGCGGTTTTTGGGCTTTTCAAACTCATCAAAATATCATCATCCACCTTTTCATTCTTTTAGTGGAAATGATTCTCCATGAAGGAACTTTTCAAGATAGACTCCTCTGATGAATATTGGGGCCGTTTGAGTCCGATTTGGATTCAAACCGGCCATGAACTTATCCATTTCTCAAATAGCATGTATTTCAACACAGAAAAATTCCCCCCTCATAATGGGATCTAATGGGAAAAAGAGGGTCAGATTTTGAGGGTGAATCATAAAAAAATATGACTGGTTGTGAAGATGGCTCACGATGACGGGTGTGGAGCAAGCATATGTGAGTTCGTTGTAAAGATGAAGGGGAACCTATACCACCATGAAGATCGATCGACTACCATCTATAGATAGGGATAAAGTGGCCCATTTTCTATACGGGATATTAAAAAACTCATACTCCATATCTCTCTTTTTGAGAATCCATCCACCCTGCGAATGCATCTCTACGAACTAGGTTTCATTGTCCTTTTCACTATGAACTCTCATTCTGTGAACCAGGGAATCAAGATCCTCTACTGATTCATGAATCACATATATCCCAAGGTTGATTTGCAATCATTAGCTTCATGAATGACCTTTACGAGTGATATACAAGAACAATCCTAGAAATTGACTAAGTCTCATATCATATGTTTGCTAAAGAAGCTGCTCAGGAGGTCCTTGCAGATGCTGGCCAACAAAGAGGGATGGAGAATAATATTATGGTTGGGGAGAATGTTCATAGCCTCACCGACCACGAATCACTACTGGAGATACTTCCATATTCTCACAAATACAACCCTTTGTGAAAAATGTTTTCATTGTATATCCTTGGTTTAAGGGACGAAGTCTTCATCCCTCTGATGAGTAGAGATGAATCGGTCTACTAGTTTAGAGGCAAGTTAGGAAAGTATCAGTGGTATAGGTCAAATGATGGTCACATCAGAAAGGATTACACCCCTATCAAAATAGACTATCTCTATAATCACATCAATGACGTTGATGTAAATCCACTGATGGTTGAGGCATTTCCACTACCACACAAGATGATCATCAAATTGTGTCTAAGAAACCCAGAGAACATATGGACTGATGATTTGGATCTGTGCCATGGAGGAAAATTCATAGATGAATGGTAATGGGGATACTAGGTGTGCATGTCTTGGACTAAATTTGGGGAAGATCTGAAGACCGTAGGCCTATATGAAGCAGCATGGGCATCCCAGTTCCACATCTACCAACCAAAGGATATCATGCCAGAACTATAGAGAAAATTTTCATCGCATATGAAGGCATTCCATTTGTATCATGGGGAGGTTGGTATCAACCTCCATGACCTCCATCAGATTTATAGGATCCCGATCCTTTGGGTGATGTATGACGAATCGCTTACCATGGGGAATGTGTGGGTGGATGAAGAGTAGATTTCATGTCTGGTGAAGGTGTTACTAGATTTTATTCTAGGAACTGATAAATATAAACCCATGACAAGGTATTTCCATTTCAAATAGTGTTTTGAAAACTTTCTGAACTTCTTAATGGAGGTTCCTGCTAAAGGGGAAGAAGCACTTATGAAACTACCAACGAGGCCCCATACATGTCTATGATGAGCTCAGTGAAGAATGGATAGCTCTTATTGGTGGATCTTGGAGGATAACTAGTGAAAGCTGTGGGGGTATAGTATCAACAATTATCATAAACCAATAGTTAGGTTCTCCAGATTCTTCTTAGCACTTATCAGTGGGTGGATTATTTTGGTAAGTGATTCATATATGGGGGTGTGACCGAGCATGTTTATCATAGTAGTAATGTTGTCTTTAGGGAAGTGGATCAACCTGGGGATCCCTATACTGGTGAAGTTATGTAATGTACTTTAGAATATCAGTGAGGTGAAGAGGATGCTATGCATGTGTGGGTGATTCACTTCTAATATTTATGGATAGTGGAACACATGGGGGGTTATGAGTACCTAGATCCCATTTTCCCTCCTTAGACAAAATTTTGGCCAGTGATTTTGAATATCATGGGGAGCTTTCTGTTTAATCTAGGCTCTTCAGATGTGCTGAGATAATTTGAGATAGAGGATAGATTCACCTTGGATATATTCCTTCTATTAATAGGAATAATAACTTTTCATGTCATGGGGATCCAAGAATAGCAGTTGTATCTCTTACCCTTTCTAGGTAGAGTACTAGTGGCGAGGGTGGATTGAGAGCCAATCTATGATCCGTACACCCCGCACCAATTTGTGATGCAGTTTTGGTGTTTTCATAGGTTGAATCCAAAGGTATACATGGGACTATTCCATGAGGATCATCTATGCATGATGAGGAAACTCTGGATAATGTTCATGTGTGAGGATGGAAAGATAAGGAATGAGCCGCCTCCACCCACTAGCGCATTCAGGATGGTTTATGATTATGTGAAAAGTTGGTAGGATTCCTACCCTAGAGAAACACTAAAGAAATGTACCATTTGAACTAATGAAGGATTGGATCGTCTACCTTGTGGTCGAGGTCAAATGGTAGTAAAGTAGTTCCATATAGGTAGGGCCGATGCACATCATGGCAGCGGAGCTAGTGGTTCGGAGTTCTGCACTGGCCATGGATGAGAGAGAGGTGAAAACATCAGTCAGATGAACTAAGGAAGAAGGGAAACCATCAAGAGGGTTCTGAATGGTACGTCCCCAAGATTCTGGGAAGCGACTGCACTACATGGACATTCCGGAGGATGCTTTCTATCCTGAGTCATTGGAAATGTGGGATTTAAACCGGTAGCTCCATGACAACCACATGATTTGGAACCATATCAACCAGTTTGGGATGGATATGGCTAGGATTTGTCACACCCATGGAAGTTTATTTGTGACTCATAGGGACATGTCATAGTATGTGGCCGAATTGGAGGACCTGGGGCACTCCCAAATAACTACACGTCCAATTATAGAGTGAGTGAGGGTGATATTGGGTATGACCACTCAACTAGAGTTGTCGACAGCTGAACTGGTAGAACACATTCCTTTACCCGAGTAATCAGAGGGATCCTGAGGGCAAGATGCTAATGAAGAGATCCCCTTAGAGGAAGGTGAAGTTGAAGCCTCAGAAGATACATTCTTGGGGGGGTTTTTAAAAAATCTTGAGTTAATATTTAACTCATTTTCATGTGCTATTAACTTCCTCATGATTTATATATATCCCTCAACTTAAATCTATTTGTGAAGGAGGACCTTTTTCAATGGACCCCTACTGATGGGGATGGTGGAACAGTGGAAGGTGCAAAGATCCAAACCCCAAGGGCTATGTCTGAGGAAACGGTAGTTGTGAGTCCAATTGGCATTGAATAGGGTAGATCGGCCCCCACAAAATCTCAAGATACCTCAATTATATATGGGGGGCCACGTCCCAGTATCCCAATAGTGACAACCCAAGAAGAGGATAGGTCACCAATCAGCTTGCATAAGTTGCCTTTTTTACAGAATCATCTATGTTGTCGGTTAACCAAATTGACTAACCTGATTCCCATATAAATAGTGTTGGGGTGTAGTGGGTCCTCTGCTATAGATCATGTTTTGGGCATTTGGGAGAGAATCCTAGATCCCTTTCCCAATATAGATGTTGGTCTATGTAAAGATAATAGTTCAAACTAATCAGGTTAAAACTTCTAGCAATCAATCATTCTTGGTTGCTGGTAGTACCACAGATAGGGATGTACCCGAGCCTGCCAGAGACGAAATCGTCGAGGTGGAGTCAAGTGATGATGACCAAACTCATGACATGGTGCCCAACCCATCTGTCATAATACCATAGGATCCTACTACTACACTCTTGGATGTATTCCCAGAGTATGAACCAGTGGACCCTAACGAACTGGATACTTCTAACTATGACACATACAAGGTGAGTTTTATGACCCGACAAATGGTGTGGAAGTGCATCAAGCGTTTATTTGATGCCTCAGAGGCACAATGGGTGAGTGGGATTGGGTCACTCATCACATAGCTGTGTTGTATCTATACTAGAGGGACAGAAACTCATGATCTATATATGCTGGTCCATGACTATCTCACTAAGAAAATATGAGAAAGGAGTCAACACTTGGATGTTACATGGTTCCTGAATAAATATGATAGCATCTAGATTCTCCAGGAGGCCTAAATAGAGATTTAGTTCTTAAAATAATAGACTAATTAATTCTTATCCTTCATAACTGCTCAGTAGGAGCTTGTCACATGATTACAAGCCCAACTGGAGGAGGATCAAGGGTATCTGAGATAGGCATCTCACTAAGTAGCTGATATTCAGGCTGAGCTGAGCCAGATATTGATCAGGGCTGATGATCTTTGTCCTTCAGCTGATGATGAAGAGAGGGATCTTGGAAGTCAAAATCAGAACCTATAGGCCACACGCCAAAGGGTTGTGGGGATAAATTACTCTATTCAAGGGGTAAATCCATAAGGGTCATGTTTTACCAGACTTATTTATGTATTTTCTTGCTTGTTTGAAACTACATGCATGGGCACATTCTTTATTTCTTTAATTACTACACCTAGATCATATCTTTGAAGAAACTAATTATCAATCTATAAACTCATGTGGGTCATTCCTGGTGTGAGAAACAAGGGACGACCATATAACTGTTCACTTTGTATGAGAGTTCTATCTAATCATTGAACACTATGGGTCTTCTATTATTGAAGGACCACCTAGAGTGTCTGGGATGAGAGAGGCTACAGCTGGAGAATAGAGCTCTCGGAGCAGCCAACTTTCCTTTCCCAAATTGTGTTATTACGTGAGTGGGATGATTCCAAGGGAGTTGGAGTCAATCTAAACAAAGGGAATGAAAATTTTGAATCATGATGCCAAAAATTTGGAATCACAGAGAGGATGGAATGCCGGGAAAAATGGTACCAAACTCAAATTATCATCCAAAGTCTTCCAGAATGTTGTCTGAGGATGGTAGGTGAGCCAAAGCGGCATGGGACTAGGGCATTAGGGGGTCCCTTCAGACATGGAATAAGATGAGGATTCAATTTAGGGGTAGGATAAGTGTGGGGTGCGGTGATGGAATGTTCGAAAGGATTCCAACACTCTTGTAATTACACCATCATGACTTAGAGAACATTCGTGTAGGCGCATTGGGCTGAACAAAGATCAAACCAGTCTTACAGAGAGGACCTCTCTAATGAGGGACTATGAGATCTTGTAGTTTTATTTCACACAAAATAAGGATGATATATATGTAGTTTAACATAATATAGTAAGGATGATGCATGGAATATTTTAACGTCATATGATCTGGATGCATCTCACAATTGAACATCATGTGACTAGGACATTTCACATAGTTTAAGGATATACTGCCTGGACCCTGGCCAACGGTTTAGGGTCATGTTGCACGGACTGTGGAAATGACTTTTCCTAGAATATTTGTGTGGCACGGAAGAAATAAAACCAATATGAATAATCCGAATAAGTCTTTCACACAACACAAGTATTGTGGAATACATGGGAAGGAAGCACCTGTGATATAGAGAGGGTAAAATATCACAGTGAGGCTCTTAGTTTAAGGTCATAAAGTTTGAACCATAATTGAATCCGAAGGGCCCAAAAAGGTTGAAAAACTTATAGTTGGGATCAAGTCAAAATGTTTGGGCATCTCTACATATCCCATAAGGATGGGAATCAATCTGTACATAGTTCTGGAATATAGTGGGGTAGGAGACCAACATTAGTGGGGACCATCCTCTCTGGTGAGGAGATGGAAGTATCCCACAATTATCATGGGGAATCCTAAACTTTTTTAGGGTAAGGTTACAGTTTAATGTTGTGCATTGAGGACAATGGGTTGTTAGTTTATATTCATAGAGTTTGGATCATGGAGGAGTCACAAATGGTTATATTTTGTGTGGAATCCTAACAGAACTGATGTGAATGAGGACCAAAGAGGGCCATGCCACACATCATATCTCAGAAAAGGCCTGCACACAATTTAAAATCATTATTCATGGACTTGGGTGTCTAGTTTAAGGTCACAGATCTTAGACCATGGGGAAGGTGCTCCAAGAGGAAAGTGCATAATTTTGTGGCATAACAAACTTGATGTGAATGAGGACTAGGAGGCCCACATGCACCACATATGCATTCCTAAGGAAGCTTTTGTGTAGTTTAATGTCATGAAAATTGAACTATAAGGATTAATTATCATCCCAAGGGTACACAAGTGATATGTGTGGGGACCAATAGAGCCCATGTTTCACCTTAAGATGAACTGCATATAGTTTAAGGTTATAGATCTTGGACCATGATCAAGGCCAAGAGGACAAAGTTTGGAAGGACTTTAGGGCTGGGCCCAAAGAGAAAATATCTAGGTGTTGCTACATATCTCATAAAGATTGGAATCAAGCCATACATAGTTCTTGAATTCAGTTCAGTTTAATGTCATGTGATAAGGATGATAGTGGATTATCATGAAAAGGGTAAATAATGTTGTGGTTGGACCCAAATTAAATTATCCAGGCATCATTACATATCCCATAAGGATAAGAATCAATCCATGCATATTTCTTAAAGGGAATTTTCACTATACAGGTCCGACCCATACAGAGAGAGAGGGAGCATTATATAGTTATTGTTTGTGGATTTTTTGTTCTCTTTTTTTAGTAGCTGGATCCGGTTGGAGAAGTCCGGGTGTCACTATAGGAACCAAGTTGTATGTAGATCTTGACAGGCGTCATGGTCAATAACCCATTCTAAGGGTGATGTCCTCTTGAGCAGGAGCACCATAATGCTACTCTATTTTCAATTGCATGTCTAGGATTATGATGTCGCATTTTAAGGTCATGTGATAGGACCGGTCCATGCATCTCTACATCATGCGATAAGGAAAATGATTTATATGAAGTTTATCGTTGTGTAGCTAAGATTTTTGGGAGAGGTATCCTATGGCGGGGGGAGTGTGTGGAATGGAAAAAATGAACCAATGTGAATGAAGACTAGGGAGGTCCACCCCACACTACACACATCTATGAAAACCATGGAGAGGCTCTTAGTTTATGGTTATAGAGTTTGGACCATGGGGATCCTAGTTTAAGGTCATAGAGTTCAGACCATAGGGCTCCTAGTTCAAGGTCATAGAGTTTGTACCATAGGTTTGAAAAAAAAATTATGTGGGTACAAACCCTACCAAAAATCATAAGACCGCATGATCCACACTCGGTGTGAGAAACAAGGAGTTATGTTAGTATTTCCCCATCACATGTAGAAGTGTATAAAACTGGATATTATCACTTTTCATGAGGAGGATGAAGGATGTAAATCGAAATTTATGAGGTCTAGATTAGGGAAGGGGAAATTGATGGGTATGATCACTATTGACCAAGTTTACAACAGAGGATCCACAACTTCCTCAGTAAAAAATGAGGCATGCAGACATAGAATCGACTATTGACCATATTCAAAACATAGGATGCACCATTTACTACTGAAAATCCATTAGGGTGTTTTCCTTGCATGGGATGTCAGATATAGTGTCATGGGACCATCACCGTTATAGGGTCCTTATGGATGTGAAAGATGGGGTAAATATGAACCCAACAAGACTCAAAGTTCTGAGATGGTGCGGGGAGATATCTTCATGGATCATGAAACTTTCTGTCTCGTGCCCCATCACATTAAGAAAAGTCAGTGGTTGAACCTAAATGGAACCAGAATAATAGAATTTGGTATTGAAAATAATTTATGGACAAATTTATTGGACAATGGGATCTTATTTTAAGTTTATAGAGTTTGAACCATAAGGCTGTGTAGCTTTCTTATGTGGGTAAAAACCCTAACAAAAATCCTAATACCACATGTTCCATGATCGATGTGGGAAATAAAGAGTGATGTTAGGATTTACCCATCGGATGGGATAAAATAAAAATGTAAAGGAAATGTTGGGTGCGAAAGTCCCAGCCACACTAACATTCCCACTCAACATGTGTAGATGCATGGAGGGGACAACACCAGGGGTGTTAGAGATCTACCAGAACATACAGAGGTGGAGAGTGTGAATCACTACACCTGATATCTGTAACACAAAGAGGTTGGCGTGATGATGGATGATAACTACTGAACTTATTCAATAAATATCATTTATATCGTGTTACCAGATATGGGAACAAAAAAAATGATGGTCAACTGCTTACCATGTTCTAAACATGAGATTTGTCTCAAAATGTTATTCAAAGTCTTCTGAGATGTTGGCCCAGAATGGTAGGTGAGCCGATGTGTCATAGCCAAGACATTAGGGGGGTCCCTTAAAACATATAAGAGGATGGGTATCTAGGTAAAGGGATGTGTGAAGTGTGGAGATGTATTGAGGGAATGTTCCTATGGAATCCAACACTATAGGTTTTACACTAACACACATTCAGATATTTCAGTGTTTAATTTCCATAGGTAGGATTAGATCCTTCTTCAAGGATCTATTTTCTGAGGGGGGCAAAGGCTAAGATGGAAACCAAGGTAAAGGTCCCTGGTATTTTGAACAGTTTATGTTCATGTTTCTTGGGCTAAAACTCTTAGTTTAAGGTCATTGAGAGTGGACCATAGGTTACCAATTTAACTTCATGTTCCCAAGATGTATTAGTATAGTTTAACCTCATGCGGTGAGGAAAACATGTCACATGGTTTATCAACATGACACTAGGACATTATGTGAGAGAGAGATGCATCCCAAAGAATAAGTGTGTGGTTCATAAAATAACCTGATGTGAATGTGGAATAAAGAGACCCACATCACGCTACACACTCTCAAAGGGGAACTCAAGCCAAAGGGACAAGAAGGATTGTGATTTTGCAGTTGGGCCTGGAGAAAAATGTTCAAACATCGCTATGTTCTCATAAGGATGGGAATCAATCCATAAGTAGTTCTTGAATTCTATGTAATTTAACGTCATGTGGTGAGGATAATGAGTGGGAGGGGTTCTTCAAAAGTAACATGTGTGGTGAGGCTACCATAAACCAACAAGAATGGAGACGAAGGACATTGAAACCACACCACACATTCTTGAGAAGGAAACCCAGGCCAATGGGGGAAAAGGTTTGTGACTGTGCGGCTAGGCCTAGAGACAAAATTTCCAAGCGTCGCTATGTATACCATAAGGATGGGAATCAACCTACACATAGTTCTTGAAAATAAAATGGTAGATGGCCAATGATGAGGGGGGATAAATCCTCTCAAATGAGAATATTATGGTTTTTATGTAGTTTACTTCCATGCGACTATGATAGTGGAGATCATAGTTTAAGGTTGCAGAGCTCGGACCATAGGATGAATCTTCTAACATGAATATGTGTAGTGAGGTGTAATAAAGTAACATGATGTGAATGAGGACTAGGGAGGGCCCACACCATGTTACACATCCCAGGTTAGACCTCAGGCCAAGGGGAAAAAAGGTTTATGATTTTATGAATGGTCCGAGAGACAAAATGTTCAGGAATCACTACGTATCCCATGAGGGAAGGAATCAGGCCACACATAGTTCTGGAAAATGGAACCGTAGGTGTCCAATTCCAAGGAAAATTTCCTCTCATGTGAAAAAATTAATTCTATGATATTTTAGAATCATGAAGCTAAGACAATAGGTACAACATATCAAACCAATAAGATATGTAGACACGAAAGGAATAACCCACGTGAATGAGGCCAAGGTAGCCAATGACATACCGCATGATCTTGAGGAGACTCAAACACAGTTAAGAGTCATGAATTTTGGACTAGGATGCACAGTATAATGTTATGAAACTAGTATTACACAACATAGTTTAATGTCATGTTGCATGGATGGTAAGGGAGTTGTGCAGTTTACTTTCATGAAACCTAGATGTTGATTCATTATGCAGTTTAACGTCCTGAAATGATGATGTAGTAGTATTTTAAGGTCATGTAGGATGTAGGGAAATTTAATTTTAATTTCATGTAGAAAGGACCATTGGTGTGGTGCATTTTAGAATCTTACATCTAGGACTCAATGATTTAATGTCATGCAGGATGTTGAACACAATTTAACATCATGTAGGATGACACTACATACAGTTTAAGGTCATATTTCTTGGACAATAATGGAGTATGTTTCAAAATGACTATGTAGTGTGGTACTAAACCTGTCGTGAATAAATACCAAGAGGGTCTAAATCACATTACACATTCTAGAGAAAATTCCACATACAATTTAAAGTTATATAGGGAGGACTATGCATAGGCCTAAGGGTTGAAAAGGTTTTATTAATTTGTGGCTGAGCCGAAAGAAAAAATGCCTGGATGTCTCTACATATCCTATGAGGGAACGAATCAAGACACGTATAGTTCTTGAATTTTTTATAGTTTGATTTCATGTGTTAAGGATGATGCACATAGTTTAAGGTCATGTGATTAGACTAATGGGATAAGACTGGAAATGTGTGGTGTGGTACCATAAAGAACCCTAACGTGAATGAGGGCCAAGGAAGCTCGTAAGCCACACCACGCACTTCCAAATAGAACTAAGGACAAAGGTCCAAATATGGCTGGACTCAAAGAAAAAGTTTCTGGGAGTCACTACGTATCCCATAGAGATGGTAATCAAGCCATACATAGTTTTTGAATGTGGCATGGTTGGTGAACGATTCTAGGAGTAATGTCCTCTCAGGAGAGTACATCATGTTACTGTGCAGTTTAGTATCACAAAACTGGGATGATGAACATGTAGTTAAACATCATATGATAAAAATGATTTTTACGTAGTTAAATGTTGTAAAATTCATACCATAACTATTTCACAGTTTTACATCATGAAACTAGGACATTTTCATATAGTTTATAGTCATACTGCTTGGACCCTACAATAGTTTAACATTGTGAATAATGATTTACTATCTCATGTGAAGTATTGTTTGAGTAACCTAGCATTGGTAGGAGGAGTGATTCACTCATGATCCATGGTGGAAAAATAGTATGCACCATTGGTATAGAGCTTCTGAATAATATAATGTCCCTTCCATTTGGTTTCCAAATTTGGTGGCATCCTATCGGGTATCATTGATGTTTAGAGAGCCAAAACTGTATCACCTTGGTGGAATGATTAGAGAAAAAATTTCTTATTAAAATCTCATTCTATCTTGTTCTAGTGCCTCTTTAGATTATGTAAGGATCATAGCATATTCTTGTCAAGAGATTTGAGTTTTTCTAGACATACTTCTGCTACTCTATCTAATGTCAGCTGATCATAGATAGCTGTACGAAGTGATGGAAACTAAATATTTATGGGAATGACTGCCTATGTTCTATATACTAGGAAATATAGAGTCGCCTATGTAGATTTTAAATTCGTTGTTCGATAATCCCAGAGATAATTGGGAAGATTTTATGGCCAAATCTTTTTATTTTGACCCACCATCTACTGTAAAATGTTGGATAGGGTCTTATTGAATGCCTTGATCTATCTATTTTCTTGTTCATGGTAGCGAGAGGAGTGGTTGGACCGTATGTTATTCTTAGAATATAGTTTATTTAACTCAGTTTCTCGGAATTTGGTTCTGTTATCGGTGAGAATAGTGTGAGGTACTCAAAACCGATGGATGATGTTGGAGCTCACGAATTCAAAAATAGAATGGTTCTTGACTTCTTTGAGAGGAATAACTTATACCCACTTGGAAAATTAATCTGTTTCAGTCAGAGAGAACCTGCAGTGGTCAGCGGTTGCTGGTGGGTATGGTCCCACAACATCAAGTTCTCAAACCGCAAAGGGCCAAGATTAATTTTTAGTGTAGAGCGGATCTAGTGTTTGATGCATGAAATTATCATGGATTTGAAATGTGTGGAATCTCTTAGAAAAATCAATATAGTCATGGACCATGGTGGTCTAAAAGTATCCGAATATTCAAATATTATGGGAGAGGTTTATCCCTACTTGATGATCATAAGAGAACCCGACATGGACTTCCTGCATAACCTAGGGAATCTCATATCCTTAAATACAGTGGTAAATAATTTCATCCAAACCACATTTGTATAGAGTCTACTCCTGAATAGGTTGGTTCTAGAGGGTTAAATAAACTCCGCATCGATGGATTCTCTTAGGCTGGACTCTATCTGATAGGAGATTTCTATGCTGGAGATACTAAAAAAAAGTCATCCAATATGAGGTTTCTTCAGTTGAAAACGGATCGGGAGGTCCCAATGTAGAATCACTAGTGGTAAGATTATTTAACTGTTGGTTTTCGTCATTGTTTGAAGTGACAGGGGAGATGAATCTTTGATGCACCACACAAATGAAAAAATCTTCACGGTCAGGCTCTCTAAGAGAAGTGGCTAGACCTGCCAAGGCATCAGCTCGACCATTTTGTGACTAGGGAAAATGATTCACCTTTGGATGAGAAGGTAATTGGGTGATCATATGGAGATAATGCTTATTAAATGGTATGATCTTGTTCTTCCTAACATTATAGTCACTATTATTCTGCTTGATGACTAGCTCGGTTTCCCCCTTCACATGCATATGGGGAATATCAGTCTTGAAAGACAACTCAAGACTAGTGATGAGAGCCTGATACTCTACCTCATTATGGTTGTATCCCTCTAATAGAAAGAATGAATAAGGTATGACATCCTGTGTAGGCATGATGAAGACAATCCCTAGGCCCACTTTATTGAGTTTGGGATCATTGAGCATTTTGCCGATGGGACTCCGGGAGGCACTGTCAAAGTGCATCTGCCAAAAAGGGAAATCCTAATCCACAAAGAGGATATCCTCGCCTAGAAAATCATGATTCATAGACTAATATATAGGGGAAGGATGAGTGACTAATAAATCTTCCAATGATTGACTACTGACAGCCTTCTGTTGAATAAATATGATGTTGAACTGCCGAAGAATCACCACCCAACGTGGTAGCTAGCCTGTCAAAATGGGGTGGTTCAGAATGTACATTATTGGATCCATGTGGTAAACAAGATGTATATCATGATATTGTAGGTATTTTTACAATTTTTTTTCTATAAAAACCATCTCGAGGAAGCCCTTATCAATAGAATAATATCTTGTCTCTGTGTCGAGGAGCATGTGACTGAGATAATACAAACTATTCCTTTTCCCTTCATTGTTCTTATGGGTGAGAAGGGTGATGAGTGACCATTATAGGGTGGTCACGTAGAAGACCAATGAATTTTTGGATACATGCGGCATCAAAACTGGAGGATGCCGTATATACTTCTTGATCTCCTCAAAAGAAGTCTGGCACTCTTCATCCAACTAGTAGAAAAAACCTTTCTTCATGAGTCTAGAAAATGGATTACACTTTCTGGATAGATTTTCAATGAATCGGCGTATGTAGGATAAGTGGCCTTGAAATCCTTGGAGCTCCTTTACGATGCTCTTATGGAGAATCTAGATTATAGCCTTGATCTTCTCTAGGCTGACCTTGATGCCTCTGTATTTGACAATGAAACCAAGGAACTTTCCTGAGGTAACCTTGAAAGTACATTTCAAGGGGTTCATCTTCAGATGGAGGGAGCAGAGGAAGCATAACACTTTTTCGATATCTATGATATGGTGCTAAAAATGGTAGTATTTGACCACCAAATCATCCATGTAGAATTCCACTAGTGTCCCAAGGATTGGTGTGAAGATAAAGTTCATGGCACACTGATATTTGGCTCTTGAATTCCTCAAACCGGAAGGCATTACCTGATAACAAAATGTACCTTACAACACTTTGAATGTGGTAAATTCCTCATCTTCAAGGCCCATTTAGATCTGGTTGTACCTAGAATACCCATCCATGAAGGAGAGATCCTAGAATCTAGCAGGGACATCTATTAGCAGCTCTGTCACCAGAAGGGGAAAATGATCCTTTGAGTAGTGGCAGTTGAGATCCCGGAAGTTAATGCAAACTTTGATTTGTCTATTCTTCTTCCTAATGGGAATTATGTTGTCCAACCATCTGGGATACTATAATTCCTTGATGAAATATTCTTTTATGATCTTATCAACTTTGGCCTTGACCATAGCACAATGATATGGGTGCATCTTCCTGGGAGGTTCCTGGAACCCGCAATGACTTACTGGGAACCCAAGATGATAGACGGAGACCTAAGGGTCTAACACTGAAATCTCATCATAGTTCCTGGAAAACACATCATGATGATGCTTCAATAAGTCCACATACTAATGTTGTTCCTCTGTAGGAATAGTCACAATGATCAGTGTTGTCCTTGGATCAGTCTCAGTGTTAAGGTTCACCAGAACTAACTCATCAACGGTTGTGGATACGCCTTCTTCAAATGAGGTAGGACTGTCTTCTAAATCCTATTCATCATCCAAGATAGTGGAATCAATGGGGAGATATGATTCATCCAAGATAGATGGATCTATAGGAACACTGATTCCCACTTGGGAAAATGTGGAATCATTACTCAGAGACTCATGCACTGCTAAAAGCATGAAAATAAAGTTCGTAGACCAGATTCCATCAGGCCTTAAACTAAGGTATCCACACTTGATGTTGTCAAAGAAGTGGTGAAGAGTTGGTCTGTGTTAACTCAACCCATATCAGCAGAACAAGAAGGTATGATGCATTGTTGTATCCAATGGGAAAACATCCCTATACCTCACAGGGATAAGACACTATGGTATAACTCTAGCTTATCCTATTTAGGAGTATGAGGTAATCTTCAGACGTTCCTTGTACCTAGGAATGTGTCTTCCCCTCATATAAAAAGTGACTAATAAGTGTCCCAAGTCTATGGTTGTGGCCTCCAACCAGGGAATTGGGAGGATGAAACCATCATCCAAGACTATCCACGGGTTGGACACACTGATAGTGTACTCAACTACATTGGTCAAAACATTCTTTTCCTCAAATTGGTTATAATTTGTGTCCATATAGAAAGATTCACAAGAATTAGAGGGAGAATCATCACCTTGGAGAATGCCTAATTGACTATTGAGGGAGTACTAAAGGAATTGGTGATATGAGGAAGGAACTACTTCATGCAGATAGAGCCAGGGTCTATCCATCAGCCTATTATAGGTGGTATCCTACGAGACAACCATGAATTCGATGTTAGAAATAAGACCACCAAATTGGGTCTTCAAGTGGATTTTTCCACACGATCGCTGCTAGATATTGTCATAACCTTAAATATTTAGGTCAGAGGGACTCAAATTTACTTCAGTCATTCCTAGATCACGGAGCATCCAGGTTGGGATGATATTGATCCCAGACCCTATGTCAATGAGACAATGATGGATTTACAGTCCATTGAACATATTGGTGATGTAAAATGGGCAGATGTGACCCTACATGATTAAACTATCATATTCTCCAGATAAAAAGATGATGATCTAGCATTCTAACTACTCAACATACTTTGAACGGAAAGTCTCGGCTACTGCAACCACTTTCTCAAACTGGAGGGGGATGTGAAAGGTTTCTATGAGGGATTCTCACATATATTTTGATAGATGGAGGGCCTTGATAATCGATAGATTTTCAGGAACTCTTGAAAGGTTCTTAAGCACATCATACTTTTGTACTAGGTGCACATTTATGGCGGTAGGAGTTTACCCTGTGGCGGGAGGTATGACGAGAGTTTCTAGTCTAGTTAGTAGATTCTGGATAGTGTAGGAAATATCATGTTGCTCACAAGATGAACCATGCAAAATTACAACTCACTGACTATTGTATGATTGAGTTCTAGACACAATAGAGTGCATATGATCATGATATGGTCATGTAAGATCTTCCTAGTCAAGTAGCATGAATGACCACAACCGTGAATCTGAAAAAAAGGGTTGAGATCACTATGACTGTTGATATCTATGATGAACTTACTATATGGTATTGATAGTGTGCAGGGTTTGTCATAAAGCACTGAACTAGGCATTCTGATGACTCACATATCCACAGCCTCATTGATGATGTCATTGACTGAGAAAATTTGGAGGAATTTCTTGATACTCCTCATCATTGGGAATCATATAAGGATCCACCAACTCAAAAATATTTATGGAGGCATATTTTTGTTCATCATCCAAGGAATATTTCATTTTTTTTTAAGGTTCTTGGGGTGATTCCCATCATTGGATGCAAGAAATATCTGAGGGTTTGAGATGCCTTCATCATTGTAGAGGGAATTTTTTTCCCTTATGTTGGTAGTGTGTGCTATTCTAAGAGGTAGAAGTCTTGGATGTTGATGCAGAAATGAAAACTGGAGGAGGTGTGGATGTTTTATGAGTCTCGGGTTGATTCAAACGAGCATAGATGACACCATGGGCATGGTAGACTACTTTTTGAGCCAACCCGTCATCGTACTTCTGAGACCCGAAGCAGGAGACTAGCTTTCATTCACCTTCCCTATTGCTGTTAGGTATTATGGAAACAGATTCCACCTATGTAGGGGCAGTGCCCAATATGACTAAATTTTTATCAACCTTGTTTTATAGCCTATCCTTGAAAACATATCATTTATTGATGGTATGTCCAAGGATTCTATGATAATGGAAATAGTTAGGGTGATCAATGAGATCAGACTCCTGGGGTTTCATGCATTATGGAAGCTTTAGAATCCCTTGATCTACGGAACTAAGGAAGTATCCGGAAACATGAGCCTCATTGAATGATAAGTTCTGGTTTCTCCTATCCTAAAATGGAATTATGGGGGGCTTGACGCTGATGATGGTCTGTAGCTTGATTGTCTCTCCTGGGTGGCGGTGGTTCATTTCATGGTAGCACCTACCAATTCTATATTGGGCGATGCTTAGCCTAAGGTTGGACCTAATGCTATTTACCTAGGCATGTACATGGGTGAGCCTCTTCTGATAAAAACTCTATTAGCTTGGGGGACTCTATCTTTGCAACAAAAACAGTCTCATCCTTGGCGTCTCTTCTTGCAGGATCTAGAGGAGTAAATGGGTTTTCATACTAAACATACTTCAAGTCTTCCTCTAAGAAATGGTCTTTGTTATAAAATACTTGTAATCCACCAAGAAAATATTGAGTGATGAGGTAGGGAACCAATTTAGTGTTAAAATTCCCCACACACATCATCAGTAACTGATCCTGAGTCAATGTCATGTCGAGTGAATACGTGAGGCCTTTCCACCTTCCGAAAAAAGTATGCAACTCAGTCACCTAGCCTTTGATTTCCCTTGAAGAGGTCAGTGATATGTTTCTTGCGCATGGTGGAGCTGAACTGGTATAAAAAATTATTGCGAAGACCTTCCCAATTAGAGATGGATTGAATGGGTAGATGACTATACTAGAAAAATGCAAGAACTACTAATTTATACACAAAACATCAGATCTTGGTAGACTCTTGCTTCTCTGGGGTTCCCAACATGGGTCCACACCTTAATATGATGTGTTCTAGATGTTATAGTGGGTCACCCATCCTATTGAAGGGGGAGATGGTAGGATTCACAATATTTGGGGGTGATCACTTGTTGTCCACCCTTGTCGAATATGGCTTTCCATCAGGTGGGATCACTGCCTATAATGTTTCCAAGGCTACGAGTTGAGTAGAAAGAGAAGCTATCAGGTCATCCTAGAAAGGGTTCCTATTTTGATGAGGCTCTCTGACCACTAGTGGGTTTATGGGTTCATCAGCATGATAGGAAGTATCGGCGACTCATGGAGTGTCTGGTGGAGAAAATTGTATAATGGCATGTGGTATGGATTGTGTTATAGATCAATCTGCATCCCATTGAGGGTTATCATGTTTCTCAGGCAGATTTGGTGCCAGATATCATGGACCAATACCATAGACTCCAACATCTACCCTTTTAGGATACATGGTATTATCTAGATTGATCAGTGGTAGCTGGCCGTGAAGGACTGATGGCTTCCCGTGCTTCCCTAGTAAAATAGGGACAATAATGTGTTGAGGATCACTGTAGTCCAGACTTCATTATTCAAGGAACTCGATAAGGAGTTCGTCAATGAACTTCCTTTTTTAGGCTCACTTCTAGAGTATGGTGGCTATATAGAGGTGAAACTCTATATCTTATTCTCTACCAGGTAGGTCATATGGTTTGGAACTCCTGATCTAATCCTTGCCCTTTTTTGTGTTCCTATCGATAGGTAGTGAGATGAAGGATTCACTAATGATGCATACCTTCCTCTAGAAGCGAGTTACAATACCTCTATGAGTGTCCAATTGATGGTTCATTACTACAGGGGAGGGTCCTACTCCTCTAAAACTACTTCAATGTCCCTCTCCTCGAGTGTTCCGAGCTCATCTATATTCACCGTGACTGCATCTAGAGTGATATCCTCAATTTCAGTAGGTAAATTGGGGTTCTGCAAAATGGGAATGAAGTGAAGGGAAGAATGTTGTCCCCCGCCTTATATCTACACATGTAGGGTCAGATCCTCAATAATTATATAAATCATGGTAAAAGTATGAATGCATATTCTCTAAAGCTTCTAGTGCCAGCCAGGTGATGTAGGGTGTTGGGCCACTAGGAGAGATACCAAATCAACCATCCGATACTACTGGACGATGTCACTGAAATTATCCCGAATCTTTGGATAGACCATATGGAAGTTTTGAAGGTAGAAATACATCACCCAAAGGGTTCTGTGAAAGAAAAAAAATGTCATCCTAAGTAAGGGACTCTGAAATGTTGAAGTCAGGAGTACTGATCATCTAGAACATCTCGAACAACTGATCAGTGAAGATAGTGTTACAGAATCTTCTTTGTTTGGAATTAGGGTCTAACTCCTCATTTCCCCATGCTTCGATTGGGGTTGGATAATGAACTAGAAATGGCACTGATGTGGATCGATGTGGAAGTGGACTGACTGGTGGAGAAAAATCCAGGTGGGCTGACTGATCACTGCTTACCTGGTCATCTCTCAGAGTTAGTACCAACCTAATCATCATGTCCCAGTATGATAGGATAATAATAACCGCTTCATATTCAAAGGTGGTGACTATTAGTGGAGTAAATGGTGGGTTCTCATCATCTATCATTCCCCAGAATAATTATTTGTGATCTCGTATTGAGGAAGATAATGAAACATACAATGATAGGGAGGACTACACAGTGAGACCCAAGAAGGGAGAAAAATACTCTTCCTCCTACATGTACCTGCAAAGGGGTTTAGGGATCCAGTTAATCTCACCATTCAAGATGATGAAGCTCATATTCCAGGCTCCCACCCCAAAAAATGATGCAAAATAATGGGGAGAAGGCTACATAATCAGGTCCCATTCATCTTAAGAATCTGTGAAGTGAATTAGATTAACAACAACTTAATGAATCCTAGAGTTATTTATTCATTGGTGACGGTTCTCCCTTATGGATTGGGATGGTTCTTCAAAACAAGTAACTTTTTTGGCATGAGGAGGACCTTTTTTCTGCTGGTAGATTATGCAGGGAGCACCTCTGCTTTGATTTTTTTAGATATGGGGAGGACAAATGTACCATTTTTCATTGAAGTGAGGAGGACCTCCACTTGGACTATTGTGAGAGTGGTGGTGACCTCCACTTTGATGATCTAAGGTGCGAGGATCACACGGACATATATCGAATGGGATAAGGGGAGGGCCTCCTTATTGGCTATTGGATGCATGAGGAGGACCTCCACGATAGTGGGTGTTGGAGCGGGTAGGACCTCCACTAGAGCTGGTGTGAAAAATGGGAGGACCTCCATGTTGGATACTTGCAGTATGGTTAGGACCTTTGTGCTGATTGGAAGTGATTGTATGAGGAGGGCCATTATAATAATTGTGGATTAATCAAAGTTGGCCTCCACTTTTTTAGTTGTTGGAGTGTGGAGTAAATCCACATTGGTTAGTTGTAGTATGAGGAGGGCCTCCATGTTGGTTGGTGATGAAGCGAGGAGGGCCTTAACTTTAGTCAATGCTATTGTGGGGAGGACCTCTAATTGAGCCAAAAATGATGTAAGGAGGACCTTCGGATTGGTATTCCATGACATGGGGAGGAACTCTGTATTGGGAAATATGGGCATGAGGAGGACCTTCAGGTCGGATGTCAACATGGTGGGGAGGACCTCCACTTAGATGGATGTTGGGAGCATTGGGAGGACCTACATGATATGTTTGAGAGATGGTAGTACCTCCACTCTGACTGGAGATGGTACGAGTAGGTCCTATTTAGTATATCTCATCGTCATGGGTTGGCCCATGACAACTTCTGGTGGTGTCGGCAACTGAAATAGTCAACCCAGCCTGACTATGGGGCATCTAAGGCCTCAATTCCAATCAGACACTAGTGAATCCATGATTTTTGGTGGAAGTGATCTTCTAGAATTCCCCGAGATGGAATGGTCCATGGGAGAAATTGAAGACAATTCCCCCTAAATGGAATATTCCTAAGATTGGGACCGATGTTGGTGTTGGGTTATTTGGACTGGGGCCTATGGATCAGGGATATAGATCACCTATTCTTTAGCCTAAAATACCAATTGGTGGAATTGATTGGGCCTGGTGGGAGCCCTCCTTGGTGGCTCCTGGGTGATTGTCACAGCCCAAACAACTCATACATCCCTTACCTCATTGGCATAGGGGATTAAGTTGTAGGATCGATTCATAGAGAGGCTCCCAAAGCAGTTGATAGTTGGATTCTAGAGTAGTGGCTCCCTACATGTCCCTTTGGGGTGGCGGTGATAGCAAGGAACATAAGTCTTTGTATCCTAGTGGTCCATGTCTCTCTTGGGAATGACACCCTATTGCTCATACCATCACATGAGAGTGTCTATCACCCACATCTATAAGATTTTTGAGGTTGAGATGGGGTATGGATGCCCAGTAGCAATGGTCAAAGATGATGTTGTAGTGGAGGTGGAATCGTTCAGGATTGCCGCATTGTTGTTCCTCCTTCCCCTTCATCTATGAGCAGAGGGCAACTGATTTTTTGTGACATGGGTCTTGAAAAGTAGGAATATTCATCCATAGGTATAGATAATAGGAAATAAATTCCCAATTCCCCAGCATAATTCAGTCTTCCATGGTTATAGAGACATATCCATGCCGACGATGCCACAAATCAGAATGAACAATGATTAACTACCCCAAATTCTAGTGAGTTTCATGCCAGGACAACTATTTACTTGGAGGGACTTGGAGATGTATAGTTGGATCTAGTGACATACTCATCTTCTCATGTCTCTAATGTTACTAATACCATATTGAGGAGAAGAGTTTCATGTCAGGTTCCGATGGGGTGCGTCCACCTCCATGCACTCTTCACTGGCTGCGCGTGGCTCGGTGTCGTTAGATGACAGAGGAATTGTACCCCTCATTCCCTCTTTCCAAAGGTGGGATACATTCAACACTTATTTATCGATGTATTCTCCTTGATCGAAATGGGATGATGCGATGTTGTTTCCTCCTCATGTGGATTCCTCCTCAGAATTCATTTCCTAGTCTAGGTCTCCCTCATAGATTAAGACGTTGTTCATGAAACCCATTCCTGCTACCATATCTTTGTGGTATCCAGTTAATTATGCCATTTTCTCTGGACATTCCAAGGGGTGAAGTAAGGGTAGAAACCTTAGGTCGGGAGAGTAATGACTTTGGGCATCATTGAGCATGTCTATATAGCAGAACATTGAAGAAATTGCATTATTACTCATAAGAGGGATTCTCAAGGGCATAGAAACCTATGGAATCCCATGTCAACTATGGGGTATCTCTTTCTAGAGGCATGACTTTTGAGGTTTTCCTCAGGTATCCCATGTTTAAAATAGGTTAGGATGCATGTTTAATGTCTTGAGGAGATGAAATGGGCTGATCATAACACTGGTGAAGGAGGGTCAGATAGGTGCATCCCTAGGAGGGGGCACCAAGAAGGTTTACCAAATGGATGGATCAGAGTTCTCAATGAGAGTAAACCTAAGATGGTGCATCTCATAAAGGGAAGGTTTAACACCATGAAGAGGTACTTCTGTAAGAGGGAGGCACTGAGGTTTACCATTGGATGGGTGATAATGCCTCTGACGACGAACATGGGTGATGTGTCCCATGAAGGGAAAGATGTCGAACTATGAAGGCTACTCTGGACACCACTGAGGGACGATTAGGAAGGTAGACCCCAATTAGGGGGAAACCAAAGTTTACCATTGGATGGGATTGAACCTCTTGGAGGTTTCCTATATACCATATTACGAAGATATGGATCAAAACATGCATGGTCTTAAAGGGTGATTTGGGTGTTACGCACTAAGAAACCCCATCGTAAGATGATTTATCTTAGTTGGATGAATATGGATTGTGTGGGTCTCAGGCACTAAGATCACCCAGGTTCTTCTAGGAGAAACAATTATGTGGATGGGGCTTGTGTGCTGAGATGACCAAGATAGATTGCATGATCCCACCAAGATGTGGCAAACCAGCTAAGAAACATGATGGAAATGGAGGAAGTGTTGAAATAGAGTGGATGGAATATCTAGAGTGTGAGGGGTTATTGGGATTGACCCACATGGAGGATTATTATGTATCCATGTGGACTGGAATCAATTTAAACATAGTTTGGGATGGGGTGATGAGACATCTAAGGAGGTGACTCATGATAATGGAGCGTATGGATACAGATCCAAATGAAGTGTAACCACCGGGTTGGGGAATGATCCTCCAAAGACATGGTGAATCAAGGGAAATACCAGGATAGGATTTCATGATCTTGAACCTTGGAGTCTTCTTATATATCCCATTATCTTGGAATCAAAGTCCACATAGTTCAGATTGGGGGACAAGACACCTAAGGAAGAGACTCGTGAGAATGGAGTGCATGGATGGGGACCTGAAGGAAGTGTAACCTCTAGTTTTGAGCATGATCCTCTAGAGACATGGACACTAGATGGAAAGACAATTATGGAAGTGTATTATGGGATTGAACCTCGAAGATTCTTCCAACATATCCCAATGTATGGGAATCAAAGTCCACATAGTTTGTATGGGGGTGTTGGGGATTACACACTGAGGCTACCCAGGTGGATATAAGGCATGTGGTTAGGGATTACATACTAAGGCTACCCAAATGGATGGAGGTATATAAAGTGATCTCACCAGGATAAGGGTGTGGTGATGGATGAAGTGATGGAAGATGGATCAGAACACCTCAGGGAGGTGGATCTGGGGGATGTGTCTCATAAAGAAAAGATGTCACATCATGAGGGTACATCCCCATGAGGTAGCACTATAGTTTACCATTGGTTGGAATTGAAACTCATGAAGGCATACTACATACCCTATTTAGAAAATAGGGATCAAAACTCACATAGTTCATCCTTGAGGGGCATGGGACTTACACACTAAGGCGGACCAGATGGATGGAGGTGAATGAGGTGATTTCACTGAGATAAGAGTGTGGTGATGGATGAAATGACAGAGGATGGATCAAAATACCCTAGGGTGGAAGATCTGGGGGATGTGTCCCATAAAGAGAATATGTAACATCATGATGGTACATCCCTGGGAGGGAGTACCAGAGTTTACCAATGGTTCTGATTGAACCTCGTGGAGGCTTCTTATTTACCCTCTTTAGAAGATAAGGATCAGAAACCATGTATTTCAGCCTTGAGGGGCATGGGGATTTCACACTAAGGTGGACCAAGTGAATTCATAACCACTGTTAATCTCTAAGACCATGTGATTCATACTCAGTGTGAGAAAAAAGAGGTAGCAATGTACCTAACAATCATATTGCAAAAGGTGCGTCCACAGGAGTTGAAGTGGGGCTTACTCATTGAGATGGCCTAGGGATATAGAGATTGGGTCTTAATCTAGGAGGGATGCCCAAGGAGGATCTCATTCCATGGGAGGATGATATCATTCCCTACTATAAGGGTGGGAAAGATCTCACTCCTATAGAGATGAGTGGGTATAGAGAATGCATGAGGTGCGACGCCCCATGTGCATTGCATGGGGTGAGACTATATTTTAACATCATGTGATGAGGATAATGGGGCTTAGAAGTTTAACATCTTACGGCATATATAAAGAAGTCTCGATCCTTACCCCATTGGACTTACATAGTTGTAAGATGTGAAACCTTGGGTGGTGCATGGCCCAAATAATGCCTGATGGGAGGTGGTGGAGGAGCGGTCAATCGTGGGGTCCAAATTAGCATGTCTATTCCAAAAAGAAAAATCCATTAGAATACATATTCCAAAAATAAAAAGGCAAGTAATCGTAATAATGGAAACCACATAAGGGACCAAGAAATCACTACACACAAGCCTGAAGGGCCACATGAAAGAGGGAATCATGAATCAAGTAGCCTCACTAATAGAAGATTTGTGAAGCTTGGGTGATTCGCGAAGGAAAGGGGTTTCATGAAAGAAAGGGCCTCATGAATCACGGGACCCTTTCCTTACCATGGATTCCTAACTTAATGTAAGAGTTATTTTCCAAGGCATAATGATCTATGAAGCCTCCAAAAACCCAAAGGGGATCCTTCCTTCATGAAAGAAATAGACCTTTGTGAAAGACAACCCTACCATAGGTAGGTGAAATAAGGAAAAACGTAAAGTACAGATCATGATGCTAAATTACCTTTGGTGATCCATTTTCTTTATGGTTTTTGGTGCTTGGTATCTCTACAAAATAGGATATCAAAAGTTTAAAGGTTGTCATAATCGTGCCTTTGATGTGGGGGATCCAGGTATTTATAGGCCACGATACATCACGATACTGGGTAGCATTCTGTGACGAAAAAAAATTCGCAAAGGGAAGGGGCTCCATCAGACTCATAGAGATGTCTATCAAAGATTCTTATGCAGTCGTAGGGCTTGTTGTACACATGATAGTACCATCATCCACCTTTTCACACTCACAGTGGAGAGGTTTCTCCATGAAGGAGCTTCACGAGAAAGACTCCCATGATGAATTTTGGGGTTTTTTGAGCCCAAATTGTATTTAAACAGGATGTGACCTTATCAATTTATCTGGTAGCACATATTTTGGTGCCAACAACACTATTGTGAGGTACCATTTTCTTTCTGATTCTTTCTCGAGGTTTAACTAGGCTGACACAGGGTTTCCGTGTAACCTTCTGTTGGTGTTGTTCGACATAGATTCAAATTCATGATGAGTAGATGCCATTTTCCCACTAGGAAACATTTTTTAAATGCACATAAAACCTTGAGGGAGAGTCAGTGCCAGCCAAAGTGGATAACATCAAGGTGTGGTGGATGATTCTCTCTAACTTGTGTGTTTGGGGATAGGTGGCAACTTGGTGGTTACGACAAAGGGTCTGGTATGACCTAGTGTGAGCATTTGGGAATCCATTTATTGTTCATTAGTACCCTCATGTGCTTGGTGTCATATTTTTATGGAAGACACTTGAGGAGTATGTGGCATGGTTTGATGTAGATTTGGAATCATGAAGAAGACATACACTTTCCCAACTGAGATGTGTTTTTGTCATGTGAAAAAAACCATGAGGGAGAGTCAGTTGTACCCAAATAGAATAGTGTTGAGATATGGTAGAATTTTTCCTTATACTTGTGAGTTCATGGTGAGGTCACGAGATAGAGAGGAGTAGAAGGTCTTGGCATTACCAGTGGAGCTTTTCTTCTTGACCCATTTTTTCTTGGAATCCCTAGTGGAGGGTGATCCTTTATTAGAACCATTACGTAGCATCAGAGTTAGACCTTATTATTTTTCTATAGTGTGGATTGGCTTCCTACCATCCATGCTTAGATAGGATTCCACTAGTGGGTGTGGCAGTGTTTATGCATTGTATAGATATGATACAACTAGAGGTTCATAGATGAAGGGCCTGGTAAGACCTAGTGTTTACACTTGGGTAGCCCATTCTGGTTCATTGGTACCATTGTATGCTCAACATAAAACTTGAATACAAACACTTGAGTAGGTTTTTATGGAATTCATTTATGGGTGGATGTGAACTTTTGGGTTACGTCAGTATCTACGTGAGGTTAGTGAGGTGGTGTACTTCTAGGCCCTACGATTATAAATAGACCATGTTTCTTAATGCTTTTCCACCTGTTATAGATGAGGATGCATGATTCAATTTTTTCATAATTTTTTCATGGTTGAAGCTGGATGTGAGTTTGGTTGTCCTTGGTAGTTTTCCAGTGTGTGTGCTTGTAAGCAGGATGAGAACCCCTTGTGAGATCACTGGCGTGGGAGTTCTAGTGGAGAGCCTAGTTTCTTCCCTCATGCCTAGTCTTTCACATTTCGAGGTCAAAAAGACTAAAAGGTGTGTAGAATTTAATGTATTGGGTTTTGAAATGTATGACTTTGGAGTATTTCTATGAATATTTCTAAATCCATGTGATGAGTTGGTGTGGGAATCCGAGTCCCATAGAGCCATGGAATGGTGATTTTTAAAATATTAAAAATATTTTTTCGTGTACGCATAGTTTCTCTTAAAACATGGAATAACATCCAAGAAAATTTATGGACTGGAAATCTGATGATTTGGTTGATTTTAGAACTTCATTTTCACCTTGGGTATGACCTAAAGTTATACACACTAGGTGGTTTGGTCGGAGGTGAGTTTGCATGGTGTTATGTGGTGGATTAATTGAATAAATGAAAATTTAATTAATTTGTTAACCTAATGACCCTCCTCCTCACGTTTTGTGTGTAGAAACCAAAATAGGATCCTTACTCCTCTCCTATCCTCTGTTTATGATGATGAAAATAAGGACAAATCAACGCAACGAGGTGCTTCTAATCTCAGTATCTGACACAGATCATCATCAGATTGAGGAGAAGCAAAATTCAGGCATCAATCTACACTCAATGCTTCGAAATTTATCCCTTGATGTAGGAAGGTTTGATTTCCGGTCGTGATCCCCTTCATTCTAATTTTTTTAAGGTTTTAGATCCCAAATAAAATTGATAAATATCCTTAATAGGTTGATCTATAGGTTTTGTAATAAACTAGGGAGAATCAAGCATTTTCTAAGGCGATTCTCAACTTGAATTACCATATACATGGCATGTAGTCTAGATAGACATTTCATGTATCCATTCTTGTTTAGGGAATATGAATTTTGGGGACTACACACTATGTACCAGGGTTACACACAGTGTAGTGACCCAAACCATGTAACCAGAGGACATGGATAGGGTTAGCCGTGTAAAAGTACAGTCATGTAAAAGTACACGTACATGCGGTATTAGACATGATCATGGGTAAAATACGTGGCTAGATGGCCATTTTTACTAAAAAAACCATGTAGTATGGGTTACACAATGTGTAAGGGACATGGTTTGATGACCGTGTGGAAGAGCAACACAACCAGGGTTCGGGTGAAGCGAGACACACAATATATGGGTTGTACACATTTTTTACCCCAACATGGGTTAGAAAACCATGTAGACAGGTTACATGTACAAGTGCTTGGGTGAGCTCACATTATATGAGGACCCCAATGCACATTGTGTACTCCTTGATAAATTCTTGAGATTTTCCACCTTCTATTTCTCCTTTTACGGAACATAGATTTAGGAATGTGAGTAGCCTATCCTAAGTAGTTTTCAGCAAAAAACATGACAGGGAAATCCATTTTGGACTATGATATACTAGGTGGATTTTTTCAATAATGAATCTTGTGTAGCAGTTCTTAACCTTGGATAATGACTAGAGTGGATCACTGGGTTGATGTCGGGGTTGAAACACATCCATTTTAGCATAGGATGTGGGTCCCATAGACTCTTTAGACCGATAGATCATTGCTCCCCTGTTTGATCAGGGTGTGGGTCCCGTATCTATGGAAGTGTTGCAATGAAAATTATGATAAGTGTGATGCTCCTTTTAGTCTATCTTAACAATGTTGTAGATTAGTGTGGTTCGTAAGAGAGGCATTGATATCAGTACTCCCCTATGGCTTTAGGTCATGCATTTTCCTTACCTCTCTTATTTGGTAGATATGGGACTCCCCACATCATGGGAGTGGGTTCTATACCCTTGGGTAATTCTTATGGGGTTGGTAGTCCCCTTATGGATTAGGGTGCGGGTTCCCTATATCATTCTTATAGATTTACATCTCTCCCCATGTAATTATACTTTGACATAAACTTGGTACATGGACATGGGAAGTCATGGGGATAGTTGGACATGTAGTGTACCCTTTTTTGGAGTTCTTGTGGATCTTCATTTGCATAGTTGGTATTAGTCAAGGTTAATTAAATTCCCTTGGTTTTTTTCCTCAAGGGTAAATAGTGGAATTACATCCATATCACTAGATTGTGATCCCCTCTAGAAGCTGAGTCTCATATAGAGTTTTGGTGTGCCTCCATTATATTTGAGTGTGATCCTCTATGATTCTTTGTTTCCTAGTTGGAGTTTCTGGAATCAGATTGAACTCCCAGAGTAGTATATTGACCATCCATATAGTAGGCCATATCAGTACGGTTTGTGGAATCCTTTTCATATGACCCCCTACACAGCGGGTTGATCCAGATTAGGTTCATGGTGTCCCCCAACGGTTCTAGCTGTGACCCCCTATTTGTGTATCAGTGTATTCTTAGACCCATAAGATTTATTGGATACTGCCCAATTAGCTATACCTCTTTTTCATGTGTCTCCAGGGATTGGGTCCTCTATTGGATTTGAATCTCCCTCGGTTTTTAGTACAATTACGAGAAGCAGGGTCCCTCTTCTAGTTATGTGTGATGCCTAGTTAGGAGTTAATGCCCCCTCGATGAAATGAGGTCCAAGTCACTCCATACAAGAGTGATCAAAGTTTCATATGTTAGTTAGGAGTTATAAATCCCTTGACTATAGGGATGTGGAAATGTGTGGTTCCCTCAATTCTCTATCATTAGAGAGGATGCACATGGTGCATAGTCTGAAGCACTACTCCCTCAACTGTACGCATTGGTGAGGGGAAATCCAATCCTCTTGGGTTTTTATGACCCTGTGAGTAGAGAAGGTGATATATGGAAGTACCTCTTGTGTTTGGAACTAGATATGGACCTATTTATTTTTTCTGTATGGATCTAATCTCTCAGACATGTGCCATCTAGGATGGATGAGCTCATGGAGTGTGTTCTCCAGGTTTTTTCTGTTAAATTTAGAGCTTTGAGTTGAATCTTGGCACAAGTTATGAGGTCGGATCATCACGAGACTTGGATTCTAAGACGAGTATATCTTGGTGTTTTCTAGGATTCCTTGTTGTGTTTTCATGTTTCTAGGTATACAACTTTTGTGGACTGATCTGACTAGTGATGTATATCCTAGGATGGTTTGAGATTGAGTTTATCTCTCGATTGGGTTCCCTCTAGTTGGGTCGAGTAGACTATTGCCTTTCAATTTATCCCTTTTATTTTTGGGGTTTGGGGAGCCTACAGATATTCTTATACTAAAACATGAAAGGGATGTTCCCACATGTTTTCTGTCTTATTCAGACCACATTCCATTCAGCAGAGTCCCTAGAAGACCCAAGGCAAGAGAATCTTAGTGAGTTAGACTGACTGAGGTGTTTAACAAAGCTAGTCTGAGGAGCTTTCCATCAGTTTCATTTGATAGCAATCACCTCCCACTAAGAAGGTTGTATTCTTTTATGTTTTTTTGGTGGGCATGTTTTTTTTGTTATTTAGCTTTTAGTTCTTCTATTGTACTCTGGTTTGGTATTGTTGTATGAATTCATTTTTGTTTCCATTTTCTATATCTTTGTACTGTTTAATCGATGTGTTTGGGGGTATATTCATATATGTACATTAGGAAAAGGCCTACCAATAATGTGATATTCCTTCTCGGTGCTTATTTACATCCCCTGGCCTATTGGATATGGGCTTGGGGGGTTGCAGTCTAGGCCTCGTTGGGTTGGGTCATGACAGTCACCTGTTTAAAAAAATTTGTTTAGAAGACACTCTCTTTTAGAGCACCCTTACTTATAACCAAACCCCTAAAACCATCATCGATACTTTTGTAATTAGTTTCCCAAAAACCATATTTTCACAAAAAGTTTTAATTTTTTTTGTTATATGGTCATTTTATCCATAGGCACCAACATGCGAGGATAAAGGAGATTCAATTCGTGGATGTTGCAACTTTTAAAATGAAGGGGGTGCATGAATTTTTTTTAATGAAATGTCTCCTTGAATATTTTTTTCACATTTCCATTTAATACACTATATTTTCCCTTGATAAACCATTGATTCCCACCTCAGACAATAGAAATGAAATTATGCATGGCGAGTTTTTGAATCTAAATCCTGAAAAATGTTTATGGAACTAAATAAGGATAAATGAGATCGAACTGACTAATGAAAGGGTCAAATTAAGATATGATATTGTGTCCAATAAATATTATTCCAACATAAGGTTGATTGTTGAATAATTTTAGGTTGATCCATCACAGTCAAGCTCGATCAATATTAACCATGAAAAGATGAAATAATATTAATTGAAACACTATTAATTTCTATGAAGATGTGAGAGTTAATAAAATATTTGGTTATAGAGGTTGTTAAGGAAATTCATCCACTGGTAGATTCCTATTACAAGTATTAACTAGGGTTTGAGGGCATTACTTTATATTTCTATTGAATTCCAAAGTTAATTTATCCACACCTCAATATTAAGGTGTTGAAAACCCCATGCTCAATCATTCGTCGAGCTGAGTGGGATGGACCAAAGATCACATGTTCCAAGAAGGGATCCTAATCAATGATCTATTGGAAATACATACTTAGCCAAGATAGATTTGATAAAATTTGATCAAAATTTTCAAAGGTGCAATTGGGTCGCACTACACATGATCTTGTTGAATAGAGGACGACACCTAAGGATTACATTGATGCCCATAAAATATAATTAAAATAATATGAGCTCAAATAAGGGTGAAAAGTTAATTTCCCAAACTATAGATTCTCTTCATGGTCATATTTGAATTCTTTTTTTGGTCTGGATGATTTAGTCAAGGAATATTTGAGTATTCCCTTGTATGTTAATCATGACCCTTGAAATTTTCATGTGGAGAAAATCTGGGATCGAGGTCTTGGTTACTGCATGTAATGGACATTAAAATAGTTATCCATTATTTTATAGAAGGATTGGATTATTTCCTCAAAAAGGATGAAGGTTTCCGATGACATTACCATGTGGATGCATGATAGATAATCAGGGACATGTGATTGTTAGGTTAGAGGGAGAACCATTGGCAAGCGAACTGTTTAAGAAGGACAATGAAGAACAATATAAAAATTGAGGATGAAAATGAGTATTTATAGGCCATGTGTTAGAATCCTGGAGCGAATATGAAGGACTGATTGTAGAGAAATTAGTGACAAACCATTGAATATATCACTAAGAATGACTTAATTCTTAATGTTTTTTCATTTCCCTTATTTTAATGACTGGTTTGAATTTATTATAATCTTTTGATAATATAGGATTGATAGTTGGCTAAAATAAGATGGTATAATAGGAATTTTTTGGTTAGAATTATAATTTCATTCATATGAAATGTATTTTTGGAACCTTTCCTCTTTTTCGTTCTTTAAGTAGTGAACATTTTTTATTCATAGAGAACCAGTGAGAACTATTTCTAGCGTCATTTTTGGAACTACATGATCATATAAGAATCCATCTAAGAAGATAATATCTCATTGATGGTAGCACATTAGGATTTACTAAAAAGATGATTCTGATATAATACTAGTTTCATCATTATGTGGATTACTGAATGTTGCAGTTGAGAGACTATAGGATCCATTCACCCATAATTTAAGCATTTAAGAGAACAATCTAGCTTCTTTCCAACATATCCATCAATGTATTTTTATATAATAAGAAAGAAAATATAATATAAAAATACCAATTGAATCCACCTGGATTCATATCTATATTATTTCTTGTTTTCTTGTGAATTGTGCTCTCATTTTTGCACAATTTTTTATTTTTCCTTAGCTTATTATTATTCTCACTTCACCATTATCACCACCCCAATTTTCTTCCATCACTTTACTACTATTTTATCCATGATACTTTTTAGATTTCTTTTACTGTTTACTTGTTTAGAGACACCTTTGGATGTTCTTCCATGTAGATCCACTCTTATTCAACACATTTCAAGTTTTTAATTGGGGTTTTTAAATAATTAATTAGCATCAAACCTAGTTAATGAACATGGGAACTAATAAAAATTTGGCATCATTTTCAAGAAGGTAAAATGTGACCATGAAACAAAAACAAAAAAACACATCAAAACTCCAAAATAGAACAACAACATTGATTTTAAAGAACTAAAAGAAAATTTCAAAAAAAACTTTTGAAAAGGTTTGTGAATGAAAAATAGGTCATAATTAGAAAACCTAGAGGTATTAATACCTTAAATATATATAAATTTGAGTGATCTAAAACTCAAGATGAATATTGAGATGGAATGTATTAAGGAAAATCATAATTACCAAAATCAAAATGCCCATACACCACAACCTAGGAATGAGCAGATTTATGGAGTCATGCTTAGAGATTTTCCTATCTATACATCTTTGAACAACCCATCATGAATTATGAAAACCCCTAGGACCTAAAACTATTATATTAAGAAATTCCACTTGTCCTGGTTGCCGCTATTCAATAAAACATCCAAATAAGACTCAATGGACTTCATTGGGGACTTCTATGGTATAGTGAAATGACTTCCACCTAGGGGATTGAGTGAGGAGGAATTAAAAATAAGAGTCTTGCCATTTTTTTTGAAAGGAAATTCCAAAACATGGTTCCAAAAAATGGATGAAGAAACCTTCTATTCATGGTACCAATTTTTCAATGCTTTCGTCATGAAAGTTTACGCTTTGAGGATGACTTCTGAGATTATGAAACAAATCAATGAATTCATTCAAGATAAGGGTTAATTGTTCCATAAATCATAGGAAAATCAAGGGGATACTTATTTAGTGCCCCGAAAACTAGTTTACATCACAATTTATCATGGATAAAATTTACAATAGTCACATACCATGCCATCAAACACTGTTTGATCAGTCCTCTAGAGGGGATTTCTATGATAAAATTTCAGAAGAAATGAAATAAATCTAAATCACTTTAGTAAAAAAAATTCATAGAACAAATGTTTTAGGAATAGAAATATTATTAGGAAGAAAACCTCATATTATAACTAAGATAAATCTCAATCTAATGGAATCTACACTAAAATACTCAAAAGGGTCTTAGGGAACAATGTCACCACTATGGAATGTTCATATATTCACAATCCTATTGTACCAATTTTGATATTATTTCCCATGTTCTTTAAAATGTAAATTTTTTCTAGTATGGTATTAGGATGAAACCTATGGATGTCCCTTTCTGAAACACATATAACCAGGGCTACTAGAACCATCCAAATATCTCTTAGAGAGAGCAGGGAGTTCTTAGACCTGCCAATCCCCCTATATTCCAACAACAATCTAGGAAATAATTCCAACTCCAACCAAAGGATAAGACGTCTAGTTCTTAAAATGAATTTAGAGGTATCTTCCAACAGATGATCAGTAGGTTTGAGGAACAAAATAAAAATAATGATTTTGATAAATAAAAAATAGAATTTAGGTTTAAAAACCTAGAATTACATCTGGGAATGTTTGAAATGTTGTAGGTAGAGACAAGGATAAACTTTTAAGACCATTTAACTGGATCCTATAGATAATGTCATTGTGGTTACAAAAAGGAGTGGTCTCTAAACCCACCAGAATTCATAGAAAGATCCCAAATCTACCTAAATGAAAAATTAGATGAATCTAAATACTAAAATTTGAAAAATGGTGCATTTGGATATCTGGGTAACCTCATTGAATGTTAATTGATTTTTTAACCTCTCAAAACCCATATGAATAATAAATTAAAATAAAAGACAATAAAGGGAAAAATATAGAAGAATAAATTGAAGGAGTGACAAAAATTGTGAAGAATTTTTCCCCAACAATTAGATTCCCTAAAATGCTTAAGAAGAAGAACCAAGAACCTGCACTTCTTAGTTTTCTAAGGCTTTTAAGAAACCTGAAATCACCACACCATTTCTTAAAGTCTTAAACCAATTTTCATAATATCTCATTGAAGAAACTTTTTTTACATAAGAAAGCTTTTGAAGAATTTTAAACATATAATTTCATAGAGGAATGTAGTGTTATCTTTAACAATATGACACCTCATAAAATTAATGACCCAACGATATTCATCATCCAATGTACCTTGGAGAGAGTGGTCATTTCAATTGCTTGTGTGGACTTGGGGAAAACACCCCCTTATCATTGTTTCAACATATGGGATTAACAGAAACATAGCCTACCACAACTGTCATACAATTATTTGAACAATATATTAACCACATTATTGGAAGAGTTTATGGACTAATAGTTTGGGTTCGGAAGATATTTTTTCTACCAATTTCTTGATCCTATACGTATATTGTGACAAGGAAGTTATCATCATCCTAGTTAATCCTTTCTTGGGAACTGGGGGAGCTATCATTGATGTATTAAAGGGTAATATAATTTTTAATCCTAGGGAATAAATAGAGGAATTTAATGTCTTTAAAAATATCAAGGAACCCATTTCTAGAGAAAATTGTTCAAAATTTGAGATTCTAGAGTTTAAAGACTCATATTTTCAAGAATAATTGAATAAACACAACTTGAATGAAGAAACTCATTTAAAAAATGAAATTAAAAATAATACTATGGATACCCATTGTGTTCTAATTGAGAGGATTTATTTTGGAGATGAATACTCTAACTCAAGTTTAATCAATTTCTAGGAGAATTTTATGAACCTTCCCTAGATATAATAGAGGAGGAACTCCTTAACAAGTCTAAGGAATATATTTTAAAATTCATTAATGATTTTGTTAGAGGATCTATTTTAAAATAGAATATTTTTTTAGGGATAATTGAGTTTTACACTTGGGATAACAATGAATAAAATCTTGATTATGATCTATAGATTCAAGATCTTTCAAATTTTATAACAAAAATTAAAAAAAATTGAATACTTTGGACCTATTAGGCCCAATAGTCTACCATATTGTGAAAACATCATCTAATTTAGAGGTAAAACTTCTTCCCACACATTATAAATATTCCTTTCTAGGTGATTGTTCTATAATACTAGTTATCAACTATGTAGTTTTATAGGAATGTTTTTTGGATATCTTAATAAAGTTTAAGTCATCCATTGTCTTGTCGATTGCTAATATTAAGGGAATATGTCCATCTTATTTCATGAAAAAAATTATCATGGAATTGAACCATAAACATAGATTCGTTGCATAGAGAATTTTTAATCCCAACAAGAAGTAAGTTGTGAAATAGGTAAGTGATTAGTTCCACACCCGGTTTTTTATGTTTTGGTTTATGATCTGGTTTGTTTGGAAACCCAGTCTTTTTCCTGGGTTCTGGGTGTGATGGTTGTTGGGTTTTTGAGTGTTTTATTTGTATAGTTTTTCACTCATGGTTAATATTTGGTTTATTTTGGAGTTTTTGGAGAAAACATGGAATTTTATCTTGAAAAGTTCTTGTGCACGGTTTGATAAGATTTGCGGCCAAACCTAGGTAACCGTGCAGAAGGTATAAAACATACCGCATGGTTGGAACACTAGAAAGAGGCCACTTAGGAGTAACCATGTGGTATCTCATGAGCCTACCACACCAATTGTTACATGGTTTAATAAACTGTGTGGCCTAACCGTGTGAGTCTTTCCAAAATTAAGAAAACATGTGATTTTCCAACTTTTACCCCCTCAGGATTTTTGGATGAAACTATACCCAAATCATCCCCATCTAGTTTTTCCAAACCTAGGGATCTCTCTCCCTTTACTCTTAATCCATTCCTACTCCTATTTTGGTGTATATCTAGGAGATATTCAAGTTGGGGCTAGTTTCTTTAAGGTAATTTCTTCTCTTTTCTCCTCCATCTTCCATCTTCTTTCATTTTTCTTGGATTTCCTCTCCTACCCTGGCCATTATCGACATTGGGTAATGTTTTCTCATGTTTTTATGGGGTTTTTTTAATTTATGGTTGTGCCTCATAAATCTCTGGTTTTGGAGCCCTCAACGAGTGATGTCGTAGGTGTATTGCCATTTTCCATGGATTTGATATAAGTTTCACATTGATATATCCATTTTTATTTAATATTCAACTATTTCATGTTTTTCCCACCATTATTGATTCATATATGTTTTTATATAATACTTGGATTAATTATTGGTTGTGAAAAGTTGCGGTTTATGCCTTTTGTGATAAAAAGTGTTGTTTTGTTAAAAATGTATGCACCACATGTTTAATAAAATTATCCATTAGATTTCACACATGGTTTGTGATCTTTAAAACTTGGTTTATAAATTTAAATGAAATTATGGAATTCAATTTTGTGTCCTATACCTTGTTGAGTATTAAATAGAAATTGTTTTGTTAAATATTACATGCCTTGCGTTTGATTAATTTCTCATTTGGCTTTTATGGGTTTAATGTGATATAAAATGATTGGGTTGGATTTATAAATATATTTTAAGTGTGAGAAATAATATTTTGGGTCCTTTGGATGGGTTCCAATGAGGTTTTTATTTTAAAAAATAACGTGTATTGGTTTTTAAGTTGTTCTAGCATGTGTTGCTGATAAATGGCTCGTGTGGCATTTTTATAAAAGTGGTTTATGACTTAAATGTGAGACTTGAATGTTTTAAATGATTTTATAATTGTTTTTATGTGTAAAATGGTGTGTTCACACCTTTTTATGAGAAGTGAATTTTGTATCATTGATAAATGTTGGTGCGGTAAAATGCTTAAAGGCTCGTATGGAAACTTTGTGAAAATGATGAATTTGTTTATTATGAAATCCTAATTTGGATGTTTCTAATGCCTTGTTTGTGTATAATGGATGGGATTTCCCCACTGTGGGATCCTTGTGATCCATTATCATAGTTCCTTGGTTTGTACTCTATATGTTCTATTATTTCTATGGCATGATGTCGGTCCTTGGGGTGGCTTGGGGCGATGCATATTGTTGATTATTAATATATATACTTGTGATTGGATGCTCATCTGGCATCAGTTGGCTCACCCATTTATATACATGAGACATGGGAACCTGGAATATTTAGATAATTTTCTAAGAATGATTTTTGTATTGGTAGTTAACGTAGTGATGAGTGCCCCATAATAGGTGGATATATTTGGGTTTAATGCTATGGGATTTTCCCTCGGTCTATCCTGAGTTAGGGTGGCCGAGCATATTTAGCATTTTTTATTTCATCTTGTGGGGAATTCTACTAGTGATGGGGTCTCATGTATTAGTATCTTCTATATTATTCTTGATCTTTTGGGTTCACCTATGTCTATTGGTTCTTAGTGTCTTGTAATGATAGATGTGATACTTGTATATATATTTACATTGTCTTTGTTATGTAAGTATTTTGGTGCCTTCTTGTGTGCTGTTTACATGGAAATGATGTGTTGGTTTCTAAAGCTTTGTGATTTTTTTTAAAAATAAAAGTGTTTTTTATAGATTTTTTTCCATTGATAATTAAAACATTACTTCCCTTTCTAAAATTTTGATGATACGCTAAAGGAATGAACTTGGTTTTTGAAATGAGTAAGGGAAATGGGTCATACTTTGTTTTTAAGAAAAATTTATAGAAAATAATACTTTTATATATTGTAGTTAAAAATTTAAATTGATGTTTCTTTTATTTCAAAGGAAGTGCATTGGGAATAGATAATCAGGATAGCCTTCTGAGTTTTAATACTCAAGTTTATAGTTATTTTCTATTTTTATTCCTTTTGAAGGTTCCATCTTGAGTTCGATCACCTTGAGGGATAGTTGATATTTTTATTGTAGAGTAACCCATGGGGTCACATGGAGATAGTGTGGTCTTATGGTTCATTTGGTCTAGTTGTGTTTTTTTCACTTTTCAGTTTCATATATAAATGATATTCAGTTTATTTTCATTTATATATTGGGATGCTTGTTCATATTCTGCTGTTTAGATTTTTTTATTTATTTAATGGTAAAATCATTCCCTTATTATACTCTATTGTTGCCTAGAACTAGTTTCCAGCCCATGGGGATCGGGAATATCCTTCGAGCCTTGTTGTGGGCTAGATCAGGTGACCAGTTCAAGGTTGACTTGAGTTATTTCATGAAAAAATGTTATTAGATGAGTTTTTCTCTTAGCGGACCTTACTTTTCAAAGTGTCCTTTATTACTTGGGGATGTCTTGGTAGATGAAGTAGGATTTTCAAGACTCAAGGGGATCACTCAGGAAGAGCATCATGAACCCTTTCTCGTTCTGATCATCTGGTTTCCATTGGAAATACTATTTTGTTAGTTTCTTGGTCTGTAGGGAATGTTTTTTTATTGGGATATGATAAGGAGAGTTGGGATAATATTCTACGTGAGCTCGCAGGGCCTGAAAAGCCATGTGGAGCCAGGGGAATTTCCCTAAAAGGCTCTCTGTGTTGGTGGCGTGTTTGGTATATGACCTCCAACTATTTGGTCAAGTCACCCACCAATACTAGTTCCCTTTTGTGAGTTGTTTGGGTATCCTTTGAATTATGAAAAAATGTTGTGAAAACCCTTGTATTGGATTTTTGGAAATTAGGATTTTAATGGTAATAATTGGATTTTGGAATGTGGGAATAAGGATTTTCATAATTTAGTTTTTGGAAGATCTTATAAACTGAGTTTATATAAAATGAACTCTTAGGGTTTATGGTAAGCATATGTTTTCCTTGGAAGTTGTTTTAAATGAAAAGGAGTGGGTTTTTAATCAATGGTTTTTGGTGGAGAGTGGTTTCTTGAGATTTTGGAAAATGTTTTTATAAAAGTGAAATAGATTTATGATGGAAATATTTAGGGTTTCATTCTCAAGTATGGTGAAATGGATTGATATCTGAATATGAAAAATGATTTTTAACTTGGTGTTTAGTGAGTATTTAGAAGGTTCCTGATTTTAAAATGGGCTGAATGGGTTATTTTCGAAAATGAGGATTTTTTTCCTTTTGTGTTCTCATGGGTTCTCTCATGTGGTGTGGTTTGTGGAAATGTGAATGGATTCCCGGTAAGGCATGGTGGATGGGTGCCCGGGGTGGCATGGAAACATGCATGTGAGTGGGACTCTAAGGAATACCTATGGTGAGTTTTCAACCCACAACATTTGTTTTAAATAAAATATGTTTTCAAAAGGAATGTTTTGATGTTAAAATGGATTGTTTTCCAATGTTCAAAGCTTTTCACCTATGCAGTGTTTGTTCTTGAAGATTTTTGTTGTTGAGATGGTATTGATTTAGTTATTGTATTTTCTTTATCTAGCGGTTGTCCCCATGGATCTTTGATGGGTGATCATTGTGTGGCTATGGGTGATTCCCTGTTAGCGATATTTCTGGTTATCAACCTAGGGATTTAGTTTGTGAGTTTTAGAAGCCAGATCCACCTCTCTTTTATGGACAAATAGATCCTCTCGTAGTGGAAGATTGGGTGTGAAAGATCAAAAGGAGATTTGGCCTCATAGATTTTCCTGAGTTGTTGAAGGTTAATTTTTCAAATTTTATTCTTGAAGGTTCGCCATGGAAGTGGTGGAAGTCGGTGTCTTGGAACAAGCCCCATGAAGATCTTACTTGGGAGTTCTTCAAGGATCTGTTCATTCATAAGTATTTTTTTGAGAAAGAATGGGTGAGAAAGGGGATGGAGATGGGTTGTTTGCAGTAGGCTGATGGGTTAGTGTTGGAGTATTTCCATTTCATTGAAGATATAGTCCCTTAAAATCCCGGGTATATTGCAAATGATTTAATGAAGGCTCAGTGTTTCAAGGTTGGAATTTGTCCCAATTTACTATCGGAGGTATCAGAGTTCAATCTAAAATCACTTGATGATGTGGTGAATAAAGATTTACAAATTGAGGGTGTGATTGAGGGAGTTCTAGAGTGGTCCTCCCTCCTTCAATCCTGGAAAGAAGTGGGAAAATTTCTATAAAAGATATGAGAAAGTGGTTGAAATTTGATGGAGTGGGTCATGGAATCAAAAGGACTCAGGATCTTCTATTGACTTCTTCTTGGCATGAGATCTTTGTATGTCATCAGTGTGGTAAGCTAAGTCCCAAGAATCTATTATTTCTAAATTCCCCTATGCCCTGCGATGCATGTGGATGCTTGGGTCACTTGTAGCAATTCTTTCAGGGCATTTCTAGGAAGCTTCATGGTGGTAATCCTCATAAGTGATGTGCAACTGGGAATTTGTTAAAGGTATCTTTTTTTAAGTTTCCTTCCATTGTAAGGGATATTTTGATGTGGTGGTTGTGCTGATGGTTTTATTGATTTTGGAATGTAAGTGATTTCATGGGTCTTTTGATGAACCCTTGTTTTATTGAAAGTGTGGTTTCCATTCCAGAATCCCAACCTTTCTTTTTTTTCTAATAAAGGGTTTCATGTTCCTTTTTGGGATTATCATAACCTAACTGTGATGCAAGAGATGCATAATCTATCATACCTTGAGATTTAGGTCTCGTAGTGAAGAAAGTGTATAGTCAGAAATCCTAGGAGTGTGGGAATTTTGGCTAAGCTCATGCCTCTACGTTACGGTGAGGTAGTTCCTATGTTTCTTTTGTGGTTTCTATTTCAAATCAAGTTTTTAATTAGTTTCCTTGCATGAACCACCTATGTAAATTATATGTGGATTTTTAATGGTCATATAAGTGATGATTTGTGGGTAGTGTTGATTTTTATTGATTTTTTCCCATCATTGGACTCCTCCCCTCCCCTCCCCTTATGGTGGGGATTTTTGGGTCTATGTGTGGATTTTTGGATCAGTTCATTTCCCCTCTATTTGGGAGTGTGTAGTTTAAATGATCTTGATGTGTTCTTCTTAACATGTGTCCTTCTTATATTGGGTAGGTCATGGTGGAAGATTTTTGGTTGGCCTATGTGTGAAATTCCCTATTGTGGTTCAAATCATACCATCATTTGGTCATTCATAGTTGATCCTTAATAGTGGGGAGACCCACTGCAGGTCTCAATGGGTTTTCTCTTAAGAATTCATTGAGTGATAGTTGATTTTTAAAGGTGGAGAGTCCATTCAGGCCTCCCCTCTTCTGGTGATATATTTATGGTTTGGTTTTGGTTTGATCCGGTTGAAGTGGCTTCTGTTAAAACTGTTAATTTTTTTAGTTTTCTCCTTAGTTTGGGTAAGCGTTGGGATTCTTGGGAGAAGGCCCAATGGTATTTTTCTTAAGCTGGTTATGGTTGTTGTTTTGTTTCAGGTAATAAGATTATGTTCTATTAATGGTTAGGGAAAGGTTCTTGGATTAAGAGTTTGGATTGTGTTGATGTGGAATCCTTGGTTGTTGATCAATCAGCTGGAATATGTTATGGATTTCTAGGGATGAAAAGCATTAATGGTGGGGAGAATTGTCACACCTAGTTTTTCACGTTTTGGATTATGATCTGATTCGTTTGGAATCTTGGTCTTTTTCTTAGGTTCTAGGTGTGACAGGTGTTGGGTTTTTGAATGTTTTTTTCTAGTTTCACCCTCATGATTGATCCTTTATTAATTTGGGGGTTTTTGAAGATAATATGGAATTTTGGCTTGAAAAGGGTCTATACACGGTTTGGCACACAATTTGATAAACCATGATGCCAAACCCAGGTAACAATGTGGTAGGTATAAAACCTATGGAACTGTTGGCACATGGGAATGTGGCCACTTACAAGTAACCATGTGGTCTCTCCTGTGTCTTCTGCATGGTTTGGCACACTGTTTAATAAATCGTGTGGCCTAACTATGTGAGTCTGCCCAAAATTAAAAAATGTTTTTTCCAACTTTACACCTACTAGATTTTTGGACCCAAATCTACCCAAATCACCCCATCTAGTTCCTCCAGACCTAGGGATCCCTCTAAATTTTCTCCCAAGCCATTTCTCTTCCTCCTTTGGTGTATATCTAAGAGAAATTCAAGTTGGGGCTAGTTTCTTCAAGGTAATTTCTTCTCCTTTCTCCCCCTCTTCCTTCTTCATTCATTTTTCTTTTATTTTCTTTCCTCCCCTGGTCTTGTGAGACCTAGGGTACTTTTTTTCCAAGTTTTTTATGGATTTTTTTTTCATTTAGGGGTTTTCTATATAAATCTAGGGGTTTAGAACCCTTGACGAGTGATTTCGAGGGTGCGTTTCCAATCCGCCATGGATTTGAGGTAGGTTTCTCATTGCACTTGCCATTTTTGTTTAAGATTCACTTGTTTCATGATTTTATCAGAACTATTGATTCATATATATTATTATATGAGCCTTGTATTAATTATTGGGTGTGCAAAGTAGTGGTGTATGCCTTGTTTTTTTGATAAATATTGTTGTTTTGTTAAAAATGTGCACACTACATGTTTAATAGAATGATCCATTAGATTTTGCACATGGTTTGTGATATTTAGAACATGGTTTTTCAATTTAAATGAAATTATGGCATGTAATTGTTTTTCTTATAACTTTTTGAGTGTTAAATAGAAATTTTTTTGTTAAATATTGCATGCCTTGTGTTAGATTAATTTCTCGGTTGGCTCTTCTGGGTTTAATGTGATATAAAATGATTGTTTTGGATTTATAAAGGAAGTGTGTGAAATAATAATTTGGGTCTTTTGGATGGGTTCCAATGAGTTTTTGATTTTTAAAAAGAATGTATATTGGTTTTTAAGTTGTGTTGGCATGTGTTGTCGATGAATGGCCTATGTGGAATTTTTTTAAAAGTGGTTCATGCCTTAAATGTGTTACCTGAATGTTTTAAAGTAGTTTATAAATATTTTGATGTGGAAAATGGTTTTTTTACACCGCTTTATGAGAATTTCATTTTGTATCATTGATAAGTTTTGGTGTGGTAAAATGCTTAAAGGCCTGTTTGGAAACTTTATGAAAATGATGAAAATGTTTATTATGAAAACCTAAATTGGATGTTTATCATGCCAAGTTTGTGTATACTGGATGGGAATTACTCACTGTGGAATCCTTGAGATCCATTATCAGAGTGCCTCGATTTATACTCTCTAAGTTATATTATTTCTATGGAAAGAGATCGGTCCTTGGGGTGGCTCGGGGTGATGCATGTTGTTGATTAATAATATATATATACTTGTGATTGGATGCTCGGATGGAATCTGTTGTCTCAGCCCCATTATATACACGAGACATGGGAACCTGGAATATTGATAGAATTTTATAAGAATGATTATGAAACTAGTAGTTTATGCACTCACTAGTGGTCTATAGTAGGTGGATATATTTGGGTTTATTTCTATGGGATTTCCCCCCGACCTATCCTGAGTTTGGGTGGTCATGCGTATTGATAATTTTTGATTTCATCATGTTTGGAATGCTACTAGGTATGGGGTCTCTTGTATCAGTATCTTCTAGATTATTCTTGATCTTTTGGGTTCATTGATTTCTATTGGTTCTTAGTGGCTTGTAGTGATAAATCTGATACTTGTATGTATATTTACATTGCCCTTGTTACATAAGTATTGTGGTGTCGTCTTGTGCAGTGTTTACTTGGAAGTTATGTGTTGGTTTCTAAATATTTGTGATTTTTTGAAAATAAAAGTGTTTTTATATCTTACCTAATCGGTGATAATGAATTCATTACTCCCCTTTATAAAATGTAAATTATATGCTAAAAATTGAAATTAGTTTTGGAAATGAATAAGGGTAATGGGTCATACTTTGTTTTTAAGTAAAATTTATAGAAAATCAAACTTTTATATATTTTAGTTCAAACATGAAATTTATGTTTATTTTATTTTAAAAGAAGTGAATTGTGAATAGATAATTGGGTTAGCCTACTATGTTTTAATACTCACACCTATAGTTCATTTCTATTTTTAGTCCTTGTGCGTGTTCCAGGTTGAGTTTATTCACCTTTGGTGACAGTTGATCTTCGTGTTGGAGAGTGACTAGTGGGGTCACATGGAGATAGGGTGCTCGTTAGGTTTGTTTGGTCTAGTTGTGTTGTTTTGTTTCACTTTCAGTTCCTTGTATAAATGATATTCAGTTCAATTTCATTTATATATTGGGATGCTTGTGCATGTTTTACTATTTAGTTTTCATTATTTATTTAATGGGTGAAATTGTTCCCTTGTTGTACTATATTTATGCCCAACACTAGTTGTCAGCCTGTGGGGATTGGGAACACCCTTTGGGCCTTGTCATAAGCCAGCTCGATTGACTGATTCAGGGTTTACCCAAGCTAGTTCATGACAATTATATTGTTGGGTGATAGGATTTCTATCCCATTTCATATAGACCATGGGTCAATCTTGTCCAAGTTTTACCTAAGAATAATGGATTCAAAGTTGTCACAAATGTGAAAAATGAACAAGTTTAGGTTATGATATTGAGAAAATTGAGGGTCTTCATAGACTAAAGGAAACAGAATGTTTCCACTAGAAAGAATCATTTCCTAATAAATTTTTTAGACCAAATGTTAGAGAGGTTGGTTGGTAATATATTCTTTTGTTTTTTAATGGATATTAAGGTTACAACTAGATTACAATATCCCCTTAGGATCAATAAACGACCACCTTCATTTGTTTGTTTAAGTCATTTTTCTACCGGTGAATTCACTTTGGATTGTGTGGTGCTCCAAACACTTTTTAATTATGTATAATATATATTTTATCATGTATTATTAAGAGAATAATTGATGTTTTTATGGATGATTTATTAATAGTTGGAAGTAATTTTGTAAACATGTAAAATCAAGAAACTACTCTAGAGAGATTTCAAGAAACAAACATTTTCTTAAACTGGTAAAAGTGTCAATTCATGGTCATCAATGAAATTGTATTGGTTTATAAAGTTTAAAGGATGGGTATAGAGATTGAAAATTTTAAAATTGAAGTGATCCAAATGCTACCACCACTCAAGAATGTCAAAGGAATTCAAATCTTTTTAGGACATATTGTTTTCTATGAGAGAATCATCAAGGATTTATCTAAACTTATAAGGCCTTATTTATCACTTATTGTTAAGGATAAAAATTTTCATTTGATGATAAATTCAAATATTAATTTACCCTTCTCAAGGAAAAACTCACAAATTCACTAGTGATCACTTCCCTATACTTGAATTTTCCTTTTTAGTTGATGTATGATACTAGTAATGTGGTTGTAGGTACTTTTTTTGTGTAGAGGAAAGATAATAGTATATATTTTTTATTATGATAGAAATATTCTATATTATATGCACAAAAATTATAACACAGCTAAAAATTAGTTGGTTTTTTTCATTTTTTTTCTTTTGACAAGTTTAGGTAGCTCTTGGTTGGTTCCAAGGGCATTATTTTCACAGACTACTCTGCTCTCAAATATCTTATGGCTAAAAAGGATTCCAAACTATGGCTGATGAAATGGAATATTCTACTAGAAGATTTTTATTTGTATATAAAGAAGAAGAAAGGGGATTAAATTCTTTTTTTTTCACCTATACAAGTTACCAAATACCAAACATAAATAACCCAAATAATATAACACTTAATTCCAAGATGAGAAACTTCTTTCTGTATTAGTGAGGAAATCTACTTGGTATCAATAATATTACATATTTATTTCTATATGAGTCATTCCCAAGAATATTTCACAGAATCAATGAAATAAATTCATTTCTAAGATGAAATACTATTTCCAAGATGATCATTTACAATTTAGAATATGTACTTATGGAATTTTTATGAGATGTGTGGGTGAGGTAGAAATGATCCTCATTCTTGATAACTTGCACTCATCAACTTGGGTTGGACATAATGGGGGTAATATAACTACCCAAAAGATCTTGTGGAATGGTTTATATTAGACCACTCTATTAAAGGATGCTATAAGTCTTGGCATAGGCTATGTCAAATGACAGAGGTTTGGAAATGTTGGTAGAAGGTGGGGGATGCCACAAAAAGGAATTACAGAGGTTGAAATTTTTTATTTATATGGTTTGAACTTTATGAGATCATTTCTATAATCTTATGGGAATGAGTATATTTTTGTTAATTTTTACTAGGTGTCCATGTTGGTTGAGGTAGTTTCTCTCCTAAAAAACCATGCTTCTATTGTTGTTAAATTCATAAAGAAAAATACATTTTCAAGGTTCAAAGTTCCAAAAAAATTCATTACAGACAATGTCACCCATTTTAACAATTATAAGTTCAATTATTCAATATAGAATTATGGGTGTGCTCATAGAAACAGAGCCAACTATCACCCACATCCTTGTGTTCATGCTAAAATTTTGTTTATAGAGATTAAAAAAATGGGAGAAAATAGTCTCAAACTCTAGGAAAGACTGTTTAATAAAATTAGATGAAGATTTTTGGGGTTATAGGAATTCCTACAAAACTCCCATAAAGATGTCTCTTAATGGGTTTTTGTTTGGAAATACCTGTCATTTACCTATGGAGTTACATCATAAGTCTTATTGGGCATTGAAATCACTAGACTGTGATTTTATGTAAAGACCCTAACCCTAGTAGCCCATATTCAGTGGTTACTTTATTATATTAGTACTAGATATAAATTATCTCATCTAAAAGGGTTAAGTAGTTTTGTAGTCTTCAAAAACTAGATACATACTTGAATCTCACATTACATCTAAACATTTAAAATACAAAAAAGTATTTTCATTTTAGAACATCGTTATTCAATTTAGTATATCTAAGAATATTAATTATAATACACTTCCTAACATCCTAGGGAAAGGAAACATAAGAAATGGGTGAGATCATATTGTTATAAAGGGTATGCATATAGTGGAATCTATCATGAATAAATAATACATAATAAATATGGAAAGGTAAATAAATGAAAACACATTCCATTTAATCAATAACTTGGTCATGAAGAAAAAAATGTAAGGGACAAATGATGATCAAATAATGTCATATAAATAATCATATGAGATTGAAACTTATCTATGGATATCGTAACTAATCAAATAATCGCATGGATATTAATAACTAATCTCATAATTTTGTAATGCATAATTTTGGACATCATAAACTTACCATCAACGACTCATTCCAAAACATATTATATAAATGGGTAAGGCCCTAGAAAAATGCCCAAACTAGTTTTTCTCATGAGACCTATCGATGCATCAATGGGTTTTAGTGAGCCTATCCCATCACTAACTAAGTCCAATACATTCATTATATGAATGTTGAGAATAAAAATCCAATATATAATCAATATAAAAATTTATATTGAAAAACTAGCATACAAAATGTTAATATTTTTCCCAATCAAACTGGTCATAAAATATCCATATAAAGTATAAGGATGAAATAATTACAACATATACTCAATGGAGAATAAGTAAAATAATGTTTTTTTGTCATCAATGAATATAATTACCCTAAAAAGTTCATTAAAACATTCTTGAGAAAAATTCCCTTTTCACTTTGAAGTTCTCTTTTAAAAACAAAAAATTTCCAAAATATTAGGAAAAAAATTCATTGAAAAGAATAATGGAAAAATTTAGTGGAATCGTAAAATCATTAAGTTTTAATGATGTAAATAAATTTCATTCATAACGATCCTATGAAAACAAATATTCCTTTCATATTTTCAGTCAAAATTCAAAAAGTGCCTCATTCGAAAAATAAAAATAAGATTCATTTTAAACAATTTTGTAAAAAATTAAACATGGGTAAAAATGTTTTTAATAAATAATTATATAATATTAAATATATTCTTTAATCATTTTAATGGAAATATAGATATGTAAGGAAAAGATTATAAATTGAGTTGAAAAACAAGTGGGTTTTCCATAGTAACTTGATTTTGGCATCTTGAGTACTTAAATATTGGAAGATGAAAGGAAAAATTTTAATTTAAAGAAATAACCATAGGAGAATAAAATATTTTGGGGTTAATATAAATATATCAATTAATTACCCTAGTGGAATCTTTAATATAAACATACCTGAATAATGATGAGATTGTGAAATAAACCCCTAACTCAGGATTGACTTCCTTCCAATGTGTATGAACCTCCTGTATAATAGATATATATTAATTATATATACATTATATAACCATAATAATATATATCATACCATTTATTATTTTCTTATAACCTTTTATCCCACGTTCATTGACAATTCGTTGTAAAAATTACTATTTCATTTAATAACTGATTTGTTTTTCATGTATGTTTAGGTTTGGTAGTTCTGGACCTTATAATTTGATCATTGATTCATCATATCCATAATTATAATAATTATATAAATATCATATCTATTCATTATATATTTATTTATAGTAATCCATAAAAGTTAGATATAGAAAAATGAATTACGTTGTTCATAGAGATGGTAGGTCATACGTAAGCATGAACGTTGTTTTCATTTTTAGGTGGGTAGAATAAAATAAAGGTAAATAATAATTCACCTTTAAAAACTAATTATTACATCATATATATGAATTTAATTTATCTTTATTACCATCCATGTAAAGTGTAAATCAAAAATGAATCTCATCTCTTTGTGGATGTGGTAGTCCACGTGTATGCACGAGCGACGTTATCGTTTTCCAACGGATTGGAAGGTATAAGGTAGATGTGATACTATAATTACAAAAGTATAATTATGTCATAAATATAATATATATACTTTAAATACATCATTAAATCCATCCAAGATATAATGTGATGGAAAAAAATTACATCGGTTCGTGAGGGGACATCCCACCGTGCACACGATTGACAGTTTCTTTTCCCATTTTATGGAAGATGGGATGGATATAGGTTCTTCAATAAAAATAATAAAATATCTGTATATATTATAGAATTATTTTTTATATTTTAATTATTAATAAAAAATTTATGGTTTTAAAATAATAATTAAAAAATAAAGAGCTTAGTGAAGAAAATTATGTTATCTTAGAAAAACCTCATTTGGATCTCTTATTAAGGACACTAGGGTTGTTATTTTGGGATGAAAAAAACTCTATAACATGGATAATGACGTTTAGAAGATATTTTTATAGGTTTTGGTCGAGATAAATGACTTAATAGGTTTAAATAAGAGATAGGAGGAGGTTCCCTTTCATAATTGAGGTGAGTGAAACACTTCTAATTTTTCATAGTTTTAAAATAATAACAGGTCACATTCTTTAAAAAATGGATAAAAAATGGGCCATTATTGAACCTTATATGGTATAAGGTTTAAATATATCCATAAATAAATTATACAAGTTTTTATGTCATTTTAACCCTTATCATTCTAGTTTAACCCCCGGTAAACATGTTTTAACCTTAACTGTAGTAATAACTTTTTACTATTCATTATGACCAAAAATTAAGTTGACATTATTACATAATATTAATTATAATGATTAAAAATATGGAATAAATTTTATTAAATTAAATTTATAGATGTGAATTTTTTTAATTTAAATTTTAAACCTGTAATAATGATGAAAAAACAATTTTTCAAAGAAAACGTTTTCTTAAACATAAAATGATTTTATATAAAAATTAAACATAAAATTGATTCCAATGAACTAAATTGAATTAATAATAATATAATTTATCTAATTTTCTTTTAAAACCATTTTAAAAAATATTACTTTGTAACCACATTCAACCAAGACATTTTTTTAGTAAAACTATGTTTTCACTATTCATCAAAAAAATAATTTTTTCGAAAAAATTTCAAAAATTCACTATAATATAATTTTGAAATTTGGATTTAAAAAAATAATTAAAATTTTAAAATTAATTTTATAGAAGTGTAAAAAAATTATTTTAATATAATCGTGTAAAACATGATGAAGCCATTTTTTAGAAAAAAATACAGTTTTTAAGCATAAAATTGGATTTACTCTTATCATATTCCAAGTAGAAATATTAGATTAATGATAAAACATTTGATTCAATATATAATATATTAATTTTATTAAAATAATTTACCACTGGTTATTAATTTAATTAATTAAGATAAAAACCCATTGTGATCATAAAATAAATTTTTTAAAACAAACATTTCTTTTTCTTTCAATTGATTTTTATTTTAATTTTTAATCCGTTGATAACAAATGAATTTATTTTATATATGTTTAAACAATATAATTTTAATAATTTAGTTATTCCTATTTATACTTTCCAATTTAATGGCTAGGTTATAATAATAAACTATATTATGGTTCATTTAGACTCAAGGTTGTAGTATCACAGGCTATCAAAGAGATTAAAGTTTTTAAAAAATAAATATATCATAAAATATTGTGGTATTAAATTATTCCCCAAAAAAATTCATTCTCAAAATTTTTATAATTTCACCTCATAAATGGATTTGGGTATTTATTCATCATAATTTCTTCTAGTTCCCACATCGCCTCTTCTATCTTATGATTTCTCCGAAGTACCTTTCCCATCTATGTCATATGATTCCTCAAAAATTGTTCTCTACTATCCAAAATTTGGATATGCACTTCACTATAAGATATATCAATTTCCTATTCTATTTATTCAAATATGATCACATTCATTGTAAATGGCATGAACTTTCTAAATAAATATTTATGGAAAATATAATGTACTTTATAGAGGCTATGTGGAATTGCAAAACAATAATCCATGGCTCCAATTTTCTTTAAAATTTCAAAAGGTCTAATATACTTGGGGATAAATTTTCATTTCCTACCAAATCCTATAACACCCTTCCATATAGTTACTTTCAATAAAATGTGATCTCCCATTTTAAATTCTAATTATTTCCTTCAATTGTCAGTATATCTCTTTTTCCAGATTTTGGATTCTTTAATATGGGTGTGAATAGTATTTACCTTTTTCATTATATCCTCTATAAGTTCTAATTCTACAGGTTTCATTTCACCAACTTCATCCCAAAATGTTTGAGTACAACATCTCTTTCTTTATAATGCCTCATATGGAACCATTTGAATAAATGAATGGAAGATATTGTTATAGGAGAACTCTAGAAAAGGTAAATACTGATCCCTCATACCTTTAAAGTCAAGTAAGAATGGACTCAACATGTCTTACAAATTTTGGATAGTCTTTTAAGACTTTCCTTCAGTTTGAGGATGATAAACAATGCTTCAATGATTGCTCGGTATCAATGTTCTTCTGAATATTTTTCTAGAATTTCAATATATATCATAGATAATTAACAAATATAATTAAAAGAGGTGAAATATGAAGAATTATAAGAACAATAGCCTCATCCTGGTTGGTGAGTACACGGGAAGTGCATCCAAGAGACCCGAGTTGAAAACCGGGTGGAGACATAATTCTTAAGGGCACTGTACCAGTACTGTAGCAGGAGCTATAGAATATACTATAGAAAGCACTGTAGAAGACACTATTCAGTACTGTATTAGCTAGGACTATACATCCATTTTGGATTTCGGTCCACTTGTTTGGGTGTCAATTCCTTTAAGGCCTTCAGGCTACCCAAGGCCTTCGGGGCAGTAAGGCTTTCAGGCCACCTCAAGGCCTTCAGGCCACCTCAAGGCCTTCAGGCCACGTGAAATTGTACTTAAATGACCAGACAGACTCTACAAGGAGTAGACTCCAGATAAGGACTTAGCACATGCACATTTACCAGAGCAGAAGCTAAGTATATTTTTCAGAAAGAGAGGGTATGACATTGCCATTGAGACTAGCCTATGCTTGTATGGGAAGCCTAGTCAAACAATCCATGTGAATGTGGAGTGCTAATATCATGATGAATAATCTGGGGAGGAACAGTCCCAAATATAGTCTATATATTTCCTAAGACCTACGGGTCATGTAATATCTAAGCCTACGGGCCTTGTAAGGGTTCCCCCTCATCCCTTGAAAGGGTGGTTACCAAAAAACAATAAAAAAGAAGGTGTAGTTGGGGTTTGGCTTAGTGGTAAGCACCCCTTTATTCTACATGAAAAATGGTGGTTCATAACCCATTGGGCGTAGGTTACTAGAGTAGTACTGTAGCATACTGTAGCAGTGGCGACACTGTAGCAACGGCGAGCACTGTAGCGGCAACAGCTCACTGTAGCGGTGGCAGAGTACTGTAGCAGCGGTGGGTACTATGCAGTACTGTTGAAGCACGGGTACTGTAGCAGTACTGTTCACAGAATGGGCTTTAGGCTATAAAGATGGGCCTATGGGCCATGTAATGGTCTAAATGCCCACTGGGCCTTCGGGCTACGTAATGGGTCTCCCTCTACCCAATTAAAGAGGTCTTTTCTTTGATTTAAGAATAAACGAGGCTTCGGCCCCAACCTTTAAAAAAAATAAAAATAAAAAAGAATTCCCTTGGGCCATTTGGGTAATTATTATAACTTCATTAATATAGAGTTGTAAAAGTTTTTCTAGAGTTAAATCTTCTCATATAGCAACGAAATGTGAAAATTTAGTAATGTAATCAATAATAACCCATATTGCATCATACTTTCTTGCAGTATTTGGTAATATAGGGATAAATTCCATAGTAATTTCATCCAATTTCCATATAGGAATAGGTATAGGTTGCATGAATCCTCTAGGATGTTGTCTCTAAGACTTTTCCTATTGATAAAACAAATTTATTGACACATAATAAGCAATTATCCACTTCATATTATCCCACAAAAAATGTACTTTAAAATCTATATATATCCTGATGCTACAAAGGTGTATAGAAAAATTCAATCTATGAGCATTGTCTAATAATTTCCTTTTCATATCAGGAATAGATAGAACACATAGCCTCTTTCAAAATATAAAAACTCCAAATTCATATATAAATTATACCAATTTCCCATTATTCACGTATATAATTTTATTCTGAAAATTCTCATCATTGGCCTAAGAAATTTTTATATTTTTTAATATAGAAGGTTTAGAAATAATTTGAAAATGGAGTGATATTTCCCTTATCTTAATAATTCCCAGATCCATATTTACTAAATTCATAAACATAGAATCCCTATCAATCCTCATTTTTGTCAAAATTCCATGATCTTTCCCACTTAGTGCCTCTGCTACCTTATTTTAATTTCATGGATGGCAATGTATTAAGCATTCATAATCCTTAAGTAGATGGAGCCATTATCTTTACCTTATGATGAGAACTTTCTATGAATATATATATATTAAAAACTCTTGTGATCTATGTATACTTTACATCTCTCACTATAAAGATAATGTATCCATATCTTCAAAAAAATATTATGGCTGCCAAATCAAGATCATGAGTTGGATAGTTTTTTTCATGAGACTTTAACTGCCTCGATGCATAGGCAATAAATTTATCATTCTATATAAGGAAACAACCATGTATCTTCTTCGATGCATTGTTATATACCAAAAATCCATCATTTCCTGATGGTAGAGTCAATATCGAATAATTCACCAATCTCGTCTTCAATTTTTCAAAACATTATTTAAATTCCTTTATCCATATGAACATATCCTATATATGAATAATATTGGATAATGAGTTAGAAAATATGGAAAAAATTAGAACAAATTTCAAATAGTAACCCACCAAACCAATGAAACTACATACCTTGGTTATGTAAATTGGTCTTGGCCATTCTTGGAATGCCTTTATCTTCATAGGATCAATTTATATTCCATCCTTAAAGAAAATAAGGGAATGAAAAGAAACTTTTTGAATCCAAAATTCACCATTTCTAAATTTACCATATAAAAATTTTCTTATAAGATTTATAATAAGGATCCCCAAGTGATTCTCATAGTCCTCGTAGATCTTAGAGTATAGCAAGATATCATCAATAAATGCCACAAAAAATTATCAAGTATTTTTTTGAATACTCTGTTCATTAGGTCCATTAAAATAAAGGGTGAATTGTTCAATCTAAATAAAATTATTATAAACTCATAATGTTAATACCTATTATGAATTGTTGTAGTTAAAATATCTTCCTTATTTACTTGCAACTGATGATACCCAAAACAAAGGTCAATCTTTAAAAATATTGGTCTCCATGAACTTGATCGAATAAGTCATCAATGTGAGGTAGAAGATACTTTTTCTTTATCATAATAACATTGATTTATCTATAATGAATGAAAAACCTCATAGATCCATCATTATTCTTAATGAAAATAATAGGGGCTCCCCAAGGTGAAACACTAGGTAAAATAAATCCCTTAAAGAAAAATTTATCTTGTTATTTCTTTACCACAATCCATATTTTTTGTATTTTGAAATGAAACTTTAAAGGGTAAGTTTGAACCCAACAAAAATCTATCCAGACAGTGAGTCTTTGATATAGGTATTTCATTAGTGATTAAATCAATAGAATACTCAACTTCATCCTCTGGTGGATGTCTAAGTAATTCCTCAAGAAATCCATCAATGTATTATTGTATAATAGGTATATCCTCAATTTGAATATTAACATTTCCATTCATATATTTTTTTCTACTCTTCTTCCCCAAGAATCTCATTTATAAGATCTACTGGAGGTAGATTTAGACATGACTCGGATGATAAAGTCCCCCTTTTAAAGGTAATAAATTCCACATATTCATCTTGAATCATAATTTTCTTCTTTCTAATAAATTTTTACATCATATTTTGAAATCCATTATATACCAAGGATTATATCAAAATCAATCCTGGGTATAATAATAAATTCAAAAAATATGGAATGTTTATGTGTCATAATGGGAACTGACTGACACATCCTTGTTGTAGTGAGACTTCAACTATAAGTCTTAACTGATAACTCTCCTCTTAAGGTGCTTGGAAAAAATATAATTTTCTTATAAAACATGGAATATATAAAAGTGTATAAATATCCATAATTAGATAAATAATTATCTAAATCTGAGGTAATTATTAGAGTATCTACCACCACATTTTTAGGAACTTCAACCTCAGTTATTGTGATTTTATAATCTTGGACTTTCTCCCTTATAATTTTCATGGTAAATTACCTTGATATCTAGGATAATCATTTTCATAGTGCCCCATGTCCTCATAGTTTAATCATTGATCATTGATATCTTGTTTCTTTCCTATGAAATCACAATTCTAGTGTAATTTATCTTTATACTTGATGAAAACTCCCATTCCCAATAATCATGTTCTACAGTGTTTCTTTACCAATTTATTAAAAGTTTAAAATTAATCCATTCCCTTGTTACCTTTTTTCATGTTTCATTTTCTAGAGTGTTTATATACCCTTTTCTCAACATTATCTACATAAAATTCATAAGACTTGTATAATTATTTCTCAATATTGATAGCACATGATACTTTTTCCTCATATGATAAGAAGGTTTGGGATACTAGTTCCCTTCAAAGGATTGGCTTTGACCCATCAAATAAATGGTCAATATTACTCTTTGTATTTCATAAGTAGTGTATAATATTATTTTTTATCTTTGTAAAGTTGGATTAATACTTAGATATATTTTCCTATTTCTTTTGTTTTAGACTCATGAATTTTATCTCCATATCTGCTCATTTTTCATGAGGAAAATATTTTTTCAATAAAATTTCCTCAAAAAATTTCCATTACTTGATTATTATTTCCACCTCATCCTTAGTATTTTGAATTAATAACCATCATTGATATCCATCCCCTAAGAGATAATAAATATTCATAACAACCTTCTCTCTTTCATTAATTTCCAAAGAGAGAAATATCTTCTATAAGGAACTTATCTATTGCTCACCTACAAATGGATTTGTAGTCCAATTGAATGATAGAAATTTTTTATGTATGAAGTGGTCTAATATTTTTAAACCATATTATAGATTAGTATGATTCTCCATACAGGTATGGTTATTGGTTATAACTTGATCAGCATCCCCAATATGTTTTTAATTTGTTCAAAATCTAGATGTAGCTCCATCTCCAGCTTCAATATCTTTCATAGGAGGTAAATCCTTACATGGATTTTTCATATTGGTATGGCTTCCATTCCTTCTTGAGACCATTTCTAAATAATTTAATACACTATATTGGATCATAAAATTATGAATAATTATATATAATTTCAAAAATAGTAAAAAACCTAACATAAATTGAAAAATCTATCCACAACTAATCTCATAATCACAAACTTGGTTGCGTTGAGAATATTCTCAAATCATAAAATTATTTTTAAGTCCGTTATAATTTTTTTGTAAAAACGTGAATTCACCCAAGTATATCCTCTAATAATTTCGAACCAGGTGCTTAGTAAGGTCACAATCACCATACACTAAAATAATGTCTAAGATATACTCAACCCAACTCATTTCAAGGTTATTTCCCCTAGATTTAACTTTTCCAAATCCACATCCACTTATAGTATCTAGATATAGATGTATTTATAGGAAAACTATGTAATATATACCTTAATAAAACATTAGGATGTCATGATATACTTATACTTGTCCTCAATTTCATTCATATGGTTGTATTCACTAATATATATTTTTAATCAAGTTCCCAAGGTTTCTACTAAAATTTCTCTAATTCCAACTATAAATACACTAAGCCTAGAATCCTAGATTTGGTGGCTACTTTATAACATTGGTACTAGATATAAGTGATATCATCCCAAATTATCGAATAGTTTAGTAGTCCTGGAAAACTTGATACATACTTTAATCTCACATTTCCTTTGAACATTTGAAATGAAACATAGCATTTTCTTTGAGAATACAATTATTACCTTTATTATATCCCTATATATTAATCATAATACACTTCCTGACATCCAGGGGAAAAGTAATATAAGAAACAAGTGAGCTAAATTTCTCATTAAGGGTAAGCGTACAATATAATATATCACAAATAAATAAGACATAATCAATATGAAAAGGTAATTAACTAAAAAAACATGGCATTTAATCAATAACTTGAGAATAAATAATAATATAGTAGGAATAAATGATGATAAAATAATTCCATATAAATAATCATGTGATCATGAAACTTATCCATTGATATCATAACTAATAAAATAATCACATGGACATCAATAACTAATCTCAAAATGATGGAATTCATAATATAGGAGATCAAAAAATTACTTTCAATGACCCATTCCAAGACATCTTATATAAACGGGTAAGTCATCAACCAAATACCACTAGTGAAATATACATATTCATATTGGTTTTTAGGTTTTCAATGTCGTTTTAAACCAAATTTTATAACTTTGGAATTATAAATAATGATTTCAAGATTGATTTTATTAAAATTGATGTCTAAAAATTTTCAAAAAAATATTAATCAAGAGGTCTTTCAATGTCAGTTTATATATAAATCATTGTGGAAAAAAAATCCCATGTTGATATTTTGTTAAAACCAATGTAGAAACTAATTCATACACATTTGAATGTTGATTATTTAAAAAATCGACACCAAAAGAAAATCTAGTTCAACTTTGAACATCAATATTTACCAAAAAATGATGTTGAAAGTTCAACTAGGAAAAGTTTCGATAATGTTTTTTGATATAACTGATGTCAAAAGTTAATTTCAATATTGGTTTTTTAAATAAAACCAATATTTAAAGGCATTGGATAAAAATTTCCACATCGATTTATTAATACAATTATGTGAAAATATACTTTTGAAATCGATTAATTGAATAAATAACGTCAAAATTATTTTCTAGTAAAACTTTCAACGTCATTTTTTATTAATAACTAACGTCGAAATATTTCCACATCTATTTTAAAAACAACTAGTGTGGAAAGTCAACTATTTTTAAAAAAAATAAAATTGTTATTTTGAATTTCCCTAAATATGAAGACCTGTAAAAAAATGTACAACTAAAAAAAGAACAGTAAATACAATTTTTCTAAAATATTTTTCATATTATTCATGTTTAATTCCCCATGTACCTCTATGAAGACTCCAACTCTTCCATGAATCCTCCTCTTAATGATGTCCTCTATCACACCACCAACTTGTGGTGACCTTACTAACAACACAAATACCCATCTACATTATCAATCATCTAAATATCCATCCTCATTTATTTTCATGTACCTAAAATTCTATATGTGAAACTACATGTCAAATAATATGCACATGAATAGTTTGAGAGTGAATATTAAATAGGAACCATAGTGAGGCTTTAACTCTCATCATCATCATATTATTTTATTAATAGTGAGAAAAAACAAAGAAGCAAACACAAAAGAATCAGGAAAGACCCACACCTCCCCCCCCATTATCACCATCCTTTTCTAAGGAGGCCTAAAATAATGTAGTCTGAGCGCATACCCATTAATATATTCTATATTCTCTACCTTGATGATGGATGCATTGTGAAGTAACACCTTCACTGTGCTGGAAACATCCACTGAATCCAAGTTGTCTGCAACCTTGTTCCCCTCCCTCTAGGTATGAAGCACTTGAGAATTGCTATTAAGTAACTTTCTACATTTTTTGATAACATAACAAATCGACCAAGGAACATCTCCGTATCCTTTCAAGGCATTGTGTAAAATCATAGAGTCTGTCTCCACTTCAGAAAGTTCTAACCCTTTTTTCCTACATTACTCAAGACCAACATGCATTGCCAGTGCCTTCGCTTGAAGGGATGTCCCCAGACCAAATCTGGATGAGAATGCCAAGTAGACCGGTCCAATACTATCTCGCACCACCCGCCTCCTCATGAATACCCCAACAAGCAAGAACCATTCGTGTTCATCTTTAAACCCACCGCAGGTACCCACCATCATACCCATTCACCCCTCCTGTTACTGGATGTAGATACCCCTCCATCACCTGCCTGAAATATGTTCATAGAAGTCTCATTCTTCCAGGCTCTAAAAGCCTTATTAAAATCAACCAATAAATTCCTTGCCTATATAATGATAGTCTGGTATGTCACTGGTACTCCCTCATGCCTCAATCTATTACGTGCCTTCAATAGACACCAGCACCCCACATGCATCACCACCGATCATGTCGTCTGAGTATTTAACTCTCATAAGTGAATACCCAATTGAATGTAAGTGATAGTTTCAGTGTGATTTACATAATCTATAAAATTTTAAACTAAAAAATTTACACATATATAATAAAAAAGCATAAATTTAACTCAACCAAACAAAACTTTATAATTGAAAATATCTTCTCTTTATCTTTGAAAATTTATTATAAAGTCATCCAATTAACCAAAAAAGTAAATAAATTTTGAAACATAAACCGGTTCATTAAAACAGTTAATTCACTGATATCAAACACCTATTATAACAAAAAAAATAAATTTTTGAACTCTTTTTATTTTGAAAATATAATATTAAACATCAATATTAAGATAACAACTAAACACCCATCAAGAAAATTATTAACATTGAAAATTAAATACTACAACATGATAATGGTTTTATTCATTATTTTTATTCTAAGATCCATTATTTTAATTAATTTCTTCCAAATTATTGAATGTTTAGACTAATGATCTAATGGGGAGATTTCAAGAAGAGATGAAAATTTGGAAGTTTATTTCTAATATCAACTTGAATATTACTCTTGGCCTTGATGAATTTCATGGTTCCTTATATGTGGAAACTTCATAAATAATCCAAAAGCACTATATTGTTGTGGTAATGGATTTTATCTATAAGATGGTATCTTCCTAGATTTACTTTCACTTCAACACACTTTCTTGTTTCTAATGTCAAGCATGTGAGTTACTTTTTCTATTATGAGTCTAATATAATATGAAATGTATTATAAAATGTTGGGGCTTCAATCCTTAATAACAGGCTTTCATGTTTCCTCCCTTGTATTATATCAAAGTCACAACATTCCTTTATTATGTGTAGGATCATGTAAGAAGCCATTGGGATGGGGTAGAAAATGATATGAGATATCAATAGAAAAGTTATTGGTACAAATATAATGGTTAAAGTTGATATCAATAAGGATTTTTATTGGATATAATAAAACATTATATTGTATATCATGAATCGTTTTTGGGTTTCAAAGAGGTGTTTTTTGATATTTTTGTTTTTGGTCTCTCTTATGGGAAAAAATTCGGTTTCTTATAATCAATGTCTGCCCATCATCAATGTGATCCTTTTCACCTAAATCAATTTATATTTTTCAAATATGTGATTAATCGAAATTTTAATAATGGTATTTCAAAACTATGAGATATAATAATTCAAAGGGAGACCCAAAAATATCCATATCATTCCTCGAACCTAGTGTGCCTGAGAAGATAACATTAAGTGAGTTCATGCATGGAAATATAAACAAATACATGAATTTTTAATAAATCTAGATCATTATATGACATAATTAGGTAGAGTGTCATACCAATTTTACTAATATTCATGCCTCATGTCTATTTTTTAAACCTTACAAGGTATAGAAATCATGGTCAACATTTATCTGGGAAAATGATAAATGAAAATAGATAATCATCTTTATATGAATTTAGCTAGATAAATTATTTAAAACCCGAAGAACATAATCTATATATTAAAATATATTTCATTAGTTTCACCAAAAAATAAATGTGATTCAAAATATGAGCATTTTCTGCATTCCATGTGAAGGAAATAGATATATAGTTGGAATAATTTATAACCTTTCAAGTCCTGATTATCAAAAAATGAAAAAAAACATTAATAATAAATTTTTCAGAGAAGATTCCAATGAAAATAAACAGGTAAAAGGTATTTTTCTTACACTTTAAAGGAAATGAAAGGAATTAAAATTATTAATTTTTGGTGATTCAACATCATCAAAGCCTTCCATGACCTGCATTTTAATATATTAATTATCAAAACATGTATAAAAAATAATAATTAAGAATAAATAACTTATAAAAAAGAATAATAAATACTTATTTAACAATTTGTAAAAATAATCAGTTCTTTAACTTTAATTATAATAGTCATAACAGAAACATCTAAAACCTATAAAAACAAAAATAATATAAAAAATTTAAGAAAAAAATGATTTTATAATTACTCATTTTTCAAACATTAAGTAAAATATACATACATGGAAATTTAAAGGCTTGTGTATTGTAGAATATTTTTTTTATAAATCCATAACCCTTTATATAGAAGGCAACAACCCTATAAAAATAAACAGAATATACCAACATAGAGAAAAAATTATTATCTAAATACTAGTTTGTTAACTTTAATTAAAAGGAACATACCTGTTAATTTAAATTACTATCATACTTAAGATAAAGTTTTCAAACAAACTGTGATGATGGGTATGTTTATCTTTCATATATGACTCGAGATCATTGAAAATTTATAATAACAATAACTGTTGTTAAAATAAAAAACAGAATATTTTGATATAAAGAAAAAATAATTAATATAACTAATAATATCAAATTCATTCATTGACCCAGTTGTGATTATCTCATACACGAATCTTAAAACAAAATAATGACATTCCACACTTCCATTTTGATGATGACATTGTGGTTATAAAACATTAAATTTAATAAATATATATATATATATTTATAACCAAATATTATATAATATAAAATATATGTATCGTTACTTCTATGTATTTGATTGTATTTGGCCAGTTTATCAACAAGTTTTATTTGTTAAACATTTTCCATGACCCACATTTTCATATATATCAACTAACAAAACTTGTTTAAATATTAATAATTAAAAATAAACTTATAAAAGGGAATAAAACTTACATTTCTAACAAGATGTTAATTTTTTTATGAACACCACCCAATAAAGAGAAAAACCAATATAATTTTCATTTTTTTTGGTAGAATATACCCAACATCCAATGACCTATAAAATATAAAAAGTTCATAATTAAAAAAATTGTAATTAACATTACTTAATAATCATATTAGTGCTCTTACCCATCAAGGAATGGATAAAACCTGCATCCAATATCCGTATTTTATAATATCTCATATATATGAAACTCTTGAAGTATTTTTCACATATTTCACAACCATTGAAATAAATTCAGGATCTATAAGATCATAAACACCAATAGTTTTATATTGAATAAGAATAATCTGTAGATACCTAATTAAATAATTAATATAGTAATTCACTTTAAATCATCTTTATTTAAAGAAAAAAAATGGAAGCATAAATTTATTTACATGGAAAACAACTGTAATAAAGGCACACTGAGATGATCAAAATTAACATGATCCATGATATATTTATTGAATATCCTCAATGTATAGTTTCTTCCACATATATAAGATTTCTTCTAAAACTCATAAATATTATCTAAGGAAGAAGAAACCTGGGATAATATTTTTTGTCCATCAGACATCTCATAAGTATCTGAAGTTGTTGGTGCCTAATCCTTTTGTTTCCTTTGAACTAATTCTTTGGATATAAGATACTCCTATATTAATTTCATGTCAAAAAATATTATAATTAATTTTTAATCAAATGTAAATAATATTTAAAAAACAATGCATACCTTATATGTCATCTAATGAAGAAGGGTAGCCGAACAAAGTAAAAAAATGAACCATACTATCTCCAACAACGGTAACCTCCTCAGTAGGAAATGGAAGTTGAATAGTTAGATTAATAATATCACGTACATATATTCTTACCTAACCCATCAGAATTAGCTGGTTATGTATAGAATCCCCAAAAATATATATGAATCCATATGTTACAATACTTACATGGGGGACCTCTAGAATATAACTCACAGTATATGGTCGAGTATGAATGATGAGGTTGGGTATCTGAGTATGTAGGCTGGGCAGGATGGATAGGCTGGGCAGGCACACTAGGCTGGGTGGGTTAGGCGGGTTGGGTAGGTTAGGCAGGCACAATAGGTTGGGTAGGCTGTGCAAGTTATGATTGTCTCGTCAAATTTTCAAACATATAATATAGGACTGGTTTAATTTTGTCATACATAGATTGTTTCTAGTCTTTCAGCTCATATTTTATGGAATCTATCTTAATTTCTTACTTTGATGAACAAAAAATATCCTAACACTAACACCATACTCATATCCTATTACGTGCTCAAGGAGTTTTGGATTTTATAAAATAGTAGCTAAGATGTCCATCCTACCCTTAGGGATAAAATTCCCATGAGTTTCTTACTCTTGAAGGTCATCCTAAAATGAAAAATTAAAATGGAATTTTAGTGTTGTTAATTTAAAAAAAATACAAAATTCTTGGAAAATAAAAATTAATTTATTACAATTTTTTCAGATACTTCCTCATATTTCTTTATCAGATACATTCCATTTTTTTCTTCTCACTCTTCCATTTTTCATGGCTAGTGGGTGTTGATGGAGGACCAAACTAGACCTCTTCTGAACCACAAGAAGATTAATCTCTTAATGCATCTAACTTTTCTGAAATCATTTTCTCCACCAATAAATGATAGCCTCCACATGATAACGTATGAGGTTATATATTCTGAAATTAGATATCTTGATGAGATCTCCTTGAGTCCAGTTACATATAAATAAACTAATAATTAAATATTTAATATAGAAGAAGTTTTAAAATATAAAATAATTATCATACCATAAATGCTTCATCATGTCCTCAGGTGACAAATTTATTCCATGTGTTTTCATCTAAAAACATATACTTGAGGCATGAGTTTCATTCTAAAACTTTCCAAAAATATAATTTGTAATCAATTTAGTTTTGAAATCTCTTCATTAAATTGTGTCTAATGATATAAATCATTTCTTAATTTTTTTTCCTTCAAAATTGAATGTCATCTATAAATGAGTAAATTAAATATTAGTAATTTAAAAGATATAATATTTGAAAAATGAGATAAAAATAAATAAATGGAGATATTTTACCATGATTTACTCCCACAACTACACTTCCTTGATATTGTCAATGTACTTCCATTTAAAAATATAAAATGTTAATCCTGTAACGGCTCTATATGGAAATATAACTGGTAAACTGGGTTGCATTTGGGCATGTTGGTTAATTATTTTCATAAAAATTAATATGTATTCTCTAATATCCATGGGAAACAATAGTTTTGGTAAACATGTAATAACACATCTACTAACTCTATATATCAATTTCGGTATAGAAGGAAAAAACTCCTCCCTAGGAGGCACATTAGAAGGGGGCGTATTAGAAGGAGGTGCATCAATAGTCCTGATTTTTTTTGTAAATTGAAAGTTTTCATTAAGTAAAAATTATATTACTGAATATTTAATAATATGAAAAAATACATATACCTCAGTAAATGTTCCTCTACCTCTGATTACATCATTGAAAAAGGGAAAAAATAATGATTTTTTTACACCTGCATATTACTAGAGAAGTGAATATTTAAAAACAATATTTAAAAAAATATTTAATTAAAAAAATAGTTTAAAAAATGTGTAAGTTTCATAAGAAAATAACGATGACATGTTTATTAACCAAAAAAATAAAGTTAAACTATTATATAAAAACATAAAATCTAAATTTATAGAAACATTTATAAATTTAAATATCGCAATAAAAAAAGTTTTTTTATTCCTAAATTTTATCCAAACATAATGATGTAAGTTGGTTTTTCTAATAAAAAATGTTTAGCCATAACTGTTGAATATAATATTTGACACAAAATTCATAAAAATAGTCAAATATATATAATTAAACATCAAATAATTAATAAAAAATAGATTTTACACATGTAAAACTCAAAAAAAATATAATTAAATATTTAACTGGATAATTAGGATAATAATTTAGTGTTTTCTCATATCCCTTCAACATGATAATTTCGTATAGTATGAACTATGTCTGCATTATACTCATTTTTATCATCCAGAAACCATGTATTAGGCGAAAAAACTTCATATAAATCCATAACATCATCTTCTGCAACACCCAAATGAATTCTTTTACCTTGAAAAATGATGGACCACTCATCATTCGATGAATCAGTGGCATAAAGTGTTTGATTTTCATGTGTCAACATGATAAATGGCTCTTATTTACAACAAAATCATTTCAATTTAATTAGTGTAAGCCTATAATGATCATGTTTCACACCACTATTATTATTAATTGAGTTCACTTAAACACTGTGAATCTAAATTTAATATAATAAATTTCCCATATAACCTCCAGAACTCTAAAATATTTCATTGATATAAAAATTTGGATTTTAATTTCAAATATGACCATTAACCCACTATTTTGAATGGTACTCCTGTCATCCTGATTCTTTAGAAAAAATTTTAACCATTAATATAAAAAACTAGACATTTTGATCACATTAAGAGATGATCCCCCTTCCAACCATTTCAATATTTCAGATGCAAATAAATCTATGATGAATTTCTCTTTAAACAATGAAACAAATTTCTTTTTATAATCAATCATCTACCACTTTTCATTTATTTTCTAATATTTTACCTTTAATTCCTTAATATGTTATGATATAATTGGTTGAACCTCATCTATGTTGTTTATAATGTATAAATGTTCTTACATCACTTAATAAATTGGAATGAACTTTAACATTAATCCTCTAATCCCTCTATCTTCAATATCAATAGTCATATATTGAGATATAGGAAGAAAAAAATGCTCCACTTCATATAAATAATAAGTAAAGAACTCAATCACCTCTTCTGATACATATTTTTGAACAATATAGGAATCCAGTTGATGAGTATTTTTAACATATCCCTTCAAAATTTTTATATATCTTTCAAAAGTATACATCCAATGTAAATAAACAGGCCCACATATTTTTCTCTCATGAACCATATGAATCACTAGATAAACAATTATATCAAAAAACATTGGTGTAAAATACATTTATAGTTGAAAAATTATAAGGGAAACTTTATTCTCCAGCACATATAACAAATTTGAATGAACAACTTTGTTAAAAATGGATTTGAAAAAATTACATAACTCGATGATATACTTTCTAATATGTGTCAATAATAAACCATGCAGTGGGACTGGTAGAAGTTGTTGCATCAATATATTAAAGTCATGAGATTTCATACCAATTAATTTAAAATCCTTAAATGACACCAAATTATTCACATTTAAAGAATATCTACTGAGTACTTTAATACTATGAAAATAGTGAAACAAATTCATCTTCTCCCTCTTTCTTAATGCATGACATGCCGAAGGTAAATATGTTCTGTTTCATTTCAACGTGGGAGATAACTCAAAAATGTATTCTCATTGATATCTTGTCCAATAAAAAATTAAATCCATATTTTGTGTTTACTTTTTTATATAAAAATGTTCTAATCAATCTATCACATATGTTTTTCTCAATATACATAAATTCAATGTTATATTTGATCTATTAAAATATCTAATAAGGTAGATTGAAAAAGGTAGACTATTTCATCTAGATAATTTTTGGATGAACACAAATTCCTTTCTTTCTAAATGTTAAATAAATATTTTTCACCCTGTCATAATATTATTCAATTGATAGTTGTTAAGGGGGAAGATTATTTTCTTGTAAACCGTTAAATTATTTTTTCAATCTATGATAAGGATCATCAATTAGAAAAAATAATTGATGTCCCATGTACACTTTCTCCCTTCAATTTTGAAATTGATAATATGAAGTATCTTCTTCAAAAATTGGACATGATTTATATCCCTTAACACTATATACAGATAAGTTTCTATATGAAGGAAAGTAATTTATAGTGAACATTATCATAACAAGAAAAATAAAATTATCTTTCTTGTATGAATCAAAAACTCTAACACCTTTCTCCTATAAAATTTTCAAATCATCAATAAATGGTGAAAGATACACATCAATAACATTTCTAGATATTTTCATCCAGAAATAATCAAACTCATCATAATATATTTTTTCTTCATACATGTCTATGGGGACAAGTTATAAACCACCAAAAAAGGCCACGAACTATGATGGTTTCTTAGGCTCCGATATGGATTCATTCCATTTGTGAATAGTCTCATTTTGATATTTTTAACTTCACTTACAAAATCAAGAAATTTTTTATCGAATCTCTTCCACTATAGTGAATCAGTATGGTGACATAAGTTATCATCAGATATGTGCTCATATGTATTCCATATTAAACTTTTTTCATCAATTGAATTTGAAAACAGATGTTTTAAATGAGTAATTATTGGAAGGTACCAAATTTATTTAGTAGGAGGTTTGATTCCATTACCCAAGAATGAATTAGAGTTGAATTATTATAATTATTGGAAATAATTATTGGAAGAAATTAATGGAAGGTACAAAATTTATTTAATAATAGGTTAGATGTTAGTACCTAAGAAATAATCAATGTTGAATTTTTCATCCATCTTATAGCATGATGTCCCACATTTAGGAAATTTTGATAAATATTCATATTCTTTCCTATACATCATAAAATCATTGGGGAAAGCATGTATATTTTTATACCCCAATCCTATCTAGCATAATATTTTTTCCACATAATTAGAATATGGAAGCTCATTAAATTCTGGAAGTATCTATTTTAAAAGTTCAATCAACTCGTAGAAACTTTTATCACTCCACTCATTTCTTGATTTCAAGTTAAATAACTTCAGAATTGCTGATAACACTATATATTAAGTGCAACTGAAGAATAATGGTTTCTCAAAATCTCTATACAAATGTTCAATAACGACTATTTTTTCAATGGTTTCAATGCCTACGTCATGAATTAATTCTTCAATACAATCCTCAATCGCATTCTAAATATTTTCATCAATATTTTCCACTCTCTCACCATAAAAGATAAAATGTTTATAATTATGGATAAAACCATTAAAATGAGATGATCCTTGATTTCTATAGAATTAAACCTTCTCATATTAAACACTTCACGCATAGGCATAAAATCAAATCTTTGTTTTGAATATTTTTTTAGAGAATTCCAAGAAATTATCTACTTCTTTTTCACATTCATCAGTGGTTCTACATAAATTTATCCAATTACGATCCATTAAATACCTAAGATCACAACATAAAATTTAAATATATTAAATCATAAACTTTTAAAATATATTTAAAATAGATAACAAACAGTTATACATAATTTATAAAACATAAAAAAATATAATATCTGAAAAATAATTATTATAACAAAAAATAATCATAAAAAAATAATCATAAAAAATAATTATCATAAAAAAATTATATATAATTAATCTTACAAACAATTCTAATAACAAGTAATTAAACAAAAAAAAAATTAAAAACATTTATGAAAAATAGATCCTGAATTTCAAACAATTATACAAACAATTATACAAAATATTATACAAAAAATTATACAAAAATAACTTACAAAAAATTATCATAACAATTATATAAAAATTTATAGAAAAAGTTATATGTATAAAACTTAAAAAAATTATAGAATCGGTCGTGCTTCAATGAAGTACACATCCCCATACTTCATCAATTTGACAAATCAAAATGAATCATAGTTTGTTTCTCATCGTGAAAATGGTGTATCATGTTTGTATATGAAAAATAAACAACATTTTAATGAACCTCATATACGCTTAATCAAACCTCAATGAATATCAATTGAGTTATTTTATTCATTTTAACTCAAGATTCAATTGCAATAAAACTCATTTAATTTAAATGATATTCAATAATGTGTAATTAATTTATCATGATGATCTTTGATATAATAATTCTTCCATACTTCATTAATAAGATAAATACATGGCCTACTCCTTATGGAATAACTTTTCAACTACATCACTGGATTGGTTGGAATTTTTTAGAATCATAAACCCTTTTGGTGTGAGTATTTGTGTCTCTCTTGTAATATTAATTGGGACTGTCTTATAGAAATTTATATTCCATGATATCATTTACACTCATAATTTTTTAACATATAAAAGTCACGTGATCATTGGTTTATATTTTATAACAAATAGTAAAACATAAAAACATTTAATAAATTACAAACAATTATGATAACAAATAATTAAATATAATTTATTTTCAAAAATAAAAATATATAGATTTATGAGCTTCATAATGAAAAATGAATTTCAAATTCCAATAAACTCAATCGAAATCTATATCAATAGATCAAATGTTTCAAGACTAATGAAAAAAAGAGTGCAAAAATAAAAGTAAAATAATAAAAAACATCAAATAGAAAATTTGGTTCGACTGTAATACCTTGAGGATAATCCAATAAGTATAAAGAATTAATGATAAATAATTTAAAAATTGGATGAAAAATAAACTTCAACTAAAAACCAAAAGGGGTCTAGGGTCTCAAAGAAATCAGTGTTGTTGTTGGTCGAGATTCAAAGAAGTGGCAGTCCAGAGAAGGTTTTGAGGGAATGAAGAACCTAAAAAATGGATGCAAATCAATTTCAATAGATAATCAAACGTCTTAAAAGAGATATAAGGTTTTGTAAATCGAGAATAGGGTGAGAGATAGGGTTTTATGTGAAAGTGAAATAAGGGTTTTAATTTTCGGTAAAAATCAAAAAAGGGTTTTAACATCGATTTGTAAAAACAGACGTTAATTTTTTTTAAACAAATTTACTCATTCATGTATGTTATTTTAAAAACAGATGTGAAGAAGTTAAATGATTTATTTTTAACATTAGTTTTATAATAAATATGTTAAAAATAATTAAAAAAATAATTTAAAATCTTTTTAACATCGGTTTTTTTTAACCGATGTTAAAAGTTCAACCGAGGGATTTTTAACATTAGTTTATAATAAACTGACGTTAAATACCCAATGTTGAATCCTATAATTTTTCTAGTATACCCAAACTAGTTTATCTAATGAAACCTATTGATGCATCAATGAGATATAGCGGGCCCCACCCTTCAATTACTATGTCCAATGCATTCATCATATAAAATGGAAGGATAAAAATTTAATATATGATCAACATAAACATTCATATTGAAAACTAGAATATAAAAGTATAATATTTCCCCCAATCAAACTAATCATAAACCATTTAGATAATGGATAAGGATGTAATCATTACAATATATCCTCAGTTGAGCATAAGTAAAATAAAGGGTTGTTTTTTTATGAATAGAAATATCATAAAAATATTATTAGAACATTCATAAAAAAACGTTTTCACTTTGAAGTTCAATTTTAAAAACTAAGAGTTTATAGAATATTATGAAAAGTATTTTTACTAAAAATAATCATTTAAAATTGTAAAATAATCTTCAAAACATTGATCATTCATTACAGTGATAAATTTTGTGCATGGCGAGCATGTTAAAACAAAGATTCATTTCAAATTTTTAGTTAAAATTCAAAAAGTGTCTCATTCATAATTTGATAAGATTACTTTAAAAAAAATTTATAATAAGTAAAAAATGTTTAAATATGTATTTAATATATAATTGTATAATATTAAAAATATTCTTTAAAATATTTAAGGAAAATATGGATATTGAAGAAAAGGATTCCCGATTGATAAGAAAAACAAATCAGATTTCCTTAAAACATGATTTTGGTATTTTGATTACATAAAGAGTGTAAAATGAATGGAATAATTATAATTTATATAAATAATTATAAGAAAATAAAATATTTTGGGTTTAATATATAGATATCAAATAATTACCCCAATAGAGACTTTAACATAAACAATCTTGAATAATAATGAGATTGGGAAATATACCCTTACCTCTTGTTTGACTTCCTTCGTATGTGTCCAAAACTCTTATATAATAAATATATATTTATCATAGAAATATTAAGTAACCATAATAAAATATATCATATTATATGTGATTTAATTATAATATTTTATCACCTATTTATTAACAATTCTTTGTTAAAATTATTATTCCGAGTAATAACTGCTTCATTTTTCATGTATATTTTGGTTCGCTAGTTTTGGTAATTATACTTTGATCCAGGTTTCATCATATATAGAACAAAAATCATGATTTAAATATAATATATATTCATTATATATGTATTTAGAGTAATCCATAAAAGTTATAGATAGAAAAACGAGTCACATGATTCATGGGGACGGTTGGCCGTACGTATGCATAAACATTGTTTTCATTTTCTGGAAGTTGGAATAAAAAAAGGTAAATAATAATTAAATATTATATAATAATAATTATAATATATATATAATATTCATTAAATCTATATTTATAACCATCCATGTAAAGAGGAAATGAAAAACGAATCACATCGCTTTGTGGAGGCGGTAGTCCATGCATACGCACGGTCAACATTATCATTTTCCAACTGATTGGAAGGTAAGAAGGTAAATATGATATTATAATTAAATAAGTATAATTATTTCATAAATATCATATGTATACTTAAATTCTTTATTATATCAAGTCATCAGAGACGGTGGTGGAAAACAGATTACATCGGTTCGTAAGGTGGTAGTCTTCTGTAAACATGATCGATGGTTTCATTTCTCATTTGATGGAAGAGGATTTGTGTATAGGTTATGTAAACAAAATAATAAATATAATTATAATATAGGTTCTATTTTTATTATAATTTAATTATTAATACATAATATATAGAGGAAAAATAAGAAGTAAAAAAAGAAAGATCTTGGTGAAGACAATTACTTTCGCTTAGAAATACCTCATTTGGATCGTTATTAGGGACTCTAGTGTTGGTATATTGGGAAAAACCATCTCTATAATGTTTATAAGGTTTTTTGGAAGATATTTTGGTAGTTTTTTGTTTTTATAAATGGATTAAGATTTATGAATAAGTGAAGGGAGGGGTGCCCTTTTATAATTGAGGTGAGTGCCACACTTGTAATTTTTCAAAATTTTAAAATAATGTCAATTCACTTGCTTAGAAAATTGATAAAAAATGGACCATTACCAATAATTATATGTGATAAGGTCAAAATATGGCCAAGAAATATAAATTATATAATTTTTAGGTCATTTTAACCCCTATCTTTTTAACTTAATCCCCCGGTGAATTTGTTTTAACCTTAAATGTGGTAACAAGTTTTTACTGTTTTTACTATTAATTATGAACAAAAGTAAAGTTGATCTTATAACCTAATATTAATTACGTTAATTTAAAATAAATAATACAATTTATCAAATTTAATTCATATAAATGGCTGAATTTTATTTAAAAATTAAACTCGTAATCATGTCCAAAAAATGGTTTTCTAAAGAAAAAGGTTTCTCAAGTATAAACATATTTTATATCAAAATTAAAGCTAAAATTGATTACAATGAAGGAAATTGGATTAATAATATAATTTTACTGATTTTAATTTTAAAACAATTTTAAAATAAAATTGAACTTTTATTTTTTTAAAATAAAAAGACAACTTTTAAAAAAATCCATATTTTTGACTATTCATCGAAAAATTAATCTTTTCAGAAAATTCTCAACACTTAACTCCAATTTAACTTTTACATGTTTATTGAAAAATATAATTTAATTTTTAAAATTCATTTTCTATATTTGGGAAAAAAATAAGCACACAAAATGCGATGAAATCACTTTTTAGAAAAATACAGTTTTAAAGAATAAAATTAAATTTATGCTTATCCAATAATGAGAAAAAATATTAGATGAAATATAAAAAAATTTAGTCAATATATAATATATAAATTTATTTAAAATTATTCACTAATAGTGATTAATTTAATTTCTTAAAATAAAAACACATTTCACGCATAAAAATTATTTTTCATAAAAACAATTCTATTACATTAATTTGTTTTTTATTTTTATTTCTAATTAATTAATAACCAAGAAATTTATTTTATATATGTTTAAACCATAAAATTTTCATAATTTAGTTAGTATTATTCATACCTACCAATTTAATGCCTAGTTGATAATGGTATACTATATTACGGTTTATTTAGACTCGGGGTTTCCTGTATCACAAGCTATCAAAGAGATTAAATATATTTAAAATGAATTATATTGTAAAGTATTAGGGTGTTGCATTTTAAATCTATTTAAGAGATAATATTGTTGGATCTAATTGAATGGGAGCAAATAGGGAGTGAATCTTATGAAGATTCCCAAATTTACATAGAGAGAACCAAATCCTTTCATGACTATATTATCTAGAATAAAAAATTTAATGTTGGATAAATGGTTTTTCTATTTAACTCAAGGATAAAGTTGTCTCCCAAAAAAACTAAGGTCTCAGTGGTCTAGTACATTCAATATTTTTAGAGTTCTTTTCAATGGGGTTGTTTATTTGATTGGGGATGATAATATGACATTTATGGTCAATGGATAGAGAATAAATCATTACTTTCAGGGGTAGCCAAATGGCTTGGTTTTGATCTCTATCTTTGATAGTTGATCCATTATTAAAGTCTAATCAAGAACAATAAATAAAGTGTTTTCATGGGAACTAACTCATAGTTCATATTTTGTTTTATTTTAAGTTATTTTTTTAATAAAGTTAACTCTTGCTGACTGATTCTCCATGATGTAATCCCCAAAAATTTGTCCATAGTGCTATCATTTCTAAAAATTTGGCGAAGGCATGCTAAGGGAGTGGCACACTGCATTAACTAGATAAAACCTCCTAAACTCAAACTTTCGTTAAAATTTATCTTGATCATTAAATTATATATTCTTATATTTATCTTTCTATTTCTATAGAACATCTAAAGGGTCAACTAGATGACTTCACTCAAGGATACAAGGGGAATATTATTTAATGGAATGAGATGATAAAATCTACACATTCTAGGGTGTAGTGTTTGGAATTCTATAATTTTTAATTCTACATTTTCTTGTTAAATCATGTTTTGACCCAAGGGTAGAGGAACCATTTTTTGTTTTAAACTGAATGAAGTGAATCTGTTTTTCTTGATTTGGGTGTGGCATACTGATATCTATCATATGGACAATCAATTTGAGAAAATATTTTAATCTAATTTCATCCATTAATATCCCTTTTATTTAACTGCTTATTGTGCACAACATTGTCACCCTGATTCTATTTGATATTAATTTAGAATTTTTTTATGTTTATAAAGAATTAAAAGAATAAAAATTTCAAAAAAAATTATGTTTTAATCTTTTTAGAAGTGTGATGAATATGATTGTGGAATTATGGAACTTTAATGTTATCCATTCTAATAATATATTAGCTACTAAATTGAAATTTTTCTTGGAATAAAGTTTTCCTCCCACCATAGAATTAAATATTTAGGATAATGTTTAGTTTTATGTGTGGAGGAGAAGGGTTTTTTCTCTATTCTAAACTGAGATTTAATTCCTATTCACCTCAATGTCCCTAATTTTTTTTTAAAAAAATGAGAAATATTTTGTGAAATTTTTATAGTTTTTGGGCATAGCGGAAGCGGTGAATAGGGTGCATCCAACTCAACTTGTTTTCATGATCGATGATTAATATGATCTTTATACAATGATAAACACCCTTATTAACAAAACTAAATCAAAGAATATAGATAATAGAAAAACACTGGAACCAAAGAATGAGATCGTCACATATTTTTTTATAACTAATTTAAATAATTAAATAATTTCCTTGCGAGAAATTATTTCTTTGTTGATGGATCTGAAAATGTATCTACATCATATTTTTATTATGTTATATGAATCAAGAGTGTATTCCCTCCAGTAATGATCCACATGTTTTCCACGAACATTCAAACATCACCGTTGAAATATTTGGGTTCTAGCGCAATAGATCCTGATGCTTGTGTCCTTCGTCTTTGATCACTCTGAGAATAACTTCAAGGAAGGGGTCTCTTCAATCTCTCTAGACTAGAGAGTGGTGGAGTATGATGATCTCTCTCTTCTCTTAAGAGTGTTATTAAAGAGGGATCTCTCTTGTGAATGGATATTTTAGTTTTTTTAAGCATACAAACATAATTGGATCTGGTTTATATAAAATAAATCATGATAATATGTATGCTAAAACACATATGAAATTGCCTCGTAATTTTGGTACTAAATGTGTTTTATTAAATGAAAAATCTGTTTATTTGTATCATAAATGATTATTTCATATTTCCAAAGAAATATTGTAGAGACTGGTTAGAATTGAAATCCTTCCAGATTTAGATTTTCAACCTAAACATTTGTGTGGATTGTATTAAAGAAAAACAAACAAAAAACACAAAGAAATGTGTCACTTGAAATGCTCAACTCATTGAGAACATACATACTAATATATGTGGACCTTTTGATGTCAATTATTTCGGTAAATAAAAATACTTTATTACCTTTATTGATGATTTTTCGCATTATGGATATGTCTATTTATTGCATGGGAAATCTCAAGAAAAAAGCCTTATAAATTTATGTTCATGAAGTTGAAAGGTAATTAGACAGAAAAGTGAAGGTCATAAGGTCGAAAAGGGGTGGTGAATATTATGGAAGATTTGATGAAAGTGTAAAAAACCCTAGTCCATTTGAAATGTTTCTAGAAAGTCATGGAATATATTCACAATACAGTATGCTAGGTACACCACAACAAAATGATGTAGTGGAAAGGCATAATAAAAAATTAATGGATATGGTTAAGAGTGTGTTGTTGAGGAAAATTCCATGAGTCACAAGACATAATAAGTTTTTAGATGAGGAAAAGATAGAAGAAAGAATCACATCTTATATAGAGATTTATGTGGTTTGGGAAATTATCCCTACGTCACAAAGAGGAAAAAATTTCACTAGTTTTCAGAGAATAATTACAGGGAGTTTTAGGGTTCACAAGAACACATAGAACCCTATCCTAAAATGGGATAATAAGGAGGACAAAGAACTATTCCACCAATCGCACAAAAAGTCTAAAATGCTACAGTGAAATACAGCCTAAAGTTTGCATCGTTGCATTATCACGGCCACCCAAGTCCAAGTTGCTATAGTGGTCTGTGACTGGAAGTTTGAAAATCTATAGTAATGTTGTCTCCAAAATCCGACCTGTTACAGTAGTCGTGCCAAAGTCTTCACTACTACAATGCCTTGTCAGTGTCGGCCAGTAAGCTCTGCTATAACTCAACCCATGGAGTTGCGACCTGGTGTACAGTATGGGCCAGAAGCTTTAGGCTCAATCATCATCTAGAATGGATGGAGCTACATCAATACAAAAATCTCCCACTTGGAGTTTGATCCACTATGCCGACCTACTTCGATGCCACTGACTAAAACTACTTATTTAATTTGAGCTCCTCCTATTCTTCACTAATCAGTGGCATGCTTTCCATTCACAACTTCAATTTAAAGCTAACAATTCATGAAATATCAGTTGTTTTACTTTTTGTGCTCCCATAATGTCCTCTTATATTTTGTCTCTCATCCTCCATTTATCAGTGGATACCAACAGAGGCACAACAGTGCCCCAACTTTTGTATTACTATCGGTTTCATCAACATATCTGCTGGATTGTTTTTTCCACAAATCTTATGCAATGTCAGCAACTCATCGTATATCAAAGCTATAATAAAATGGTATTTCAATTGATTGTGCTTATTCTGAGCATGAGACATCATGTTCATTTCATGATGTATAACACTCTGACTGTCACAGTGCAATATATTTTCCTCTCTCTTTCTACTCAATTCATCAATGAAGTTCTTTAGCCAGACCATCTCCTTTCTCGGCTTCTATTACAAAAATGCATTATAACTCTGTGATGGATAGGACCAACACCTTTTGTAGTTGAGATATTCAACTCGCTCAGTTCCTCCATAGGTAAACAAATAACTTGTGGTTCTCCTTCTGTTGTCGATGTCACCTCTAATGTCATCATTCAGATACCCCTGTAATGATTTTCCTTTCCCAAAATACATGGATACTTTCCCTTATAATACCTCAGTATCCAATTATCGGCTTACCAATGCTGCTTTCTAGGGTTAGTCATATACTTGATTACAACTCTCACTACATGAGCAATGTCAGGTCGAGTATAAACCATGGAATACATTAGACATACAACAGCTGATGCATATGGAACCTTTTCCATGAACTCAACCTCTTCTTTCATCTTCAGTGATTCTCCATTAATAATTTGAAATGACTCACCAAGGGAATATAATCTAGATTTTCTTACAGCATACTGAATATGCTCAAAATCTTTCCAATTTAGTCAGTATGTGATAACATCAATGTTCCAGCTACACGATCTCTCTTGACCTACATCCCCAAAATCTTTCTAGCTTCTATAAGATCCTTCATCTCAAACTCTTCAGTAAACCTCTCTTTCAACTCATCAATCCTATGTATACTTGATTTTGTAATGAGCATGTCATCCACATACAAAATCAATATAATATATTCTTCACCAAAAGTATTTATGTAGAAACATTGATCCATGCCACATTGTTTGTATTCATTTTTAGACATAAATAAATCAAACATTTTGTTCCACTGCCTCGGTGCCTACTTCAACCAATACAAGCTCTTCTGAAGTTTGAACACTAGGTCTTCCTTGCCAGACTCAACATATCACTATGGATACTATATATAGATGTTCTCTTCCAGATCTAAATGAAAAAATGTTGTATTCAAATCAAGCTCCTCAAGATACCAATCTTCTGATGCCACAATTCTCAGAATCGCCCAAATGGTGGTAAGCTTCACTACAGGTGATAAATTTTTAGTGAAATCCACTCCCTCCTACTATTGAAAGACTTTCACCACCAGTATTTCCTCGAAACTCCTCTTTCCATCATGTTCATCCTTGACTCGGTATACCCCTTTGTACTATAATGATTTCTTCCCTTCTGGAAAATGTGTTAACTCCCAAGTATTGTTGTCATGTAGTGAATAAATTTTTTCCTTCATCTCCAACTCCCACTTGCTTGACTCCTTCAACCAAATTCCCTCTTCAAAGCATTTTGGTTCTCCCCCATAAGTCAATAAAAAATAATGTAAGGATGGTGAATACCTCTGTAGACCTTCTCACCCTTGTTGATCTCCTCAACTCCACTTGAGTACGTTCCATTGGTTATGGTATCTCATGCTCTGGTACACCTTCATGCGTAAATATCTCTTTGCACTCTAATTCTTGGTTCCCATCATGGTAATCCTTGTATGTGACACCTTCATTAAATATCACATTCTGGCTCCTAATGACCATCTTGTTGAGATCATCCAAAAAGCGATAACTAAACTCATCAGCACCATAGCCAATGAAGAAGGACTGTTTGGACTTATCATCACGTTTTTCCATTACATTAGCATCAATATGTACAAATTAAAAACATTCAAAGACTCATAAATGTGAGAGTTTTAACTCTTTACCTGACCAGAACTCCTCTGGTAGATACATTCCAGCATTGGTACATATGGACTCTTGTTAATGAGATATGTTGTCATGTTCACTGCATCATCCTAGAAGGTCTTGGGTAACCATGAGTGCATTCTCATGCTCATGTCATGTTCATTCATCATTTTATTCATCCTCTCAATGACATCGTTATGTTTTGGTGTACCTGGAATAGTCTTATCCCATCGAATTTCATTATTGGAACTAAATTATCTGAACTCCTGACTATCATAATCTATGTCATTGTTAGACCTCAAGCCTTTCATCATTGATCCTGACTCCTCCGCCATGGTCTTACACTTTTGAAACATCTTAAAAACATCAGATTTTCTTTTCAAAAATTAAACTCATATCTTCCTTGTTGAGTTGTGAACAAATTTCACATAATATTGTGACCCTCCAAGGGAATGTATTTGTGAAGGCCCTCACACATCTGTGTGCACCACGTCCAGCTTCCCGGGCATCGATGTTCTGCCTCCTTTTGAAAAATACACTTTCTTATTCTTTCAAAAAACACAGTCTTCACAAATGCAGACATCCATTGACTTCAAATCTGGTAGCAGTTCATTCTTTTCCAGCACATTCATCCCCTTCTCACTCATGTGTCCAAGCTTGTAGTGCCACAATTTTGAATCCCTTATAGAATTTATTGATTCAAGCATTCCCATCCTTGTTTCTTTCAAGTTGTATAAGGTTCCATTATTTTCTCCTCAAGAAATGACCATGGCTCCCTTGGTAATCTTCTAGGAACCACCAAAAAATGTGGTACTTAAACCTACATCATCATGCTTCCCCACAGAAATAATATTTCTTCTTAAATCATGGATATACCTCACATTTTCCAAAACCATGAGACTCCCCCTATTGGTCTTCATCCATGAATCACTCTTCCCCATGATGTTTATGGGATCATTATCAACAAGATGTACCTTGCCAAAATTTCCAGAAAAAAAATTATTCAGGTAACCCTTCTATGATGTGGAATGGAAAAACACCCCTAAGTCTAACATCCAAGACTCCATAGGGTTATCCATGCTTAGAATCAACACATTATCAGTTACTTCATCTGTCGTGTTTTCTCCATTGGTTTCAGGTGCCTTTCAATTTTCTTTTCACTCTTTCTTGATGTGTAATTTCTTCTTGAATGTTCAGCATGTAGGACCAGCCCCCTTTTTATTGTCTCTGCTCTTTCCTCTTGAATTTGATCATCCTCTATGATTGTATCATTGTGAATATCTTCCCCTTCCTTCTACATTCAGAGAATAACCAGAGAATTTTCTTTATTCTCTTCAAATATCCTCACTGAGGATCATGTCTCGTACATCCTTCAGAACCAGCTTGGTGTTCGCCGAAGAACTGATCACAATTGTTACAGTCACTTCCCAATTTTTCGGTAAGGAGACACTAAAACCAATGCGCTTAACTCATCACCAAGTGAAATTTCCACTGATGTCAACTGATATATGATGGTATTGAATTTGTTGATGTGATTTGGAGAAATTCTCTCTTCAACTAATTTCAGATTGAACAATCGTCGCATCAAGTGCACTTTGTTTGCTGAAGAAAGTTTCTTGTACATATTTAAGATAGAATTCATCATCTCAATCATCATATTCTATTCTATGATATTGAATGCCATGTATTTTTCCATCATAAGGTGAAAACTCCCAGAACTTGTTGATCCAATATCTCACACTCTGACTGCTAGATGTCTGTTGTCTTTAAACCCAGAAATGTAAAATACATCTTTTTTTTGATAAAGATAATCCTCAATCTGCATCCACCAGTAACTGAAGGAAGATCCATCGAATTGATTGATCTTTACTTTTCCTTCTTTCATAACCATCATTCAATTTTAGAACACTGAAGCAAGATATGATACCATTTGTTTCGGAGAACTTCGGGAGTTGTAACGATATAATAGGTTTGAAGATGAAGAAAAATCAAAAGAAAGAATCACACATGGCACAAAGATTTATGTGCTTCGTAAAATGATCTCAACATCCAAAGAGAGGCAAAAAATTCACTAACTTTGGGAGCACAATTACATGGAGTTTCAGGGTTCACAACCACACACAAAACCCTAACCCGAAATGGACTTATAAGGGGGGAGAAGCATTATTCTACCAACCGGACAGAAATTCTGTTGTGAAACATTGAAATGAGGCTGGAATTTTGTATCACTATAGGGTTGCGGCCACCCAAGTCCAAGATGATATAGTGACCGGTGGTTGGATGTTTGTGGAGCTACAATACTGTTTTCTTCAAAGTCCAACCTACTATAGCAGTCATGCCCAAGTTTGCGTTACTACAGTGACCCTAATAGTGTTGTTCGGTCAGCTCTGCTACAACTCGACTCACGGAGTTACGTTCTGGTGCTCATTATGGGATGGAATCATTAGGCCCAATCATCATCTAGAACAAATCGGGCTACACCAATCCAACATATGTTAAGTAATTCTCTTTTACCCTTATCATTGTGGATGTATACTATTATGTATTTATTGAATAGGGTTCCAAGTAAAGTAGTTCCAAAACTCCTTTTGAACTTTGGACTGGTAGGAAACCTATTTGGAGACACCTGCATGTATGGGGTTGTCAGGAATAAATAAGTGCATATAATCTGCAACAAAGAAAACTGGATGCAAGAACAATAAGTGGATATCTCATTGTTTATCCATAGAAATTAAAGGGGTGTAGATTTTATTTTCCTAACCATAGTATTATAATTGTTGAAATTGGAAGTGTTATATTTACCGAGAATGGTGAATCTGGTGGGAGTGAAGTTCCACAAAATGTGGAAATCAAAGAAGTTGGAATTCAAGTTCCATTTTTTTGTATTCCAACTTCACATTTTTTTGTTCCTAAAATTATTGTATCACAAAATAATCAAGTATTAAAAAAATATAATGTTTCCCAAGCTCACAATGAAGAAATTGTTAAAGGACCACAAGAAATAGTGTTAATAAGATCCCAAATGGATAGAAGGTCAGCTAATTCTGATGACTATGTGCTATATCTATATGAAATAGAAAGTTATTTTGACATTGATAATGATATTGTTTCATATTCTCATGACATCAAGTATGATAATTTTGATAAATGGTTAGATTTCATGAATTGAGAGTTGAATTCCCTAGAACAAAATAAAGTATGGGACCTTATGGAATTACCTGAAGGATGCAAGAGAGTTGGATGTAAATGGGTCTTTAAAACCAAATGTGACTCTCATGGTAACCTTGAATATTACAAGGCCAGAATTTTTTGCTTAAGGATTCACTAAAAAATCCTTTCTAAATGGAAACTTAGAGGAATATGTATACATAGATCAACCAATGAGTTTTTTCATTGAAGGAAAGGAACACATGGTATGTAAATTATAGAATTCAATATATGGACTTAAAAAAGCTTCCCAATAATGATATATTAGATTTAATGATATAATTCTTTCTTTTCAATTTTAAGGAAAACCACATTGATTGGTGTATATACCAAAAGATCAGTGGATGTGAATTTATATTCTTGATTCTATATGTTGACGACATATTTCTTGCTGCAAATGATCTTGGCCTTTTATGTGAGAGCAAGAAAATCCTCTCCAATAATTTTGAAATGATAGACATGGTACAAGCTAATTATGTGACTGGAATAGAAATATTGCGTAATAAAATTCCAATTTTATTGGGTTTATCCCAAAAGTCATACATTAATAAAATTTTAGATAAGGTTAGGATGAAAAAATATGCAACATAACCAGTTCCAATTCAAAAAGGAGATAAATTTAATCTCAATCAGTGTTCTAAAAATGGTTTGGAACAAAAATAGATAGAAGGAATTCATTATGCATCTGTTGTTTAAAGCTTTATGTATGCCCAAACATGTATAATGCCAAATATTAGCTTTTTAATTGGTATCTTGGGATGATACCAAAGTAATCTTGGACTAGATCATTGGAGAGATTCAAAGAATGTTTCGAGATATTTGCAAGGAACAAAGGATCGCATGCTTACTTATAAAAGATCTAATGATCTTGAGGTGATTGGATACTCTGATTTAGACTTTACCAGATATGTTGATACTAGAAAGTCCACTTTTGGTTATGTGTATCTTTTAGCCTAAGGAGAAATATCATGAAAAAGTGAAAAGCAATTAGTTATAGATGCTTCTACTATGGAAGCTGAATTTTTATCATGCTTTGAGGCTACAATTCAGGGTATGTGGTTACAAAACATTATTTGATGACATGAAATTATCAATAGTATTTCCAAGCCCTTGAAAAGTTATTGTGACAATACCACAACAGTATTATTTTTTACGAATGACTGATATTCCAAAGCAGCTAAACACATGTAATTAAAATAATTTGTAGTTAAGGAGGAAGTTCAAAAAGTAAGGTGTCAATTGAACATATTAGAATAAATATTATGTTTTCAGCCCTTTGATGAAAGGGTTATTGACCAAGAAATTTATTGGACATGTTGAAATTATGGGCATTGGTACTGAGTAGGTTTCATTGTATATATTGACTATTATGATTATTATAGTTGACAATTGGGCTTATAAATGTTTTGATCATATTTGTTTTCAATAAGTATACATGATTGAACTGAAAAATGATAACCAGTATAGTCTTAAATAAAGACAATATCGTTAGACCAATTATATATATCCCATTTTAATTATGATAGGGAAAATTTCAGTATTGTAGTAAGTGGAATGGGGTACATTAACAGATAATATAAAACTGTCGTGACTCATGTGGAAATTATCATTAATTATTATAAAAGATAGAATAGATATAAATGTTCATAATGAACGATTGAATGTATTAAACTTCATGAAGTAATATCAAATGATTTGAGTAAGAGAATGTTGGAATAACTCATGTAATATATTTTTTAATATTATTATAATGGAATAATGAGAGATAAACTTGTAAAATTGATGGACTTTAATAGTTAATTAAATAAACACCAATGAAATCTATTTTATCCCTATTTAAAGGGCCACACCCTTTCCAATTAAGTCTCAATAAAAAAATTAAGACATAAAAGTGTGGAAATCATTTTCATTAAAGATGTGAGATCCTAGGTCTGTCAAGTATACCCACCAACCCATAAGAGGTTCATGTTACATCCTTATCTTGGGACAGGGTCGCAACCTTGGCTAATTCACTCCCAAGGTGGTCTTTTAATGAGTGAACCAATACCTTCTAACTTAGGGTGGTTCTTGTCATTACCCTCTCACTCTGGGCAAGGTCATTCATCATATGACACTACCCTCTCACTCAGGGTTGGGCCTACCACATCATTTACCACTCTCTTTCTCGCTCACTTGGTATATGGTCACCACCTAACTACTAGCTTCTCACTTAAGGTCATGCGAGCACCTTATCGCTTAGGGTGAGGCTAGGTCTCGAGACTCATCGTCATCCAAAATTCGGTCCGTCACTAATCACAAACGGGGAACACAACTCATTCCATAGATCACATGCTCTTCACCAGGGTGCTAATCACTGGAGACCCAACCTTGAATATACTCTTCACCCCACGTTGACCTCACAGCTCACCATCTCTACACAACCCATACCTTAAAAGGTTAGTCCAATCCTCATCACAACCCTCACTTGGTTCCCATCTCACACCTTTCTCAAAAGTTTTCTCAATCCCAACATCTAGATGAAAACCTCCACAATATGCTTCATCAAGTCATGGAGGACTTCTCTCGCTCAGGGAATACAAAAACCCTCAATCCACCCTCAAAAGGGTGCTCCTTACCAAGTGTGAGATTCTCGACCATATCACTGGTCCTACCAATGTAACGACTCTGGTTTTTGTAATTATACTCTTTGAATATTTATAATTATATTTTCGGAACTAGATGCAGAGTAAGAGTAGATTTTCGGGTGTCGTGTGGCCTTGATATCAATATATTAAATATATTAACTTGTGCATGTTTGTTTTTACATAAACAACAGATTTCCAATCAAATAGAGTCTTAAATGGGTAAACATAGTCCATAATTTAATTTGGAATGAGGGGGTTACCCTAGGCATGATGTAAGATTCATTTTCATCATATATTTTGTCAATGCGCCGTCAGAGACAGATATTAGATGAAATAAATCAATTAATTTAATTAATTGATTTAATTCATCCAATTATGTGTCTAACATAGCCAACCTCTCCATGTAATCCCTATTACACCTAATCTCTATGGTTAAACATGTGATTATAGAGATTGGGGAGGGAAGGATCATGGTGTAAAGCATTATGAGGCGAGATTGGATTGAGGATCAATCACAAACATGTTGGTGATCACCCATGTCCTCAATGACAATGACTCGAGCTTCGTTCTTTCAAAACGATCGATCCATTCTCAAGGTAGGGCGCTACTTTTTTTGGTTTAATTCCCTATTTTTTTAATATCATTCCATTTCGAGTTAGTTCTTCTAAGAATCAAAATTTGGTTACCAAAGTATGGCTCTTCAAATTTATTCCTTTTCCAAGAATTAGAAATTTGGAAGTTATTTGGTGATGGATATTGACTTTGTTTCTTTCATTCTTTGATTCATGTTCATGGATGGTGGCCAAGTTGAACATGTCCATAACTGATCTCTACCTTTTATGGTTTATGATTCCCCCCTCCATTCATCATGCATTAGTTATTGATATTCATTTTTTACAGTGATTCGACCATTTCAACGGATCAATTCATTGCATGATCAAACATTGGTTATATTGATTATCTTTGCAGATTCATCTTGGTGGATCATGGACTGAAAGAGGAATGTTGAAAATGGTGGAATTTGAGGAAGAGAAATAAATATCGGTTTTCCATGAGTTGAGGCATGTGGGAAGAAAAAATATCAATGGAAGTAAACAATGATTTGATTTTCTAATGACCAATGGTCAGAATCTATCATCTGGCTTGTAATTGAAGTCCTCCAACACATGGTTGTGGGTTTTTAGGCGGTAATCACAGTGAGGGTAAAGGAAATGTTTAATATTTGGAAAGAATCCAATTGTAGAGATTCATTTTTCACCTTTTAATACTTTTAAATATTTCTATATATATTTCCAAAGTTAGGCGCTGAGACGGCATGCAATTTTGATAATCGGTGTGTCAAAAATTAATTTTATAAATATATTAAGTATATTTTATACTATGCATGTGAAGGAAATGAGATAAATGTTAAACGGTATCTTGTATTAGAAATTTGAGGCCACAGTTGAGTCTGTAACATGGAGTTTAACCGAGAAGGGATATAACTTTTGTCGGTGCAAGACTTCTATGGAAAAATACACCCAAGGGAAAAATCATAAATAAAATAATTAAACAAAATTATTTTACCCCTAACATAAAATCGAATAAATCTCAAAAATGGACTCATATTGGAAATATGATACTATCATTGAGTTCTAAATGAGGGTTTTTACCTAAGAGCAATATAAAATGAAGGGGTACGGGAGATTCAGATTATGTTCAGAGTGATACTCCTACAGATAGAGACTTAAGGATTCCAGATTAGGGTCAGCCCCTAATACTCTCTCTCTCTCTCTAACCCCACCAAGACTTCTCTCCTCCGTTATTTTTCGGATCAAGGAAGAACCTCCACCGAAATCTCAGTGGATGGGAGCAGAAGCGCAATTGACGTATCCTCAACGATCAATAATTGATTCAAGGTAGGATTTCTTCTAGTTTTGAGTCTTGATTCAACATTTAACTTCAATATTTGATATTTGCCTTCAATTGTTTTATTTTTAACCATAAATCATCGATGACCTCATAAACAAGACCATCGATCTGTGCTTAAAACATCATTCTTTTTCCGTTCTTCTTGTATATTCGTCGCCCACATTTGGGTGCATCAAACCACTAACAGATTGATGAGTGGAGGCTCGCATTGGGAATCTCTCGACATGAGGATCATAAATATGTTCAAGAAATCTAGAATAAGATGAGCATAAGAATCCCGTTGGTTCGTGGAACGGACCACTGGAGTGCCACCGGCTGAAGGCCGATCCGCGGCGGACTGTAGACTAGCGAAGACACAGCAAACTGAAAGTGTCGCAATGTGGCGGGTCACGTGGCTTGGCCAATTAGGTAAGCGGGGTTATGCAATGAAACCCAGGTGGTTATTGTTTCCAAAAAGTGCAGTGGTCGGTCGACAACATTGACCGCGGCGATGGCGACCTAGGCCCACTCAGAGTGGCTCAGGCGGGGCTAACGAACCAAGTCCAAACTCGACTGGTCGACCCCAACAGATAGGGTCAGACTCGGGTCAGATCTTGGGTTGACCCAGAGTGGTGGGATGTTCGTATTCAAGGCATACTGACCGCGGCGGTTGACTTCCACGGTCAGTGGACCGACCATGAGTCGGTCCACCAGCCCTGTGACCCTCTTATGAAACATCAAACGCTTGTATCTTCTAAATCGTGCATCCATTTGATGCACCGTCTACGACCAAAATATTTTTCTTTGAGATGGATCTTTTTAGATAAATTTTAGAATTTGATGTTTGGGGTCGTGAAGTGGGACCCACTTTGAGCTATTTGGAATTGTTGCAGTGAAAAGTGTCATTTTCCCAGTTATCTATTTCAGGCAAGTAAATAGAATATCCTATATGTTTTTCGGAACAAAACATGATGGTGATGTCAGTTTCAGAATCCATATTATGATGTTAAATTTTCCAAGCATGACGCTTGTTCATGGGTGTTCGATGACAGCAGCGAGCATGACATGTTTTCAGTGACTTTTGAGTGGAACTCTATACTTGGGATGGGTATGAGTTATCGATGACAATAGAGTGGAAACCTCCATCCAGGTGGGGAATGGGTCCTCGACCTTTTCTGAGTGGAACCCCACAGCTGGGCTAGCCAATGGGTCCTCAATGACACTAGAATGGAACCCTCTAGCCAGGCTGGACATGGGTCCTCAACCTTGAGGCATGGACTCTTGACTATACGGGTTAATGAAAACAAATTTTTTGACGTAACCTTGGACTCATAAGTAATAGGGGTTCTTTCCCCACTATGATGTGTCCTTGAGACATGACCTAAAACCATGTGGGCGAGACAGACCCACCTAAAGTAGATAATATCGTGGTGTGGTGTTTGAGCCCCTTTGACTTCCAGTTTATGGCATACGTGAGAGATGTTGGGCATTGACAATGGTTACTTCTAGAACTGTTGATGACTCTTCTTCTTTGGATGATTTATGAGATGGAGATCCCCTTACTCTCTCTCATTGGGTTTCTTTTACTGAGCATATATATATATATATATATTATTTCAAACTCACTCTTTGGGTTTTGGTTACTCTCTTTTTAGGAGAGGTGAAGATGCGTGGGGTATTCCATGTGCTTTCTGTGTCTATCTTCTCATGGTTGGATGAGTCTACTCTCATAATATAGGTAGAAAATAATCGATGATGATTTTATCTTCTCACAGTTTCTAGTTCCTTAAGTTTGGATGGGATTACATCACTTCCTTGTTGTGTTGAGATGCACTCTTTTACTGTACTTTGTTTTATCTACTATTTTCCTTACCTTTTGTATCTTTTATTGTCCCCTTATTTTCTATGTGTCCTACTGGGTATGTTTATACTCACCCCTATATGGTCTTTTACTACATGTATCGTGCCTTACAATTGATAGGCAGTGTTGATTGTGACTTCTAGAAGCTTAGGGATACAGGTGTCTGGACTGCATACGGTGGTCACAGCTTGGATTCCAGGAGCGGGGTTGTAACAACCCAAAGTTTTATCAATGGAAATTCCTTTATTATAATTATGTCATATAGTATAATCACATAATATTACTTTTATAACACAATACATACTTTATAAGTGAAGAATAAGTAAAATAAAAGGTATCTTTGGAAGTTAAGGAACATATAGCAATAATAAATTGCCCTTTGGAATAGTAATGTGACCTTTATGAATAGTAAACCGACCAATGAAATAGTAACATCTCCAATGAAATTAAAAATAAAATTTATCTTTTTATAAGTGACAATATCGTATAATTATATCATAGTATAAGTAAATAAATATTTTAAAAATTATTAATAAGGTGTTGGTATTTTTATAAGCCAGGAGTATTTAATTACAATTTTATGATTATTTTAATAATTTAAATAAAAATTTAATTTTGTGAAATGTATTCATAAATTAATATTTTTATTATAAGATAATTTAGTGTGACCTTAATTAATTTTCAAAGTGTTAAGGAAATAGTTTTAAATTTAAAATTTGTATTATTCAATTAAATTGTGTTTTTAATTAAATATTAAATTAATCATATTTAGAAGAATATTTTTGAAAAATGGAGTTCCATTTTGGATTCTACACATCAAAAAATGATTAGGGTGATTTTTTGGTAATTTTCTTAAATACATCAATTTTCATGTGAATAGTAAAAATACAGTTTTTCACATAACTGATATATCTTAAATTGCATCATTCATGATGTAGTGATGACATAAACTTTATAGAACATTATATTTGGCCATTTTCGATTTAATTTCATAAATGGTTCCTTAAAATATAATAAACTCAATTTCCAAACCTAAAAAGATCTTTCCAAAACCTAATGTCAAAAAGTGATTCCATAAAATATCATTTTCACTTTCTTTTCAATTTCATTTTAATAAATTAATGAATTCAAATTGACAAGATTATTTAAAGTCTGAAAAGAATTATATTATATTAATATATGATTTATGTTGTCAAAAATCTGCTATTACAAGTCTAACATTTGATATATTATTTTATTTAATATTTTATTCTAAAAACACCCCCTCATCAAGTATAAATAACCCCTCTCCCTCCCCTTGGAAACCCATTCCTCTTATCTATTAATAAGCCTAATATCTACCCAAATTCTCCCTATCATTACTATTAGAATACTAAGGGATGTTCTGGAGCCCTCCAACTCCAATGACCTAGGGAGTTATAGTTTCATGCAAGAGAAGCTGCATCGAGGAGAGAGTAAGACTCTATTAAATATTCTCTCTTTTCTTCCTATTTTTTTTCATTTACCCTATCCCTTTAAAAAAAATATGATAAAAAATAAATTATACAAAAAAATTACATTATATTAATTATGTTAACCTGATTTAATCATCATATTAATGAAAAATATAAAGGTCATACTTCCCTTTCCCGCACCATCGACAACGTCCCGTTAAAGGTCGGTTAACCATCTACAGAGACGCTGCCAAGATAATTAATATAAACACCTTCATGTCTAGATAATAAATTATATATAATATATTAATATCAAATTACATGTATTATATTCTTCTGAAACAAATTATACTAATTTATAAATTACATTTAATAAAAAGTGAAATCGTCGTAGGATGAGAAATTATTATGTAAAATATGATATCAAAACACTTCAATTTACTCAACAAAAATTATGAAATAAAATACAATCAATATAATTGAAAATTTTTTTTATAAAATGAATATAATTCGCTTTTATATCATCGGTTTAATAAACATAAATTTATTATTCAGGAGGCATAGAAGAGACGAAATTAAGCGGAAATTAAGGTAAGGGATCCTCTCCATTTCACTTTTATTCAAGATTGTCCTCTATGTTATTCCCTTTTATAGGTAATTCCTTGTGATGCGGTATGATTATGAAACTCCCCCATACTGTCATAATGATGTATGAAAGTTGATAAATCCCTTTATCTCTCATTAATCCCTCTTATGTACACTCGATACCATGCTGATATTCCTTAAGGGATTCCACTCAAACCACCTTTATTCCTCCGAGTTTCTCTATCTTTATTTTTACACAAATGAAGTTATATTTTATTTTTATTTTAAAATTATAAATACTGTTTATATACTCCATACTCATTTTTCAAGGTCCATCCATCATTATCTTTCAGGGATATATGTGATTTTAAGTGATTCCCTCCTCAATACTACCCGATAAGCAAACCTGTTTTGAGGGAACCTCCCAAATTCTTACCCTATTTCAAGTGAAATTTATCTTCTATTTTTTAGATACCATTGTCTTGATAAAACAAGTCTTTTTATTGTGAAAATATTTTTGGTTCACTTATTTTTTTTTATAAAGTATTGTTCCCTTTTCTAATTTAAATGCTCTATAATAGTTTCCTTAAAACCTCTCAGAAATGTTTTAATACTAAAATTTCTTAAAAAATTTTCACACATTTTGTCACCTCTACTTGAAATCACTTACCATGATACATGACTATTTTCCCTTATGAATTTCCATTTATATTTTAGTTCCTTTCTTTCATGGACACTTTTATGATACGACCATTTGTTATGCTTTATGACATGATTGTGGTACCCAATTATTTCCATGAGTAACCCTTATGTTTATGTAAGATGGATTATGTATGAATATTTATGTGAAAAAAATATTCATGAAAATTTAAAATGGCTGCACCCAGATAGTGCTCTAATGCATTGGGTAAAGTTAAGTCTCATGAGATGTTATGCGCGACGGTCTTGGCGGTTAGCCTAGGCTTGTACTACTATGTGAAACGATCTTGGTGGTTAGCCTTGACTCATACTAAAGTCAAGTTTTACGTTTCTGTCACATTTCTATGAATCCATTTCTATATTATCACATTTTTATATGTTATGATTCCATATATTCCATGCTTTTGTTATCATTATGTCACGCCTTCTAAACCATGTGCTAAAGCCTTATTCTTATGTATACTCCCTAACTGGGATATTTAGCTCATCCCTTTGTTTATGTGTTCCCTCGAGTACCCTATGAATATGTATGAGTACAATGGAAGTTAGGGTCTCTTTTTGAAGATTAAATAAAGAAGTATTTTTTTAGTCCCATGTTTTATGTTTTATGTACCTAGTTTTCAAAGACACTATAATTCATGATCCTTTTCTTGTACTATGATGTATAATTATGATTATAATCATGTAATGTTATGTGTAAAAGGTTCAGGTTAAAATAGGGGCTCTCTCAACTATTTTCCTTTTTCCAATTTTCTATCAGTTTGAGGAATTGATCTAGTTGGGCATGTATTTTACCCCTTTACCTTTCTATTTATATTTCTATACTCATACAGTTTTAGTGGTCCATGCATGTTTTGGTTTATTTATAGCAGGTTACATCTTTTTCTTCTTTCTCTCTGCACTTTTGCATTGAGTTGGTTGTGTGTGTGAGTACAGGTACTTAGGAAAATTCCTCCCTGAGTTTATTATTACTTTGGTTCTTGTCGCCACACCTTGACCTATGGAGGCGATCTTGGGGTAGTAGGAACTTTATCCCCAGCATGGGTCGGGTCGTGAAAAAGTGGTATCAGAGGTGGTTCAACCCTTGGGACGTTGTTTGGATATTTCCCTAAAAATTTCATGGTTGGGTTTAGGGAAATAGTGTCAATGTGTCTCAAGTGTGACTTTCAGGATAGGGAGTCCAGTGATGGTGCGACAGCTGACATAGCCATTCACCAGGACCTTGATTACCCGCTTTCCAACTCGGCATGTTGAGACATTTTTTGAAGAGAACATTGGTACATGTATTATATAGGATTGAGTGTTTTACTGTCCTTGTTAAGTCAACTCCCCGTTGTTGTTGTTCATATTATATATATATTGTAACATCCCAAGTAAATGAAGAATAAGATATTTTCATATTCATTAATATTTGTGAATTAAATATTAATTTTACTTTAAAGGGGTTTCTATGTTCGATTGCATACCCGATATGTAACAATGAGTTTCTTGGGAATCTTACGTTGCACACTAATAATATAATATTATTATTTTAAATGGTAGTTAACTCCAAGCCGTTGTATTGGAAAGAATGAACAAAACTAACTAAAATATGATTATACATGATTTTTAAATGTATTTACATTATCTAATAAAAAGTTAGAGGCTTAAAATGTGAATAAATCTAATTTTAAGCATAATTTACATTAAATGGCCGATGTATTGCCTTTTAACGGAGAGCCCTCCTTAAATCTAGTTTTGGTTACATTAATACATTATATATGACCTAATAAAATCCTTCTTTATAATGGGGACATCAAAATTTATATTGTGTAAATTTTTGGAATTTTTTCGATAAAGTTCATTTTTTAATGAATAGTGAAAAATATTGTATTTTAATTCCAAAGTGACTTTTAATATAATTTATTTATATGGCTATATTATCTTTTTAATTGGTTTTAAAGTGAAATTAAAATATATTTTTACCATTTAATCCAATTTTGGTCATTGTAATTAATTTCACTTTGAAATTGGACATAAACAAGTATCAATCTTTTGATAGTTATTGTTTCTTAAAAACACGCTATTTGTTTTGATAACAAGAATTAATTTTAAAATTAATTAATTCCACTTCTATGTTTTGAATTTGGAAAAATAGACATAATTTTTTAATTCGGAATATCAAATATAGCTTCGGCTGAATTTTTGGTATTTTTCTGAAAAACTTCAATTTTGATGAATAGTGAAACCACTTAGTGGAAGTTAAAAAACTGACTTTTTCATTTAAATGAAATTTTAGCACTTCTGTGAATTTAATTTCAAAAATCCGTCATACATGGTTGTTATTAAGAAGTAAAATGTGGTTTATTAAGATGAAAATAATTTTTGGTGAACAATAACTTTTGACTTTTATTTACTGCGGTTAAAGGTAAATAGGGTAATTCAAGGTAAAAAAGAATATTATAATAATTCAAAATTACCTTAAAACTTGTCCAAACATTATTGGTTGAGCCATTAACGACCATGGCCATCTTTGGATCGATTTTGGGACCCCATATGGCCACTTGGGAGTGATAATGAAAATTTAGATTAATTAACTTAAAGTAAAGGCAAAAATGACAAAAGAAAATATATTTTAGTAAATTAATGTTTAGAAGGGTTTATATAAATTATCTTTTCAACTATAAATATTATTTGTAAATCTAAAAATATTTCCTACATCATGTTTTTTTTATTTTTAGACATGAAATAAATTAAATTACTTATGACACAATAATAATGTCGTATTTACCTCATTAATAAATGATTTAAATGAATAAGATTATAATGATTACATTATTATCCAAAAAATGTCCAATTATGATTGGATGATTTTATTTCGAATATGAGTCATCTTATCTTCTACATTAATGATTTTTGTACCATTAGAAACCGAATATCATTATATTATAAAATAATATTTTCAGACTTTCCTAAAGAGCCCCTCCCCCCTTATAAAAGGAGACCATTTATAACCAATTACTAACACCTCTAAAGACATTTGGATAGTAAAAACTCTTCTTAATTAAGCTCCCTACATCCCTCTCCTCCTCCTTGAGGCCTTACCTTATGCAGAATTCACTTCAAGAAGTCCTTTGGTTCAAACCAACTGGAGTTACCCAAATTAAAGGTAACAGTTCTCTTAAATTGTTTTCTTTTATTTTACTTCTCCAACCCCTAAACTCTTTTTATTTACTTTATTTTGTAACAAAACCAGTATCCTAAATATAATAGGAAGTTTTTATTAGAATTATTTTAACTACACTTACACACAACTCCATCTAATGGATGAAGAACAAAATGTTTCTGTGGATGGAAAACTAACGCCTCACGAAACGATGATTGCTCAATTACATCTTACAGCCTATCATGGTGGCCATTATGATGGAACTGTATTTATATATGATATATATTAGGTTTATGATTTCCTTATGCTTCTGTACTTCCCAATTATATCAATCCTATATGGTTTACATAGTGGGTAAATACGATAATCTCATTTGAGGAAGTGCGGACTACCGCTGGTTAAAGTGATGTGACTCGTTAATGCCTTATGTGGGATGTATAAAGGATAGATTAAATGATATTATATATGATATTATACTGGAATTATGATATACCTATGTATCATTATGTTTTAATTACATTAAAATAAGAAATATAAATGAACGTAGCGTTCATGTGTACGTACAACTTACCGTCACCATGAACGGTGCATTTCATTTATTACCTCCAAATGTTATGTACTATTATAAATACATGTATATACTGAATATATATGATATATATGATATTTATATCATTAATATCATTCTGAATATAATTTAATATCGACCACATGGACAACTTGTAAATATAAGGTTTTCATTTTTGACTCAAGTACCAAATATCGAAAAAATGAACATTATTAACTTAAATGATTACATAATGTTTATAACATGGTAATAAGTTATATAAAAGTAATAATAAACTTGAAAAGGGATCTTAAGAAAGTATAAATTAACTTTAGTTTATTATTCATGATATTAAAGAATGATCGAGTCAAGTCAGACACGAGGTAAGGGACTTCGTCTCAATCTCTTTTCATTGAGGCATATTGTATTTTAATACACGATTTTCTTTTATACGCTATATACACACCTTTTAATTTTCATTTCATTCAAAAGGAATATTTTTATATGAAGCGTTTTACTAAACAACAAAAATTATTGTTTTTTTAACGTAAGTGGTGACAACGACCTTTTCCGCCTCCGCGAGTATTATTTGATCTTTGGCTTCCTTAACAAGAAGTAATGTTTTTAAAAGAAAATAAATACCATATACTATTTTACGTACTTTTGGTATTGAAAATGGATTTGGAAATGGATTTTCTATGTCAGTATATTTAAGTGATAAATTGTGATTGAAATGTGGAAATGTTTTCTTTCCTTTATATTTTTTTCATGTCTTATGATTTTATAATGGTACTTGGACATTTGACGGGTGGTTATGTGATAAACCAAATGACGGGTGGTGCCATGAATACCAGGATGGGTGGTTATGTTATAACCTCCAATGCATTGGGTATGGAAGTTGGCCGTATGGCTATTCCATTTAGTGATATGTGTGGAAGTCGACCGTATGGTTATTCCATTTAAGTATGTTTATGTCCCAAGTTACCTTTATATGTTATGTGTTCTTTATATGGGTTTTATGGTAATATTTTGGTTACAAAAAGGTAATTAATGATCTTTTATTTAGTGAAGAGTATTTACTTCTTCTAAAAGGTGAAAATTATTACTTATGATAAAGTGTTCATGGTTTATTTGTTGTTTTGAAAAAAAACTAACAATTTTCCTTCTTTGTGTATCTCTTACTGAGCTTTATATGCTCATCCCAAGTTTTTGAAATGTTTTTCATAGGAAATAAAGTGGAATAGGGTCAAGGATGTGATCAAGTAAAAGTCATGCTCTCTTAAACATGGAATTAGATGTGACTATTTTTTTCAAGAGTTCATGTTTTGTAAAAAAATGGAAACTGTGTAGAAGTGTCTACTTTGTAATATTTTTAAATGTAATAGTTATGGCCTAACTCAACAAAACTATAAACCTTAAAAGATCCTCAATGGGAATTATTCATTTAATTCAAGATTATGTAATGTTTTAAGGACGGGTCCTTATAGTTGGTATCAGAGGTCGGTTTAGATAACTTTATGAGTTAGGGTTTTGTTAAATTAATATCCATAATGTAATGTATGTAAATATTGAAATCATATAGCATTTACATATTACCATGTTGCTTCATCTAATATATGTCTTTGTTAAGAATTCTTTTTCGTAAAGGAAATAGAGAAACCTTTCTATGAAGGCATACAGAGGAGAATGACCTTCCGAATCAGCATTCTAAGATGGTCAGAATCAGAATTTAGCAGTTTACTATAGTGATGGCTCAGTTGAATCAGGTGATAAATGGTGGTTGTGTTTATTGATGATATTTTGGTTTATTCTTAAAGTAAACTGGATCATGAAATTCATTTAAGGGTCTTCTTTAAAACATTAAAATAAAAGAAACTATTTGGGAAATTCAACAAGTGTGAGTTTTGGTTACAACAAATTTCTTTCCTTGGTCGCATTGTTTCAAAAATGGAATAACAGTTGGTCTTGCTAAAACTAAAGTTGTTGAAGAATGGACAAGACCCACAAATATAACTGAGATTAGTAGTTTTCTTGGTTTGGAAGGTTATTACGAGAGGTTTGTTGAAAATTTTGCACGGTTATCTATTCTAATGACTATGTTAACTCAAAAATGTGTTAAGTTCATCTAGAAAAAATAATGTGATGATTGTTTTCAGGAATTGAAAAGAAGATTGGTGAATGCTCCAGTTTTGGGACTACCTTACAGAAATGGTGTGTTTGTTATCTACAGTGATGCTTCGTTGAAAGGACATGGATGTGTCTTTATGAAAAATGATGAGGTAATTTCTTATGGTTCACGTCAGTTGAAACCACATGAGTTAAATTACCCTACACATGATTTGGAATTAGCTACTATTGTTTTTTCTTTAAAAATTTGGAGGCACCATTAGTATGGAGTGAAGTGTGAAGTATATACTGATCAAAAAAGTTTTAAGTATATATTCACTCAGAAATAATTGAACATGAGACATAGGTGATGGTTGGAGTTAATGAAGGATTATGATTCACAATTATTTATCATTCAGGAAAAGAAAATAAAGTGGTTGATGGTTTGAGTCGAAAAAGTAATTCTTCATTAACTATGTTACGTTTGGAATAAGATCCTTTAATTTTTCATTTGATGAACTTTGGCATAAAAGTTTTTGGTGTAGGAAAATTTTGTTTTTTGTATCAGGTGTCAGTGAGATCATCTCTATCAGACAGAATAAAGCAAGCGCAGAAAGAAGATAGTGAGTTATAGAAAAAGGTAGGGTTGGTTCAGAAGGGTAAGTTTCTTGAATTTAACATTGATAATTATTGTGTTTTGAGGTTTGGAAAGATATTATGTGTGTCTTGTGATTCATAGTTGAATAATGAGTTGTTATGTGAAGCTCGTAGTTCCCCGTTTTCATTTCATCCTGGTAGTACTAAGATGTACAGAGATATTCAGGAGTATTATTGGTGGGTTGGAATGAAAAGAGATATTGCTGATTTTACTGTGAAGTGTTTGGCTTGTTAACAGGTTAATTCAGAGAGGCAATTACCAAAAGGGATTCTTTAGCCTTTACCGGTGTCAGAGTGGAAATGGGAAAATATATCCATGGACTTTGTTGTGGGATTACCGAAGACATCTCAAGGTAAAAATACAATCTAAGTTATTGTTGATCGATTGACTAAATCTACTAATTTACTTCCTATTAGAGATACTTTGTCTCTAGATCAACTTGCTCGGTTGTATGTTAAAGATATAGGTAGGTTTCATGGTGTTCGCCTCTCCATTTTATCTGATCATGATCCCAGGTTTACTTCTAACTTTTGGAAAGGCCTTCAGAAGTCGTTGGGTACTGAATTAAATTTTAGTACAACTTTTCATCTACAATCATATGGGATGTCAGAATGAACAATTCATACCTCCGAGGATATGCTATGTGCTTGTTCTTTGGATTACCAGGGAATTTGGGACCAGCATCTTTCTTTGGTTGAATTTTCATATAATAACAGTTTTCATTCTAGTATACAGATGGATCCATTTGAGGCATTATATGGAAAACGTTTTCGAACTCTAGATTTTTGGGATGAAGTAGGTGAAAGGAAGCTGATGGGACCAGAATTGGTAGAAGAGATGGCAGAGAAAGTTTAGTTTATTCAGAATCACATGAGAACAGCTCAGAGCATACAGAAAAGTTATGCAGATAACCAGAGGAAGGATCTTTCTTTTGAGGTGGGTGATCATGTTTTTCTCAAAGTTTCCCCATGGAAAAGTGTGATGTGTTCTGGTAAGAAGGGAAAGTTGAGTCTGTGGTTCATTGGACCTTATGAAATTCTGGATAAAGTTGGATCAATGGCATATAGAGTGGATTTACCTCCAAGTTTTTCCCAGGTACACAATGTTTTTCATGTTTCGATGTTGAGAAAGTATATGCCAGATCCATCTCATGTTTTGAGCCTAGAGGTAGTTCAGTTGGAAGAGAATCTCTCTTATGAAGAACAACCAGTCCATATTATTGACCATAGAGAGAAAGTGTTGCAGAATAAGTTAATTCACCAGGTAAAGGTTTTATGGAAAAACCATATGGTTGAATAGGCAATGTGGGAATCTTAAAATGCTCTGAGGGATAAATACCCCCACTTATTTTGATAAGTGAATAGAAAATGCGAGGATGCAATTTCTAAAAGGGGGGAAGGATGTAACATCCCAGATAAATGAAGAATAAGATATTTTTATATTCATTAATATTTTTCAATTAAATATTAATTTTACTTTATAGGGGTTTCTATGTTCAATATCATACCCGATATGCAACAACGAGTTTCTTTGGAATCTTACATTGCACACTAATAATATAATATTATTATTTTAAATGGAAGTTAACTCCTAGCCATTGTATTTGTGGGAATGAACGAAACTAACTACAATATGATTATAAATGATTTTTAAATGTATTTATATTATCCAATAAAAATTTAGAGGCTTAAAATATGGACAAATCTAATTTGAAGCATAATTTACATTAAATGGCCGATTTATCGTCTTTTAATGGAGAACCCTCATTAAATATAGTTTTGGTTACTTTAATAAATTCTATATTACCATATAAAATCCTTCTTTATAATGGGGACATCAAAATTTACTTTGTGTAAATTTTTGGAATTTTTCTGATAAAGTTCATTTTTTAATGAATAGTGAAAAATATTGTATTTTAATTCGAAAGTGCCTTTTAATATAATTTATTTATATGGTTATATCATCTTTTTAATTGGTTTTAAAGTGAAATTAAAATATATTTTTACCATTTAATCCAATTTTGGTCATTATAATTAATTTCACTTTGAAATTGGACATAAACAAGTATCAATCTTTTGATAGTTATTGTTTCTAAAAAACACACCATTTGTTTTGATAACGGGAATTAATTTTAAAATTAATTAATTCCAATTATATGTTTTGAATTTGGAAAAATAGAGTTAATTTTTTAATTCGGAATATCAAATATAGCTTAGGCTGAATTTTTGGTATTTTTCTGAAAAACATCAATTTTCGATGAATAGTGAAACCACTTAGTGGAAGTTAAAAAACTGAATTTTTAATTTAAATTAAATTTTACCACTTATGTGAATTGAATTTAAAAAATCCAACATACATGGATGTTATAAAGAAGTAAAATTTGGTTCAATAAGATGAAAATAATTTTTGGTGAACAGTAACTTTTGACTTTTATTTACCGCGGTTAAAGGTAAATAGGGTAATTAAAGGTAAAAAGAATATTATAATAATTCAAAATTACCTTAACACTTGTCCAAACCATATTGGTTGAGTCATTAAAGACCATGGTAATCATTGGGTCTACTTTGGGACCCCATTGAGCCACTTGGGAGTGATAATGGCAATTTATATTAATTAACATAAAGTATAGGCAAAAATGACAAAAGCAAATATCTTTTAGTAAATTAATTTTTATAAGGGGTTATAAAAATTATCATTATGACTATAAATATTATTTGGAAAGATAAAAATATTTCCTACAACATGGTATTTTGTTTGAAATTTTTAGGCATCAAATAAATTAAATTATATATGACACAATAATGATACAGTATTTACCTCATTAATAAATGATTTAAGTAAATAAGATTATAATGATTATATTATTATCCAAAACATTTCCAATTCTGATTGGATGAATTTATTTCGAATATGAGTCATCTTATATTCGACCTTAATGATTTTTTTACCATTATAAACCTAATATCATTATATTATAAAATAATATTTTCACACTTTCTTAAAGAGCCCCTCCTCCCCCTTATAAAAAGAGACCATTTATAACCAATTCCTCACCCCTCTAAAGTCATTTTTATCGTCCCAAATCTACCCAATTAAGCTCCCTACATCCCTCTCCTCCTCCTAGAGGCCTTACCATAGGTATAAGGAACTTAAAGAAGTACTTTGGTTCAAACCAAAGGGAGTTAGCCAAATTAAAGGTAACAGTTTCTCTTAAATTGTTTTCTTTTATTTTACTTATCCAACCCCTAAACTCTTTTTATTTCCTTTATTTTGTAACGAAAACAATATCCTAAATATACTAGGATATTTTTATGGGAATTATTCGAACTAAACTTACACAAAACTCCATTTAATGGATGAAGAACATAATGTTCATGTGGATGGAAAACTAACGCCTTATGAAACAATGATTGTTCAATTACATCTTACCACCTCTCATGGTGGCCATTATGATGGAACTGTATTTATATATGATATATATTATGTTTATGATTTCCTTATGCTTCTTTAATTTCCAATTATATCAAACCTTTATGGTTTCCATAGTGGGTAAATACGATAATCTCATTTGAGTAAGTGCGGACTACTGCCCCCTTAAAGTGATGTGACTCGTTAATGACTTGTGTGGGATGTATAAAATATAGAGTTAATGATATTATATATGATATTATAATGTAATTATAATATACCTATGTATAATTTTGTTTTAATTCCATTAAAATAAGAAATAGAAATAAAAGTAGCATTCATGCGTACGTACGACTTACCGTCTCCATGAATGGTGCATTTCATTTCATACCTCCAAATGTTATGTAATATTATAAATAAATGTATATACTGAATATATATGATATATATAATATTTAAATCATTAATATCATTCTGTATATAATTTACTATTGATAACATGGACAACTTGTAAATATAAGGTGTTCATTTTTGACTCAAGTACCAAATATCGACAAAATGAACGTTATTAACTTAAATTATTAAATAATGTTTATAACATGGTAATAAGTTTTATAAAAGGGATAATAAAATTTAAAATTGTTCTTAAGAAAGTAGAAATTAACTTTATTTTATTATTTAGGAGATTAAAAAACGATCGAGTGAACTCAGACACAAGGTAAGGGACTTCGTCTCAATATCCTTTCGTTGAGGCATATTGTATTTTAATACACAATATTCTTTTACACGTTGTATAAAAATATTTGACTTTTTATTTCATTCAATGAGAATCATTTTATACGAAGCGTTTTACTAAACGACAAAAATGATTGTTTTTTAACGTAAGCGGTGACAACAACCTTTTCCACCACCGCGAGTATTATTTGATCTTTGGATTCCTCAAAAATCCATAATGTTTTTAAAAGAAAATAAATACCATATACCTTTTTACGTATTTTTGGTATTGAAAATGGTTTTTTAAATGGATTTTATATGTCAGTATATTTAAGTGGTATATTGTGATTGAAATGTGGAAATGTTTTCATTCCTTTATATTTGTTTCCCCCGAATTACCTGAAGGCCTTATTTTTTATTTTATTATGGATAATACCCCTTTTAAGGGTTGAAGGGGAACCCATACATGACCCGTAGGCCCAAGGCAGAAGGCCTGACATACCCGTAATACATGACCCGAAGGCCTAGAGGCATACCATTCCCACTACATGACCTGTAGGACCAGCCCACTTGAACTGCCCGTCCCTAGTTTTCTGCATCATTAATCACTTATCTCCCCACCTTGCATTGCTGATCGGCTAGCATTGCCCCGTACAAAGCTGCACGGTGCCTGGTCCTAATGGCAGCTATCATACCCTCTCATTCTTCCAATCTGGTTAGCTCTTCATCTGGTGGCTACTACTCCTGTTGCTCTAATCCTCTTCTGGGGCATGTTCTGTCTGAACTGGGATACTCCATGGTCTACGTGACCCGAAGGCCCTGTGGGCCGAAGGCCTTTGATGACCCAAAGGCCCTGAAGACCCGTAGGCCAAAACCGGTGGCCTGAAGACCCAAATCATGTGAATAGTTCCGGCTGATACATTACTGAACAGTACCTGCTATAGTGACTGCTATAGTACTGCTACAGTACCCCGAAAATTCACCTCTGAGTATGGGTGGTTACGTTATAACCTCCATTGCATTGGGTATGAAAGTCGGCCGTATGGCTATTCAATTTAGTGATATGTGTGGAAGTCGACCGTATGGTTATTCCATTTATGTAAGTTTATATCCCAAGTTACCTTTATATGTTATGTGTTCTTTATATGGGTTTTATGGTAATATTTTGGCTACAAAAGGGTAAGTAATGATCTTTTATTCAGTGAAGAGTAATTACTTCTTCTAAAAGGTGAAAAATATTACTTATGATAAAGTGTTCATGGTTTATTTGTTGTTTTGAAAAAAATAACAGTTTTCCTTTTTTTTGTATCCCTTACTGAGCTTTGTATGCTCATACCAGGTTTTTTAAATGATTTTCACAGGACATAAAGTGGAATAGGGTCAAGGATGGGATCATGAAAAAGTCATGTTCTCTTAAACATGGAACTAGAAATGACTTTTTTTTCAAGAGTTCATGTTTTGTAAAAAAAATGGAAACTGTGTAGAAGTGTCTACTTTGTAATATTTTGAAATGTAATAGTTATGGCCTAACTCTCTAAAAATATAAACCTAAAAAGATCCTCAATGTGAATTATTAATTTAATTCAAGATTATGTAATGTTTTAAGGCTAGGTCCTTATATATATATATATATATATATATATATATATATTCTCATCTGAATGTAGTACTCCTTGATAAATTTCAGGATGCCTCCACAATGGAAGCCATCCAGGATACCCGCCCCTATTCATGAAGATGACATTGCGAGAAATGAGGCCTCAGTTCAAGGCCCATCATAAAATCCCCTTCCTCTAAGTGGTCCTGTAGTAGCACCTCCACCTATGGAGCAGCAGATAGTTCCAACAACATATGCTAAGGACGAGCATAGGATGATCATGATACGTGAGTTCCAGCGCCAGAGGCCACTAAGGTTTCATGATGATCCAAATCCTCAGGTAGTAGAGGACTAGTTGGAGTCAATGGTCCGCCTCTTTGGGCTTGTGCAGACACCAATAGACCATATGGTGGCTTTATAAGTCCGCCTTCTCCATGGTACAACAAACCATTATTGGAGCCTGGTTACCCAGATGCACGATGAGTCATCACTTTTGTGGGATGTTTTCCATCTCTATTTCATGAGGATTACTTCCCCCCATGATAATTCTCCATCAGGATTTAGGATCTTTTGGAGCTTCAATAGAGAGGGATGAAAATGTAAAAGTATTTGTCTAGGTTCAATGACTTTAATTGATACTCTCTAGACATGATCTATAAAGATTACTTCTGGGCACATATTTTTGAGCAGGGAATCCGTCGAGAGACCCATTCTAGTATAGTTCTCATGTACATCACAACCTACATCGGGGTTCTAGATCGGGTTCTTATTATGGAGAGATTCCTATCAGAGTGACACCTGTCAGCTAGGACTGGTAGTAGTTTCTACAGAGGCAAGATGTCTATGGTAGTTGGAAGATGTCTATTGGTAGGGCCACGGTACAGGGGATCTTTCCATGATCTGGCTTGGGGAGGTGGTCAAGTGACACTAGGGTAACACAGAGCACTGGGTTAGTCCAAAGAGTGTCGATGCTTTGCTTGTGATGGGTGATGTCACGTGGAATGAGATTGTCCGACCAGGTGTGCTAAGCATCCTGGGTAGAAAGTAGGTGGACCACCACGCAGAGGCAGCGCCGTGATCAGGGTGCTCCCCAGGGAGGCTGTGTTGGCAGAGAAGTAGGAAGAGATGGAGGTGGGAGAAGAAGCAATGAAATCCTCCCACAACCACCACTAGGCATCCCACGTTAGGCTCAGGGAGCTAGCAGTAGGGATTGCGGGCAGTTTCTGGCTATGGATGTTTGTGATCCTCCAACGCATGAGATGATAAGAGCTAGGATCTATGTTTATTCTATTCATGCTTCTATATTATTAGAGACAAGAAACATTAATTCCTTTATATCATTACTCTGGGTACGATACTTGGAGCTCCCAGTAGAGGCACTATCACAGCGGATTTGTCTCGAGGTTCCTATGGGAAGTGCTTCTTCTATAACTTTTATCTTTCGGTGGTGTGAGATATCATTTGGAGGAGAAATGTTCACATGGGACCATGGTCATCACGATAGAACCTCATGGAGTCATCTTTGGAATGGATTGTATTTCCATGGTTTGAGCCTAGATTGACTATCACCGTAGGCTAGTTGGATGCCTGCACACTGATGGGATGAGGTTCTCCTTTCTCTATGAACGAGGCCTTGTAGCAGGGCAGGAAAGTGTTGTGAACAGAAGGCTACATCCTTTTACCCATCAGTTAGCAAGCACGACCCATGGTACATTGGAATCTTTAAGAACCTGTGTTCCTTTATTTATGAAGCATTATATGGTCGTCTTTCCTAAAGACATTCTAGGATTACCATAAAGGTGGGAGTTAGAGTTTTGCATTGATTTGAAACCAGGGACTGCCTCGATATCTTCTATATCATATCAGATGGAACCCACCGAGTTCCGAGAGCTATGATTATAGTTGTAGGAACTTCGTGAGAATGGTTTCATCAGACCTAGTGTGTCCCCCTAAAGATCTATGCTTCTATTTTTCATGAAGATAGATGGGAGTTTGTGAATTTTTTTGTGTATTATTGTCATATTAATCAAGCCACAATAAAGAATAATTACCCCTTACTGAGTACCGAAGACCTCTTCGACCAGTTTCTAGGTGGAAGATGGTTATCTAATATTGATCTTAGATCCGACTACTGCTAGCTATGGGTTCACGAGGCTAATATTATGAAGTTGACCTTCTAATTTCACTATGGGAATTTCTAGTTCATAATGATGCCTTTCGGTGTGAAAAATACCTCCACAGTTTTCATGGATTTGATGAACCATGTCTTCCATCCATACATGGACCGGTTTGTTGTTGTGTTCATTGATGACATACTTGTTTAATAAATTATGGAGGATGATCACACATAGCACTTGAGAATGGTTCTCTATTTATATCAAGAGAAAACAATTTATGGAATGCTCTTAAAGTGCCAGTTTTGGATACATGAGGTTCACTTTTTGGGGCATGTTATCCCTCAAGAAGGTTTATCTGTGGATCCAGTGAAGATCAAAGTAGTGATTTCTTGGGAGCCGCCCTAGAATTCGTAAGAGGTGCAATTTTTTCTTAGTTTGGTAGGGTACTACAAGAGGTTTGTGGAATACTTCTCTATGATCGAAACCAATTTGACCGCTCTGACGCGGAAGGTACAATTGTTTACCTTGTCTGAGCAGTGCCATAGGGCCTTCGATGAGATGAGTCGAGGCAGAGGAGCGCTCTAGTACTGAGACTACCAGAAGAGGGCATTGATTTCATAGTGTATTGTGATGCATCGGGAGTTGGGCTCAACTTCATTTTGATGCAATGATAGGTAGTCATCGCATATGGGTCGAGGCAGTTGAGACCCCATAAGCATAACTATGCGACTCATGACCTAGATCTCACAATGGTAGTCTTCACCCTGAGGATGTAGAGACACTACCTCTTGGTAGAGTGCTTTGTTGTTTATTCAGACCATTTGAGCCTCAGGTATATCTATACCCAAAGAGATCTGAATATGAGGTAATGATGTTGGTTGAGCTTCCTGTAGGACAACAACTTCGAGATAGTCTTTTGTAACACCCCAAGGTTTTAAATATAAATTGAAATGCAAGAAACACTGAGTCTCTACACAATAAACCTTTTTTAAGTATATAGTTATAAACTAGTCATTAAAAATAATTTTGCTACTTTTATGTTTTGAATTTCAAAAAACGGACATTTACGGTTGTGATCAGTAAGTTATTTGGAGTCTGATAGAACCAACTTGTTTTTTTGGTGAATAGTAACATATCATTATGAATAGTAATCTGAATAGTAATATAACCCTTATAAATACTAAATCATATTATTATTATTATTGTCTTAATTTTATAAGATAATGGGATCATGATTAATTTTTCAAGGTGATATAAAATGAGTTATAGTTTTAAAAATATTATTTTTCAAATAAATTATGATTTATTTTAAAATTAAATTAATTATATTTAAAAAATTATTTTTAAAAAATGGAGTTAATTTTTAAATTCTACACATAGAAAAATGGTCAAGGTGATTTTTTGGGTTTTTTCTGAAATACTTGAATTTTTGGTGAATAGTTAAATTCGATAATTTACAAAAAATGCTAAATAAATGAATTTCTACATCATGCTTGAGTTATAGATGATGTAAATAGTGGCTGGTTCACACTCTCGTTCACCTATTACTGTTTTGGGTAACATGAATCAATACTATTCATAGTCTTGATCAATAATATTAAACTAATGATTAAAATAATGGACCCCCTCTCCTCCACTATAAATACCACCCTCACCCCCTTCTTCCTCTCACACCTCTCAAGCTTTGAGAATTGTCTAAATTCTTCCAAATATCATTACCAATGCTCTTCCCCACATCCAATACCTTTTGGTCTCACCAAAAGTCCAAACCCAGAGGCCTTAAGGAGGATCTCAAAGAGAAGAGATCAAGAGGTAAAAATCCTCTTTTATTTTTTCGTGATTTAATTTAAATTATTTTCTTTATTATACTCTATTCTACTACCATTATAAAAGTGGAATGAAAGCTCCGAAATCTTATATATTCTGTATGTTTTCATTTTTATGGAAAAATTAATCATTTTACTTCTTCTCTTCCCCCCTCTTATTCTAAAAATAAAAAAACACCGTCCACGATGTGCTGGTTTACCAAAATCGTGGAAAATGTGTTTTCAATTTCATTTACTTCCTTCAAATCTGGTTGTAAAACCATTTTAATGGTTGAAAAGGGTTTTAAATTATATTATATTAACTCTATTATGTTCTATAATTAACTTATATGAATAATATTAAAGGTATACGATGAAACAAGTTCGTGATTATCGAAGAACTCCCAAAATGATCTAAACAAAAATCACTAATGATTTTTCTAATGAGTCATCCTCATATCATATAACCAAAATTATTTATTGAAAATTTTAATATTATTGAAAAATATTTATAACAACTCATTCAACTTCTGGATATTCACTTCCTTTCGATAAGAAAATCTGTTATGATCCAACCATGGAAACCATGTAAAGAACACACCTGAAACAATGTAAATAACATAATATTATTAATGAATGGGTGGAATGATTTTATAAAATGATCTCATAAGGTGTTATAAACATGAATATTTTTCTCTAAAATATTAATAACACACATTTAACCATTATACACGTGGTTTAAGCAAATTTTAAGTAAGACAAATCTGATGTAAGGAAATTCATAACCCAATTTCCATTCTTTGGGCTAACCTTCTACTTCACTAATTATCTTCTACTAAGATTATTTTTGTAATGAATTTCATTTATATTATGATTTATTGTGTTGATTTATAGTGTATAATATTTTCATTATATTAACTGTCACTTCAATTATATGATTTTTGTAAGGGGCTTTCCTTTAAAAAAAATCCTCTTTTAAAATTTTATTTTTAAAAATTCAAAAGAAATGTTTTTTTAAGAAATTATTCATGTTATATGATTATGTTATAGTTTTTTGAAATTTTTTATAATGAAGGGTGGGACCTATATCTCCCTTCAATTCAATGGTTATGCGTAAGTTGGAGTTCGATCATATGGTTACTTCAAGTGTAACTACGATAGTTACACCATAAGGTATCTGTGAGGGTTACAATATAAGTAAGTAATGCCCCAATATACCTTTAGGGTTTTTTATATATAGTCTTTAATGTTCTATGGAAATATCATGTTTCACAAAGTAAGTATATATGGGTGAGAAGTATGTGCTTGTGAAATGATTTCATATGTTTATAAGTACTCTTGTACTAATGGTTTCTTTCCCAATTTTTATATCCCTTACTAAAATTTGTATACTCATCCCATGTTTTTTAATTTTTTCACAGGTTATAAGGGTTTGTAAGAGAAATAAGGAATTCAAGTTAAATTTTATGAAGATTTTTCAATGAAATCATGTTGTTATTTTGGGTTAAAATTTTATGTTTGTAAGAAATTAATACTGTTAAAATACAACCCACTTTGTATGCTTATAGGTTGATATGTATGAGTCATGTACTAAATTTATAAAACTCTAAATTAAAAAGATCTTTTAGAATGTAAAGAAGTGGAATCTAGTTAAAATATCAAGATTATGTAATGTTTAAGGTTGGGTCCTTATAATTGGTATGAGAGCATGGTTTAGATAATTTTAAGGGTTAAGATAATGTTAATAGAATACCATAAATGATTTTTACCTTATGTTTATATTGAAATGGTATAGAATTTAAATATTACCATGTTTCTTCATCTAAGATATGTCTGTTCAGAATAGTTTCCCACAGAATGAATAGGGAAGCTGAAGTTGGAAAGAACAGAGAGGCTGATATCTTTCTGAATCTGCAAATGGGAATGGTGGGAATTAGAACCAAGAAGTTTGTGATAGTAATGGGTCAGATAAAATAGGAAATAAATTGTGGTGGAATCCATGAAAGAGAACAACTAGAGCTATCACAAAGGAACATGATGATAGTGGAACATTTTATGAGGAAACACCCTCCTGATTTTAGTGGATCTTCTGACCCAGTAGCGGCTGAATAATGGATTAAATCCCTTGAAAATATTTCTTATGTTATGGGATGTTCAGATAATAAAAAGGTAAGTCTTTCCATTTATCATTTTGAAGGATAAGTTGATCAGTGGTGGTTAATGTTCAATAATATCAGGGATAGATAGACGATTGATTTCTTAGAGTAGGATGGATTTAAAAGTCTTTTCCTTGAAAAATATTTTCCAAAGGTGGGTTGACTTAGGAGGGAGAATAAATTCCTTGAATTAAAATAAAATTAGGAAGATTGAGTGTCTACATATGAAGATAACTTCACCCGACTGGTGAGGTATGCTCCAAATAATATTATGAATATTGATAGAAAAATCAACCATTTTTACTCAGAATTGATGACAAGATATCGAAGGGAATTGGATTCCCATGAGTTCAAAAGTTATGAGAAACTTGTCCGATGTGATGAGAGGGTAAATATTAATTTTTCTTGATTACCACATGTGCCTTGAAAACAAATAGAAGAATAGGTACATATGACAAGTGATGGATAAGAATCAATCAAATAAATCTGATGGTATGAAATTTTAGTTTCTAGCTTGTAAAAAATTTGGTAAAAAGTACCCTGGGGAATGCCTTACCAAAACCGGGAAGTGTTTTTGATGTGGTAAGTTTGGAAATATGACCCAATATTGTAATTAAAATGATCCTAAGACTAATCCTGATAAGAAAACTATAAAGTGTTTTAAATGTGGTGAGATGGATTGTTATGAAAATGCCTTCCCAAAGAAATATCCAAATGATGCGAGGAAGCCAGACAATAAGTAGAAAGGTGTAGTGAGATCCTTTATTACTATGTCAGCAGATGTCAGGCCATCCAATGAATTTGTATCTGGTTCCTTGTTTGTTTACTCATATTTTTCTAAAGTTGTGTTTGATATGGGGTCTACACATTCCTTTATTTCTGATAAATTTTCTGTTAAATTGGAAATAGTATCTTAAAAAATGATACTGGAACTTATTTTTAAAACACAAGGGGAAGATATTATAGTAAAGAGGAATTATAAGAATCATTCCATTATTTTTTGTGGAAATAATTTACCTAAAAACCTTCTTTTTTTCACCTTGGTAGAGTTTGATGTAATTTTGGGTATGGATTGGCTTTATGTTTATCATGATAAGATTGATTTTAGAGGTAAAGAAGTCATTTTTCAGGAAGAGTTTCAGTTTGTATATCATAATGTACCCATACAATCTATAACATATCATAAAGATGAGAAACTGTTGAAAGTTGGAAATGAATGTTATCTTCCTCATATTGTTGAAAATAAGAGAACTGTTTAGATTAATGATGTTCAAGTGGTAAATGAATATCTTGACGTTTTTTCTGGATGAGTTACCCAGTGTTATAAATGACTGGGAATTTGAATTTACTATTGAATTAGTTCATTATGCTAATCTAATTTCAAAACCCCCTTATCGAATGACTTAAATGGAAATTTTAGATTTGAAAAAGTGGTTGCAAGAATTCTTAGATAAAGTTTTCATCCGACCCAACACTTCACCATGGGGTGATCCTATATTGTTTGTTAAAAACAGAGATGGTTTAATGATACTTTTCATTGATTATAGATCATTGAACAACATAACTGTTAAAACAAGTATCATTTTCCTCATATAGATAATTTTTTTGATTAGCTCCAGGGAGCATAGTATTTTTCAAAGGTTGACCTGAGGTTGGGGTACTATCATTTGAAAGTAAAGGAAGCATACATTCTGAAGCCTATATTTTTTACAAGATATGGGCATTATAAATTTCTTGTTATGCTGTTTGGGTTAACTAATGCACATGATGTATTCATGGATCTTATGAATAGAATATTTCATGAGTTCTTGGATAAGTTTTTGGTTTTGTTTATTGATGAAATTATGGTATATTCTAAAAGTAAAGAGGAGCATGAAAAAAATCCAAGGGTTGTTTCTCAAACATAAAAAAGAAAATAAATTGTATGGAAAAATAATAAAGTGTGAATTTTGGTTGTAATAGATTTATTTTCTTGGGAATATTGTAAATAAGGATGGAATAATAGTCTATCCTGCCAAAACAAAAGTGGTTGATTAATGAACAAGACCTAAAAATGTTATAGTGATTCGTAGTTTTGATGGATCAGTTGGTTATTACTAATGGTTTGTTACAAAATTTCACAATTATATAGGCCACTAACTAAGTTAACATGAAATGGGGTTAAATATTTTTCGACAGAGTAATGTGATGTTTTTTTAAGAACTGAAGAAGAGATCGGTGAATACTCTAGTTTTGGACCCACCATCTAGAAATGGTGAGTTTGTCATCTATAGTGATACTTCATTTAAGGGACTTGGTTTTTTCTAATGTATAATTATTAGGCAATTGATTATGCTTCAAGACAAATAAAAACTCACGAGTTAAATTATCCCACATATGATTCGGAATTATCAGCTCTGGTTTATGCTTTCAAAATTTGGAGGCATCATTTATACAGATCCAAATGTGAAATATATACCGAATATAAAATTCTGATGTATATATTCACTCAGAAGGAATTAAACAAGAGGCAGAGAAGATGAATTGAATTGATAAAGGATTATTATTTCATTATCAATTACCATTTGGAAAAATTAAACAAAGTGGAGGATGCCTTGATTCAAAAATATCGTGCATCGCTAACTATGTTACGATTAGAACATGATCCCTTGATTAATGATTTAATGAATTTTGGCTTGGAATTTTTTGGTGTAGGAAATTCCTCTATTTTTTTTTGAAGTTTCAGTGTAGTTATCTTTGTTATACAGAATTAAAAAAGAACAGAAGGAAGATGGTGAGTTATAAAAAAGGTAGAATTGGTTAAAATGGGTAAGTTTCTAGAATTTAACCTTGATAAAGAATGAATTTTGAGATTTTGAAAAAGATTATGTATACATTGTGATTCCCAACTAAAGAAAGAATTGTTATGTAAAGATCATAGTTCTCCTTTTTCAGTTCATCCTAGTAGTACTAATATGTATAGAGACATTTAGGAGTATTACTGGTGGGATGGAATAAAAATAGATATTACGGATTTTACTGTGAAATATTGGACATGCCAATAGGTTAAACCAGAGTGAAAAATACCAAAGGGGATTGTTTAGGCTTTTCTAGTTCTAGAGTGGAAATGAGGGAATATATCCATGTAATTTTTGGTGGGACTAACAAAGACTTCTTGAGGTAATAATGTGATTTGGGTTATTGTTGATCGACTGACTAAATCTGCACGTTTTCTTCCTATTCAAGATACTATGTCTTTCGATCAGCTTTATAAACTATACCTCAATGATATTGTCAGGTTACATGGAGTTCCTCTTTCCATTGTATCTGACCGTGATCCGAGATTCACTTTTAATTTTTGAAATGGCCTTTATAAGTCATTGGGTACAAAATTAAATCTCAGTACATCTTTTCATCCTTAGTTAGATGGGTAGTCAAAAATAATGATTCATACTTTAGAGGATATGCTTTGAGCTTGTTCAATGGATTACCAGGGAAGTTGGGACCAACATATTTCTTTAGTTCAATTTTCTTATAATAACAATTTTCATTCCAATATGTAGATGAAACCTTTTGAGGCATTATATGGGAAGCATTTTCAAACTCCATTTTTTTAGGATGAAGTCTTAGAAAGGAAGTTGATGGGACCAGAATTAGTAGAAGAAGTGGTTGCGAAAGTGAAGATGATCTAGCAACACATGAGGACAACTTAGAGTAGGAAGAACATTTATACCGATAACAGGAGGAAATAATTTTTTTTCAAGGTAGGTGATCATGTTTTTCTTAGAATTTCACCATGGAAAAGTGTTATGTGTTTTGGTATTAAAGGGATGTTGAGTCCACAGTTCATTGTTCCTTATGAAGTCTTAGAGAAAATTGGACCAGTTTACTACCAAGTAGATTTCCCTCTGATTTTATCTCAAGTACACAATGTTTTTCATGTTTCAATGTTGAGAAAGTATGTGCAATATTCAGCTCATGTTTTGATCCCAAAAGTAGTTTAACTAGAAGAAAATCTTTCATATGAAGAGAAATATGTTCATATTCTTGATCGAAGAGAAAAAGTATTGCGGAATAAGGTAATCCACTAGGTAAATTTTTTTTGGAGAAACCACATGCTTAATGAAACAATAGGATAGTCTGAAAATGCTATGAGGAAAAGTTACCCTCATTTGTTTAGTAAGTAAATAAAATTTTGAGGATACAATTTCTAGAAGGTGGGGAGAATGTATCACCATAAGGTTTTAAAAATAAATTAAAATTCATGAAATAATGATTCTCTAAATAATGAAACATTTTTTAAGAAGATAGTTATAAACTATACATTAAACATAATTTTTCTGCTTCAATGATTTTAATTTCAAAAAAAAAGACATCTACAGTTGTGATCAGTAAGTTATTTGGAGTCTGATAGAACCAATTTTTTCTTAGTGAATAGTAACATACCCTTATGAATAGTAATATGAATAGTAATATGACCCTTGTGACTAATAAATCATATTATTATTATTATTATTTTATTAAGTTTATAATATAATTATATCATGATTAATTTTTCAAGGTGATATAAAATGAATTATAGTTTTAAAATTGTTATTTTTCAAACAAATTATAATTTTATTTAAAAATTAAATTAATAAAATTTTAAAAATTATTTTCAAAAAATGGAGTTCATTTTTGAATTCTACATATCAAAAAATTCTTAGGGTGATTTTTTGGGATTTTTCTAAAATACCTGAATTTTTTGCTGAATAATTAAATTTGATAATTTAAGAAAAATGCTAAATAAATGAATTTCTGCATCATGCTTCAGTCATGGATTATTTAAATGGCCATTGGTTCAAACTCACATGAATATATTACTATTTTGGGTAAAATTAATCAATACTATTTATATTCTTGAGAAAAAAATATTAAACTAATGATTAAAATAATGGAAAACCTCTTCTCTCCTCCACTATAAATACCACCCTCACCCCCTCTTCCTCTCACACATCTCAAGCTTTGATAACTATCTAAATTATGAAAAATTCCCTTCCCAAGGATCTTATTCATTTCCAACACTTACTGGTCTTTCCAAAATGCCAAAACCAAAGTCCTTAAGGAGGACCTCAAGGAGAAAAGATCATGATGTCAAAATCCTCTTATTTTCTTCTGATTTCTTTTCAATTATTTTCTTTTCTTATACTCTCTTCTCCTCCACTTATCCAAGAGGCATGAAAGAACTATAATCTTATATATTCAAAATTTTATCATGTTTATATAAATATACATCAATTTTATTCCTCTCATTCACCCACTTATTCTAAAAACCAAAAGACCACCTATGATGTTTTGATTTAGCAAAATCAGGGATAATGTGTTTTCAATTTCCTTAAATTCCTTAAAATTTGGTTGTAAAACAATTTTAATGGTCGAAACTATTTGTAAATTCTATTATATGACCTCTATTATGTTCTGGAATTAACTTATATGCATAATATTAAAGGTATATGATGAAACAAGTTCATGATTATCGAAGAACCGCCTAAATGATCTAAATGAAAATCACGAATGATTTATCTAATGATTCTTCCTCATACCATATAACCAAAATTATTTATGGAATAATTTAATATTCTAGAAACATATTAATTACAACTCATTCCACTTCTGGAGATTCTCTTGGTTTTGACAAGAAAATCCGTTATGAACCAACCTTGGAAACCATGTAAAGAATGCACCTAAAACAATGTAAATAACAAAATATTATTAATGAATGGGTGGAATGATGTTATAAAATTACCTCATAAGGCGTTATAAACATGAATATTTTTCTACAGAATTTCAATAACACTATTTTAACCATTGTACAGGAGGTATAATCATATTTTATGTAAGACAAACCCGAGGTAAGGGAATTCATATACCAATTTCCATTCTTTGTGTTAACCTTTTACTTCACTAATTATGTGGTACTGAGATTATTTGTGTAATTAATTTAAATTATATTATGATTTTTTGTGTGGATTTACAATTTATACACATAATACTTTCATTACATTAACTCTCACATCAATTATATGGTTTTTTTAAGGGACTTTATTTTTAAAAAATCTATTTTAAAATTTTATTTTACAAAATTCAATAGCAATGTTTTTATGAAATTATTAATATTATATGATCATGTTATGGTTCTTGGAAATCATGTATGATGAAGGGTGGTACTTATATCTCCCTCCAATACATTGGGTATGTGTAAGTTTGAGGTCATCTGTATGGTTACTCCAAGTGTAACTAGGATAGTTACACCATAAGGTATCCATGAGGGTTTCATTGTAAGGTAGCTATGAGGGTTACAAATCATAAGGTATCTATGAGGGTTATAATATAAGTAATTAATGCCCCAATATACCTTTATGGTTTTATATATATGTTCCTCAATTTTTTATGAAAATATTATGTTTTTCAAAGTAAGTATATATGAGTGATAAGTTTGTCTTTGTGAAATGATTTCATATGTTTATAAGTACTCTTTGACTAATGGTTTCATTCCTTCTTTTTATATCACTTACTGAGCTTTTTATGATCATCACATATTTTTTAATGTTTTTCATAGGTTATAAGGATGTGTAAGATAAATAAGGAATTCAAGTTAAATGTTATGAATATTTTTCAAATAAATCTTGTTGTTATTTTGTGTTAAAATTTTATGTTTAGAAGAAACGGATACTATTAAAATGGAACCCACTTTGTATGATTGTGGGTTAATATGTATGCTTTATTTCCTAAATTTATAAAACTATAAACAAAAAATGTCTTTGGGAATGTAAAGAAGTGGAATCTAGTTGAAATTGCTATATTATGTAATGTTTAAGGACATGTATTTATATATATACTCTGGGGAAGGGAAACATTGTTGTAGATACCCTTAACAGGATGTCCCAGGACTACCATGAATAGACAATTTTAGAGCAGTTAGATTCCCTATAGCTGAACCTAGTAGAGTAGGAGGGTACAAATTTTCTACAGTAGATGGTGTTGACTCCTTCACTCCTTGAGTGTGTGAGAGAGTCCCAGCTGGGAGATGTCGACTACAAAGTTCTTCATGACTACATATCCACAATTGATGCACCATATGGGTATTCTAAAGGAGGTAATCATGAGATCTTGTTCCAAGGGTGAAAAGTGATTCCAGTCGTGATCTGGGAGTAGGTGATGAGGGAGTTCCATACTTCTCACTTAGCTATAAATACCAGTGTGGGGAAGATGTAAAAGGATCTATAATATTAGTTTTGGTGCTCTGACATGAGATGGACCATATATGAGTTTGTCTTATGATGCCTTACCTGTCATCAGGTGAAGACCGAGCATCAGGTTCTGATGAGTTTTTTGTAGCCTCTCAACATCCCAGAGTGGAAATGAGATGACATATCCAAGGACTTCATAATAGGGATTCCGTGCACAAAGAAGGGCCATGAAACCATCTGGGTGATAGTGGAACAACTTTACATGTCGGCTCACTTCCATGCTATCAGAGAGAAGACGTTGGCAGAGAGTTTTGGGTAGTTGTAATTACGGGAGATCATCTGCCTTCATAGGGTATCCTCAATGATTGTCTCTGATCGTGAAGCATGTTTTACGTCACAATTTGGGAGAGGCTTGTAAGAGGAATTCAGGACCCGACTGTGAATGAGTACGACCTTTCACCCTAGACCAATGGGCATACCGAGCACACTATCCATGTGCTAGAGGATATGATGAGGGCTTGTGTGTTAGATTTCGGCTGGATTTGGGAGGACTACCTTACCTTAGTAGAGTTTTCATAAAATAATAAATACCACTCTACCATCAACATGACACCTATTTAGGCCCTATACGGGAGACCCTTCAGGTCACCTTTGTGCTGGATATAGGTAAGAGAGTCATCCCTCATGGGCCTAGATTTTCTGCAAGCGATGATGGAGAAAGTGTAGGTCATCCATGAATGGATGAAAAAGGACCAGATCTGACATAAATCGTACACAAACCGTTGTTGGTGCCCCTTGGAGTTCGAGTAGGGATACCACATCTTCTTGAGAATCACCTAATGGAAAAGAAAGCAGAGGTTAGGCAAAGGAGGCAAGTTATTCCTGAGGTTCATCAAGTTATTCGAGATTGTGTGTAGGGTTGGTGAGGTTGCCTACTACCTTGACCTACCCCCACGACTAGAGTGGGTGCACGACATCTTCCATGTGTTGCAGCTGAGAAGATACACGCATAATCCTATTCACGTCATCGACTGGGGTGAGTTGGACATTAAAGATGGAGCCACCTTTGTAGAGAACCTGGTGGAAATTGAGGATCGACAGGAGAGGACCTTATGTGGACATTCCATCCCTTTGGTTCGCGTGCTGTGGAAGCACATAAATGTGTAAGAGTGTTCTTAGGAATGGGAGAACCTGATGCGGGCATAATATTCCATGATTTTTTCCTAGTTTTTCTTTCAGGGGATGAAAATCTTGAAAGAGGGAATGATGTAGAGATCCTATTTTCTCCTTGTAATACTTTTAAATATACATACATACACATATATATATATATATCTAGAGTTAGGCGATAGGAAGACTTGAAATTATGAGGCCCAGTGTGCCTAGAAATAATGTTATAAAAATATTAAGTATATTTTATACTGTTTACATGAAGGAAACATGATAAATCATAAATGGTATATTGGATAAAAAATCTAAGGCCATGATTGAGTCTGGAACATGGTGTTTACCCTATGCGAGACATAACTGTTGTCGACACGGGGCTTCTGTGGAAAAATCCACCCAGAGGAAAAATCATAAATAAAATAATTAAACAAAATTATTTTACCATTGACATCGTATCGAATAACTCTTGAACAAGGAATTGAATTAGAAATTTTAGACCATTGGTGAGTTTAGAATGAGGTGTTTTACTTAAGTGTGGTATAAAATGAAGGGTTGTGGGAGATTCAGATTCTGCACTGAGCAGGACTCCTATAATTAGAGACATAATGATTTGAGATTAGGGTTAGTCCCTAATCATCTCTCTCTCTCTCTAACCCACCAAGCTCTCTCTCCTTTGTTCTTCATCAGATCAAGGAGGAACCTCCTCTGAAACCTTGGTGGATCAGAGTGGAAGCATAGTTGACATGTTTTCAACAATGAATGATCAATTCAAGGTAGGATTTATTCTAATTTTGAGTTAATATTCAACTTTGAATTTGAATATCAGTTTTTTCCTTCTAGTTTGTCATTTAAACCACAAATCATCAATGGATGTATGAAAAAGACCATAGATTTGTGTTTAAAACTATATTATTCATCCGTTCTTCATGAATATTCTTCGCCCACTTTTGGGAGCATCAAAACACCAACAGATCGATGAGTGTAGGCTGGTGATGTGAAGCTCTCGACGTGAGGATCACTGATCCATTCACAGATCCAGAATTGGATGAGTTGAGGAAGCCCGGTGGTCCATGAAATGGACCAACGGAGCGCTGACAGCATGGTGGAAGGCCGCCCCGTGGTGGAACGTAGAGCGGCAGATCACTACAGTCCAGGGGAGCTACAATGTGGTGGGACACATGGATCGACTGGTCAGTTGGGCAGGTTCACGTAATGCGACCCAGGCGGTGATCGTCGCTGTAAAGTACGACAGCGACGACCGGCCACCGGGATGGGACAATTTCGGTAGTAGGCCAGGCCCACTCAGATTGGGTTGGTCTTGGATAATTGGACGGGTCCAAATATAGCCGATCGGACATAGAAGACCGGGTCGGACCGACCACAATGGTCCACTAGCCCCGTAATCCTCTTCTGAAACATCAAATTCCGGTATCTTCTAAACTGAGTTCCCATTTGATGCGTCGTCTGTTGCTATGAGACCCTATCTTTGAGAAGAATATTTTGAGATAAATATGATAATTTGAAGTTTTGGGTTATGACACAAACCCCACTTTGACTTATTCAGTCTTGTTGTGGTGAAACACATCATTTTCACTGGTTATCTGTTTCGAGAATGTAAATAGCCTATCCTATGTGTTTTTAGGCATAAAACACGATGATGACCTCAGTTTCAGCATCCAAATTATGATATGAGGTGTTCTGATCATGATTCTTGTTTAGGGGTGTTCAATAACAACAATGGGCAGACTATGTTTTCAGTGAATTCTGAGTGGAACCCTCCAGTCAGGCTGTGTATGAGTCCTCGATGACACTAGAGTGGAACCCTCCAGCTAGGCTAGGCATGGGTCCTTGATCTTTTAAGAGTGGAACCCTCTATTCGGGCTGGGCATGGGTCCTTAACCTTTTACATGTGGAACCCTCCAATCGGGTTGGGTAATGGGTCCTCGATGACACTATATTGGATCCCTCTATCTGGGCTAGGCATGGGTCCTCAATCATGAGGCATGACCACTTGACCATATGGATCAATGACAACACATGTTTTATTGTAACATTAGACTCATAGGTACGAGGTGAGCTTTCCCCACCAAGATGTATCCTTGTGACGTGACCTAAAACCGTGAGGGCCAGACAGACTCACCCAAAGAGGATAGTATCAAGGTGTGGTGTTTGAGACCCTTTGAATTGCAGTTCAGCGTAGACGTGAGGTATGTTGGGCATCGATGGTGGTAAAATCTGAAACTATTGGAAACTCTTCTTCTTAGGTTGAGCTATGAGAATGATATCCCCTTATTCTCCCTCATTGGGTTTCTTTGATTGAGAATATATATATATATATATATATATATATATATATCGTATTGTGAACCCACTCCTTGGGTTTTGTTTACTCTCCTTCTAGGAGAGTTGAAGATGCACATGGTATACCATGTGCCTTCTGGGTCTATGTAACACCCCGAGCTTCCACGATACTCTTCTCATTCAATAATGCAATAGCTTGCATTATACGCAACTTTGAGTTCTAAAACACCGCGACTAATCAAAGTAGCCGTTATGAAGAGTAATAACCACTTTTTAAAATTATAGAAATTTTAAATTTCAAAATGGACTTCATTTTTGAATTCGTAATATCGAAATTATCCTAAGTTGAATTTTTTGTAACTTTCTGAGAACTTCCAATTTTTTTATGAATAGTGAAAAATACATAAAACAACATTTTTAATCAAAATAATTTATTGTGATAAATTATAATATTTAGTGGTTTTAAAGTATAATTAGAATATATTTTTAACATTTTATCCAATGGTGGTCATTAGAATTAATTTAACATTGAAATTGGACATAAACAATTGTCAATCTTTTGATATAAATTGTTTCTTAAAACACGCTATTTTTTGTGACAGTGGGAATTAATTATAAAATTAATTAATGTAACTTATATGTTTGGAATTTTGAAAAATAGACATCATTTTTGAAATCGGAATATCAATTATATCTTAGGGTGAAATTTTGGCATTGTTCTGAAAAACTTCAATTTTTGATGAATAGTGAAACCACTAAGTGGTAGTTAAATAACTGATTTTTCGTTTAAATGAAATATTACCACTTCTGTGATTTGATTTTCAAAAATCTGATATACATGGTTTTCATTAAGAAGTTAAATGTGGTTCAATGAGATTAAAATAATTTTTTGGTGAATAGTAACTTTTAAGTTCTTAATCACGATTAGAGGTAATTAGTGTAGTTTAAGGTACAAATAATGTTTTAATAATATGAGATGAGCATGACACTTGTCCTACTCCTATTGGATGAGTCATGGCCGACCAAGAAAACCCATGGGTCAACTTGGGGACCCCATGGAGCCACTTTGGTTGGAAAATGACATTAATATATATTTATTTAATGTTAAAATTAAATTGACACAAACATGAGTTGTTTTACTAAAACAGTTTTTAAGTGGGGTTACGCAAGTCCAAATTTTGACTATAAATATTCATTAGAAATCTAAAAATATTTCTTACATCATAGTATTTTTTTTATAGTTTTTATACATTAAATAAATTAAATTATTTATGACATCATTATGATTCAGCGATAACCTCATTATTTAACGATTTAAATAAAATGAGAAGATAATGCAAAATCCAAGGCTTAAACTTGTCCAAATCCTATTGGATGAGGAGATTTATAACCCTTATCACCTTAGCCAAGAATTATATAAGTGTGGGACCTTTAGAATCCGAAAAGCATTGTATAATAATGTAACATTTCAATCTTTCCAAAAGAGCCCCTCCTCTCCACTTATAAAAGGCCCCCACCTCTCCCACCTTATTCACACCTTCAAGCCATTTGGCTCGGCCAACCTCTGCCCAAATACTCTCCCAACTTCCCCCTCTTACTTCTAGAAGCCTCACTTTGGGTAGAACTCTTCCCAAGGAAGCCTTTGGCTCAAATCAAAAAGAGTTACCCGATTTTGAGGTAATGTCTTCTCTAATGTTGTTTTGTTTTATTTTTCTTCTCCAACCCCCTAAACTCTTTTTATTCATTTCTTTTGTAACAACACCAGTATCCTCAATATACTAGGATGTTGTTATAAGAAGGATTCGAGCTACACTTACACACACCTACATCTAATGGTTAAAGAACATACGGTTTCTGTGGATGGCGAATTTCTGCCTCACGAAATGATGATTGTTCAACACTCATATAACACCTTCAAAGGTGGACATTAAGATGTCACTATATTTATATATGATATAAAATATGTTTATGTTTTACTTATGCTTCTGTATTTCTCATTTATGGCATACTTTATGATTTCCATTATGGGTAAAATGCGATAATTTCATTTTAGGAAGTGCGGACTACCGCCCCCTCAAAGTGATTTGAATCGTTAATGCCATATGTGGGATGTATAAAGGATGGATTAAATGGTATTATACACTATATTATACTTTAATTATATTATAAATTTATATCATTATGATTTCATTCCATTAAATATGAAATATAAATGAAAGTAGCGTTCATGCGTACGTACGGCTTACCGTCTCCATGAACGGTGCATTTCATTTCTTACCTCTAAATGTTACGTGACATTATGAATGAATGTATATACTGTATATATATGATATATATGATATCTACATCATGAATATAATTCTGGATATAATGGATATTTCACCACATGAACAACTTTTAATTATAAGAAGTTTATTTTAGACTCAAGTACCAAAGATCGACAAAATGACCGTTATTAACTTAAATAATTAAATAATGTTCATAACATGGTAATAAGTGATATAAATGGAATAATGAACATGAAAAATGTTATTAAGTAAATATAAATTAACTCTAGTTTATTATTCAGGAGTTTAAAGAATGGTCGAGTCAGGACAAGACGCAAGGTAAGGGAATTTCTTAACCCAATTTTCATTCTTTGGGTTAATCTCCTACTTTCAAATTACGTCATGATATTATTATGTCCTATATTGTATTTGTACATTATTTATGTTTAATTATAGTGAATACACATCATAGATGTACTTTATTTAAAAAAATGATCTTTTTAAGGACTTCGTCTCAATCCCCTTTCATTGAGGCATATTTGGTTTTATACAAAACATTCCTTTATACGGTGTATAAACCCCTTTGACTTTTACGTTTATTCAAAAGGAATATTTTTTATACGAAGCGTTTTACTAAACGACAAAAAGGGAATGTTTTAATTTCCGTACTTATGTGGCGACAAGGACTTCTCCGCCGCCGTGACCATTATTTGAGTTTAGGCTTCCTCTAAAAGCCATCACTTTTTTTTAATGAAAAATAAATACAAAGTTTTAACTTTATTTTATTTTGGTATTGAAAATTGTTTTGAAAGTGTTTTTTTATATCAATGTGTTGTATTGATATCTTATGATTGAAATGTGGAAATTTTATGTTTCCTTTATGCATGTTTTATGTGATACGATTATGTTATGGTTTATGATATGTTTAAACCTATTCATATGAGGAATGCATTGGACTTAATAAGTGATGGGTGGAGCTCGCTATAGCTCCTCGATGCATCGGCAGGTCTCATGAGACAAACTAGTGTCTTGGCACGAGGCCTTGACAAAATCTAATTTGTGGTCTTGGCACGAGGCCTTGGCTACGTGGTTATGATAGTCTGGCATTATGCATTCCATCATTATGAATGTTTTTATTGATATTGCATGTGATTATTCGACCAGTAGAATATCAATGTGAAGAAGTGAATGGCATTATCTCATTTTACTTTTGCCATATTATGTTGGAGTTCAAGTTTAAAAGGCTTTTGTTTTAGTTATACATTGCCTTAAATTTTTTTGTTTATTTATGAAAGCTTCCGCTATATTGTTAACCTTACTGAGCATCCGAGCTCACCCCTTTCAATGTTTTAATATTTTCCAGGATGTGAAGAAGTATTTTGTGAATGACCTGCAGGGATAGTCCGAAGAGGATAGAAGTGTGGACTATGGAGACTATATTGTAGTAGTTTTTCACTTTATGATGCAATGTAACGTTTATGAATGTATCTAGTGTTTCCAAGGCTACTAAACTAATCGGTCTTTCGAGACTTGATCTTTTGTGATCATGCCAATGTTACGAAGTAATGCACCGACTCTGGGTAGCTGGGGTCGGGGCGTTACAGTTGGTATCAGAGGCAGTTTAGTACTAACCTTGGAAGCTAGATTTAGATAAACTCTGATTAGAGCTCATAGCCCGAAGATAAACTTTGAGGATTAGTATAGAAGAACTTCCTGGAATTTTGGTATTGTAGAGATGATGTGAGTTTTCCGAGCAATACATCTCTGTCTGGATACGAGCAGGTAGAGGCGGCTCTGGCACAGACGTACCTAGGGGTAAAACCCGAAAACACCGCTTTGAGCTAGACTCAAACGGGAACTGGTGCACGACAACGGGCCTTGCTGCACTCTTGGTTACGACACTCCCGGGGGATATGCTTAGGATAATTTCCATTTTCTTTACAAACCACTATGAACGATTATGAGTATATAATTCCTCAAATAAAACCTTTTTATGATTATGGATTATATCCATAAATAGTTCAATTTATGTTAAGTATTTTACAAGTATGGAATTATGTATTTTGATTAATAAACTAATCTAGTTTATGCCATTGTTTAGAAATGGCGCCTAGTGGAAGGAATGGAAACTGTATCAATGCACCCACTCCGTGTAGGGATTGCCCTCCTGCTCAAGATAATTATTGTGGATCTGGAGATACAACTGGTGCTGATCAACTTATTACTATACTGGGACAACTCACTCAGGTTATGAATAATAACCTTACTCGTATGGAGCACCCTGATCCGCAACGTGGAGGATCAATGTTAGACCGCTTCATGAGGCAACAACCACCAACCTTCAATGGTAGTACAAATCCTATAGTAGCTGAGCAATGGATAAATTCCTTAGATAAAATATTCCATGCCTTGGGGAGTATTGAAAGGGAGAAGGTTGTCATGGCAGTTTACCGCCTCACTGGAGATGCCGATCAGTGGTGGTCACTGATTCAAAAAACAAAGGAAGATGATGACGTATCGAATATGGAATGGAGGGAGTTCAAAGAGATTTTCTTAGAAAAATACTTTCCTCGTGACCATCGAGCAGATATGGAAAGGCAATTTCTGAGTCTGAGGCAGAAGGAGGATGAGAATGTCGTAAAGTATGAGGCTAACTTTACAAGGTTAGCGAGGCATGCTTCCGATTATATACGTAACCCAAGGAGTAAGATTGATCGTTTCTTTGATGGTTTAAAACCATTTCTTCGTCGATCTTTAGTATCACAATCATTCTCATCATACGAAGATATTGTCTCGTGTGCTATCAAGACAGAAAAGGAATTCTCTAAGTCTTATGACAACAAAGTAAAGCAAGAGAAGAAGAGAACGGTGGAACAAGAGACAGATAAAGGGAAAAGGGAAAGAAGTATTTTCCATTATGTGATAATTGTGGTAAGAATCACCCTGGTACGTGCCTAAAAGGATTGGGAGTTTGTTATAAATGTGGAGAAAAGGGTCACCAGGCTCGTGATTGCAAGGGAAAGAAAGAGGCTGTCAAAGTTGAATGCTACAATTGTAGGGAAATGGGGCATTATGCAAATGAATGTCCTAAGCGTCAGGGAAACTTACCTCAGAAAAGGCCAAGGGATCAAGAAAAATCTTATGTTGTTACTACAGTTGAAGCAGAATAACTAATGTATTGGTGCTTTTGGACTCATGGATTATATTCTGGTTTTAGAATAATGTGATATATATATAAGGATTGTACTGCAGTACTTGTTGATTTCAGTAAGGTTTTAATATGATTAAGGTAATCATATTTTTAGTATGTGACAATAAGAGAAACTTTTCTTGTTTGGGGAATCTGATGTTACAATTGATTTTGGAATTTAGAGACCTTTTAGAGAAAGTCTGGACGGAGGTATTTTGGATAACTATTAAGGTTGAAATGGATTAAGTTGAACCATGGATAGTATTGTTTAAGGTTAAAGCATTTCTGAAGATTATTTTTGGAATATTATAATACTATAGTTTTAGGAAAAAGGACAACCTTCAGGGTGGGGCATAACCCGTCACGTCAGACAAAGCTGCAGGAATCGAACCAACAACCATAGTGCGACAAGCCTTTATTTCCTACCACTAGCCTACAGGAAGTCCCTGATTATTACAAAATAATATTACTAATCTAAATGGTATCTGTAAACATTTGGAACCTTATATAATTAGGATAAGTATAATATTTTTGAGTTCTATTATCTTTTTGAGTGAAATATGAGTTGAAGGTTGAAACTATAATTGTCAAGCATAAATATATATATACCTATCTCTTATTCAATGAATAAATTAATTCTTAAACTTTAGTAAAGGGATATTAAAACAAAAAAATGTGTTATCCTAATACCTTATGTCTTGTTGAACTGATGATATTTTAAATCAACATAGATTGAAGGCTTTGAGGACCTCAATTTGACAGTTGATTGTGATTGATGACCTCAATCACTCCCTACAAATATTTACGTTTTTCCTCCAATTATATGTCTCTAATTGCCACCAATGTTCTCCAAATCGAGATCATAATTGGGTGGTGACTTTTTCATTTCCCTTTCCCTCTTATTAAGGCTAAATTTTATTAATCTTATTTCCGATGTGGGTTTTCCTCAAAGGTATTTTCTCTTTTCAACCTTTTATTTTCAAAGAAAAATTTCAAATTGCGAGGACGCAATTTATTGAAGGAGGGGAGAATGTAACACCCCGAGCTTCCACGATACGCTTCTCATTCAGTAATGCAATAGCTTGCATTGTACGCAACTTTGAGTTCTAAAACACAGCGACTAATCAAAGTAGCCGTTATGAATAGTAATAACCACTTTTTAAAATTATAGAAATTTTAAATTTCAAAATGGACTTCATTTTTGAATTCTTAATATCAAAATTATCTTAAGTTGTATTTTTTGTAACTTTCTGAGAACTTCCAATTTTTTTATGAATAGTGAAAAATACATAAAACAACTTTTTTAATCAAAATAATTTATTGTGATAAATTATAATATTTAGTGGTTTTAAAGTATAATTAGAATATATTTTTACCATTTTATCCAATGGTGGTCATTAGAATTAATTTAACATTGAAATTGGACATAAACAATTGTCAATCTTTTGATATAAATTGTTTCTTAAAACACGCTATTTGTTGTGACAACGGGAATTAATCATAAAATTAATTAATGCAACTTATATGTTTGGAATTTTGTAAAATAGACACCATTTTTTAATTCGGAATATCAATTATAGCTTAGGGTGAAATTTTGGCATTGTTCTGAAAAACTTCAATTTTTGATGAATAGTGAAACCACTAAGTGGTAGTTAAATAACTGATTTTTCGTTTAAATGAAATATTACCACTTCTGTGATTTGATTTTCAAAAATCCGATATACATGGTTTTAATTAAGAAGTAAAATGTGGTTCAATGAGATTAAAATAATTTTTTGGTGAATAGTAACTTTTAAGTTCTTAATCGCGATTAGAGGTAATTAGTGTAGTTTAAGGTACAAATAATGTTTTAATAATATGACATGAGAATGAAACTTGTCCTACTCCTATTGGATGAGTCATGGCCGACCAAGACAACCCATGGGTCAACTTGGGGACCCCATGGAGCCACTTTGGTTGGAAAATGACATTAATATATATTTATTTAATGTTAAAATTAAATTGACACAAACATGAGTTGTTTTACTAAAACAGTTTTTAAGTGGGGTTACGCAAGTCCAAATTTTGACTATAAATATTCATTAGAAATCTAAAAAGATTTCCTACATCATAGTATTTTTTTATAATTTTTAGACATTAAATAAATTAAATTATTTATGACATCATTATGATGCAGCGATGACCTCATTATTTAACGATTTAAATAAAATGAGAAGATAATGCAAAATCCAAGGCTTACACTTGTCCAAATCCTATTGTATGAGGATATTTCGAACCCTTATCACCTTATCCACGAATTATATAAGTGTGGGACCTTTATAATCCGAAAAGCATTGTATAATAATGTAACATTTCAATCTTTCCAAAAGAGCCCCTCCTCTCCACTTATAAAAGGCCCCCACCTCTCCCACCTTATTCACACCTTCAAGCCATTTGGCTTGGCCAAACTCTACCCAAATACTCTCCCAACTTACCCCTCTTACTCCTAGAAGCCTCACTTTGGGCAGAACTCTTCCCAAGGAAGCCTTTGGCTCAAATCAAAAAGAGTTTCCCGATTTTGAGGTAATGTCTTCTCTAATGTTGTTTTGTTTTATTTTTCTTCTCCAACCCCCTAAAATCTTTTTATTCATTTCTTTTGTAACAACACCAGTATCCTCAATATACTAGGATGTTTTTATAAGAAGGATTCGAGCTACACTTACACACACCTACATCTAATGGTTAAAGAACATACGGTTTCTGTGGATGGCGAATTTCTGCCTCACGAAATGATGATTGTTCAACACTCATATAACACCTTCAAAGGTGGCCATTAAGATGTCACTATATTTATATATGATATTAAATATGTTTATGTTTTACTTATTCTTCTGTATTTCTCATTTATGGCATACTTTATGATTTCCATTATGGGTAAAATGCGATAATTTCATTTTAGGAAGTGCGGACTACCGCCCCCTCAAAGTGATTTGAATCGTTAATGCCATATGTGGGATGTATAAAGGATGGATTAAATGGTATTATACACTATATTATACTTTAATTATATTATAAATGTATATCATTATGATTTCATTCCATTAAATACGAAATATAAATGAAAGTAGCGTTCATGCATACGTACGGCTTACCGTCTCCATGAACGGTGCATTTAATTTCTTACCTCTAAATGTTACGTGACATTATGAATGAATGTATATACTGTACATATATGATATATATGATATCTACATCATGAATATAATTCTGGATATAATGGATATTTCACCACATGAACAACTTGTAATTATAAGAAGTTTATTTTTGACTCAAGTACCAAAGATCGACAAAACGACCGTTATTAACTTAAATAATTAAATAATGTTCATAACATGGTAATAAGTGATATAAATGGAATAATGAACATGAAAAAGGTTCTTAAGTAAATATAAATTAACTCTAGTTTATTATTCAGGAGTTTAAAGAACGGTCGAGTCAGGACAAGACGCAAGGTAAGGGAATTTCTTAACCCAATTTTCATTCGTTGGGTTAATCTCCTACTTTCAAATTACGTCATGATATTATTATGTCCTATATTGTATTTGTACATTATTTATGTGTACATATAGTGAATACACATTATAGATGTACTTTATTTAAAAAACTGATCTTTTTAAGGACTTCGGCTCAATCCCCTTTCATTGAGGCATATTTGGTTTTATACAAAACTTTCCTTTATACGGTGTATAAACCCCTTTGACTTTTACGTTTATTCAAAAGGTATCTTTTTTATACGAAGCGTTTTACTAAACAACAAAAAGGGAATGTTTTACTTTCCGTACTTATGCGGCGACAATGACTTCTCCGCCGCCGTGACCATTATTTGAGTTTAGGCTTCCTCTAAAAGCCATCACTTTTTTTTAATGAAAAATAAATACAAAGTTTTAACTTTCTTTTATTTTGGTATTGAAAATGGTTTTGAAAGTGTTTTTTTATATCAATGTGTTGTATTGATATCTTATGATTGAAATGTGGAAATGTTATGTTTCCTTTATGCATGTTTTATGTGATACGATTATGTTATGGTTTATGATATGTTTAAACCTATTCATATGAGGAATGCATTGGACTTAATAAGTGACGGGTGGAGCCCGCTATAGCTCCTCGATGCATCGGCAGGTCTCATGAGACAAACTAGTGTCTTGGCATGAGGCCTTGACAAAATCTAATTTGTGGTCTTGGCACAAGGCCTTGGCTACGTGGTTATGATAGTCTGGCATTATGCATTCCATCATTATGAAAGTGGTTATTGATATTGCATGTGATTATTCGACCAGTAGAATATCAATGTGAAGAAGTGAATGTCATTATCTCATTTTACTTTTGCCATATTATGTTGAAGTTCAAGTTTAAAAGGCTTTTATTTTAGTTATACATTGCCTTAAATTTTTATGTTTATTTATGAAAGCTTCCGCTATATTGTTAACCTTACTGAGCATCCGAGCTCACCCCTTTCAATGTTTTAATATTTTCCAGGATGTGAAGAAGTATTTTATGAATGACCTGTAGGGATAGTCCGAAGAGGATAGAAGTGTGGACTATGGAGACTATGTTGTAGTAGTTTTTTCACTTTATGATGAAATGTAACGTTTATGAATGTATCTAGTGTTTCCAAGGCTACTAAACTAATCGGTCTTTCGAGACTTGATCTTTTGTGATCATGCCAATGTTACGAAGTAATGCACCGACTCTGGGTAGCTGGGGTCGGGGCGTTACAGTCTATATTCTTGTGGTTAGACGAGTCTACTAGCCTACTATAGGTACCAAAGAATAAAATAAGAGTTCATATTCTCACCGTTTCTATCACCGTATGTTTGGATGAGCTTACATCGCTTACTTTTTATAGGATCTAGATGCAGCAGAAGCGTGGTGGGTGGGAGGGACCAACATTTCCATTACCGTAATCGATGATGAATCCATGATCAATATGACGATGAACACCAGTATCCATGGATTAAAATAGAATATTTAGATAAGTATATGAATAGTTCTAGATCCGAGAAAGAGTATCTTGCACATCACGTTCATAATTAATTTAATAATTTCTGAAGAATTTAAATACCTGTGTCTTCGGTACATTCTATTTTGAAGATCGTTGATCATTCAAAATGACCCTTTTGGATTTCATTTGTTGCACTTGTGAGTATCCAAAGTATAATACTTCTAGTGGTGATCCACACATGCTCCAATAGTCTCTGATCGACGCCACTCATTCTCCAAGCGCTAGTGCGGTGAAATGAATGTATTACGTCAATCATTCTTGATCACTCATTCATTAGTCTTGAATAAAATCTCTCATTCTTGAGTGGGAGATATGACAGGACTCGAGAGAGAAAATGTTTGGCTCAAAAAATCTCAATTCACCAGGGTTTGGCACAATAGATGTACCTACCAATTAATCAACATGGGGTTTCGGTTATAATATTTAATTTCTAAATAGAAATTAAATTCAACTATAACTATTAGATAAAACTCATGCCACATAATAATAATAACAGCACCATTATTTGTGGTGGACCAACTTGTGCAAAATGGAACCATAAATGAAACCCCATGCCACATAATGATAACAATATTATTATTATTTCTTGCGTAAACTAGATAAACATTATTTACTGACTTTTAAATAGTTATTTTGTCAACAGACACAGTCTTGGTCCATTTGAAATCCTCTTACATTTATTGAACACTTGAATAAAATATTTTATTCTCTTAAATAAATATTTTTATCTACAAACTATTAAATAAATATTTATTAAATGTTCAATAAAATAAATAAATAAATTTTATTCACAATCCGTTGAATAAATATTTAATTAATTTATGTGATCATTTTAACTTGAATAAAATTATTCCTCCGTCTTGAGAATAATATTTATTCCATTAATTAAATTAAAATATAATTTAAATGAGACTACTATAAACACGCACTGTGTGACCCTCTAGGATTTGTTCTTGTTGGCATTAGGCGGGCTTGCCTAAAGTCCAAGATTACTTTCTAGAAATAGGTTAAAGCACCCAAGAGAAAGAACATAAAGTTTCAATGAAAAAATACACATATGAATGCTCACTATGTATTATAATACCTTTGTCACAATATCTCATCAAGAAGTTTTAATGATAGTGTAATCATCCTATATGCTTGATACATCATTATTTGACTACCTGAAATAAACTCGTTGTTACACCATGTCCATGGAATTTAGGGTGAAAATTATATTTATATCAAAGGGATAAGATATAAACTTCTATAAATGGGAGGGACAAATCCTTACTCGATTTATCCATTAATAACATGTAATCCGTGATGCACCCAACATACCCTACATCCCGCCAACATATGCCGTGATTGTTTTCATCAGAAAATATACATGAAAAAGTCATGATACATATTAATGATAAATTTAATGTCTAAAGACCATTATACATGCTCACATATAATAATATCCAATGACACAAAAACATGTGGAACTCCTATTTGCGGGTCTATTATCGTAATCTCTCATCTTGGAGATTAAAAAGTGCGAACTTCATGATAATAAGTCTCATCTACTTATGAGTACGCACACCTGATGGTCTGTATACTATATGTCCCATCATAGTATGTCATCCAACAACAAAACTATATTTCATAATATTTTCATAACACTTCATGGTTCTCATCATAGTTGGCAACTACTATGACCTTATTAATGTGACAAATACTATAGGACATTATTACATTATAGTCATGAAAAACAATGAACAATATTTAATAAGATGTTTAATATTTAAATACATTAATTATTCAGATAATCAAGGTAAAAATATTTGGTTGTTGGATACCGACTCCAAAAAACTACCAATTGGGCTAGAGGAAACTGCCTATGACTTTCAGTCTACAAGACCTCACATGATGGTCATGTTTCTTGTGAGTTAAGGCTTTAGTCAAGGGTTCCACCACTTTGTCTTCCACAGAAATATTGATCACCACAACTTCACCTCTCCGAGAAAAATCCATCAAGATATAATACTTCCATAGTATGTGCTTCATTTTCTGATGTGACCTTGGCTCTTTTATGAGAGCCACCGTTGCAGTATTATTACAACAATGTGTGATGGGATCTTTAATGATAGGTACCACATCCAGCTCTTGGATGATGTTATGCATCCAAACAACTTCATTAGCTACCTCAGAAGCTGTGATATACTCAGACTCTATTATATAATCTGCGGCCACACCTTTCTTTGATCTCTTCCAGCTCACAACACCTCTATTAAAAGTGAATATGTACCTCTTTTGTGACTTCATGACATCTTGATCAGTCAGGAAACTAGAATCTATATATCCTCTATTGACTAGTTTTTCATATACTCCATAAACTAGGAACATAAACTTAGTATGCCTTATATACTAAAGGATAGTCTTGACTACTATCCATTGGTGGTCACCTGGATCATCTTGATATATTTTTACTGCACTCAATGTGTAGGAAAAATATATCCTAGTACATAGCATATCATACATGACTGACCCAATCGCTGATGTGTATGGAATCTTTTCCATTATCTTTATTTCCTAAGGCATTTGAGGACACATTTTCTTGGAAAGATGAATTCCATGTGATGCTAGAAACAATCTCCTCCTAGATTTTTCCATACTGAATCTCTTCAGTATGTTGTCAATGTATGTACTTTGACATAGGCCCAAAAATCTCTTGGATCTATCATGATGGATCTTGATCCCAAGAATATATACTGCCTTTCCCAAGTCCTTCATGGAGAAGTATTTATTCAACCATGCCTTAATAGACTGTAAGACTGATATCTCATTTCCAATAAGTAATATGTCATCAACATATACTAATAGAAAAGTGACTGCACTCCCACTAAACCGTTTGTTGGTACAAGGCCCACATTCATTCTTTAAAAAACCAAATTTCGTTATGGATTCATCAAATTGAATATTCCATAACCTGAATGCTTTATTTAATCCATAAATAGATTTTAGAAACTTTCATATCTTATTGGGATCCTTTGGAGTCACAAACCCTTCAGGTTGTGTCATATAGACATCTTCCTGAAGGTTCTCGTTAAAGATGGTTGTTTTGAAATCCATTTTCCAAATCTCATAGTCATGGTAAACAAAAATGTTCAATAGAATTCTAATGGATTTCAGAATTTAAACTGGTGAAATGGTTTCTTTGTATTCAACTCCTTGATGCTATTTAAAACCTTTTGCAACCAGTAATTCCTTATAGGTACTGACTTGTCTTTCCATTTCCAGTTTCTTCTTGAATACCCATTTCCAACCAATAGGATTTATATCTACTGGAGGATCTACCAAAATCCAAACTTGGTTTTAGTGCATGGAATCCATATCATAATTCAGGGCTTCTTGCCACTTGGCAATGTTTGTGGCACTTACTGCATCCTTATAGGTTAGAGGATCATTATTATAAACTAATAATGAGTCACCATCCTCAGTAACTAGAGAACATTACTATTCCTGTTCTCTAACCTCTCTTGTACTCCTAAGTAGTACTTGTTTCTCTGGAACAGTTCTTTCTTTCACAGGGCTTTGTGAAATCTGCTCCTGTACAAACTCTTGTGTACCTTAAGCCTCGTCTTCATCGAAGTCTATCTCACTCCCACTATCGCTTTTGGAGATGTTCTCCCTCTTAAGAAACATAGAGTGTATTTCCACTATAACCCTTTTTTCTGAGTGGTTGTATAGGTAATATCCTCTTATTTCCTTAGGATATCCTATAAAAGTAAACTTTGTGCCTTGGAGTGTGATTTTTTTACCTGAAGAGGCCTTAACAAATGTTTCATTTCCCCACACATGTAAATTCGATAAAATGGATTTTCTTTTACTCCAAAGCTCATATGGAATAACATTTATCAATTTATTTGGTACTTGGTTTAGTATGCGTGCCACTATTTGTAATTTATATCCCCAAAATTATAATGGTAGACTTGCATGAATCATCATTGATCTCACCATGTCTAACAAGGTGTGGTTCCTCCTTTCGCTTACACCATTCCACTGGGGTTTGTAAGGAGGTGTGAGTTAGGGTAGGATCCCAAAGTCCCATAAATAATCAATGAATTCTCGATTAATACATTCTCTACCTCTGTCTGAGTGGAGTTTACTAATCTTCTTACCAATCTATTTCTCAACTTCATTAATTTATTCCTTGAACTTATCAAAAGAATCCAAATTATTCCTCATTAATTAGATATATACATATATACTAAAATCATCAGTAAAAGTTATGAAGTATGAGTACCCACCCCTCACTTTAACTAGAAATGGTCCACACACATCAGTATGAACCAATTCAAGAAGCTCTTTGGATCTATCACCTTTCCCACTAAATGGGTCTTTGGTCATTTTGCCTTATAAACATGCTTGACATACACCAAGTGGTTTTAGTTTGAAAGAATCTATATATCCATCTTGATATAACATTTTCAATCATTTATCATTTACATGACCTAGCCGGTGATGCCAATTTTGGGTGTGGTATGAGTCATGTGAAGTAGTTTCGTTATCGATTACCATTACTTGGTTTGTGTAATCCAACATGTAAATACCATTATATAAATTTTCCTTATAAAAATAAATTCTATCTTTATAAAAGAAGAAACATTCATTTACAAAATTTAAAATAAATCCATCTATATCAAGTCTGGATACAAAAATAAGGTTTTTGGTTATAGAAAGCGCATAATAACAACCTTTTAATACCAAGATCATCTCAGTCAGCAACATGAGGTGGTAGTCCTCGATAGCTATAACAACAAGTCTAGCTCTATTGGCTTCTCATAGATCTATCTCCCCTCGGTCAATTTTATTAATATACATGGTTCTTGTATTTGGATACATATGTGGGAACCACCTGTTGTATATATTACCTAATTTGTAGAAATAGATAAATTGCACTTGATAATATATGCACCTGATGATTCACCTTACTTATTTAGCTGGGTGCAGTTTTTCTTTTAGTGGCCCATCTTTCCACGTGAGAAACAAATAACTTCCTATTCCATATAATCCCCCTTGATCTTCTTTTTCTTAGAAGGGAATGTCGAAGATTTGGGCATAAATCTCTTCACCTTACATTTTCTATTATTGACCATAAGGACAAAAGGCATTCCATGTAACGACCCAAACTTTTTAAATAGTATATTAACTTACTCTTAACGATTTAATAGAGATGTTAATGGTTAATGCAGAAAGAGGAGTCGATGGCTTCATCCAGTAGACTCGAACCTTATGAAGCCCACTTATCAGAGCTTGGGAAGGAGGTAGCATCTGTGGGCTTCGCTTTGGACCAAGCCCAAGCCGAACTCCAGCGTGTCAATCTTGAACGGAAACGCCTGCGGGAGAAGTTCAAGTTAGTAGAGATTACTACTAGGGCAATGTTATCTGAGCCTCCCTCAGATTCTCTCACCATAGCACACCTTACACTTAGGTCATATGCCGGTGTTATAAGGGGTTATGTGATGATACCCTAGATTCTTTGTATAATCCTTTGGGATGAATGAATTGAGATTTCTTCTTTTAGTGATGTTTGTGAAATTTCAAATGTCCGGATAATTTTAGGATGTATTTTATTGATGAATTTTGAAAAAAAAATGATATTTTAAAATATTTATGTAAACCCTAAATAATTAATGATGTGTAATGATTTTCAAAAAATGGTCTTCTAAAAAAGTGTTCAGTAAGGAATTTGGAGTCTAATAAGATCAACTTAATTTTTGATGAATAGTAAATTATGAATAGTGATTTTATGCTTAGGATTAGTAATGTGACCAAATGGATTAGTAATTTCACTGAAATAAAGTTTTAATATAATTTAGACACCTAGATTAAGTAATGTGATTCAATAAAATGGGTAAATAACGGTTTTATAAATTATTAGCCAAGTATTAGTTTTTTCGGATGAATAGTGTTTTTTAATTAAAAATTTAATTAAAAATAATTAGAAAATTATTTTTATAAAAATGAATTTATTTTTGAACTCAGAGAATCGATATTATGTTATTGTAATTTTTGGGGATTTTTCTGAAAAAAACAAATTCTCGATGAATAGTGTTATTATTTAAAAATTAAATTAAAATTATTTAGAAAATTATTTTTATAAAATGGAGTTCATAAATGTAATTAGAATATCTATATTTAGTTAAGGTGAAATTTTGGGATTTTTCTGAGAAAGATGAATTTTTCAGTGAATAGTAAAAATGCAGTTTTAGGGTTTCGGTGTGTTTAATGACATCATAACTCTGTCATGATGATGTCATGAGATATTTTCAGGGTTGGCCAGCCAAGGGTGATGAATTATTGTTTTGGGGGGCCCATGTGGCCTAACTCCATGGTAAATGCCAAAGGAGAGCACATGGTTTTGAGAAAAGAACTTGTGAGGTGTCCCTTGGCCATTAATGCCTTGTCCCCTCACTTTCCCTATAAATACCCACCCTTTCCTCCTTTATTTTTCACTCCCAACTCTCCCCCAACGAAGTTCGGGTATCCTTACCTCCCAAGGAGTCCTCCCAAGGTTCCCACAAGCCCTCAAGGTCCAAACCTTTGAGTTTTAAGAGTTACGTTTTAAGGTAAGGGATCTAACCTCTCTCTTTCTTTTAATGTAATCCCTTTTATGTCATTCCTTTTATGCTCCATGTTCATATGTGAGAGGATGTTCTTTTATATTCATCTTACATCCCTTTTCATGTTTATATGAGGAGATATCCCCTCTTACTCTCATCATTTCGTTTTATGAAAGTTTAGGTGACGCCGTTAGGCTGCCGAATTTTTAAGGGATTCTTTCACCCTTCTCATTTTTCAAGTTCGATTTTCATGTCAAGTCTTTCAGGTTCCTTTTTATTATGTTGGGGTATGAGATCTATATCTATCATACTGATCTCTTATGATCATATGATGAGGGACCCTATTTGATCTTGTCAAATCATTTTTTTATTGAAGTTAAGTGACGCCGTTAGGCTGCCGAATTTTCATAAGAGAAATCTTATTTTTGTCTCACTTCCAGGTTTTTCATTTCATATGGTATATCTTTCAAATTTCATTACCATGTTCTTAAATCCCTTATATTCTACCCCCTACTGTTTTATGGATCATTTATGAGTGGTTGACCCATGTCCCCTCTCTTTTCAATGTTTTCTAAAACCTTGTAACATAGCCGTTATGCTTCAGAATTTTCGTCTCAAAATGCCTCTCTCTTTTCTCAGAATTATTTTATGTTATAAAATTAATACTAAAAGATCTTATTTCTAAAATGGTATTCACATATATATCAAAATTTTCTATTTTAAATTCTGTGATTTACATACATGAGACCCGCTTTCCCTTTCCGTGGGTTTAAAGTGACGTAAAGATCTTGTCTTTAAAGCAGTTTTTAAAACGTTATGATTATGAAATGAAACCCATTTATTTTATGCTATATGGGTTATTTATGAAATGTTTGATGATGATATATGTGGCTCACATGATAATAAAGGAAAATTTAAGGGTTCACCCTGATAGCGCTCCAATGCATTGGGTAATGATGTAACCACTAGAGATTAAAATTTTCACGATACCTTGGTGAATAACCTTGGTAATTTTCAAATGACACCTTGGGGATGGACCTTGGTGATATGTTCATGATTGTATATGTTAAATGATGTAGCCACATCTTCAAGTTATGGAAAATGTTATTTTTATTATGAAATGCCTCATGATTTCTTTTTCATGCCTTAAAGTTCCTTTCATGTCCTTATTGAAGTATCTCAAGTTCACATGTAAAATGTTCCTCTTGTTTCCCTTACTGGGTATTCTGCTCACCCTTTCTTTTGATGTATGTCCCCAGGTTATGAGATGCAGTAATGAACCTAGGATGAACTTAAGGATAAGCCTTTAAAGTGTTTAAGAATAATTTTTTATATTGTTTTCATCTATTATGTTCTTGGTTTCCAAGACACTAGACCTTAAAGATCGTCAGTTTTGTGTAATGTAATGAAAGTTTATGTCATAAAAAGGCGGGATAATATAGTTGGTATCAAATGATGATTTAGTTATTTGTGGAAATTAGGATATAAAAACTTTAGGAAGAACCCTATAGAAAAGTTTCAATATAGGAAAACTTCCCGGTATTTTGGTAAGTATTGAGTAAGTGGTTTATCAAACAAATACATCCCTGTTTGGATACGAGCAGGTAGAGGCGGCTCTGGCACAAATGTACATAGGGGTAAAACCCGAAAACACCGCTTTGAGCTAGACTCAAACGAGAACTGGTGCACGATAATGGGCCTTGCTGCACTCTTGGTTATGACACTCCCGGGGGATACGTTTGGTTAATCACAAGATTTTTATGAATCATTATGAAGGAATTATAGAGAAGTGTAATTGTCTAAGCATGAAGTCTTAGTTAAAAGATTCATAAATGAAATAAGTTTCTCACTAAGGTTTTATTATTTTAGAAAATGGAGGGAAATAGGAGGAACCGTGCCGATGGTGACCACAATGCACCATGTGCTGACGGCCCTCCGATGGAAGCCGGAATGGAAACATTCATGCGAATGATGAACCAACTGACTCAAGTTATGAGTAATAACTTGAATCAAGTTGAGAGGCCGATCTCACCACGAAGGGAACAACAATTTGTTGAGTCCTTCATGCGTCAACGACCACCAACATTCAGTGGATCTACTGACCCATTGGTTACAGAACAATGGATAAGCTCCATTGAAAAGATCTTTTATGTACTTCATTGTTCGGAACAAGAAAAAGTCACCCTTGCTGTTTACCGCCTAGAGGGAGAAGCTGATCAGTGGTGGTCACTGATCAAAAACACGAATCCATGAGGAGAGATGGAAGCTATGGAGTGGGAAGAGTTCCGGGGAATATTCTTTAATAAGTATTTCCATCGTTCGATGAGAACGAGAATGGAGAAAGAATTTCTCGAGCTGAAGCAAAAGGAGAATGAATCAGTTGCAACCTACGAGATGAACTTCACAAGGCTTTCCCGTTATACCTCAAGCTTTGTCATGGACCCTAATGGGAAGGTTGATAGATTCTTTGGTGGACTACGACCTCATCTGCGGAAGAATCTAGCCAATAGGGACTATGATAGCTATGAACAAATAGTTCAAAGTGCTATGAAAGTTGAACTAGAGTTTGGGGAGACACAGTGGTCTCACAAATCTAATGAGAAGAATAGAACTCTAGAACCAAGCCTGGGAAGTTGTTTTGATCAGGAAAGAGGTGGAAAGCATATGCAACATGCCACATGCAATAAATGTGGGAAGAAGCATTCGGGGAACTGCTTGATCGGAAGTGGTAAGTGCTACAAGTGTGGAAGAGAAGGCCATATTTCTCGGAATTGTCGTAGTGATGTGAATCCTCAACTTCCCAACACTAATGACAAAGGAAAGATGGTTCTGGCCCTACCCGAAGTCACATGCATCAAGTGTGGACAGCTTGGGCACTTTGCTAATCGATGTCCAAATCAGAGGGTGGTGGAGGGGAATCACCATCAACCTCAGTAGAGGCCAAGGGAGCAAGGTCGTGCTTTCGCTATCACAATAACTGAAGTTGAAGTTCTGAACGATGTGGTAACAGGTACTCTTGTCGTCCTCTCAAAACTAGCAAGTACTTTATTTGATCTGGTTCTATGCATTCCTTTATTTTCTCCAAGTTTGCAAGGAATATAGAATCAATCCCCGAACTGCTAGAGGTAGAGTTGTCAGTCAAGACTCCAAGTGGGATTATCCTTGCATCAAAAGTATTTAGAGACTCTAGTTTTTACTTTGGTGAGCACAATCTTATCGCAAATCTAGTAGTCATTCCCATGTTGGAATTCGACGTTTTACTAGGGATGGACTGGCTCTCAAAGTATAATGCTAAGATCAAATGTAGAAGTAAGGAAATCTCAGTAGTCTTGAATAAACAACCTAAAGTTATCTTCCAAGGAGAGATATCCCGAACTGATCCCTATCTAGAAGCACCTCTTATAGGTTTCTTTATGGAGTTAATCGGTGATGATGAAGAAGGAAAAGGGAGCATACCAATAGAAGATGTTCCAATTGTTCAGGAATACATGGATGTATTTCCTAAGGAGTTACCTGGACCTCCCCCTGAAAGAGAGGTAGAGTTCTCCATTGAACTCGTACCTGGGTCTCAACCGATATCAAAGACTCCGTATAGAATGGAAAATGTGGAGCTAGAAGAGTTAAATAAACAACTCCAAGACTTGTTGGAGAAGGGGTTTATCCGTCCGAGTGTGTCTCCTTGGGGAGCACCAGTTCTCTTTGTAATGAAGAAGGATGGATCAATGCGGCTATGCATTGATTATAGATAACTGAATGGGATCACAGTGAAGAAAAAATACCCTCTTCCAAGAATTGATGATATATTTGACCAACTTCGTGGGGCTCAATTCTTCTCCAAGATTGACCTTCGATCTGGTTATCATCAACTGAGGGTGAAGAAGGAAGATATTCCAAAGACTGCCTTCCGATCAAGATATGGGCATTATGAGTTTACTGTTATGCCCTTCGGCTTGACTAATGCTCCTGCTATTTTCATGGATTTGATGAATAGAGTCTTTAAAGACTACCTTGATAACTTTGTGGTAGTTTTTATTGATGATATTTTGATATATTCAAAAAGTCGTGAGGAGCATGAAGATCATCTGAGGGTTATTTTGAAAACTCTGCGGAATGAGAGGCTCTTTGGAAAGTTCATCAAGTGTGAGTTTTGGTTACAACAAGTGGCTTTCTTGGGGCACATCGTAACCAATGAAGGAATCTCGGTTGACCCTGCAAAGACAATGGTTGTAGAGGAGTGGCCTCAACATACAACAGTAACTGAGATCCGTAGTTTCCTTCGTTTAGCGGGATATTATAGGAGGTTTGTGGAAAACTTTTCACGACTTTCTAATCCATTAACCAAGTTGACTCGAAAAGGGGTTATGTTCATCTGGAAAAAGGAATGCGAGGAAAGTTTCCAAGAGCTGATGAAGAGATTGGTTACTGCACCTATGTTTACACTACCCTCTATCAGAGAAGGATTCGTTATTTTTAGCGATGCATCTCTGAAAGGGATTGGGTGAGTCCTCATGAAAAATGACAAGGTAATTGCTTATGCATCTCGATAGTTGAAGATTCATGAGCATAATTATCCTACGCATGATCTAGAGCTAGCGGCAGTTGTTTTTTCTCTAAAGATATGGAGGCAATATCTTTATGGGGATAAATGTGATATATACACTGACCACCAAAGTCTAAATTATATTTTCACATAGAAAGAATTGAACACGAGACAAAGGAGATGGTTGGATCTTATTAAAGACTATGATTGTTCAATTCATTATCACCCTGGAAGAGAAAACAAAGTTGCGGATGCGTTAAGCAGGAAAGATCCTGTTGTTCGGGAAACAATGAGGATCCTAGGAGATCCCTTGATTAAAGATCTATTAAAACTGTACATGGGAATTATAAGGAAAGGGACATCATCAACCCTATCCCAAATGATTTCTCAACCTTCATTACTAGAGAAGATCAAGAAGGCTCAAAAAGAAGATCCTTTGCTGCAGGAGAAGTTTGAGGCTGTAAAGGATGGGAAGTTCCCTGATTTAAATATTGATCAAGAAGGTGTATTGAAATTTCATACAAGACTATGTGTTCCATCTATTCTGGAGATAAAGAAAGAACTAATGGATGAAGCTCATAGATCTACTTTCTCTATACATCCGGGAAGCACAAAGATGTATAGCGACCTTCGTGATCATTATTGGTCGGATAATATGAAGAGGGAGATTGCTGATTTCACTAAAAGATGCCTGGTGTGTCAGGAAGTAAAGGCAGAGTGACAACTTCCCAAGGGGGTATTACAACCGCTACCCATACCAGTATGGAAGTGGGATAATATCACCATGGACATTGTAACTGGTCTCCCGAAAACATCCAAAGGAAACAATGCGATATGGGTTATTGTGGACCGTCTCACCAAGACAGCCCATTTTATCTCTATTCGGGAAGATTTCTCTATGGATCAGCTTGACAAGATATACGTGAAGGAAGTGGTAAGGCTGCATGGGGTACCACTATCCATCGTGTCTGATCGTGACCCAAGATTCACATCAAAATTCTGGAGAAGTCTTCAACATGCTCTGAATACTGAATTGAATTTTAGTACGGCCTATCACCCTCAAACTTATGGCCAATCTGAAAGGACTATTCAGACACTCGAAGACATGCTGAGATTATTCTCAATGGAATTTAAAGGTGGATGGGATCAACACCTCCCATTAGTTGAGTTCTCCTATAACAACAGCTTCCATTTTAGTATTCAGATGGCACCCTATGAAGCTCTGTATGGAAAGCGATGTAGAACTCCTACTTTTTTGGATGAAACTAGTGAGAGAAAGCTTCTTGGGCCTGATCTTGTGCAAGATATGACAGAACAGGTTCATGCCATCTAACAACACATAAAGGCTGCTCAGAGTCGGCAGAAGAGCTATGCTGACAATCGTCGAAGGGGCTTGGTGTTTGGTGTTGGTGACAAAGTCTTCCTTCAAATTTCTCCCTGGAAGAGAGTCATGTGGTTTGGGAAGAAAGGGAAGCTCAGCCCTAGGTACATTGGCCCCTATGAAATCCTTGATCGCATAGGAGCAGTGGCCTATCATTTAGCACTTCCACCGAACCTAGCTGAAGTTCATGATGTCTTCAATGTATCTCTCTTGAGGAAGTACATACCCGACCCTTCACATGTACTGAACCCAGAGGTGGTACAACTGGAACATGACCTCTCTTATGAGGAGCAGCCAGTGGAGATCTTGGACCATAGAGACAAGGTTCTACGAAACAAGACTACCCACCTTGTGAAAGTGTTGTGGAGGAATCATAAATATGAAGAAGCGACTTGGGAGCCTGAGGAAACAATGAAGCAAAAGTACCCTCACCTTTTCGACTAGGCCCCAAGTATAAAATTTCGGGGACGAAATTTATTAAGGGGGGAAGAATGTAATGACCCAAACTTTTTAAATAGTATATTAACTTACTCTTAATGATTTAATAGAGATGTTAATGGTTAATGAAGAAAGAGGAGTCGATGGCTTCATCCAGTAGACTCGAACATTATGAAGCCCACTTATCAGAGATTGGGAAGGAGGTAGCATCTGTGGGCTTCGCTTTGGACCAAGCCCAAGCTGAACTCCAGCGTGTCAAGCTTGAACGGAAACGCCTGCGGGAAAAGTTCAAGTTAGTAGAGATTACTACTAGGGCAATGTTATCTGAGCCTCCCTCAGATTCTCTCACCATAGCACACCTTACACTTAGGTCATATGCTGGTGTTATAAGGGGTTATGTGATGAGACCCTAGCTTCTTTGTGTAATCCTTTGGGATGAATGAATTGAGATTTCTTCCTTTAGTGATGTTTGTGAAATTTCAAATGTCCGGATAATTTTAGGATGTATTGTATTGATGAATTTTGAAAAAAATGATATTTTAAAATATTTATGTAAACCCTAAATTATTAATGATGTGTAATGATTTTCAAAAAATGGTCTTCTACAAAAGTGTTCAGTATGGAATTTGGAGTCTAATAAGATCAACTTAATTTATGATGAATAGTAAATTGTGAATAGTGATTTTACGCTTTGGATTAGTAATGTGACCAAATGGATTAGTAATTTCACTCAAAGAAAGTTTTAATATAATTTAGACACCTAGATTAAGTAATGTGATTCAATAAAATGGATAAATAACGGTTTCATAAATTATTAGCCAAGTATTAGTTTTTTCGGATGAATAGTGTTTTTTAATTAAAAATTTAATTAAAAATAATTAGAAAATTATTTTTATAAAAATGACATTATTTTTGAACTCAGAGCATCGATATTATGTTATGGTAATTTTTGGGGATTTTTCTGAAAAAAACCAATTCTCGATGAATAGTGTTTTTATTTAAAAATTAAATTAAAATTATTTAGAAAATTATTTTTATATAATGGATTTCATAAATGTAATTAGAACATCTATATTTAGTTAAGGTGAAATTTTGGGATTTTTCTGAGAAAGATGAATTTTTCAGTGAATAGTAAAAATGCAGTTTTAGGGTTTTGGTATGTTTAATGACATCATAACTGTGTCATGATGATGACATGAGATATTTTAAGGGTTGGCCTGCCAAGGGTGATGAATTATTTTTTTGGGGTCCCCATGTGGCCTAACTCCATGGTAAATGCCAAAGGAGAGCACATGGTTTTGAGAAAACAACTTGTGAGGTGTCCCTTGGCCATTAATGCCTTGTCCCCTCACTTTCCCTATAAATACCCACCCTTTCCTCCTTTAGTTTTCACTCCCAACTCTCCCCCAACGAAGTTCTGGCCTCCTTACCTCCAAAGGATTCCTCCCAAGGTGCCCCCAAGCCCTAAAGGTCCAAACCTTTGAGTTTTAAGAGTTGCGTTTTAAGGTAAGGGATCCGACCTCTCTCTTTCTTTTCATGTAATCCCTTTTATGTCATTCCTTTTATGCTCCATGTTCTTATGTGAGAGAATGTTCTTTTATATTCCTCTTAATACCCTTTTCATGTTTATATGATGAGATATCCCCTCTTAATCTCATCATTTCGTTTTATGAAAGTTTATGTGACGCCGTTAGGCTGCCGAATTTTTAAGGGATTCTTTCACCCTTCTCATTTTTCAAGTTCGATTTTCATGTCAAGTCTTTCAAGTTCCTTTTTATTATGTTGGGGTATGATCTCTATATCTATCATACTGATCTCTTATGATCATATGATGAGGGACCCTATTTGATCTTGTCAAATCATTTTTTTTATTGAAGTTAAGTGACGTCGTTAGGCTGCCGAATTTTCATAAGAGAAATCTTATTTTTGTCTCACTTCCATGTTTTTCATTTCATATGGTAAATCTTTCAAATTTCATTACCATGTTCTTAAATCCCTTATATTCTTATCCCCCTACTGTTTTATGGATCATTTATGAGTGGGTGACCCATGTCCCCTCTCTTTTCAATGTTTTCTAAAACCTTGTAACATAGCCGTTATGCTGCGGAATTTTCATCTCAAAATGCCTCTCTCTTTTCTCAAAATTATTTTATGTTATAAAGTTAATACTCAAATCTCTTATTTCTACAAGGTTATTCACATATATATCAAAATGTTCTATTTTAAATTCTGGGATTTACATACATGAGACCCGCTTTCCCTTTCTGTGGGTTTAAAGTGACGTAAAGATCATGTCTTTAAAGAAGTTCTTAAAACGTTATGATTATGAAATGAAACCCATTTATTTTATGCTATTTGGGTTATTTATGAAATGTTTGATGAATATATATGTGGCTCACATGATAATAAATGCAAATTTAAGGGTTCTTCCTGATAACGCTCCAATGCATTGGGTAATGATGTAACCACTAGAGATTACAATTTTCACGATACCTTGGTGAATAACCTTGGTAATTTTCAAATGACGCCTTGGGGATGGACCTTGGTGATATGTTCATGATTTTCTATGTTAAATGATGTATCCACATCTTCAAGTTATGAAAAATGTTATTTTTATTATGAAATGCCTCATGATTTCTTTCTCATGCCTTAAAGTTCCTTTCATGTCCTTATTGAAGTTTCTCAAGTTCACATGTAAAATGTTCCTCTTGTTTCCCTTACTGGGCCTTCTGCTCACCCTTTCTTTTGATGTATGTCCCCAGGTTATGAGATGCAGTAGTGAACCTAGGATGAACTTAAGGGGAAGCCTTTCAAGTGTTTATGAAGAATTCTTTATGTTGTTTTCATGTATTATGTTCCTGGTTTCCAAGACACTAGACCTTAAAGATCCTCAGTTTTGTGTAATGTAATGAATGTTTATGTTATAAAAAGGCGGGATGTTATATTTCACACTTCATGTCTTTGTCCACTTGGTGAAGGAGGATAAGAAGATCTGGTAGAGACTTCTCAATGTTGTTCATATTGAAATTCACAACAAAGCTGAATAATCTATGAGAAATTTATGTGAGAATTAGATCGATACCCGGTTCTTTATGGAATTTAAACCCTAGAACCTCTAGATTCTCAATGTAGCCAATGAGCATGACTACGTGAGGCCTAGCTAGGGAACCCTCTCCATGCTTACTCTGAGAGAGTTCCTTGGAGATCTCAAACCAATCATTTCTTTATATCTCATGGTAAAGACCACAGAGGTGATTAATCATTCTATAGGAATCCATGTTTTCGTGAGACTTCACGAGTTTAGAAGACATTGATGATAACATAAAACATTGAACGCCGACCGTGTCATTCATATATTTTTAATCGACTAGTAACTCTTCATCACTCACCTATTGGGAAGGAAGATCACGTAGTGAGTACTTCATCACATAAGATTTCTATTCATGGAATAGAATTTCCCAAAGACATCTAAACCATTCTTGTATATTTCTACCAGTGAGGATGTTATTGTTATCTAGTATTGATCATAGGGATAGTGTTGTTGACAAGTTTTTCATTTTTATTCTACAATTAGCAGAGCAGTTAATTAGTAACTTATTGATTACATTTTATGAGAAATAATAAATTAATTTTATTAAGTATCCAACTATCTTATCAAGTCACAATGACCCTCACCATTGAATTCAGTATATCTAGTTTCCAGGAAATTCTAGTGGCAAGGATCCATATTCCCCTTCACAAAACCCTAACAAGGGTTGGTCAATCTATTTGATGGTATTTAGGTATGAAGGTCTTTGAAAACTACAAGCTTGCATCTCCTTGATCCATTTAGTGGACTCCCCAATCCTTAAATCCTACCTTGGACTTCCTCAACACTTGCCTCCAAATTTACACCAAGTCTAGTAAGGATTACTCTTATTGATGTAAAATGGTTAAGTCAACCCAATACTTTGACAGGTGATTCCTATATAAAAGTATGTGTCCCAACAAGGGTTAGTCAAACACATAGTTTTATTGAGTCTTTCCCTTAATAATGTAACAGAAGGCTTAGTCTGAAATAATATTTTATTAAGGGATTTTTTATATCGTATAAGTAAATCGCCTTATCATCTTCATCACATGCTCATTAATATTAAGTGGAAATTACTTAAGTGATTAACCATTTCTTGATAATATTTACACATAAGCCTAGTTTATTTTAGTTCCATCATTCATTCTTATTAATTCATTAATTATGTATTCACAACAAAAAATCCATAATGAAAAATTATGCAACTGACAGAAATAAAATAAAGTAAAGGGAATGATCATGAGCCCTTATAATAGTTAGTTTATCTAGAGGTTGATAAACTAACTACTGACCTACGAGAGAAACCCTTGAACCATTTATGGTTAGTGTCTATAACTTTCCACATATCCACCTTTGTATCTCCTTGGATTGGTTTCACCTCAACTCCTTACTTGAACCACCTCCACAAGCTTGGGTGATCCTTCCATTACATATGCATTTTAACTCACACACAAGTGAGGGGTACAAGGGGGGTTTACCTAAAAGAAACCATGGACACATAGGCCCTACATATTAATGAGGAGAGATGGCACACATACCAATAATTTTATTTAAAATAAATTAAAAGGAAAACAATCACATACAAAGGTCTGGTCTAGCTCATGATCATCCACATACATGCAACAAAATATGCATTTAATAAAACTATCAGTCAATTATTTAATCGTTCTTATTAAGATAAATCTCGCTTGAATCGATTAATTATTATCTTTAACTAATCAATCCTTCTATATTAATATTTTTTTAATTTTCCTGTTATTCTCATCCATAAATATGGATGTAACATAGTGAAAACCCATTGAAATCTACATGATGTGTAATTCTGAATATTACATAAACATTAATGTTTTAATTTTGTGTAATTTGGTAAATTACACAACATGTACTTCCGACTACACTACGTGTACTGCCTTCACTGTCTTATCTAAAGTACATGCCTAGGGACTCGGTGTGTGAGGGGTACTTCAGAAATCTTGGAGTACACGATGTATGTAGTCGGCCACACACCATGCTATCTTCGGGTTACATGGTTACTAGTTTGCTTAACCGTGTATGGGATACATGGTTTGGCCCTTTCCCCAAAGGGACTACATGTAGAGACCTGTATCTTGACGTACATTGACATCACATTACTTTTGCGGAATACTTAGTACATAACAAAAACACACACACAAGGACCGTAATAGTTTAGTGTCTTTGGAAACTCGGAATATAATCTTCTAATCGTGCTGAAAGATCTTCAATATCTCCCATTAAGATCTTCTTTTTTTTATACCTAAAACCTTTCTTCATATCCAGGGGAAAAGAAAACATAAAAGGGTGAGCTCAAATGCTCATTAAGGGTAAAAAAAAAGAAATATCAATCACATCATATTCATAAAAACATAACATTTTGGAAATCTTAACCTGCAAAAGAGATCACAATTTCATAACATGGAATAAATCATGGCAGTGAAATGTAATCACAATAATCATAACTGAAAACACAAAACTTTGTGGCATTCACACATAATCATAGAGAATAATTCCTTGTTAGTCAAGACTCATTGCCAAGACTATCTGAGTGGACAAAGTCCCTTTCTGAACCGAGTCACCCTCGTTTCAGTCCTGTTTCACTGAACCGGTATAACCTACCATTCCAGCCATGTCTATCTCATGAGATATAAAATCTTTACCCAATGCATTGGAGGGAGATATAGGTCACACCCATCTCATAATGATACCATTCTTATGTGTGCCACAAAATCATAAATCATACATCATTTCATAACCCATGTAATAAAGATGGGAATCTTAAACATTGTGACATCATAAAATAATTCATATAATCAAATCAATGTAATAGTAGGGATAAAAACAGAACCCTTTATTATCTTAGATGGAAGATAATTTTGATAAAACACTTGAAATGAATTCTTGAGGAAAATATCCTTTCTTCTTTAAAAACATTTTTCCTTTATTAACATGTCATAAAACTTTAAACTAAAAGAAGTTGATTAAAAATAAACTTGAAAACTTGTAAAGGAAGCTTCTTGGAAATAATTTTTTAAAAATACATTCATGCAGTATAAGTTAAAAAAAACATTCTTCGTACTTTTGTCGGAATAGTCAAAAAGTACCTCGTACGAAAAACGCCAAAAGATTCCTTTTATATCTTTTACTAAAAACTCACCGAAGGGTAAAATTGGATATAAATATTTTATAAGGATATAAATATTACATATTGAGGAAACATGGATGTGGATGATAAAATACACCCCAGTAAATACCAAAGTATAAACAATCTCGGATAAAAATGAGATTGTGATATTTTCCCTTACCTTAGGTCCGATTTGCTTCGTAAGTGTCCAAACCTCCTGTATAATGATTTAAATAATGTCATTGACTTATTACAGAATCATATTCATTGTTATTATATCATATACGGTTCACTTATTACTTTATATTACCCGTTCTTTTGTAAATTCATGTTAAAGTAGTGTTTTGGGTAAAATCGTCTCATTTGTCGTTCGTGTTTTAACTTGTAATTATTCATATGATTACTTAGATCATTATTACATAATTATAGAATATAAAACATGATTTATATATAATATATATTCATAATATACATATATATAATGGATCGATAAATGGAAAGAAATACACCATTCATGGAGACGGTAGGCCGTACGTACGCATGAACGTTGTTTTCTTTTCGTTATTGAATTGAGTGGAATTAAGTAGATGACATACATATATATAAACATAAATCTAGTAGCTTTATAATGTCATATATTTCATTATTATTTCTTATATATACTTTATAATCATTCTTAAATGGTTAACATGGAGAATGAATCTCATCGCGTCGTGGAGACGGTAGTCCGTACGTACGCACGAGAGATGATATCATTTCCATAATTATTGAATTGAATTGGAGTGGTTGATACAATATATCATAGTCAATATTATGTTCTAATAACTATGTATAGTTATTCTTTACACCATTATACCCATCCATGTAAGGTGGTGGTGGAAAATAGATTACACCACGGCGTGGAGACGGTATTCCGTACGTACGCACGCGCGGTGATTTCTTTTTCCGTAGGATGGATAGAAGGTGAAATAGGGTTGTTTCATACTTATAATAACATATCAGTATATCAGTGATACTGATGTTATTACTTCATAATGAAAAAATCTAAGAAGAAGAAGTGGACGAAGAAATAAAGATGAAAGAATCGGTAACGGACATTACCTCTTCTTTGAAGTGCTTCTTTGAGACCTCCTTTTAGGGCACTAAAATGGGTCTTTGAAGAAGACTAGAACCTCTAAGATGATACTAGGGAAGTTTAGAATAGATTTTGGTAGGGGTTGGCCGATCTTGAATTCTCAAATTGGTGTGAGGAGGAGAGGGAGGAGGTGCCCTTTTATAAGGGAGGAGATGGGCACCTTTGGAATATCTCAAAATATTATTTTATATTAAAGTCAAAATCGGTTTATAATGGTTCCAAAGGGTCTTATTTCTAAGGTAAAGTGGGGATGGGTCTAAATCCTATCAACCAATAGGATTTAGACAAGTTTAGGTTATTATTTTAACCTTATCAATTAGATTTAACTCTAAGTTAAATAATTTAACTTTTACCGTGACTTTTTGTTTTCTTACACTATATGGTTAATACACTTACTATAAAATGCCAAACGAACCCCAAAATGTTTATTATTAATATATATAACCTTATCTAAGTCATTCAGCCGATCCTTAGATTTTTAGGTATAAAATAACAATTAATAATATAATATTTGTTTTAAAAACTATTTTATGTCAATTTTGACACTATTTAGTAATTTATTTTTGTGAAAATCATAACAGAATGATAAGTTCGAAAAAAGTTAATTAAATAAATAATAACATGTCATATTAACCTATAAAATTAGTGGAATTTATAAAAGGTCTCAAATTATATTTATTTTGGTGTTTATAACATCAATTATGTCAATATTTCATTAATAAAATAATTACTGCATCATCATTGTGTCATAAATAAATTAAATTATTTAATGTCTAAAAATTAAAAATAAAATACCATTATGTAGGAAATCGTTTTATCTTTCTAATTAATATTTATAGTCGAATTTATCTTATGTATAACCCCATATTAAAAATTATTTAATTATTAAACTTTGATTTTAACTATTTTAACCATTCTTTAAATAAATTAATAATAAATGTCCTAATCTAATCCAAGTGGGCCTAAATGGTCATATTTTATTCCTAAGTTTGTTTTTGGTCGAATTACACTTATTCAATAGAATTAGGACATGTGTTAGGGTAATAATAATATCATCTTTACCCTTAATTACCCTATTTACTTTTAACCGTGGTAAAAAAAAGTAAAAGTTACTATTCACCAAAAATTATTTTTATCTCATTGAACCACATTTTAGTCCTTGATATTAACCGTGCCTCTCGGATTTTCGAAATTCCACTCACAGAAGCGGTAAAATTAAGTTTTATGAAAAATTCAGTTTTTTAACTACCACCTAGTGGTTTCACTATTCATCAAAAATTAAAAGTTTTCAGAAAAATACCAAAATTTTACCCTAGGCTAATTTCGATATTCCAAATCCAAAAATGAAGTCCATTTTGAAAAATAAAATTTATAAAATTTCAAAAAGTGGTTATTACTATTCATAACGTCTAGTTTTAATAATATTTTAATAGCATATTGTTGTTTAGTGAAACTCGTTATTGCGTACTACACACGCTATCGAGGAAGGTCGCGATTGCGTGTAATGCAAGGCAAATCAAGGATGCGTGTTGTGCAAGATCCTTTTGGTGTAGCATACAACACAAGACATTAATGAAATTAAAAAGAATGTTTTTCATAAAATCTCAGGGTGTTACATTCTACCCCCCTTAAAATGAATTTCGCCCTCGAAATTCGTCGGGGTTATAAATGGTTTACTACTCGAAAGTTTGTTTAATAGAAACCCACATCGTAAAAAGGAATACCAAAACATGGCTTTAAAAACTAAAGTATGAAATGTAACGGTTACCCAAATTAACTCATCACTGGGTTTCCACATAGGAGAACATAGGTGAAAATATGGATATGGAAGAAAAATATAACCATCAAGTTCTGATGGAGAGTGGTAGAGAACATGGCTATAGAAAAGCCAACAATCACAAATCCATAAATTTGTGACGATCTAAGGTACCATCTGATTAATCAGATATAAGACCACTAGGACAACATTTTTGGTTTTCAAGATCGTTTCCCTAAAGTTGAAGAATTTGAATAAATACTTACTTTATTTTGGTACAATCTCACTGTTGTTCGTGCCTTGAACAATTTCCACTTCATCTCTTAAATAAATGAAGTTGAATTTGTTATTCGTGAAGTGTTAGCAAATCATGTGATAGAATGACGGGTCATTCCATCTGTCTAAAACAAAAGGTTAGCAAAAGTTATTAAATATACATAAGTCATTCTATAGTAAGATTAATCATATATGGTTCCTAAAATGGACTTATACTTCATATATCATACTGCTTAATATAATAAAACTAGTTTCTACTAAACAGGGACTTCCTGTAGGCCAGTGGTAGGCGATAAAGGCCAGTCGCACTTCGGTTGTGGGTTCGATTCCCACAGCCTTGGCCAACGCGATGGGCTGTCGCCCGTCCTGCAGGTTGTCCTTTTTCTAAAACTACATTACTATAAAATCCCATTAGTAATATCAAAAAAAGTTCTATCCTTAAACAATACTTAGAATATGTCCAACATAATCCATTCCAATATTTAGGCTTATCTAAAATACTTCGGTCCAAATTCATTTATCCCCCATATATATATATATTGTTGGTCACATTCCAATCATGTGAATACCTTAATCATGTATTCTCTTGAAAAATGAATACCCATTGAACCATAGTGAAAACATGAATGCAGTTAAAAGTTAACACTTTCCACATACCAAAATCCTCAAAATTCTATATACTCAAACCATGATATCACTTAGTCCTTATATCAATCATGAGCTCATGAATACTTTTAAACATTTCATTTTCTCGTTTTCCCTTCATTATGCGCATATCATCTTATTTCCAAAAAAAATATCTCAATCACTTTGAAAACCACATTAGACCAACACATAAATATTCCAATACTTTATGATACCACATTATTTTGGAATCCCATTACACAAACACTTAATCATTCCACCACATCATTGTCATATTCAACATCGCCAATAGTGATCGCATGTGACTTCCCTTTGTCCTTTGCCTTCAGTGGTTGCTCATGTTGATCATCACTAACCCTTGGATTAGGGCATTTATTAGCATAATGCCCTATTTCCTTGCACTTGAAGCATTGAAGTGTTGGTGGTGCGTTCTATGCAGTGTTTTCTTTATTAACATCATTAGAATCCCTTTTTTCCATTACTTCGACACTCCGCTGCTCAATGGCCTTCTTTTCCACACTTAAAACATTTTCTAGTCCCTTTAAGGCAATCTCCACCATGCTTCTTTCCACACATTGTGCATAAGTAAATATTCATCTTCTTTTCACCATTATTCTGAGATTTCTCCTTGAACTCCATCTTTCGTTTCTTGTCAAAACCATGAGATGGATATGTAACACCAACTTCCATTTCTACCTTGATAGCACACCGCACAATTTCTTCATAGCTTCTGAAGTCTCTTATAGCTAATGCCCTTCGAAGACTTGGTTTTAAGCCACTGAAAAATCGATCAACTTTACTTTCAGGTTGGATGATAATGCCAGATGCATGCCTTGCAAGTCTTGTAAAATTCTCTTTGTATATACCAACAGATTCATCATCCTTTTGCTTTAGTTCAAGAAACTCCTTCTCCATCTTTGTTCGAAGAATATGATGGAAGTACTTATTGAAAAATATGTTCTTGAACTTGTCCCATTCCATGGACTCAATTTAATCTCTTTGCCTCGTATTCTTGATAAGATTCCACCATTGATCAGCTTCACCTTCCAAACGATATACTGCTAAGATGACTATATCATGTTCAGAACATTGAAGAACTGAAAATATCTTTTCAGTGGTACTGATCCATTGTTCAACAAGAAGTGGATCAGAAGACCCACTAAAAGAAGGTGGATGTTTCCTCATGAAGGACTCAATAGAATATTGTTCCCTTCTCTGCTCATTTGGAAGTCCAGAATGATTCATAGCTTTTGTAAGTATAGCAATAAGATTTTTCACTCCATCTCCCATAACATTTGTTTGTTCAGGAGGAAAATCATTGCATTGTCCATTGCATTGATCAACACGGTTCCTTCGGGTTCCAGCCATCGTCTAAAACCCAAAAAGAATAGTGTGAGAGGAAAAAATCATGCTAGGGAAAACAACATAATAAAGGGGGAGTACCCTCAATATCTAACATCTTAGGTTAAATTCTAAGATCGTTAGTGCAATTCTAGGACTATAACCTATACGTATACTTAACCTTAGAGACATCCCTAGACATACCTTAGAAATATCTCTAGGGACCTCACTAAACTTCTCACATCCTAGTTTCCAAAGGTTGACTAAACCTTTCCTCTGATACCAACTGTAGAGACCCGTATCTTGACGTACATTGACATTACATTACTTTTGCAGAATACTTAGTACATAACAAAAACACACACACAAGGACCGTAATAGTTTAGTGTCTTTGGAAACTCGGAATATAATCTTCTAATCGTGCTGAAAGATCTTCAATATCTCCCATAAAGATCTTCCTTTTTTTTATACCTAAAACCTTTATTTATATCCTGGGGAAAAGAAAACATAAAATGGTGAGCTCAAATTCTCAGTAAGGGTAAACAAAAGAAATATCAATCACATCATATTCATAAAAACATAACATTTTGGAAATCTTAACCTTCAAAAGAGATCATAATTTCATAACATGGAATAAATCATGGTAGTGAAATGTAATCACAATAATCATAACTTAAAACATGAAACTTTGTGGAATTCACACATAATCATAGAGAATCATTCCTTGTTAGTCAAGACTCATTGCCAAGACTATCTTAGTGGACAAAGTCCCTTTCTGAACCGAGTCACCCTCGTTTCAGTCCTGTTTCACTGAACCGGTATAACCTACCATTCCATCCATGTCTATCTCATGAGATATAAAATCTTTACCCAATGCATTGGAGGGAGATATAGGTCCCACCCATCTCATAATGATACCATTCTTATGTGTGCCACAAAATCATAAATCATACATCATTTCATAACCCATGTAATAAAGATGGGAATCTTAAACATCGTGACATCATAAAACAATTCATATAATCAAATCAATGTAATAATAGGGATAAAAACAGAACCCTTTATTATTTTAGATGGAAGATAATTTTGATAAAACACTTGAAATGAATTCTTGAGGAAAATATCCTTTCTTCTTTAAAAACATTTTTCCTTTCTTAACATGTCATAAAACTTTAAACTAAAAGAAGTTGATTAAAAATAAACATGAAAACTTGTAAAGTAATCTTCTTGGAAATAATGTTTTAAAAATCCATTCATGCCATATAAGTTAAAAAAACATTCTTCGTACTTTTGTTGGAATAGTCAAAAAGTACCTCGTACGAAAAACGCCAAAAGATTCCTTTTATATCTTTTACTAAAAACTCACCGAAGGGTAAAATTGGATATAAATATTGTATAAGGATATAAATATTACATATTGAGGAAACATGGATGTGGATGATAAAATACACCCAAGTAAATACCAAAGTATAAACAATCTCGGATAAAAATGAGATTGTGATATTTTCCCTTACCTTAGGTCCGATTTGCTTCGTAAGTGTCCGAACCTCCTGTATAATGATTTAAATAATTTCATTGACTTATTACAGAATCATATTCATTGTTATTATATCATATACGGTTCACTTATGACTTTATATTACCCGTTCTTTTGTAAATTCATGTTAAAGTAGCGTTTTGGGTAAAATCGTCTCATTTTTCGTTCGTGTTTTAACTTGTAATTATTCATATGATTACTTAGATAATTATTAAATAATTATAGAATATAAAACATGATTTATATATAATATAAATTCATAATATACATATGTATAATGGATCGATAAATGGAAAGAAATACACCGTTCATGGAGACGGTAGGCCGTACGTACGCATGAACGTTGTTTTCTTTTCGTTATTGAATTGAGTGGAATTAAGTAGATGACATACATATATATAAACATAAATCCAGTAGCTTTATAATGTCATATATTTCATTATTATTTATTATATATACTTTATAATCATTCTTAAATGGTTACCATGGAGAATGAATCTCATCGCGTCGTGGAGACGGTAGTCCGTACGTACGCACGAGAGATGATATCATTTCCATAATTATTGAATTGAATTGGAGTGGATGATACAATATATCAGAATAAATATGATGTTCTAATAACTATTTATAGTTATTCTTTACACCATTATACCCATCCATGTAAGGTGGTGGTGGAAAATAGATTACACCACGGCGTGGAGACGGTATTCTGTACGTACGCACGCGCGGTGATTTCTTTTTCCGTAGGATGGATAGATGGTGAAATAGGGTTGTTTCATACTTATAATAACATATCAGTATATGAGTGATACTGATGTTATTACTTCATAATGAAACAACCTAAGAAGAAGAAGTGGAAGAAGAAATAAAGATGAAAGAATCGGTAACAGACATTACCTCTTCTTTGAAGTGCTTCTTTGAGACCTCCTTTTAGGGAACTAAAATGGGTCTTTGAAGAAGACCAGAACCTCTAAGATGATACTAGGGAAGTGGATAATAGATTTTGGCATGGTTTGGCCGAGCTTGAATTCTCAAATTGGTGTGAGGAGGAGAGGGAGGAGGTGCCCTTTTATAAGGGAGGAGAGGGGCACCTTTGGAATATCTCAAAATATTATTTTATATTAAAGTCAAAATCGGTTTATAATGGTTCCAAAGGGTATTATTTCTAAGGTAAAGTGGGGATGGGTGGAAATCCTATCAACCAATAGGATTTAGACAAGTTTAGGTTATTATTTTAACCTTATCAATTAGATTTAAATCTAAGTTAAATAATTTAACTTTTACCGTGACTTTTTGTTTTCTTACACTATATGGTTAATACACTTACTATAACATGCCAAACGAACAAAAAATTGTTTATTATTAATATATATAACCTTATCTAAGTCATTTGGCCGATCCTTATATTTTTAGGAATAAAATAACAATTAATAATATAATATTTGTTTTAAAAACTATTTTATGTCAATTTTGAAACTATTTAGTAATTGATTTTTGTGAAACTCATAACAGAATGATAAGTTCGAAAAAAGTTAATTAAATCAATAATAACATGTCATATTAAGCTAGAAAATTAGTGGAATTTATAAAAAGTCTCAAATTATATTTATTTTGGTGTTTATAACATCAATTATGTCAATATTTCATTAATAAAATAATTACTGCATCATCATTGTGTCATAAATAAATTAAATTATTTAATGTCTAAAAATTAAAAATAAAATACCATTATGTAGGATATCTGTTTATCATTCTAATGAAAATTTATAGTCGAATTCATCTTATGTATAACCCCATATTAAAAATTATTTACTTATTAAACTTTGATTTTAACTATTTTAACCATTCTTTAAATAAATTAATAATAAATGTCCTAATCTAATCCAAGTGGGCCTAAATGGTCATATTTTATTCCTAAGTTTGTTTTTGGTCGAATTACACTTATCCAATAGAATTAGGACATGTTTTAAGGTAATAATAATATCATCATTACCCTTAATTACCCTATTTACTTTTAACCGTGGTAAAAAAAAAGTAAAAGTTACTATTCACCAAAAATTATTTTCATCTCATTGAACCACATTTTAGTCCTTGATATTAACCGTGTCTCTCGGATTTTCGAAATTCCACTCACAGAAGTGGTAAAATTAAGTTTTATGAAAGATTCAGTTTTTTAACTACCACTTAGTGGTTTCACTATTCATCAAAAATTAAAAGTTTTTAGATAAATACCAAAATTTCACCCTAGGCGAATTTCGATATTCCGAATCCAAAAATGAAGTCCATTTTGAAAAAAAAAATTTATAAAATTTCAAAAAGTGGTTATTACTATTCATAACGTCTAGTTTTAATAATATTTTAATAGCATATTGTTGTTTAGTGAAACTCGTTATTGCGTACTACACACGCTATCGAGGAAGGTCGCGATTGCGTGTAATGCAAGGAAAATCAAGGATGCGTGTTGTGCAAGCTCCTTTTGGTGTAGCATACAACACAAGACATTAATGAAATTAAAAATAATGTTTTTCATAAAATCTCGGGGTGTTACACTACACACCATGTCTAGTGTGCCACATGGAATGTAATTTAGTTGACCATGTTATAGTCTATCTTGGTTAACATGCTGTGTAAGAATTAACTACACCACATGTCATTAATGTACACAGATTGAGTAATTACCGAATTACTCTCGATGCACTGAACACAACTACATGGTGTGTAATCCAGATCTCATGATGTGTATGTTAGATTACACGGCATGTAACTCTAAATACACGGCATGTACTATCATGTTACCTATACAGAATCGATGGCTCCTCCTGATCAGATCCTCGATATAATTTTAATCAAAAAATTATTTGTTTTTATTAGATGTGTGAGAAATGAAAAGAGGAAGAACAAATCTCGAAATTCATATTACAAGAATGATTAAACATGAATTGAAAAACTATATTATTATAGAGTAAATCATCAAATAATTATAAACAAAGATAATCCCACTTTGATACCATTTTTAGGTTCCGGACGTAGCGGAAGCGTGGCTGTTGGGAGGGCCTAACTTTGATTTTCTTTTTGTAATCAATGACCAATCCGGGATCAAAACAACGATGAACGTCTATATCCATGGATTGAAATAAAATATTTATACAAAGAGAAGAATAGTGATGGATCTGATAAAGAGGATCTTCAACATCATGTTTATAATTAATTTAATAATTTCTGAAGAAATTAAATACATGGGTCTTCAGTACTTTCTTCATTGATGATCATTGCTCATATGGAATGACCCTTCTTGATTGCTTTCGTTGCACTTGTGAGGATCCAAAGCATAATCCCTCTACCATTGATCCACATAGGCTCCAATGGCCTCTGATCAGTACCACTCATTCTCTGGGTGCTAGCATAGTGGAACGATGTCTTGCATCGATCATTCTTGATTTATCATTCTTCATACTTAAATAAATTCTCTCGTTCTAGAGAGGGAGAGATGAGAGGAGTCGAGAGAGAAAATATTTGGCTCAACAAATATCAGTTCACCAGGGTTTGGCACAATATACGTACCTACCTATTAATTGACATGGGGTTTCAGTTACAATATTTAATTGTGAAACAACAATTATGTGCAATTATAACTATTAGATAAAAACAATTCCAAATAATTAAAATAACAATACCATTATTTGTAGTGCACTATCTTTTACAAAATAGAACCATTCATGAAATCCTGTGCCACATAATGGTAAAAGTATTATTATTATTTCTTGAGCCAATTATATAAACATTATTTACCAACTTGTAAATAATTAATTTATCAGTGGAAAAGGTCTTGATCAGTTCGAACTCCACTTCCATTTATTGAACACCTTTATAAAATATTTTATTCTCTAAAATAAATATTTTTATTTCAAAAATAGTAAATAAATATTTATTAAATGTTCAATAAAATAAATAAATAAATTTTAATCACAATTCGGTAAATAAATATTTATTTAATGTATGCGATCATTTTAAATTGAAAAAAATATTCATTAGTCTTGATAATAATATACATTCCATTAATTAAATTCAAATATAATTTAATCGAGACCACTAGAAACATTGAGTTTGTGACCTTCTAGGATTATTTATCATTGGAATTTGGCAGGATTGCATAAAGTCCATGATTACTGTCTATCAATGGTCCAAGGCACCCAAAAGAAAGAATGTAATGTCGTAATGATGACATCCACATACGAATACTCAGTGTGTAATATAATCCATTTTTCACAATATCTCTTCAAGAAGGTTTCATGATAGTTTCATCAACCTATATGATTGATACATCATTCTTTGAATACCTGAAATAAACTCTTCTTTACACCATTTCCATGAAATTTAGGGCAACAGTTCCATTTTAATCAAAGTGATGATATATCAACTTCCATAAATGGATGGGAAAAATCCTTCCTTGACTTATTCGTTAATAACATGCCATTCATGACGCTCCCAATTTACCCTACTTACCGTCAATATATGGAATACTGATTTTTTTTCAGAAAATCTAAGTGTGTGAGTCATGACATGTATTAATGATAATATTAAAGTCTAAGGACCAATTCACATGCTCATAGATAGAAATATATGATGACACCAAAACATGTAGAATTCCTACTAGCATGTCTGTTCTCATAATCTCCCACCTTAAATATTACCAAGTGCAAACTTCATGAGAAGAAGTATCATCTACTTATGAGTACTCACACTCGATGGTCTATATACTATGTTTCCCATAATAGTATTCCATCCAACTATAGAACTGTATTTAAGATTATTTGCATAGCACTTCAAGGTTATCATCATAGCGGGGAACTTCTATGACCTTATTAATGCAACAAATACTCTAGGATATTATTACATTATAGTCATGTAGAAGAATGAAAATTTTGTAATAAGATGTTTAATATTTAAATAAATTAAACATTCATGTAATCAATGTACAAATAGTTGGTTCTAGGACACCAACTCCAACGCTTTTTGGGTTGAGTTGTACTATTTTTCTATACTTTGTTCCATCTATTTTTTTTCTTTCCTTTTGTATTTCTTACTACTCCCCCTTCTATTCGGGGTGTCCTACTGGGTATGTTTATACTCACCTTTGCATGGTATTTTCTCACACATATCATACCTTATAAAGACAATAGACAGGGTTGATTGTGACTTTAGGGAGCTTAGGGATATAGGTGCCCAGACCACGTACGGTGGTCACAGCTTGGATTTCAGGAGCGAGGGTCTCTCAGCTGTTTACTTTTTTCCGGTTTTCCATCAGGTTGATACACTAATCTTCTTGGGTGTATATTTTTCCCCTTTAACTTTCTATACTCATACGTTTTTTGTGGTCCATTCATATTTTGGTTTATTTACAGCATGTTGCATCTTTTTATTCATTCATTATGCACTTTTGCAACGAGTTTGTTGTGTGTGTGAATACAGGTTCTTAGGAAAAGGCCCCGAGTATGTTTTGACTTTGGATCTTGTCACCACCCCTCTGTCCTATGAAGGTGGGCTTGAGTTATTTGTGGATCGTGTCTCATCATGGGTTGGGTCATGACACCAACTATTGGTAAAATGCATGACTATATGATGTGTGGTTCATAAGAACAGACATAGTGTAATTCAGAATTCTATGACACTAGGGTTTCTGGCGGAGAAAAATATCACACAACCATGTGGCTATCCTACACGTTGTGTGACCCTAGATAGTCTGACTTGCTGTGTATAAGGAGTACAGACCCATGGAATATATGGTGGACCACACACCCTATAGGAAACGGCTACACCCCGTGTACTACTTAGTGAAACACAATTCAGGCATAGGCACACGTTGAGTGTCAATCCTTGACCCCACGCATCATGTGATTGGACTCACACACCATATATTTGACTTTTATATTCCATGTTTAGCATCATTTCACGACTAAGTGGTGGATTTAGGAGGACATTTCATGTACCCCTTTTACACATCATGTATTTACCTTTACTTAGATTAAGACCTTCATGCAATTTCTTCTAAGTGGATTACCACATTAAATGTAGAGGTAGATTCTCTGACCCCTAGATAAATACAACTATCCCAACCACTATTCTTGTTATGTGATCCATTTTCCATGGGTAGGGTCATGTATCCCATCACCAATACTCGGGTCATGATCCCATATTCCTTCTCTCATCGGGCCCGAGGTCATGATCCCATATTCCTTCTCCCTGGGTATGGTCATGTATCCCATCACCAATACTCGGGTCATGCAATTCTCTCCTACATGACAATACATTTGGTGTCAAGTATCTCCATGTGGCCTAGATCATGATCCTCTGTATATTAGTTGAATCACCTTTCTAAGGTGTCTTCCTATGAAGGGTGTGCTACCTTCGTACTTTTTTGAGATGTCCGATGATATGGCTTCATGAAGCCACATGTTGACCGCAGATCGTTTGGCTAGTTATGAAGACTCTAACAATACCCAATGTCTTGAGTACCTCCTATGAATATATCTCGGTTCTATTTTCTTTACCCTTTTGATTATGGTTTTGAGTTGACTATTTTATCTTGATGATTTACAATTTGGTATTTTCAGGGTGTCTTATTGGGTATGTATGTACTTACTCTTGCATGGGTTTTTCTTACATGTGTCATGTATTATATAGATTATAGGCTATATGATGAAGATCTTGGTGGTCTTAGAGTGGGTGGATCTTAGCGGTGGTTTGTGGCTATATAGTAGGACTGTGCTCATATTTTGGAGTTGATGCGATATGAAATTTTTCCCTAGATTTTAGATTGGAACTAATTTCCTATGCTAGGCCTTTATTTTCCCTATTTCACTTTGTTTATGTTTTGTTGTACTCACTTGTGGGATTTTAGAGGTTGTGCATGAATTTACTTATCTAGTTGTTTCCTTTCTAAATTACTCTATATATATCTATGTGGAGATATAGGTGTGTGTGCATACAGATATATTAGGCTAATTCCTCCCATATGTGTGTGACATGTCTATTCGGTGCTATAAATTAATCCCTACCCTATTGTAGGTGGGTTTGGGGTGGCACACTCAGTTTACCACTAGCTAGGTGAGATCCAGTTGGGTGGGTCATGTCAGAGTGGTATCAGAGCCTTGGATTTTCCTAGGATGATGTATGGAGATATAGTAGTTATAAGGATTTGTTTGGGAAATAGAGTAATGATGTTGAAGTATTTTGAGTTCTTCTCATGGGCCAAGAACCCCAATGCTGGTGTGGTATCTAGTGTATCCATTCACTGATATTTTGATAAACTGCTTTTCAACTAGTACACTGAGATAGTAGTTGCAGAAAAAACAATGTTACATGAATCATATAAGAATGTGTTGTGGTTTTCATGTACTTCTTGATTCTACGCCCCATATATTCTCTATTAATTGTGGTACATCATGACTATTAAAAGATGACTCCACGTAGACAGCTGTTAATGATTCCATGTCAAGATCACAATAGTGATTATCTTAGTGATGAGGCCTCAGTTAAGGGTCCTATTCAGGAGATGTTCCCTCTAGGTGGATAGTGATCAGTGTCCCCAACCATTGAGTAGTGAGAAGACCTGCCCTCGGTAGAACAAATTGATGTTGATCTTTATGGGATTAAAAATATCATTATAGCCTTGTCAGATGATGATGGATGTAGATTGAGCATGCTCTATGAGTTTTAAATATAGAATCTACAACTAGTCTTCTCCATGGTGTGAACCCCTATAAACAAGATGGTGGTGCTCACAACTAGTCTTCTCACTGGAACGATAAGATAATGGTGGAACTTGGTGACATAGATGCAAGATGAGGTGAATCTCCCTTCGAATGAGTTTCACCATCTCTTCTAGGAGATGTTTTTTCCAACAACTCTATGACTGGTTCATATTCAAGATCTACTCGAGTTGAAATAGGGTTGCATATTCATGGTAGAGTATGCATCTAGGTTCACTGACCTCACATGATACTCTATTGATATGATGTGTGATGAGTACTTTTAGGAACATACATTTGACAGGGGGACTTATAAAGATGTATGAGCTAAGGTAGTGCCTCTTTGTATTTCCACATACACTAGGGTGTTAGAGCATGACTTGGTGGTGGAGAAATTTCTAGTAGAACAGACAAAGTTAGAAATTTTTAATAGTGGTAACCTAAGAGAAGTGACCTCCACAACATGAGGTCAAAATAGAGCTTCAGGACATCGACACTTGAGGTGTTCCCAAGGAAATTTTAGTACAGAGGACCGGTGGCTGGAGGTTCACAATGGGGATCCAATAAGATGAGGGAAAGGTGTTTCTTCTCTTGTGACAAGTGAGGTCATGTTGCTTAGGAATTCCTGACCCTCCATGTAGTAGTAGATGGTCAGTTAGTGGATGAACCACTACATCATAGGCATCGATGTCACTAGGGACCTCCCAAGGGTGGTCAAGGAGATCCTTAGAGAGGTGATCATGGTGGAGGAGTTGTAGATGGTGGTCGATGTTACGATCCAATGTTACCACCACTACCTCTACATGTACCATGACATGATTAGAGGGATAGTGGTCAGGGGCATGAATAGTTTTAGGTAGTTGAGGCGTATGGCCCAAAGGCTCCTGACATGATTCAAGGTACGATCTATGCATTTTGAACTATGGAATTATTTTTGATAGTCACAGGTTTGATCCATTATTTTTTTTCCTTATCCATTGTCTGAGAACTAGATATCCAAGCAGATAATCTCACACAACACTTGAATTTAGAGACACCCACTGGACGGGATTCTATGATCAAACATTTCTATCAATAGTGTAATTTTTCTATTGAAGGATATAGATTTACAAGAGACCTTTTCATAGATTTGATGAGGCTGTATGATTCCATTCTTGGTATATATTGGTTATTAACTATCCATACCCATATTGATTGTTTTTGGTAGAGGATAAGGTGAAATTGGGATGATGGGTCATGATTTTCCTTCATTGGTGGGAAGGAATTCTAGGAAGAGTAGGCCAGGCTCATGTGTAGGAGATTAAAAATGATCTCCCTTCAGTTGTCTATATTGAATATTGGTACAATGGAATCTATGAGAATTTGATTCCATATAGTAGTTGAGGAGTAACCAGATGTCTTTCCTGATAAAGTACTTAATTTTCCTCTATGTTGGGTGGGGGTGGAAATTCGATATCAAATTGCACCCATGGACCACTCTAATATCTTTAGTAGCCTATAAAATGGATCCAGATGAGATTTGAGAGTTTAGGATGTAGTTGTAGAACCGTAATAAGAAGGGATTTATTGGACCCAGTGTGTCCCATAGGTTAGCTCGAATATTATTTTTCAAGAAGGAGGTTGAAATACCAAGGTTATGGGTGGATTACCATCACCTAAATCAGGTGACCATTAAGAATAACCATCCACTATCTAGGATATAAGACATCTTTGATTAGCTGATTGGGGACAAGTGTTTCTCAAAGATGGAACTCCTATAAAGCTATCAGCAGTTGCAGGTACGTGAGGAGGATATACCAAAGACAGAATTATGATTCCACTGTAGTAATTACTATTACCTAGTGATTCCCTTCGATGTGAAGAATTATCCAGCAATTGTTATGAGACTCATAAAACAAATATTTCAGACTTTCTTAGACCAGTTAATTAAGGTATTTATCAATGAAATTCTCAATTACTCAGAAATAGAGGTAGAGCATTTAATGATAGTTTTGGGAGCACTTCATGAACACCAGTTGTATGGAAAACTCTCAAATTTTTAGTTCTGGATTTGAGTTTTCCACTTTCTGGGACATGTCATCTTAGAGATGTTGTAGCTATGGACCTACTAAATATTAAGGAATTTCTTTCTTGGGATCCACCTAAATCATGATGGTAGTATAGATATTTCTTAGGTAAAATGAATATTACTGGCGATTCATCCAAGAATTCTCCAAAACCATTACTCTTTTGATAGTCTTGACCTATAAATGGTATCCTTTTTTTGGTTGGAGATGTTCCAGAAGGCATTAGAGGAGATGAAATAGAGGTTGAAGAGTGCTCTCATACTAAGATTTTTAGAGGAGGGGGCTGAATATGTAGTGATCTACAATGTCTCTGGACCATGTCTCGAGTGTGGGTTGATGCAGGGGAAGATAGTGATACTGTATAGTTATAGGTAGCTAAGACCCCATGAGAATAAAAATGTGACACAGGATTTGGAGTTGGAGGCTATAGTGCTCACACTAAATTCTTGGTGTCACTACCTTATGTATGAGTGGTTTTTTTTGTGTTTTATAATCACAAGAGTCTTAGATTCATCTTCACTCATAGATATCTCAACCTAAGATAGAGGTGATGGATGGAGTTCCTGTAGGATTATGACATCAAGATAGTCTATACTCATTGGAAAGGGATTGTAGTGAATGATTATCTCAATAAGAAATATTATTCCCAGTTTATAGGTAAGGTTTTAGGGAATCTAGCCTCATTATAGTTATCTTTTTTGGATGAAGGAGGAACATGCCTTCGATGGATGGTTGTGCCCCCTCTGTTTCTTTATCGAATAATGGAAGAACAACTTGGTGATACTTATTTAGAGATCTTTCATGAATATATATCCATATGAAATTATCTTGAAAGATTATATAATGGTGGGGAGCACATCATCCTCTTCTAGGTACAGATAATGGTTCCATTTGAACTTTGATAAGAGGTGTTAAGGGAGTTTCACACATCTCCCTTAGCAGTACATCCTAGAGTAGAAACGATATACCAAGATCTTTAACTATGGTTTTAGTGAACAAGGATTAAGAAGAGTGATTCTAAGTTAATCTCTTGATCCATCAACTATCTAAAAGTGAAGGAAAAATATTAGGTTCTGGTAGGATTGGCCTTGCCCCTTGAGGTTCTATAATGAAAGTGTGATGATATATCCGTGGAATTTGTGATGGTATTTCCATAGATGATGAGAGGTCATGATTCCATCTGGGTGATCATCGATCAACTCACTATGTTGACCCACTTCCTCACCATTAGAGAGAAAAGTTTGGTGTGAAACTTGTGACTCTTATATATACAAGAGAACATTCGACTTCATGATGTTATTTTAACAACTGTCTCAGACCATGATGTTCACTTAATGTATCGGTAATGGAGAGGGTTATAAGAGGATTTAGGGACTCAATTGTGGATAAGAATGACATTACACCCCCATAAAAATGTAAAAACCAAGAAGACCATTCAGGTACTAGATGGCATGCTATAAGCATGCATACTGAACTTTGTATGGAGCTAGGAGGATCACATGTCCCTTCAAGAGTTTTCATACAATAAAAATTATCACTATACTATTAGTAAAAAACATTTTAGGACATTTATGGGAGGAATTGGAGTTCACCACTATTCTAGTCAGAGTGGGGAGACTCAGCACTTATGGGGATAGAGTTGGTGCTGGTGATGATAGAGAAAATCTATATTATCCAGAAGTGGATGAGGATAGATCAGAGTTGTTAGAAGTCCTATATAGAACAACGAAGAAGGACTTTGGAGTGTATCAAGGGAGTCTATGTGTTCTTAAAGGTCTCTCCTCGACAAAAATTTTGGATATTTTTCAAAGGTGACTATTTATTTATAAGGTTCATAAGTCCATTTTAGATTCAGTGTGAGGTTGTAGAGGTTTCATACTATTTGTATTTACCTTCGTAGCTCAACTGAGTTCATGAAATCTTCCATGTATCATGGATAAGGAGGTAAATTCATGATCTGTCACATGTTATTGACTGAGGAGATATAGACATTGAATATGGATCCACCTTTTTAGAGTACCCAGTGGTTATTAAGTATCAACAAGAGAAGATCCTTCATTATGGATGATTCCCCTTGTTCACGTTCTATGGTAGCATGAGAATCTTCAAAAGAGATCACAGGAGTAGGAGAACCAAATATGATTTCAATACCCTCATTTGTTTGAGAAACTCCTATTTTTAGTACAAAAATACATGATGGTGGGGAGAGTGAAATAAAACCTTTTTTGTAATTTGAGAAAATTTATAATAATATTTTCAGAGCATGAAGTGGAATTAATGTAGAGTTTCGTGCATCGTGTGGCCCTGATATTGATATATTAAATATATTAATTTCTTCAATTTTTTTTATAAAAATAATGGATTTCCCATCAAATGGGGCTTTGTATGGGGAAAATGAGACCAACATTAAATTTGGAATGTGTGGTTTACCCTATAAATGACATAAGATTCATTCGGATCGGAATTTATATCAATTTTCCATCATGGGTAGATATTGGATGAAATAAATAAAACAATTTAATAAAATAATTTAATCCATATAATTAAATTTCTAACCTATAAAACATATCTATATATTCCCCATTATATGCAATCTCTAGGGTTAACTTCATGATTCTAGGTATTATGGAGAGATGGATCATGGTGGAAAGCATTGGCAGGTGATTTTGGATCAATGATCGATCAAGAACACATCAATGATCACCCATATCTTCAATGAAAATGATGCAAGCTTATTTATTCCCCAAAAATCGATCCATTTTTATAAATGGTCATTGATTTTGTTTATTAATTCTATATTTTTTAATATCATTGTGATGTAGGTTAGTTCTTCTAAGAATCTAATCTATGTGACCAAATCATGGCCCTACCAATTTATTATTTTCTTAGAATTATGAATTAGGAATTTATTTTGTGATGGATATTATCTTTGTTTACTTTATTTTTAAATCCCATTCATGAATGGAGACCAATAAAAACATGAAAATCTTAAATTTATAACTTTTATGGTCTATGGTTTTCTTACTTTATTCTTCATGTGTTTGTTACTGGTAATCTCTTTGGCCAGTGATTCAACTGTTTTTGTGGACTGATTTTTTGTGCAATCAAACAATGGTAATTGGAATTGTAATTTTGGATTCATATTGTTGGATTATATCTTGGAAGAGGAGTGTTAATGATGGTGGGATCCAAGTAAGTGAATGTTATATAGGTTTTCAATGAGCTGAGTTGTGCAGGATGATGAGCTCTCTATGGAAGGTAATAATGATCGGATTTTTCAATGACCGATGGTCAAAATCCATCCTATATATTAAAATTGAAGTTAGTTTAAACATGGTTATTGGATTTTTTATAGTAACCATGATGGTGTAAAATGAAATGAAAAATATTTTGGAAGAAGCCACCTACCTAGAAAATTCATCACTACAGGACATGTAGTACAAAAAAACACACACTGTGTAATACAAAAATTCTATGATACTAGGGTTTATAGAGTAGAAAAATATCACACAACTATGTGGTGAGACTACATATCATTTTACCCTAGATGGACTGACTTATAATGTATATTGAGTATATTCTCAGGGAAGATCGAGTGGACCACACTCCGCATACGCCAAGGACACATCTTATGTACCACTTGGAGGAACATGAATTGGGAAGAGGCACATGATAAGTGACAAAACTCGAGCCCATATTCCATGTGACTAGACTCACATGACATGTTGTGGACTTTTACATGCCATGTTTGGTGGTATTGCATGACCAATTTTCCGATTTTGGAGGACATGTTGTGAGCCCCATGGACATGTTGTGTACTTCCCTTTTCTAAGAGTTGGGCCTTTGAGCAGTTTCTTATGAGTGGATTACTACTTTTAATGTGATGATAGAGTCCCTGATCACCCCTCTATAAGATCATGTATCCCAAATTCTACTCATGTTGTGTGATCCCTTGTCTACAATCCGATCCAAGATAGAGTCACATATCCCCCATCAATCTTGGGGTCATAATACCCTATTATTTCTCCCTATGTAGGGTCAAGTATTACACCAACTACACCTAGGGTGTGAGATCCCCCCTTTCAGGACAATATAGATAGAGTCTGGTATCCCCTAGTGGCCTAGGGTGTGATCCTTTATCCGTGAGTTGAATCCCCTTGCCTAGGGTTTTTTACAGTGAGGTGTATACTACATTTATACTTTTCCAAGATGTATGATGATATGAATTCATGATGCCACATATTTATTACTAATCATTAAACTTCCCATTAATAATCTAAATGTACTGTGTGGCTTAATTACCTCTCATGAGAATATCTAGGTTCTCTTTTCTTTACCCTTTTGATTATGGTTTCAAGCAGACTTTGTGCTCTTGATGACTTACTATTTGGTATTTTTGGGCTATCCTACTAGGTGTATATATACTCACCCATACATGGGTTCTACCAACATGTGTAATTTATTATATATATGAAAGGCTATGCTATGGATATCTAGGCGGTCCTTGCGTTGGTGGTGCTTAGTGGTGATCAATGGATGTATATCGGGACTATGCTAAGACTTTGGAGTTATCATACATAGATTTAATGTTTGACCTTCTTTATAGTTTTGGGACAATATTATCTCCATTTTACTATGTTTGTGTTTTTTCATACACTATTTTGGGGTGTTATAGGTTGTGAATACATTTACTATTCCAGTTTTTTCCTTTTTTGCATTACTCTAGAATATATATAGAGAGAGATATTGTTGTGTGTGTACATGTACATTATTATAAGTCCTAAAACATCTGTGTGATATTACTACTCGGTGCTATTTACTAGAACCTTTCTTATTGGAGGTGGGATTGAGGTGGCATAATTAGTTTACCACCAACCAAGCATGCCCCAATGGGTCAGGTTGTGCTAGTCAAGCCTAAGCCTCTCATGATCACCCAATTCACCGTCTGTAACGTGAAATTTGATACCTAAAACTGATCTCTCATCCTGAGACCCACCTGAGGTTTCTTTACAACTCCACTGATATTTATTCCCTTTGGTTACATTGTTATAGGGAGATCCCAACTATTCAAAGTGTTAAAGAGCACTTATCATGAGCCTAGAAGTCCCAACACCATCCTATAAGTCCCAACACCATCCTATATCATTATCGAGGGTGGTATTTGTGCCAGAACACTTACCTAGTCCCATAAAAACATGAATACATGCACACTCATGCATAAAAAATCATATGAATTTGTAATAAAGGGACCACCTACCTCTATATAAGAGTTACCACCCATGTCATGCTCTGTACATCCTTGACCAAGCCCCTTAATGCCACGTCCAAGATCATACCACCACCTATGCTCTTATATCATGCCACAACATAAAAATAGTTATTAATAAAAATTTATAATTAATTATTCAATTTAATACAAGGAGTAATATTAATCAAAAACTCATCGGGCATTGCCACTTCATCGAAATCACATATAACCTCACACATTCATCCTTTCGGGACCTCTTCTATCCAAGAAGGTATAGATCCCCATTGAATTAGGTAAATTTCACTATTATCTTATGAAATCATTCCTCAAACCCTTTCCCAAATCACATGAACTCAGAGGGTTAAAAACAAGGAACTAAAAACATAAGGAGGATATGAAGAATGCACCTTAAACCAAAATGAAATTATTAAAACATTGTTATTATTCAAGGGTTCTAATGAGAGGAGAGGGAGGGGGAGATATGGATGAATGGAACCTCCTCAACACCTCTCTTACTCCTAAAATTGAATGGGTGTAACTATTAAAATACAATTTTTACCTTGCTAAAAAGACCACCCAGGACCATGATCATGATGTGGCCATTGGGGTCATACTACAACAACTCATCACCAGGACATGCTACGATATGAATATTGTAGTTTCGATTTAACCAAATCAAAAAAGGTATGGGATGATCACTATGGGACACCTCCCCCAATCAATACCATAGTGTATCCCTCCTGGTTGTAGTGCAGTGTAGGTGTCTACAACATAGGCCCCAACTCTATGGTACAACCATCCTCGAGAAAAAAACAAAATCCCTTCCTATAGAGATCAATCCCTGGTGAATTCTATCTAGTACAACATGGACCTCTTACCCTATCCAAAAAAAACTCATTTGGTACTCACCATAACGCAACACCCCCAGGCCATGACATGGTCTGTCTCTTGTAGTAGAATTATATAGTAGGGTTGTCCCAACCCTGATCCAATGTGCACCCAAAGCGCCCGAAACACCTCCAAGGCCTCAATAAACACCAAAAAATATATTCTAATGATATTATAGCCCTAATAATTCTTATTAGAGTTTAAATTATTCAAACGTATCCTTATCCGGTACAAAAAATTCAAATTTTTTCAGAAACAATGACCTATTAAATTTCCAAGCCTTTACAAAGTCACCCTCATAATGCTTCATGCCCTCAAGAAGATGTGATTTTCCTCCAACAATATTTACAGGCCTACCATGGACATCAAATCACATCCATCTATCTATGTTCTATCCCCAAACACTAAGCATAATTCATTTTTCAAACTTAAAATCATAGATCACACTATCCACTAAAATTTGAGACACCAACTCATCAAAATTTCCTATAATTGGTTCATCTATGGGCCTATGGTTCTCCCAAAAAAAAATACTTTTATCACAAATGTAGATTCCATGCCATGGTGCTCCCCACCATAGGAATCAATTATTGAAAATGCACGTCAAATGATCAATCAAAACACTCACTATGGTTTCCACCTCACCACAACCAATTATATACAAAATTATCGCTGGTCCTCTTCTAGATTACCTATATTGAAAATGAACAGTTTCATCCACCAATTTTGTATCACATTACCCAATTATAATGCCTTCATTCCTGGAGACATTGAGAGACTGTCTAAATAAACACACTGAAATATGAACAAAAATCTTATTGTAATTTCAGGGTTGGATCACTACTAACCCCATTAGATGTCAAGCTCTCACTCCGTACACCAACAAACATATGATTTGACTCACTATAGGCTAACATCGACATCTATCTTGATCCAAATACTGACATAAAGACTCCATCCTACTCCACATCTAAATTTCACATCTAGAATTTACCAAGGAACTAGATACAATTATATATTTCATACACACTAATATCTCTATGTCACCTCGACCATCCATCGATCGATCTCACCGCATCCATGACCCTTCTAACACAATGTTCATTCTCCCATGACTGATTCAATGCTTATCTCCCCATGAGTATTATAATTATATCTCCACTAGACTGAACACCCAATATCCATAACCCATACCCTATCCATTACTGAATTCAACTACTATACATAATTTCCCCACTCATACCCAAGCACCAACACATAACACTGATCACCACCCATTCCCAGTTCACCAAGAAAATTATCCTCGACATCCACCAAACTTCATCCACAATGAGGGATACATACTCTAATATCCAATGGTTCACTACCCACTATATGGATCCCCATACACCACTCCATGATCATAATTTCAAGAGGTTCTATCATTATACGTGTATATGTCTTCTACACATGCTTGTTGTAGGGCATGGAAGAAGAAAATTTTATTTTACTAATGCAACATAGTGGACGACTAGGGTCATCTCACTTGATGAGAATAAAAATTGGTTATATTTATTGTTTTAATTCACCTATTCTATGTTTTTTTCTTGTTTTTTATTTAATAAAAATAATATTTTTTGGTTTTAAGAAAATAATTCAATGAAAAAATAAAATATCCTAAATGCAGATGAAAATGAAAGCAAAAAGAAATTATGAAATAAAGGTTTGGGTCCTAGGGTTATCTACATGAATTCATTAATTATTTAATTCGATTTGAAAATCCAATACTTTCTATACATGGATTTATATTACCTACCCTAAGTGGGATTTTTAGCATGCCTATGATACCACTTAAACAAGAAAATATCCCTACCCTTGATATAAAATAGAAATGAATTTGAGATCCAAGCTGTGGTGGGATACCACCAAACCCATGAAATTCTATTGAATCCAACATTAATTAAATTAAAACATTTTGGATTGAAGAACAATAATTATGAATTCCATGAACCCCTAAAGCTAAGCCTCATTTTAGTTACTTTCCATCGCAAAGTAAAAAGAGATCATGATGGAAAGATAGAAGAGAGAGAGAACTAGATTACGGTTAGACAAGAAAGAGGTATGGAAGAAGATTGAAACAATTAAATTAAAAATATTCATATGTGTTACATTACAAAATACTTTTTTTTTAAATAAATAAAAGTAAATTGAAACCCTAAAGAAATGAAATCCCTACAATGTAATGTAGCGGAAGATCCTTAGAAACAGACCCATTCTCCTCTATCCTGGGATTTTATTTATAGGCCTCCATCAACCTTGGTGCCATAAATGGAATCATAAATGGTTAAAAAAAGTAATACAAGTGGGTATTGGGGTCATAAAATTGGTCTTCTCTATTAATTACATCGGATTGGACCATTTTTGGTCTCGTACGAGAGTTACACATCGTGTAAGTGGTGTAAATGATGTGTAATGTGCAGGTCCATGAACCTTCTCGTGGAATTTTTCATGGATTTGTATTCATTAAAGTTACACCATGTATGTGATTTACATAACATGTAATGTTAATTTCTATCTATTTTCACTAATTTTTAGTCTAGCTATTCATTTCTAGGCTCCAAATATTTTCCTTCACTAGTCCATTCTTCATGACCATCATATACATCATCAAATCACCATCTTTTAGATTAAAAAATATAGTGTTTCACCATTTGATGAATTGTTTTAGGCACACTATATTCATATTTTTTGTTCATGTTTTATCAAACTGTGTATCCTATCGCAAAATAGAAAAAAAATTAAATACCAAAAAAATAAATATTTTAAAGTAAAAAAACAATGTGTTTTATATCCAAAAATACATGAAAAATATGACTATTTCACTCCTCCCGAGCTAGGATCACCCACCCCAACAATCCCCTATCAAGGAACTATCTCTAATTGATTATAACATAATACCTTGATCTATCCATGATTTCACCATATATTATAAAGGAAACATGTTTATTCCTCACCGAAATCTCAAACTGACATGCCTGTAAGTTCCACACTGAACATGTCAGTCCTGATCCAACACATTGCAACTCACCAGTCCAAAATTCAGTAGAATTGTGATTAACCAGCACATTCCCCCTCACACACCAAGGATTTTCCTAAAAATCCATGCATCACTCTCTCTCCTTTTCCAAAGGTAGCTTAAACCTTAAAACCTCTCATGACTATTACCCGCTATTTATGTTTAACTCATCCCATACTACCCAATCCCACAACTAGAATTATTCTCACTTGAGTCATGGTTTATTTAACACAGGCTCATGTGCCTAACCCACTAACCTTGTTCCTCATACATGTTAGTCTATTCTAACTAAATCATCCTTGATATTTAATTCTAATGGTCTAGAGAAATACCACTCATTAAAAGTCCTATTAAATGAACACTGACTACCCATGCATAATTTTAAAACCATGAGCATCTACTCATGTTCCCACCACACCACCAAAAATCATATCCGAAATCAAGAGGGCCAAGAATACAACCTACTCTTCCCTCTCACCAAACCTTAATACCTAAAGAACTCAGAGTTCTTCACATATCAAGAAATGAATGAATTTATACATTCATTTCATTATGACTCTTAGGGTCACCTAGTTTGGTTAATTAGTGTTCCACCAAGAAGATATGTGGGAAGGTACCATATAGTTTTTTTTGACACTTTAAGTAATCAAACCAACATCCCAATCATCCACAAATGGTCCACCACCAAACATCTAATGCCAGTACCAATCCATCAAGGGTCATTATATACCCCTTAAATGAATGGAATATATAATCATAATTGAATAATTCCTCACCATAATATCCACATGTCCTTCTATTAGAATAAAATACCTTGGTTTATTTGAGTAGAATTCCACCAACAAGTTATATAGGAAAACACCATATAAGTTGTTTTTGACACTTTAACGATTGAACCCACCATCACCAATGAAATCAATCACATAAAAATACATGCATATCATGTGAATCCTAAGATCCAAATATGATACCACTTTATACCCCTATTATTATATAATTCCCACCATAAAATTTATTTGGGAGGCAGTAGCCTGTGGTCCTTCAGAAACTCTATCAAATCCCTATTCATTTTATAAAATATCCCCAAATAGTAAAAAATGAAAAAGAATATATGATACCAATTTGTGATTCCTCAGTTAGAATCCCTTCACTAATGCCCTGACTATGGTTTCGCATGATGTCAAGTGCACCTCCCCATTCACCAAGGGATGATAACTAGAGGAAAGGGCCTAAATCATACATTAGGGAGAGTATTACCTAGAATCAAATCCCAGAAAATAATGGAAATAACCAAAACAATATCCACAACAAACAGCAGAGTACACATAAATCAATAAAAAATCATGCTATAAAAAATGAATGTGGAAGCATAGAGTCATACATACCGAGCGATATTCCATTAGGTCAATCAAATTTAAAAAATAAACATAAATACTAAACTACACATGATTATATATTACTATCTATGATCCTCATCTTTTCCTAATATCCAATACCCATTGATCTTCCTTATCTTGATACACTACACATCCTATGATCTAAATTGTAAAGAAAACATAAGGTCTATACATTCACCAGCATGCCCATACAGGGTGTGAGAAATAAAACTCAGTAGGTTCTCAACAATTAACCTTAATATACACCATAATATACATGTATTCATGAGAAAACAAAATAACATAAATAAATATGCTCTCTTAAGAGCCTTAGAATATTGAGTTCTAACTAGGACACCATGAATCCATGTGCATCGGGTCATTGTGTGCTAACCAAGCAACTACAACACCCGATCATACCCGATTCATCAGAAACTGAAATTCAATTATTTAATTCTATCCTATCCAAAACATATCCCATAACCCAACACATAGGGTTAGGTTTCAGCTAATTCATTGAAAAATATATTGAGGTGAAGGCTATGGTCCTATGTCCAATCCTAGGAATCACCTTTCCACTCAATGAAATCTTGCATCCAAGTCCCAAACCACCCGTTATCACTTAAGGGAGTTCTTCCATTTTTCATACAGAACAACCCTTCTCACTCAGGGGACATCACACTTTACATCCACTACCCTTACTTAGGATGAGGCCATATCCTGACCAGTCACCTCTCCTATAGTGGGTCTCTTAAGAACTAGTGGTCCAATACCCTATCACTTAGGTAAGTCCCTATTATTAACATCTCACTTAGGGAAAATCCATACATCTAGACCAATACCCTATCACTTAGGGTAGGGTAAACCACACCATCCACCACCATATCTCTTAGGATAGGGTCACCACATAACCGATACCATCTCATTCATGGTAGTTTTCTTCCAACACCTTCTAACATAATGAGAGTCTAGGCCTTGGGACCCAACATTTTCTAGAATAAATCTATATCCAATCATAAAAAGGGAGAAAAATACTTCCCACAGCTCACCAGATCATCACTAGAATTCTAGTCACTCGAGACATAGCTCTATAACTCAACATATCTCTTCTCCCATCTAGCCTCTTAGGATTCTCCTTAGGACCATCTCAATCACACTTTCACAACATTCTATATCCTACAAAATTATCATCTCTCCCATTAGGTAATCCACCAGAGTCTTTTAGAACCATCCTAGCTCATCAATACATGTATTCTCTCATCTACCCATGAAGAACTCACAACTCATAAGATCTACCCAACCCAGACCACAGAAGGGCTATCTAATCATCAACACAACCTTCATTCATGTCCAATATCACATCTATATTGGAAGATTTCTCAATCCATATACTTGGAGGAAAACCTCAACACCACGATTCATCTAGTCTTAGTGGACTTCTCCCACATAGGTCATAAACCAAATCTCAATCCACCCTTATGAGGGGAATACTTACAAAGAATGATACATTCGACTGCCTCACCCATCTTTCCAAACCTAGGATTCTCATACCTACCCACCTCATCCTAGTGAACACGAACTAGTCCACTTACAACTAATCTCATTTTTTGATACCTACCTGAGGTCTCTCTATAACTTCATTTGAATCTATTCCCATTGGATGCATAGTTTTAGGGTTATCCCAAATACAAAAATATATATCTTAAGAACATATCCAAACCATAGGAGTCCCAAAACCATCCTATCTCTTTCTCCAGGGTGATATCATCCCCTAACCCCTTACCTATTCCCATGTAAGTATGAATTCATACATTCTCGTGTATAAAAAAGCATATGAATTTGTATTAAAGGGAACACATACCTCCATATAGGATTTACCACCCATTCCATGCTATACACATCCTCAACCAAGCCCATCCATGCCTCATCTAAGCCCATATCGCCACCCATGCTCTTATCTCATGCCACACCATAAAAATAATTAATTATAATAATTTCTTGGTAGTTATTAAATTTAATCCAAAGTGACGTATTTTTTGAAAAGTATATGGAAATAACCATGTTATTAAAACTGCATGGAAACTCATGTGATCATCCTTCTAAAACCATCTCTAGCCAAACCAGGAAAAATTCCCATCGAATCCAAAACATTTCACAATGATCTATTGAAATATCCACTAAAACCATATCCCAAATTGTACAAAATCATAGGTATTGAAAAGTGGAACAAAAAATGGAACGATTAAAAGAATAATGAACCCTAAAATTCAACTAAATTTCCAAAAAATCACCCCAATTAAAGGGGGTAAAATGGGAGGAGATGGGGGGGAGATCCAATCAAATTTGCATACCCACTGGCTCTATTATCTTTAAAATTGAATTGGATTGAATGATAAATTGCAAGTTTTCTCATACTAAAAAAACAATTTTATGGTCATTATGGTTACATTGTAATGCCTCATCACCAAGACATGCTACAACATGTCCCTACTAGATGTTGATAAAAGACCCCCCAAAAGGTTAGGGGCCCATAATTAATGGTTTCTCTTTCTAGGATATGTTGTGGAATGACCATCTTGGCCGCAATTCAGTACATGGGTCCATGGAATATCCCCCCAGCACAATGATATATCCCTCCTTACGAAAACTCATAACTCCCTACCTCCATGGATCCCTCTATGGAACAACTCGAATGTTGTGGCATGATTTTCTTCCTAGCTCAAAAAAAACTCATACAAAACTGTCCATACTAAAATTTCCCTAGGATGCAGTGTGGTCTATTGTTTGTAGAATAATTCTATAGCAGGTCCATCTTGAACCTTCCCTAACATCCTCATGAGTACCCGAAACACCTCTTAGACCTCAATTCATGTACAAAACAACTTATAAATATATTAAAACCCTTGTAATTATGATTCAATTTACAATTTTATAAACACACCTTGGTTTGGGAACAACAATTCCAATATCCTGAAAAACAATAACACATTAAATTTTTAGGTCATTAAATAAAATACTTATGCATAAGATTCAGAGAATTCAAAATTTTTAGGTAAGGTTGAGGGGATTCATTAAAAACAATTGATTTCATGGTGTTGTAAGGTTTTATATATATTTTTGGATAAAGAAAAAACCCTTATGAATGAGTGTCACTCTATGACCTAGAGGGATCTGATCATGAATCATCCCTTTAGGTCACACTGTTATGGCTTTCCATGAGGGGTGTACTGTCTGGGAGCACTTTGGTTCCACGTTGTGAGGAAGAAAGGTTTCACCTCGGAGGCTGAACCTTTCCAGGGAAGGATTCATCACGAGATGACGTAGAGGGGTTGACACATGATAGATATGGTTAGGGGGAGGTACCCTATATCTAGGTATAGTTTCACTATTAACCAATGGGGTCATGTCGTGATTCTATTTAGCCAAGGGGAAGGACCTCTGCCTGAATTAATTATGCTACAATTCTTAAAATTCATGTTGTGATGGAGACATACATGGGTGTTGATCCCTCTTCTTGGGGGTGGTTTTATCATCACCTGGTAGGGTCAATTCATAACCCTACCTCTCTCCTATTCTTTTTTAACAGTGAAAGAATCATCATTTTGGGGTTGTACCATTGAATTTTAGGGGAAAGAGGGGGCATCACGAAGCTCTATTTTTGGATGATTCTCCACCTTTCTTTCCACATTTGACCCCATTAGAGAGGGATTATTTTTGGATAATTAAATAGTGATTATAGGTATGATTGTTTCATTTTCCTTTTTCTTCTTATTCACATTTCATAACTACTGATTTTGGTATCTTCAGGCTTGGGCCGTGACATTGATTCCATCATTTCATGGTAGAATCAAGTTATAATGAAGGGTATTTTTCTTGAAATGGATAGGGGATGTCCTGATAGGATGATTTTTTAGGTGATTATGCCTCTTGGGTTTAAATTGAATAATTACATATAAATTATTATAATTAATTATTTGGATGTTGTGACTTGATATAAGAGCATATGTGATGGTATGATCTTTGAAGATGTATAAATTATATTAGACAAGTATATGTAGGGTATCACAAGGTTGGTCACTTTGTGTTTGTGGCAGGTGTTCCCTAAACATCTCTCTATGGTTCGTTCATTTTGTTATGGGAATGTGATTTTCGGTCTCACCACTTTTGTGAAATCAACCATATATTTAAAATGAATTTTTTTCTTAGAATTCCTATGGATAGGATGAATGTGTCAAGGGCCATGATGGACCCTTGAACACTTTATTATTACTTGAACACCAATGGTTTAGGTCTTGATTAAAATTATGTTTCATGAGATACATTATCCCCATAAGGGTAGAAACAAGATTTATGAAACATAGTGGACCTTATTAGAGTCCCCTTTTGTCAATTCTATATGGGGGATCAGGATAGACCTAAAACACTTGACCTATGGGAAGTCCATATGGAATCATGAGATATTTTAGAGTCTCTAGGCTAGATAAGGAGGTGTGTATATCAAAGTGAGGATACCTCGGTGAGGATTTGTGTGTAGGATCACTGAGAGAACCAACCTATCTCATCCTGGGAATGGGTTGGATGTTACACCACTCCCTTGTGTTTTATTAATATGGAATTTCTAGTGTGATCGGTTAGACCATGATGCAAGCATGGCCATGTTAAGGGATAATATAACCTAAGAGTGATGGTCTTGACTCGAGAGTTGGGGATGTGAGTGAAGATCCATGTAGGTTATACATACTAATATGTGATTCAAGTGTCTATATGGGTGCCCAATCTCATTTAAACCTTAAAGAGGGATAGTATAGGGATGCTAACATGGTGATATTCTAATGTAACAATGGTGTCAAGAATTATTTGTGTGCTTTAGAGGATAACCTAGGAAATGTGTGACATGTTTGAGAGAGTGGTCAACCCATGTAGAGATGATGTTTTATGATATATATCTTGGTTAAATTTCCATTCCCCTAAGCGTGATATATGAGATATTTTCAGGTGTTCAATTTCCCCCCCAAAGTGTGATATATGAGATATTGTCATGTGAGTTGATTTTCCCTGAGTGTGTTATATGAGATATGTATGGGTGGACCAATTTTCCACCAAGAATGATTTATGAGATATTTATTGGTGGGATTAATTTCCCTGAAGAAAGATATATAAGATATTTCTAGGTGGGGAACATTTATCTCAAGCATGATAAATGATATATTGTTGGGTGGGTTTCCTTTCCCTTATTATAGATGGTGACCAAGAACTGACTTAATTTATACTTTTGATTTCTTTTATATTAAAATACCTAAATATTAATAAATATCTTATAATGTGATGGGTTCTTTTATAAATAAAATTAATTTGATAATGTCCTTATATTATTTATTGCATTAAAATAATATATTGGTTCCATGTTATAATGATAACCTTGAAGTTCTATGATAATATTCTTAAATATATATCATATGGACTGGAAGACATTATATGAATAAACCTAGATGATGTTTATAAAATTAGGTGTTGGATGATCATAATTGGATGTAGCTTTGGCTCATGATGTTTCAAAGTTGATAATGTCCAAGAGAAGAGATTACGAGGATAAACCCACTAATAAGAATTATATATGTTGTATATGTCATTGGATATTCCTATCCGCAGATATATGTATTGGTCCTTATACTTGATATTATTATTATTGTATATCGTGAATCATGTAATTTGCTGTATTGACAAAAAGTATGATGAAATATGATCACAGTAAGCTAGGATATTCTAGGTTCATTGTAAGTGATATAAAATTAAAAAATAATCTAAAAAAGGATATGTCACTTCCATTTGAATAAAATTATATATCTTGGGCTCTTTGATTGAAATATAACTACCTGATTAAGTTCATGTCCATGGATTTTTATTAATTAGTTTATTTCCGAATGTTAAAGAAAGATATATCAAGTATACATGTTGATGAACCTAGTATGTAATATTCTTGAAAAGATAACAAGACAATGATATTCGAATACAAAGAGTATATGTATGATGTCTTTTTCATTGTGACATCAATGTATTTATCTATGGGTATATTGACATGTTGTTAGACTCTAATCTTGGACTTTAGGCTATCTCACCTAATGCCACTAAAAAAGAGTCATAGAGGGTTACACACTATGTAATTTCAGAATCTTAGTTAAATTCAATTTGAATTTAATATTATAATTAATATTATTCTCAAGACTAAGTAATTAGAAATTTTTTGGTTATGTTGATCATATAAATTCAATCACTAGTTATTTATATTTGGAATATATGTGAGTAAAATATTTAATGAATATCTATTTTTCGATCAGTGAATATAATATTTTTTTATTCATTAATAGAATAACATAGTGATATTTATTTATTAAATTAATGGTTATTATTTAAGGTTTTATATATGATGAGGAGGATTAATGATCCAGATTAAATTTCCTATATGAATTGATATATTTTATTTAATATTATTCAAATAAATATTGATTTATTTATTTAATAAATGATATTTAAATATTTGTGGATTAGTGCATGTTTTGTATCATAATAATAATATTATTATTTTTGTTATTAGACATGGGGTTTACATGGAATAAATCAATTAGTTAAGGGCCTAATGTAATTAGTAATTGTCTAAACCTAAGTATATAATCCAATTTATATCATTTCAAGTTTAAGATAAATTTTCGTTCACAACATATTCTCTCAAGCCAATTCTCTCAAGACATGAGAGAACTGTCTCATGAATGATCTTAAGAATGAGAGGTGATCATCAGCCTCCTCCCTCTCAATATCAAGATAACTATAGATAATCCATGAAGACTAAAGGTATTATTGTTGAATTCAATGGTGAATGTTGTAAGATGTTTGGATCATCCAAGCTAGAACCCATATTTCCAGTGATGACGTTCCAAAGTTCATGGAGCACATGTGAATAACACTAAAGGGATTATTCTTTGGATCCTTCATGACAACAAAGGTAAGAAAAAAATGGTCAACCAAATCATTAATTAAGAAAGAATTACCAAGATGAGGTAATTCTTGTCTATAAATTATTTATAAATTATATGTGAAAACTCCCCTCTATAAATATGAGGGGGTTTCATTTGTCTATTAATGAGAATTTAATATGATGAAACCGATGAAAACAATTACTGGGCATCGACCAGACTACATACACTATACCCCAAAACCTTCAAGTGAAAATTGATCGGTCACATATTAATTTATAATTATTTATTATTTGTTTATATAAATATTTATTTTCTTTATATTATTTTATTTCCAGTTTTTCATTATTTAATATAAAATCTAAGATAACAAAATTGTTCAGTTTTTTATGATCAAGAATAGTCCTAAAACATTTAAAAAATGGTTGAATATCTCATACAAAGGTGCTGAGGAATATAGATAGATGACATGGATACATGAAATGTAACATAAAAGTACATTCCATATACCCATGCCCAACCACACTAAGAAAAGACACAAAAATCATGACACGTCATGTAGAAGTATAATACAAAACACCATTACATGCCATGTATTGACATCTGGATGGCATGAATATTAGCAGGGTCATATGGAATACAGGTTCTATACATGTAGTGTAACCCCACACAGTTAGGCTTTGTGGGAATCACAAAATCAATGTGTTCAAAGCACATGACATGTAATTAATACATGCATTATATTGAATTACTATTGAGAAACACAATTCGGATGTGATTAGAAGTCGTGAAACAAGAGTACATATTATGTAACACATAATATCTAATAAAAAAGATACACAGAGTCCCTATGCATGTATGGTGGGTGAAAAAAATAGAAGTACATGATATGTAGCTGGTTTTACAGGAAATGTAATTCATACCTACTAATTAATTCCATATTTCCTGATAGGTGTTCTATATAAATCAAACACATGTAAATAAAAGTCAATAATAGAAAAAGAAAAATATATGGAATGTAGATGACTATAAACACTGTGTGATCAGACATTTCCTACAAATTATACATCGAGTGATTTTTGATAGTTTGTGTGGAATTGAATGCTTAAATTATTTATTTAATATATTAAAATATAAATATATGATGTGTATAGTTGTTTTATAAATCATGTACTTCATGGTCATCACCAACAGTGAACAATGCATATATTTAGGCATGTTGTGCGGTCAATAATCTTATGAAGATTATAATAATTGACCCACATAACAACACACAGTGTAATATCTTGAAATAACATATAAGCATACATGTCATGTAAGTATTGATGGTTTTGAGCACAGAAAAATCACCATTAGTGGGCATGAAATTAAAATTGATTTTAATCTAGAGTTTCCCAAAACCTCGAGAGAGTATCTTTCACGTTAAATTTATAATTAATTAATTTAGATCAGAAATAAATGATTAACTTACCTTAGGATCCTTTCTTCAATGAAATTATTGATCTTATGAAAACCCTTTATGATTACCTTATTTCCATTGTATGGATTCATGTGTAGAATCCCTATAGTGGTGATCCACATGTTCTTCTTTAATCTCCAAGAAATGTCAATTGATTTCTAGGTGCTAGAATGGCGAATCAAATGTCATTTGTTTTTCATCTTGATTAATCCAAAATCCTTTAGGATTGATGGAGTTAATCTTGTTCTTAAGATGAAGAGATTAGAAATTGGAGAGATAAAGGGAGAGAATTTCAATGTGGGAAATGATTCTCTATTATCATTTTTTGATTCACACTACACAGTAGATATAACCATCAATTTATAGAGCTTGGGTTTTGGTCAAAATATTATTTAATTTTATACCAGACCTTAAAAAATATAATAATGATTATAAAACCACATGTCATAAAATAATAATAATAATAATAATAATAATATTTAATGGTGTGCTCTAAATTATGCGATGATGAATATTGTTTTTAGAATTGAAAATAAATATTCATCACCAGATGTGGTCTTGGTCCATTCGAGCTCCTTGAAATTTATTAAATACTCGAATAAATTATTTTATTCACATAAATAAATATTTTATTCACAAACCAGAAACTAAATATTTATTAAATATACAATAAATAAATAAATATTTTTATTCACAATCTAGTGAATAAATATTTATTATATATTCACGTAATCAAAAAAGTTATTTATTAATAAATAAATAATTATTTATTTCCTTTCTAATATTATCGATCAATAAAAACATCAATAAAATTATTCCTCAGTCTTGAGAATAATATTTATTCATTTAATTAAATTCAAATAGAATTTAATCGAGATCAATGAAAACACTTAATGTGTGACCATCTTGGATTCTTTCTCATTTGCATTAGGTGGGATTCCCTGAAGTATAATATTACTGTCTAGCAATGGATCAAGGTACCCAATATAAAAAATTTAATTCCACAACAAAAAATACTACATACGTTCACTTAATATGTAATATAATCCCTTTGTCTCATAATCTCATCAAGAAGGTTGTACATTTGTGTCATCGAACTATATGATTGATGCACATTTCATTTAATATCTAAAATAAATGCATCATTACACCATGAAAATGAAATTTAATGTGATAGTTCTATTCCAATCAAAGGGTTATGATATTAACTTCCATAAAGATGAAAAGGACAAATACTTACTCAACTTATTCATTAATAACACATCACTCATGACACATCCATAATATCCATCTTCTCCATGAACTATTATCACCGTGTTATATGAAATACATCTAAGTGAATGAGTTGTAACATGCATTAATAATAATTTTAAAGTATAAGGACCATTAAATGTGCTCATAGAAAGAAATATACAATGACCAAAAAACATGTAGAATTCCTACCAGTAGGTTTTTTCTCATAATCATCCATCTGGGAGATTAGAAAGTGTGAAATTCATGAGAAGAAGGCTCATCTACTTATGATTACTCCCACTTGGCAGTATATATACTATTCTCCCTATAATAATACATTATTTGATTGTATAACTATATTTAATATTATCTTCACGAAACATTAAGGTTCTCATCGTTGAGGGGAACTACTATGGCCTTATCAATGAGATAAATACTATTGGAAATTATCACATCAACGTTATAAAGAGGAATGATCAATATGTGATAAAATATTTATATTAATATATACTTATTTGAATATACATGTAATCTAAAATATAAAGTAGTTGGTTCTAGGGAACCGACTCCAAAAAACTCCTACTTGCACTAGAGAAAAATGCTAATGACCGATTATTTCTCATATGTTAAACATGCTTGTTCTAAGTATAGCTTCATCTTCTAGGACTGCCACATTTTTTTGGATAGGATTGGTAAAGCCACATTTATGTGGAGAAAATCTATTTAATGCAATATGACTACCTTGAAAAAACCGCTTAAGTAGTGATATAATCAAGTGTCCATTTTTTTCCCATATCTATGTCTTGGCATAATGACCAAATCCACTGTCAAATCTTACCATAATAGTGATATTACTCTATATTTTAGTTTAACCAAAAATTATAAATGGACGTTTCTAAACTACTTCATAAGATGCATCAAAAGACACAACATTCTTGGACATTATATATTTGGAAACTAATCGCTGTAATATGTTTTTTATTCGTATTATCTTATCCTCTTATATGATACTAGATCAAATTGAACTAAATGAATAAGTTTTTTCAATTCAATTGATCATTAGTATTCCCACTTCTCTAGACACCAAAAAATTATCCAATTATACTTTGAAAAGTACTATTGGATAGTTCTAACTACAAGTCAATGCACTTATGTTGGATCTATTTGATATTTATATATTATACATCATGCATTAGTAACATTAAATGTCAGTACATATCATGGCACATGAGATAAATTTCTAGCACATAAGCTTTTAAAATTGTATTAATCTTAATAATATCTCCCTATGTATATGAATGCTATTCTGGAAGTGTTATATGTGACCAAAAATTCGTTCTTGAATTGTTATAATTTTTAATTTCCAATACTTATTTAATATATATACTATGACTGAATTGATAAAACTCATGGATCTATCTTGTAGATCTTGTTACCTAGAACATGATTTCTTCTTTAATTCATACTCATATAAATTTCATTCCTTATTATTAACAAAATATTAAGACAAAAAATTTGTTTTTCATATGTTATCGAAATATTTATCATGAAAACTTATAGCACTTATAATCATGTTTTGGAGCACATCAAATTAGTTGTTTAGTTTTTTATAGAATTACTATAGTGTAGGAGAACCCTAGGCCGTCTCTCAACGGAATATCAGATCATTAATTCAAAAATATGTTTTCTATTATGAAAATAAATAGGGAATAAAATTTTTTAAAACTTGGTGTTTGATAAATTAAGCATCCAATAGAAAAAGGAAAGTGATAAAATAAAGAGAAAAGTAACAAAATTAATTAATCATGATCAACCTGGGGAATTCTCATGATGCTAATCCTTAATTGCTTCAAGCGAAAGGGTATAGATATTTTAAGGTTTGGTTTGTAACACCTAGAACCAAAATTTTATTAAGTTTAGACTCATATACCTCCTAGGTTTCAGTCAAAAACACATAATGATTCACCAATTACCGTCGATGATTGGGTGATTTGTGTCTGACTTCATAACCGAAACTCACTAAGGCAACACACGAAGAACATGGTGTGATATCCATATTTGTATATTATTTCAATGTGTTACCATGACATTAAATTACATATCCATGGTAGTGTTTATGAGACTTTAATTTACCAATATGAACCACAAAAACACCGCAATTGAAAGCGAAAAGAAGAAGTGGTGAACAATGTGTCGCACATCACATGAATGAGTACCAACAAAAATGATCATATGTGTCAATTATGACATAACAATACATAAATCAATTAAATAAGAATATAAGATGAAAAAAAACATTGAAATTAGAATTATAATTCAATTATTACAAAAAATAATCTTGGGATTTACATCATGTTCTTCCCCGAGTGATCACAAGGAGTTTAGAACTCCATGGAAAGGGAGGAAGCCATAGATGCTGAAGTAGCACTTCCCATAGACTCCATAACTGATAAGAATGAGTATAGTACTCATTTGGGTCTCCAAAATGGTATACCCATACCTCCTGGTAATACTTCCAAATGAGGTGCCCAAGGTACTCTTTTATAGGCAAAGTGGGTGGTGGTTTTGGGCACCTAGATTTCAGGAAACCACTTGGACCATGGTTTTGGGTGGATATACAACATTATATACATTTATAGAAACCTAAAAATGTATTTCCACACCTCTTGAATATCTCCACTGAAATTTTGGAATCATTTGGATGCTGAATGATCTAGATATGGCCAAAATACAGAATAACACTTTTGACTTTGTGAAGATTTGGTGTCTTGGATAGATCAATTCAGTTGGTCTACTTAATGGAAGAATTATGTTCTAGTGTATTCATAAGAGTTGTATCCAACATAATTTTAGATCATCCCTCAAATGTTCAGACTAATTAGATTCATTTATTAGTTTAAGTGTCCATTTGATTCCACTAGGGTTCTTGAAATCTTGTACAGTTTGGCCCATTTTTCTTCAGCTTCATCATAGGCCCTCCAAATCACCTCCAACTACAATGAAAACATTAAAAAAAGTGAAATATATATTTTTAATAGTGATAAAAATTAAATTATTTAATCACAAATGAATTTAAATTTTTCATAATAATTATAATTTGCAGTACAATGTCAGTTTAATACAGTGGTGTAAGGGAGAAATAAAACAATGAATCAAAGTGCAATCACACCCATGCACCTAAAAATTTTCACTCCTGGGAAAAGTAAAATTTACCAATATTATGCATGGAGATGTTCCAAAATTCATAAATATTTAACATTCAATTAAAATTTAATTCGTGATAGCAATGTGATCAAAGAAAAAATCACACTAAGGAGTTATTCTCAATGATCGTGGAAAAAGATGTCTCCTAAATTGTATTTAAAGAAAATTATAAGAGATGCATGATACCAATCAGAGAATGAAATTTATAATTTTAATATGTAAATAATTCTCAATGTGTGTGTGAAAACAATTTAATGCTATTATTTCCACTTTATATCCAGTAAATATAGGTTATTTAAAAAAAACTACTTAAATTATTCTATCCACCAAGCCATCCCTACATCCTTTGCAATAAAATTTCAAGACCCACTAACTTAAGCTTTCTTAGAAGTCAAAGATTAATCTCTAGACCTATATACCCACATATGTTTAACATTTCATCACTCCCATCAATTATTATTATTATTTTTGTTTTTTTTCAAAAAGTTGAAAATGGAACAAATCTCACACTCATCACTCAACCCTCATTTAATCTCCTTATGAAACTAGTTGTAATAGTTATAACAATATAAAAGGTCAAGGAAGATAAATTTTTTACCTTCCCAAGACACAACCCTTGTTTTTATGTTTTTTTTAGAATTTTTGATTTTAAGTTTTGTAGGTCATACAACAGTCAGATAATAGGTACACATACATAGGTCAATCTGATATAGTAATGAAATAGATCAGATAAAGAAGGAATATATGGAAAAATAATTTTTTAAATATGATAAATATTAACCTACTTATATTTACCTTATATTAAGTAAGAAATATTCACACTTTATGGTTTGGTGGAAAAATGTGTGGAGAAATTAAGTGGAAAAATTTTCTGATAAACTACTCACAGAAAGGGTATTATTCTTTTCAAAGGTTTCTAAATGATACAACCATTAATATCATAAAAAAATAACCAATTAACTAGAAAAACTCACACCTTAATGTTAAATTCATTTCAAAACACACATTCCATCAGTGAGAATAAAAAAAATTTAAAACAACTTGAAATAGGTAAATTGCTCAAACATTTTCAATAACTTTCGTGATTAAGTGGGAATAATTTCCCATGATTAAGAGAGAATCATTTTCCATGATAAAGTGAACCTAAAAAATGAATATTCTGACACAAAAGTGGGGGGGGGGTAACAATACTATCCAGCAAGCCAAAATGATAAAAAGAAGAAAGATGATGAAAATTCCTAACTAACCCAGAAATATATCCACCCCTCACACCTAGAGTGTGCAGTGTCGTAATTATAATAAAGGATTATGTGGGAAGGAAGGATAGAACCTGGTGGGATTCATTGGTATATTACTTCTTAAAGGTGTATTTCCTCCACTAGATTCTTTAGAAAATATTCATAAAAGTGTTTAAGTCTCTTCCCATTTAATGTAATACTTCATCCACTCTATTCATAAAAAACCTATATTGCACTAAAAGGGTAAACATTAGTAACTATATAAGTACCGATCCATTGGTAATGAAGCTTACCTGGTGGAGCTTTAGCTTTGAATTTTAAATGAGGACCTTATCACCAATATGAAACTCTCTCTGATGAATCATCCCATCATGGGTAGACTTTGTCTTCTGTTTTAAGATTTAGGAGTTCTCATAAGCATCATGTTTAATTTATTGCAACTCATGAATCGGCAACTTCCTATGCTCACCTGCATCTAATAGATTCATGTTACATTTTTAATATCCCAATATTCATGGTGTTATACCTCCATTGGGAGGTGAAAAGGCTTTCCAAACATAATCATGTATGGTGACATTCTGATCGGTGTTTTAAAATATGTATGGTATGCCCAAAGTGCATCATCCAAGTGCAAACTCTAATATTTCCTATTAGGTGTACCATTTTTTCCAAGATTCACTTAAATCCCCGATTTCAGATTTCAACTTGTCTGTTAGTTTGGAGGTGGTATGTAGTTGAGACTTTCTGCCACATACTTATGGAGAATGTTTTTTGTGTTGTGATTGCAAAAATTTGAACCCTAATAACTAATGATGAATCTTGGAAAACCAAACCTATTGAAAATTTGGGACCTCAAAAAATCAAAAACCACTCGAGAGTCATCGGTCATGGTAGCCTTTGATTCCACCTATTTAGAGATGTGGTCAACAGCTAGTAATATGTACATGAATCCAAATGAATTTGGAAAAGGCCCCATGAAGTCACTTCCCTATGCATAGAATATTTCAATTGATAACATGGGTTATTGGGGCATTTCATTCCCCTTGATGATATTCCCTATAAATTGAAATTGAGTACATGAATTAAAAAACTTATGGGCACTCTATACAATGTTTACCAATAAATTCCTGATTCAAGGACCTTATGAGATATACGTTGAGAACCAAAGTTCCCACTAAAAGCCAAAGTGTGGTAGAATCTAAAAAATGAGGTGAATTCATGGTCAGAGACACACCTATGAACAACTTGGTTACTAAAAATTCTTCTAAATTATGTGTTATCCCAAATGTACCATCTAGAATCATTCTTAAGTCTCTAGGATTGTGAATTTCTGAAATTAGTGGGAGCTCTAGATGTTGCTAGAAAATTAAAAATTCCTACATATCAGGGGGTAAGTTCCATAACATGAATATCCCAAAGGCCTTATTTGTTTTTTTATTATGGATAATCCCCCTTTTAAGGGTTTAAGGGGAACCCGTACATGACCCGTAGGCCCAAGGCACAAGGCCCAACAAACTCGCAATACATGACCCGAAGGCCCAGAGGCATACCATACCCAATACATGACCCGTAGGACCAGCCCACTTGAACTACCCCTCCCTAGATGTCTGCATCATTGATCACCTAGCTCCCCACCTTGCATTGCTGATCGGCTAGAAATGCCCCGTACAAATATGCACGGTGCCTGGTCCTGATGGCGGCTACCATACCCTCTCATTCTTTCAATCCGGTTAGCACTGCATCTGATGGCTGCTACTCCATGTTTCTCTGGTTCTCTTCTGGGGCTGTTCTGTGTGAACTGGGATACTCCATGGTCTACGTGACCTGAAGGCCTTTATGACCCAAAGGCCCTAGAGACCCGTAGGCACAAACCGGTGGCCCGAAGGCCCAAATCGTGTGAATAGTTCTGGTTGCTACAGTACCGAACAATACTGCTACAGTACTTCTACAGTAACCCGAAAATTCACCTCCACCTGGTTTTGAACCCGGGTCTCTTGGATGCCAAGCAGGAGCCCTTACCACTCAGGTACGGGCTCATTGGCGTTCCATAACATCACAAAGTTCTCATAAGAAAATAATTATATAATGGGGAGGGATGAGTCAGCATGGTTGCTCAATGGTGGTGAAATACTACTAATGTGGTCAACTACCACATTTTCCACTCCTCTCTTATCTAGAATCTCAAGGTAAAAATCCCGTAGAAGGAGAATCTACCTAATGAGATGGGACTTATCTTTAGGTTTATTAAGGATAAAATGAAGGGTAATATGATTAGAAAAAAATTATTTTTTACCCAATAAGATATGAAAAAAAATTCCAAGGAAAAAACAATAGAAATAAGTTCTTTTTCAATGGTTGTGTAGTTTTCCTAGGATGGGTCAAGGGTATATGAGACATACACAATGACATGAGGATAATTCTCAACAATTTGAGATAAAACATCCCCAAATTCAATGTTAGAGGCATCACACATAAGTTTATAGGGGAGATCCCACCTTGGTGGTTGAATGATTGGAGGTGACGTGAGACTCCATTTTAGTGAATTCAAGGAATCCTCGCCATTTTTATCAAACAAAAACATAGAATCTTTTTGTAATAACTAGGAGAAGGGAAGTGAGATTTTACTAAAGTACTTAATGAATCAATGGTTTTAAACCAGCATGAACCAAGAAATATCTCACCTCACAAACACATTTTCGATATGGAAGGGATGAAATTAATTCAAATTTTGATTTATCCACTTGAATTACCTTATCTGAAATAAAATTCCCAAGAACTATCCCCCACTTAACTATTAAATGGTATTTCTCATAATTTTAATATGAGATCTTTTTTAATGAAATAGTGGAGGAAAAAACTAGATGTTCTAGACAATCATCAAAGTAATTTCCATAAACCATGAAATCATCCGTAAAACCCTCCATACAATTATCAAGGTACTCAGAAAGATTACTCAACATACATCAATGAAAATTACTAGGAGCATTACAGAGACCAAAAGGAATCCATATTTATGAAAATGTGTTGAATGGATAGGTAAATGTTGTCTTTTCTTGATCCTCAAGGGATATATGGATTTTAAAAAAAACATGAATATCTGTCAAGGAAACAATATTAAGACTTACCATCCAATCTTTATGACATCGGGTCAATGAAATGTAGAGGAAAGTGGTACTTTCATGTGACTTGATTCAGTTGATGGTAGTCAATACAGACTCGCCAACTGTTTTTCAGATGTGTTAAAACCAATTTATTCTTTTCATTTGACACTAATATTATTCCAATTTTTTAAGGAATAATTTGCCCTGGGCTAACCCATTTACTATTAGATATTGGATAGATGATCCCAGCAACAAGCATTTTACCGACTTCCAATTTTACAACTTCAATAAGGGTAGGATTCAACAGGCATTGAGCATGCATTATGGGTTTATCCTCATCATATAAATGTATATGTTGAATAAAAATATATGGTATAGTCTTGGTAATTTCATCTAATTTCCATCCTATCACCTTTTTACACTCTCTCAAAATTTCTAGTAGTTTTTATTCCTTCGATGGATCGAGGCTATTGGAAATAATAATGGGTAATTGGTCAATACCCTCAAGATAGAAATTATTTTAAATTATATGGAAGTGGTTTTCATTCCAACACCGGTTGTTTTTGGATCAAGGAGGGGGATTTAGGGGGAGTGAGATGAATGAAACTATCTATCTTCTCATGTTTATTCTCTAAGGAAATAGAATCAATGGAAAGAAGATTTAAAAAATCATTGATGGTCATGGGTACCTCATAATGAACACACACTTTAATTAATGCACATAATTTACACTTTTATAAACCCACACATCACTCAAAACAAGAATAAAAACTCAAATCATCCAAGGTTGAAGAAGAGAAAAACAAATTAGAGTATCGGTAGAGGAGAGAATTTTGTGTGTGTGTCATTAGTGATCACTTTCATTGAATAGACAGGAAGAGTGGAGTGATCCTTAATGGGGTTTTTTTTTATGGAATCAAGGATATTAAAACATAAATTTTCTACACTAAACTCCATAGAAAGTGTACCATTGGAAATATTAATGATATTATATTTTCTTTTGAGGAATGGGATACCTAGTATGAGAGGAATGTCCATGATTTTGAGTATCTTCAATCTCTAGAATATAGAATTCTATGGGGAAGATTAGATTCTTCACTCTTATGAGGACTTCCTTGATCACTCCGGATGGGTGTGTTGTGCTCCGGTTGGCAAGTTGCATGATTTTTCCCACTAGTTAAATATCTCCAACCTATAGAGAAGTGTACACAGATTAAGGCATTACATTAATTAAAGAGCACAAATCTAGTATTTCATTAGAAAAGAAGGTGTCCCCTATGGTGAAAGGAATTTTGAAATTTCCTGGATCCTTGAATTTGGTTGGTATTATTGGTTTTATTAAGGCTGAGACATTCCTTCCTAGGTTGAATATCTCATTCCCCTTCAGTCTTCATCTATGGGTGAAAATATCTTTAATAAATTTGGTGTAGCGAGGGATCTATTTAACTACATCCAATAACGAAGTATTAACTTGTAACTTTTTAAATGTATCCATTATTCCATTATCAATATAATTATTAAAAAATTTATTAGATTTAGAGAGTCTTTGGGGGAAATTAAGAGGAATTTATTGTTCATGGTAATCCACAATGATAATTTTTTTACCCTATTTGTCTTTTTTGTCTTCACATGAATCTTTTGTGGGTAGAGAAAGAGATTTAACAAGAAGAGGACATACCAGTTCAGTAGAATCAATAGAAGAAGAAAATTATTTACCACTATATAGTGTGATTTCACAAACAATACCTTTGTCTTTTTGATTAAAAATAGGTTGGGATGGTATTTATACTGAACCATGCATCTTTATCTCACCGATGGTGTTTTCCAATTTTACCACTTGAGATCGCAGGTCTTAAATAGCCGATTGTGTGGTATGTTGGAACTAGAGGTTATGGGTTTCCATTTTATTCACCATGTCCTCAAGTATTGGTTTAGATTTGGGATGAGTATTTTTTTTTTGAGATGTTATAGGATAAGAAGGTTTCATACCTTGGCCTTTTTGATACTAGTTTCGTTTAGCATAGCTTGAGTTTCCACCTTGTTGGTAATGTTGTTGTGCTTTCCACCCATGGTTGGATTTAGCCTGAATGGTTCTTACTTGAAGGGTGGTGCTTGTAGAAAAGGATTCCCTGGGAATACCACTGCACGAATCATATGAATCTTGATGTTTTGAGACACTAGTCAGAAAAATGGGTTTTATTAGAACAAATACCAAAATGTAATGGAATAAAAAGAGAGTGTGAATTACCTTGTGCTTGAGATAATTGAATTATAAGGGTATGAATCTCATAAAGTTTATTATATACCTTTTGATCTAGGGATTAATAACTTACCTCATGAACTCATTAGGTCTGTGAAACTACTCGTGTACCAAATTATAGTGCATTTTGATCCATGTTGGCTATTAAGTCAAGAGCGGCAGAAGAAGTTTTATCTAATTATAAACCACTAGCCAAAACATTTATCATACCATGATACATGGAAAAAATTCCCTCATAGAATTATTGAATTAGAAGTTGTTCACTAATTTGTTGGTGGGATAAACATGAAAAAATTCTTTCGAATCTTTACTAATATTCATGAAGGGTATCCCCTTATGATTTCTTAATGCCACAAATTTATTTTCTAATTGATGCAGTTTAAGAGGTAGGAAATAAATTCTCTAGAAAGATTGTTTTTAGTTAATTCCATCCCCCAATTATGGTAGGAAGATAGTATATCCAGTATTTGGCTACACCATCAAGGGAGAAAGAGAAGACCCTAAACATAATGAGGTCCTCAGACACATTTTGGGGTTTCATGGGGGAGAAAACTATGTGAAACTTCTTGAGATATTTGTGAAGGTACTCACTAGGAAGACGATTAAATTTAGTAAGGATTTCAATGAGGCTATATCTCATCTCAAAGTTTGGTGATTCTTTAGGATATTGGATGTATTCAGGTTGGTACTCCACATCTACAGTGGTCAGTTATTTTAAGGTTTAGTTACTTGCAACCATTTTTTAGTGTTTTATTTGGTTAAATTTTTTATTGGTTTGGTAAAAATTGAGGTTACATAAGTGGTTCCTCAATGTTACTTGATTTTCCCACTCTAGATGACCTAATTTATGAGTAAATATTCTTTTCAATTTCTTGGTCACATTCAAGTAGTTTTTATTTTTATGATTGGGTCATGAAAATAAGTTACAAAGTTTGTTTTTTATGTATTTTTTTTATTTTTTATGATGGAATATAGATAAAATAAAATCACTTAAGAATAATTAAAGGATAAAAAATGAGAATGTTATATTACATAATTATAAAGAGTTAAAAGAAGAAGAAGACACAAAGAGAGAGAAAGACACAAAAAACAATAAAAAACAAAAAAAACAGAGGGGGGATTGAAAGGAGTAATAAATAAAAACGAAAATAAAAAAATTAAAGTGAAAAAAATTATCATGGTTCTCTAGAAATGACACCAAAATTTAATTGTGTTGTTGAGAACTTTAAATTAGTTGTTTAGTTCTTACTAAAATTTCTACAGTATAGTAGGAACCCTAGATCATCTCTTGATGGAGGCTTAGATCATTAATTAAAAAATAAGTTATTTATTATGAAAATAAACCGGGAATGGAATTTTAAAAAAACTTATTGTTTGTTTAATTAAGAATCCAATAGAAAAAGGAAATCGATAAAACAAAGAAGAAATTAACAAAGTTAATTAATCATGGTCAACCTGAGGAATTCTCATGACTCTCATCCTTAATCACTTCTAGATAAAGGGTATAGATATTTTAATCCTTGGTTTGTAACATCTATAACTATATGTTTATTTACTTTATACTATGATACCTCCTATAATTTAGTCAAAAACACATACTGATTCACCGGTTACTGCCGATGATTGGGTGATTTATGTTTGACTTCATAACTGAAACTCATCAAAGAATCATATGAAGAAATCAATGAATTATATATGTTTGTATATTATTTCAATGTGTTATCATGACATGAAAGTAAATTTCCATGGTACTATTTATGAGAGTTAAATTGACCAATATGAACCACATAAACACCATAATTGAACGGGGTGAGTAGAAGTGGTGAACAGTGTGTGAAACATCACATGAATGAGTACACCCAAACATAATCATATGAGTCAAGTATGAAATAATAATACATAAATCAATAAAATAAGAATAAAATATTAATAAAAACAACATAAAAACCTGGAATTTAAAATATCATTCAATTATTACATATAATAAGCTCAAGATTTACTTCACGTTCCTCCCTATGTGATCACAAGGAGTTTAGAACTCCATGGAATTAAAGGAAGCAATAGATGTTGAATTATAAATTACCATAGCCTCCAGAACTAATAAGAATGAGTAGAGGACACCTTTGGGTCTCCAAAATGGGAGCACCTTATCTCATGGTCTAACTTCTAAATGGGGTTCCCAAGGTACTCTTCTATAGGCAAAGTCGATGGAGGTTTTAGGAACCCAGATTTTGAGAAACAACAATGAACATGGTTTTGGGTGGGTTGAAAACATTAACTTGTTTTAGAGGAAAAAAAATTTGTTTCCCCACATATTTAATATTCCCTCCTAATGTTTGGAATCATTTTGAGGATGAAATCTATATATATGGCCAAAATACAGAACACAACTTTTGACTTCGTGAAGATTCAGTGTCTTGAACATTTCAGTTCGGTTTGGAAACTTAATGGACGAATTGGGATTGAGTGTATTTAGAAAAGTTATAGACCAACTAATTTTGGATCTTCCCATAAGATTTCATCCCAATTGGATTCATTTATTAGTTTAAGTGTCTGTTTGAGTCCACCGGGGTGCTTGGAATCTTGTACAGTTTGTCCCATTTTTCTCCAAATTTATCATGGGCCCTCCAAATCACCTCCAACTACAATGAAAGTATCAAAACAAGTGAAATATTAATTTTTAATAGTGATAAAAATTAATTATTTAATCAAGCATAAATTTAAATTTGTTATAACAATTTTAATTTAAATTTTCAATTCAGTTTAATATAGTGGGGTAAGTGTAAAATAAAACAATGAATCATAGTGCGATCAACTCCCACTAACCAGTTAGATACACATGTCACCCATTCATTTTAAAATGAATATTCTATGATCACTATTCATTATTCATTCATAAATTAATTTAGTTAATATCATACCATATTGTAATTTATTGATATCACTGACCCTTTTAAGTTATGCCTTGTAGACATATATATATTCTCTCCTTATGGTTGTGTCATATAGACATCTACCGTAAGGTTTCCTATAAGCGAGGTGGCATTGAAAATCAATAGCCCAATATGGTGATCATAGAAATACGCTTAGAAAAATTAGAATTAAATAATGATTTTATTCATGATTATTGGTTTATAGTTTTTTAATATAGGCTATAACTTTTAAAAATCAATCAAGATTTATTGGAACCGCCTTGTACCATCCATGTCTATTTTCTCTTGAATACTCACTAAAAGTATCAAGACTTAGAAACATTCAAAATACAGAGTCCCTGAATCTTGATACATGGAGTCAATTTCTGGATTATATACATACATTTAAAACTTATCATATTACAATTTATCATTGTATGGTAGGGATTTTTATTCTTAATAATAATACATCTATCACCCACTATAGTGAACATAAACCATCTATTTGGTTATAAATTATTATGCAGTATGTGTGTTTGGAACTGCTCCTCCTTCTAAGATCTTTGGAGTCTAGTATTCCTATGCCAACCCTTTCACATCTAGATATTTAACTCATATATGTTAAGTTTATCCCACTATCATTAAAGAGATAATTTTCCATTATGAAAATATAGTTAGTCTTGACTATATGTTAATATCCCCAATGATTATAAGATTATTAACTCAGATGCACCTTATAGTTTTAATTTTATTTTGTAGCTAAGGAAAAATTTTAATATATTATTTGCAATAAACACTTATGGTAGTGTCTTAATATATTCTTATCATATCACAATTGATATGATATCCGTTAGACAATATAGTCAGCATATGGTTAGTTGTTGCACTTATATTTTCAAAACATATATTTGGTAGAATAATGGAATATTTTTAATGTATATAAGACTAATTGTTGATCTTAATTTTAATACCATCAATAATTTTATATGTATATGGAAATGTTAGTTATGGGATTACCTTTACTCCACATATCATGATAGATGAATATTTGGATAATATTTTCTCTAAAAAGCATGGTCGGTGGTTCTTTGATCTTTAACAAGTTCACTTGTTTACTTCAATGAGTATTTCTAAAATTTATTAATGGAATCTCATAAAGAAACCTTACATTTTAGAGTAGTTCACAAGTACATGCTAAACTAACTCTAAATTTTTTTTCATGTACCTTTATTTATAGAGTTTTCTTTATATAAAACATGATAAGTAGTTTTTTTGGTATATCCAGTATCTTAGCTCAATTGATACTAAAACACTTTTATGGGTATAAAAAGTTCAACTAATTTAATTTTTTTTGAAAAAGAATTATTTTTCCAAAATCAGGTAAGATTAATATATTCTTATATTCACCATTCATTTCAATGTATATTTGTGATTCAAGAATTAATGAACCATTTGTTTAGTATTTAAGTACCATAATAACATTCATTATGAAAATGAAATAATGTCTTGTTGTTTTAAGATGAACATTGAGATATATGTTTTGGCCCCACTTATTGCAAAATTAAATCAATCTAATATAGCAATGTGAAATAATTATCTCCCCTTGGCTGACATACAAATCACCCTTTCTTAGCTCCTTCTGAGTTCAATCGATAACATTCCTATTATTTTCCATTTACTATATTTAAATACATATGTCTTGTAAGAATATTTTATTTAATAAATTTTTTTAATAGAAGTTTGATGAATGTATCTAAAGTAGATGAAAACACTTACCTCATTAATTTTGTGTAATTTCTATTCCAATGTTGATTTTTTAAACATAAGAAAAAAGAATCCACCTGTTTATTCTCCTGTCTTTGAATATTTTGTCTCTTTTAAAGATGACATAAAGGATATTTTGGATTTATATTATCCATGGGATCTTCAAACCTGTATTTAAAAATTTTCACAAAAAAGGGTGGAGAAATAGGATTCAACCAATCCTTATCCTCTTGGTGAAGTATAAAAAACATATCTTGAGTTCCTTATCCATTTTGTTTATCTAGACTTGGAAAAATAAGGATAATATTGGTGGAAAAGGTAATAAGATAAGATTAATGGATAATTCATTATCCAAGTGGAAGCCTAATTTTGAAAACTGGTCCATATACCCTAACGTATTGAAATATTAATTAGTTTATAGATTACCTTCTTTAAGTTTACACTGATAAAGTGTATTCAAAATATTATTTATTTCCAAAATTTTCATCTCTTTCTCAAGATAATTGATACATGATATTGTATTTATATTATATCATAAACTATTAAGAAATAGTTGATAATACAATACATTGAAAATAGGAAACATCCTCAACATATCTCTGGTATTCTAAATTTTCATCTTTTCTCACTTTCTAGGCTATAAAAATAGGAATAGTGGACTCCGACACAGAATATAATTTTTTAGATAATAGTTCATTGTACAAATGATTATACCATATCTAGAAATTTGTATTTTCAAGGATATACCATGAGTTAAAGAATGATTGCAGTGGTTTTTTTTGTTTTACTTTATATTTTATATAATATTAAAAGAGTAGATTATTAGAACTCTTCTTGATTAACAATTATATGAGACATAATTATGATTAATTATATCATGAATCCCACTATTTTATCAAGTCTCAATAACCCCACCATTTAACTTGTAATTTCTAGTTTCTCTATAATTCTTGTGGAAAGGATCTATATTTTTCTTCATTATAATACATACTTTGGCTATGAAAATCATAAGAAGGTATTTATGAAGGTGGTCTTTCCAATTATAGGCTTGAAGCTCCTTGATCTGTTGATTTGACTCCCCAATATTTAAATCATAACTTATATTTCCTTAAAACTTGCCTAAAAAATTCTATTGAACTGTGTTGGCTGTTAAATTCAATACAAGTTCAGATTAGTGATCCCAAAAATCTCATGAAAACTCCTAGATAAAATAAAGTGTCCAGAATTTTCCATCTAAACACTTAGTTCCATGCTTTCTTTCTCAATCGTGTAATGAAAGGATTAGTCATACTTAATATTAAGTTTATAGATTTTAATTTATTATGTATAAATTTTATCTTTTTTTACCCTTTACATTAGTTGTTAATATTAAGTTTATTTTACTTAATTAATTTTCTATGTTGGATAAAACATTTATGCATAACCTATTTATTTAAATTCAATCTTTTCACATTAATTCATTTATTTATGTGATTGCAGTTTTACATCCATAAAATAAATAATTCAAAATACATATATAAGTAAATTTTTAATGACCTGATCATGACCTTATCTAATGGTTGATTTATTGAGTGGATAATAAATCAACCTTTGACCTAGGGGGAAAATTCCTTGTGCTAGTCTTGGCATGAGTTGCAACATTCCACCTGTCCACCTATGTATCACCTACATTTTCATCATTATAGTTTCTCCTTGAACTGCCTCCACATTATTTGGAATACTCTATTAATTACATGTATTTATTACTTACACAGAGGTCTGGGGAACCAAATGATTAGTTAAAATGGGATTACATAAATAACCTTGAACATGAAGGTCCTACATAATAATGGATGGAGGGATGACTCACAGACCATCAAATTTAATTTAATAATTAATTACAAATCCATGCAATAAATTAAATTAAATAATGTCAATACATTTATAGGTCTTGTTAAAACTCACGAATGGTCATACACATGCAAAAAATACACAAAAGTAAAACTATTTAATATTAATTTCTTATTTTTTATTTTTTATTAAGATAAAAATGCTTGCATTGATTAAATAATTAATTATCTCCCTTTTATCTTAATAAAAATCCAAAATCATTTTGAGATACCCATAATTAATTACCTTCATGGAAAATAAATGACATAACCAATAATCACATATTTATTAAAATAAATTAATTGATCATTTTAAAAATCTTTAAAACCATTATTAATTTTTCAAGAACACCAGTTATTTCAATCAATAAAATATGATTTTAAGGCATAAATTTAAAATTTAATGTAATTTAATTTTATACTTTATTGGGATACTATACAACATGTACTTATAAGCTACACGCCATGTACCTTGGTTTTAGTGTACTCGGGTTACACACATTCGACTTTGGTTGTATACCTATGATGGATGACATGACATGTACATGATAGATACATATCATGTATCAATATTTTCACATGTCTACACAACCCACCAAAGATCTCGGCATGTTTTTTGGTCATGAAAACATGATATGTACAGACTAGCTATACATCGTGTACCACTTATGATGTGTTTCTGCATAACTCGCCAAGTGTATTGATGTGTATTTCGAATGTGGTAAATGATGAACCACATTCCATGGACACCACATACATTTCATGTATATCATTAATGCTCCAGTCAGTTAGTCTCATGTAGTTTGACCATGTATAATGACCATACCGATTGCTTGAATTTTTCTGCTAACCCATGTAGAATATATGAAATGTATGCCAGATATACACTATTTAATATAACAACCCATGTTACATATTGGACATGTCTACACACAATGTTCAATAAATTCACTGTTTGTAGTTACTGCTCAACACGTCATCTATCCGGCGACATAGCAAGGTGCAGTGAACCTAGGTACATGACATATACTTTGACTACATGTCATGTAATCCCATGCTATCCAGCTAGATTCCACAACACATCTCGATGAGATATTTGTTCATTTTTCATATGTTCTTGAAATTAATAAATTGTGAATCTTGAATGACGAAATTACAATGTTGAAAATATTTTAATTCAAATATTATTAAAGAATGAATAATATGAAATTAAAAATTCAACCATGATTTCACATATTAATCAAAAATAAAATAAATAATTATAAATTTATAACATAACCACTCTAATACAACTTTATGGTTCCATGAATAGTTGAATCACATTTGGTGGGTGTGAAATTAATTTTTTTTTTAATTTAGAGTTTCCCAAAACTCCGAGAGAGGATATTTCATGTTAAATTTATAATTAATTAATTTAGATCATGAAGAAATAATTAACTCATCTAAGGAACCTTTCTTTGATGAAGTTATTTATATTATGAAAACCCATTTGGATTAATTTTTTTGTGCTATAAGTATTCATGTGTAAAATACCTATAGCGGTGATACACACGTACTCCATTGATCTCAGAGCAATGCCAATTGATTTAGGGGTGCTAGTGTGGTGAATCAAATGTATCGAATTAATCATCTTGATCACTCCCATATCTTTTAGGATTTAAGGATTTATTCTCATTCTTGATAGGAATAGAGGAGTAATTTGAGAGAGAGATAGGTCCTTTGTGCGCAACGATTCTCTGTCCTCAATTTTCGATTCACACTACAGAATATACATATCCATCTATTTATAGAGTTAGGGTTTAGGTTAAAATATTATTTACTTACATACCATCCCTTAAATAATATAATAACCATTATCAAACATCATGACATAAAATAATAACAACAACAACAACAATAAAAATAAAAACAACAACAATAATAATATTTTACGATGTGCACTAACTTGCGTGATGATGAATATTATTTACTGAATTGAAGATAAATATTCATCACCATATGTAATCTTGGTCCATTCAAACTCCTTGAAACTTATTGAATACCCAAATAAATTATTTTATTCACTTAAATAAATATTCTATTCACAAACAAATAAATAAATATTTATTAAATATTTAATAAATAAAATAAATATTTTTATTCACAATCCAATGAATAAATATTTATTATATATTCACATAATTAAATAAATTATTTATTAATAAATAAATATTTATTTATTACCTTTCGAATATTAGAGTTCAATAAAAACCTCAATAAAATTATTCCTTGATCTTAAGAATAATATTTATTCTTTTAATGAAATTAAAATTGGATTTAGTTGATTTCAATGGAAACAAATAGTGTGTAACCCTTTAGGATTCTTTCTCATTGGAATTAGTTGGGGCTTTCCAAATTCAAAGATTACTATCTAGCAACGGGTCAAGGAACCCAAGTGAAATAATTTAATGTTGCAACGATGAAAACCACATATGAATGCTCACTATTTTATAGAACCCATTATTTCTCAATATTTTATCAAGAAGGTTGTATATATCTGTCATCAACCTATATGATCAATATGTCTTTCATTTAATATCTAAAATAAACATGTCGTTACACCATGGACATATAATTTAATGTGATGGTTCTATTCCAATAAAAGGGAAAATATATCAAATTCCATAAATATAGAAGGGAAAAATCCTTCATTTACTAATTAATTAATAACACATCACTCATGATGCACCCAATGTATCCAAGTTCTCCAGTAACTATTATCATCATGATTCATGAAATATATCTAAGCACGAGAGTCGTAACATGCATTAATAATAATCTTAAAGTATAAGGATCATTATACATGCTCATAGATAGGAATTTTTTGTTAGAGTAGGACACTCAAGAGGGGGTGAATTGAGTTCCTATAAAAAATTTATACTATAAACTTTATTTGAAAGAATCCCCCAATTTAAAAATAAGACTGCCCAATTAATCAAAGTAGGAAATTTATAATATTCTGACTATTCAATTAATTTCTCATAAGATTGATTATTTATCATTTATAACAATATGAGATATTGATATAACTTTTGAAACTAATTTAATAAACCAATATATTTATAAATACTATCCCATGCTAACTATCAAAGTGAAACTTTGTTTTCTAACATATGAGTTAAAACAGATTAAACTAAATAGGAAAACACAACAGATTAAAACAAGAGGTTCATTATCAAAATGAGACATAGTCCTCTGTATTTGGTGATCACCTACCACCAAGAAATATATATATATATATATATTTGATCCACACCCTGTATTATGGTTTACACAATAGTAAACAAACTATCAAGGTCACAAGACCTCTACCCCAGTTCTACATGGGAACGAAAACATCCAAGTCACACAGGACCTCTACCATAGTTCTACATGGGATATAATAGCTGTAAAAATATGTTTGTGTGAGGCTATCTTGTATCCTTCAGTTTAGTGTAGGAGACAATGTGTTTTTAACAGACAGATGCACACACATTACCCAAAATGTAGTAAAATGCACACAACAAAATAGGAAATAAAGAGATAGAGTTTAGAAGGCTATGTGTGTTGTGAAATATAGTTTTGGACTCTTTGAATGTAGAATATGTGAACCATGAGTTCTATTCTGTAAATAGACACTGAAAACAGAGTTTCATGAAGCGTTGTGTTTTGGTTTTCCAAGAAGATGAAGTTCTATTCCTTCGGTTCTGTTTTGATTACTGTAGTGGTGTTGGAACATTGGTGCACATAAAGTTATACTTTTTTTCAGTCATAGAGAATGATAATGCTTCATGATTTCTTCTTCCTTTTATTTTCAAGTTTAGTATGGGTGATCATGCAAGTCCTTTACTATATGTCCATGTGTATGTCTTTGAGCTCACAAGCTTTTCTCTTATAAAATCTGCACCCTAACAATAATCATGATTGGGGTAGGTTGTCTACTTTTTACTTCTGAAATCCCAATTAATATTGTATGAAAAAGATAATTAATTTAATCAGAAGCATTACAAAACTCAAATATGACCGTTAGAGATGATTTAAATAATAGAAATTTTAAACAGTCTTTTAGTGACTCCTCTATCGGTGAGTCATTCTGTCAATGACTCCTTCTATCGGTGAGTCCTTTTGTTTGTATTAGTAACTCATTCTATCGTTGATTCATTCTATCAGTATCTCCATGCATTGGTGACTCATTTTGTTCTATCAATGATCCATTCCTTATGTTGGTGTCACATTCGTACTGTCAGAGAGTCGTCTATCGGTGAGTCGGTTTGTACTATCACTGAGACATTCCTTCTTTCGGTAGGACATTCCTTTTCTTTGTGACACATTCCTTATCTCAATGATACATTCCTTCTATCAGTGAGACATTCCTTCTATTGGTGTCTATGTTTATCTTTCGGTGATAAATTTACTCTGTTGGTATCAGGGAGTCAATTTGTGTTGTCGGTGTCTGACTTGTTTTATCGGTGTCAGTGACTCATACTTAGCAAATTTTTCTGTTTTAACTATATTATAACATGAATATATATAGAATTTTTGAAATACATATTTGATCATATAAAATCATAATTAAACATATTTAAACTTAAATAAACATGATTGAAATGATTTGACATGATTTGACTTTATTTGTGATTAGTAACACCAGAGAGGGGCCGAAAATCTTCTATGGGCCAACAATCTCCCCCTTTTGATGATCAAAAATCATGGAATTATAAAGTTCAATTAGTTGATGATTAATATAATCATTCCACTTACTATCTCCCATTACTTATTTTCTTTAAAAAATGAAAGTGATCAAAATAGAGATAAGGTTCAGAGGTGAAATAAATAATGCCTGATTTTCTCCCCCTTTATATTTTCTCCCCCTTTATCTTAATGAGATTAAAAAATAATAATTTCATTGCTGATGTTCTACCCCTTTTGGGATTATCAAAAAGACCAAAAAAAATATTCAATAAGAAAAACAAGAATGAAAACAGGTATCAAAGGGATGAAATGAAAGATCACTGAATTTTAGAGATAACCAAAGCACATAGTATAATAGAAGTACAAAATATCAGTGAAATACAACAATTATTACAAACACTCAACCCTATCAAAAAGTTATCCACAATACATCTGAGGATCCAGTGTGTCCTTTCCTTTTTCATAAGGATCAATAGTAGGTCCAGTGGATGGAGGTTGAGAGACTGGAGGATCTAAATTGATTAAAAAGGGAGGAAGTATAATAGCTTTAGGAACATAAGGGGCATGGGTTGATTTGGTTGAAGCATGAGGCTAGATCTTCTTTGTGATGATAGGTTGGATTTGGCTCAAAGCCTGAGAATCTAACATAGACTATGGAGGAGGAGGCATTGTGGTAGCCGGATAGGTAGTCGGTCTAAGAGGTGCAATAGTTGGAACCATTATGGCTTCAATATAAACATAGATATAGGGCCTCAATAGATTGAGGAAATATGGGATTATATCCCAACCATATTGCATTTCCTTTTAAAATTCTTCCTTGTTCTCCATGAACTTTTCAAGAAGAGGTGTGAAGTCCTTCAATTTTTGAACTTGATCATTAAAAGCTCTTGTCATTGGGGGAAACTTCATATTATCTACAAAATATTTAAAATAACTTGTCAGTTAATTTTTTGTATAAATTCTCTTGAAGTAATAGTCCTCTTTCTCTATGATATGAGCATTGGTAGTCTTATAACTCTTGTAGTATAGCCTAACCACATCATGCACACGATTAGTGTTCTTCTCAATTAGAGAAAGACTTTCTAAACCAAAGGCACCAAACAAGGCTTAAAGATCTTATTTAACCACAAATCTAACTAATTCATTGTCCAATGATTGAGAAGGCTTAGTAGAGGTGGAAAGAATAGTAGTAGATGATGTGTGGATCTTCAGAGCTTTAAAAATAGTTCCAAACATCCATTATACTCATTAGTAAGATGATTTATGTTAGAAACCAAGCCACCCATTTTATTTCTCACAGACTTCTTCATCTCTTCAATCAAATCCTTTAATGAATATACCCCATCACTTTGAGTAGGCATGGGCACAAATTGAGTTTGAATAGTTTCCCTAATAGCTGAACACAATTATTTCTTAAATATTTCAAAGTTATCCTTTGTGATATATTCACTAGGAAGGGGTATGAGCAACCACTTTTCTTACAACAGGTACAAACACTGCATCATCTGAATCTTCATAGTCCAAACCAAGAGCTATATATCCAGAATTTATTGCCCATTCAAACATACAATCATCATATAAAGGGTTGGGAGTGTCCAGTCTCACACTTCCATATTGATGCTCCCCCTTAGCTTGATCTATCATTACATAAGGCCCCCTATCCACATCATCTATTCTTTTAGAATACACCAGCTGTGGTGTAGAGACTATATGAGCATCCACTTCATCATCAAATTTAATGGTTTTCTCTTCTTCAGCAGGAGATTCTACCTCAACAGGAGGGTTCACATTCTTTCCTTTGTCCATAGAATCATTTAGTTATATGGTTACATCTTGATCATCACCCAGATGATCAGAGCCATTTTCACTTCCAATTCCTCCACCATTTTCTTCATCTCCGTCATTTCCATCATCTTATTTACTTATATCATCATGTTCTTCATTTCCTTTTTCCTCCTCTTCCTCGCTTCCAGAGCCACTTCCCTTTTATTCTTCTTTGTCTGCTTCTTCATTCTCTCCAGATTCATCTTTAGAACCACTGGATCTTCTCACATAGTCAATACTTCCAGACAATTATGTATCCTAATCACCATTTTCACCAAGAGTTGGTTCATCTGAAGGTACAGCCAGAGGGGACTAGGAGGTCCATATGACATTCCCTTTGGAGCTTTAGTGGTATCTCAGTCAATCCTATCATCAACAGGAGACCTTTATTCAATATCAATAGTAGTAGCTTCTTCTTCATTATAAATTATAGGTTCATCATATTCTGGTCCTAGACCAGGGTCCACTATATCTTTTGGCCTATTTCGATGGTCAACAGGGTTGAAATTCTCATATAAATTATATTCATCTCCAAACCATTCCTTTTTTCTAGGGGTTCTTATGAATTTTCATTTTTTTACATATTTCTTTTCTTAAATAGATGCGACTGTAGGTAGAAATTGTCTCCTCATCTTTACTCACACAACCTTTCACTTGAAGCATGGTAGATATCATCCTCAGGTAGAAAAGAGAAGTGGTATTGCAATAAGGATTGAGCATTTCACTAATATGCACTATCAGATATCTACATAGGTTAACATTAACTCCTTTATTCAATAAATACACAAAATACACATCCTGATACTTCAACGAAGAAAAGTCCCCTTTCCTAGGACAAATCTGGTGCTGAATAAACATAAAAAGTGGCCTATTTTTACCATCTAGTATAGTAGTTATAGGCCTTTTGTGCTCTTCATCTCCAGCCAACTCATTCAGATCTGTCACATAGAATTACATATCACTTGCAGGTGGAGAATTTCATGGGTAGTCATCGTAGATTCCCTCATGAGGTACCATAAGGAATTATTCCCAATTCCTAGAAGAAAATGAAATTATTTTTCCTTTTAAAAATATGTTAACCGAGCATACCTCACTTTCTTCTAGAAGAAACTCGACATTCATATAAAACTCATGGAAAATATTTGGGCGATAAGGCCTCTCAATATCTGAAAACCAGTTTAGTCATCCTTAGTTCTGCAACACCCTTGATAACAAATAATTACTTTGCAACATCCATTCAGCAAGAACATCCTTTTCTAGTGTAACTACATGATTTTCAAGGGTTGGATTGATAGGATGATATGTACAAAACTCCATTTTCTATCTTTTTGTGGGTTGTGACTCATCTCCAGATCCTCCTTTCAAGTGTGAACTTTATTCTCTCCATTCTAACGGATTGGTTTGAAGGTTGGAAGGTGAAAGGTAGATGATAAAGAGAAACTATAAGAGATTGAAAAGGGTAATGTTGAGGGTGAGTAGTGCAGTAGATCAACTCTAATTTATATCATTTAGGTCTTAAAGATTGTAAATTTTCAAACTAGGTTAAAAAAATAAATGAAATAGATTCATTTTAGTTAAAACATAAAATAGACAAAACAACGGGTTCTATTGGTGTCGAAAAGACAGTATCAACATGATATTATTAGTGTTGGCATGAAAGTATCGGCATGACACTATCGGTGTCAGTATGAAAAGATTTTGGCATGAAAAATATGTCGGTGTTAGCATGGCATTGTCAATGTCGACATGTCATCTACACTATTTTTTCACAAAGAGTTATCAACATAAGGTCCTTATAAATTAATCATTCCTAATTCGTGTTTGATGTAACTCATACTCTCAAAGTTCAATGTCTTAGTGAATATATCAAAAAGCTGATGTTCTATGCCAATAAATTCTATTGTTATATCACCTTTTTTATACTCATCCCTCAAAAAGTGATTTCTTACATCGATTTGTTTTGATTTAGAATGGGAAACAAGATTCTTAGAGATGTTAATATAACTTGTATTATCACAATTTATATGGACATGTCTAAATAGATATACATAGTATAGTAAAGTGTGTTTCATCCACAAAATCTGAGCACAACAACTACCAAAAACTATGTATTCAGCTTTGACAATAGATAATGAAATTTAATTTTTATTCTTACTACACCATGAAACTAGATAATTTCCCAGATAGTGAAATTTTCTAGAGGTTATTTTTCTATCTAACTTTAAACCACAAAAATCAGCATCAGAATAACTCACAAAATCAAAAGGTTGTCCTATATGATAGAAAATTCCTAAGTTTGTAGTATATTTGAGTTATTTGAAAATTATTTTAACAGTAGTTAAATGAGACTCTGTAGGATTATCTTGAAAATGAGAACACATACACACACTAAATAAAATATCACGCCGGCCATAGGTTTTGTAGAGTAAACTCCTAATCATTCCTCTGTAAGTGGTTTGATCCATAGATTTACCATTTTCATCAAGATCCAACTTACTGGTGGTACTCACTGAAGTATCACTACCTTTGTACCAACAAATCCAAAAAAAATTAAAATATATTTAGTATATTTACTTTGATTTAGAATAATACCTTCTTTATTTTGAAATATTTGAAATCTAACAAATAATTTGATTTCCCCCATTAATCTCATCTCAAATTCACTCTGCATCATTTTTGAAAAATCAACACATAATGAATTTTTAGAAGATCCAAAAATAATATCAACTACATAAATTTTAAATACTAAAACATCTTTATAAATTCATTTTATAAAAAGTGTATGATTAGCTATACCCTTTGTAAAACCTTTCGAAATAAGAAAACTACATAGTCTATCATACCAAGCTCTTGGAGCTTGATTTAAACCATATAAATCCTTTATTAATTTAAAAACATGATTTGGAAAATGAGTATTTTTAAAACTAGGGGGTCTTTCAATAAAAACATACTCAACTATATACCCATTTGGTAATGTACTATTACCATCCATTTGATATGGTTTGAAATTGAGATGAGCTACATATGCAAGTAAAAATCTAATGGCCTCAAGTCTAGAAACTGGTGAAAAAATTTCTTTATAAAAAATCTCTTGTTCTTGAATATAACCTTGTGCAACCAATCTAGCTTTATTTATTACAATATTACCAGATTTATCTACATTGTTTCTAAACACCCATTTAGTGCCTATAGTCAAGGTGTCTTTAGTTCTTTCCACTAGTTTCCAAACTTTATTTATTTCAAACTGATTTAGTTCTTTATTACATAGTCATTACCCAAAATTCATCATTTATTGTATCATTATTATTTTTAGGTTCAAGCTGTGAGAAAAAGGCTTGATGCTCATCTTGGTTTCTCAGAGAAGCTCTAGTCTGTGTCCCTTGATCTAGGTCTCCAACTACAACATCTAAAGGATGGTTCTTAAGGATTCTTGTGGGTTTAGAAAAAGAAGGGATATTTATTTTAGGATCATCATCAGGTTTGGATTCATCTTGACTAGAGTCTAGAGAGTTTCTAGAACTTGAAAATTTAATAGGTTTCTTAATAGAAGGGTCAGTTGTTTTTTAATTTATTTTCAGATTGGACAGATCATCCTCAAGATTTTCTAGAGAGGTCTTGGGTTCATGTGGGTTTGCTTTATCAAATTTAACATCTATAGATTCTTCCACACACTTAGTTATTTTATTAAATACTATATAGCCTTTACTAGAGATTTAATAACCTATAAATATTACTTCATTACTTTTGGATGAAAATTTATCAAGATTTTCCTTTTTATTAAGGATATAAAAATTTCAACCAAAAACTTTGAAGTAACTAACTTTGGGTTTCCTACTATTCCATAGCTCATAGGGAGTTCTCTTGAGAACTGGTCTGATTAAGACTCTATTAATTATATAACAATCTGTATTGACATCTTCTACCAAAAAATAGATAGGTAAGTCATATTAATTAAGCATAGTCTAGGATATCTCTTGTAAGGTTCTATTTCTTCTTTCTACAACACTATTTTTTGGGGTGTCCAAGGAGTAGAGGAGTTGTGACTATATAAATTTTGTGAGAAAAAATATTCAAACATTTGGTTTTTAAAATCAAGACTATGGTCAGTTATTTACATTTTAATTCTAAGTCCACTAAGGTTCTCTATTGTTTTAGCATACTTATTAAAGTAAGATCAAGCTTCAATTTTGTGAGAAAGAAAGAAAGTCTAAGTGTATTTAGAAAATTCATCTACTAGAACATAGACATAGTGTTTCCCATTAATACTATAAACCCTAGATAGTCCAAAAAAATCCATGTGAACTAACTCAAAAAGTTGAGAAGTTGAAACTTCTTTCTTTGGTTTGAAATATATTTTATTCTATTTACTCATTTAATAAGGAATACAGACTTTGTAATTTGGAAATTCAAGTTTGGGTAGATCCTAGACTAGCCCATTCCTATAAAGATTTCCAAGAGAATGAATATTACAATGTAATAATCTCCTATTCCAAAGACAAGACTCTTTGTGAAAGGCATATAGGTAGGAAACATATTGAAACACTAAAGAATCTATGTTTACAATATACACATTTTCATTTATAAATGACATAAATACAAATTCATTTTTAGAATTAAAGACATTGAATGCATCATTTTAAAATTTAACATTAAAACCACCATAAAACAACTAAGATATACTAAGAATATTTTACTTTAATCCATCAACAAAAAGTAATTTGAAAATTAAAATTTAATTCGAGTTACCAATTTAGACAAGGAAATTTATTTTTCCTTTAGCATTGTCACCAAAGGTGACATGACCACCATTAATATTTATTAGATTATTGAAGCATGTATAATCTACTATCATGTGTCTTGAACATCCACTATCCAAGTACCATATAATTCTATAAGATCTCTTCAAACATATTTCCTTTAAAATGATCAAAGAAGAGAATATTTTGGTACCCATATTTGTTTAGGTATAGTAATATTAGTAATAAGTGCTTTGGGAACCCAAACTTTCTTTATGGGTCTCCTATAATGAGTATTTAACGTATTTGAAAAATAAACTTTATTTGGTCCTGAAAAACTGCATGTAGTATAAGGTTTTCCAGTTTTAGAACTAGCAGCAAAATTTTCATTTTGGACATAAAAATTGTTTTTCCAGATTTGGTTACAAAATGATATATAGCTATGTTCCTCTATGCAGGTTGGTATCCAATACTAGTAATATACCTAGAATTTACTTGTTTACCAAAAATTATTATAAGTTTATTTTTTCCACAGGTAAAATTCTCTATGTCCTATTTCAATTTAACATTAGAAAATTTAATCTCATTTTTTTCTTTAAGAAATTGAGAATTATTTTTCCTTTTCTATGGTAAGATCGGATTTAACAAAATAGGTAAGAGCATGTTTTTTCTTAAAAGAATTATATTTATATTTTCATTCATTACATTTATCTTCAAGAATTTGACAATATTCAAACATTTCCTCATTAGTCATATTTTCATAATCAAATTCATTTGTAGAATAATAAGAGTTATGTATAGGATACTCAAGGGTTACCTCAGATGTATTTTTCATGAAACACATGTTTTCCTTATCACCTTTTTCATACTGTGATGATTCTGACTCTTTGGAACTATCCTCAGAAGCACTCTAGGTGTCCTTAATTTTCTTCTTGTATCTTTTATCTTTGTCCTCATATTTTTTTATTATATTTTAACATAGGACATTCAACCTCTACATTTCCTCTTCTCTTACATTCATAAAAAACTATTTCATTCGATTTATCATTCCTTTTCCAATCATTTTTCTACTTTACAATATTATTATATTTACCTTTATAGCTGGGCTTCCCAAGAAACTTATTCTTTCTATAAAAATTTTTAAACCTTCTGGATAATTGATCCATTTCCTCATCATTTTATGATGGTGAATCTTCATCACTTATACTATCATAATGAGTTTGAATCATTTACTTTTATTTATGTTTGGAAGTAGTGGTTTTGAAAGCCACTGAATTTCTCTTTGGTTCATCTTCCTCCTCTTTATTTCCCTTTAATTCTTCCTCATACATCATCATCTTTCCTATCATCTTCTTAATGGGAAATTTACTAATATCACATGATTCTCTTATTTACACTGAATTTCCCCTCCATCTATCTAGTAGAAATCTGAGAATTCACATGATTTGTTCCTTAGTAGTAACATCCATTCCCATAGAGATCATAGTATTTACAATTTTATTGAACCACTGATACATGTCAGAGATAGGTTCATCAGGATTAATCTCAAAGTTATCATATTTAATAGTATATGTGTTAAGTCTCATTTCCTTAACATTAGTGGTTCCTTCATTTGAAACAGCTAGGGTATCCCAAATTTCATGGGCTGTTTTACATGTAGAAATCCTATTGAATTCCTCATCTTCTAAAGAAAAATATAATGAATTAATATCATTTTAGTTAATATTATAATCAGTCTTAGTTGGGTCATACCAAGTATTTTGGGAAGTAGCAGGAATCCTATATTCATCAACAATGGAGTTCCAAATTTCAAAACCCATACTTTCTAAGTGCATTTTTTTCTTAATTTTCCACTAAACATAATTAGTTCCATTGAAAAAGGGAGGTCTATTGGTAGAAACACGTTTGAATATATTATCTATAATAAATAAAAAAGAATAAGTTTTTAAAGATATAAAAATTTACAACAAATATAAATTTAGAGATCTTTAAAACACAACTAAAATCACAGTTGAATATATTTAAAAATAGAAATTAAAAAACATCCTCTCATACCAAATGTTGGTTAGAGTAGGACACTCAAGAGAGGGGTGAATTTAGTTCCTATAAAAAATTTCTATTAAAAACTTTATTTTAATGAATCCCCCAATTTAAAAATAAGACAGGACAGTTAATCAAAGTAGTAAATTTATAATAGTATGACTGTTCAATTAATTTCTAAGAAGATTGATTATTTCTCAGTTATAAAAACATAAGATATTGATATAACTTTTGAAACTAATTTTCTAAACAAAAACTATTATATATACTATCCAAGACTAACTATCAAAGTTAAAGTCAATTTTATAACATATGGGTTAAAACAGAGTAAACTAAATTTGAAAACACAGTGGATTAAAATAAGAGGTTCAGTCTCAAGCCAAGATTTATTCCTCTCCCCTTGGTGATCACCTACAACCATGTAATATATATATATATATATATATATATCTTTGATAAACACCTTGGATTGGGGCTTACACAACATTATACAAACTGTCCAGGTCACAAGACCTCTACCAGAGTTCTATGTGGGAACTAAAATATCCAGGTCACACAAGAACACTACCACAGTTCTATGTGGGATATAATAAGTGTAAAAAGATGTTTTAATGGGGATATCTTGTATCCTTAAGTTTATGTCAGGAGACAGTGTGTGTAGAATAGAAATATGCACACACACTACTATAAATGTAGTAAAATGCACACAACAGAGCATGAAATAAAGATATAGATTTTAGAAAGATCTGTGTGTTGTGAAATTCATATCTGAACTCTTTGGATGTAGAAGATGTGAAGCCTGAGTCCTCTTTTGGAAACCGACATTGAAAACAGAGTGTCTTGAAGGTTAGTGTTTTGGTTTTCGAGGAAGATTAATTTCTATTCCTTTGGTTCTGTTTTTTTTATGTAGTGGTGTTGGAACTTTGGTGCACAACAAGTTCTCCTTTCTGTTCAGTCAGCAAGAATGAGAATGCTTCACGTGTTCTTCTTAATTTTTTTCATAGGTTCAGTATGGGTGCTCACTCAAGTACTTGAATGTATGTATATGTGTATGTCTTTGAGCTCACATACTATTCTCTTTAAAATTCTGTAGCCCAACAATAAGCATGATTAGGGTTGGTTGTGTACCTCATACTTCTAACATCCCAATTAATATTCTCTGAAAAAATAATTTTTTAATCAGTAGCATTAAAAAAATAAAATACGACCATTATAGATAATCTTAAATAAAAGAAAATTTAAATAGTCTTTTAGTGACTCCTCTATCAGTGAGTCATTCTGTTACTGACTCCTTCTATTGGTGAGTCCTTCAATTTGTATCGGTTAATCATTCTATCGTTGATTAATTCTGTCGGTATCTCCATGCGTTAGTAACTCAATGCATAAATGACTCATTTTGTTCCGTTGGTGAGTCATTACTTCTATCAGTGTATCATTTGTACTATTGGTGAGTCATCTATTGGTGAGTCAGTTTGTACTATTCGTGAGACATTCCTTCTGTTAGTGAGAAATTTATTTTGTCAGCGATACATTCCTACCGTCAGTGAGACATTATTTTTGTTAGAGAGACATTCATTTTTTCGGTTAGACATTCCTTGTGTTGGTGTCTCAATTGAACTATAGGTGAGACATTTTCTCTATCAGTATCGGGGAGTTAGTTTGTGTTGTCGGTGTCACGCTAGTTTTGTCGGTGTTAGTGACTCATACTTAGCCAATTTTTCTGTTTTAACTGTCTTGTAACATGAATATACATAGAATGTGTTAAATACATAGTTGATCATAGACACTCATAATTAAAAATATTTAAACTTAAATAAACATTATTGAAATTATTGTACATGATTTGACATGATTTGTGATTATTAAAATTAGATAGTGTCCAACAATCTCTTACGGGCCAACAAGAATATCTGATGACACCAAAACCTTCATAATTCCTACCAGTGGGTATATTATTATAGTCTCCCATCTCAGAGATAACCAAGTGCGAACTTCATGAGAAGAAGCCTCATCTTCATATGAGTACTCACACTTGACATTATACCTACTATGTTCCCTATCATAGTACGTTATCCGACCACAAAGATATATTTAAGAATATTATCTTTCTCTTCAAGGTTCTCATCATAACAAGAAACTCATATGACCTTATCAATATGGAAAATACTATAGGATATCATAACATTAATGTTTTATAGAATAATAGTAAATTTGTGATAAGATATTTATATTAATATTCAATTCTTTGAATATATATACAATCTAAAATATAAATTAATTGGTTTTAGGGTACCAACTCCAACAAGTACACCGTACACAAAAAAGACTATACAAATCATAAGTCACACTCCATGTGAGTGATGGTACATGCCATGTGTAGAATATTGGTACATTCTATGTTACCTCAGGTACATACCGTGTTTATTAAATTATATCCAGAGTTTAATTCTAAATAGAAGGTTACACATCATGTTCCTTGTCAGTAAATATTGTGTACAAAAAAATTAAAATTAAAAAAAATAAATTAAAATTAATAAAAATTATAGATCATGGGATTTTAAGGAGTATTTGTATGGATTATTAAGATAAAATGATTAATTAATAAACCAATTAATTAATTAATTCAATAATTTAACCTTAATAAAGAATAATTTGAAATGAATGATTATTAGTTGTAAATGTGTAGTGGTTTCATCCATGGATGATCCTAAGCTTTATTGACCTATGTACATGTTTAGTTTTTATTTTATTTAATTATTTTTTTTATGTGTTTCTATGATAAATTTATTATTAAATTAAATATGATTATTTCTGTATCATCCCTTCCTACTTATTATGTATGGGTATGATTTTCCAATATTGATTTTAGGGTACACCAAACCCCCTTATTCCCACCACATTCATGTGAGTCAAGTATATATAAACGAAGGATATCCTAATAGAGAGGATATGGTTCCTGACCGAGCTATAAGGTGAAACCAATCAAAAAGATACATAGATTGTAAAGACCTCGAACCTAATATCCCAGACCCGGTGGATACTTTATTACATTGAAACTAGATACATGGAATCACATCCTAAAGGAAATAATAGTTTAGTAGTCTTGATAAACTAGATTCAGATGTGAATCTCACATTACATTTGAAAACGTAAAATAAATAACATAGTGAAAGTAAATATTTTTCATCATTTAACTCATTCAAAGATCTCTTCTTAATATCCTAGGGAAATGATACAAAATAAGGGTTATATCAGATTATAAGTAAGGGTTACATACAATCTATCATGATTAAATAATACATAATCAATATGTAAAGATAAATAACTGAAACACATGTCATTTAAATAAATAACTTGAGTATGGAGAATAATATGAAATGATTAAATGAAGATCAAATGATTCCATTTAAATATTTACATGATCTTGAAACTTAGCCATGTATATTATTCAAAATAATAATATAGAAATCAATAACTAATTTCATAATGATATAATGCATAATTCTAGATATCTAAAACTTACCATCAAGGCCTTATGCCTAGAAATTTTCAACTATGGGTAGGTATACACCGAAAAACAATTTAATAAGGCTACCCAACCAGTTTGTCTCATGGTACCTACTGATTAATTGAGGGAATATGTAACTAAAGGCTTCACCCATTAATTAATAATTCCAATTCATTCATCATATGAATATAAAATACAAATTAATCATTATGACTTAAAAAATAACAAATATCTATATTCATACTACAAAAACGGGCAAGGGAAGCGCTACCCTTTCATCAGCGCTAAAAAAAGAACTGATAAAAGTGGACATTTATCAGCGCTAAAAAAAGTGCTGATAAAGGGGCACTTTTATCAGCGCTAAAAATTAGTGTTGTTAAAAGTGACCCTTTATCAGCATTTTTTTAGCGCTGATAAAGGCCTCCCTTTATCAGTGCTTTTTTAGCACTGTTAAAGGGGACCCCTTTATCAGCACTTCTTTTAGTAGTGCTGATAAAGGGGGATTTTATCAGTGCTTTTTCCTAGCACTGATAACTTTTATATTTCAAATAAAATCATGAAAAATAGTATATTGTTATATAAGTATATTTATATTAATATGAATATAATATTTATTTTTTAAATATGTTTTAGAAAAGTATAAATAGACTATTACATTTAATATACAAGAAATTTAGTGAAAATAACTTAAAAACATTTTTAAAAATATTATTAATTAATAATTAGCTATTTATCGTCAATTAAGAATCATTTAATAATAATTTAAAGACACAAAAAATCAAAAAGATTAATAAAAGATCTCAAATAAGTTGAAAAGGTAACTCAAAATTCAAACGGCCCTAAATTTTGATCCAAGTGTCCGTTTGAGCTCTACAACATATCAAATCGAAGCCTGCAACGAGCTTTACACAGTAGTGACCCAAGTGATGCTTTTGTCAAATTTTATGAGGCCAAAAAAGGACAATAAGTCCTCCAAAACTGAGTTTTTAGTCAGGATACCCTAATTTTTTAACATTCAAAGAAGTATAAATTCTGATCTAGATATTCGTTAGGCCTGTACCACATATCATATCGAATATTATTTCATTTTCTTCAATTTTTCTGGTTGTTGAGTTGAAACAGGCTTCTAGATTAGAATTTATGGTCGTTTTAACATTCTATGGCTTTTCAAATACACACACACACACACGCACACATATATATATATATATTCATAAATATATGTGTGTGTGTGTGTGTGTGTCTGTCTGTCTGTCTGTTTGTGTGTATATGTGTGTGTGTCTGTGTGTGTGTGTTGTATACATGTATATATGTATGTATGAATTTATTTATTTATAAACTCACATAAAAACATATTTTATAAATTTATTTGAAACCAATCTTATAAATATATATTAATATAAAAATAAATATACGGATAAAAAACATATTAACATAAATATATATTAATATAAGAATGAATATATATATACAAATATATGAATAAATATATATGTATTAATATTACAAAATATATTTATATTAATTTGAATCTATATTAATATATGAATAAATATAACTATATTTATAAATAAATAGATATATCATTTAATAGAGAAAAAAATGAAATGTCTTAGTGGTAAAGGTGAATGCACGCAAGGGTGGAGGTCACGGGTTCGAGTTAGGGTGGAAGGAAGGAGGTGCGCGTGTGTGGGGGATGCGTGGGAAGGGCAGCGTGCAGGAGAGATTTAGGGGGGTCTGCCTAGTGCTGATAAAGGGGGGTCAATCACTGTTAAAATCTCCCCCCCACATTATATAAATATTTTTTATTTTTTTTATTTTTTTGACTTTTATTAGCGCTAAAAAAGTACTGGTAAAGGGGGCTTTTATCAATGATTTTTTGAGTGCTGATAAAATGTGACCTCATCAGCGCTTTTCTAAGTGCTGATAAAAGGGACCCCCTATATCCTCGCATCGATTAATAGTACTTTTTTAGCGCTGTTAATGAATTTTTCTAGCGCTGATAAAGGTTGTTTTTGTAGTAGTGATTGGAATAACTAGCATAATGAAATTTAATACTTCACCCAAAAAAATGAACCTAAATCAAACATAAAAATATAGTTGATGGAATATTTTGAGTACATACTTAATAAATCAAAATATTTAACAAATAAATTCAATAGAGATGAAAATAATTTAAAAATATCATTGGAAATTTTCTTGAGGAAAATTACTTTTATCCCTTTGAAATCACTTATTTAAAATTTCAAAATTTATTAAATATTAATGGAAAAAATTTATTTTCAAATAAACTTGTAAAATTTTAAAGTAATATTTAAATAATTGGGTGGTCATGATATTTAGAAATTATGGTTATTCCATATAAGATAAAAAAATAGTTTGTTCGCAATTTTGAAAAAAATTCAAAAGTAATTTGTTTGGAAAATGATAAAAAGATTCATTTTAAACCATTATTTTAAAAGTAAAAATTGTTAAAGAAATTCATTAATCATTGGATAATATTAATAATATTATTTAAAACATTTTAAGAACAATATGGACATGGAATAAAAATATTCTCGACCTAATAGTAAAACATAGTTGGTTTTCCATAAAAATACACTTTTAGTCACTTGAGTAATGTAAGTGATGAAAATGAAATTAAAACATGTATTATATATAAATAACCATAATATTATAAAATAATATGGGTTTAAGATATACATATTAAATTATTCCCTCAGTGGAGGCTTAAACATAAATAATCCCGAATAAAGATGAGATTGTGAAATAAACTCTTACTTCAAGTCCATATTCCTTAATATGCCTTCAAAACTCATTTATAATAAATATATATTTATTATAAATATATTATAGAACAATAATAATATATATAATACCATATATAATTTTATCATAACCTTTTATCACTAATTTTTTAACAATTCTTTATTAAAATCACTGTTCTGGGTGATAACAACTTCATCTTTCATGCATGTTTTGGTTCGATAGTTTTGCCCTTGTACTTTAATCCTAATTAAATCATCTAAAAATTGTTAATAATTATATAAATATCATATATATTTAATATATATATTTATAATAATTCAAAAAGGTAGATATATAAAAATGAATTACACCATTCATGGAGACGGTAGGTCTTACATACACATGAACGCTATTTTTAGTTTTCAACGGATGGAACGAAATAAAGGTGAATAATAATTCACCTTTATAGTATCATTTTTATATCATATATATATATATATTAATTTAATCCATCCTTATTACTATCCATATAAAATAAAAAATGAAAAACAAATATCATCGCTTCGTGGAGGTGGTTGTCTACACGTACGCATGACTGATGTTATTGTTTTCCATTGGATTGGAAGGTAAGAAGGTATATGTGATATTATAATATATAATAATAAATATTTCCTAATTATAATATATAAACATTAAAATCAGTGTAATACCCATCCATAAAATATGGTAATTAAAAATGAATTGTATCATTATATGGAGATGGTGAGTCGTACATACACACGAGTGATACATTCACATCCCATTTTATGGAAAAGTGAGTGGATAATGGTGGTTTAATAAAAATAACAACATTTAATTATTTTAATTATAATTAATTTATTGGTTTATGATAAATAAAATAGATTTATAGGTGGTAAAAATGAAACAAAAAGAAAGTGATCAGTTAAGGTGATTACATCTTCTTTGAAAGAACTCTTTTAAATATCCTCGTAAGGGCCCCGGGGTCGATATTTTGGGATGAAAAACACCTTCAGAACTTGGATAAGGATGATTATAAGATTTTTTGTTGTTTGTTGTTCTAATATTCTCTAGGTGGTGTATATAATAGAGGATAGGTGGTGCCTTTTTATAGTGATCTAAAAAACACACATAAAATTAATAAAAAGATTTAAATATAATAAATTCATTTTCATGTGAAATTGGAACAATGTGGACATAATTTAGGATCAAATATAGTATATAGTTGAAATAATCTCAAAATATTAAATTTTTACTTGTTTATGTGGTATTTTAAACCTTATCTTTTGGTTTAACCCCTTAGATAACCTATTTTATCCTTAACCACGGTAACAACCTTTTCACTCTTAAAGGGTCATAATTGTACATATAAGGTTAAAATTGGACCATAAATGAAAAAGGGATGAAATTTTAACCCATATATTATCATAGATCCCCTCTTGAATTTTTTTATGATTTTTAAAAAACTTAATAAAATATTATTTTTCATAAAATATCAATAATGTCATTTTTGACACTATTCATTTAATTTGACTTTAAAGACATCAAGGCAAATATTTAATTAAAATATATAATTTTAAAAAATCTATAATTTGAAATATATACTTATGAAATTCATTTGTTACTATAAATCACTCCAAAAATATTACTTTTAGAAGTTTTAAAATAGTTCATTTTATTTTTCTATTAATTGAATAAATATTATATGAGTGTTGCGTAAGAATTTAAGGCAATTATTTAATCAAAAAAATTATAAATAAATTATAAAGTTGAAAAAATTATATAATATTTTAAATAAACATTTATAACTAAACTTTCCCTATTTTTATCTATATAATAAAAATTACTGTTATTAAATTAAGGGAAGTAACATTTTGTATTTATTATTTTCTTAAATTAATATAAAGCTCCTAATCAAAGAAATATGAAACCAATTGGCCATATATTTAAAACATGTAAGAAAAAAAATCTGAATAATACATTTAAAATAGTATATAACAAAGTTTTGGGTTGATTTTGAGATGTTATCTCAATGTTTCTAAGCTATTTTACCCATTTTCCCTTACCGAGGTAACAAAAATTTACCGAGGTTACTATTCATAAAGATAAAAAATAAAAAGGATATATTTACCAAATTTGTAACTCCTGATTAAAAATATTGAATCTATTTTTCATGATTGAATTTATAGAAGTGTCATAAATTAATTTAAGTTAAAAACAAAAAACACAATGGAAAACAATTTTTCAGAAAAATACCTTTTTATGTTTACAAATGTTTTTATACCAAATCCAACCATAAAATTTATTACAATGAAATTAATTGGATTATTAATAATATATGATAATTAATTTTACTTTTAAACCACATTAAAAAAATGGACATTTTACTTGTTTGAAATGAAAATACAATTTTCAAAAAAAAAACAATATTTTTTATTATTCACTAGAAAATCAATATTTTTAGAAAAATAAAAAAAATCACTACAAAAATATTTTTACACAATGATTAAAAAAATTATATCCTTTTTATAAAATAAAATTTAAAAAATTTATATAAATTAATTATAATATTCACTCATAAAAATCAATAAAAATAATTTTTGAAGAAAATGTATTTTGAAAAATAAAATGTCTTTACCAAAACATGAGTGCTTATTTTCTAAGAATGAATCCTTAAATTTTAATTGAGTAAGTAATTTATATATATTTCATAATGTGGTTAATTCAACACATAACTATTAATTCAATTGCTAGGTTATAATGGTTATATTTAAATAATAATATTTCTTGGTTCGTTTAAGCTCAATGTTGTGTGTTGTATTAACTATTGAACATAGTATTCTTTGAAAATATCAGGGGTGTGACACGAGTGGAAGGTGGAATTATATAACCCAATTCAATCTCAGATAAAGTATTTTTACCCTAGGCCTAGGGGTTAGTTTATCATCCTCTTGATAAACCAACTAGTAATTAAAGCTGATGATCATACTGCTAGTTTATTTTATTTTTCCAAGTGTCTAATTATTTATTTTTTTATCATATGAATTTTTATTTTATATTTAAACATGATCACATAAATTAAATTAAATAATAACAATTATAAGATAAAATAAAATAAATGTATTAAGTGTATATTATTTTATCAAAAATGGTTAATTAATTATGTAAAATACACATAATATTAAAAAACTTATTAATGGATAAAATAAAGAATTTTTTCATATAAGATAAAAAAATTACTAACGAAAATATTAATACATATTATGCCTTCTAATATATGATTTAGAATGTGACCATATATCAAAGTGTTGGTATGTCCCTCATCAAGGAACTTCCATTTATTGGGGAGTTCTAATGAAAATTTTAAGTTGAATTAACCAAGTTATCATCAAGATTATTTTCCATCATAAAAATTGTTTGTGTAAAGTAAATTCGAGTCCGGGATTTCAAGATTGGGGAGTCTACACAATAGATCAAGGAACTGTGAGTTAATAAAGTTGTTTGGATTTCCTACAGAAATACCTTAGATTAATTTGTCCAATCCTTAATCTGGGATATGAGAAGGGGAATATGGATCCTTGATACTAGAATTTCCACGTGACTAGATATTTCTAATCTAATGGTGAGGGATATTGGGATTTGAAAAAAGAGTGGGAGGTTAAAACAATAAAATTTATTACATCACATTTGGTAATCAATAAAAAGTACCAAAACCATATTTTATTTTATTTTAGAAAAATGAATAGTAATAAAACCTCAAAATTATAAATGAGATTGATATTATAGAAATAAAATATCTTGTATGGAATGGAATTCCATGAGTGTTATGGGTGATTTAACATTTTATGATGTGAGGAGCTAAAGTTCTATGTGCTAGAGTCCCCAGCTTTTAAAGATCCTTCAAAAGAGGCTAGTGAGGAGGATCATAATGTCTTCTAGAAACATATAGATGATGAATTAGATTTATAATACCTAATTCTATCATTAATGACTACTGAGATATAGAATTTTCAAAAATACATGTATGTATACACCATGCTGCCTCAACTCCATGATCTTTATTAGGAGAATGCAAGAAAGGAGAGATACATGTTATCCAAGGCACTATTCACACGATAGCTTGGAAAAAATTCACCATAAAGACTCCTTGTAGTCAAGATTATTGGATATATTGATCATTTGGAAATTATATGTTTTATGTTAGCTAAATAATTATGAAAAAACCTTGTGCACACATCATTACCTCAGATCTTCTCTAATTTTATTTTGAATTTAAATATGAACTATATAAAGAAGTTTCTCCCAGATCTTCTGACACTGAAGTTCTAGGCAGAGAAGGGTAGGAATTGTGAAATTTCTTTAGTTATTATGGTTAATAAGAGGAAGGGAAAGTTAAAAATCCATAATAATAACACCAATAGCAAGGAAACTTTTCAATACTCAACTAAGAGGAAAAGGATCAAGGGATATGATAAGGGACAAGACAAAATATTTTTTTCATGTGGCATGAAGGGCCGCTATTCGCACCATAATTATGATGCAAGGGGAATCTTTATGTGAATTTTTTATTGAATGTGATATATCTATTTCTACAAATTGGGTATCAAATACAATTTTTGGTTCTCATATTTTTATCCAAATATATAAATCAAGTAGATTAATGAAGTTTTTCATAGGTGATGTGGATCTTTGAGATGCTAATGGAATGAGAGTGGTTGTACTATCTATCAGAGACTACCACCTTACTTTGATGAAAATATTGACTTTAGACTTAATGAATTTTCATTATGTTCCCATTGTAACCAAAAATAATATATTCATATGTAGTTCAAATATAAATGGATTTATTTTCAATTTAAAAAACAAGAGATAATACTTTTATAAAGATAGAATATTTTATGGCATGAAATATATTAAAAAGGACCTTTAAGTAATAGAATATGAAGGTAAAGTGTATCAAGTTTATATGAATCATATCACACATAGTTTTGGAATCATTGTATTGTTCATGTAAACAATAAGTGGTTGAAAAAATTATATCAAGAAGGGTATTTAGATTTTTTTGAACTAAAACCACATGATACGTGTTAGGATTTTTTTCAAGGAAAAATGACCAAGGATCTATTTACTTAAAAGTGTGAAAGATACATTGATATTCTTGAATTTGTCCATACATTCATGTGTGGACTATTTCCATTTGAAGCTAGGGGTGGATACTCATACTTCATAATTTTTACTGATGAAATTAGTAGGTATGGATATGTTTAATTAATGAGGTATAAGTTTGATTCCTTTGATAAATTTAAGGAATACAAGAATAAAGTGGATTATCACTATGGTAATAAGATAAATAAACTCTGTTTAGATTTTTTTGGGAAATTTATTAACCAATATTTAATTTATTATCTAACTGAGTTTGGGATTATATCTTGGATCACTCCTCCTTATGTATCATAGTGGAATGGTTTCCGTGAGAGGAAACACATCATGTTGGACATGGTGAGATTAATGATGAGCCACGAGAGTCTTATATCATCATTTTGGGGATATCAATTATAGACAGTAGAATACACACTAAACCAGTTTGTAACTAAAGAGGAAACTCGAATCCCATATGATTTATAGTGTGGGATGAAATTTGTGCTATCAAATCTATGTGTGTGGGGATGTAAAGTGTTTGTTAAGGACAATTCTGGAAACAAACCTGCACCCCAAGACACAAAGTTTATCTTTATAGGACATCCCTATAAAATAATGGTATATTATTTATACTACTCCTTAGACAAAAATGTAATAGTGGAAAGAAATTCCATATTCCTTATGAGGGATCACATATCTAAAATAGATAATGAGAGAAAGATCAACATCAATGAATTAAATGATAAATATATATAGTATTTGGAATGAGAAAGAATTCTATAAGACCCCATTGAAGAGGTTTTTCCAAAGACAAAATGTTCTGAGTAGGAGAACCATATATATTAGAGAACTAGAGAGATATAGTTTTATTATTACAAAGGATGGTGAATTGTTATTAGTTAATAATGGAGATCCTCTATCCTATATGGAAAAATTAAGAAACTCAGAAGATGAATTGTAGAAAGAAACCATGAATTTTGAGATTGATTATATATACTATGACCATGTTAAGGTTCCAGTAGATCCTCCATTGGATGTAAAGAATTTTGGGAACACATGTGTATTCAAGAAGAAACTGGACATGAATGGTAAGGTTTAGTACATGTAAGAAACATTTCTGGCTAATGGTTTTAAGAAACTTTAAATCATATATATAATGAAACCTTTTCACCATTTTTTATTCTTAGATCTATCAAAATTTTAATTTCCACAAAAAAAAATACCATGATTATGAAGTTTATAAAATGGATGCCAAAATAGGCTTCCTTAACATAAACCTTATGGAAGATTTCCATACAAAATAACCAGAAGGGTTTGTGACTCCAAGAGATTCCAATATGTTATGTAAGTTATATATATCCATTTAATAATTGAATAAATAATCTAGATCATAGAACAGTCAATTTGGAGAATCCATTAGAGATTTTTTTATAAAGAATTAATGAGAACCCTATATCTATAAAAGGTTTAATGGGAGTGTAATAATTTTCCGAGTAGTATATCTTAACGATATATTACTGATGGTAAATGAGATACTAGTATTACATTTAGTTAATAAATGGTTGAAAAATTTATTCTCCACGAAATAATTTGTTTAATTAGCCTATATTATAGGGATCACGATCATTCATGATAGATCTAAGATTAAAAACCCAAATTTTCATGAAGTTAAAACTCATTTGTTTTTAGTTTAAATACTGTTTATATCTCAGTAAATGCATGTTATGCCTAGAGAATGTTCCAAAAGAATACAAGGCTTGTTTAGAGCCTGGAGTTTTGAGAATTGGGAAAATAGGGTAGGCTACACGGTTACCGCACAGTTAATACTTACTATGTGAGGTAACTGTTTGCGGAACCTTGTGAGCAGAAGGGGACACACTTTGTCTAAAACCATGAACCCTAAGGCACATGACCATGTGGTGACACTCCATTCTATCATAGAGTCTAATGACTGTAAAATGGGAATACCTTAGCATAAAGAGATTCATCCTTTGAAGAAATATAAAAAATTGACAAAGGCATGAACAAGGATTTGTTTAAATATGGGCCACACAAGTTTCATCATGGTCGCACAAGTATACATGCACGCTACATATTGGACGTGCATGTTACTTGCGCGTTCTGTTTGATTTTCACCCAAGATCTTCAGTAGCCTATAAATACCCCTTGTGGCCCCCCATTTCGAGGATAAAAAATTCCAAAAGTCAGATTTAAGCTCTCGGCACCCTAGTCTCTACTTGAAGTCTTTTGAACACTTCTAAGGTAATTTCTTACCTAGAATGGATGATCTAAAGAGGGGTAACAAAGCCTAACTATTGAAAGGCATCGAACACTTGTGCGCCTAAGTGTCTAACCCTTAAGGGAAATGAAGACACTTGCGCGACACCTTATCCCTTCAATAAAACTTGCGCACGACACTATTGGAAGCCTTTAGGAATAATACTAAGGGCTTGAGCTAAGTCTCGCCCAAGTATTACCATATGGGTTAACCGTCACACAAGTACACATGTGTCGCGCAAGTATACTTGCGCGACCAGTACTTGTGCACCCCAACAGGACTTGCACGCCTACCTCTTTTGGGGTGCCCCTCCTACTTATTCAACTCTTTTCTTCAAATCCACCTCTCCTCTTCAAGATTTAGCCTTCAAAACCCTATTTATGCCCATTTTTGGCATGGTTCATTTGTTGGCTTCCTTATCTGAAAGGGATTTTGTGGAACATCTCTCAAAACCTAGTGATTTACAAACCTTTATTTCACAAAGGTTAGAGATTTCATTCATTCAACCTCATCCTTTAATATGAGAAGATCTTTAATCTGGGCATCCTCTTTAGAAGTAAGCCCTAAGTTCCCTAACCTGGGCCTCCTTTTCAGGAGTAAGCCCCAGTCCAAGTTCCCCTAATATGGGCATCCTCCTCAGGAGTAAGCCCCAATCATAATTTTCTTTAAACATGGGCATCCTCCTCAGGAGTAAGCCCCAATCTTAAATTCCATTAATATGTGCATCCTATATAGGAGTAAGCCCCAAGTTCCCCAATTTCGGCCTCCTTCTCAAAAGTAAGCCCCAATGTCTAAAGTCCTCTTAACCTGGGACACCTCTTTAGGAGTAATCCCCAATATTAATTTCTCTTGATATGAGCTTCCTTCTCAGGAATAAAACCCAATGATAAGTCCCCTCTAATTTGGGCATCCTCCTCAGGAGTAATTCCTAAGTTAAGTATCCAAATATCCATAAAGCACACATACCCGAACTTATTCCATGACTTCTTCTTTAAAGTAAGTCCCTATCTTCATCTATCTGGGTAGTCATACATACATAATCCCCACATCATTTATTATAATTGCATCTTTCATGGAACAATCGTCAGGTTTTACTGATACCTCTTATTTCTCACACCAAGTATGACTCACGTGTGCTTAGACTGTAAAAGTAATTATGACATCTTTCTTTGAGCCATCAATCATGCATAAACCTCATAATTATTTACTCGAACTACATGGGTTCTGATTCCTTTTCTAAACAAGGATACGTAGGTAGCCCATCTGCAGGTACGATCCCAAATCTGAAATAATACATGTCCTTCTGAACGACAATAAACTCCAAGTGCCCCGCGGAGTGGCTTTAAAACCAATATGGTTATCATAATGACAAATATATCTCTATATAATGTATTTAAGGATACCATTGACTAAGAATATCTAACAAATGCATATGATTCTCTATCGATGAAGAACCTCAAATACATATAAAAGATTCTATAAATCTCATACATATTAATCATTGATTGTAAGATCTAAAGGAAAACACATTTTTATACTTGGTAATTTAATAAGGATTCATGAACATAACTTAAATCTATAAAGAGCGTCCTGGAGAAGACAATAATTCCCCCCAAAAGGTGTGATGAGTCCGACCTCCCATCCTCTTGACCAATGAAAATTCTTAAGCCTCATCGGTCCACAACTAATGAGAACCTACCTTTGGAAAGTAGTTCCAAATGGATATAGAATAATTGGATGTTTCCGGTTCTATGAATAAACCTATTAGAAACTGATTGGAATGTTTGAACCTTAAACAAACAAGGGTCATCCCCATTTCCAAAGGAAACAAAAAAATGGTGAACCTGACGTGAATCCTTAACCAAGTTAAAATGATGTTTTACTTATTTGTTAGGCCCCTATTTAAACTCAATGAGAGGGCCAAAAAAACAATCAATAACATATGTTCTCATCCAAAAGATTTTGTGGTCAAACTTATCTTGATTATTTCTGTTATATCAAACAGGAACACGTTTCCAAGATCTCTCTATATTACAGAAATGGCTTCTCTAAAGTTCACACCTATGAATGCATCTGCCGCTACTCTTTCTAGATCTTTGTCCTCTCTAAGGACGACATCACCTACTCAGCGTCTTCAACGCTGGGTATCAAATGCATTGGTTATGTAAAACCTTCAAAATGGTACCATTCTGACTCTGGAGGCCACTCGACAAGCCCTCCAAGTCAATAATTCACCTTGGTTGTCCAGACAGCGACGACCAGCGATCAAGAAGCAGGTGGTGCCAACCACCATATCCAACCATTTTGGGTCGTTATCCCCGGAAAAAAATCACTAGTCCCTCCCATATTATGGGAAAGTGAATGAAATGGTCACTCAAGGCCTTAATTCAAGGATACATGAGTCCTTCCCAAGGGCTCCCATCAACAATCGCCGCCAGAATCATGCGGCAGTGCGCCCTCAACATGATGAGGACATTGACTCTAGGGGTTTGGCTGAGGTCCCTCAGACCCGTGCATGTAAGACGAACTCCTAGAGGTGAAATATGGTCAACAGGGAGCGGGTCCTTACTTCTACCCCCTCCGGAAAATTCTATCAAGACAACTTGATGGCAAGCAACGAGCGAGCATATACACTCGTCCGTCCTGATGTTACTGCCCAACAGACTTGTATGGAAGCAACACGCCAATCCCACCAGGAAATTCTGGCAGAGTATTATAGGCAAGAATATACACCTGTTTATAATTCATCAAATTGTCATCAGGCTCATCTGACTACAACCAAAGAAGCTCACCAATCTAATATGGTGGAAACTGATAAGCAGAGACAAACACCTGTTTACAATCAACAATTATGTCAGTAGTCTCATCTGCCAGTATTGAAGGAAAGTCGTCAACTATACTTGACTAAAAATACATATCAGGTACACACACCTTCCAATATTCATCAAGACTATCAATAGTCTCATTTGGTAGCACCTGGAGAAGTCAGTCGGAAAGCTCCGACAACAAATTTGGAGCAGACTCAACTCTCTTCCCCCACACATGAGTACTGTCATAATTCACTGACAGGAAAAGGAGGACAGGAGCAGGAATACACACCTACTCCAAGCGCGGAATGGATGTATATTCCAGTTCTAGTAGCTAAAGTCACAAATAACATTCTGACGATGGTGAAAGAGCCGAAGCAAATCCCTGCTCATATTCTGGATGCCTGTCAGAATATTATAACTACTTCAGCAGCATCACAGGGAAAGAAATGAAAATATTTCCCTACCAATGGAGTGACACATCAACATATCACTCCAAAACAAATACACACCTCTGTTTCAGTCCAATAGGGTTGTGGTCCATACTCCCCCATGTCATACAGACAATCAAGTTAGACACATACACTTGATTTGAAAGGAGATAATCAGCCTAACCTGACTATTTCTCCTGAGCAGGCACATAAACATGCCCATAATAACCACTTTCGTCAATAATTGGTTCCCAAAGTGAGTAATAAGTCATCTAAGAAGAAGCCCCATTCATCACAATCAAGAAATCATGAGCCAATATGTAATAAGGCATTGCTCGATGCAGGAGTTCTTGAAGCCCTTAGACAATTATCTGTTGGAACTCAAAATTCTACTCTCTCATTTCCCAACAGTGGGAACATTAATTTTGAAGGTCTTCCTTAGAAACTTCATCATGAAGGATTTCTTCATGATAGTTTGGTCGATCTAGAAGTATCATCTTCAGATGAGAGCAACAAGAACCCTCTATGTGGCCAGAAGATCAAAGAGAAAAAGGTTTCATCTTTTTCTATAACCCACCATAGTGGTCCTCCCCATGATGATGAATTTAGCTGTAAAAGTACTCTCCATAGTAGTAATTCACATTGCCTGGAAAATTCTACAAAGGATAATGCAGTAACGAGAAAGCCCTCTTATCTTGAGGCACTTGAAAATGTGAAGCCAGTCATGTCTCATGCTTTACCGCTAGCAGGTGAAATACTTTCTCTATCAGAAGATAGCCCGGGGTGTAGGTCATTATCCGAACCACCCCTGGGTCATTCATCATCTAGTTTGATAAATGAATTCTCTACCAATCTTGTTGAATTTGATTAATCAACAAGGAAGAACTAGATTTGGTCTAATCAGGTAGAATAATCTTCATTGAATGATAAAGAAGAAGTGATGAATATGAGAAAACAACTGGAGAAAGGTGAAGTGTCAGTCATGTTTTGGCCTTTGGATGACTCTCAGTATGACATTCCAGATATTTTGATGGAAGATTGTATTCACGATATTCGTCTCAACATGTGGAAAAATCATTGTCACTTTAAAGAAAAAATATTATCTTATGATGAATATTAAAATCATGTTAAGATAATAGAAGGGTTACAATGCCAAATTGATTTGGAATCTCTCTCAGTTTCTCAATAACAGAAGGCTGAAAAGCAACAGAGATCCCTTCAATGTTCATGCCTTGGCACACTAAAAAGATTGCACTAGTTAACTGCCAATGCCCCATCTGGTATTCATATAAAGGGATGGGGTGTTCATGGAGAACTGCATTTCACTGTACTCTCTAGTCAACAAAGCCCTCCAAAAATGGTCTCATGAAATGTTATTGCCCATGGCCGGACACATCCAATTGGTTTTGTTTGTAATCAAAGGATTTCTCAGGAACATGCCTCAACTAGTTCTTCCCAAAGTCAGGCATACAAAGAATATGTTGTTGAATTACTCTTGCATCAAGAAAAAAAGAATATCGAACATGCCTCTCGTTTAGAGCATGCACATCATCAGGTGACAGAAGTTTCAGAAATCATCCAGCGGTCATTTGAGCCAGGTGATTTTACTAGATGTAGGTTAATTCATCCAGCCAATTTCTAGACTAAATTCCACAAGATCAGGAGAGCTTTTACGAAAGTCTCAGATGTAGCAGCTCAAGAACCACCCTAGCTTTCCATATTGGGGACTCTTTTAACCCAACCCTCAGAATCAACAAATAGGATTCAAGGAGTTGAGCAGGAACAGCCCCAGTCCACTGGACTAGGGAATTTTTCAAATCCTCAATCTCTTCCTCAAAGAAAGTTAGTCATTTATCGATTAGGGAAGAAGACACAAGAGGAACGTAGAGCCGAATTATCAGGAGATTACCTCCAAATTACGTTTCATCAAGAAGTTCCTAAGGGATCAAATCAACAAAAGGCAATGTCTCATCAAGGACATGGAAGAAGGCAGTATCGCAGAAATGCCGATAGAAGGGATGCAATGCATTATGCATCAATAAATGTCATCAATGCTATTAGTGCTGATCCTCCAGAACATGAGGCTCACTCAAAGGGATCAGATGAAGAATTTCATGCTCAAGAATTTGTACACATAGACACAAATTAATAAGGTGTGCATACATGAAATCAAAGGATTACTCATAATCTAGGTATTCCTTCAAACAACCAACTACCCCCTCTCCGAAAGGAGTCCAACAAGGGGAAAGGAAAGAATTAGGTTACATAACCTTCCTCTATAGAAGGCCAATTACTCTAACTAGAGAAAAAGTTCGCACAACAAAAGGAAGAAATGAAGGAATTAAGGAGGTTGAATGCTGAACTACTTCAAGGTAGTCTTCCTCCTAAGCGTGCTGGAGTCAGTCAGCCAAGGGAATTTGTTGTAGCTACTGAGATGGATCAAGAATATCCTCCTTTACCAGTACACCCTCATAGGTCTAATCCTATGGGTTATGCACAACAACAATTGGTGGTGCTACCATCAACTGCAGTACCAGCCACCACACTTGTCTAAGCTCCAGTTATTGCACCTGCTCATGTCCAAGATCAATCGGATTTTTCTCAAAAGCTAATAACTACCATTGAGTCATTAACATCTCAATTGGAATATATAGAGGGAAAACATGCACAAATTCAACCAAAAAAGAGTGCTTACCCTGAATGGGTTGATGCAATTCCTCCCCCATCAAATTTTTCAAGTACCACATTCCCAATATTTAATGCTTCGGTAGACCGAGAGCAACACTTAACACATTTTGTTTCTCTTTGTGATCCTATGATGGGTACCCCTCAGCAAAAAAAAGTAGTTAAGCTCAGGTGTTTTTTACAGTCATTACAAGGGCCTATTTTTGTTTGGTATACAAGCTTGCAATCCTGGTCAATTACCTGGTGGGAAGATCTCCACCAATGATTCCTTCTTCAATTCAGCTCAACGTTGCCAAAGACAACGGTTTCTGATCTTACAAATGGTAAGAAAAGGGAGAATGAAAGAGTTTCAGATTTCATTTCTCACTTTAAGGGATTAACATATTCCCTAAGATTAGCACTCCCTCAATAATAATTGTTTCCAATCTGTGTAGAAAATTTTCATGATAAATTACGCACACTGTTGATCCCTGTGAAATATATAGGAGGGTTTCGAGACCTTACTTTAATCTCTCAACAGATTGAAGACTCTCTTAAAAAGTGTAAGGATAAAACTCCTATAATTCCATCATTTCCAAGACGGGAATGGGTAGAGAAGAGACTGCTACAGTTACACTTAAACAATCACCTGTACCTGCATCTACTTCAAAACCCTCATCTTATCTAAGTGATCATCCTTATGAGCATCAACAACAGAGGCCGTTTCGTGAAGATGATCAAAGAGATCAAAGATGGAAACAATTTGAGGAGTTTAAGAGAAAAGTTTATTCTTTCCTAAATGAACAAGTTCCTGGTTACTTCATTTCGGTTCTGGAAAACAATTTGGTTCAATTGTCAAGGTTTAAAAGTACGAACAAGTAAGGAGATGAAGAACGTCCAAACTATTTCCCATTTCATCAGACGTTGGGGTATCACATTCAAGAATTTTTTGTCTTCAAAGACCTCCTGTAAAAAATGGTGGACTCAGGATAGGTAAACCTGAAAGGTTCTTCAGCCCAGGTATCATGTGTTACTACTACAGATCTAGAGGAAGAAGGCATGTGACAATAAGTCAAAATCAAAAATGCACAAAAATATGATGATTGGATGGTCAGAAAAATGATCAACTGAACTCATGCCATTTTACAAACGCAATTGAAGAAACCAATTGTGTCTTCTGTTATGAATTCCACAGCAAAACCCCCTTCATCAAAAGGAAAATCCTCAAAGAAAAGACATAATTAAAATAAAGAAGAGCAGTCAAAAGAAGATGAGTTCATGTCAAAGCCCAAGTTGACTTTGACTCTGGCAGATTTTATGCCATCTACTTCAAAGCGAAGGGCATCGCCCCACCAAACGGCATAGCCTAAATTGGATAATCAGGTAGAGTCTTCATCATATGAAGAGTTGATATTTGGTTCTGTTAAAATGATTCACTTAATAGATCCTTATGCCAGTCACAGTTTCGATCATGATGATCCTGAGTTCTTTGTATCAAACAGAGGAATTAGAGGGAGTTCAATAGGTCTGGGATACAGAGGAAGATGTGGATATCCCAGAAGACACTATTCCAATTCTACCCCTGCTAGCATTGTATATGTAGTAAAAACTTGTGGAAGATCCCTTCAACGAGCTCAACAAGAACAAGAAAGTTCTTCCATGCAAGGCAGATTCAGTCCTGGCACAGTTATTTTGGAAGATCGGTTAGAAGTTACACCTTCTTCCTTTCAGCAAGTAAATAGACCTAGTCAGTCTAATCCTCCAAATCCAGGAGTATTTCCAACTCCTACCCCGATACAAGAAGCATCTACTTCCAAAGCATCAACTTTTAATGCACTTGCAAAACCACATGTCCATGTTGGGAAATGCAGACATTTAGACCAAAAGATTGATATCTTGGAGCATTTGGCCCAAGTACCGGCCAAGTTATCAATTTTGGATGATTTAAATCTATCAAAGGATCTTCAGGAGGCACTCATTGATGCTTTATCCAGCCCTTAGAAATTCGAAACTGAAATTGTTGTGGCTGAAGTCTACCTTGTAGAGAATGATCCTACAAAATGCCATGCAGTGATATCTTTTACATATGAAGATGAATATGATGTTGTTCATGGACATATTAGACCATTGTATTTATCTGGAAAGGTCAATGATGTAGACACCCTAAGATCTTTCATTGATAATGGTTCAGAAGTCAACCTCATCACCATTCGTACACTTCATCGATTGGGCCTCACCGAATCTGATTTATCTCCTTCTGCATTGATGTTGCAAGGATATGATAAAAATGAACAAGAACCTCTGGGTGAGATCACACTCAGAACTTAGTTTGGAGATCTTTTATCCAATTCAAGTTTCATGGTTGTTCGTCAGGACACAGCTTTCAACATTTTCCTTGGAAGACCTTGGCTACATAATCATGTGGCTATCCCTTTATCATACCATTAATGTCTCAAATATTGTTTCAATGGTCAAATTGGGACATTTTATGGTGATAAAGCCCCATTAAAAACATGTGAATCTCAATACATTAAGGCAGAATTCTATCACATAGAGGGAAATGAGGTATCTACGACAAGGAAGGTTACCAAAGTTAATGGTCAATATGGTTTGGAAAAGATTCCAGTACACCCATTCATACATGTGATTATGGATTATGTGTTTCCTATTAGTCAAATTGACAGGATAGTCCCAAATCCAAATACTCTTATGGAAACTTCCATAATTCCAATTGCGGCAATCAAGCCAGACAACATGGGAGAAATTGGTGATTCACCAAGAAATGATGAAAACTCCAATGGAGATGTCTTAATTTCATCCGCTGAAATCCAGCAATTCTATACTTCATCAACCAGGCCAGAAGAAGTAATAGAAATGTTAGAGATGAACGATGATGTATATTATCAATCCATTATCTCATCTTTATTACCCAAGGAAGACCCTTTATCATCAATAGAGTCAGAAATGGTAGCCTCTTCTTCAAGATGTTCAAATTTTAAAATCTCTTATGATCATGAAAATTCAGTTTCATCATCTACTATGCAAGTAGAAACTATAGAAATAACAAGTTTTGAAGAAGAAGAGGAAGATCTCAGGGATGCTCCTCCATATTTTGAAGAGGGTATATCCACCACTGTGGATGAACTCAGAGAAATAAATCTGGGTACAAAAGAAGATCCACGCCCCAATTTAATTAGTGCGGTCATGACTCTTGAAGAGCAGGAAATGTATATTTTATTTTTGAAGAAAAATCGAGATATATTTTCTTGGAACTATACAGAAATGCCAGGGCTTGATCCCGATGTTGCTAATCATTGTTTGGGTTTTCCAGAAGAACATCGAGGATTTAAGAAAGCCGCAAGAATAACACAACCAACTTATACATCCAAAATTGAAGATGAAGTGGATAAGCTTATCAAAGCTAACTTCATCAGAGAAGTTCAATATCCGAAATGGTTGGCTAATATTGTCCCTGTGAAAAAGAAGAATGGAAAAATTAGAATTTGCAATGATTTCAGAGATCTTAATCGGCATTGTCCCAAGGATTATTTTACAGTTCCGATCACAGAACTCTTAATTGATTCAACAGATGGTTATGAAGCACTTTCCTTCATGGATGGATATTCTGGGTATAATCAAATCTGAATGGCTCCAGGAGATGACGAATCTACAGCCTTCAGAGCTCCTCAGGGTGTGTTTTGCTATCGGGTAATGCCCTTTGGCCTGAAGAATGCGGGCTCAACATATCAACATGCCATGAATCGTATCTTCAAACCCTTTTTAGGGAAATTTGTTGAATGTTATGTGGATGATTTGGTGGTTAAATTCATACAAAGTTCTAATCACTTGGATGATTTGGAAATCATATTCCACAAACTTCGACAACACAATTTCAAGATGAACCCCTTAAAATGTTCTTTTGGGGTAACCTCAGGAAAATTTCTTGGCTTTTTTGTACACCATCGTGGTATCGAAGTCGATCCTGAGAAGACAAAGTCAATCCTTGGTATGTCACCTCCTCTAAATTTGAAGGAATTGAGAGGACATCGAGGACACTTGGCCTATATTCGGCGTTTCATCGCCAATCTGGCAGGAAAAAGTTCACCCTTCACCAAATTGATGAAGAAGGGAGTCACTTACCAGGGGACTGAAGAATGTCAAGAAGCATTCAATATTCTCAAGAAATATCTATTGATTCCACCGGTATTAATACCACTTATTTAAGGAAGAACACTTATTCTTTATGTGAAAGCTTTAGAGTGATAATTGGGTGCCTTCCTTGCCCAAAAGAATGATGTTGGGAATGAAAACAGCCTTTACTATCCCATTCGGACTATGCTTGAAGCAGAAACCCGATATTCAAGTATTGAAAAGTGCTGCCTAGAATTAATCTTTGATGATCAAAAATTGGGACACTATCTGCAACATCATGAGGTCCAATTGGTATCTCTTAATAACCCTCTCAAATTCATCCTTAGTCATCCAATGCTTACTGGACGTCTGGCATGGTGGGTAGTTATTTTGCAGCAATTTGATATCCAGCATGTGTCTCAAAAGGCAATAAAGGGAAAAGATCTGGCTGATTTCCTTGTTGAACACCCTTCAGTAGAAGATACATCTTTATATATTGAACTTCCTGATGAGGAAGTCTTTTCTATTCAAGATAATCTTCAAACATGGGAAATTTACTTTGATGGTGCTTCCAGAAGTCCAACAGGGAAGAAAATGGAAGATCCTAAATTCAACATAGTTGGGTTAGGAATTGTGATCATTTCCCCAAAAAAGGTGGTGCTACCCTATTCCTTCTTATTGTGGGAAGGTGGTACAAATAATGAAGCAGAATATCAAGCTCTCATCGCAGGATTGGAGTTGGCGCTTCCAGCACTAGTTAATAACTTAAAGGTAAAAGGTGATTCAGACCTAGTAATCGAACAACTCAATGAGGATTATGCCATCAGAAAAGAAGAGTCAATCCCTTTGTATGATTACGTCAAAGAGTTAATTGAAGAATTTCCTTCAGAACTGACATTTTCTTATGTCCCACGATCAAAAAATGCCCAAGCTGATGCACCGGCTAATATAGCCACAGCTTTGGCAGATCCAAATCAGGATGAAACAATCATCAGTATTGCCCACCGTCGTACAATTTCACCTTATGTTCAAACCAGAACAGAGGAAATCAATGAAATTAGTCCCATTTCTGAACCATATGGTCATACTATAGGATGGATGACACCTATCAGGTAATATCTTCAAAATGGAACACTTCCACCTGATAGAGTCAGGAAAGAACAAATTTGGAAATATGTGTTCAATTTCACTCTTTATGATATCCCTGATCACCTAGAAAAAATTCTCTACAAAAGAGGTTTTGATAGAGTCCTCTTTAGATGAATTTATGGTGAAGAGACAATGGTTGTCATGAAAGAAGTACATGCAGGAGTCTGTGGTGCCCACCAGTCTGGACATAGACTGTCTGATCAAATTCAAATGCTTGGATACTTTTGGCCATCAATGATACAAGATTGTGTTGATTCCACGAATAAGTGTCATTCATTCCAAGTATGTGAAATCTTCATTCATCAACCCCCAGAGTTTCTTCATACAGCTAAATACTCGTGGCCATTTGCCACATGGGGAATGGATGTAGTGGGACCTTACCCTTCAGCTACAGCCAAACAATTTAAGTATATTCTTATTGCTACAAACTTCTTTTCCAAGTGGACAGAGGAAATACCTCTCAAAGAGGTTAGTTCAAAAATTATTTTTAGCTTCATCAATTATAACATCATTACCAGATTTGGTGTCCCTCATACCATATTGATGGACAATGGCACCAACTTTTGTTCATTCGAGGTAAGGAAGATGTATCAAGAATACAACATCAAATCCAACCATTCATCTCGTTATCATGCATTGGCCAATGTCCAAATAGAAGCCTTAAATAATACTCTTTCAAACATACTGCAAAAGATGGTGGATAAAGATAATGAATCATGGCCTGATAAACTTTTTCATGCTTTATGGGCTTATCGAACCACCACCTGCACTGCTACGCGGTCAACTCCATATTCATTAGTATATATAACAGAAGCAGTCTTTCCCATTGAAGTTCAATTACCTTCACTCAGAGTAGCCATTTGTGATCAGTAATCTATAGATGAACAATCTCAAAATTGATTGGATGAATTGGAACAATTAGATGAAAAAGTACTGTGCACCCTACATCACTTGGAAGCCTATCAAAATCTAATAGCACAAGCATTCAACAAAAAAGGTTGTCTTCATTCATTCATTCAAGGATAATTGGTATTGGTTCTCAGAACTCCAATGATACCAGGAAAGAAACCTCCCAAGCTTGAGCTAAAGTGGGAAGGACCTTACTCAATTCATAAGGTCTACTCCAATAGAGATTATCCTTTAATTTCAATGGATGGAGAAAACATCACTACTCCAACCAATGCGAGATTTTTGAAGAAGTATTTTGTGTAACACAAATACAATACATCCACCAAGACGTTAAACAGCATAACCATCACCCTAGCTATACAACTTTAAACTGTGCACCTATTCATCCCACATGAAGTTAAACTGTGAAAAAGTCCCTAATACGTCCTACCTACATAATGCTAAACGGTACAACACTCCATCATCCAAAATGATGTTAAACTGTATTTTCCCCCTTTCATCCAAAATGAAGTTAAACTATGTTGTCCTTACTGCATGACATTAAACTACACAATCTCTAAAGTCCTTACCGCAAGACTTTAAACTGCATAATATTCTCTTTTGTCCTAGCTATATGACGTTAAACTATACACCCCCTCTTTTGTCCTTACTGCATGACATTAAACTACACAGTTCCTCCCTATGTCCTTATTTCATGAATTTAAACTTCATAATCACCCCATTGTCCAACATGATGTTAAACTATGTTTAGTCCCTTATACGTCCAACATGAGATTAAACTATGCATCATTAGGGTTGTTGCTACCACTTTTTTATCACACCGAGTATGACTCACATGAGCTTAGAGTAAACTTCAACCATAACACCCTCTCTGGGCCACTAACCATGGGTAAGTCCCAACACCATTTAGTTAGGTCGTTGTCCTCAAAAACAACTTGATCACCAATTCATTCTTCAATCGAACTACATGGACTTTGATCCTTTCCTTCTAGGCTAGGTACGTAGGCAACCTCTCGAGGTTCAAGCCCAAAACCAGTCTCTTCACATCGGTTCACCTCCATCTCATATGATGTTCATTTGTGAAGCCAACCCCAGAACCAATTTTTTTTTACATTGGTTCACCATCGTCCTTGCTATATGACGTTAAACTATTCACACTTTTGTCATGTACGACAATAAACTACAGCATTATTTGACACCCTCACCTAAGAGGGAATCATTATTTACATTGATCTCCAGTCATGTTATATTCCAAAGATTACGTGCATACATGGCAATGCCCGAACCTTTAATCTTGGGTCAAACCATCATTGCACTAAAGTCCCCTTTCAACCTTCATATGTACGAACCAAATATGTACAGAGGGTATTTCAAGAATTACATGCGGCTTGATTCCCATCCTTATGGGATACGTAGGAACGTTCGAGCGTCCCTCGAATCTAGCCCCAGGTCTTTGGGCCTAACTCCATATTATGCTTTCAGTCCCTTGGATGAAAATTCCCCCTGTGAAAACATGAATGTGATATGAAAACTTTGGTCTTCATTCACATCAGGTTTATAAAACACACACTGTGTATTCATTATTATGGCCCGAGCTCTATGACCCTAAACTAAGATCTCCTACACTCTCGTCCCACATGATGTTAAACTAACTTTCAAGAACTACGTATGGCTTTATTCCCATACTTATGGGATACGTAGTGTAGTCCAACACCTCAATTTAGGACCCTGCCACAACATGATTATTGTTAGCATTGGTCTCTGTATCTCTACATGCATTGAACAATGACCATTATAATGTATCATACTCCTAAACTTAAATACTTCCAGATCTCTATAACCCTTTTCTTGACTTCTGGTCACAAAATATCTGATACCTTAGAGTTCCTTTTCCTGACTATGCAGCACATGCCCTTAGGTGGCCTTGCATAAATAGTCTATATAACAGACCTGTTAGCCAAAAGATGCTATTATTTGACTATGCAGCCAATGCCATTAGGTGGCCCTGCATAATTTAACCCCTAATGGGGTTTTGAAATAGTGGTAACTTCATTCTTGGGAGTAAAACCTCTTTTGTCCTTATTTTTCTTAATGAAAATATATAGGGATCTGCAAAAATAGTCACCCTTAACATATTTTTCCCATACTCTTTTACATGATCTAAAACTATTTAAGTGTATGGTTTATGTTTCCCTTCCCTACATTTGAGTAAGACCTTCACATGAGTGACATTCATACAATTCTTATACAATATTGATTGAAAATATCCTCTCCATATTCAAGTACCTCTCTCCATATAGCAGACCATATGCTTTGGAAAATTTGAATCCCCATAAAAATTCAATGACTTTTTAGAAATAGAAAAGTAAAATTTCTAAGAGTTCTTTTTCCTGACTATGCAGTACGTGCCCTTAGGTGGCCTTGCATAAGTAGTCTACATAATAGACCTGTCAGCCAAAAGATGTTATTATTTAACTATGTAGCCAATTCCCTTAGGTGGACCTGCATAATTCAACCCCCTAGCAGGTGTGTTAAATAATTGTAACTTCACTCCTAGGAAATACTTCATCTAATGCCTCTTAGCCCTTTTTTCATATCTTTCCTCATATTCAAAATTTCTTAATTCATAGTTTACATGTTTCCCCCATACTTGAGTGTGGTAATATGTTTTCAGATAAATTATCAAAGAATTGAGTCAATTTTAATCCATTTGGTCAAAGCTATTTCAACCTTAAACATTAGCCTTTTTATGTCCGACATGCATGACTTTAAACTGACCCCAAAAGACAAGGAAAATCTGAACAAAAGTCAAGTACCAGCTCACTAAACATAAATTTTGTATGCTTTAGGTAATATTGAGCAATAAAAAGATTCAAAGTTTGAAGGGTTATTTATAATAATCCTCGAAAAAATCAAACTATTCTTACTAGGCCCATTGTCTTAGGTAAAAATTTTAAGTAGGGAGCAAAATAATGAAGGCTCAAATGATTGAAGATGAAAGTGTTTTTCATTGATGCACAAGAGTTAGAAGAACATCCACAAACTGGAGTCTCTAATATTTTTAAAGGATTACAAGAGACTTTCAACATAACTCTTTATTTGATTTACGGCATCCCGAGATTCATCAGCAACCACTTTAATTTCATGCACTCGACCAGCTTCACTCTTTTCATCTCGATGGAGTGATTTCTTGGCTTCAGTGATGGATTTCATACCATTTGTTTGAACTCCTTCCCGTGAATTATTATGCTGGTCAAGTTCCCCAGTAACAGCATCTAACTATTGCTGAAGGTGCATCTGCTGGAAAAATTTCTCCTTGATCATACTCTTCAGCTCCTTCAACTTGGCAGCATGATCAACCTCAGATCATGACACCACAACCTCAAATTCGTTGATATTGGCCAATAGCCTCACTATGGTCAGGTCTTGATGGTACATATGCTCCTACTCCTCCCTTAAAACGACTTGTTTCACCACGACATGGATATCTTGATATCCAAAACCTCCAAGTCCCAACATGATGAACAAGGATGATAGTCACGAGATATTCAAAGATAGATCTTCTAGAGGTACTTAAGATTTGATCTTCCATATATTCTTCCATGCCTTACGTCATGAAAACTGGAGCACCTTTTGTACCTCCGGGTCTGATTCAGCATCACTGTCACAAGGGGGAATATAATCCGAGATTAATGCACTTAGAGAAGTTCCATGTTCTACTTCTTCCCCCCATGACCCTTGTTACTTCAATTTCTATTCCCGTTGGGGTGGAGGTTGAGGTTTCACCTCCAAATCTATCCACTGAAATTGACGGTCCTACATATTCAATTGAAATTTTTGGTTAATTTCAAAGGATAAAAAAATTGATTAAGTTGTGTTGAAAATTATGTACAGCCAAAAATATTGGTATCTCTTACCCATCTTTAGATCAACAACATGAGAAGGCTCCTCCCCATCTTTCCTAGATTCAACGGGATTTTCAGGATGAGTTTCAGTAAGCTCTACCGGGTTCAGCTCCACTTGAGCTAGTGTCTCTGCAATAATAGGGTTGTTCATACCCCCTTCAGGCATTGGTAGTTCAGCATCTTGATCAGATGGAACTGCACATTTTAATTAATCATGGTTAAAGATGTAATAAGAAGTTATTTAAATAGGATGAAGGATAACACTCATGTCCAAAATCTTCTAAATTACATGGTAATTTAACATGATGTAAAATGTATTCAAAAGAAGCTCCAAGATTCATCAATTCATCCAAAGATATCTCAAATTATTGGTTAGTCTCACCAGTGTGAGCATTTGATGTATCTTCTTGGTGACCCTCATCCTACATCCTCTAACCCCAGACGGTTTCTTCAGATAAAATTACGACATCAGTGGTAGTGGCTGCCAAATGTTCTGGTGTAGGTGTTGAACCTAAAGTATCACATAATGGAATTAATTTGATGTTTTCATTCAATATTTTTTGAATCACTGTTAAATTACCAGAAGTAGGCTCTTATCTCCCTGTAGCAGCAGCAAGAGCAATACTGGGAACAGACGCTGGATCTTCTTCAAGAGCATCCAAGTCAGCATGAATTTGCGACTGTTCACCTGCACCCTCCGTCGTTCTTAGAGGAGGGTCAGTCCTCTCCCTCAAAGGGGAAATTGAAGAAGCCCCTGTAATCCCAAGAATTATGAGCAGTATTTTCATGGGTTAAGACTCATGACTATCCGAAGGACTTACCACTGCTGATTAAGCATTTAGCTGTGGAATTCTTTCTTCGATGCCTTTTCTTATTCGGATTTCTAAGTGTGATGACATCACCATCTCCAAATACAGGAATTGGAGAATGAAGATCCATGTCTAGCTCCTTGTCCATGGTTTTCTGGCCTTGAGATATTTCACCCGACTCGCGAGGAGATTCATTATCCCTGATGGCAGTACCACAAGGGCTATACTGTGGTAAACGAACCTTAGTAGTTCCTTTATTTTCAAGCTGCAGGATGAAGAAAGTAATTTCCTTCAGTAACAAAGCTTTAACTGAAATCAAGTTGCAAAGAAAATAAGGAAAGAGGCTTACATCTTCAGGAGCCACATAATCGTGCCACTCCTCATCTTCGGAAGCACCAGTCCCCTCAGTGGTGCCACGATCTATCATTTTCTTCACCCGCTTGGTGACATGAATGGAATCATTGGTGGTATATATGAGAATCTCCATCTCTCTAATGTAATCCCGCACTTCATCGGGGTTATCCTCGAAATGGATATCGATAGAGGCCTGATGATTCCCTATTCCAGGGACGTGGAGCCCCTCGCACAGATCCAGCCAGGCAGTTTCAGCATCGCAATATAAACTTCGCCATGTCTAGACAGCCTCTGGTCATAGATATTCAACATGTGTACCAGAAGGCTGTGAGGAGGGTCCTACAATCTTGGATTTCAGCTTCTTCCCAGCTCCTTCAATCACAGATTGAGAATAAGAAAATTAAACTTGTTTCACTATAAAGTAATGGAAATTAAATTTCTTCAATGAAGTAACTCACTAGGAGTCTATGGAGTGGGTCTTTTGATTCTGACAGGAGGATTATATATGGCACAAGGCCTCTTTGACATATGTTGTGCCTCATCATCCCCATCCTGGGAATCCGACGAGTCGGCCCTGGGTGAGGAACCCAGTGAATTAGCTCCGGGTGTAGAAGAGTCACCCTACAGATGAAGGGTTTATTTCTCGATAGTTCTCTTATTTTTCCCCACCTGATGAACCAGATGATTCAGTACCCCTTCAGGGTATGAAGCTACCCAGTTCTCGACATACCATGTAGTCAAGTTACTCGCATATTTAGTAACTGGTCGATCAAACACTGCCCCTGTCTTTACCATAGATGTCAGTAGCCATAGTTGTTCGAAAACCATCAGATGTTGCTCTGACCTGACATGAAAAGGAGGGGATACAACAATATGCTGCAGACACTTTAATTGGCATGCAAATCTGTATGGAGCATAGGCCTAGCATATAATCTCTCTGTCAATCCTAGTGGCCAATACACCATCTCTACAAGCCAACATGTATGACCTCAGTTCTAGGATGGCTGTTCCATCATCAATAAACCTCCTAGATGGCGGGTTTCCATAAGGAAAGAAATGGAATTACTTGAACATGATCAACCTCACCTTCATATCATAGGAGTTGAGAGCTAATGGAGAAATTCCAGAAAATTCCTACACTGATGGCCTCAAAGAACATCCAGGAACTTGTACTCTGTTCTGTACAACATATATCCTGAAATGAGTGGCAATCCATCCCCACAAAATATGGAATGGTCCGACTATTCTCAAAGGATACTTACCCATAAATACATTGAGTAAGATCCTGTGAATCTTCTCCAAAATAGGGGTGGCCAACCCAACCCTTTTCCTCTCAGCCAACTTGGCTGCCACAACGAAGGTCCCTAGCCTGACGCCTCCCTTCGAATCCCTAACTGGAAGAAGATAAAAACTAATCCACAAGTCTAAGAATCCCACCATATGGGTCTTTTCTGGGATTTTATGATCCACTTCGTACCCCCACTTCTCAAATTCTCCTGCTTCTAGAGTCCACCAGAATGTGCCAGAAGCACCCCTCTTCTCTGTTTTGGTGTAGGTAGTAGGATGAGTACAGGTGGGGCCCTTCACCTCCTTCCTGGTAAGAAACATATCAATCCACTCCCTGGGATGAATATCCTTTCTTGAATGAGTTTTGGAGTTCTTGTAATTCTTGAGCTTGTAGAAAATTTTCAATAATTCCTGAGCCAAAGCTGAAGTATTCTCCAAATCATTCCAAGTCACCTTGGGAGGGATGAATTCATCATACATATCACCTAAAATTGGAGCCCCCGAGATCTTGTAGACATCCCCAAAAATGATGTCTACTTATCCATGAGTAAGACGGAAAGAATTGGTTTCTGGGCTCCAGCGGCTGATTAGATCCGGCACACAGTTATCATTCCTGTAAACGTTTGTCTGCCCAGCCCAGACGACATCATATATTGTAGCTCCTTTCAGATCCTTGACAAATTTTGAACAGTTTTGTCACACCCAATATTCCCACATCCAAGTCAGATTCACACCTCCTCCAGGACGGATGTCCCAACTCTTCTTCCAGCCTTTGGATCGATCCATCTGAGAATTTCGGAAGATTGAAGGATACTAATGTGGTTGCAGCTCGAGCTTGTGAGGTTTCAGATCTGGGGCACAAGGGCTATGATTCATTATGTAGGCCTTCTCCACTATTCTATTATTTACAAATGATCCTCCAATTGAGACATTTGTTGAAGAAAAATTGGTGTAAGTTTGAAACCAAGAATGAGGGAGATAGTTCTTTGGCTCTGGAATGCTGACTTCTTGTAGATGACCATGCCCATACAGAGGTAGGTAAATAATTTGTGTGAAATTAAGATGATACTTCTTCAAATATTTGGATAGATCTGGGAGAGTGCTTTCACATATATTATAGTAATCATGGCCAACAACTTTCAACATACCATCAATCCACTTGCTGGCCAGCTCATCAGCCATTCCAATTATTCTGGGAGCCATTTAATCTTCACAAAGGTTGAATAATTAACTCTTAAGTAAGTTGTTTTTTTATAAAATTTGTGAAGAAAAGTGAAAAAATGGGAAAGTAATTAAGGAGCGCAGGTCCAATGTTGGCGCGCAAGTGTAATTGTGTCACACAAGTTTGGGTGCGCAGGTATCCCCATGCAAGTCAAACTACCTCTGCAAAAGCGTGACACGAATAGAAGCAATGAACCGCAGAAAATCAAGACACTTGCTGACGAGAGAAACCTCTGTGGCGAGAGTGGGAAGGATTGAAAGCCAATTGCTTTGCGTGAGAATGGCCGCATATTTATAGGCCAAGGCTGTACCCAGCGCGCCATACCCTGTGCGGTTCTCACCTGTGTGCCTCCACTTGCGCGCTCAAAACTTGCACGTCGTAGTTCCTTGGTTTTATCCTTTACCTCAGAGTCACATCCTCCTTCCTTTTGAATCCAACTCTGGGGGGGGACTTTTGATGTCACTCCTTTTCGCCACAGAGTATAACGACTGAAAAAGGGTAATACCTTAGCATAAAGAGAATCATCCTTTGAATAAATATCAAAAATTCACAAAGGCATGAACAAGGATTTGTTTAAAGACAGGTCACACAAGCTTCATCAGGGTCACACAAGTATACTTGTGCACCACATATTGGCCGCATAGGTGCCTTGCGCGCCCTGTTTGATTTTCTCCCAAGGTCTTCAGTAGCCTATAAATACCCCTTGTGGGCCCCCCATTTCAATGAGGAAAAATTCCAAAAGTATATTTAAGCTCTCGGCGCCCTAGTCTCTACTGGAAGACTTCCGAACACTTCTAAGGTAATTTCATACCTAGAATGGTATATCTAAAGAGGGGGAACAAGGCCTAAATTTTGAAAGTCATCAAACACTTGCGCGCCAAAGTGTCTAACCCTTAAGGGAAATGAAGACACTTGCGTGCCACCTTATCCCCTCAACAAAACTTATGCGCCACACTTTTGGAAGCCTTTGGGGATAATACTAAGGGATTGAGCTAAGTCTCTCCCAAGTATTATTCTATGGGTCAATCGTCGCACAAGTACTCATGTGTCATGCAAGTATACTTGCGCGATGGGTACTTGTGCGCCCCAACAGGACTTGTGTGCCTACCTATTTTTGGGTTCCCGTCCTTCTTATTAAACTCTTTTCTTCAAATCCACCTCTCCTCTTCAAGATTTAGCCATAAAAACCCTCTTCAAAGCCATTTTGGGCATGGTTCCTTTGTTGGCTTCCTTATCTGAAAGGAATTCTGTGGCACATCTCTCAAAACCTAGTGATTTACATATCATTATGTCACTAAGGTTAGAGATTTCATTCATTCAACCTCATCCTTTAAGATGAGAAGATATTTAATCTGGGAATCCTCCTTATGAGTAAGCTCCAAGTTCCCTAACCTGGGCCTCCTTTTCCGGAGTAAGCCCCAGTCCAAGTTCCCTTAATATGGGCATCCTACTCAGGAGTAATCCCCAATCATAATTTTCCTTAAACTTGGGAATCCTACTCAGGAGTAAGCCCCAATCTAAAATTCCTTTAATATGGGAATCTTCCTTATGAGTAAGCCCCAAGTTCCCCAATTTGGTCCTCCTTCTCAGGAGTAATCCCCAAAGTCTCAAGTCCTCTTAACCTGGGCCTCCTGTTTAGGAGTAAGCCCTAGTCTTAATTTCTCTTGATCTGAGCTTCCTTCTCAGGAATAAAACCCAATCATAAGTCCCCTCTAATTTAGGAATCCTCCTCAGGATTAAGTCCTAAGTTAAGTATCCAATTCTACATAAAGCACACATACCTTTATGGACCTTGTTCATGGGCTTCTTCTCTGAAGTAAGTCCTGATCTTCATCTATCTTGGAAGTCATACATACATAAGCCACACATCATTTCTTATAATTGCTTCTTTCGTGGAACAATCATCAGCTTTTACTGATACCTATTGTTTCTCACACTGAGCATGACTCACATGAGCTTAGAGAATAAAAGTAATTATGACATCTTTATTTGAGCCATCAATCATGCATAAACCTCATACTTAATTACTCTAACTACATGGGTTATGATTCCTTTTCTAAACAAGGATACGTAGGTAGCCCATCTACGGGTACGATCCCAACTCTGAAATAATCCATGTCCTTCTGAACGATAATAAACTTCAAGTGCCCTGCGGAGTGGATTTAAAACCAGTATGGTTATCATAATGACCAAGAGATCTCTATATAATGTATTAAAGGATACCATTGACTAAGAATATCTAAAAAATACAAATGATTCTCTATCGATGAAGAACCACAAATATAAATAAAAGATTCTATAAATCTCAAACATATTAATCATTGATTGTCATATCTAAAGGAAAACTCATTTTTATAATTGGTAATTTAATAAGGATTCATGAACATAACTCAAATATATAAAGAGAGTCTCGTAGTAGACAATAATTCCCCCCAAAAAAGGTGTGATGAGTCCGACCTCCCATCCTCTTGACCAATGCAAATTCTTAACCCTCATTGGTCCACAACTAATGAGCACCTACCTTTGGAAAGTAGGTCCAAATGGATATAGAATCATTGGATGTATCCGGTTCTATGAATAAACCCGTTAGAAACTGATTGGAATGTTTGAACCTTAAACAAATAATGAACATCCCCATTTCCAGAGAAAACACCATGAAATAATTTTAAACATATTTATATAGGTGTTTATCACAGTTTACGCATGGTTAGGGAAACTATGGGCCTTAACCATGTGGGGTCTCTCCTTAAGTAGTGATATGAGCAAGGTTTGTGCACGGTTTGGAAAAACAATGTGGCCAAACCATAGACCCATATTTTTAGGGTAAGATTAATAAAATTACCTTAATGAATCTTAAAACCTAATTCTTTCTTTCCTCTCCCCTTTTTTAGCAGACTAATCTTCATTCTCCCACATTAATTTCCTCTTACATATTCTAGGTTTTTTCAATATCTTCTAGATTCTGACACCAAATTTCTATCGGTCGGAAGAATTGGATAGCTATCAGTAATAAATAGAATACTATTTCTTCCTATTTCAATTTCTCTTCATATCTATTTCACTAAGGTGCAATCTCATTTTCCATATTTTCAGGGTATTGAACCGTTTCTTTGATTTCTTCCAATATACATCGAATATGATGTCGTTATTGGATGAGGTGTCATAAAATAACCTAAGGTAGGTGGTATATATGTTTTAATTAAATTTATTATAATTTTCTTGGTATTTGGATTGGTTTCAATTCCTTTCCAATTTTGAATTTTTGGAGTTTGGTGGGTGTGCCGAGTCTTTCTTTAATATTTGGAACTTAATTATGAGAGTTTCTTTGGACCATGACCTTGATTTTAGATGAATTTTAATTCTTGGAAAGTGTATCAATGGTTTTGTTAAGTTTCAAGTCCATCATAGGTTGAAAACACAAGTTTTCAAAGTGTGCAGACTGAGGCGCACGATTTGGAAAAACTGTGCAGCCTCTAAGGGGAAACTGTGTACCCTCCAAATGAACTGAGCATAATTTACAATACCATGATGGAATGGACACTTGTACATGTGAGGAAAAATGCATTTTTTAGTATAGGGATCCATAATTCTTGAACATGGTTTGGGAAAACCCTGCTCAAGCAACACGCTTAGTTCCCCTTAACCAGTGGCTACGCACGGGCTTAGAACTATTTAAATTAACTATGTAAGATAACCATGTGGGTCATTAAAAGTGGGAAATTATGATTTTTACCTTCCCACCATATTTAATTTTTCTTCCTCATTCATCCACTATGGGTTGCACACAGAAGAGCGGTGATCCCTCTTTTCCTCCCCCACTAGGCATTAAGCCAACTCCTACTTCTGAAATTTGTTCTTCAATCTGTCTATAGTGTAGGATTTATATCGATTTGGATTTTAATCCTATTTCATATTTTCTTATTTGAGCTCACAATTTTGTGCACTAAATCTGTGCGAGTGGGTTTACACTATTTTTAGGTCATTCATCTAAAATTCTGATTTTTTACAAATCATCTCCAGTTAGAGGATAATATCAAACATTTGGGCATCTACAAACATAAGGAAGATGGTTCTCATATTTCTCAGTGATTTTTTGGTTGTTTTAGGGGTGTAGATTTTAGTTCTCTATGGTGTTGACTGAGCGCGACCCTTTTTAATTGTCGAGTTACTTTTAAATTAATTAAATTGATTATTGGAGATGAATAAGGAGATTCACCTCAAGTCTACAAATGGTTTGATCCATGTGAGTGGACTGAAACCTCGGGCAGTTAGAAAGGGTTTTTTATTTAAATTTAATTATTTTAAAATTAATTTAATGAATTATATATATGTGATTTGATTAAGGGTTCTATGGGAATGTGACGGGCTTGGCCCAAGGATTATGGTGGCATTGACCATCTGGATTGAAGTGATGTAATCATTAGGATGAGCTTGGCCCGATTATTTTAGATACTTTTGATCACCAGTTGGGTCACATGGTGATCATGATGAAATAAATATGTTGTTAGTTTATGGGAGAGGATCGTGTGATATCGGATGGTGGTGAACATCAGATGAGAAATGTGGTTGTAGGGGAATGAGGTGCCGTAATGGTGTGTCTTAGGTTCTATTTGGTGATTTTCACTCATCCATGTTGTCCAATGATCCATTTAGAGTTTTGTTCACACAAGATGACTCAAATATTGAGGTGTTATTGACCAATTGTGTAGGTAGGGTCCTCCAGTAGTTGCTGATTAGGAAAATTGTTGGAGGTTATTATTGTAGAACGCCACAAGGATGGTGAGGAGCCATTGGTTGATAGTGTTGAGACAATCGTTTGGAGGCTGAGGCTCACCGTACATGAGGTATATGGGCCATGAATTGTTTGGGAGGATGGAAATCACCATCCCTCAGGATGTCGGTTGTTGATCTGATAGTGATATTACATAGAGGGAATAAATCATTGTGACTCGGATGTCGGGCCAAGGGCCAACAAGGTTTCTTTTGAATTGTGGTCCGAGGGAATATGATCTTATTTTTTGGGTGAGCCTTTAGGATTTCAGTTACTTGATTTATGGAACAAGGTGTCAACTGACTTTTGGAGGTGAAACCTAAGGGTTCACCCAAGATTATTACAATAGAGATTCCTTGGGATATACATTATGGATACTCTCCTCTATATATTTATAGCATTTTCTAAAGAAAGTGAATTGCTTCATTGTGGATATTGAGTACAAAGGAATTAAATTTTACTATGTGACTCACATGTACTGTTTAATTTATTCATTTTTGACACACCTGCTAAATCACATATGTAAGATAGCCACACGTTGGTGGGGGCCTACTGTGATTCTTTCTTACACCCTACTTGGGAACGTCAGGATGTGTATAGAATTTATAGATTTTTATTTAGGTAAGGGTTCAGGATCTTGAGATGGACCTTTGTGTTGGGCTATTTAGCATGGGATGGATAGAAAGGGACCTTGAGGTTCTTTCATCAGTTGGAGTTCCTATTTTATTTTTATTTTTGTATCATCATACTATATATATGTGTGTGTACTGAGGCTGACCATTGGTGACCCTTTTTATTAATGTATTGTATGACTTATTATGTATGAATTTTATATTTTAGTATCTAAAAATTTAATCATAAAATGTTTAATTCTACAGTTGGTTTATTTTTATTGTATTGTTTAGTTATTACTATTTTTTCTTGTGGTGCCTCCATGGGCGGGTTACTATTATAGTGTATGTTGGTATTTTATTCTATTTATATATCTATTTAGACCATTATTATATCATCACCAGAGGTTATAGTCTCCCCAATATCACCCATTTATACCTTCACTTATAGTTGACAACCTTTGGTATTCTTGGAGGAATTCTAAATCCCTAGTGGCACTCAGCCAAATTCACTGTTCGGGTGTAATTTCGGGTCAGGGCTCTACAAACGGTGTAATAGGAGATTATTTTACCTATTTTGGGTCTTAATATTTGGTATATGGTAGACTGAAGATTATGATGTTTTTAGAACTGGGTTTATAGCATGTGTTTGGGTGCCTGCAGCCCTAAGCACAAGGAACATACCATATTGCTAGGGGTGGGAATTGTTGTTCTTATTTGATTGTTTTACAATTGATTTTATTTCCAACCCGAGTGGTACATTTGGAATGTGATTGCTACCTATTATGATATGTGATCCTTCTGTTGGTATGAAAAGAAAGGATATTTGGACCCATGTCCTGGTATGGTAAGGGGATCTTGTTTATGATTTCAAATTAGGAATATATGATGATTTATATAAATGCATGTGATTGTGATGAAAACAAAATTGGTTTTTAATTTTCATTGGGGAACTGGATTGTGAAAAGAGGATTTTCTTTATTTATAGTGTGAAAAAAAGGAATCTATGTGATGTTTTCCTGCTTATCCTCTCTTTTGTGTCATCTTATTCAACCATCCAAGCCAAATGGACCCAATAAAATCTATTTGTGAAGTGTGATATGTGTGTGTGTGTGTGTGTTTGGACCTAGATATTATAGGAGTAGACATGGATGATGATATGGGGTGGGTTGATTTTGATCACCAGGTTGGGTGATGTGATCATTGGATTGAGGAAACATGGTTCGTCTGGATGGGCATGGCCCAAGGCATATGTGATACCTGGATTTGATTGGCGCGTAAGGGGAAAAGAGGCTGGATGTTAAGAGACATGGTTGCGATGGGTAAGGGTAGGGGTAGGGAGATTTTTCTTCTTGTTAATGCCTTCCCTTTATGCATTATATATATATATAATATGGTTTGTCTGGCCATATATTGGTATTCAGTAAGATGCCACCTATATGGTCTGTAATGGAGTATCAGGCGGATGGTGATGTGGTGCCACAAGAGAATGCATAGGTTGAGACCCCTGAGGGTCAGGATGAGGCCCCATAGGGTCAGGAAGGGAATGATCCATAGGTACATAATTAGTTGTAGGCTCCAGTGCAGGTGGGAAAACTGACGGATTTGACATACATGGGGAATTTTCTTCAAGGGAGGCTCAATGTGAGTATGGTATATGTTATACAGGGAATCATTAGGGAAGATCAGGGACAAGTTCCTTCTATGGAATATCTTACTTGATAGTTATAGTTATGGCACCCACTACAGTTTTATGGTGAGGGTGGACCAAAGGTGGCTAAGAACTGGATCAAATTGATGCATATTATCTTTGAGTAGCTTGAGATACCCCTAGGATAGAGGGTGAAACTTACTAAAAACATGCTTAGGGGACTAACTAAGCACTGCTAGGACATGAAAGTTTAGATAGGTAGACATTAGGGACTTTAATAGAAGGAATTTTAGGTCGGGTTCTTCGAGAACTTCTTTCCATAAATGTTGAGGGAAGAAAGTGATTGGGATTTATTAAGCCTATAGTAGGGTGATATATCTGTTATGGACTATGCAACAACATTCTCTGAGTTGTCTTGCTTCATAACTAGTACGTTGGGAAATGATAACTCGAGGGTGAGGTGTTTCATAGATAGTTTATGGAACACCATTTGGGTGAAGGTAAACATCTTCAAGTCAGCATAATTCTCAGAGGTGGTTAATTTGGCGGTCAAAACCAAGGAAAATTTGATGGATCAGTTATAATACATTCGGGTGACGACATCATGTGATTTCAATGGTGAAACTTTAGATAGTAGGAATTGAGGCTGAGAGGAGTTTTAAAAGGGCGGTTAGGCCAGGAAACTAGGTAGACAACCTCAGAGTGGGTCATCAGTGGTGTGTTTCTAGTGCAGGTATCCATGACATATCCGTAGTCAGTGCACGTGACCTCCAAAAGATTTTTGGGCATGTAGACAAGTTATACATCTCTATAGATTATGTATGAATCCTTCTCAAATTGCTGGTAGATAGGAACTAGGGTAAACTTAGGCTTCTATGGTCAAACCAGGAGTGGTACCATGAGCTGGTAGCTGAATTCTACTACAAGTGGAGGTCATGTTAGAGATAGTAGGACCTAGCAGTGGGGTTAGTGGAGGTGGATGGTGAAAAACCATTGGGAGGTTAGGCTTCATGCAGTTGGGATTTAGGCCAGGTGCATGCCATTACGCTTCTAGGGTTAGAGTAAGCCCATGATCCATTTACTGTAAGATGTATAACATGGGTGTGAATGGGGTTTTGTTTTATTTTTGCATGACCCTTGTTTAGGCATGTACGTTTTGAGTGCATGAGTTGAATGAGATATATCTATGGGCTAACCAAATACTGATTAGTAGGTTTACATCAGCTTGAATGCTTTATATATATATATATATATGGGTGTGTGTGTGTGTGAGGTTCACGGAACTAGGATTTCCAATGAGAATTGTTGGGTGCAGGACTTGTTTGAGATGCATTGGAATTTGGGCATTGATGCGATGTAGTATTACATGAGGTGTGTTGTCATCTAGGAATCAATGAGATGCGAGACTACTTTAAGTGAATTAGAATTTGGGTATCAGTATGATATGTAACTTGTTTGAGGTGTGGGGAACCATTACTGATTTGGGAATCTGATGAGACACTAGACCTCATAGTTTCCATGCGTGACATGGGCGTGAGGTGAGAATCTAAAGAGATGTAGTACTTTATGGGTGTCGGGTATGACAGGAAAGATCCTTATTAGGTGAAGAAGTGATGATGAATCACATGATGACTTTTTATCCCGGGTATGGTAATTGGACCATCAGTTTATTTGTTCTTTGGGTCAGGATAAGATCGGGTAGGTAAATCCTACGGTTGGGAGCACCTTGAGGGAGTTTACCTGTGACTTGATGACTAGGGCTGTTTGGGTTAATTTTTTAGAGAGGGTATGTTTGGTAGCATCTCATATTTGTGTTTTATAGACTGGGTATGAGCTATATTCTGGTGGGGAGATTTTAACATCATGGGTTTTTGGAGTGGTCTGAATTCACAACCCGTTTTGATTTTTTAGAGTTTGGTGGGTGTGCCACCTCTTTATTTGATCTTCAAAACTTAATTACGAGATTTTATTTGGCCAAATTCCTTGTTTTTAGTGATTCTTAATTATTAGAAATTTTCTCATGGGTTAATTTGGGTTTTGTGTCCATCAGAGGTCAAAAACTGAGGTTTTCAAGGTGTAAGGACTCAGGCGCATGGTTTGGACAAATCATGTGGCCTACAAGAAGAAACCATGAAGATGCTAAATACATTGAACATGTTTTGGAAAACGATGATAGATGGGGAACAATGTCATTTGATGGCCGATTCAATTTTTAAGCATAGGGATCCACACATCTTGCGCATGGTTTGGGAAAACCATTGACAAGCATATTTTGTAGTTCCACTTAACCAGTGGATACACACGATCTTAGTATAATTTAGCCTAACCATGAAAGCTAACCATACGAGGTCTAGATCTTAAGTAGCAGGAGCCGCACAGTTGCCACAGAGTTTTGAAAAACATTCAAGCTAACCTTTAAAACAATTAAAAGTGGGAAAATATGATTTTCCCTTTCTCCCTTGTTTATTTTTCCCCATCCTTCTTCCTCTCTAGGTCACACATAGCTGAGGGTTTCTCCCTCTTTTCCTCCTCCACTAGGAATTAATCCAACTACTCTATTTGATATCCATTCTTTGATTCATATGTGACATTAGATCTGTATCAGTAAAGCTTTGAATACACTTTCTTCATTTATTCTTTTCCTTTTCCATACGGTGCGCTAAATCCATGTGAGTGGTTTTATCCTATTTTCAGGATGTTCATCTAAAATTCTGATTTATTCTAAATTGGATAGAGTTAGAGGCTAATATCGGGCACGAAGTAGTCTACCAAAACAATGTAGGTGGTGACCGTCTTTCTTGGTGATTTTGTGGTTGTTTTATGGATATTAATTTTAGCTCACTGTGGTGTTGACCCATTAAAATGATTTTTAATTATTTTTTTCCTTTTAAATTAATTAAATTTATTATTGGAGATTCCTATGGGATTGCTCCTCAAGATTACAAATGTTTTGATATGTGTGAGTGGCTTCAAACCTAATGCGGTAAGGTTGGGGTTTTATTCTATTTAAATTAAATTGTTTTCATTTAAATTGAATTGTATTATATATATATGAATTAATTGTGGGTCCCATGGGAATATGATGGGATTGACACAAGGATTGAGGTGGTATTGGCCATCTTTATTGAGGAGATGTAATCATTAGGGCATGCTTAGTCTAAGGATTTGGGGGTGATGTTGATCATCAATTGGGTGACTTAGTTATTAGGATGAGGTGATAATGTCATTAAGTTATGGGTGAGGCTCATGTTGTATTTTATGGTGTTGACCATGAGATGAGTTATGTGGTTTCAGGGGCCAGAGGTACTGGAATGATGTGGCTTATGTTCTATTTGGTGATTTCCACTCACTTGTGTTGTCCAATGCATCATTTGGAGTCACGTTCACACATGATGACTTAGATGTTGAGGTGGTATTTACCACTCATGTGAGTAGAGGACTCTAGTAATTGAGGATTAGGAAAATGGTTGGAGGTTCTTTCCATAAAAAGTCATGGGGATGGTGAGGAGCCATCAGTTGATAGTGTTGAGACTATCGGTTGGGGGCTAAGGCTCACCGTACTTGAGGCCCATGGGCCAGTACTTATTTGGGAGGAGAGTTTTCACCATTCCTAAGGACATCAGCTGTTGAGACAATGGTGATATTACTTGTAGGGAAGACATCATTGTACCTATAATGTCAATCCAAGGGATGGTGGAGTTTCTTTTGAGTAGAGGTCTAAGGGACTTGGATCATATTGTTTGGGTGGGCCTTTAGGATGGCGGTTTCTTGATTAATGGAATGAGGTGTTAGGTGACTTTTGGATGTGGAACCTGAGGGTTCACCTGGGAAAATTACTATAGGGAATGTCTTGGTCTATATTCTAAGGATTTTTCTACTCTACAGATTTATGGTGTTGGACAAAGTAGGTGAATTTCTTCCATGTGCATTTTGAGCATAAGGTAAGCACATTTAGTTATGTGACTCACATGTACTATTTTTTTATTTATTTTAGACACACCTGCTAAATCATAGATGTAACATAGGCACAAGTTTGTGGCGGACTACTGAGATTCACTACTGGAATGGGAGGTTTTCCCCACACTTCTTTACCAATGTTTTGCTTAAACTGTTGGTAAAGAAGGGCCAGGACACCCTTTACCAATAGTTTCCTAGAACCCTTGGTAAAGGGGTGTTTGACTCACCCTCTAACAATGGTTCTATAGAACCATTGGTAAAGGGTTAGTCAAACACCCCTTTACCAATGGTTTTTAAAAACAGTTGGTAATGTTTTACCCCAAATACACTCGGCCGCACCTCTCCCCCATTCACGACAGAACCCTAAATCTACAGCGCTCAGCTCCTCTCGTGACTTCCCCCATCTGAACCACTGAAACTCCATCGGATTCATCTCAAATAAGGTATTTTATTCTTTATACACATAAAATATTTAAGTGATACCTTGTTTTTATTGTTATTCATCTAATAGTTTAGTTTTAAGTTTTGATTTTGATGTGTATATCAATTTTTTGTGTTTTGATTTAATCTATACTTTCTCCATTCCAATCCATTTAATTAATTAAATCTTTAACCCTACATAGAAGAAGAAACATCACAAATTCATTGTGGTTGGATTCCAGATTTTTTAAGTATGTGTTTTTATGCCTTTTCTTCATCTTGTAATTAATTGTTACTTGGAAATTTATTTATATGTGTTGATTAATTTTTATCAAAGTTTCTATGAATGTTTTCCTTGAAATTCCTTGTGAAATATTATTTAACCATATTCTCATTGAATAGAACAAGTCATGAATTTGATGACTATAATTTTGACATCATTCAAGTATTTATGAATTATTCAATTCCATGATTGTTTAGATTTATTTTCAAAGAATATTTAAAGAATGAATTGGTAAAATTGAGTCTTTGTCTCGAGTTTTTATTCAAAGAATGAAATAAATTGATTTGCATGAAATGAGTTGACCTATTTAATGTTTTCTCAGTAGTTTCAAATGATTTAATTTGTGAAATGAGAATGAACCCTCTTGGAATGATTTTTTTTAAATGAGATTTCATTGGTAATTTGAAATTAGATATTTATTCATGTGGAAATAGGTTGTAATCCCATGTTTTGAATTAATATTGAGAATTTTTAATTGTAAAACATCCTTTAATGCCTCTGGGATATTTTGAAATAAAGGATTTTTTAAAAGTCTTGTTTAGAATTACATGTTGTTTTTTGGAAGGAAGTTGATATATATAACCTTTCTAAATATTGAATTAAATAAGGGGTTTTGAATTGAATTGAAGATTTTTTACCACTCAGTTGGAACTTTATGAAGATCCTCAATTGTAATAATTAATTAATGTAACTTGCCCAATTCTTGTAATTACAATTGATGGATGTTGAAAATGGGATTATTCACATCGATGGAGATTGGGGTGAGATTCAGATATGATTTGAGGTCTGAAGAATCTGATTGATATTGATAAGGATCCTCATTTTGATCCTCAGAACTTCATTATCTTACTCACCACTTTTGACTAGTCATGGTGACTTAGATAGTTAGATGGGAAAACCTAGATTTATGATTCACTAGTGGACTCATACCTAATCTAGTAGAATCCACTACTGGAAATCAGGATTTTCCCAGAGCTCCTATACCAACGGTTCATCAAGGAGGCCTTTACCAACAGTTTCATAAAACCATTGGTAAAGGCAGACATAGGTGATTTAAAATGGATTTCGAAATATATTTCATAAATGATTTAATCTTGAGGAAAGTGTTTTATTAAAATGATAATTTTTTTAATAAGTCTTGTGTAATGTAGTATTTTATAGTACACTTTTTATGTGACTATGTTTGGTATTTAGTAACACATGAGATAACTAGTGAGTGAGAACGTGTTGTGAAAGAGATTCCATGGTTGGTTCAAGATTATATTTACGTTTTGAGCCTATTAATGAGTTGTTTTAATGATATTTTGAGATATTTAACTTATGTTTATTGGTGAAAACTGGGAGCTGTAGAGGTGGTTCATGATTAATACATATAATTACTACTAAACATGTGGATAAACCATGCATAGTAGTGAATTATTGAAATGTTTTATGTTTTTAGTCATTTTTTATTTAGATTTTCTTTTGATGCTGATGTTTCTTATTGATACCTATGATGGGAATTTATTTTAGTTTCTAAATCAGCTGAGACTCCCCCACCATGCACAGTGTATGCAACCTCTACCCTTATTTAATCATCCTTTTTTACATAGCCTATGCAACCTCTACCCTCATTTAATCAGTGAACTCAAGTCATTAATTCAAGACTTCATTCTCACTAGCATGTAAGATATTGAATGATGTATGCCCATACTCCATGATTTCTTTCCTTAGATAGTGTCCAACATATGGAATACGAGATTTTGAATTCATCAGTTAACCAGGATCATATATTCAATTTCCCCCAAGATGACTATACTAATATAACTTTAGGGTCAATTAAATATGGTTCTCATTGTACGTTGAATATTATGTGTCCTTCTTGGCCAATACTCACTTTTATGAGGGTGGGGTGCTTTTCACTAGCCATGCTGGCATGTGTAGACATCCATAAAAATGTTAGATAAGTCACAAGTTTAATTCAGTAATGTTGTTATCATTGACATACTTTATTATTAATATCAAATTTCAAAATAACTGTTTTTGTCTATAATTTATCAAAATTAAAACTTTTTACAATCCATGAACAACCTATTAGTGTAGAATCCTAAAATTTATTCACCCATGGGGTGCGCTTGACTTGGGGAATTAATTGGGTAATGAAAGGTATGGCCATAGAGGTGCCAATAATGAGTTATTGAACATGAGAGAATGATTTGGGATGCATATAACACATAATGGGACCTGAAGAATGTGCCTCTTATATACCTAATTAAAATGAATATAAATAAATTTTAATTTAATTTTTGATTACTTGTTCTTTAAATTGTTTTAATAGTTCACTACATCGACTGGAAACTTGTTCCTTTATCGTTTACTTAAATGTATTTTCTATTAAAGTTAAATACTATGTAATTGTTTATGACAAAATGACTTATATAAATTCTTTTTAAAGAATGGATAGAAGTTGGATGTATGAAACCAATCGGATCTCAAGATATTTTCAAAACAATTTAGAGAGATTTATAGATTTTTCATTTCACAATGATTCAGATAGTGGTCGCATACACTACCCATGTTCCAATTGTGTTGGTAGACCTTGGTTGAGCCATGAAGATGTTAGCTACCACATAACCAAATATGGTATTCAAGAAAACTACTTTGTGTGGTATCACAACGGGGGAGAAAATTATATCTCAAATTGGTGATGATCGAAATGGAAGGATTGGAATGGAGAATTTGGTAGATGATCGGTTTCTGTTTATTCTTCATCATGAAAAAGAAAAGATTTCGACTCAAGAAGAATTCTATATGAGGATAGATTATGCATCTAGTGAAAATTATGATATTGATAGTGCGAAAAAATTTAATCATACTACCACGACTCCAGTATATCGACAATGCGATAAAATGAAAAACATGGAATTTTTAATCCGATTGTTTCATGGGAAAACTATGTATGGGATTTCTAATACAAAAATCAATTATATTCTTACCATCTTGAAGGATTTGCTTCTAGATGATGCAGATATTCAATCAAAACACTATATGGCATGGAAGTTAGTTGAGGAAATTGGATTTTGAAGGAAAAAAATTCATGCTTGCTTGAAAGATTGCAGTTTATTCTGGGAGGAAACCGTTGAACGAAATGATTTTATAAAATGTGGCACATCCCGTTGGAAGTCAAAATCTGATGGAACACCATCCCGCATTCCAAATAAATTAATGTGGAACTTTCCATTGATCCCCAGACTCCAGAATATTTTTATGTCTGATGAAATATCAATAAAAATGAGATGGCATGATACCGAGAGAAAGAAGACTAATAATGAGTTGGTTCGTCCTGTAGATGGACTTGCATGGCATTGATTTGATGCTCGGCATCCTGATTTTACAGCTGACGTGCATAATGTGAGCCTGGGTCTTTCATGCAACAGTTTTAATCTGTTTGGGAAGATACTTACTTCGCACAACACATGGATAGTTTTTATACACATTTGTAATCTTCCCCCATGGTTGTGTATGAAAAAACCTTTCACTTTCATGAGTTTACTCATATCTTGCCCTTATAATCCCAGCATTGATATTGATGTATACATTCAACCTTTAATAAAAGAGTTGAAACTTTTTTGGGATGTGGGTGTGCGCACATACGATGCATGTTCGAAAGACATATTTCAGATGCGTGCTGCACTTATGTGGACGATCAATGATTTTCCGGCTTATGCAATGATGTCTAGATGGAGCACAAAGGGAAAACTGTCATGTCCTATTTTTATGAAGAATACAAGATCCATAAGACTGAAACATCATTGTAGTTTCAATTTTCTGTGACATCGATGACTCTTTCCAATGGGCCATCCATATAGAAATAATCGTCGAAGATTTGATAATACTATAGAGACCGCTGATCCACCTCAGCGTATGTCTGGAACTGATGTGCATAATGAATTGAAATATTTCAATTCTTTATTCGGGAAGGGTAAAATGAAATCTGGAAAGAGAAAGAATGTTTCCACTGAAACCTGTTACAATTGGATGAAGAGGAGTATCTTTTTTGATTTTCCTTATTGGTCAATCAATTTGTTATGTCATTTCTTAGACGTAATTCATATTGAAAAGAATATATGCGAAATGTTGTTTTCGATTCTTCTTAATGTCAAGGGGAATACAAAAGATGATTTACGATCTCGGCGTGACTTATTGGATTGGGGCATCAGACCAGAATTGCATCCTGTGCGTATCAGTGAAAATACATGGAAACTTCCATGTGCTTCTTATGTGATAACACCTATGAAAAAAACAATTTATTGAAGTATTAGAGACTATTAGAGTTCCTGATGGTTATTCAAGAAACATATCTAAATGGGTCAACAGAAGAGAGTTGAAGCTAAAATATTTGAAGACTCATGATTATCACGTTCTTCTGCATGAGTTTCTTCCAATAGAAATCCGTCATATATTGTCCAATATTGTAAGGGGTGACTGTTATTCGGTTGTGCCATTTGTTTAGAGATCTTTTTGCTAAGAAGTTGTCCAAGTCTTTCTTGCAAAAAATGTTAACAGATTCCCCATTAATTTTTTTTTGAGTTGGAGAAAATATTTCCTCCATCATTTTTCACATGCATGATGCATCTCACTGTCCATATTCCCACTAAAATACTTCTCAGAGGACCTGTTCCTTTTCATTGGATGTATCCAACTGAAAGAAATATGTACACATTAAAGTCTTATGTCCAAAATAAGAATCATCCCTGTGTTTATATCGTGAATGGTTACTTGGCTCAAGAATGTATGGATTTTTGATCAATGTATTTGTCTGATCTTACTACAAGAATGAACAGGACAATGAAAAATGAAGAAGAATAGTATGAGAAAATTGAACCCAGTTTTCCATCACTTCCTCAAATAGGAGGAATTCCTAGATCATATACATTGAAGATATTAAGCCATGAAGAGAGGGAGATGGCACATCGCACAGTTTTGTTCAACTGTGATTTGTTCAATGACTATATCAGGTAACTAAATTGAATATGTACATCTTACATATATATATCTATTAAACTATTCATATTTTTATCTTCAGTGAATATAAAACAATAATAAATAGAAAGAATCGTTCTTTATCTTTGAGAATGAGGGAGGCTTTTCATAGAAAATAGTTTTATGCTTGGTTAAAATTGAAGGTAAAAATATTACTGTTTAAAATAATTAAATTAATAAATAACTGAGTTTAATAATCATTTATATTTCAGGTATTGAGTTTTCCTGATGACTCTATCTCTGAGGAAATAAGATCTTTGGCTTTTGGTCCTAATACCATGGTTCATGACTGTAAATCAATTGTTATCAATGGGTAAAAATTTATTGTCACTGAACGAGCAAAGAACATGAGAACACAACCTGATGGTGTTATGGTTACAGCCACAACAGATTGTTATTCCAGCACATCAGATAGTTGACCGCGATTTGAAAATGTGGGTTATTATGAACTCATTGAGAAAATAATAATATTGGATTATTACTCTCATGGACGAGTCACAATGATGAAATTACATTGGTTTGATTCGATGACGAGATAAAGCACATTTATTGGTGATTGTGGATTTCGAGTAATTAATATAACTCACACTCTTGCAACCGAAGAACCATATGTGTTGGAATCAATGGCTAAACAAGTTTTTTATGTAAAAGACCAACTTCGTCCTGAATTTGGTGTCATAGTTAATGTAATTTCAAGACATATTTTTGATGATGTTGATGATGGAATTGACACTTTCCCTACTTCCATTAGAACCAATCCATTTATTTCTTTTGATGACTCCAATAGCTCAATTGTTAGAGTTGATTGTGAACCTGATGTTTTGGTTGAATATATATATAATCATTCATCCATGTTCTGAATTCTGTTGGTTTACCTCGAGTTGGGTTGTTAAGGTTGGTACTATTCAAATTGTTTTAGTATTGATCACAAATATGTTTTAGCTGACTAGACCATTATGTGAACTTTCAGGGTTTATTGGTTGCAGTTTTATTTTAATTGCATTTTCTAATTTGGAATTGAACTGTATTCAATCCTAGTCAAACAATATTTCTAACTTGGTGAACATTACAACTTGTATGTTTTATTAAATCCATTCAAGCTCTTCTAAAACAATTTATAGCTAAATTACCAATGAATCTCCCTATTCCCTTATATATTTAGTTTTTTGGGTTACACATTAGTTTCCTTTTTCTAATTAATTACATATTTTTTTTTTCAAAAGCATAAAATGTAGCCAATTGAAGAGAGATGAAGGAAAAAAATGACAGAGAACAATCGTTGAATAGCAGAGATGGGCGTTCCACCATTAGTGCCTGCAATGAGTACTTTATTTCAAATATATATATTTAAAGAATATATAATGTCATGTGATTAATTTTTTTGTAAACATTTTTGTAGGATCCACCTATACGTCGACAGTTATTCGACGGGGAGCCTAGTAATGGTCCTAGTACTAAGGCCGGTGGTATGAGGGGGGTTCGTACCAGAGGTAGAAGAGAAGCTCCGCGTACCTAACTAGACCCTGCCCCTCCCACTGACATGTCATCCTTCCCACATTCTGATCCCGATGTGTCGTTAGGGACACACGGGATATTTAGGCCTCCCATGTTTTCACCACCTTTTGCATCTTCTAACCCATCTTTTGCATATCCCATGATGATTCCCAATCCCCAGCCAGAATCCGGTCATACAGATGTCCCATCTTCTTTTCCTTTTACTTCTGTCTCTCCGAGCTTCTATATTCCATCGTCTTTGACTCCTGTTCCACCACAGGGTCTTCCATCAGTTTCTGTGGATCCAACGGCACTCAGCAATCAGACTGGGGCATGTATATTTATAGAGCCCTAACAAATTTTTATACCAATATTTATTTTCATTATAACATGTTTTGATAAAATATTTGTTTTTATTTCATGATAGATACATATACTGATAGGATTCAGGGGCAGGGGAATACATGCATGCGTGCGGTGTGGAACCACCGCACACAGGTAATGGTGGATTACAATGAAGACAACCAAATGGTTTAAAAACAGGGAAGCAATGTCGGAGTTTTTTAGCGACCCCTTCCAAATACTCCGATATAATTCCCTTCAGCATGCTATTGTGGAGATAGTTGCCACATGAGGTCAAGGATAGAGCTTGGGTAGAGATATGGGTAAAAAATCTATTGTATTTAATGCCATGATTGTTTTTGTATTTATATGAATTAATATTTTGGTGTCAGCTTCGATATAATTTTCCCGATGGTGAGGGTGCACGACTGGCACGTCTAAAGGATTTAGGTGAGCATTGGAGAGCCTAAAAGCATGAGTTGTATATTGGATAGCGTGCCAGAGTTGGCACTATGTTAGAGGCGGTACCAGTCGTGGATGATTGTCCTATAGAGCAGTATCATCAGATGCTTACTCATTGGATGACTACTCATTTTAAGGTATTAATTACATTTGAGGTATTTAAATTATAAGTTTCATGTTTTTCATTAATATTAACCTTTCATTATCGAATTTTATTTAGGAATCATCTTGCAAAAATAAAAAAATATTGATGCAAAAAAATACCTCCACACACTAGGACGTACTACGATGCCAGATCATGAGAGGAAGCTAGTATGACAATTGTTTATAAGTTTTCTTTACGACATATAGTTTCTTTTGTTTCCTTAATTATTTAATTGTTTGCTAACTTTTTATATAAATTTTGGTTTCAATGTCATTATACAGGTAAAAACAGAATATTGAAGGATGTTTTCCTCAAGCAAAACAATTTTGCTCGAGTAGATAGAAAAAGGATGGAAGTTCCGTCAACGAACCGACTCAGCAGCTGATTGTAAGTTTTAATCTATTGATTTTATATTTTAATATCTATTTTGTAACATAATAATATATTTATATTTGTAACAAGATACTTTAGAGGCCCTCGATGCCCACGAACCAGACAATTTTGGGCCAACTAATCACTTACATCAGGTGTTGGGAGAGGATCATTCTGGCAGAGTACGTTGTCGGCCTAGGATAGCCCTGAAGAAGTATTGGCCCTCCTCAGGTACGAGTTTTAGTGCCACCGAGCTGCAGAAAGTTAGGGCACAAGCAGAACAGGCTGACAAAAGGGACATAGAGACGGAAGAATAGTCTGCCAGGGCAAAAAGTGCATTTCGGAAATTTATTGAAGTTCTATGTCCAACACTTCCACCAGAGGCCAGGCCAGCTTTTGATGAATTTATCTCGTAAATACATTCAATATATGTTGCAACAGGTGGCAGTTATAGTGGTGGTCAAGACGATGTACAGCCTGACGATAATGATGGCGAGGAGTTTGATGCGGAAGAGGAGGGAGAGGAGGAGGGTGAGGCGGAGGAGGAGGGAGAGGCGGAGGGTGAGGGCGAGAAGGTGGGCATTGAGGAGGGCATGGATGATGATGAGGACAATGATGACCATGAGTATGAGGGTGATGATGATGGTGATGATAGTGATGGTGATGTGGGACAAATTGATCCGTTGGATTTTTGAATAATATTACTGAGATTTGATATTTAATCTATTATAGTTTTTGATTTTATCTAGACACGTAGTATACTATTGGAGTTGAGTTATTTTTATATATTGTCTATTTTCATGGATGTTGATAACTTTTAGTGGTTACGGTGTATCTTGAGCATGTTTGTAGAGTTTTGTGGGTTTGGGAACTCCCCGGACTGCCCCAATCCTTCCTGGACCCTGGACAACCCCCCCCCCCCCCCCCACCATCCTCCTTGGACCACAAAAAGTCCCCCAGAAAGCCCCCCCGTACAGCCCCTGGACATCCCCCCACCCTCCCCCTTGGTCCCCAGACAGCCCCCCAGACAACCCCCAGACAGCCCCACGGACAGCCCCCCGGACAGCCCCCCTCGGACAACCCCCCGGACAGCCCCCCAGATAGCCCCCCACCCTTTTCCTTTGTCCCTAGACAGCCACCCAAACACCCCCCAGACAACCCCCTGACAGCCCCCCCCCCCATACAGCCCCCACCCTCCTCCCGGGACCCCCAGACAGCCCCCCACCCTCCTTGATTTCACATGCATTTTTTATTTCTATGATCATGAAATTTTATTTATGATTATTCCATTTTTTTTATGTATTGAATTATATGAATGTCTTGGTAAGCTTATTATCCCATGCTCATCAAATACATGTGATGATATTCTTTAATTTTAATTCAAAGCCTTGTTGTACATTCTCAATGTTTTGTGAATTATTCCTTGTTTGATTTGGTTTACTTGTCAATTGTTAGGATAAGACATGGGTTACATGTTAAGGACTCATGGACGGACTAGTCATTCTCATGGAATTTAGACATGGAATTCCAGGATGTATGCTTTGGTTTCTAGGTTAGGGCTACCAGGATGGTTTCTATTACTCATGAGTGATATTGGTTCCTTGAAGATAAACCGAGGACATGTCTCTTTTGCAATATGGTAATACCATGCCTCAGGTGTGGCCGACACCACTCAAAATGTCTCAGGTTTATTTGAAATTGACAACATTTTAAGTGAAAATAACAATTGGCATATGGAAGACTGACCAAACGCATTCGGATTGTGTTGATACTTTAATAAAATGATCCATGGGTCATTTGTGACGTGTAGGAGTCAACCCCGTCTAAATTTGAGGTGCGGTGTGGCCGATAGCACTCTAATTGTGTCCCTTTTGTTTAAAATGGATGTGATTTTAAGTGAAAAGAACAACTGGCATATAGAAAACTGACCAAACGCATTCGTATTCTGTTGATACATTATCTAAAATATCCATGGGTCATATATGACGTGTAAGAGTCAACCCGAGCACAATCCGAGTCGCAGTGTGGTCGGGATCGCTCTAAGTGTCGCTCTAATTTTTAAAATGGAAAACATTTTAAGTACATACGGAAAACCAACCAAACGGATTCTGATTGGGTTGATACTTTAGCACAAATATACATGGGTCATATGTGATGTGTATGAGTAAACCCCACCTCAATCCTAGTCATGGTGTGGCCGACACCATTCGAATTGTCTCACTTTTGTTTAAAATGGATAACATTTTAAGTAAAAAGTAAAACTGACATACCGAAAACCAACCAAACACATTTGGATTGTGTTGATACTTTAGGAAAATGATCCTTGGGTCATTTTTGACTTGTAAGAGTTAACCCCGCCTCAATCTGAGGCCTGGTGTGGCCGGAACCACTCAAAGTGTCTCAGGTTTATTTGAAATGGGCAACATTTTAAGTGAAAATAACAACTAGCATACAGAAAACTGACCAAACGCATTCGTATTGTCTTGATACATTAGAACAACAATCCATGGGTCATATGTGACGTGTAAGAGTCAACACCACCTCAATCCAAGGCATAGTTTTGCCGGCACCACTCAAAGCGTTTTTCTTTTGTTTAAAATGGACATCATTTTAAGTGAAAACAACAACTGACATACGTAAAACCGACCAAATGCATTCAGAATGTGTTGAAACATTAGGAAAACGTTCCATGAGTAATTTTTGACATGTAAGTGTAAACCTATCTTCAATCCGAGACTCTTTGTGGTCGGCACCACTGAAAGTGTCTCAGGTTTATTTGAAATAGACAACATTTTAAGTGAAAATAACAACTAGCATACGAAAAACCAACCAAATACATTTGGATGGTGTTAATAATTTATCACAATGATTCATGAGTCATATGTGACGTGTAAGAGTCAACCCCTCCTCAATCTGAGGCCCGGTGTGGCCGGCACCACTAAAAGTGTCTCTCTTTTGTTTCAAAAGGACATTATTTTAAGTGAAAACAACAACTGACATATGGAAAACCGACCAAACGCATTCGGATTCCGTTGAAACTTTAGGGAAACAATAAATTAGCCATATGAGACATGTAAGAGTCAAACCAACCTCAATATGAGGTGCATTGTGTCTGGAACCACTCGAACTGTCTCTCTATAGTTTAAAATGTACAACATTTTAAGTCAAAACAACAACTGACATACGGAAAACTGACCAAACGCATTCAGATTCTGTTGAAACTTTAGTAAAACTTTCCATGAGTAATTTTTTATGTGTATGAGTCAACCTCGCCTCAATCCAACTCTCAGTGTGGCCAACACCACTCAATGTGTCTCAGGTTTATTTGAAATGGACAACATTTTAAGTGAAAACAACAACTAACATACAGAAAACCTACTAAATGCATTCGGATTCTATTGAACCTTTAGGAAAACTATCAATGGGTCATATGTGACGTGTATGTGTCAACCCATCCTCAACATGAGGCACGGAGTGGATGACACCACTCGAAGTGTCTCCCAATAGTTTAAAATGGACTTCATTTTAATTGAAAACAACAACTGACATACGATAAACTGACCAAACACATTCATATTCTATTGAAACATTAGGAAAACGATCTATGGGTCATATGTGATCTGTACGAGTCAACCACGCATCAATATGAGTCGCATTTTGGCTGAGATAACTCTATGTGTCTCTCTTTTGTTTAAAATGGACAACATTTTAAGTACATACGGAAAACTGACCAAACAGATTCTGATTGTGTTGATACTTTATAAATATGATACATGGGTCATATATGACATGCACGTGTCAACCCCACCTTAATTTGAGGTGCGGTGTGGCTGGAACCACTCAAAGTGTCTCTCTTTTGTTTAAAATGGACAGGATTTTAAGTGAAAACAACAACTGACATACGGAAAACTGACCAAAAAACTTCGGTTTCTATTGAAACTTTAGGAAAACGATACATTGGTCATATGTGCCATGTACGAGTCAACCCCACCTCAATCCAAGGTGCGGTGTGTCCGGAACCACTCAAAGTGTCTCTTTTTTGTTTCAAAAGGAAATCATTTTAAGTGAAATCAACAACTGACATATGGAAAACTGAACTAACGCTTTCAGATTCCATTGAAACATTAGTAAAGTGATCCATGGGTCATATGTGACATGTAAGAGTGAACCCCGCCTCAATATGAGGTGCGATGTTACCGGAACTACTCAAAGTGTCACATTTATTTGAAATAGACAACACTTTAATTAAAAACTACTAGCATATGGAAAACTAACCAAACACATTAGGAATGTGTTTAAACTTTAGAACAATGATCAATGAGTCATATGTGATGTGTATGAGTCAACCCCATCTTAATCTGAGTCATGGTGTGGCTGGCACCACTCAAAGTGTCTCATTTATTTTTGAAATGAACAACATTTTAAGTGACAATAAATGACATACGGAAAACCAACCAAATGATTTCAGAATATGTTGATACTTTAGAAAAACGATCCATGAGTCATTTTTTATGTGTACGAGTCAACCTCACCTCAATACGAGGCATGGTGTGGCTGGTATCACTCAAAGTGTATGTATTCTGTTTAAAATGGACATCATTTCTAGAAAAAACACATTTAAATGTGTATGTTTAAATGAATTATGTATGTTTATAATTAAGTTATGAATTCTTATTTAATTCTGGATGTGTATAGTTCCAGATGAATTATATGTTAAATGTGTATGAATTTGTTCTATAAATTCATGTGTTAGTTGGTTATTGTAGGTACAAGGAGATTGTAGAATTACCAGTGTTGTGCAAATTGCAGGCTGCTGTGAAAATTGTAGGCTGTTGTGCAATTTTCACAGCATAGCCTATGCCAACTGTTTCGAACCATTGGCATAAGATTCATAGAAAGTTTTTACCAACGGTTCAAAGGGAACCGTTGGTAAAAATACATTCCCAACGGTTTTAGAAAATATTTGGAACCATGGGAAAATGTTGGTTTTCCCAATGGTTTAGGGAACCGTTAGGGTAGACTAATTTTTCTAACCTATCCCAATAGTTCTATGTAAACCATTAGGAAAAGCTATCAAAATGTCTTACTTACCAACGGTTCCCAGAACCGTAGGTATAAGGTATACCAATGGTTCTCTGGCCTTTCCCAACGGTTCAGATCTGTTGGTAAATCCTCCTTTTCCAGTAGTGATTCTTTCTCACACCCTACATAGACCATTCAAGACACATGTAGAATTTATTAATTTTCATTCAGATAAGGGTTTGAGATCTAGAGATGAGCCATAATGTTGGAATGTTTATCATGGCATGAATGAAAAGAGACCACGTGGCTTCTACATCAGGTAGAGTTTTGCTTTTGTTTCCTTTCTGTATCATCATACTATATATGTATGTACTGAGGTCAGCCATTTAAGACGCTTGTGCATATATTATTGTATGCCCAGTTATGTATGCATGTTCTATTTTATTATATAAAAATGGACTCTTGAAATTTTTTATTTTGTAATTGGTTTATTTTGAGATTGTTGTTTAGTTATTGCTACTATTTCTTATGCTTCCTCCATGGGTGAGTTATTGGTCCTGTGTTAGTTGGTCCTTTCTTGTAATTCTATATCTATTTATATCATTAATATATCATCAGCAGGGGGTATAGTCTCCCAAATATCACCCCTATACACCCTCGCTGCTATTCAGTAGCCTTTGACATTTGGGGAGGCCATCTTAAGGCTTAGTGAAACTTGTCTAGTTTCACTGTTCATGTGGGATTTCAAGTTGGGGAACTATAATTATGTTGTTTTCATGGCCATTCCATTTTTCCACACTCCGAACATTATTGCATATTTCCATAAAATGAGTTACTTGATTTTAAATTGATATAAACATGTTGTTATACTCATGAGGATCATTTTTATGTAGTTAGGGGATGTCAAACTCAATTATGGACACCCCTAAGGTGTGATGGAATGAAATTCCACTTTGTAATTAATTAATTAAATGACCAGAACACCTCTTAAGTGTTTTCATTGGGTTGTAATTGAAATTTTCTACTCCTATGTAAATGTTTTTTGAACCAAAGAACCTCATAGTTTCTTGTCTTAACTGGTAAATGGAGTTTCCCTTGTAGGTAATTGACTAATTAACGATGGTGCCTTCTAAGAGATTCATTGAATCATGAAATTGAATCACCATGATTAAATTAAATTAAATGGATTGTATAATTGAATGGATTACTTCATGATGTTTTTCCTTGATTAAATGAATTAAATAGAGTAATTGAATAAATTCTAATGGGTGGAAAGTCCACAACAATGGATTCATGATTAATGTGTTGATTATATAAATTGTAACACCCATTTGTGTATTGGGATTGGTGTTTATAATTCTGATGAGGTGACCCCTTGGTTTATTATTACTATTATGATTACTCCATTGAAATTGGATATTGAGCAATGGTGAAGTTATTTTTTGAGAATGACGATTCACACTCCCTTACATCGGGTGTTGAGTAATAAACATATCACTGTTATTTTGTTATTAGGGTCATGGGAATGATGTTCCATGTTCCTCCATTTAGGGTGTTGTGCATGAAGACCCACCCCACCTATCTCGAGTGTTGAGCATGATGAATCACGCTCATTATGAGATTCAGGGCATGTACCCTCTTTCTTGAGCTTATAGGCTTGTTTAGACTGGTTATGTATAAATGAGTTATGCCTTGGTCCATCCAACACCTAGTATCCAGGTATATGGATACTTATGATCTCACCTACATAGTTCATATAGGTTGATATAATATATAACTATACTATATATTTTATTACTATATATATGGTTACAGACCAGACACTTATTTCAGACTATGCTGAAGTAGGTAGAGCCTGTCAGGTGTCTTGTGGAAACCTGAGTTAGCTGGTTTTTATTTATTTGGCCTTTTCTATCATTTTTACACCTACACCCTACTATTCATATATACATATACCGGATTACTTCTAGACACCATTGGTGGTGTTTTACTAGGATTTTATCTCACACCCCACCCGAGTCGCCTTTGGTACCTCAGTAGATTACTTGTTTGAAGGTATGGATAAGGGAAAGTTTCTTACTTCAGATATTTGATATTCTTATATTATATTTGGTGAATGGGAGAAAAGGATGGAGCATATTCTCTAGATTCTAGTGGAATAGTCTTCTGTCCTTTTTTATAGAATGTTTTATATGCCAGTCCATTGTTTCCATGTTTTGTATATCAGCATGCCATGACATCTTGTATATGAAACTACCTCTTAGATTTTGATATTATTATAGTTTTTGGTTATTTACACTTCCATAGTTACTTATTATATTTGGTTGTATCATATTTCTCCAATGGTGGGTTACTAGTTGAGTGTTATAGCATCTTCTTATATATGATTCCATTATTGTCTACTTATTTGTTATATCTGTTGTGATACTCTGAAATGATGGTATAGTATACCCACTATACCACCTTTGTACCCTCACTTCTAGTCATCAGCCTCTGGCTTATGGGGAGGTGTGGGTTAGGCCATGTATCCTAGAAGATCAGGGCATGGGTTAAGTGGACTCTGGGTTGGGACATTTCCAAGTAGTATCAAAGGTTATTTTTCTTTTTGTCGTACTATTTGGGTATTAAACAGAAGACTAGGAGTTAATGGGATATGGTTATGATATGGTTCCTGGGTATAGCTAACCCACATATAGGGAAAACCCAATTTACCTAGGATGGGATGTTTAGTTATTTATTATGCTTGTTGTGGTTGACACAACTTCACCATTGGGTGACATGCATGTTTTGTGATGCTATTACTATTGGTATTATTGTAATTATAATTTATATTACTCTGAAAAATGAAATGAGGTCTTGAAAGTTCATTACATGCATCATTTATAGGCACTTTAGGACTGATATGCCATGCATTTTTCCATACCATGTTTAATTACAACGTGTATTTGCCTATTTTATATAGTTAGTGCCTGATTCTTATATATTTAAATGTGATGAAATTTCTTGGAGGGAAAGAAAAATTGAATTAATTAAAGTTCCAACATCAATCTAAATGGTTTCTTCACATATAGGTTGATGTTGACACCTTAAATAATCAATTCTTCCATATTTTGGGTTTTAAACCTACTAGTACTAGACCGTGATATATATATTATATCTACAAGATATTAATAACTCAAATGGAATTAAATCATAAAAATAAAATGGTTACCACTAAATGGAATTCCAATCATAAAGTAAAGGGAATTTTCATCTATACCTTAAAATTTAAACTCCATATAATAGAACCCCTACCATGATAATATACCTAAACCCAAACTCAGTCTTAGTAATGTGTAGTTGAGGTGTTTATTATGTTCTTATAGACTGTTACAGTCTTCCTTACAACATATACCAAGATTTAGGAGTAGGAAGAGAGGTGTAATCTTTCCTATAGTAAGGATATGTACTTATCATAGTTATTTATATGTGATATATACAACTTTTAAATTCTATTCTGAGGTGTGATTTTGGAATTATAGCATCATGCCTCCACAACATCCTACGGTTGTATGCCTTGAAGGCGGTGATGACCATGCATCGAAGGTGGTGGTCCTTGAACCACCAGTGATTCCTTCTATGGTTCCATATATGGAACTTATTCCTATTTCTAATATGGGAACTGATGCCTAGTTCTGAGAGGGTTTATTTCCCATGATAAAAAATATGCAATGTGTTTCTCGACATTCCCTAACTATGGAAGAGTTGACTTGGGTGTTCTAGTAGAAGAATACACCAACCTTCTTGGGGTATGGTGTACTACACATTACCAAGTCATGGATCGAATCTATTATTTCAATATTCTAGTATCTGGATATGCCTCCAGAGTGGAGGGTCAAAGTCACTGCTTATATGCTATTAAATTCTTCCAATAATTAGTGGGATGTTATTACCCAATAAGATCGACATAGAGACATAGATCTATAGGAGTTCTATAATATCTTCTACAATTACTTCTTAGCAAAGAAACTAAGGGATGACTTGGATTGAGAGTTTATGAACCACCAGTAGGGAGCCATGTATGACTTGGAACATTCTGCTAATTTTACTGAGCTATAGTGTTTCACTACTTCTTTTTCTTGTGATGATCTTATGACCGTGAGGCGATTTAAGGATGGGATGGTATATGAAATTTGATTCCAAGTCAACATATTTCATCTGATGAATATTTCTAAGATCATCAATCAGGACCTCATTACAATGCAAAATTTGAGGGAAGATGATGGTGTGGGTTAGGCTGTTTTGACACCTAGATCTATCAGTGTTTCTTAAAGTGGACATAGGCATCGCTTTGAGGATAATCATAGAGGCAGCAGTAGTCCAACACCTCGTTCTAACAGATTCTTAATATGTCACCAATGTGGGAATCTAGGATATACTAAACCCTAGTGTTTACTAGATCTATTGGAATGCAGAGGACATGAAATGAAGGGGTATATCCAGCACTTCGGTAAGACTTTTCCATTAGTTCCTAGTGAGTGGGGATCTACACCTACCTCACATTCTAGAGCGAGGTCAATATTATCATGATAGAAAGGCAGCTGGAATACCACCGAGCACTTAGGCCAAGGCAATGGTCAAGGTAGAGGAAACCAGACTCATGATTCTTAGTGCCAGTAGAGTGGGCTTACTCAGGGTAGTTAGGCTATGAAATAGGGTCGTGGTATTGGCCAATTACATTCAGTGAAACTGATACTAGAGGATTAGAGAATTAGACCATCTGTTGTTTGAGCTACTATTTTAGTAGCCTCTATTTTATCATCTTCTCTATTTGAAACAAGTTCATCACACTCATTTATATATGAGGTAATAATGGAGGATATGGTCCTCAAGATGGAACACTTCTGTGGCGTGATGATGCTTGATACCCCATTATGTGTATGATCAAAGAGAGTTAAACATTTTAATGATTTTCCCCTTGAGATAGGTGAATATCTCTTTGTATGGAATGTTTTAATGCTCGAAATGACAGGGTTTTATGTGATCATTAGAATGGATTGGTTAGTTACCTATTGAGCCCATGTTTATTAATATCATTACCAGGTCATGTTATATCACCATAGGGAATTAGGCATGTTCATAAGGGAGAATGGGATGACCATTCAAATTGAGTAGGACCCAAGTAGTAGAGGATGGGTAGTGTGAAAACATAGAACACTAGTCTTTTCTTAGATGAGTAGGGGTTACGAACCACTATTATCCATCCTATGGTGGGGTTCTCTATGGAAATATTCCCTGTAACAACCCGAACTTTTGAATAATATTTTTTCCTAAATTTGTGTGTTATATTTTTTTGTACTCAACAAAACTATATCTTTTAATTAATGAAGTGAGTATAATTAAAATAAGACCACTAGGTTTCGACTATTATATGATCGTTGGTCAATATGATCGTTGGTCAATATGATAGTTGGAAACTAAATGCTTAATGTTATGATTATTGTTTATAAATACAAGTTATCATTGTTAATAAATAAAAAAAGAAGAGTCGATGGCCTCATCTAGCAAACTCGGTCCATACAAAGCCCATCTATTGGAGCTTGTAAAGGAGGTTGCATCACTGGGCTTTTCTCTGGACCAAGCACAAACCGAACTCCAACATGTGAATCTTGAACGAAATCGCCTACAAGAGAATTTCAAGATGATAGAAGTCACAACTCGGGAAATATTTTCCAAGCCTTTCTAAGATTCTATCACCATGGAACACCTTACACTTAGGTCCTATGTAGGTGTTATAAGGGGCTATGTAACGGGACCTTAATTATGTTGTGTAATCCTTTTGTATAAATAAATTTTTTGTTTCTTCTTATCGGTAGATTTTTTAATTTCAAATGTTAAAATAAATATATGATGAATTTATAGAGGTTCCATATTATCTATACATTTTGGAAAAAAGTGTATTTTAAAATAATTTTGTATACTTTAAATAATTAATAATGTGAAATGATTTTCAAAAAATGGTCTTCTACAGTTGTGATTAGTATGAATTTTAGAGTCTAATAAGTTCAACTTAATTTTTAGTGAATAATAAAGTATGAATAGTAATATTAACCTTATGAATAGTAATGTGACCAATGGAATAATAACCTCACTTAAGAAAGAATAAATATAATTTAGGCATCTTGAATGGTAATGTGATATAATAGCATAATTAAATAATTGTTTCTGAACTTATTAGTTAAGTATTAGTATTTATTCAGGTAAATAGTGTTGTAAGTTAAAAATTAAATATCTCATAATTATAAATTTATCATCATAAGATTGAGTTCATTTTTTGAATTCAGAGCATCGATATTTGGTTAGGGTGAATTTATGAGATTTTTATAAAATGATTTGTTTTTTGGTGAATTGTAAAAATATAGTTTTAAGTTTTTGTATGATTAATGATATCATTAATGATGTAATAACGATGTAATAATTCTAGTTGAATTTTGAATAGTAATATATGTTATGAGGTGTCCCAAGTGGCCAATACTATGGGAAATCCCATGGTTTTTCAAATACAACTGATGAGGTGTCCCTTGAAAATTAATTAAATATTCCCTCACTTTTGCTATAAATACCATCTCATTCCTTCATTAATTTTATTCCAAATACATCCTCATTTAATCTATGGTCTTTTACCTCCCATGGAGTCCTCCCAAGGTTCCCTCAAGCCCCCCAAGGTCCCAACCTTCGAGCTTTTGATGTTACTCTTCAAGGTAAGGGAACCTTTCACCCTCCTCTTTTAAGTCATGACTTCCTTTATGTTATATCTTCTAGTTTCTATCTTCTTATGTTGGTGTATTATGTTTTATATCATTAATAATTTCCATTTCATGTATAATTGATCATATACCCTTTATTCTCTCATTAACTGATCTTATAAATTTTTAAGTGACGCCGTTAGTCTACCGGATTTTCGTAAAAGAAATCGAATCTTCTCTTTTCTTTCAAGTTTCCTTTTCATGTGTTATATCATTCAAATATCCATACCATGATCTTATTTAAATTTTATTTTTTCCCTATATTTTATTATGATTTATTCATTAATGGCTGAACCTTGTAACCTATCTTTTCCATGTTTTATAAAACCATGTTGTATAACTGTAATGCTCTATAAATTTCGTCTCAAACCCTCTCTCTTTTTCTCAAGAAATTCACTTATTTTATTTATGTGAATACCCAAACCTATTTTAGTTCTAGGGGTATTCATCAAGAAATAATATTGATATACTTTAATCTATAATTGACATACACATAACTCTCACTCCCTTTACATGGGTTATAAATGACATAATGATCTTATTTTTAAGCACTTTTAAAACGTCATGATTTTGAAATGAAACCCAATTATTTTATTCCTTATGGGTTATTTATAAAATGTTTGATTATTATCTATTTTGATCACATGAAAATAAATACATATTATGGGTTCTCCAAAATAGTGCTTCAATGCATTGGGAAAAGAATTTAATCTCTATAGATGACCTGTTTTGCGATACCTTGGTGAATAACCTTGGTAATTTTTATGACACCTTATGGATATAACTTGGTGATATGTTCATGAATGTATAAATTAAATTTTTTAGACACATTTTAATGTTATGTTTCAATTTATTATTTATATTATATTCCTCTTTATCATTAATTTACAATATCCCTCATTTTTTTATGGATATCGCTCAAGTTCACATGTCAACTATTTCACTTGCTTTCCTTACAGGGCCTTATGGTCACCCCTTCCTTTGATGTATGTATACAGGTTATGAGATGAAGTAATTGTACTTAGGATGAACCTTTGGTGAATCCTTACAAGTGGATTATAATAATATTTTATGTCATCATGTATTTTGTTCCTAATTTCCAAGACACTAGACTTTAAAGATCATCTGTTTGTAAAATGTAGTGAAAAGTTATGTAATAAAAAGGTGGGATACAATAGTTGGTATCAAAGGATAGTTTAGTTATTTATGGAAATTAGGCTATGAGAAAATTAATAATAACCCAATATAAAAGTTTAAATATATCAAAACTTCCTAGTATTTTGGTGAAATATTTTGTAAGTGGTTTCCGAACAAATAAATCCCTGTCTGGATACGAACAAGTAGATGTGGCTCTGGAATAGATGTTCCAAGGAGTGAAAGATCAAAAAAGGAGTATTAGGATTGACTTGAGGTATCCTGGTACACAACAACAGGTCTTGCTTCACCCCTGGTTTGAAAGTCCCGGGGGATATTTTTGGTTAATCATGAGATTTTTATGAATCATAATGAATGATTTATAGAGAAATGAAATTGTTTAAGCATGAAGTTTTAGGACATAAAATCATGTATAGTTAAAAGATTCATAAGTGAAATAAGTTTCTCACTATGGTTTTATTCATTTAGAAAATGGTGGGAAATAGGAGGAACCGTTCAAATGGTGACAGTAATGGACCATGCGCTGAAGACCCTCTGATGGAAGTTGGAATGGAAACTTTAATGAGAATGATGAAGCAACTGACTCAAGTTATGGAAAATAACTTGAATGGAGATGAGATAAAAATCTCACCATGAAGGGAACAACATTCTATTGATTCCCTTATGCATCAACGACCACCAACCTTTAGTGGATCTACCGACCCATTGATTGTTGAACAGTGGATCATCTCTATCGAGAAAATATTTTATGTACTCCACTGTTTGGAACAAGAGAAGGTCACCCTGGTGGTTTACGACTTAGAAGGAGAAGCTGATCAGTGGTGTGAACTGATTAAAAACATGAGACCAAGAGTGGAGGTTGAAGCTATGGAGTGGGAAGAGTTTAGAGGTATCTTCTTCAGTATGTATTTCCCTCATTCCATGAAAACAAGAATAGAGAAATAGTTTCTTGAGCGGAAGAAGAAAGAGAATGAATCTATGGGATTCTCTATGATTAACTTCACTATACATTCCTGTCATACCTCAAGCTTTTTTCTGGATCCCTATTGGGAAGGTTGATAGATTCTTTGATGGACTGAGACCTCATCTGTAGAAGAATATAGCCAATTGAGATTGTGATAGCTATGAGGAGATCATGCAGAGTGCAATGAAAGTTGAACTGGAGTTTGGTGAGACTCAGTGGCCTCATAAATAAAATGAAAAGAAGAGATTTATGGAGCCAATATTATGGAGGATCTTATATAAGGGAAGAGGAGGAAAGAAATTACAACATCCCATGATTAATAAATTTGGGAAGAAGCATTCGGGGAACTGCCTACATGGGAGCGAGAAGTGCTATAAGTGTGGAAGAGATGACCATATTGTGTGGAATTATCTTAATGAGTTGAAGCCACAACTTCCCAACACTAATGACAAAGGGAATATGGTGAAGGCCCTACCTGATGTCCAATACTGTAAGTATGGACAACTTGGACACTTTTCCAATCACAATCCAAATCCGAGGGCAGTAGAGGGGAACCACCATCAGCCTCGGCAAAGGCCCAGGGATCAAGGCTGTTCTTTTTCTATCACAACAACTGCATTTGATGTTCCAAATGATGTGGTGGAAGGTAATCTTTTTGTTCTCTCAAATCTAACAAGTACTTTGTTTGGTTCCGGTTCTACGCATTCCTTTATTTCCTCCATGTTTGTAAACAATTTAGAATCAAACCCTGAATTTCTAAAATTAGAGTTATCAGCCATGACTCCTGGTGAGATTATCCAAGAATCTTCAGTGTTTATAAACTCTAATATTTACATTAGTGATCACAATCTTATCCCAAATCTATTAGTCTTTCCCATGTTGGAATTCAAAATTATACCAGGGATGGACTGGCTCTCAAAGTATAATGTTAAGATAAAATAAAAAAGCAAGGAAATATCAGTAGTCTTAAATAGAAAACTAACAGTTATCTTCCAAGGAGAGATATCTCAACCTGATAGAAAGCATGACCGATTGTCTCCTATCGACCGATCAAAGTTTTGATTCTCTGTTAATGTGTATAGCAGCACTCAGGTTGAATCCTTGGTGATGATACATTTTTATTGGTGGTTGTTTTTAGTTAATTGTATTCTGATTGGGGGTTTGTTTGCAGAGCTTATGAAATAATTTATGGATGATTTTTTATTTAACAAATTGATAAATATTGGGGTGATTTAATTATTGGGGATTTAATCTTATGATATCCTTGAGATTTTCTTTATATTGCATAAAATTAATACCCACTTCACAAGATGATTTTGATCGAAATTCCTAAGTGTTAAAGCTTTAATCCAATCCATAAATTAACTTAGGATTCTAATCATTACCATTACTTGTTTATGGTATTGTATTTGTGGTTCCAATAATCCATGGAATCCACATATTAAACAAAACATTTCATTAATCCAGGACATATAATGTTCAACATACACAATATCAACTCAAAGAATACTCATCGAGAAAAGGCTCTCGATCACATAATATCCCTAGATTATATCTCACCCCAATGGTAGATTTACTCATAAATTTAAATGATTATTAATCTGGTTATAATTTTTTTGATTATAAATTAAGAAGATAAGAAAAAGAAATGGATAAGAAAAGAGTGGTGCGTCGAACACACGCACAAACGATAATGAGAATTAAAAACAGACTTTCAATTGAATGAGGAAGAAAAATAATAGAAGGGTATTCACCTATATTTAAACTATTTTAAAAAAATTAATATTAAACTACAGAAGGTGGATGAGGATAAGTGATATTGAAGAATAAACATTCATTAAAACAAAATTAAAAAGAAAGAGACTTACACGATTACAATAATGAAGAACACAAAAGTAAATGAAAACAATGAGAGGAGAAAAAGACTTTCAAGTGAAAACTTGAGTATGGAAGGTCCTCAAAATCCATTGTAAAGGTTTTGGTCGTTCCAATATGTTCTCCCCTATTCTTAAATGCCAAATCTTTTCATGGAGAGAAGGGGGATGTATTTTTATCCTAATGTTGTTGGCTGTTTGCATTCCAAAACTGCCCCTCCACTTTCATCAACAATTTGATAAAATAGAATGCAGAATCTCGAGATATGATATTCTTACAAGTTTTATATAAATATCTACTCTTTCTACTACGAAACTTTGGCATCCATTGGACTTAAGGAGCCAATGTTATGTCCGGTTCATTAAACAATGTTAATCTGTCCATTTCAATTCAAACTTTTTGAAGTCCAAAATGTGAATGGGTTTTTTAATAGGCAGATGCCCTAAAATCCGAATTATTTTTTCAACATAGTAGGCCACCTATAACACGTCTTTCACACTATAAAATTGCATCTTGAGTTGATGAATATATCATGAGATATGTCATGAATAGTGTCTAGATTTTAATTTGAGGCCAGAATGATGGGATGGACTTCAGAGCATTAATTGGGCCCCTTGTTCTTAGAGTTGGGCCATGAAATTTTTTTCCATTAATACTTGAATTTTTATCTAAATTTTTTAGGAGAATTAATGAATTTTCTTATCTGGATTGCGCCTAGTAATTCAATATTCATGGATGGTTCAGTTTTCTCACAGATTATGTGGGCCTTCTTGTGTGGTCCATATGAGCCTTAAAATGGAAGAATTGGATCATGATCCCTTCTAATGAAATGTTGGATATTGAATTAGGAATTCTGAAAAACAATAACCACACTATTCGGAAAAGTAGAGTGAGAGTTATAAATAAAATAGTAAGCTGACTCAATTTGACTACTTCTAAAAATGCTAAAAAATTATATTTAGTATTAAAACATTAATATTTCACAAAAATTTTGCACATTACATATAAAATAAGTAAAGGGAGTATATAATAAGTCATGAAAATATTAATAACATAAAATCCCCCACACTTAGTCTTGTTCATGTTCTCATGTACAACAAATATAAAAACATGAAAAAAATCATTTTCATTCACCAACAAATATTAAAATTTTGTTTTCCCCAATTAGGGGAGGTTTAGAAAATTTCACTCATCCATATTGAATTCCACCATAAATTTTTACAGAAAAAATGTTCCAAAAAATAATTAATTTTTTCATGCTCAAATTTATAAATTCAAAATTGTGGCGCACCAAACTTACTCCTCTCAAGATGATAAAATTAATTTATCGAGCATCACTCATTCACCAACCAAAAGTGAAAATATTAGAGTTTGAAAGAGATCTCCACTTCAAATCCTTATCCAAAGTTCACATGAATAAATAGGTATTTTGAATGGGTTTTTCTGTTCCTATGGTTTGGTAGGAATATAATGCCCAAGAGAGAGAAGAAGAGGGGTAAAACACCAAAATGGAAAAAGCAATGCACAATTTTTTTTGAAATGAGACATGAAAGGAAATGGAAACACATATTTATGAGGGAATGAAAATGTGAAATAAGACATAAAAGTGGAAGGAAATATTAATGGAATGAGAAGATGTAATATTTACAAAACACAAAACTTCTCCCAATGATATAAGAATATAATGCAAGTGTTCTTTTTTTTCCTATTTTTTTTCTTTTTTTCGAAAGTTGATCTTCAAACAGATCTCACACTCATATCCCAACCCATGATTGAGCTCATCATTACACTAATTTTAATATTTATAACAAGATCAAAGGCTGAGAAATAGTGATTTTTGACCTACCCAAGACACAAACCTTTTTTTTTGATTTTTTATTCATTTTTTTTGATTTTTTTTATTCATTTTTTTGATTTTTTTCTTGAACACTTTGCAATAAAATTAGAAAAATATGTCATAAGCCTAAATACATTCACAAACCCTAATGAAGAACAACCTCTCCCCCACACTAAAATGGATCCTTTCCCTCAAGAAAATGATAATATGGTGAAATCAACAAAGGTTACCCAAAATTAAATCCATCCCCCACACTTAATTTTCAAATTAAATATGCAATGAAAATCCATGTTGATATTGGGTGGGAAAAGGTATTGGGATTGTAATGTGGCTATCAAAGAAAAGGTTTCCATAGGCTCGAAGGGGCTTTCAAAAGGAGGATTAATGTAAGGGAAATGAGAGGCTATTTGGCTATTGTGATTCTCATGTGGTTCAGAAAATGCCTTTATCATATTAATGCACACTAAAGTAGGAAATTCAGCTCGAAGGTCCAAAAACTCAAGATTCACAAATGGGGGTGAAAAAACAATCATTTTGAAAAGATGTACATAGCTAGCCTTGGCATGAAAGCTAATGTTGGTTCTCACGGTTGGGGAAAATCATTTTCCAAATAAAAAATTGAGCATTCAAAATATGTTGGTTTTGAAAGAAAATTCTTTATCCAAAGTCATGATGAAAATAAAAAAAATTGAGATGAAAACATGTCTGTTGACTCCCCAAAAAAGGTTGGAAAAATTTTCAAAACACGATGGTGAGTAAGCATGACTCTTGATTTTTTGTATATTTTTTTTGTTATGATTCTTTTTTTAGGGTTTTTTAGTTTTTAATAAAGACATACCCACAAAAAAATAGAAAAAGAAAAGTTTTGATAATGAAATTGGTAAAAATGGAAGATAGAGGAAGAAGAAGAAAGAGGGAGAGGGATAAAGAGAGACAAAGAGAGTTAAATGGAAAGAGGTGCCCCCTGGTTTGGATTTGGTGGGTTTCCATCTTCATTCAATGGTGGGTCAATAGAAGTTTATGTGCCTCATGTGGGATGTTACCTGAAAAAGAAAAATCATTATTCATGTAATGAAAAACTAAAAAGAAATTAAAATTACATAAAAGTAAAAGAAAACATTGGTTGCCTCCCAAGAAGCGCTGCATTTATTTTTTCTATAGTTGGACAGTTGTAGTTGACAACCCATATTCTGATAGTGGCCACTATATTTTCTCAACTCCAGAGTGCTTTTAAAAACAATTCTCCTTTGGGATGCATGATTGTTCATTGGATAATTTATTCCATTCCTTTATTGTGTTCTTGCAATTAAATGGAGGTGGAAAGAGAATATTAATATCCTCCCTTTGGTCTCCAATGTGAGGAATTATTTTATACACAAAGTGATGGTTTTCTATGCTTGGAAATTCAGGAATATCTCTCAATTAGGATGGTTAATTTATGTATGGATCAGATAACACAAAACCAAAGTATGAGATCCCAATTGTTTTTGACTCATTTATTTCATTACTTACCGATGTAGATCAATGAGGATCAGTGGAGTCATAAGACTGAATAAAATTTTCAATATCATTTATTTCAATGTTGTTTTCCAAATAATGGTCAATTTCAACCTCACCAGTGATCACTTTATTAATTAGATAACAAATCACAAAACCTTCACTCTCATTGGGACAAGATAAACACATTTTTTAGGGTTAACCTCACATATAACATAATTTTCAGAATCAGGGATAGGAAATGATGATTTTTGGATAAACTGATCTAAATCAACACATGTGCATTCTAGTTCATTTTCATCATTATCATCCAAGCTGGAGAAGTGGAGGTCAGAGGCAAGATGAGATTCTAAAGATTTTTAAAGATCCTTTAGAGTAATAGAGTTTTCATTTGTAATGTCAACATCAACTTCACCATTTGTGACTTGGTTAATGAGGATGAAATATTCACGAACTCCTCTATTAGTAGAACAAAAGGGACATGATGGAATGGGGTTCAATTGACTCTCAGAAGTATCCTCATAAGCATGGATTGAGAATGCAGAGTGATCCTCAGATTGGTATCAAATGGCTTATAAAATGTTGAACTTGGATAGTTGGTCCCCAAATTCCATGGATAAGATGCCTGAATGGACATCAATTTTGGTTCTAGCAGTCATGAGGAATGGTCTTCCTAGAATTAGGGGAGATCAAGAAGAGTTCGTCTCACCTTCCATGTTAAGGAAATAGAAATCAGCATGTAAGATAAAATCATTGACATGAATACAGATATCCTTGATTATACCCTCAGGACAAGCAGTGCTTCGATTGGATTACTGAATGACAACACCCGTTGGATGTAAGGGACCTAGACCAAGGTTGGAGAAGATAGATTTGGGCATGACATTAATTGAGGTTCCTAGGTATATGAGTGCATAATCGATGTAGGAACTTCCAATTTGGCATGGAACCTTAAAGGTCCCTAGATCCTTGCACTTTATGGGAATAGAGTGTTGGGTAAAAACATTTTCAAAGGTCCTAAGTTGCCTCTCATGGGTGCACAATTCCTTAAGAAACATGGCATACTTAGGGATTTTTTATGGAATCTAAGAGGGGTATGTTGACTTCAACACATTTAAACATGTCGAGCTTTTCAGGATTTGGTTTAAAGGACTTCTTTGGCTTCATAACGGCTTCAAGAAAACTAATTGGATTATTAAGTGGAATGGAAGGAGGTGAGGTAATGGCCTTATATTCCTCTTCAAGTTTCTTTTACTTTTCATTTTCTAGGTCAACATTTAAATGGGAGTTGGAAGACTTATTTTGAGGCATAGAAATCTTCTTCCTGGATCTAAGTCTAATTTCACATACATTACCCTTGGGGTTGGGTAATGGTTTAGCTGGAAGTTGTGAAGAATTGGACGGTTGCTTTTGACTAAGGTGGGATGTAGGTTGACCAATTTGGGTTTCAATGTTCTTGAGGCTGGAGCAGGTGAAGGAGGAATGATCTTCCACTGAACATTACCATGGTTTCTTGGAAGAAGAGGCTTGTCTCAAATTGGGATTACCTAGATTTTGGTTCTTGGGAAAGAAATTGTATTGGTTTGGGAATTTGGAAGGCTCACTAGGATAATGTAATCCAGGAGGATGATTGTTCATTTTAGGTTGAGAAATAAAAGGATAAGGATGTTGGAAGTTACCAACACCTTGACCATTTTGAAACTGGTTTTGGTTTGAGGAGGAAATTGAGTGGGATGAGAGAAGGGATTACGATACCTCAGGCCTTTGTTATAGGAAGAAGAGAAGGGCTCAGAGTGAGGTTGGTTGAAGTTTCTAACAAAATGACCTGATAGTTGAGGGTTAGTGTTCCACTGAGCATATGCTGCATTGAGCTCCATTGGTCCAGATGAATCAGATTGATCCTCTTGAAGTTGTGGACATGTGTTAGTTGGATGAGATAGAGAGTTGTAGATTCCATAGTTTTGATAGGTCTAGGAAACATTGATTGTGGAGAAGATAAAGTTGGGGCTTTGGTACCACAGCTAGTTGTCACACAATACCTGTAAGTTCACTCATCCACTCTGTCATCTTGTTCGGCTCTATCGACTGACTATCTTGGGCTTGTTTGACTTGAGCATGTGATTGAGTATGAAATTGTTTTGTGAACACAACCATGTTTCTTATGAGATCTCTTGCAGCTATAGGAGTTTTATCAACAAGATCACTGCCACTTGCGGCATCAATGAGGGTTCTCTCCATATCCAATAACCCCGCATAGAAGTATTGTATCAAGAGTTGGTTCGGGATTTAGTGGTGTGGGTAGGTCGCAACAAGATTTTTGAACCTCTCCCAATACTCATGTATTGATTCATTTGAAAATTGACAAATAAGACTTATTTCCTTTTGGATAGAAGCAGTACGAGAAGCATGAAAGAATTTATCTAAAAATAGTCGCTTTATTTCATTCCATGTGGTTATGGAACCAGGAGGGAGGTAGTAAATACATGACTTGGCAGTGTCAGCTAGGGAGAAAGGGAATGATCAGAGTTTGATTTGTTCCTCAAAAACCCATTGAGGCTTCATGGTAGATCACACAACTTGGAACTCTTTAAGGTGGATATGTGGATCATCACCGGCTAGCCCGTGGAAATGAGGAAGAAGATGAATCAAACCTGATTTGAGTTCAAAGTCAGCCTCTATGTTTGGATATTGAATACCAAGGGGCTAGTAATTCATATCTTGGGTAGCATGTTCTTTAAGTGTTTGTTCCCTAGGATTATCCATATCTAATTCAACTGGTTGGACATTGACTGGTTCTTAAATGAATTGATTATCTCTTAAGTTCCTCCTAAGTTGGCGAAGAGTTCGCTCAATTTCAAGGTCAAACAAATACAAGGGATTGTTTGGGAGGATATGGGGATTCAGAGAGATATGGAAGAAAGATGAAGACAATTTCTTTCTTTGAGTTTTCCGTTTATGATTTTTATGAGGAAGGCGGGTTTTGTTTGTGTTTTTTTAATATTTTTTAAATTTTATTTTTTTTATTATTTTTTTTACAATAACTAGAAACTAATGATTACTTAATTACACCATCCCCAACAACAGATCCATTTTAAAGCATGGATGATTTTCTCTTATCGACGGGTCAAAGTTCTGATGCTCTACTAATGTGTATAGCAGCACTCGAGTCGAATCCTTAGCAATGATACTCTTTTACAGTTGGTTATTTTTAGTTAATTGTATTCTGATTTGGGGGTTTGTTTGCAGAGCTTATTAAATAATTTATGAATGATTTTTGATTTAACAAATTGATAAATATTGGGGTGAGTTCATTATTGGTGATTTAAGCTTATGATATCCTTGAGCTTTTCTTTATATTGCATTAAATTAATACCCACTTCACAAGATGATTTTGATCAGAATTCCCAAGTGTTAAAACTTTAATCTAAGTCATAACTTAACTTCGGGTTCTAATCATTACCATTACTTGTTTATGGTAGTTTGTTTTTGTTTCCAAATGGAATCCCCATATTAAACAAAACATGTCATTAATCCACGACATATAAAGTTCAACATACACAATATTAACTCAAAGAATACTCATCGAGCAAAGGATCTCAATCGCTTAATATCCCAAAATTATAACTCACCCAAATTGTTGATTTACTCAGCCATTTAAATGATTAGTATTCTGGTCATAATTATTATTATGATAAATTAAGAAGATAAAAAAAATAAAGGGATAATAAAATAGTGGTGCGTCGAACACATGCACAAACGATAATGAGAATTAAAAATAAACTTTCAATTGAATGAGGAAGAAAAATAAGGGAAGGGGATTCAACTGTATTTAAACTATTTTAAGAAAATTAATATTAAAATATAGAAGGTGGGTGAGAATAATATATATTGAAGGAGAAACTTGCATTAAAACAGAATTACAAAGAAAGAGACTTACAAGATTACAATAATGAAGAAAAAAAAAGTAAATGAAAACAAAGAGAGGTGTAAAGGTCTTTCAAGTGAAAACATGAGTATGGAAGGTCCTAACAATCCCTTGGAATGTTTTTGGTCGTTCCAATATGTGCTCCCCTCTTTTGAAATGCCAAATATTTTCCAGGAGAGGAGGGAGATGTATTTATAGCCCAATGTTATGGGCTGTTTGCATTCAAAAACTGCCCCTCCAATTTCATCACCAATTTGATAAAATAGTCAGCCGAATCTCCAGATAGGATCTTCTTACAAGTTTTATATAAAAATATCTTCTGTCTACTCTGAAAATTTTCTAGCTATTGTACTTAAGGATCCAAAGTTATGGCCGGATCATTAAAGAATGTTAATCTGTCCATTTCAATCCATACTTTTTGAAGTCCAAAATGTGAATGAGTTTTTGAATAGTAAGATTCCTTCAAATACGAATGATTTATTCAAAAAATTATTCCTCTTATATATGTTATTTTAAAATGCAAAATATCAACTTGATTTGATGATTACATCATGAGATATGTCATGAATAGTGTCCGGATTTTCATTCTCGGCCAGAATGGTGGGCTGGACTTCAAAGCATTAGATGGCCCCCTTGTTGTTGGAGTTGGGGCCTGAAATTTCTATCCATTACTACTTGAATTGTTATCCGAATTATGTAGGAGAATTAATGAATTTTCTCTTCTGGATTGAGCCCAGTAATTCATTCTTCATGGATTGTCCAGTTTCCTCACAGATTCTGTGGGCCTTTTTGTGTGGTCCATATGAGCCTTCAAATGGAAGAATTGGCCCATGATCCCTTCTAATGAAATGTTGGATATTGAATTAGAAATCATAAAAATCAATAACCACACAATTCTAATTATTAGGGTTATAGTTATAAATAAAATAGTAAAATGAATCAATTGGGCTACGTCTAAAAATACTCAAAAATTTTACTCAGTATTAAAACATTAATATTTGACACAAATTATGTACATTCCATATAAAATAAGTAAAGGGAGTATAAAATAAGTCATGAAAATATTAATAACATCACTGATCTTTATTTATAAGAACCTCCTATATCTTTCTTTATGGAGTTTATTAGTGAAGAAAAAGGAAATAACCATATAAGGATAGAAAATGTCCTCATCATCTAGGAATACATTGACAGATTTCCTGAGGAGTTACCTGGACCTCCCCCAGAAATAGAGGTAGAGTTGTCCATTGAACTCATATCTAGATCTCATCCAATATCAAAGACCACCAATAATATGGGAAATGTGGAGCTATATGAATTAATGAAATAACTCAATGATATTTTGGAGAAGTGGTTTATTCGACCAAGTGTGTCTCCTTGGGGAGAACCTATTCTCTTTGTGAAGAAGAAGGATGGATCAATGTGGCTTTGCATTGATTATAGAGAACTGAATGGGATCACAGTGAAGAAAAAATACCCTCTTATAAGAATTGATGACTTATTAGACCAACTTCGTGGGGCTCAATTCTTCTCTAAGATTGATCTTTGATCTGGTTATCATCAATTGAGGGTGAAGATAGAAGAAATTCCAAAAATTTCCTTCTGATAAAGATATAAAAATTATGAGTTTTTTGTTATGCCCTTTGGATTGACTAATTCACCTGCTATTTTTATGGATTTGATGAATAAAGTCTTTAAGGACTACCTTGATAACTTTTTGGTAGTTTTTATTGATGATATTATGATGTATTCCAAAAGTCACGAGGAGCATGAAGATTATCTCAGGGTTATTTTGAAAACTCTTTGGAAGGATATTCTTTTTGGAAAGTTCAGTAAATGTGAATTTTGTTTACAAAATGTTTCTTTCTTTGGGCACATTGTAACCAATGAAAGAATCACAGATGACCCTGGAAAGACAAAATTTGCATAGGAGTGGAATCAACCTCCAATAACAACTGAGATTCATAGTTTCCTTGGATTGGAAAGATATTGTAGGAGGTTTTTGAAAAAAAATTCACGAATTTCTAATCCATTAACCATGTTAACTTAAAAAGGGGTCAAGTTCATTTGGAAAAAGGAGTGAGGGGAAAGTTTCCAAGAGATGAAGAAGAGATTGGTTACTACAACCGTGTTAACTCTACCCTCAATTGGAGAAGGATTCGTTATTTTTAGCGAAGAATATCTGAAATGGATTGGATGAGTCCTCATGAAAAATGAAAAATTCATTGCTTATGCATCACGACGGTTAAAAATCATAAGAAAAACTATCCTACGCATGATCTGGAGTTGGTTGTGGACATTTTTCTCTGAATATATGGAGGAACTATCTTTATGGGGAGAAATGTAATATATACACAGACCATCAATGTTTGAAGTATATTTTTACACAAAAATATTTGAACATGACATAGAGGAGATGGATGAAACTTCTCAAAGACTATGATTGTTCAATTCATTATCACCCTGGAAGAGCAAACAAATTCGCTGATGCTTTAACCAGGAAAGACTCAGTTGTTCTTTCCATGAGGAGGATTCAAAGAGATCCTTTGATCAATGACCTAATAATTCTGGAAATGGAAATTATAGGGGAAGGGACATCATCAACTCTAATCCAAATTATTTCTCAACCGTCATTACTAGAGAAGATCAAGAAATATCATAAATAATATACCATATTACAGAAGAAGTTTGAGGCTGTGAAGGATGGGAAGTTTCTTGAGTTCAATATTAATCAAGAAGGTGTACTAAAATTTCATACAAGACTATGTGTTCCATCTATTACAGAAATAAAGAATAAGACGATGGATGAATCTCATAGATCTACTTTCTCTATACATCATGTAAGTAAAAAAATGTATAGAGATATTCATAATCATTATTGGTGGGATAATATGAAAATGGATATTGCTGACTACACTTCAAGGTGCCTGGTATGTCATCAAGTGAAGGTAAAACGACAAATTTCTAAAGGGGTATTGCAACCACTACCCGTACCAGCATGGAAGTGCGACAATATCACTATGGACTTCATCACTGTTCTTCCGAGAACTTCTATAGGAATCAATGTGATATGGTTTATTATGGACCATTGCACCAAGACTGACCATTTTATCTTCATTTGGGAAGATTTATCTCTTGATAAACTTGCCAGGATTTACGTGAAGGAAGTGGTAAGGCTGCATGGAGTTCCACATTATATCGTATCTGATCATGATCTAAGGTTCACATCAAAATTTTGGAGAAGTCTTCAACATGATCTGAGCACCGAATTGAATTTCATTAGAGCCTATCACCCCCAAACTAATGGAAAGTCTGAAAGGACTATTTAAACACTTGAGGATATGCTGAGAACATACTCATTGGAATTTAACGGTGAATGGGATCAACATCTCCCTTTAGATGAGTTCTCTTACAACAACAACATCCACTCGAGCATTCAAATGACATCCTATGAAACTCTATATGTTAAGTGATGTAGAAATACAACTTGTTGGCATGAATCTGGTGAGAGGAATCGTCTTGGGACTGATCTTGTGAAAGAGATGACAGAAAGGTTCATTCCATCCAGCAACACAATAAGGTTGCTTAGAGTCGGAAAAAGAGCTATGCCAGCAACCGTCGAATGGACTTGGATTTTGATGTTGGTGACAAAGTATTTCTTCATATTTTACCTTGCAAGAGAGTCATGAGGTTTGGGAAGAAAGTGAAGTCGGCCCTAGGTACATTGGACCCTATGAAATCCTTGATCGTGTAGGACCAGTGTCCAATCAGCTTGCACTCCCTCAAAATATAGCACAAGTTCATGATGTCTTCCACATATCCATCTTTAGGAAGTACATACTTTACTCTTCACATGTACTAAACATAGAGGTGGTACAATTAGAGAATTACCTCTCTTATGAGGAGGATCCGGTGGAGATCTTGTATCGTAGAGACAAGGTTCTACGCAACAATACTACCCACCTTGTTAAGGTTTTGCGGATGGACCACAAATGTAAAGAAGTCACATGGGAACTAGACGAGTCTATGAGGAAGAAGTACCCCCGGCTTTCTTCTTCAGAGGGTATGAGTTAAAATTTCGAGGGAGAAATTACTTAAGGGGGGAAGAATGAGATGAACCTAACTTTTGAATAATATTTGTTTCATAAATTTGTGTGTTATTTTATTTTGTACTCAACAAAACTATATCCTTTAATTAATGAAGTGAGTATAAATAAAATAATACCACTAGGTTTCAACTGTTATATGACCATTGGTCAATATGACTGTTGGAAACTAAATTCTTAATGTTATGATTATTTTTTATAAATACAAGTGATCATTGTTAATTTATACATAAATAAGATTCGATGGATTCATCCAGTAAACGCAGGCCATATGAAGCCCATCTTTCAGAGCTTGGAAAGGAGGTTGCATCACTGGGATTTTCTCTAGACCAAGCCCATTCCGGACTCCAACATGTGATGCTTGAACGAAATCGCCAATGGGAGATTTTCAAGCTGATAGAAATCACCACTTGGGCAATGTTATCCGAGCCACCCCAAGATTCTATCACCATGAAACATCTTATTGTTAATTCTTATGAAGGTGTTATAAGGGGCTATGTAACGAGACCTTAGTTACATTGTGTAATCCTTTTGTATAAATAAAATTTTTGTTCCTTATTATGGTTAATTTTTTAAATTTCAAATGTTAAAATAAATATAGGTTGAATTTATAGACGTTTCTTATTATTGGTGAATTTTGGAAAAAATGGTATTTTAAAATATTTTTGTATAATTGAAACAATTAATAATGTGAAATGATTTTCAAAAAATAGTGTTCTACAATTGTGACCTGTAAGAAACTTAGAGTCAAATAAGATCAAATTAATTTTTAGTGATTAGTAAAGTATGAATAGTGATATTACCCTTATGAATATAAATGTGACCAATGGAATAGTAACCTCACTTATGCCAGTATAAATATAATTTAGGCATCTTGAGAGGTAATGTGATATAATAGTAGAATTAGATAACTATTTTAGAACTTCTTAGTTAATTATTATTATTTATTCAAGTAAATAGTTTTTTTACTTAAAAAATTAAATATCTCATAATTAGAAAATTATTTTTATAAAATGGAGTTCATTTTTGAATTTAGATAATTTATATTAGGTTAGGGTGAATTTATGAGATTTTTGTAAAATGATTTGTTTTTTAAAGAATAGTAAAAATACAGTTTTAAGTTTCGGTATGATTAATGACATCATTAATGATGTAATAATTCTAGTCGACTTGTGAATATTAAGATATGTTATTATGTGTCCCAAGTGGCCAATACCATGGGAAAATACAATGGTCAAGCCCATGGTTTTTCAAATACCAGCGATGAGGTGTCCCTTGGAAATTAATTCAATATTCCCTCACTTTTGCTATAAATAACAAAACATTATTTTATTAAGTTCATTAAAAATTCCTCCTCATCGAAGATCTGGCATTTTTACCTATTAATGAGTCTCCCCAAGGTTCCCTCAAGCCCCCAAAGGTCCACCCTTTGAGCTTTCGAAGTTACTCTTTAAGGTAAGGGAACCTTTCACCCTCCTCTTTTAAGTCATAACTTCCATTATGTTATGTACAATAGTTTCCATATTCTTATGTTGGGGTATGTTATTATATATCCTTAATACTTTCCATTTCATGTCCAATTGATGAGAGACCCTTTCCTCTCTCATCAACTAATTTTATAAATTTTTATGTGACGCGGTTAAGCTGCCAGATTTTCATAAAGGAAATCGCATCTTCTCTTTTCTTTCATGTTTCCTTTTCATGTGGTATGTCATTAAAATATCCGTACCATGATTTTATTTAAATTTTATTCTGTCCCTATACTATATTATGAGTTATTCCTGAGCGGGTTACCCTTGTCTTCTCTCTTTTCAATGTTTTCTAAAACCATGTTGTATAGCCGTTATGCTGCAAGAATTTTGGCTCAAAACCTCTCTTTTTTTCTCTAGAATTTAACTTATTATATTTATGTGAATACCAAAACCTATTTTAGTTCTAGGGGTTTTCATCAAGAAATAATATTGATATATTTTATTCTGTAATTGACATATATATAACCCCAACTCTCTTTCCATGTGTTATAAATGACATTATCATCTTATTTTTAAGCACTTTTAAAACGTCACAATTTTGAAATGAAACCCAATTATTTTATTCTCTATGGGTTATTTATAAAATGTTTGATTATGATCTATGTGGATCACATGAAAATAAATATATATTAAAGGTTCTCCCTGATAGCATTCCAATGCATTGGGTAAGGAATTTAATCTCTAGAGATGACAAGTTTTATGATAACTTGGTGAATAACCTTGGTAATTTTTATGACACCTTGGGGATATACCTTGGTGATATGTTCATGAATGTATAAATTAAATGTTATAGCCACATTTTCAAGTTATGTTTATAGTTTTCATTTCTATTATATGCCTCTTTATCATTCCATTACGATATCGCTCATGTTTTTATTGATATCGCTCAAGTTCACAAGTAAAGTGTTTCACTTGCTTTCCTTACAGGGACTTCTGGTCACCCTTTCCTTTGATGTATGTCTCTAGGTTATGAGTTGCAATAATTTTACTTTGGACTAATCTTTTGTGAACCCTTAAAAGATTATTAGAAGGATGTTTTATATATTTTTTTGTATTTTTTCCTAATTTCCAAGACACTAGACTTCAAAGATCCTCTATTTTTAAAATGTAATGAAAATTTATGTAATAAAAAGGTAGGATTCCATATTCCCTAATGAATTTTCAAGGATAACACTAGTGTGAGAGGTGGAATTTACCATTGATCTAGTACTAGGATCTTCACCAGTGTTTATTCCTTCTTAAATGACAACACCTATGGAGCTTCTAGAGCTCAATAAATAGTTGGAGAATCTGAAGGATAAACCCTTTATATTCCCCACAACTTCTCTTTAGGGTTCACCGGTCCTTTTCTACAAGAAGTTAAATTATACCCTTAGGATTTTTGTGGATTAAAGATGGTTGAAATAGCTTACGGGAAATAACTGGTATCCATTTACTCAAATACATGTCATCCTTGATCAGATCCGTATAGAGTGAGTCTTTTAAAAGATTGATTTGAGGTCATGATATCCTCAGGTGCATGTTAGGTCATCATAAATACCAAACAAAACTTCCAGAATTAGGTATGGTCTTTAAGAGCACCTGGTCATGCTTTTTAGTCTCACAAATGAACCTTCTATTTTTATGGATTTGATGAATCAGGTTTTCCACCCATATCTGGATTCATTTGTGGTAGTCTTTGTGGAAAATATCTTGTGTATTCAAAATCTCGAAATGACCATGAAAACCATTTTAAGATCATGCTGAATACACCGAGAGAGCATCATATTTATTTCATGCTCATCAAATTCCACCATTGGATGATAAATTGCACTTACTGGATTATATTATCTCAGAGTCAGGAGTTTCAATAGACCCATATAGAGTGAGAACTATATTTTCTTGGGAGAAGCACAAGAATGCATTTGATATATAGATTTATTGGGGCTAGTCATATATTACATACACATCATCTAATATTTCTCATACCTTGTAGTTCCTCTTAAGAGATTGACTAAAAAGGGTGTGAAATTAATTTGGTTAGAATCTTGTTAAGCATCCTTTCAGAAGTTGAAGAGAATATTGATTTCAGTGATGATTCTTATCTTTATGAATCTAGGAAGGAGCTATATTGTTTACTTTAACACATTCCATATTAGGTTGATAGTTGTTTTGATGCTATATGAGTGAGTCATCGCGTATGAGTCTCTTTAGTTGAAACCTCACAAGTGGAATTACCCAGTAAACAACCTCAATCTAGCTTCTACAGTTCATTATCTATGATATTGGAGACACTATTTATTTGTAGAGTGTTTTATGGTGTTCATTGATCATAAAATCCTCAATTACATCATTATACAGTGTGATCTGAATCACGGGATGTGTAGATGGATTGATTATCTGCAATCCTTTGATTTTGAGCTTGCCTTCATTCCTATAAAAGACAATGCAGTAGTCGATGCTTTGATCTAAAAGACTTAGAAACAAATGGTTTAGGAGGCCAGTGGATAATGGAATTTCATGGAATTATTCTAAAATATTCACATTGAGGTTCAGGAGGATCATGGTCATACTATCCTCTCTGATTTAGCATTGACCTCTACGCTCCTGGAAAGGTTAAGAATGTGGAAACTATCTAATCCTAAAGGATTAGTCCTAATGGATGGTATCTCAGATGATGATTCAAATTTTTGTTAGACAGTATATGGGTATGATACTTTATGCTTTCATGGGAATGTATGGGTCTCATCAGACATCAGAGAGGAGCTAATGTGGGAATTTCATGTCTCGGTTCGGGTAGTATATCCTGATTTTACCAAGATGTAGAAAGATTTACATCACAAGTATTGGTGGCCTAGTATGAAATAAGATATTTCTGATTTTATCACTCAATATTCCACTTTTTAGCCGGTGAAGGTAGAGAATCAATGAACAAAACACTTTTACATATATTTCCCATTCCTGAGTGAAAATGGGATGACGTTTTTATGGATTTCGTGACTATTTTACCCAGATCACCTCATGGAAATGATAAATTGTGGGTTATCATTAATCATTTGATGAAGGAAAAACATGTATTACCTATGTGAGAGACCTACTCAGTAGAAGAGATAGGGAGGCTATATCTCAGGGATGTCATATAACTTCATAGAGGTCCATGATCTATCATTTATAAAATAGAAACTTTCTTTACATCATGATTTTTTAATTGGATGTAGAAGGCCTTGGGTACATAGGTGTTTCTAACAATAAACTATATCCTTTAGACCAATGGACAAATATATTATATGATTCAAGTGTTAGAGGGAATGCTCTATGAATGTGTCCTTTAATTCAAGGGTTCTTGGAAAAAACACATACCCCTTATTGAATTATTTTATAAAAATAGATTCCATGATATTATTGAGATGGATCCTTACGAATCCTTATACGGTAGGCTTTTCCGATTAACTCTGTTCTAGCTAGAGGTAGGGGATGCAGCTTTTCTAGGACTGCATCTTGTCCAGGAGACTAGAGAGCAGGTCCAGTTGATTAGAAAGCACATGATGATAGATTAGTCTGGATAGAATTCATATGAAAATCTACACCAACAACCTCTTGAGTTTGAGGTTGGATATCAGGTTTTCTTTCATGTTTCTCCAAGGTTGGGACGTCAATGTTTTTAGAGGTAGGCTAAGCTCTTGCCTTGATTCGTTAGACCCTTTGAGGTTGTGAAATGAATTAGACTAGTGGCTTACCATTTAACAATTACTCTGAGATATCGGTCTATGGATGATGTCTTTCATATATATCATCTTAGCTAGTATTATCTAAACCCATCACATGTATATCATCCTGATGAGGTTGAGTTGGAAATAGATGCTTCTTTTGAGGATTATTCTGTGTGTATTGTTGATCAGAGCATGGAGAAACTCCGAGGTAGGTTGGTTCCTTTGGTACATGTTATATGGAAGTATATTCGAGTAAAGGATGAGACATGGTAGTGGGAAGTTGATATAAGATATCATTGGTTTGATATTTTCTCGGGTGATACCTATTTACCCTCAAAAGTCCAACCTAGGGAATATTTTCTATAAGGAGGGTAGGTTGTAATGACATGACCTTTCATAAAGGTATGAATCATTTTTTTGGTTCAAATACTTTTTTTATCTTGGTAAACATGCATTATGACCTAAGGAATGTTCCAAGAGAATTTTGGTCTTGTTCATATCATGGAGCTCTGAGAATTGGGAAAATAGGGTCGGTCACATGGTTATCACATGGTTAGTACTAACCGTGTGAGGAACCTTATGAGAAGTAGGGGATGCACAATTTGTTTTCAACCATATGACCTGAGGCGCACAACCATGAAATAATTTCATACATATTGATATAGGATTTTAGCATGGTATGCCCATGTTTTGGGAAACCATGAACCTTAACCATGTGGGGTCTCTTCTTAAGTAGTGATATGAGCACTGTTTGCACCCAATTTTTCTAAACCGTGCAGCCAAACCATGCGCCCCTATTATTTAGGGTAAGATCACTAAAATTAATTTAATGAAACTTAAAACCTAATTATTCATTTACTCCTACCATTTCTAGTATACCAAGCTCCCTTCTCCCACATTTATATCTCCTCTTCCCTATTCTAGGTTCTTCAATATCTCTTAGATACGGACACCAAATCACTCACTTTAGAATAATTAGATTGCACTTAGTAATATATCAAATCCCATTACTTCTTATTTTAGTTTCTCTTCCTATCTCTTGTGCTATTTAGGTGTAATCTCTTTTTATCTATTTTCAGGGTGTCGGACTGTTTCTTCGATTTCATCTAATATACTTCAAATCTGAGGATGATATAAGATGAGGAGTTATAAAAGACCCTAAGGTAGCACTACTGCAAATATGGCTTTTAAAAGGTCTAGAAAATGGCATTTATAGTGCTAAAAAGCACTATTAATCTTAACAAAGATGGGGGGATCCCTTTTATCAGCACTTTTTTAATAGTGATAAAAAAATTCAAAAAAATATTTGAATTGTAGCTACCCTTTAACAGTGCTTGACCCCCTTTAACAAAGCTAGCCCCCACTTACACCCACCAACACCCACGCGACCCACTTTGACAGTGTTATCCCCACACCATTCACCCACCCACGTGCTATCACCCCTTTCACCTGCCCGCACGACTCTGCTTCCATAAGGATTCAAACTTTAGCCCTCTCCCCTACGTGCCTAGACCCTTTAACACTCCCCCATGTTTCTTTATTATCTATTTAATGATATATATATATATATATATACTTATATTTATTTTCATATTAATATAGATTTATATTAACATATATGTATATTTAGTTATATTAATATATATTTATATCAATTTTTTATATATATATATATATATAGTTATATTTTTTTAACTTTATATTTATTTGTATATTGATATATATTTATAATATTAGATTTAAATACATTTATAAAATATTTTTTTTGTTTACAAATAAATAAATACATACATATATACAACATACATACAACATACATACACTTGTATATATTATATATATGTGTGTGTATCTGTAAGTATAATTATAAGTATTTATATATATTATATATTCATATGTTAGAATATATAGATAATATATATCAGTTTGTTAATACAAACACACACTAATACACTCACACACACATTACATAGGTATATAAATATACATTTATTTTTATTTTAAATAAAATGGATATTATAAGGCTTATATATTGAGAAATATACATTATATGTAAATATGTTTAATTAATTATTTATAAAATTAAATTTTTATGTGTTAATATATAAAAAATATGTATATATTGTTATATATTTGATTATAAATAAGATCACATTATGAAAAACGATAAAATTTCAAGCCATAATAAGAATATGAATGTAATACCTTGTAATAAGTTCTTTACCCACTGAAAAAGAGAAAAAATACCCCTTGAAACGAGGCTGAAATTCCCCATTGAAAAAGGGAAAAATACTCCTTGTTGCAGGCTTCGATTTGATATATTTTAGAGCTCAAAAAGACACCTGGATCAAAAGTTATTGCCGTTTGAAATTTGAGTTTTGTTCTCAACATATTTTAGATATTTTATTATTTTTATTTTTATTTTTTGTGTCTTAAAATTGTTATTAAATGATTACTAGTTGATGATAATTATCAAATTAGTAATTAATATTATTTTTTGAAAATATTTTAAATCCATTTCCACTAAATATCTTATATATTAAATGTAAATGTCTATTTATACTTATTTAAAACATATTTAAAATATATTTATTATATTTATTTCAATATAAATATATATTTATTTATATATTTATATTTATATATTATTTTTAATGTTTTTTTTCGAAATATACCTTTTAACAAAGCTAGTAAAAAAAGTGATGATAAAGAACCACCTTTATCAGTGCTAAAAAAAATCACTAATAATGGGGACCCCTTTAACAGTGCTAAAAAAATAATTGATAAAGGGGGTAACTTTATCAGTGCTAAAAAAGTGCTTATAAAGGGGTACTTTAACAGTGATTTTTTAGTGATGTTAAAAGTATCCACTATCAGCGCTTTCTTAGGATTGATAAATGTATAACCTTTATCAACGTTTTTTATAACTGTTAAAGGGTGGTGCTATAGAAACCTAGTTTTTTGGTAGTGTAGGTGGTATAGATGTTTTCTTAAAAATTTATTTTGTTATAATAGTCACTCCATTATTCCAAATTCCCACTATTCCCACCCATTTCCTTAAAATGAGTTCCTTGATTTTAAATTTGATACACATATGTCATTATAATCCTAAGTATCATTGTTAAGTAATTAGAGGATTTAGACCTCAATTATGGACACCCCTTAGGTGTGTCAACTTGAAATTCACCTTTTTAATTAATTAATTAAGTGTTTGGAACATCACCTAAGTGTTTATATTGGGTTGTAATTGAAATTTCACACTTCTATGTAAATATTTATTCAACTAAAGAACCTATTATGGGTTTGGATTGACTTGTAAATGGATTTTACCTTGTAGGTAATTTCCTAATTGATGATGGAACCTTCTAAATGAATCCCTTAACAATGAAATTTAATTTTCATGATTTTATTAAATTAAATGGCTTTTATAATTGAATGTATTCATTCATGATGCTTTTACCTACTTAAATGAATTAAATGGACTAATTGGATAAATGCTAATGGGTGGCTAAGACACACTAATGGATTCATGTGTTATGTGTTTATTATATGAATTTCATCACCCATCTGTTTATTGGGATTGATGTTTATAATACTTATGAGGTGACCCCTCAGTTTATTATTATTATTATGATTCTTCCATTGAAATTGGACATTGAGAAACAATTAAGGGATTTGTTGAGCATGGTGATTCACTCTCCCTTACACTAGGTACTAAGAAATACGTCTCTCACTGTTATACTATTATTAGGGGTATGGGTATAATGTTCCACATTTATCTATTTAGGGTGTTGGGAATGATGAATCACCCCACCTATCTCTAGTGTTGAGCATGATGACTCACACTCATTTTGGGATTCAAGGAAAGTACCCTCTTTCTTGAGCATATAGGCTTGTTTATACTGGTTATGGATGATCGAGTTACATCCCATCTCAACCAACACCTAGTATGCATGTAATGAATAATTATGCCATGAAATACTTAGTCCATATAGTTGGATACAATATATCATTATACTATATATATATTATTACTATATATTTATGGTTACAGATCAGAGAGTTCTTACGGCCTATACCGAAGCAGGTAGAGCCTACCAGGTGTCCTATAAGAACGTGAATTGGATGGTATTTATTTATTTATCATTTTTTAACATAATTTATACCTAAACAATGTTATTCATATATAAATAGACTGGATTACTTCTAGACATCGTTGGTGGTGACCCGGGCCACCTTTTGTGATGCCTCAACCACAGTTACCCAGAGTCGGTGCATTATTATATAACATTGGCATGATACAAGGAATCATGTCCCGAAATACCAATCAGTTTAGTAGCCTTGGAAGTACTAGATACAAAAATAAGTTTTACATTACTTTATAAAATTAAAAACAACAACAACATTGTCTCCATTGAACACATTCATATCTATTAGACTATACCTTGAATGTTAGTCATAATATACTTCTTCACATCCTAGATAAAATAATACATAGACAGGGGTGATCTCAGTGGCTCAATAAGGATAAAAATATGGCGAAAACTTTCACAAATAAGCATAAACATTTAAGGCAATGTATAAGACTAAAACACAATGCTTTTAAACATAACCTTCAGCATAATATAGAAAATATAAATCAAATAATTCCATTTACTTATTCAGATGAATATTCTACTAGTCTAATAATCACATGCAATATCAATAGCCAATTTCTTAATGATGGAATTCATAATTCCAGACATCGTAACCACATTGTTAAGGCCTCATGCCAAGACTAAAAATAAGATTTTGTAAAGGCCTTGTGCCAAGACACTAGTTTGCCTCATGATACCTATCGATATATCGAGGAGCTACAACGGGCTACACCCATCACTTACTAAGTCCAATGCATTTATCATATGAAAAGGTTGAAACATAACATAACAATTAAAATTAAAACTAGAATACGAAATGTTAATGTTATGTTTCAACCTTTTCATATGAGGAATGAATTAGACTTAGTAAGTGACAGGTGGAGCCCACTATAGCTCCTCAATGCATCGATAGGTGTCAGGACACAAACTAGTGTCTTGGTAGAAGGCCTTGACAAAATCATATTTGTAGTCTTGGAACGAGGCCTTGACTATGTGGTTATGAAGTCCGACATTATGAATTCCATCATTGTGAAATTGGATATTGATATTGCATGTGATTATTCGACTAGTAGAATATCCATGTGAATAATTAAAGGGAATTATTTTATTTATCTTTTCCATATTATTCTGAAGTTTAAGTTTAAAATGCTTGTGTTTTAGTCTTATACATTTCCTTAAATTTTTATGCTTATTTATTAAAGTTTTCTCTATATTGTTATCCTTACTAAGCACCTGAGCTCACCCCTTTCTATGTTTTATTATTTCTAGGATGCGAAGAATTATATTATGACTAACCTACATAGATAGTATAAGGTATATGAATTTGTTCAAAGTAGAAAATGTTTTTGTTGTTTTTCATTTTATAACTTAATATAAAACTTATGTTTGTATCTAGTACTTCCAAGCCTACTAAATTGATCAGCCTTTCGGGACATGATTCCTTTTATCATGACATTTTTATGTAATAGTTCACTAACTCTGGATAATTTGGGTCATGGAATTACAGTTGGTATCAGAAGAATTTTAGTACAAACCTTGGAAGCTAGATTTAGAAAAACTCTGATTAGAGAACATTTCCCTAAGATAGACTTTAAGGATTAGTATAGAAGAACTTCTTAGAATTTGGTAATGTAGTGATTTTGTGTATTTTCTAGGCAATACATCCCCGTATGGATACGAGCAGGTAGAGGTGGCTCTGGAAAATATGTACCTAGGAGTGAAAACTCCTACAAGGAATTTCAGGCTTGACCCAGGGTATCTTGGTACATGACAACGGGCCTTGAGGAACTCTTGGTTATGACACTCCCAGGGCATATTCTTAGGATAATTCACATTTTCATTACAAACCATTATGAAGGATTTATGGGTATATTCCATCTCAAAGAAAACATTTTTATGATTATGGACTATATTCATAAACTGTTTAATTTATGTTAAGTGTTTTACAAGTTTTTAATTATTTATTGTGATTTATAAACTAATCTAGTGTATGTTATTTTTTAGAAATGGAGCCTAGTGGAACTAATGGAAACCGTATCAACGCACATAATCCATTTAGGAATTTCTCTCCTACTAAAGATAATTATAGTGAAGCTGGTGATGCAATTTGTGCTGATAATCTTATCACTATACTGGGACAACTCACTTAGGTTATGAATAATAACCTTACCCATATGGATCACCCTAATCCACAATTTATAGGATCAATGTTAGACTGCTTCATGAGGAAACAACCACCAACATCCAATGGGACTAAAAATCTATTTTTAGTTGAGAAATGGATAAGTTTCTTAGAGAAAATATTTTATGATTTGGGGAGTAGCAAAAGGGAAAAAGTTGTCATCACAGTTTATCGCCTCACAGGAGATGCAGAACAATGGTGGTTATTAATTCAAAACACAAAGGAGGATAAATAAGTATCAAATATATAATGTAGGTAGTTTAAAGTTAATTTCTTTGAAAAATACGTTCCTCGTGACCATCGAGTGGATATGGAAAGATAATTTCTGAGCCTGAGGAAAAAAGAGGATGAGAATGTCACAAAGTATGAGGCTAACTTTACAAGGTTAGAAAAGAATACAGTAGATTATATACGTAACTGAAGAAGTAATATTTACCAATTATTTTATGGGTTAAAACCTTTTCTCTATCAAGAATTAGTCTCACAATCCTTCTCATCGTATAAATATATTGTCTCATGTGCTATCAATACAGAAAAGTAATTCTCTAAGACTTACAACTTTAAAGAAAATCAAGAGAAGAAGAGATCTACTGAACACTCTGGAAATGGAAATAATGGGAATAAGGGAAAAATTTAATTTCTATCATACGGGAAATGTGGGAAGAAACAGCCCAGTACTTGCCTGAAGGGTTTGGGATTTTGTTACAAGTGTAGCGAAAAAGGCCACCAAGATCGTGATTGCAAGGGAAAGAAAGTGGCTGTCAATTTTGAATGCTAAAATTGTAGAGAAATGGGGCATTATGAAATTGAATGTCCAAAGTGCCAAGGAAAATTACCTTAGAAAAGGAAAAGGGACCAAGGACAATCTTATGCGATCACTATTGTTGAGGTTGAAGCTCCAAAAGATGTGGTGGCAGGAAATTTAATAATTTCCTCAAGTTTAGCCAATGCTTTATTTGATTCTGGATCATTGCATTGTTCATATATTCCCAGTTTGCAAAGAAAATTAGAGATTTCCAATTTTATTTAACATGGGAGTTTTTAGTAAAAACTCTTAAAGGGAAGTATCATTGCAAAAAAGTTTTGTGAATCTTACCCATTAGGGCATATAAATGTGCTTTATCTACTAATCTCATCATCATACCCATGATATAATTTGATATAATCCTCAGTATGGATTGGATTTCATACCATGATGCGAAAATTTATTATAAGAAGAAGGTGGTTACAATTTTCAATGATGATAAGGAGTACCTTATCTTTAGAGGAGAAACATCACCATTTGATCCTTATCTAGATCTAACCCAAGTAGCTCTACTAAATTTAATTATTGGGGAGTAAGTGAATTAAATAACTCTGGGTGAGAAAAGGAATGTTTAAATAGAGGATGTACCTATTGTGGAAGAATATGATGATGTGTTTCCAGAAAATTATCCAGACATCCTCCAAAATGATAAATTACGTTCTCCATTGATTTAATTCCTAGTTGAAGTCCCATATTGAAGTCCCCATATAGAATGTCCACTTTTTAATTAGTGGAACTAAAGAAACAACTAGAGGATTTGAGTAATAAAGGATTTATTCACCGTTGTGTTTCTTCATGGGGAACCCCTGTTCTTTTTGTTAAGAAAAAAGATGGATCTATGAGGCTGTGCATTGACTACAGGGAGATCAATGCTATAACAATAAAGAAAAAGCATCCCCTACCTCTCATTGATTATTTATTAGACCAACTTCATGAAAAAAAATATTTTTCAAAGATTGACCTTCGATCTTGATATCATCAGTTGTGTGTAAAGAAGGAAAAAATTCTGAAAACAACATTTCGAACCAGGTACATGCATTACGAGTTTACAGTAATGCCTTTTGGAATGACAAATACACCCTCTATTTTCATGGATCTAATGAGTAGAGTTTTCAAGGAATATCTTGATGACTTTGTATTATTATTTATTGATGATATCTTGGTATTCTCAAAAATCTACGAAGATCATGAAAATCAATTGCGCACTATTCTGAAAACCATCAGATGGAATGAATTATATGGGAAGTTTAGCAAGTGTGAATTCTGGTTTCATGAAATTTCTTTTTGTGTCCATATTGTCTCTAAGGATAGAATCTCTATTGATCCTTATAATACAAGTTAAATACAATAATGGTCATCACTAACGAGTACAACTGAGGTACGCCATTGTATTTGTTTAGCAGGTTATTATCAGCGTTTCATCCAGGATTTTGCCCGATTGGAAAACCCATTAATCAAGCTCACACTTAAAGGGTTTTTTTTAAAAGAGCTTGAAGAATGTTTTGAAGAACTAAAGATAATATTAGTCAATTTTTCTATATTGACTCTACCATCGGGGAATGATGGGTTTGTTATTTATAGTGATGCTTCAAAGAATGGACTTGGTTGTTTCCTTATACATAATGATTGAGTTATTGCCTATGCATCACGACAGCTAAAAATTCATGAAAAGAACTATCCCACTCATGACATTGAGTTAGCAGATTTAATCATTTCTTTAAAGATATAGAGACACTATCTCTATGGTGAAAAATGTGAGATATATACTGATCAAAAGAGCTTGAAGTTTATTTTCTAAAAAAACTCAACATGGGGAAAATGAGATGGCTAGAACTACTCATGGATTGTGATTTCACTATACACAACCACCCGGGGAAGGAAAATAAGGTGGAAGATGCTTTGAGAAGAAAGGATCATAGAGTGTTGAACAATATGATAGTTGAAATGGATACTATGTTCATGGATCTAGTAAAAATGGATATGAGAATAATCAATGAAGGTGAAACATCAATACTTTTTCAAATGGTTGCAAAACCAACTTTACTAGAAAGGATAAAAAGTTCTCAGACTGATGATGAAGAGTTTAAAAATAAAATTAAAGATGTGAATGATGGGAGATTGATTGACTTATTATATGAAGATGGAATTTTGAAATTTGGGAAGAGAATTTGTGTTCCTGAAATACCTGATCTAAAAAAGTGAATTTTTGGATGATGCTCATAGCTCCAATTTCTCTATACACGCTGTTAGCACTAAGATGTATAGAGATTTGAAGGAACATTTTTGGTGGGACAACAGGAAGAGGGAGATTGCTGATTATGTGTCAATATGTATGGATTTTCAACAGGTTAAGGCTGGAAGAAAACATCCTAGAGGAGTCATGCAGCCTCTTCCAATAACCGAGTGGAAATGGGATGATATTATGATGGTCTTTTTCATGGGGATTCCAAAGACTCCTAGAAAGAATGATTCAATATGGGTCATTGTTGATTTTCATACCAAGTCATCACATTTTATTACTATAAGAGATGATTTACCACTTGAACGTTTAGCAAGAATATATATTAATGAAGTTATAAGACTTCATGAAGTACCCCTATCAATTTTTTCTGATCTTGATCCTCGTTTTACATCAAGATTTTGGAAAATTCTTCAGAAGGCCTTGGATACTGAACTTCATTTAAACACTATCTACCACCCTCAAACTGATGGACAATCAGAATGGACTATTCAAACCTTAGAATAAATTTTTAGATCTTTCTCACATGACATTCAAGGTATGTGGGATCAATATTTACCTCTAGTAGAATTTTCCTATAACAATAGCTTCCATTCAAGTATTCAAATGGCGCCATATGAAGCATTATATGGAAAGAGATTTAACACACCAACTTGTTGGGATAATATTGGTGAAACAAAACTCGTAGGCCAAGTACTTTTTGAGGAAACAATGGAAAAGGTGAAGGTTATCCAAACCCACATCAGAGTAGATCAAAGTAGGCAAAAGAGATATGCTGATATCCAAAGGAAAGATTTGGATTTTCAAGTAGAAGATCCTATTTTCTTGAAGGTATCTCCATGGAAGGGTGTATTAATGATTCGGTAAGAAGGGAAAATTAAGTCCCAGGTACATTGAACCTATTGAAATTCTTAAACAAATTGGAGTTGTAGCTTATCGTTTGTAAATGCCCCCACGTCTCTCCATAGTTCATGATGTGTTCCATGTATCACTATTAGGAAAATACATGCCTGACCCAACACATGTACTCGCCAATGATGAAATAGAAATGGAACCCGATCTGTCTTATTGTGAAGAGTATTTCAAGATTCTTGATACCAGAGAACAAGTGCTGAGAAACCGGATGACTCATCTGGTAAAAGTTCTAGGGAGAAACCATAAGATGAAAGAGGCACCGTGGGAACCTGAGGAACTTGTGATGAAGAACCACGAAAATATTTTTATGCTATAATATTCTAGAAATTTCGAGTTTGAAATTATTTGAAGGAGTGGAGAATGCAACACCCCATGCTTCCACGATACATTTCCCTTTGAATAATTAAATAGCTTATGTTGTACGCAACTTTGAGTTCTAACACACCACGACCAATCAAACTAGCCATTATGAATATTAATAACCACTTTTTGAAATTTTATAAATTTTATTTTCCAAAATGGACTTCATTTTTGGATTCATAATATCAAAATTAGCTTAGGGTGAATTTTTGGTATTTTTTGGAAAACTTTCAATTTTTGATGAATAGTGAAAAACACTACGTTATTGTTTAAAACGGGCTTTTTATTTAAATAATTAGTTATTTTATTTAAATTTATTTTAGGTAAAAATAGATATAGAATACCTATATATGTTCAATGTTATTCATTGGAGTCATTTGATAATAATATTAGATATATAACATTTTATTGAACTTTTTACTGTCTTTTACCTACCTTCTAGGCGCATTTTGAAATTTGCATAAAACGTAATTTTACATCTTCTATGAAATGAATTTAAAAAATATGAGAGACACAATTGAAATCAGTAAGTAAAATGTGGTTCAATAAGATTAATATAATTTTTGGTGAAAAGTTACTTTTGACTTTTATTTTCCACGGTTAAATGTAAATAGGGTAATTAAAGGTAAAAAATGATATTTTAACTACCCTAACACATGTCCTAATTCTATTGGATAAGTGTATTTTGAAAAAAATCAACCTTATGAATAAAATATTATCCTTTTGGTCCACTTGGATTAGATTAGGACATTTATTATTATTTTTTTTAAAGAAGAGTAAAAAGTTTTAAATTCAACGTTTAATAACTAAACCATTTTCAATATAGGGTTATACATAAGATAAATTTGACTATAAGTATTTATTAGAAAGATACAAATATTTTCCGACATAAACGTATTTTATTTATAATTTTTAGACATTAAATAATTAAATTTATTTATGATACAATGATAATGTAGTAATTACATGATTAATGAAAGATTAAAATAATTGATATTATAAATATCCTAATAAATGTAAATTGAGACTTTTGATGAATTAAAATAATTTTATAAGTTAATATGACATGTTATTGTTGATTAAGTAAAAAAAAATTAAGTGCTACTGTTTTTATGAATTTCACAAAAAGAAAATACCAAATAGTGTCAAAATTGACATAAATGAGTTTTTAAAACAAATACTATATTATTAATTGATATAATATTCCTAAAAATATAATTTTCATCAAAAGGACTTATATAAGGTTAGATATATCAATAATGAACAACCTGGGGTTTTCTTGGAATTTTATAATATGTGTATTTGCCATTTATTATTATAATACAAGAATACATGGTAAAAGTTTAACTATTTAACTAAGAGTTAAATCTAAAAGTTAAGGTTAATATGGTGACCTAAACCTGTATAAAACCTATTGGTTGAGAGTTTTTCGACCCATCCTCACCTTATCTTTGAAATAAATTATTTTTGAGCCATTATAAACCGAATATGATTGTATAATAAAATAATATTTCAAGCTTTTCCTAAAGTGACCCTCACCTCTCTTATAAAAGGGTACTTCCCCTTATATCAAAATCACACCTCCAAATCCATTTGGTTCTGCCAAACCCAGCTCCAATATCCTCCCAACTACCCTCAAATCAACCTAGAGGACTTAATTTGATCATAAATCCAACCTAAGTATCCCTTTTGATCAACTCAAACGGAAACACCCGAAGAAGAGGTAATAATTTCACCACCTCGTTCAAAGTTATTTACTTCTTCCACTTCCCCTTTCTTTGTTGTTTCCATTAAAAAATAATAAATCACATACCTTATACATAATGTGTTGCTATTATAAATATGGTACAACCATATTAATTATTCTATCCATCCTATGAATGACAAGTCACCATACGTGTGTATGTACGGCTTACCATCTCCACGTCGTGGTGTAGTTTGTAATTCAAACAATTCATTATTTGGATGGGTATAATAATGAGTCTAACTGATGTAAATAATAAATATAATATGGTATGTTTTTTATATATGATATACCATACAATTACATATGATTTCACCATTAATAGAATGATATTGTCTCTCGTGCGTACGTACGGATTACCCTCTCCATGAACGCGATGAAATTCATCGCCATCATAACCATTCAAGAATAATTTTCATTTTATGATTAAATTTTTTTAATAAATTAATATAATTCTGGATATGAATCAAATTCATCCTATCCATAATAAACATGACTTATTTAATAAAACATATAAAGTAAAAAAGAATCAGTTAACACCCGAAACAATGATACTACTAAAATATTATTAACAAAGAAATATTAGAATATCATATATGATATCATGTTTATGTATGTGGTTCTTGTATAATTTAATAACAATGATTTAATGACTATACAGAAGGTTAACGTACCCTCGACCAAGAAAAAGTACAAGGTAAGGGTTAATTCCACAATCTCTTCATTATCTGAGGTTGTTTATATGTGAGTATCTACTAGGACCTCTTTATTATCCACGCCCATGTTTCTTAAAAATGTATTTCAATTATTTTTAATATTTCCTATAATATAGATTATATTAATTTATACCCTTTTTTGAATTTTTATAAAATGTTTTGAAATTAATCTTTCCGTCATTTTCCAAACAATGTATTTTATGAACTTTTCGATGAATTAAGGTAAGAATATTTTTTTAACTTATACGGCGGGTGCGACTATTTTACACCGTTATAACACCTTAGAGGCTTCCCTTACAAGATTATAATATTGTTTTCAAAATAAATGTTTTCTTTTATAATTATGTGAATTTTAAATTATTTCTAAATAGAAAGATATATTTCTCTCAAATGGTTTTGATTTCATCTATGTCAACATCCTTTGAAAGATTTTACACTTGATTGAAGTTTATTTATTATGATATAATCTTCCATATTGTATTAAAGATTTTTTTATATTTTTGACCGTGGATGTGTTATTTTTATACCATTCATGGTTTGTGGTTAAAGTATTAACATTTTGTATACTAGTTTTAATACGACTATTTATGTTATGTTTTAACCTTTTCATATGCAGAATGCATTGGACTTAGTAAGTGATGGGTGGAGCTTGTTATAGCTTCTCAATGCATCGGTAGGTCTCATGAGACAATCAAGTGTCTTGGACCAAGGCCTTGATAAAATCTTATTTGTAGTCTGGGAAGGAGTCCTTGACTATGTGGTTATGATATCTGGCATTATGCATTCCATCATTATGAAATTGGTTATTGATATTGCATGCGATTATTCAACTAATATAATATCCTTGTTAATAAGTAAATGGAATTAATTGATTTATATTTTCAATATTATGTTGAAGTTTAAGTTTAAAAGTATCATGTTTTATTCTTATACATTTCTTTAAATTTTTATGCTTATTTATGATAGTATCCACTATATTGTAATCCTTACTAAGCACCTAATCCCACCCCTTTCTATGTTTTATTTATCCCAATATGCGAAGAAGTATATTATGACTGAACTGAAGGGATAGTCTAAGGGATATGAATTTTTTCCAAGGAGACAATGTTGTTGTTTATTTTCATTTTAAAATGTAATATAAAACTTATGTTTGTATCTAATACTTCCAAGGCTACTAAACTGATCGGTATTTCGGGACATGATTCCTTGTATCATGCCAATTTTATGTAATAATGCACTGACTCTAGGTAACTAGTGTCAAGGCGTTACACCTTTAGTACCTGAGTTGATTACTTGTTTGTAGGTATGGATAAGGGAAAGTTCCATGCTTCATATATTTGATATTATTAGGCTATAGTTGGATCATAAGAGTTAAGTACAACTCATATGATCAAGATTCTAGAAGGCTAGTCTTTTGTAATTTTTGTATTTTTGTATATCATGTTGTCTATGCTAGTCCCATATTTCCCCTTTTTGTATATCACCATTCCATAACATTAGGTATATGAAAATACCTCTAGGATTTTGATATTATTATAATTGTTGGTTATTTATGCTTCCTTGGTTACTTATTATATTATGTTGTATCATGTTATTTCCATGACAAGTTATTAGTCCAATGTTATAGTGTATTCCTATATATGATTTAAATATTGTATGCTTATTTGTTATATCTTCTATAAAACTCTAAAACGAGGGTATAAGCTCCCTAATGTACCACCTTTACACCATCACTACTAGTTAGATGCCTTTGGTTTACGGGGAGATGTGATTGTGGCCATGTGATCCACCATCTCAGGGTATTAGTTAAGTAGACACTAGGTTTGGACATTACACTAAGTGTCAGTTTGGACTACGTTTTGGTAAATACATTAATAAGGAACTGAATAGATTTATTATGGAACAATCAAAGAGGGGATGGTTTCTAATGTCACATGTTATACATCTTGTAAGAACCTGAGTTTTTGGAACGAGTCAAAATTTCAAACCAGTTTGAATTTTTGAGATTTATTTTGGTTTGAAATGTATTTTTGACTTGTTTTGAGTAATCTAGAGAAATTGGGAAATTTCTCAAAAAATTTATAGTACACATCGTGTACCCTTTCCCATGTGTGAAGGCCATACATGGCGTGTGATCATGTTGGTTGGGTGGAGATAAATAGCCAAGTACATGTCGTGTAGTCTAAGCCATCTATGGGGGATATACATGGCATGTGTGTTTGTCAGTAAGTCAGAGGGGAAAACCAAGGACACGCCAAGTAGTCATGTCGGCAGGCCCACGGAGAAATTCCAACAGTCTTAGGAATACCAAAATGATACACATGTCATTTACTCATATATACACTCTATGTATTTATGTATTTTTTTCTAAAATGGGTAGAAGCCTCATTTTGAGGCAAAAACCCAAACCCTCAATGAGTTTGAGTGAGGAGAGCCGACCAGAGGTCATTTTTCTCCCAGATCTTCTTCTGAAGTTTGTTTCGAACATCTTTTGATCCATTGGAACCCCAATGGTAAGGCCTTGATTCTTCTTGAGTGGTTTTATTTGATTCCTCCTCTCATCCAAGTTATCGGGGATTGATTGTTTTTTACCGTTTTGTAGATCTACCACATTTTAGTCTTAATTGGAGGCCGATACCAAAGGAGGATCATCGTACGAGTATGAGGTAGGTGGTGTAAACCTTGTTTTGTGTTTTTGTGTAAATTTGGGTGGTGCATCCTTTGGTGCATCTTCGAGTATTTTTGAGTGGAACACATTTTATCTGCTATTGCATATTGAATTAATTGTTAGACGCATGGGATGACTTTGGGCATGCACTATTTCCTGAATTGCTTGAGTAAGACTGGGTAAGAGGCCGATGTTCATTGGGAAATTTTGGCTCGGGGTTCCAAACTAGTTATAATTGGTCTGCTTTGTTTTTAAACTAGTATGTTTAATTTGGTAAATCATGATTTGGATTTTTAGAGGCATTCAAGACCTCAGTGCTGTTGTGTGATAACTGTTGGGCTAGTGCAATTCAACTATTTAGATTATTTTTCCTATTTAGGCAATTTGTTTAAATGTGATAAATATATAATTTCTGAATTATATATCCTGGAACCTTTGGGTTGTGTTGGCCATGGACCATATATTCTTGAATGATGTTGATCACAGGATGGTCTTGGAACAGATAATTGGGTAGTTTAACCATAAGATTGGGCGTCGTGGATGTTGGATTGAGGCATTGTGACTATCAGGTTGGGCATGTCTTGGGTTACTTGGATGGCAAGGCCATCAGATTCTGAGTGACATGGTCGTAGGGGAACGAGGTTCCAAAGAGTTTGTGGCTTGGGTTCTATATTTGGGGATTACCACTCACCCATGACTTTGGGTCGTGTGCATAGAGATGACTACGTGATGCTGTGGTTTTGAAAACTCGTGTAGGTAGAGGCCCCCGTAGTTGCGGTTAGGTGATTATGGTTGGGGGTGATTTCCATGGAATCCACATGGAAGGCGAAGAGCCTTCAAATTGTTTGGGCGTGCCTATGTGACATTGATACTTGAGACACAAGGTGTTGGAGTCACATGATGTTGGGTTACTACTACTTGGGCGTGCCTATGGGATGTTGGTACTTGAGACACGAGGTGTTAGGAGGCACATGGTGCCGGGTCACTATAGTTGGGGCATGCCTTTGGGACATCAGTATTTGGGACACACGGTGTCAAGAGGCACATGGTGTCAAATTACGTGACTGAGATTCCAATGTTGGCTGAAGCATGTGATACTCCATGGTGGCTGCTGAGCACCAGTGGAGGTTGTGTATACTTTTTGCATCACGTTGTTTACTTTTCCAATGGATGCATGCCTGCTTAAATAGTTATACTAGGTACACACCATTTGGTCATATCATACTGAGATTCGTCTCACACCCTGCATGGGCCCTTCGGGATGCATGTAGAATTTATGGATTTATGTGCAGGGTAGAGATTAGCTTCAAGATATGGATCGTATTAGCTGTTGTAGGGATATTTGGTATGGACCCTAAGGTTGTGCCTAGCTAGAGTTTGCTTTGTTCTTCTTTTTTTCCTATATCAGAATGCTTACCTTGTTTAATGTAGCTACTATTTGTTAGCCATTGGCACCACTTTATATTTTGACTTGATGTGGATGCATGACTTGTCTGTTCTAGTAGTTTTTACAAGTGTTTTCAGCATGATGTTTTGATTACATTCCTCTTCACTTGTTTCTATATTACTTCCACTGGTTTATCTGCTATTGATTGTGCTTCCGCTATGTGGGTCTGATTTGAGTCTGCAGAGTCTCTTATTTTACTTTATACTCGGAACAGTACCTTATTTTCTTCTAAGAGGGTATACCCTACCCACTTTACCTGTTTAAACCCTCCCTACTAGTCAGCAGCCTTGGGCATTTGGGGAGGTGCACCTAAGGTGGCAACACCCGACCCATCTAGCACTGTTCGGGTGGTTGTTCGGGTCCTGGACATTACACATCTCTTTAATAAAATGTGTCATCAGACAGAATAAGAGAGAGTTAGGGTGAGTATAATACCTTAAACTTTAGTGATATGTTCTAGTACATATGTGATTCTATGTACTAGGCATGATGTTTCCTATTCCATGACTATAGTAGGTAGATATTAAGAAGATCAAGGATAGAATAATTTGACAATTATATAGACTATACAAATGTATTTCTGGTATAATAAGGAAATATTATTGGTTTATAAAGAAGAGAAGGAACTATTAAGAATGGGATATAAAAATTATAGCTTCTAGAAAAATCAAAATGACATGAAACCACAACCAGGATATTTATTCTTCCTTAATAAAAAATTTGTGAGTTGAAAGATATTAAAGTGGATAGTGGATGCTGATTATATAGAATAATTTGAGTATATTGCAACTTATGATACAACTAAAAAATTATTTTGGATATGAAACATCATCCAGGAGCTTGATGTGGTTCCTAATATTAAAGATGTTATCACATTGAATTATGATAATACTGCAGTAGTGGTACTAGAGATGGAGTCAAGGTATATTCAAGGATTGAATCATATAATTTAGAAGTATCAACTCTTAAGGGTTTTTTTATTAAAGGGATGAGGCCTTATTAAGTAGAGTTTCTATGTAAGATAACATTAAATACCAGTTGTTGAATGTATTATCTCAGTTGAATCATGAATATCATGTGAGATCCAACAGACTAAAAGTTATTAATAGTTGGATCTACTATAAGTGGGAGTCAGTTAGATTTATTCTCCTAGAACCAACTTATTTTGTACCTTCAATTACCAAAATATTAAAATAATTAAATTTTAATAAGTATCTTTGTTGGTGCCAAAATATTGGATGAAAAAGGAAGGAGAAAAAGAAGCCTGCACGCTGCCTCGCGAAGCTCAGACACGGAGGGCCCCCCGAGAAACGTGCCCGCCGCGAAGCCCCAGAGGAGGTAACGCTCCACGAACGCCCTGACGTTCACGAGACCACCGTGAAGCCCCAGAGGCGGTAATGCTCCGTGAACGCCCTGACGTTCATGAGCCCACCGCGAAGCCCTAGAGGCGGTAACGCTCCACGAATGCCCTGACGTTCACAAGCCTGTCGCAAAGAACCAGAGTCGGTAATGCTCAGAGAACTCCCCTGATGTTCACGAGCCCACCGCGAAGCAGAGGAGGCGGTGACCATTTGCGAACCTGGATGACGTTCGCGACCCGCCGTGAAGCAACTGTAGTCCCTTCACGCCACATGATCTCTAATTCGCGGTTCCCCTTGCCTATAAATACCGGGCTCCCCCTGAGCCCTCGGGATGGACAATCCAACCTTTCAGCTTCTCAGCTCTCAAATCACGAAGCACCCTTCACCCTGAGAATCATGAGCTTCGTGAGGTATTTTTTCTTGGCGAGATGCCTTCACCTTGTCTCGTTTTGAGCCACACTTTCGAGAGGGACATGATTTGCAAACCCTAAGGGCCTACGTGAAGGAAGGGGGATTCCCAAGGAAACCTGGGAAGCCGCGGAGTGTTTATGATTCACGAAACACCCATCCTGTACAAGTGATCCCCATGCCAATGCAGGGTCACCGTACTTCGCGAAGCACACTGCTTCACAGCACCTTGCTTCGCGAGGCAGTGCTCCGCGAAAACCCTTCCACTTCGCGAATCACCTCCCACTCGCACTTCTGCCCCATGCTAAGGCCAAGGCACTCCACTTCACGAAGCACACCTCTTTGCAAGTGCTCTCCACTATGCAAATCAGTTGAGCTCCGCAAGGTCCCTGCCTGTGGACCCCTTTGCTTGGAAATTCCTCTTCCCGTGAGGCCCTCCAGGCTTGCATGATGTGATTTCAAAGTCCCATAGACGACACTACCCATAGCATTACTTCGCGTAATGCTTCTTCGCATCGGCACTCTAACAGCTATTACTTATTCGCATATCCAAGCTAACGTGGACCCCTTGATGGTTCGCTCTGTGACCCCCCTTTACCACGGCCTTTCCGGTACCTTCCCTCCCCCAAGGGGCAGAGGGTACCAGTTATGTAAGTCCTAGGGGTGTAGAGTAAACCCACTTCGTCCGAGCTACAGGACGTTAAACTTCCAAGCACCTTGTCCTCAACACATGACGTTAAACTGTGACCCGACCCCGTGCCTTACACGCAGGGTCCCCCCAGCTCGGACATTCTTTACACCGGTCGTCTCCATGGGAATGGAATAACCCACAAATGGGATGATATCCTCCTTATCAGAGTGGTGTATGTCCACGGGAGAAGGGCAACCACCTTGGAGTAATCCCCCTAGCCCATCTTGCGGAAGGTAGCGCCATGCACCTCCGTACTTCCCCACTACCATGGAAAGTGGGGGGCACGATAGAGAACGAGGCACCTTCCATCTTTGGTCCCAAATCCCTCTCTCGCTGCGCTTTGCCGTACTTTGGGCCTCCATCCTAGAATAAGTCCCAGCACCATGGGTGGCCTAATGTGTAAGTCCCTCTTTGCTTCTCATGGACGCACCCTTCGCGACATGATCGTCAGGCCTCTACTGCCTCTTGTTTCTCACACCGAGCATGACTCACGTGGGCTTAGAGTAAGCATCGACCATGGCAATGCCCTCGTCCAGCATGACGTTAAATTGTATGCCCTCGTCCAGCATGACGTTAAACTGCATACCCCTATCCTGCATGACATTAAATTGTACATCCATATGAACTATGAGGTCTTTGATCCATATAAAGGCATGGTACGTTGGAAACCTCACGAGGTTCAAGCCCACCACCCTTTGTTTCTTCACGTCGGGGTTCACCCTTGTCCCACATGACGTTAAACTGCATTCCTTTCCAGCGGTAAGTTGTTGTGACCATAACAAACATTGAGGACTTTTATCCACCTCAATTCATGGTATGTAGGAAGCCTCACGAGGTTCAATCCCACCACTAGTGGAGCTACGGGTTCACCTTCATGTCGGTTCGCCGACACCAACCATCGCCACTCGAACTACGTGGTCTTTGATCCGTGCCAAGGCATGTTACGTAGGAAACCTTCCTGAGGTTTAATCCCAACAATCATTGGCCTAGACCATCCCCTTTTCGGTGTGCCAAGCTCCCCCCCATTTCCACATGAACTACGTGGACTTTGATCCTTGTCAAGGCATGGTACGTAGGAAGCCTCACGAGGTTCAATCCCACCACCTGTTGGTCATTCTGACCCCCCTCTTTATGTTGGTTCACCAACACCTGGGCAACCTAGTGTGTAAGCCCCACACCATCTGGACCAAGGTCCTCACTCACATCGGTTTGCCAACACACCATGTTGAACTACGTGGTCTTTGATCCATGTCAAATCATGGTACGTAGGAAGCCTTCCTGAGGTTCAAGCCCACCATCCATCTGGACCAAGGTCCTTCTTCACATCGGTTCTCCGACGTGCCCCCATCCCGCATGACGTTAAACCGCATCCCAACATAGTGGTAAGCCATTGTGACCCTACCATCCAGTTGTTCTGACACCCCTTCATGTCAGTATAACACCCCTCTTCCCGAACTACATCGACTTTGATCCATGTCAAGGCATGGTACGTAGGAAGCCTCACGAGGTTCAAGCCCACCACCTGGTCGTTTCGACCACACCCATGTAATTCTCCATCATCCACCCTGATTCTTACACGGGACCACCACATCCCGGTGAGATCATGCCACCCCATTACCCTCCACATCATTTGGGAAGCCGCCCATGGGCTGGCCCCGATATCGGCATTCCCTCAAGGGGGATTCCTCAATCTAATCCACTCCAGCTAGTGTTCTGATCAGGCCGATCCGTCTCTGCTGGACATTAAACTTGCAGTATACCCTATGTTAAACATAGGAATCTGAGGAAAACCTCAGATACATGCCTATGGCATACGATTCCTCATGCTCGATGTGGGATGCCTCGGGCTTCCGCGCCCGCGAGAAGCCCTTTAATAAGAGACAAAAGACAGACACGCCAATTCCCCAGCCTTCAGACACATTACTGATGCCTCGACGGGACTACTCCCCCGACTGAAGGTTTCTTGTAACACCCCAAGCTTCCACGATACACATCTATTTGAATAATACAGTAGCGTGTGTTGTACGCAACTTCGATATTCTAACACGCCACGACCAATCAAAGTATTTGTTATGAATAGTAATACCCACTTTTTGAAATTTTATACAATTTATCTTTTAAAATGGACTTCATTTTTGGATTTTGAATATCGAAATTATCCTAGGAAGAAATTTTGGTACTTTTCTGATAACTTTTATATTTTGATGAATAGTGAAAATTACTAAATTATTATTAAAAACAACTTTTTTAATCGAAATAACTAATAGTGATAAATTTTTAATTTGAGTGGTTTTAAAGTATATTTAGAATATATTTTTACCATTTAATACAATGTTGATCATTGGACATAATTTCACATTTCAACCAGACATAAACAAGTGTAAATCTTTTGATAGTTATTATCTCTTAAAAACACGCTTTTTGTTTTGACAGCGGGAATTAATTTTAAATTAATTTCTGCCAATTCTGTGTTATGAATTTGGAAAAATGGACTCCATATTTGGAATCAGGATGTCGAAATTGTGTAAATATGTAACTTTTATTTTTAGACATTTTGAATAATTACTTCGGTAAATATTTTATTTACCATGGTTAAAGAGTAAATCCGGTAAATAAGGGTAAACAAAATAATATTATAATAATAATAAATTACCCTAAAACGTATATTAACCCTATTGGTTGATACAAGTCCAAACATGCGCATCTTTGGGTCGATTTTGGGACCACATGGATCCACTAATAAGTTATAATGACACTTTGTATTAATTAAGTTAAAGTAAATACAAAAATGACATAAGCATATATCTTTTAGAAAAACAATTTTTACATAGGGTTATATATATTGTATTTTAGACTATAAATATTAATTAAAAATATAACACAATTTCATAAATAATTCTATTTTATTTATAATTTTTAGAAAAAAAATAAGTTAATTTATTTATGACACAATGATGATGCAGTAATTAACATATTAGTAAAATATTAAAATAATTGATATTATAAATACCCAAATAAATATAATTTGAGACTTTTAATGAATTAAACTATATTTATAGGTTAATATTACATGTTAGGATTTATTTATTTAACTATTTTCGAAGTAATCATGCTATTATGATTTTCACAAAAATAAAATACCAAATAGTGTCAAAATTGACATAAAAGAGTTTTTAAAACAAATATTATATTATTAATTGATATTAAATTCTTAAAAAATATAGGTTTCGGCCAAAGGACTTGTATCATGATAGGTGTATCATTAATGGACCGCTTGGGGGTCTTTTTGAGGTATATAGTATGTTTATTAACCATATAATATAAAAATACAAAGTGACATGGTAAGTGTCAAACTAATTAACCAAGAGTTAAAACTAAAATATAAGGTTAATATAATGACCCAAACCTGTATAAAATCTATTGTTTGAAATTATTATGACCCATACCCAGCTTATAATTTTAATAATCCACTTTGGAGCCATTATAAACTGAATATGAATTTATTATAAAATAATATTTCTAGCTTTTCCAAAGGTGCCCCTCACCCCTCTATAAAAGGGCACTCCCTCTTCTCTCAATTTCACACATTCAAAGCCTTTTGGCTCAGAAAAACCCTACCCAAATACTCTCTAAACATTCATACCTTAATCCTGGAGGCTTCCTTTAGTCATAATCCCAACCTATGGAGTTATTTTGATCAAATCAAAAGGAAGAACCCGAAGGAGAGGTAATGATTTCACCACCCTTTTTCAAGTTCCTTTTTTCTTCAACTTCAGATTTACTTTTTCTTCCCATCATAAAATAATAACTCCAGTATCTTCTATATACTTATTTTTTATTATAAATATGGTACGAGCATATTCAGTATTCTATCCATCCTTTGAATAACATGTCACCATACGTGCGTACATACGGCTCACCGTCTCCACGTTGTGGGGTAATTGTTATTCAAAACATTATTATTTGGATGGGTATAACAATGATTTTTAATTCATGTAAATTATAAATATAACATGATAATGATTCTTTATATATGATATAACATCCAATTATAAATTATTATAATATCAAAAGAATGATATTGTCGCTCGTGCGTACGTACGGACTGTCGTCTCCACGAACGCGATGAGATTCATTCTGCATAGTATCCATTCAAGTATAATTCTAATTTGATGATTAATAATAGTATTTAAGGACTTGATATAATTATGGATATGAATAAGATACAACCTATCCATAACAAAAATGGCTTATGTAAAAAAACATATAAAAGAAAACGAGTAAGTTAACACCCGAAATGACGATTATACTAAGATATTATTAACAAAGCAATGTTAAAAGATCATATTTTATGTTATATTAATGTATATGATTATTGTATAATTTAATAAAAATTATTTCACCGTTATACAAGAGGTTAACCTACCCCAACCATGTAAAAGTACAAGGTAAGGGTAATTTCACAATCTCTTCATTATCCAAGGTTGTTTATACGTAATTATCTACTAGGACCTCTTTATAATCCACATACATGTTTCTTAAAAATGTATTTCAAATCATTCTAACTATTCTAAATACTATTGGATAAATTCATTTATACCATTTTTTACTTTTTATAAGAAGTTTATAAAGGAATCTTTATGTCATTTTCCAAACAAGGTCCTTTTTAACCTTTTCGACAGAATTAAGGTAAGAATGTTTTTTTATCTTATATAGCAGGTGCAGCTATTTTCCGTCGTTATAAAATTGTCGAAGCTTCCCTTACAATATTATAAGGATATTTTCAAAGTAAATGTTTTATTTTATAATTATGTGACTTTAAAATGATTTAAAAAAAATAGATATTTCTCTCAAATAGTTTTGATTTCATCTATGTCAACATCCTTTGATGGATTTTAAGCTTATTTGTAGTTAATTTATTATGATACAAAACTTCTATATTGTATTGAAGGTTTTGTGATATGTTTGACTATGGATGTGTTATTTTTATACCATTCATGGTTTATGGTGAAAGTATTGACATTTCGTATGCTAGTTTTAATACGAATGTTTATGTTATGTTTAAACCTGTTCATATGAGAAATACATTGGACTTAATAAGTGATGGGTGGAGCCTTCTATATCTCCTAGATGAATCGGTAGGTCTCATGAGACAAAATAGTGTCTTGGCACGAGGCCTTGACAAAATCATATTTGTAGTCTTGGAACGAGGCCTTGGCTACATGGTTATGATAGTCTGGATTTATGCATTCCATCATTATGAAAGGGGTTATTGATATTCCATGTGATTATTAGACTAGTAGAATATCCATATGAATAGGTAAATAACATTATTTCATATTATCTTTGCCATATTATGTTGAAATTCAAGTTTAAAAGGTATTTTTTTAGTTATACATTGCCTTAAATGTTTATGCTTATTTATGAATGTTTCCGCTATATTGTTATCCTTACTAAGCATCTGAGCTCACCCCTTTCTATGTTTTTTTTTTCTCAGGATGTGAAGAAGTATTATATGAATAACCTATAGGGATAGTATGTGGGGATATGAGTGTTGACTATGGAGACTATGTTGTTGTAGTTTTCAGTTTTATGATGTAATGGAAGACTTATGAATATATCTAGTGTTTCCAAGGCTACTAAACTAATCGGTCTTTTGAGATTTGATATTTCTTGTGATCATTCCAATGTTATGTAATAATGCACTGACTCTGGGTAAATGGGGTCGGGGAGTTATAGTTGGTATCAGAGGAAGTTTAGTACAAACCTTGGAAGCTAGATTTAGATAAACTTTGATTAGAGCACATAGACCTAAGATGGACTTTGAGGATTAGTATAGAAGAACTTCCTAGAATTTTGGTATTGTAGAGATTTTGTGATTTTTCTGAGAAATACATCCCTATCTGGATACGAGCAGGTAGAGGTAGCTCTGGCACAGATGTACCAAGGGGTAAAACCCAAAAACACCGGTTTGAGATCGACTCGAACTGGAACTGGTGCATGACAATGGGTCTTGCTGCACTCTTGGTTACGACAATCCCGGGGGATATGCTTTGGATAATTCTCATTTTCTTTACAACCCATTATTAAGGGTTTATGAGTATATAAATCCTCAAATAAAACATTTTTATGATTATGTATTATATCCATAAATAGTTCAATTTATGTTAAGTGTTTTACAAGTATGGAATTATGTATTTTGATTCATAAACTGATCTATTTTATGCCATTGTTTAGAAATGGCGCCTAGTGAAAGAAATGGAAACCATATCAATGAATTCACTCCATGTAGGGATTTCCCTCCTGCTCAAGATAATTATAGTGGAGCTGGTGATGCAACTGGTGCTGATCATCTTATCACCATACTGGGACAACTCACTCAGGTTATGAATAATAACCTTACCTGTATGGAGCACCCTGATCCACAGTTTGGAGGATCAATGTTTGATCGCTTCATGAGGCAACAACCACCAACATTAAATGGGAGTAAAAATCCATTGGTAGCTGAGCAATGGATAAGTTCCCTAGAGAAAATATTTCAAGCTTTAGGGAGTAGTGAAAGGGAAAAAGTTATCATGGAAGTTTATCACCTCATAGGAGATTCTGATCAATGGTGGTCATTGATGAAAAACACAAAGGAAGATGATGAAGTATCAAATATGGAATAGAGAGAGTTCAAAGAGTTTTTCATAGAAAAATACTTTCCTCGTGACCATCGAGCAAATATGGAAAGGCAATTTCTGAGTTTGAGACAAAAAGAGGATGATAATGTGGAAAAGTATGATGATAACATTACAAGGTTAGCAAGGTATGCTGGAGATTATATACGTAACCCAAGAAGTAAGATTTATCATTTCATTTATGGGTTAAAACCATTTCTTCATTGAGAATTAGTCTCACAATCCTTCTCATCGTACGAAGACATTGTCTCATGTGCTATCAAGACAGAAAATGAATTATCTAAGTCCTATGACTTTAAAGAAAAGCAAGAGAAGAAGAGATCTGATGATCAATCTGGGAATGGAAATAAGTGGAATAAGGGAAACTTTGAATTTCCATCCTGCAGTAAATGTGGGAAGAAACACCCTGATAATTGCTTGAAGGGAATGGGAGTCTGTTACAAGTGTGGTGAAAAAGGCCACCAAGCTCGAGATTGCATGGGGAATAAAGAAGCTATCGATGTTCAATGCTACAACTGCAGAGATATGGGACATTATTCCAATGAATGTACTAAGAATAAGGGGAAATTACCTCAGAAAAGGCGAAGGGATCAAGTCCAAACTTATGTTATCACTACTGCTGAGGTAGAAGCTCCGAAAGACGTGGTGGTAGGTAATTTAATGGGTTCCTCAAGTTTAGATAATGCTTTATTTGATTCTGGATCATCGTATTATTTCATATCTTCCATGTCTGATAAGAAAATTAGATATTTCCAATTTGATTTAACAAAGGAGTTTTCAGTTAAAACTCCTAAGGAAAGTATCATTGCAACAAAGTTTTGTGAATTGGTCCCCATTAGAGGACATAAATGTTCTTTATCGGCTGATCTCATCATCATACCTATGATTGAGTTTGATATAATTCTCAGTATGGATTGGATTTCAGACCATGATGTGAAGATTTATTGTAAGAAGAAGGAGGTTATGATTTTTGATGATGATGATAAGTAACAACTTATCATTAGAGCAAAATCGTCACCACCTAATTATAATCTAGATCCACCCCCAGTAGCTCAACTAAATTCAATTATTAGAGAGGAAGAGAATGAAATGATTGTGGGTGAGGAAAGGAATGTCCAAATAGAGGATGTACCTGTTGTGAAATAATATGTAGATGTGTTTCCGGAAGATTTAGTTGGACATCCTCCAGAATGAGAAGTTGAGTTTTCTATTGATTTAATTCCTGGATCAAGGCATATATCGAAGACCCCTTATAAAATGGCCACTATGGAATTAGTTGAACTAAAGAAACAACTAGATATATTGAGTAATAAGGTATTTATTTTCCCTAGTGTTTCTCCATGGGGAGCCCATGTTCTTTTTTTAAAAAGAAATATGGATCTATGAGGTTATGTAATGACTATAGGGAAATCAATGCTATAACAATTAAGAACAAGTATCCCCTACCTCGCATTGATGATTTATTTGACCAACTGCATGGAGCTCAATACTTTTCTAATATTGAACTTCGATTTGGATACCATCAGTTTTTTGTGAAGAAGGAAGACATTCTGAAGACAACATTTCGATCCAGGTACGGGCATTACGAGTTTCCAGTAATGCCTTTTGGGCTGACTAATGCACCCACTGTATTCCTGGATCTAATGAATAGAGTTTTAAAGGAATATCTCGATGATTTTTTGGTGGTATTTATTGATAATATCTTGGTAAACTCCAAAAGCTACGAAGATCATGAAAATCACTTGCGCATTATCCTGAAGACTCTGAGAAGACATGAATTATATGGGAAGTTTAGCAAGTGTGAATTCTAGCTTCATGAGATTTCTTTTCATGGCCATATTGTATCTAAAGATGGAATCTTTGTTGATCCTTCTAAGACCAAGGCAATCCAATAATGTCCAGAAACAACGAGTATAACTGAGGTACACAATTTTATTGGTTTAGCAGGTTATTATCGATGTTTTGTCCAGAATTTTTCCCGATTGGATAACCCATTAACAAATCTCACACGTAAAGGGGTTAAATTTGTTTGGACAAAAGAGTGTGAATAATGTTTTTAAGAACTGAAATGAATATTATTCAATTCTCCTATATTGACTCTACCATCGGGGAATGATGGGTTCGTTATTTATAGTGATGCATCGAAGAAAGGACGTGGATGTGTCCTTATGCAGAATGATAGGGTTATTGCCTATGCATCACGACAGTTGAAAATTTATGAGCAAAACTATCCTTCTCATGATCTCGAGTTAGCAGCTGTGATCGTTGATTTGATGATATAGAGACACTACCTTTATGGTAAAATATGTGAGATTTATATTAATCACAAGAGTTTGAAGTATATTTTCTCACAAAAATAAATCAACATGAGGAAAAGGAGATAACTTGAATTACTCAAGGATGATGATTGTACGATACACTACCACCCAGGAAAGTCAAATAGGGTGGAAGATGCTTTGAGAAGAAAAGATCATGGAGTTTTGAACAATATAAGAATTGAAAGGGATCCAATTTTCATGGATCTAGTGAAGATGGACATGGGAATAACCATGGAAGGTGAAACATCAATGCTTTTTCAAATGGTTTCCAAACCATCTTTACTAGAAAGGATTAAGAGTTCTCAAACTAATGATGAAGAATTTCAAAAGAAGATTAAAGGTATGAATGATGAGAGATTAAGAGAATTTGTGTATGAAGAAGGAATTTTGAAATTTGGGAAGAGACTTTGTGTTCCTGATATACCTTATTTAAAAAGGGAATTGTTAGATGATGCTAATAGTTCCAATTTCTCTATACACCCTGGGAGCACCAAAATGTATAGAAATTTGAAGGAACATTTTTGGTGGGACAACATGAAGAGGGAGATTTCTGATTTTGTGTCAAGATGTATGGTTTGTCAGCAAGTGAAAGATGGAAGGCAACAGCCTGGAGGAGTCATGAAACCTCTTCCCATCCAGAGTGGAAATGGGACAATATTACGATGGGCTTTCTCATGGATCTACCAAAGAATCCTAGAAGGAATGATGCAATATGAGTTATTATTGATAGTATTACCAAGACAACACATTTTATTGCTATAAGAGAAGATCTACCACTGGAACTTCTAGCAAGACTATATATTAAGGAAGTTGTGAGACTTCATGGAGTACCCCTATCAATTGTTTCTGATCGTGATCCTCGTTTTACATCAAGATTCTGGTAAAGTCTTCAGAAGACCTTGGATACTGAACTTCATTTGAGCACTGCCTACCACCCTCAAATAGATGGATAATCAGAACTGACTATTCAAACCTTAGAAGAAAATTTGAGATCTTGATCACTTGACTTTCAGGGTATGTGGGATCAATATTTACCTCTGGTAGAATTTTACTATAACAATAGCTTCCATTAGAGTATTCAAATGGAACCATATGAAGAATTATACGGACAGAGATGTCGCACACCAACCTGTTGGGATGAATTTGGTGAAAGAAAACATGTAGGCCCAGAACTGGTGGAGGAAACGACATAGAAGGTGGAGGTAATCCAAAACCATATCAAAGCAGCTCAAAGTAGGCAGAAAAGCTATGCTGACAACCGAAGGAAGGATTTGGAATTTCAGGTAGGAGATCATGTTTTCATGAAGGTATCTCCATGGAAGGGAGTTATACCTTTCGGAAATAAAGGTAAATTGAGTCCTAGGTACATAGGACCTTTCGAAATTCTTGAACGAATTGGGGTTGTAGCTTACCGTTTGGCAATGCCTCCAAATCTCTCAAAAGTTCACGATGTGTTTCACGTATCACTGTTGAGAAAATACATGCCTGACCCAACGCATGTACCCACCTATGAGAAATTAGAACTGGAACCCAATCTCTCTTATTACGAAGAGCCCGTCAGGATTCTTGATATGAGAGAACAAGTGCTGAGAAACCGGACGACTCGTCTGGTAAAAGTTCTATGGAGAAACCATAAAATGGAAGAGGCAACATGGGAACCTGAGGAACTTATGATGAAGAACCAACCGAGCCTTTTTATGCTGTAATATTCTAGAAATTTCAAGGATGAAATTCTTTGAAGGAGGGGAGAATGTAACACCCCCAAGCTTCCACGGTACGCTTCTCTTTGAATAATACAGTAGTGTGTGTTGTACACAACTTCGAGATTCTAACACGCCGCGACCAATCAAAGTAGTCATTATGAATAGTAATACCCACTTTTTTAAATTTTATACATTTTATCATTCAAAATGGCCTTCATTTTTTGATTCAGAATATCAAAATAATCCTAGGACAAAATTTTGGTACTTTTCGGATAACTTTTATATTTTGATGAATAGTGAAAATTACTAAGTTTTTATTAAAAACAACTTTTTTAATCGAAAAAATTAATAGTGATAAATTATTAATTTGAGTGGTTTTAAAGTATATTTACATTATATTTTTACCATTTAATACAATTTTGATCATTTGACGTAATTTAACATTTAAACCGGACATAAACAAGTGTCAATCTTTTGATAGTTATTATCTCTTAAAAATAGGCTTTTTGTTTTGACAGCGTGAATTAATTTTAAATTAATTTCTGCCACTTTTGTGTTTTGAATTTGAAAAAGTGGTCACCATATTTGGAATCAGGATGTCTAGTTTTTGTAAATAGGTAACTTTTATTTTTAGACATTTTGAATAATTACTTCAGTAAATATTTTATTTACTATGGTTAAAGGGTAAATCCGGTAAATAAGGGTAGAAAAATAATATTATAATAATAATAATTTACCCTAAAACATGTCCTAACCCTATTGGTTGATACATTTCCGACCATGGCCATCTTTGGGTCAATTTTGGGACCCCATGGATCCACTTGTAAGTGATAATGACACTTTATATTAATTAAGTTAAAGTAAATACAAAAATGACATAAGTATATATCGTTTAGCAAAACAATTTTCACATAGGGTTATATATGTTGTATTTTATACTATAAATATTCATTAGAAATATAAAAATATTTTCTACATAATTGTATTTTATTTATAATTTTTATACATTAAATAATTTAATTTAATTATGACACAATGATGATGCAGTAATTACCTTATTAGTGAAATATTAAAATAATTGATATTATAAATACCCAAATAAATATAATTTGAGTATTTTAATGAATTCAACTAATTTTAGAGGTTAATATTACATGTTAGGATTGATTTAATTAAGGTTTTTCGAAGTAATCATGCTGTTATGATTTTCACAAAAAATCAAATACCAAATAGTGTCAAAATTGACATAAAAGAGTTTCTAAAACGAATATTATATTATTAATTGATATTAAATTCCTAAAAATATAAGGTTCGTCCAAAGGACTTTTATCATGATAGGTGTATCATTAATGGACCACTTGGGGGTCTCTTGGAGGTATATAGAAAGTTTATTAACTATATAATATAAAAATACAAAGTGACATGGTAAGTGTCAAACTAATTAACCAAGAGTTAAAACCAAAATATAAGGTTAATATAATGACCCAATCCTGTCTAAAATCAATTGGTTGAAAGAATTTAGACCCATCCCCACCTTAGTATTTGAATAATCCACTTTGGATCTATTATAAACTGAATATGAATTTATTATAAAATAATATTTCTAGCTTTTCCAAAGGTGCCCCTCACCCCTCTTATAAAAGGGTAATCCTCCTTCTCTAAATTTCACACAATCAAAGCCTTTTGTCTGGAACAACCCCTTCCCAAATACTCTCTAAACTTTACTCCCTTCATCCTAGAGGCCTTAATTTCGTCATAAAGCCATCCTAAAGAGTCCTTTTGATCAAATCAAAAGAAAGAACCCGAAGGAGAGGTAATGATTTCACCACCCTTTTTAAAGTTCCTTTCTTCTTCAACATCTTCTTTCTTTGTTATTACCATTATAAAATAATAACTCCAATATATTCTATATACTGAGGTTTTATTATAAATATGGTACAATCATATTCAGTATTCTATCCATCCTTTGAATGATATGTCACCATATGTGCGTACGTACGACTTACCGTCTCCATGTTGTGGTGTAATTGTTATTCAAAACACTATTATTTGGATGGGTATAATAATGATTTTTAATTCATGTAAATAATAAATATAACATGATAATGATTCTGTATATATGATATACCATCCAATTATATATTATTATAATATCAAAAGAATGATATTGTCGCTCGTGCGTACGTACGGACTACCGTCTCCACGAACGTGATTAGATTCATTCTCCATCGTATCCATTCAAGTCTAATTCTCATTTGATGATTAATAATAGTATTTAAATAATTGATATCATTCTAGATATGAATAATATACAACATATCCATAACAAACACGGATTATTTAACAAAACATATAAAAGAAAAAGAGTAAGTTAACACCTGAAATGAGGATAATACTAAGATATTATTGACAAAGCAATGTTAAAAGATCATATATGATATCATATTAATGTATATGATTATTTTATAACTTAATAACAATTATTTCACCATTATATAGGAGTTTAACCTACCCCAACCAAGGAAAAGTACAAGTTAAGGGTTATTTCACAATCTCTTCATTATCTCAGGTTGTTTATACGTAATTATCTACTGGGACCTCTTTATCATCCACATCCATGTTTCTTAAAAATGTATTTCAAATAATTTTGAATATTTTAAATACTATGGAATAAAGTCATTTATACCCTTGTTGACTTTTTATAAGAAGTTTATAAAAGAATCTTTCTGTCATTTTCCAAACAAGGTCTTTTTTATCCTTTTCGACAGAATTAAGGTAAGAATGTTTTTTTAACTTATACGGCGGGTGCGGCTATTTTCCGCCGTTATAAAATTGTTGAAGCTTCCATTACAAGATTATAAGGATATTTTAAAGTAAATGTTTTATTTTATTATTATTTGACTTTTAAATGATTTAAAAAAATAGATATTTCTCTCAAATAGTTTTGATTTCATCTATGTCAACATCCTTTGATGGATTTTAAGCTTATTTGAAGTTGATTTATTATGATACAAAACTTCTATATTGTATTGAAGGTTTTGTGATATGTTTGACTGTGGATGTGTTATTTTTATACCATTCATGGTTTATGGTGAAAGTATTGACATTTCGTATGCTAGTTTTAATATGAATTTTTATGTTATGTTTAAACCTGCTCATATGAGGAATGCATTGGACTTAATAAGTGATGGGTGGAGCCCACTATAGCTCCTCGATGCATCGGTAGGTCTCATGAAACAAACTAGTGTCTTGGTATGAGGCCTTGACAAAATATTATTTGTATTCTTGGCATGAGGCCTTGGCTACGTGGTTATGATAGTCTGACATTATGTATTCCATCATTATGAAAGTGGTTATTGATATTGCATGTGATTATTCGACTAGTAGAATATTTATGTGAATAAGTAAATGGAATTATTTTATTTTATCGTTTCTATATTATGTTGATGTTCAAGTTTAAAAGGATTTTGTTTTAGTTATACATTGCCTTAAATGTTTATGCTTATTTATGAATTTTTTCTCTATATTGTTTTCCTTACTGAGCATCTGAGCTCACACCTTTCTATGTTTTATTTTCCCCAGGATGTGAAGATGTATTTTATGAATGACCTGTAGGGATTGTATGTGGGGATATGAGTGTGGACTATAGAGAATATGTTCTTGTAGTTTACATTTTTATGATGTAATTTAAGACTTATGAATATATCTAGTGCTTCCAAGGCTACTAAGATAATCTGTCTTTAGAGATTTGATCTTTATTTTGATCATGCCAATGTTATGTAATAATGCACTGACTCTGGGTAACTGGGGTCGGGGTGTTACATTTCTGCCCTGACCGGACCCTTTGGAATGTCCTGACAGAAGCAGTGTAATTAACCGGCATCCATGGAAACATGGCACTGGGAAGAGTTTCACGAACAACATATTAAATCTATGTGGGAGACCCAGACTAGGTGACGAGTTCCAAGGAGGAATCCACAAAAGGAAGAACCGAAATCCCATAATCCTGGTTTCGATCAAGGAGTAGACGTCCCTGAATAAGGAGAGATGTCTCCCACCTTTTGAAAGTGGGAATGCGGTGCAACACAAAAGCCGCTCCTGTCGTGTCCATGCAGACGGATGCACGTGCCCCGACGAAAGCGTCGGAAATAGAAATGGTGAACCCGATGTGAATATCTTCTCCTCAATGTGAAGATTAATAGCACTCGAGACATCAGTAGATTGACGTATCACCTGATCCAGATATCAAGCGTCGGGTCCCGCCAAGAAAACAACGGGCCTGGCGTGAAACTCACCTAAAGTTGGGGCAGTAGAACATGGGGCATTCCATTCTGCAACGTTGTCGGTGTGGATCCCTCTTACCGGTCACGGAAGACGAAATGGAGCTGGGGAGATGGTTGTCAGTTTCTTTTCCTCGCAGTGCTGATGATTTAATCTCCCTACTTCTCAGGAATCAGGTTGCTGCTACAGGGACAAGATCGCCGCCCACCCGCCTATGCAGGGGCAGGGGAAATACCAGTGCAGCTGCTCCGTGTGGCTCCACTGCCTCCACAACGGCATCTGCATCCACGAGTGTGGGGCGCCCACACCCCCTCTCCCCATCAGAAGTCATCCAACAAAGGTTGATCAATGACCTTGTGTGTCGGTGCGAGGAGGAAGGGGTCATCCCAACTGGGATATGGCTCGCCTGGACCTGGAGGCGTCCAGGCCCCGCCGTCAACGCCGCCCTCAAGGGCCGCGCTGGGAGCCCCTGCTCCCCACCCCAACGTTCAATCGTTTCGGGAGCCAATCTCCGAAATTCCTCCACGACTCCATTTCTTACGCTAATGAGGTGGGTGATGTCCGGCTCAGCCCGGACAGGGTCCCGATCCAAGGACTCCAGGAAAGGACCCCTACCTAGCCGTGTCAGCGCCGCCGTCCGGTTTTTCCAGAGGAGCAGGGATGTTATTCCCTCATACCGCCTGCACCGGCACGTTTGACCCGATGCCAGTGCCGGGCCCGAGCTGAGGATGCCAGTCAGGGGGCATTAACTTCAACAGATACTATGGCCCGAGCCACTGTCGAAGTGCATCATGAAACCCCTGCACACATTGAGCAGGGGCACTCCTACGGCCGACCAGGATCGAGGCCCCAACCGCCCCATTGGGAGGCTGGGCTGACTCTCCGGTTCGCAGGCCCGATTGGTGATCGCCACGAACCAATCCGCGGTAACGTCACCCCATATGGAGGCCCTCCCCATACCACCACTCCACAGAGCATGGGCCTTCCCCGCTCTGAAACTCTTCATGAAGGTATGCCTCATGCTACCCCCATCCCGAATGAAGACCTGCCCCACGGTGGTGTTACTCGGCATGGAAGCCTCTCCCGTGCCCACCACACCGGGTATGGAGTTCCTCCTCCTGCCCTCGACCGTCGATTTGAAGGCATTGCCCATCCGGTCCCTCTTCAACGTGGGGATCTTCCCTATGTTCTTTCCGCAACTAGAGAAGGTCCTCCTCGCCCCAGAAACCTGAGGGGTGAAGGTCAGCCTCGCTCCACCCGCATCAAGCATAGAGGTCCTCCCCATGCTCATGTCAGTTCCAACAGAGGTTCCACCCACACGGGTTCTATTCATGGAGGTCCTCCCCATGTACCCTCCGACATCTGCCCGGTGCCCCTCGCACCCCGGCCGTCTCAAGCGGAAGTCCTCTCCGCCCTGGCACCAGCGCGGCCCCGAAACTACTTGTCGGGAATCAGCCTGGTTCCGAAGAGCCATCTGAGGGTAGGAGAGTGAGTCGCCGACACCACAAGAAGAATCCAGGGAAGTCCTGGGTGGAGATCAAACCAGAACGCTTCTAGAATTCTGAAGTGGAATGCGACTCAGCGATGGAACCTTCCCCTCACTCATCTGTGTCAAGGACCTGGGCAGGAACAAGGTGTGTCAGCCTCATCCTTCCCGAATGCACGGTCCACCGGATTCCCGCTTATCATCGTAGATATATCCAGGAGGAGGAGATTATGGGAATCCCATAGGTTCTGACTGTACAGTCACCACCGTCGTCACCAGAAGCTCCCTCTACCTCAACCAGAGATCACGAAGAGCTATTTTGGGGAACGATGACGGTTGAGCGACAAGGGGACCCATCGCCGGTAATCGCAATTCTTGTGCCATAGGCTATTGCTATCAGGCCATCGTATCGTGACATTGTGGTCAGGTCACCTCACTCTTCGGAGGATGGCCCGGAATTCGGCGGCCATTCAGTTCGTTCGCCGTATTCTCCACCGCCCAGTTTACTGTCCCAGCGGTCTGCCTTAGTACCACTACCAGTCCATCAGCCAACCCCAATTGATGAGTGGGGCAATACGGGTCCAGACCCCGAATCTGAGCCCATGAGTTTCTGGAACATTCTCACAGTGGACCACATCCCGGAGAATTTTTGGCCGGTGGCAATGCCGAACTTCTGCGCGCCAGAATCCCTCACCCCGGGGGAAGTCGAGTGCTTCCATCAAACCCTATGGGTGACACACTTTCTTCTTCGCTATCAGCGAGTACTGTACCCTAGGAGCCAAGTGCACTTCGAGGAAATCTGCGATCAATGCCGTCTGGTCGATTTGGTTGCACTCCCTGTGGCCCAGCGCCCTGAGTCACCAGGTCTCCAGAGCGCCCTCCAACAAAAATGCGTTTAGAGTTTCAAGGTACTCCACTAAATCAGGAAGGAAGCTACCCCCCATGTGAATGTCTGTGGCTGGGGATAGTATGCTTCCCTCCTCTTCAGTCCTATCCGACGGCAGCCCGATTCATTATGCGACATTGATGACATGCCCCAAAGAAGGGTTGCGGTCCACATGGATGACATAGTGGATAGAGAGGATGAACAGAAGTTTCTCGATGGAGACTTACCTTCTGAGGATGAACCACCATTTTTGGACCCATCAGGGGGGATTACTCGTCATCAGAGGAACCTTCTAGGCCTCCCTGCGTCCACCGAGTCGCTGGTACTCATCCGAAATGCCGTTAAGGGTAAAGAGCATGTCGAAACCATTAAGCATTCCGACCCATACGCCTCTGTACAGAAGACGGACGAAGACCCTGAGAAGGCCGCGTTGCGCCAGAAGATTGCTGAGAAGAAGAGGCTGGTTGACGAACTCTTAGCCAAACGTGCTATCGAGAGGTGACCCGACTATGGTGATCCTAAGCTGGGCATCAGGGGCAGGAACAACTCCCCCGGGTGAGATGCCTCCGGGAAACCCTGATCATTCTACTCCTGCAGATAGGGCAGAGGTCAGAACTCATAGAAAGAGGGCGTGATACGTCTCTCCAAAACCTCCTAAATGGTGCAGCAATCTGAGGAATCCAGCCCGGGTTCCCCCAGCCACCCCAAGGGCCATTCTACCAGTCGCTCCATGAGCCATTGATGCCGTTTACCGTGTCGAAGATCCTGGAAACACACTCGTAGTTAGGGATCCCCATCAAGACAGGGAACCCCACCCGGATGATCCTATTACAACACTCATCTCCCACCTCGAGGCGTTGGAAACACAGCAGGTGGCAGTCCCACTAGATGGAATTCCAAATCCCACGTGGGTGGATGATATGCCCACACCCCCGGGTTTTGGGAACCCCAATTTCTCGCCCTTTAACGAGACTGGGGACCCACCGCAGCACTTGGCCCATTTTTCCTCCAGGTGCGGCCCCATGTTGGGGACCTCGGCACAGCAGGAAGACGCCAAGCTCTGATGTTTTGTGCAGACATTGGAGGGCCCTGCATTCGTCTGGTACAACCAGCTCCCTATCGGATCTGTGACCGGCTGGGAGGATCTCCGTCGGCAGTTCTTATACCAGTTCTAATCCCCCACATGAAAGACCAGCATCGTAGACCTCTTCAAGTGGAAACAAAGGCCTGATCAGCGAGTCGTGGACTTCATCGCCTGGTGGAAGGGGCATACATACTCCCTCGACATGCCACTGACTCAGGAGCAATTACTGACAATGTGTGTAGGGAATGTTAAAACAGAACCGGTTCCTTCCCTAATCACCCAGAACTACCCTGGAGGGTTCCATGATTTCTCAGATAAGGCTCAGCGCCTCGAGGAAGCTCTGTAACAGGCCGGTCAGACACGTCTGCTGCCCCCTGTGATCCTAGCCAGGAGGGCTGCCAAAGCCGAACCCGCTGCGGTGGCCCAAATAGAATCCCCTAGGCAGCTAGAATTTCTACCAGTGGCACCAGCCCTGCAACCCTGTAGAGGCCCTCCACCTCAAGCGTAGGCTCCTACCCTATAGTGACCGTCTCAGAACTGACAGGTTCCCCCGTGAAATGCACCACCACCACCTAGGTGGGACAATCAGGCTCCGCCTCCTCAGCAAGCCCCTCCGGCCCCTTATCAGGGCCAGGCTCCCAGGGCCCCCTACCCGGAAAGAAGGCGCCAGACTTACTCGTCCAACGAGAATCAGGTCTCTGGCTACTTCCGAAGTTCTCTAGAGCAAGGGATTTTGCGCTTACCCGAGTTCAGAAGGCCAACAGAGGCGAATCTCACCAATCGCCCCAACTACTTCCCCTATCATCGGATTCTGGGGCACACCCTCAAGTAGTGCTATGTGTTTAAAGACTAGCTTCAAGACTAGGCTAACAACAACATTTCCAGGTTGGGCCCGGCCCCAACACAAGTAGCGGGTGTCTTTGTGAGATCAGAAAGCGGTAGTTATGACGAAGGCGAGTGGAAGCTGGTTCCCAGCTGTGAGTCCCAGAAGTACGATGACTGGATGGCTCATAAAACAGTTGCCTGTTCCCATGGTATCATTCGGGCATGCCTGAATTAGCCGAAACCTTCAGAAGATGCGACCAGTACCTCTGTGTCGTCATCACAACCGACCTCTTCCGAAAAGGGGAAGCAGCGACGACGCAAGAAGAAGCAACGCGCTCCACCACTGCCATCACCATCCTGTACTCTTGGTGATTTCATGCCCCCTGAGATGGGGATTTATCCCAGAATCCACCCAGTGGTGGATGATTCTTCGAGCGACAGTCAGGGGTATGATTTGGTTAATACCGTGGTGCTGGTAAATCCCTATATGACTCCTGATGAGGGGGAACGCCAGGCAAACCTCCCCAAAAGTCCCCAGCCGATGTCAATGTCAGTGGAACCGCAACCACATGGGTCGTCGAGGCACATCAGTGGGCGCTTTCAGTCAAGCCGTGCATGCTTCTGAAACCATACAGTAGGCCCAGCACAGAACTTAGCATGCGCAACCTCATCCAGTACCCTCATATCTACCTCCACCATCGTTTGTGAGACTAGATTAGGCAGAGCTTCTTCATCCATACCACGGTCAGTCTTGCCCGGCTACAGGCCAATCTAAGTTTTCCGGTCCTCATCTGGTAGTTACTCTTCAGGCATCAACTAGCGGGCAGCGGGATGTACCCAGTACCAGCCAGCCTCCGGTCTAGCCGGTAGGGCCCGCTATGCCTCCAACTGCTGAACGGCTTTATGTAAGTAGATGATTGCATGGAATGAAATTATGATGTCCTGAAGCACCTGGCTGACATTCCAGCAAGGCTCTCTATCCTTGAGGCTCTTCTCCTATCATCTGAAATGTGTGAAGAACTTTCCGAGGCCCTAAGGATCCCCCTCCAGTTTGAGACAGAGGTAGAAGATAGAGAAGCCTCCCATGCTGAGGCAATTGAGAACACCGAATGCCAGGAAGTTATCTCATTATATGGTGAAGAAGAAGACCCTCCCATACATGGGCATATTTTCCTGTTGTACGTCACTGTCCAGTTTAATGGCGTGGAATTCTGCCGCTGTCTTGTTGACACGGGCTTTGGGATTAACCTAATCCCGACTCGGACACTGTGAAAGTTGGGTTTGTCTGAGGATGATTTAACTCCCTCCGACCTCAGAATCCAAGGATAAGACAGGACTGAAAAATCCCCAGTCGGCAAGATCCGCTTGGAGACCCAGTTCGGTGGCCTAATTTCCATCACCGAGTTCATGGTTGTCTCCCTGGACACCGCATAAAACGCATTGATGGGCAGGCCATGGCTCCATCTGTATGAAGAGGTCCCTTCATCGTATCACCAATGCCTCATGTACTCCCTCAATGGTTGAGTAGGCATGCTCCAAGGAGATGCATCTCCTTTCGCCTCTTGTAAAGCCCGCTATCTGGACACCGATTATTACAAGAGCAAGGATAAGCAAATCCTAGCAGGTGAGGATGAACCCGCCCTGGTCACAAGTGATCCCTGGGCAGGCCTGGATGACGCCTACATCTTCTTAATCCATCGGTTGGAGGCCACAACCCCCGACATGGGGCAGTGTTTTTTTGTTCCGGGTACAAGAAGAAGGCATGTTCCCATGTCCAAGCCATGGCGGAAAATCACCTCGTACTCTTACACCAACCAGGCTCAGGTGATCCTGGAACCTCCTACCCCTGTGCAGTATCGGAATGTCAGGCTTATAGAAATAGCGGTACGTCATACGTGTCTCTTTCGCTAGGCTAGAATCAACCGACTCAGGCCGACGCGTCACTACTGCTTTGATGTTATCAAATGTGGCCCCTTGGGCTGAAGGCCAGTTGGGATAGGTTCGAATAACTTCATCTATATGGTCTCAGTTGTGCATGGGTCTCCTGATATGATGACCACTGCTGCCCAGGCTGGCACTAGCTTCCCATCAGGGTTTGATAACTCAGAAGCAGCTCCCCCAATGGGAAATCCCTCCACGGGGGGAGAGGAGGATCCGGATGATGCTCCCCCCATCTTTGAAAAAGGCATCTCTACCATGGTTGATGAACTGGTACAGGTGAACTTTGGTAGCGAGGCAGATTCGTGACCCACATTGATCAGTGCAGCCATGCCCCTCGAGGAGCAGCAACAGCACGTGGACATTCTCAAACAGCACCGTGATGTTTTTTCCTAGAGTTACGACGAGATCCCCAGGTATCCATCCAATGACTTGGTCTCCTGAAAAACCATCGCGGGTTTAAGCAGCCTCCCAGAAAGATTCACCCTTCTCACAGTTCCATGGTTGAGGCCGAAGTTGACAAGATTATCAAATCCAGTTTTGTCAAGGAAATCCAGTACCCCAGGTGGCTTGCCAACATTGTGCCAGTCAAGAAGAAGAACGGGAAGATCATATTCTGCATCGACTTCCGCGATCTCAATCACCACTTCCCTAAGGATGATTTTCCCCTCCCTGTGACAAAGCTGTTGATTGATGTCACAGCTGGGTTCCAAGCCTTATCCTTCATGGATGGGTATTTCGGGTACAACCAGATCCAGATGGCCCTCGAGGACGAGAAGTCCACTGCCTTCAGGGCTCCCCAAGGTACTTTTTGTTACCAGGTTATGCCCTTCGTCCTAAAAAATGCAGGTGCCGCCTATCATCAGGCAATGCATCACATATTCAAGTTGATTCTCAGGACGCTAGTGGAATGCTACGTGGATGATCTATTGGTCAAATCTCTCTAGCACCAGGACCATCTCAATCACCTTGAGAAAATGTTCGGCTTCCTCCGTTTCCGCCACTTGAAGATGAACCCGTTAAAGTTTGCCTTCAGGGTCACCTCCGGAAAGTTTCTTGGCTTTGTTGTTAGATACCGAGGCATTGAGATCGACCCAGAGAAGATCAAGGCCATCATCCAAATTCCACCCCCAAGCAATATTCGGGAGCTTTGAGGTCTCCAATGCCACTTATCCTATATACGCTGATTCATTGTGAATCTTCCTGGAAAGTGTAAGCCCTTTTCCCAGCTCAGGAAGAAAGGTGTCGCCTCTGAATGGGATGAAGAGTGTCGGACCGCCTTCGAGGAAATCAAGCAGTATCTTCTCCAACCATCGGTCTTGATGTCACCCGTCTCCGGAAAGCCGCTGGTCCTTTACGTGACCGCCTTGGAACGGTCCCTTGGCGCGCTTCTTGCCCAGAAGAACAACGAGGTTATAGTGAACATCCTCTACTATCTCAGCCGCATGCTCCTTGATACGGAGATCAGATACTCCCTTATCGAAAAGAGCAGCCTTGCGCTAGGGTTCGATATACCGAAGTTGCGGCATTACCTGCAGCACCATGAGGTATAGTTGGTCTCTCGGGTAGACCCACTAAAGTACATCCTAAACCTCCCTATGTTAACTGGCCGACTAGCACAGTGGTTAGTGATCCTCCAGCAGTTCGACATCAGGTTCGTGCATCAGAAGTCCATCAAGGGACAGGTGTTGGCAGACTTCTTAGCTACTCATCCAACCTCCACAGATCAATCCCCGGATCTGGATTTTCCTGATGAGGCAATACTCTCAGTCTATCCTACGGTCTCATGTCGGAAAATGCACTTCGATGGTTCCTCCTGGAGCCCTACCGGTAGGAGGCTCAACGATCCTAAGCTCAACAGAGTGGATTTGGGTATCATCTTCATCACCCCGACGCAAGCCGTCCTGCCATATTCATTCCTGTTGTCAGAAGGCTACACCAACAATGAGGTAGAGTACCAGGCTCTCATCACTGGTCTCGAGCTATCCCTTGAGATCGATGTGCCCCATCTACATGTGAAAGGGGATTCCGAACTGGTCATCAAGAAGGTCAATGACACCTATGTCGTTAGGAATCCGGAGCTTGTGCCATTGCTGGAGTGCACCCTCTATCTAATGGCCTAGTTCTCTTCTCGACCAGAGGTTACCCATGTCCCTCGGTCATAGAACGGTCGAGTAGATGCTTTGGCTGGCTTAGCTGCGTCGCTCGCAGAACCTGAGAAAGATGATTTGATCATACATGTGGCACACCGAAGAGTCATTTCCCCCGTCACCCCAGAGGACAACGACGGCCTGCGGGTAAGTCATCTTACCACCAGACCCTCTACGTCAGGGGTCCCAGGTTCTTCAGACACAGTGGTTGAGGCCACTCCCGACTGGAGAGCACCTTTTGTTGAGTATCTCCAAAATGGTTGCCTCCCGGACAATCGGGCCGAGCGCGAGTGAATTCGACGCCGCTTACTACAATTTACCCTCCAGAGTGGTCCCAGTCTTGAGAGGATCCTCTATAAGTGGAGCTTTGATGGTGCTGTCCTCCATTGAATTCAAGGAGTCGAGATTTCTCAGGTCATGCAAGAGGTTCATGCCGGTTCCTGCGGTGCCCACTAGGCTGGTCCCAAGCTGTCCCATCAGATCCGGTGGTTGGGGTACTTCTAGCCCTCTATGATCCATGATTGTATCGAGTTTTCCAAGAGATGCCACGCGTGCCAAGTTCACACTAATTTCATGCATCGGCCGCCAGAGCCTCTCCACTCCACCAAGTATTCTTGGCCATTTGTGGTGTAGGGACTCGATGTCGTGGGACCATATCCACCGGTGGCAGCTTGCCAGAGTAGGTTCATCCTAACTGCTATGGATTTCTGCCCCAAGTGGGCAGAGACAGTTCCACTCAAAGAGGTCAAGGCCCGTTCCATCGTTGACTTCGTGAGCTCCCATATCATCCACCGGTTTGGAGTCCCTCACACTGTCCTCACCGATAACGACACCAATTTCTGACCATTTGAGCTGAACAAATTGTACACCAAGTCAATATCCGTTCAAACCATACCTCTCGCTATCATGCGCAGGAGAATGGACAGATCGAGGCATTCAACAAAACCCTCTCTAACATTATGTAGAAAATGGTTGGTCAAAATAAGAAAAGTTGGCCAGAAAAGCTCCCCAACGCCCTCTGGGCTTATCGGATGACGACTCTCAATTCCACCCAGGTGACACCATATTCCCTAGTGTATGGGAATGAGGACGTCCTGCCCATCGAGACCTAGCTACCATCGTTACACACTACAGTCTATGAAAAGAAGGCGCCAGATAAGGTGGCTGAAATCTGTCTAACTGAATTGGAAGCACTGGACGAGAATAGGCTTTGTGCCCTACACAATCTGGAAAGACATCAGAATAAGATAGCCAGAGCCTTCAACAAGAAGGTTCGTCTTCGCTCTTTTCTGCAAGGCGACCTATTGTTGGCCCTTCGAGCACCAATGATTCCGGGTACAAAACCACCCAAGCTTGAGCCCAAATGGGAAGGACCTTACGTCATCCATAAGGTTTACCCCAACGGAGCATACTCCTTGGTGACCATATATGGTGAGCGCATAACTCCTCCCACCAATGTCAAGTTCCTCAAGGAGTGCTTTGCCTGAGCCCCTTGGTCCCGGACGACCCTAAACTGCACGTTATGGTCCCGCACAATGCTAAACTGCCCGTTATGGTCCCGCACGACCCTAAACTGCACGTTATGGTCCCCCACGACCCTAAACTGCACGTTATGGTCCCGCACGACCCTAAACTGCAAGTTATGGTCCCGAACGACCCTAAACTACACCTTATGGTACCACACGACCCTAAAATGCATGTTATGGTCCGACACGACCCTAAACTGCACGTTATGGTCCCGCACGACCCTAAACTGCACGTTATGGTCCTGCAGGACCCTAAACTGCACGTTATGGTCCTGCACGACCCTAAACTGCACGTTATGGTCCTCCACGACCTTAAACTACACGTTAATGTTCGGAACGACCCTAAACTCCATGTTAAGGTACCGCACGACCCTAAACTGCACGTTACGGTCTCGCACGACCTTAAACTCCACATTACGGTCCCACACGACCCTAAACTGCACGTTACGGTCCCGGACGACCCTAAACTGCACGTTACGGTCCCGCATGACCCTAAGCTCCACCTTATGGTCCCGCACGACCCTAACCTCTACCTTACAGTCCCGCACGACCCTAAATTGCACGTTACGGTCCCGCAGGACCCTAAACTGCACGTTACGGTCCCCCACGACCCTAAACTACACGTTACGGTCCCGCACAACCCGAAACTCCACGTTACGGCCCCACAAGACCCCAAACTGCATGTTACGGTCTGACACGACCCTAAACTGCACTTATGGTCCCGCACGACCCTAAACTACACTTTACGGTCCCGTAGGACCATAGAATGCACCACCGTTCTGCATGACATTAAAACTGCGATATCGTGTTGCAAGACGATAAACTACAAAATGGTCTGAGCTCTATGACCTTAAACTAAGATCTCCCCCATCCTTACTATAAGACGTTAAACTGCAAGCCAGTCATGCCTTCCTAACCAAGGCTCATTCTCATTCCCTTTGGCTTTTTTAGGCCCCCTAGCCCCCGCCCTTACTATAAAATGTTAAACTACAAGCTGATCAAGACTTCATGACCGAGGCTCAGCCTCAGGCCCCTTGGCCTTCATCGACTCAGGCACTCTTATGGGATCGTACGGTGTTGTGTGGGATTACGTCCTCATTCACATCGGGTTACCCGCCGTACCGTACATGCCCCCAGATGAGACTCATTTCCCATCCAGCACGACGTTAAATTGTGCTTCAAGAACTATGAATGGCTTGATTCACATCCTAATCGGATACATAGGAATTCTTAGACATCTCGTCTTGAGCCCAGCCCCGAGCTCTTCTCTTTTGACTGTCCCCCCTGGGTATAGTTTCCTCAGAGGGTCCTTGCATGATGAGGAGTAGGCTTTCTTAGCCCCGCTCGTACAAGGATTATAATGGTCGCACCATGTTCCCACTCCCATTATTCTATCCTCCCATGTCCTCACTGCATGATGTTAAACTGCATGGCCTTCAAGAACTACGTATGGATTGATTACCATCCTAATGGGATACATAGGAATGCCCAAAAATTTCATCTGTTGGCCCATCCCAAAAGCCAATATATTCCCCTCGGGTTACGACATATGGAAGGATGCACACTTTTGCCCCAACTCACGTCGAGCAATCCTCGACCCGGCTGTACGTCCCCGCCGGAGATGTTTTCCTCTTTCATGGATGGGTAAAGCTATTATTTTCCCACTCCTTGACTGGGATACCATAACTTTCCTCATCCGGAAGGGCCCCTGGATGGTATGGATGCTCTTCCTAAGGGTCCTCTTACCACTTCGGGCCAACACCCTTGAGGATGTCGAGCAACAAGCCGATAAAAGTCCCGCGTTTCGAATGTGGTCAGCGGTCGACGCTCATTTTTTGCTCCCATGTCAGGTCACCATCCCAGATCTTCGGGTCCACCCCAAGATGTCCCAAAAATCGAGTGCAGTTATTTGTTCTGCCCCATCCTGAAGCAACAAACTTCCCTCTGGGTGGTGCCAACGTTCGGGTGCATGGCCCCGATTATTTTATAGGGAGTGTATGACATAGTGGGGGATTACGTACTCATTCACGTTGGGATACTTTCCATGCCGTACGCATTCCCATACTGAGGCCCAGGTTCTTTCCTATAGGACTGTGTGGGGTGGTGCGGGATTACATCCCCATTCACGTCGGGTTACACGCCACGCCGAAAACGTCCTCATTAGGGTATCATTCCCCTGGGTATCTTCTAGAACAACATGTGGCTTGATTCCCATCCTCATGGGATATGTAGGACCACCCGAAACTCTACGCATCGGGCCCAGCCCCATCTTCCGAAAATCTCAGTCCCACCTTGGCCCCTTGGCCTACCCTTCCTGAGCCACTTTGCCGACCCATTAAGGTGGTTCACCGATATGCCTAAGGGTACCCTGGTTTAAGTTACCTAGAATGTCGGATTCTACTCGGACACGTCCGCAGCCACTTTTCAGCCTTTTTTTCTCCCTTTATCAGGGCTTTCATCACCTTTCACACCCAGAGGGACCCCCAAGAACGGCCTGGATACCACGCCCAAGGGATCTCCTACCATTACGGGCCAACATCCCCCAAGGGTTTCAGACAACAAATCAATAAAAATCACGTGTTGTGAATATGGTTTGCGGTCGATGCTCGTTTTTTGTTCCCACCTCCGTCTAACGCGACATGGAGACTGTTTTTCAACCATGGTTAACAGTTTTCCTCCATCGCCACACCAACCCCATTAAGCCCAAAATTTCGGTTACACGATTCACATCTTTCTCCATTCTTATCATGTCCAAGTAGAGTGTTGAAACTCTTAGAACTATTCCTCAGTGCACATCTGCATGTTAGGGGAAAAAAGCAGTGTTAGAGGCGTCCTTAGGGTATCTTCACCGACTTCCCCTCGATGGATGTTTCAGGTATTGCAATAAGGATCTTCCCCCTTATTTCCCGCACCGAGTTTAACTTACGTGGGATTAGGGATCAGGTCGAGGTCTGCGCTTACCTGGAATGTTTCATCCACCCATGGTTCGATCTCTAAGACCATAAACTAAGATCTCCAAAAAACTATGTCTGGATTGATTCCCATCTTCATGGGATACGTAGGTCCGCCCGAACGTCTCGTTTTCGGGTCCAGCGCATTTGGGAGCTAATCTCTCCCCCTTCACCTCTCACCTCTTTGTGGGCCCCTTGGACTGAGGTTCCTCTCTCGGGACTACGTATGGTATAATGTGGGATTATGTCCCCATTTACGTCAATTATGACACATGACACCGTACACATCCCTCGTCTAGAATCGTCTCTACTATGTCTGCACTGCATGACGTTAAAATGCATGCTTGGTCCTACCACATGACCCTAAACTATGACATTATCGTCCTGGCCGCAAGACGAAAAACGGCACTGCATTCTGATGACCTTATTGTAGAGGACATCACATTGGGTATTGGTCATGTTCCATGCCATTTTTCAACTCCTATCATGGATTGATTCTTGTGGCGACACCAGGTCTTGCTACCCTAGGCCTATTGCTTCACAAAAAAACCACTCACCTTAAAGAAAAAACATGATTTATCAAATTCCACTTCTTTTGGTGAAAAGGCCACGCCCGCACTCCCCTTCTTCCGTGGCACTGGTACCTTACCATGCCACCCTTCAAAACTATGTGTAGCATGATCCCCATCCACATGGGGTACGTAGGAATGCTTTTTCACTTTGTTTGAGGCCCAACTCAACTTCAACTCTCGGTCCCTTGACCTAAAATCTCTCTCAAGGGGGGTTGTGCGGTGTGGTATGGGATTATGTCCTCATTCATGTCGGGTTGTTCACCGCACTATACACACCCTCGGTTCCCATCCACATCGGGTTTTAGTAAATACCTGTCACGTGCCTTCTGTGCTTCCTCCCACCCATGGTCTGAATTCTACGACCCTAAACTAAGATCTCCCTATGGGAAATGACTCTGATCCCTCTATCTAATACGTCTCATTGTCTTATTCATATGATTTTTGACAAAGAGCCCGAAGTGTGGGATTTTTATGGTGACATTCCCCTCCTCCCATGACCAAGCTTCGTGAGCTCTCTATTTGGATCCTCATCCTCTTCCACATCCAAAAGGACCCTCGGATGACATGGATGCTAGGATTAAGGGCTCTCCATGGATGTTGGGCCTAAGGTCTCTCCTATCGTTTTGGGTCAACGTCCCAAAGGATCTCTGACGACATTTGCGACATGGTCCCATGTTTAGAACATGGTTAACGACCGAACCTCATTTTTCTATCCCCATTCTAGGCTAACGTGATATGGATGCTGCGTTTCTGCCATAGTTAACAGTTATCCTCTATCATCACGCCTCCGTCATTGTGATATAAATCTTGAGTGTCATGATTCACACATTTCCACTTCCTCATGTTCAACTTGAATTCCAGCATACTCGGCTCCATCTCTCCGCGCATCTAGGTGCGCCACATGGTCATGTTAGTGGCATGGGGCCATTATTCACCGAGCGTCCCTTCACCCTAACCTACCGCTTTCTATGTTAGGAAATTCCCACCACTACTTCTTGTTTCCCACACGGAGCACGACTCACGTGGGATTAGTAGTTTTGGTGGGATGTGCACCAACACAACCATGCTTCTCATCATCCCCTCAGAACTATGTATGGATAAATTCCCATCTTCATGGGGTACGTAGGAACGTCCGACCACTCTGCTTCAAGCCCAACCTTATTCTCCCTCTTGGTCCCTCGACTTGAAGAGTTTCCTCTGGGGGTACGTGGTGTGATTTGGACTTCAAGTCCTCATTCACGTCGGTTTCATAACTACCACAACATATGATCCCTGGTCTCTTCCCTTTCACTCCATGTCCTATCCTATGACGTTAAACTACGGGAGTCCATATGTTCTCAACCCATGACACTACACTGCGGTTCTACCTTGAACAAGATTAGGATGCCCCATGTTAATCATGGGATGCACTAGAGCCTCTTCCAGAGAGAATTTCACCTCTAAGTGTTGGTATATGACTACACCATGCTTCTAGAACTATGTGTGGCTTGATTCCCTTCCTCATGGGATATGTAAAGACACCCTAGTATTTTTCTTAGGGGCCAGCCCGTGGGAATCATTAATCATGTCCTTCCCCTTTCGGGCCCCCTGGTCGGACCCCTCGTAGAGGACCGTGTAACTATGACCCTGCCCTGAACATGTTCAGGATTCCCCAAGATTACATTGGGAAGCGATAGACGCCCTCGCCAGAGAGGCCCTATCTCAAAGAAGGAATTATCCATGATCAAACCTATACGCCCATCGGGCATACTCCCACAGCGGTGGTGTAATTACATGAGTGTTGGATTCTGTTTAGACAAACCATCACTCCATATTCCATGCTTTGTGTGCCCCTTATTTGGACCCTCATCCCCTTTCATGTATGAAGGGAACTCTTAATGGCCTGGTCCCATGCCGCAGCGGCTCACCTACCGTCCTGGGCCAATGTTCCAGAAGACTAGTCATGTTTGGAGGAACCCCCTAACTGTAGGGATGCTCGACCTATAGTCTGCCTGCTATCCTGGGACAACGTCCTAAAGGATTGATCGAAAACATTTGTGACATGGTCCCATGTTTTGAACATGGTCAACGGTTGACCCTCATTTTTTGTCCCCATTTCAGGCTAACACAGTAAGGATACAGTTTTTCCGCCATGGTTAACGATTGTCTTTTATTGTCACGCCACCCCCAAAGTGTTCCGAATCTTGGGTATCGTGATTCAAACTTCCCATTTCCATCTGTTTGGACCTATTTCAGTGCCCCTGGCATTGCACCATTCTTTCATAAGAGCATGATGACAAAACGGTAATTTGGCTGTTCTGAGAACTTCCTTCTCCGGTCAGGTCTCTCCTACTTCCCAGAAATCTAGAGCAGTTATCCAAACCCCGGATGCCCGAGGTCTGGTTTACACTCCTATGTTGGGTGTGACTATGAGGCAACTATCTATTGTTTCTCATATAGGGCCCGACCCACGTGAGCTTAGGGAATTGTCGCTGGACATTCCGCAAACATTGTAAGGATGCAATGAACCGGTGAAAATCGTGGAAATAGTGAATGCTACAGAACTCAAAGAAAGAAGAAAATTGAAGCATGAGAGTACCATTAAATGGTTTGTAATTATTACAGTACCTGAGGGTCAACTCCCCCCATGGAAGGATTGACCCCGTCAAAAGAGCGTTGCAGCTCCGCCTCCCTTCGACTGGTGGCGTCCAGGAATTGCTGCCGTCTTAGCTCCCACTCCTCCTCAGCAGCGATGGGGCGTAGTTCATCAGCCTCATCTCGGGCCCTCTCTATGCCAGCCTGAATTCCATCCATCTCCCTAGAAACACGCTTCAAGCCCTCTTTGGCCTCTTCCATCTGGGCCTTCAATCGCAAGATCAGCTCAGATTGTGCATTGAGAGAGGTAGAGTGTTCGTCCGCCCGCGCCTGCAGCTGTTGGACCTCGTTTTCAGCCTCCTGGAGCTTCATGACATTCATCGCCTTCCTCCACTGCCATCCCACTCTGGGCCCACAATCATACTCCCGGATCTTCTTCGCCATGAGATCTCAGATGAGCGCATGAGGACGTTGGGCATCCACTCCCCCAGCGCACAGTTTTTGCAGCCGCGAGTAAAGTCTGTCCATTTTATTCATCCATAGCACTTGGGGGTGTCCTTGATGAAGCGCGTGATTAGCTTCCATGATCGGCGATAGAATATGTTTTTTTCTTCTTCATCGGAGGCCATCTCGTCCAAGTCCGCGCGATTGACTGGCTCGTATGCAGGATACGTCCGCAGAAAATCATCGGCAGGATCTGCGTTTGGCGTTGAATCCAGCATGACATCTGGCACCGGGATAGGTGTGGCGGGACTTGGGTCGGCCGGTAGATCCTCATCATCGGACTCTACCTCAATAACCTTGGGCACAACCCTGCTGGTGGTCCATCCAATGATAGGGAGTGCTGAAGCTCGGGTTGGTGGGGGAACTATCTCCAAAATCACAGGCATGCCCCTAGGATTGATGCCACCAGACATCCCAAACAACCTTGCCGCAATAGCCCATGACAGTCGGAGAACTGTACGACAGAGAAGGGCATGAACGTTAGCTGTCATGATCAATACATGACAGCAATGAATTCAGTGGAAAAGACTTATAGAGCTCGAACTCCTGGTGCTACTCTGGAGTCGATGCTGACGCAACCCCGAGGTGTGGCACTCCATATACTGTCGAAAGGTCTGGAGATTCTGGAGGAGCCACCTCAGGTACTCTAACCCCGCCAGACATAGAACTGGATGCAACTGCAGGTACATGTTCTAAAGGTCCTGCATCATCACCCGCCAAGGGGCGAGAGTGAGGTCTGCGTACATGTTCCTCTTACATGATTCAGATATTCATAAGAGGCCCATAATGTCCTGAGAGCGGACCTTGAGGAATGAAATTTGTAATGATTCCTCGAGAACCTCCACGAAATTGCCAGAATCTGCGTCTTGATCTCCGACTTCGCCTTCCTCCAACGGGCTAGCTCCGCTGGCCTCGTCCTCCCCAGAGGATTTGTCTGATTCTTCTGGCAGATGGAAGCGCTCCCTCAGATAGGCGGCCGACAGCTATGGGGGAACCGTCCAATCTAGCAGCACCCTTACCCGATCTGTTATCGGACGCGGGGCACCACTGGAATGAACTTAGTCCTCCAAATCATCCAAGTATTGCTCTGCCTCCACCGGAGATGGCGTGAAACCATCCCAGACTGGGCCTATGCCCAGTAACTCCATCCCGAGACGATTCAAGTGTGCCCACATCTCGGGTGGACTGATTAATTTCCAGTTGATGTACCAAATGTCCCAGGCCTCCAGGAAGAAGACATCCTCTGGCATGTCGATGTGGTGCAACCACTTCCTCAGGGCATGAGTGGATATCCTACGAAATCCCCTCGGCGGCCACCCCTCCAGATGGATCTGCTCATTCGGGACTATCGGGTCCACTACCACTTCCGGATCTTCCGCTGCTGCCACACCCTCGGCTGGTGAAGGTCCCGCTGCCACGACAGCCCCACCACCGCGAGAGGCCCTTGTTTCTCTTCTACCCCGACCTCGGGATAGGGGAGGCCCGCCATCACCGGTTCGAATGGTTTGCTGCCTCGGCATCTCCCCCAGATAAGCTGCCTCCCAGCTGATGGCATACTCCTTCATCAATCCGAAAGTGACGGTGAACGGAGTCAATTCAATTCGCATTTTCCCATCTTCTCGTGTGAACATGAGCCACAGCTGCCTCATTACACACGGGTGCTCCTCATAAAGCACCTCCTAGTAGACCTGTGGGGTCAGCTGCTACAGGCACCAGAACTGCCTCGCAAACCGATGCGGGGTGTACAGCACATAGAGCGGCTCACGGTCCACTCGTACTACCAAAACTCCACCTCGAAAGGCCAGGAGATAAGCCCAGTGCTCTTCCGTTCCTTGCCCGCCATCAGTGAGTACCCCCGTCGGCAATGGAAATGGGTGGAAGTTACACACATCCTCCTTCCACACCCGGTTCAGCACCATCGGTACGGTTAATTTGACTGGGAAGATCCCGACTGCGTTCATAATGGAAGGACGGAAGTTTGATCTCGGTGGCGATATAGGGATTGGGTATTCGTAAACCCCCCTGATGTGCACCACAATCCACCCATAAAAAAGGTGGAAGGGCCCACATATCCTTGGTGGCTTCTTTCCCTCGCTAACATGCCGTATCATCCTGTACAATCTGGTGAGCATCAGAATCCCTAGATTGACCCACCTTCCCATGGCCAGCATGGATTCCATGATGAACAAGCTGGGCCACACCCCCATGTTGGTATCCCTCACCAATAGGATCCAACCGCAGATAAGGGCTGTGATGAACGCCTCCAGCCTGACTATCAGCTAATCTTCAGTGATGATACTAAAACCCCATGTCTTCCATTTGTTGTACTCCAAGAGCCACCAATATGAGTGCTCCTTGCCTCATTGATCCCCTTTAGGACAAGTTCGAGGCCTTGGAGGGAACTCTCAATCCTCCGGGAAGTTTAGGAACCGCTTGAACCACTTCTTAAAGTAGACATCTCTCACCCCCTCCTTTTCCTCTCTAGAGACCAGTTCCATCAGTGCCGATGCTAGTCGCGACATCTGCTCTGGATCCTCCCACACGCTCATTACGGGGAGGAACTCATCATACATGGCCCCCAAGATTGGGACCCTCGAGATCTGATGGACATCTCAAAGACTAATTCCAACCTCCCCATGGTGCAGGAGAAAAGTATTGGTCCTAGACGACCATCTGCTCAGCAGCTCTGACATCAGCTGTTTCGGTTGATAAATGTGGAATTGCGAGGCCCATGCCACCTCATACAAACCCACTCTCCTCACCTCGGCCCCAAACTCCTCACATGAGGCACCTACCTAGTAGGCACATGCCCAGTCGTTGGTGAAGTTACCGCCCGGGCACATGTCCCACTCGTCGGACCACCCCTTTTTCGGATCCTATAGAGTTTCCTTCAGTATGGTGCGGTACATGAGAGGGGACGTCTCCGGTTGCAGTAGATCCATGTCGATGTTGTTCAAATTGTTGTATAAAAAGTCGGCGGGGACAGGCGTGAAGTACTCCTGCGCATGACCATTAGCTGCCCTGAACCATTAGCGCTGGCATGGCATGCTCCTGAACCAGTAAGCCGGTTCGTCTCTACTTGCCTCAGGAATGAAGATGTCATCCCCCAGCCCAAAGCCATACAATTCAGCTTCTTTCACAGTGGATAGTTCTTCATACTCTCTGATAGTAGTTATGTCAATGAATTATGGTCCGAGTGGCTTCAGACCAGTTCCCCCAGTCCCAGACTGTTGGCCATCTCATCCCTCCGGGCGGCGTCTGCAAGCACCCTCAACACAGCTTCTTGATGGGCCATTACGGTTTCGGAACTCGAAAAAATTTCGGGTCGGGTCGCGAAGGTTTCTTGCAAAGATTGATAGTGAAGCTCATTCGTGAAACCAAGACGTGGAGCCTGGCCTCAGCTTGCAAGCAGGTGTTCACATGGCACAGTCGTGGAGTCAAAGACTCACGGTTCACCGTGAAGCTCGATTCGCGGTGAGCAGACGCAGAATACGCAGATCTTCGCGAAGTCAAGAGTGTAAAAGGACAAAAGTCATGAGAGGAAAAAAGATAGGTCCACCCCTATTTATAGGTAGTGACCCCGGAGCTTCGCGGCGCGTCCCGCCCGTGTGGCGCATCGCGGCGCGTACAGACCGTGCGGCCACTGGCCGCCTCACGCACGCCCCTCGCAAGCCAGCCCTGTGAAATGTCGATAATTTTGGAGATTTTCCCTCATACATCGACCCCTGATCCCTCCGTGGCTCCAAGTCTAAGGGGGGTTCATTTGTTGGTGCCAAAATATTGGACAAAAAAGGAAGGACAAAAAGAAGCCCGTGCGCTGCCTCACGAAGCTCAGACGCAGAGGGCCCCCGATCAACGAGCCTGCCGCGAAGCCCCAACGTGGTAACGCTCCGCGAACAACTGGACTTTCGTGAGACCATCACGAAGAACCATATTCGGTAATGCTCCATGAACGCCCCTGACGTTTTCGAGCCCGCCACGAAGCAGAGGAGGCGATAACCCTCTACGAACCCTGTTGACGTTTGCGACTCTCCGCGAAGCAACCGCAGCCCCTTCGCACCATGTGAGCTCTGCTTCATGGCGCCCCTTGCCTATAAATACCGGGCTCCCCCTGAGCCCTTGGGAAGGACAATCTGACCTTTAAGATTCTCATCTCCCGAATCACGAAGCACCATTCGCCCCGGGAATCATTAGCTCTGTGTGGTATTTTTTCTTCGCGAGATGCCTTCGCCTTGTCTCGTTTTGAGCCCCTCTTCCGAGAGGGATGCCCTTCACAAAGCCTAAGGGCCTGAGTGAAAGAAGGGGGATTCCCAAGGGAACCCGGGTATCCATGGAGCATTTATGCTTCGCGAAACACCCATCCTGTACAAGTGATCCCCAGGTCAAGGCAGGTTCACCGTACTTTGCGAAGCACACTACTTCACAGCACCTTGCTTCGCGAGGCACCTCCACTTTGCGAGGCAGTGCTCCGCAAACACCCTTCCACGTCACGAAGCACCTCCCACTCAAACTTCTACCCCATTATAAGGCCAAGGCACTCCACTTGGCGAAGCACACTCCTTTTCAAGTGCTCTCTACTATGCAAAGAAGCCGAGCTCCACAAGGTCCCTACCTGTGGACACCTTTTCTTGGAAATTCCTATTCCCATACGGCCCTCCATGCTTGCATGATGTGATTTCAAAGTCCCATTGATGACACTACCCATAGCATTTCTTCGCCTAATTCTTCTTCGTATAGGCATGCTAACGGCTATTTCTTCTTCACATAACCATGCTAATGTGGACCCCTCGATGGTTCGCTCTGCGACCCTCCTTTACCAAGGCCTTCCCGGTATCTTACCTCCCCCAAGGGGAAGTGGGTACCTGTTATGTATGTCCTAGGGGTGTGGAGTAAACCCACTTCATCTGAGCTGCAGGACATTAAACTACCAAGCACCTCATCCTCAACACATGACATTAAACTGTGACCCGACCCCGTGCCTCGCACGTAGGGTGCCCCCAGCTCGGACATTCTTTACGCCGCTCGTCTCCATGGGAATGGAATCACCCAAACATGGGATGATATCCTCCTTATCGGAGTGGTGTATGTCCACAGGAGAAGGGTAACCACCTTGGTGTAATCCCCATATCCCCTCTTGCGAAAGGTATCACCCATGCACCTCCGTACTTCCCCACTACCAAGGCCAGTGGTGGGCACGATAGGTAATGAGGAACCTTCCATCTTTGGTCCCAAATCCCACTCCCGCTATGCTTTTCCGCACTTTGGGACTCCATCCTGGAGTAAGTCCCAACACCATGGGACGCCTAACGCGTAATCCCCTCTTCGGTTCTCAAGGACGCACCCTTCACGACATGATCGTCAGGCCTCTGCTGCCTCTTGTTTCTCACACCGAGCATGACTCACGTGGGCTTAGAGTAAGCATCGACCATGGAAATTCCATCATCCAGCATGGTGTTAAACTGTATGCCCTCGCCCAGCATGACATTAAACTATATACCTCTGTCCCGCATGACTTTAAACTATACATCCATATGAACTATGTGGTCTTTGATCCATGTCAAGGATTGGTACGTAGGAAACCTCATGATGTTCAAGCACACCGCCCATCGTTTATTCACATCCAGGTTCACCCTTGTCCCACATGATGTTAAACTGCATTCTGGTCCAGCTGTAAGCCGTTGTGACCATCCCAAACTATGGGTACATTGATACATGTCAAGGCATGGTATGTAAGAAGCCTCACGAGGTTCAAACCCACCACAAGTGGACCCATGGGTTCACCTTCACGTCGGTTCGCTGACACCCACCATCGCCACTCGAACTACGTGGTCTTTGATCCTTGCCAAGGCATGGTACGTATGAAGCCTCCCTGAGGTTCAATCCCAACAATCATTGGCCCAGACCATCCCCTTGATGGTGTGCCAAGCTCCCCCCCCCCCCATTTCCACTTGAACTATGTGGACTTTGATTCTTTCCAAGGCATGGTACATAGGAAGCCTCACGAGGTTCAAGCCCACCACCCGTTGGTCATTCCAACCCCCCTCTTTACGTCGGTTCACCAACACCTGGGTAGCCTAGTGTGTAAGCCCCACACCATCTGGACCAAGGTCCTCACTCACGTCGGTTCGCCGACACACCATCTTGAACTATGTGGTCTTTGATCCGTGTCAAGTCGTGGTACGTAGGAAGCCTTCCGGAGGTTCAATCCCACCATCCATCTGGACCAAGGTCCTTCTTCACGTCGGTTCTCTGACGCGCCCCTGTCCCGCATGACGTTAAACCGCATCCCAATCCAGCGTAAAGCTGTTGTGACCCTACCATCCAGTTGTTCTGACACCCCTTCGTGTCAGCATAACAACCCTCTACCTGAACTACGCAGAATTTTATCCATGTCAAGGCATGGAACGTAGGAAGCCTCACGAGGTTCAAGCCCACCACCTGGTCGTTTCGACTGCATCCATGCAATTCTCCATCATCCACCCTGATTCTTACTCGGGCCGCCACATCCCGGTGATATCATGCCACCCCATTCCCCTCCACAGCATTTGGGAAGCCGCCCACGGGCTAGCCCCGATATCGGAATTCCCTCAAGGGGGATTCCTCAATCTGATCCACTCCAGCTAGTGTTCTAATCAGGCCGATCCGTCTCCGCTGGATGCTAAACTTGTGGCATACCCTATGTTAAACAAAGGAAGCTGAGGAAAACCTCAGATACATGCTTATGGAATACGATTCTCCGTGCTCGATGTGGGATGCCTCATGCTTCCGCGCCCTTAAGAAGCCCTACAATAAGGGACAAAAGACAGACACGCCAATTCTCCAGCGTTCAGACACGTTACTCATGCCTCGACATGACTACTCCCCCGATTGAAGGTTACTGCCCTGACCATACCCTTTGGAATGTCCTGACAGAAGCAGTGTAATTAACCGGCATCCAGGGAAACATGGCACTGGGAAGATTTTCATGAACAATGTATTAAATCTATGAGGGAGACCCGGACTAGGTGACGAGTTCCGAGGAGGAATCCATGGAAGGAATAACCGACATCCCATCATCCCGGTTTCGATCAAGGAGAAGATTTCCCTGAATAAGGAGTGGATGCCGCCCGCCTTTGGAAAGCAGGAATGCGGGGCAACACAAAATTTGTGCCTATCGCGTCCATCCAGACAGATGCGCACGCCCCGGAGAAAGCGTCAGATACAATCTTATCACATTATGGGTATTATTTTGTATAACATTAATATGACACTACTGGAAATTTTGGCTATATCCATGGTTAGAACCATGGATATAGGCCCAAAAACCATGGCTATAGGTTATATCCACGGTTCCATGAACCGTGGCCGGTATTGGCATGGATATAGGTTAGAGCCTATATCCATGGTTTGAAACCGTTGCTATAAAACGGAGCCTATAGCCACAGTTTGAAACCATGGCTATAGCTCTATAGCCACAGTTCGAACCGTGGCTATATCCCTAAATCCACTGCTCCATCCTTGGCTATAGCCCTATAGCCATGCCAATAAAGGCCACAATTCATAAAACCATGGATATAGAACTATAGCCACAGTTCAAATCGTGGCTATAGGGCTTTAGACACGGTTCAAACCGTGGCTATAGGGATTTAGCCACGGTTTAAAACTGTGGCTATAAGCCTTTCCACTGCATAAAAAAACCCAACACGGTTCACCGTGCTGGCTGTTGGGAGGACAATACCAACTCCCCCTCCCCCCACCACAGCTCCCCACCCTCCACCCTCCACCAGCACCCCAAACCCCCTGCTCTTTCACACATCCCATGCCCCAACCCCTGCACCTTGCACCCCACCCCATGCACCATGCACCCCCCTGCCCCCACCTCACTAAACACCCCCTCCCCCTCCCCCTAGACAAGCCCCCTCCCCACCCTGCACCATCACCCCCACCCCATGCTCCTGAACACCTCCCCTACCCCACCCCCCTGCACCCCACCCCCTGCACCTTGCACCCCACACCTTCCCCCTCCTCACTGCCCACCCCTCCCCCTCCCCCTAGACAACCCCCCTCCCCACCCTGCACCAACACCCCCACCCCCTACTCCTTCACACCTTCCTTGTACCTTGCACCCACCCCTACACCTTGCACCCCACCCCCTACACCTTGATCCCCCTGCCCCCTCCTCACTGCACACCCCTTGTAATGACCCAAAAATTCATTAATAGAAATCCCTCTTGATCCAATTAAATGTCCACTTATGTAAAATGGTTATATAAAATGTAAACTTATTTGGTTTTATATTTTTGTATTTTAAAATACTGCTAAGAATTGTGACCATTTCTAATATAGTCGTTGAACAGTGATCACATGATTAGTATAAATATAAGGCTTTAATTAATCCAATTTACTCAGACAAAGGAAGTGATGGCCTCAACCAGTAGACGTTCCCCATACAAAGCCAATTTGTCGGATCTCGGAAAAGAGTTTGCATCATTGGGCTTTGCTCTTGACCAAGCCCAAGCCAAGCTTCAACAGGTTAAGCTTGAGCGGGACCGCCAACAAGAGAATTGGAAGTTGATAGAGATTACCACCCAAGCAATGTTATCCGAGCCACCCCAAGAGTCTGTCACCGTCGCACACCTTACTCTTCGGTATTATGTAGGTGTTATAAGGGGTTATGTAACAATACCTTAGCACTACGATTATGTGAATTATTTTGTATATAATAATGAATAAACTTTTATTTTACTATTGTTACCTTGTATATAGTTTTTAAGGCATAAATAGTGTTTTTAGTTAATATTCAACTAAGAAATATATTTTGAGGAATTAATGTATTTTTGTATTAAATAAAATTTAAATAAAATATTTTTTTATTATTAAATATAAATGATCTTATAATATTATTAATGCAATTGTAATTTTTATTAAGGTTCGAAAGCCATTTTTGTCAAAACCAGTGAATTTTCGATAAATGTTAGTTTTTATTTTAAAAGTGAAAATTAACATATTTAAAAAATTGTTTAGATAAAATAAATATTATTTCTAGAATCAGGACGTAGAAATTATCCAGTGGGGAATTTTTCATAATTTTATGAGACAGTCAAATTTTTGGGTAAAAATTAAATACCGTTTAAATATATAATGTGTTTTATGACATCGTAATAACCCAATAGTGATGTAATAAAGTACTATAATCTTTATTTTAGGCCAATATATGTTTTACCATTAAAATAATGTGATTTTATGTTTGTTTTCTTATTTTACAAAGCATTAATGGACCCTTCAAGACTTATTAAACATCTTGTCTTTTTAAATTGTTTTCCTTGGGAGTGTGACTCACCTTTACATATTCAACCACATTATTTTAATAAGTTCAGACTTTTGCATTATAAAATTTTGTTTCCAACTTCCCTTTTCGAAAAACCATGGGCGAAAACCATGGGATGGTTTGTGGTTTGGATTAGTTTAATGTAAGGTGTCGCAAACCTAAATAATAAATAATTCCCTCACCTTTTCTATATAAACCCACCCAATATCCAACTTCCTCCTCACTCAAAGCCATTGAAGTTCATAAAACCTCTTACCTACTCTATCTATAATCCTCCCAAGGTTCCCCAAGCTCCGAAGAATCCTCTCTCAAGCCCCTCTCAAGCCTTTGGAAGCACACTTCCAAGTAAGGATTTTTTCTTCCTTTCTCTTTTTTGTCCAATATTAATTAAATTGTTATGCCCTTTTAATTTCAATTATAATTGATGTGGTATGGTTTTTCACCTCCCCCATACTTCCCTATTTATGTTTGAATTATGGGAGACCCATTTCTCTCTCATTAAATGCCTCCCATGTACACCCGTTACTATGTCAAAATTCCGAAAGGAATTTCTCTCTACTCTTTTACATTCAAGAAATTATTTTGTATCATGACTATAAATTATAATAAAATTATTGCAACTGGAATCTATATGAACTCCTTACTGTCCATTTCATTTACTTATGATGAGACACCCCTTTCTCTCTCATCAAGCATTTTTTATGAATTCTTACGTCACACCGTTAAGCTGCCAAAATTGCACCGATTTTTCCAAGACAATGTAATTGTGAAGTGAATACCATGCCCATTTATCTGTCAAGGGTATTGACCTTTATGAACATTTAATTATTTATTATAAAGTTTCATATATGAATTCCACATTCCTTTATAATGGAATAAATGACTATGTTTTATGAATCCCTGTTATATGATCCTTGTGGCACACTTATGAATGAAATGAAATGTTTAAGAAGGGTACGCCCTTATAGAGCTCCAATGCATTGGGTGAAGTATAGTGTCATGATAAGTCATGTGAAATGGGTGTTTAATCATGATAATTCAAGTGCATCAAGGTTTTACTCATGCTTCATGTCCAATGAGGATTTACTCATGCTCCATGTGCAATGAGCCTTGGCTCAGGCTAATTCCATGTTAAGTGTTGTTGCCACGTTTCTGTGTTATGATTATCATGCTTTATCATAACTTTCTGTTAATGATTCTCTTGTTCTCTATTGATATTCCAATTATCTAACATGTATTTTATTTCCCGTGTTATTCCATGATTATTCCCTTACTGGGCTTTATAGCTCACCCTTTTCTTATGCATGTCCTCAGGTTATCCCATGAAATGCTAAGTACGTGGGAATGTAGTAGTCATGTAAAGGAAGTTTTAAATAAAGATGATGTATCTCATGTTTTAAGTTGTTATGTAATGATCCTAATCCCAAAATACACTAGGCCTTTCGATCTTATTTGTTGTATTATGTTAATTTTATGTAATAAATCATGTTTAAGTGTGTAATAAAGATCAGGGTTGTCATAGTTGGTATCAGAGGATAAGTTTAGATATTTTTGGGATTAGGATTAGAAAACCCTTGTGAAGCCTTAGAGACAAGACTAAGTATAATAAAAACATCCCTAAGTTTTTTTGAGTATTGAGTAAGTGGTTTATCAAGAAAATACATCCCTGCATGGATACGGGCAGGTAGAGGCGGCTCTGGCACAGATGTATCCTATAGGTAAAACCCAAAAACACTGCTTTGAGATAGCTTCGAAAGGTAACTAGTGCACGACAATAGGACTTGCTGCACTCTTGGTTATGACACTCCTGAGGGATATGCTTTGGTAAATTCACATGCTTATTATGAACCGATATTATTGGAAAAAAATTCCCAAAGAATATATGTTAGAAATTAGATCATGGATAACATAGACTGAATCCAATAGATTCATATGTTTAGGAAAAAAATTTATTTATAATTCATTAGTTTTGTACTTGGATTACCCTTAATGTGTTACCCATTACTTTCCTTTTATTCCAGCCAATGACTAGTAATAGGAGGACTCGGGCTAACAACCGGTGTGAAGATCAACGTGATGAATGTACTAATGAGATGCCCAATCCAATGAAAGTAGGAATCATGAACATTGTCACACTTTTCTTTCAGAAAACTCAAGATTTTAATAGAAACATGGGTCAAGAAGAATTTCCAACCCCCCCTAAGAAAGAACAAGTCACTATCGAGGGATTCATGAGACAAAGGCCTTCTACTTTTAATGGATCATCTGATCCCTCAATCGCTGAAAAATGGATCAACTCCAATGAAAAGATCTTCTCCATATTTCAATGTTCTGAACAAGAGAAGGTTCTCCTAGATGCTTCTTGTATGGAGGGTGAAGCTGATCAATGGTGGATGTTGATCAAAAATACAAATCCTGAGGAGGAGATCAAGGCGTTGGAATGGAAGGATTTACAGAAGATGTTTTTCAATAAATATTTTACGTACATCCTCCGGCTAAAGATGGAAAGGGACTTCCTTTCCCTCAAGAAAAAAGAAGGCGAATCTGTTAGAGCATACGAGGAAAACATCACAAGGCTTGCACGATACCCTTCCAACTTTGTCTTTACCCCTGAATGCAAGGTTGTCCGATTCTTTGGTGGGCTTAAACCTAGCCTGCGGAAAGAACTGGAAATCCGTGACTTCGACAGCTATAATGAAATTGTCTGATGTGCCCTCAAGGTCGAAATGGAGATCAGAGAATCACATGGGAATCATGGGGATAAGAAGCGTAAGGTGGACTTCAATACTGGCAGTCCGATGGATAAATCTAACGGTGCTAAAAAGATACAACACCCCACTTTCCAAAGGTGTACAAAGAAGCACCCTAGAAATTTCCTGAAGGGGACAAGGAAATGCTTTAAGTGTGGAAGAGAAGGGAACCTAGCTGTTAACTATCGACAAGAAAATCCCACAGTTGCGAAAAAGGAGAGGAACGCTCCATTAGAACCTAAACACATTTTTCGTTGCTAAAACTTCAAAGAACTAGGGAATCTTGCAAATCAATTCCCTAAGCCAATGGTTTTCAGAGGAAACCAAAAACCTCCAAGGTAGCAAGGGCGAGATTTTTTCATCACTACTGCCAAAGTGAACCCTGACAACGAAGTGGTGATAGGTATGCTAGTTATTCATTCATGAATAACGAACATAATTTTTTATTCAGGTTCTATGAATTATTTTATATCTCAAAAGTTTTATATAACAATCCCAGCACCACTACAAATCATGGAAGTGACGATGTCGGTGAGTACAGAAAATGGGGCGATCATTGCAACCCATGAATATAACTCCCCCCCTGTCATAATCTGTGGATTGAACTTCTCATAGAACCTTATCACACTCCTTATGGTGGAATTTGATGCAATTTTTGGCATGGATTGGCTTTCCTTATATAGACCCGACCTAAATTGTCATGAGAGGGAAATCACTCTCCATGTGGAGAATCGAGCCCCCGATTCTTTACAAGTTTAAAGAGAAAAATGAATCTTCTTTAGCTCCATCATCTAAAGCGTAGATATTACTGCCCTATGAGAACTCATATTTGGATCAGATGATTGAGTCTAAGGAGGAAACCATCCTTGAAGACATTCCTATTGTGAGGGAATTTGTTGACGTGTTTCCCGAGGAATTTACTGGTCTTCCTTCTAGAAGAGATGTTGAATTCTCAATTAAACTTATACCAGGGGAGTTTCCAATATCCAAAACACTATATAGAATGGTTTTTGTGGATCTTGAAGTGCTGAAGAAACAACTACAGAAGAATATAAGTAAAGGTTTTATACGCCCAAGTGTGTCACCATGGGGTGCACCAGTCCTCTTCGTCAATAAGAAGGATGGGTCAATGTGCCTTTGCATCGATTACTGTGAGCTCAACAAAATCACGATAAAGAACAAGTATCATCTCCAATGAATTGATGACTTGTTCGATCAGCTTCGTGGAGAACAATACTTCTCCAAGGATGATTTGCGGTTGGGATATTATCAAGTAAGGGTGAAGAAAGAAGATATCCCCAAGACTACTTTTCGTATAAGATACGGGCACTATGAATTCATAATAATGCCTTTCAGACTAACTAATGCTCCAGAAATATTCATGGACTCGATAAATAGAGTCTATAGAGATTACCTCAACAAATTTTTGGTAGTCTCTATAGATGATATTATGATATACTCAAACACCAAAGAGGATCATGAGGAGAATCTAAGAACTATACTAGAGACCTTGTGGAAGGAGAAGCTATATGAAAACTACATCAAGTGTGAGTTCTGGTTGAACGAGGTCTCATTCTTAGACTATATCATCACAAGCAATGGGATATCTGTGGATCCCTCCAAAATAGATTCAATCGAGGGATGGATGAGGCCAACATCGGTAACGGATATCCATAGCTTCTTGGGGTTAGCTGGATATTATTGATGATTTGTGAGAAATTTATCACGATTGTCCAACCCTCTTACCAAGGTAACTCAGAAGGGAGTAAAGATTTCTTGGAGTAATTAATGCGAAGAATGCTTCAAAAAGTTGAAAAGGAGGCTTATCACTGTGCCCGTTCTCACTTTACCCACAAGTGGAGAACCTTTTTCGGTATTCAGTGTTGCCTCGAAGAAGGTCCTAGGATGTCTGTTGATGCAAAATGACAAAGTCATTGCGTATGAATCAAGGTAATTGAAAGTTCATGAACAAAACTATCCAACACATGACCTCGAGTTGGCTGTAGTGATCTTCGGTTTGAAAATTTTGCGGCATTATCTCTTTGGGGAGAAGTGTAAAATATATACGGACCAAAAAAGCCTCATGTATATATTCACATAGAAAGATTTGAACATGCGCCAATGAAGATGGTTAGAGCTGATCAAAGACTATGATTAATCAATCCATTACCACCCTGGGAAAGTGAACAAGGTGGTGGATGCTCTAAGTAGAAAAGGCGAAACAATTATTTCATTGATGAGAATTGAAAAGGATCCAATCTTATTATATTTAATGAGGATAGACATGAGAATCATAAAGAAGGTAACATCATCAATCCTTTCACAAATGATTGCTCAACCATCACTTTTGGAAAGGATAAAAGATGCTCAAAACGATGATGTGGGAATTTAGGAAAAAGTGGAAGCTATTAGAAAAGGGAAATCCTCGGAGTTTAATGTTAATGATCAAGGAATTGTGAGATTTTGGAAAGTACTATGTGTTCCATCAAGTCTGGAGCTGAAGAAGGAACTTTTGGATGATTCACATACTTCAAATTTCTCTATTCACCCAGGAAACACAAAGATGTATCGAGATCTCCAAGAGAATTATTGCTTTGATAATATGAATAAAGAGATCTTTGAATATACATCAACGTGCCTGGTGTGTCATCAAGTGAAGGCAGCGAGGCATAAGTCTAAGGGGATTATGCAACCATTATCCATACCATAATGGAAATGGGAGAACATCACCATGGACTTTGTCACTGGAATTCCGAAGACATCCAAAGGAAACAATGAAATCTGGGTTGTTGTGGATCATCTTACAAATTCTACAAACTTCATTTCTATTTAGGAGGATTTCTCATTGGATCAACTGGAACAGATATATATCAGGGAATTGGAAAGTCTGCATGGAGTACTACTATCTATTGTGTCTTATCGAGATCCAAGATTCACCTCTAAGTTTTGAAAGAGTCTTTAACATGATTTGAATATTGAACTAAACTTCAGTATGGCCTATCATCCTCAAACTGATGTACAATCCAAGAAAACAATTCAAACACTTGAGGACATGTTGAGAGTGTGCTCAATGGACTTTAAAAGAGGATGGGATCAACATCTTCCTCTGGTTGAGTTCTCTTATAATAAATGTTTCCACTCGAGCATCCAAATGGCACCATATGAATCCCTTTAGGGGAAAAGTTGTATAACACCGGCGTGTTGGGATGAGGTCAATGCGTATAAGATGCTTGGACCAGAAATGGTCGAAGAAATGGTGGAGAAGGTGAAAACCATTCAATAGCATATCAAGACAGCCCATAGTCGACAGAAGAGTTATGCCGATATCCGTTGACGAGATCTTGAGTTTAAAGTTGGAGACATGGTATTTCTATGCATATATCTATGGAATATTTTCATGAGGTTTGTAAAGAAAGGGAAGTTAAGTCCAAGGTACATCGGCCCCTTCGAGACTCTTGATCGTGTCGGGGATGTGGCCTATCGACTAGCACTTCCACCGACCATGGACAAAGTACATGATGTCATTCATGTATCCCTCTTAAGGAAGTACATACCATATCCTTCACATGTAATCTCTTCATAGGTGGTAGAGTTAGAGGATGGTCTTTCTTATGAGGAGCAACCGGTGAAAATATTAGATCATAGAGAAAACGTTCTACAAAATAAGACAATGCCCCTCGTCAAGGTGTTGTGGCGAAACCACAAGTTTGAGGAAGCAACATGGGAATTAGAAAAAGTGATGAGGAAGATTTACCGACATTTATTTTAGTGTGGGAAAAGGAAATTTCGAGGGAAAAATTTCTTAAGGGGGGAATATTGTAACGACCCAAACTTTCACTAATGGAAATCCCCCTTGATTTAATTAAATTTCCCTGTATTTAAAATTTTTATATAAAATGTAAACTTATTTGGTTTTATGTTTTTGGAGTTTAAAATACTATTATGAATTGTGATCATTGCTAATATAGTCGTTGAACAGTGATCACATGATTAGTATAAATATAGGGCTTTAATGAATCCAATTTACTCAGACAAAGGAAGTGATGGCCATATCCAGTAGACGTTCCCCATAAAAAGCCCATTTGTCAGATCTCAGAAAAGAGGTGGCATCATTGGGCTTCACTCTTGACCAGGCCCAAGATGAGCTTCAACATGTTAAGCTCGAGCAGGACTGCCTATGAGAGAAGTAGAAGTTGATAGAGATTACCACCCGAGCAATGTTATCCGAGCCACCCCAAGAGTCTGTCACCATAGCACACCTTACTCCTCGGTATTATGTAGGTGTTATAAGGGGTTATGTAACAAGACCTTAGCACTATGATTATGTGCATTATTTTTTATATAATAATTAATATACTTTTATTTTATTATTGTTACCTTCTAAATAGATTTTAAATCATAAATATTGATTTTAGTTAATATTCAACTAAGATATCTATTTTGATGAATTAATGGATTTTTGTACTAAATAATATTTTAATAAAATATTATTATTATTATTAAATTAATTTTATTAAATATAATTGATCGTATAATTTAATGAATGCAATTGTAATTTTTATTAAGGTTCGAAAGCCATTTTTGTCAAAACCCGTGAATTTTCGATAAATGTCAGTTTTTATTTCAAAAGTAAAAATTAAAATATTTATAAAATTATTAAGATAGAATAAATATTATTTCTGGAATCAGGACGTTGAAATTATCCAAAGGTGAATTTTTCAGAATTTTATGAGAGAGTCAAATTTTTGGGTAAAAATTAAATACCGTTTAAATATATAATGTCTTTTATGACATCATAATGACCCAATAATTATGTAATAAAATACTATAAGATTTATGTTCGTCCAATATATGTTTTACCATTAAAATAATGTGATTTTGGGTTTTTTTTACTTATTTTACAAAGCATTAATGGACCCTTGAAGACTTATTAAACATCTTGTCTTTTTAAATTGTTTTCCTTAGGAGTGTGACTCACCTCCACATAAGAAACCCCATTATTTTAAGAAGTTCGGACTTTGGACTTATAAAATTTTGTTTTCCCCTTCCCTTTTTCAAAAACCATGGGCAAAAACCATGGGCTGGTTTGTGGTTTCGATTAGTTTTATGTGAGGTGTCCCAAACCTAAATAATAAAGAATTCCCTCACCTTTCTTATATAAACCCACCCAAGCTCCCACTTCCTCCTCACTCAAAGCCTTTGGAGTTCGTCCAACCTCTGCCCTACTCTCTCTATAATCCTACCAAGGTTCCCCAAGCTCCCAAGAATCCTCTCTCAATCCCCTCTCAAGCATTTGGAAGCACACTTCCATGTAATTGTTTTTTTTCTTCCTTTCTCATTTTTGTCCAATATTCATTAAATTGTTATTACCTTTTAATTTCAATTATAAATGTTGGGTTATGGTTTCTCACCTCCCCCATACTGCCCTATTTATGTTTGAATGATGGGATACCCCTTTCTCTCTCATTAAATGCCTCCCATGTACACCTGTTACATTGTCGAAATTCTGAAAGGAATTTCTCTCTCCTATTTTACATTCAAGAAATTGTTTTCTATCATGACTCTAAATTCTATTAAAATTATTGGTACATGTATCTATGTGAACCTTTATTATCCATTTCATGTAAATATGATGAGACACCCCTTTCTCTCCCATGAACCATTTTTATGAATTCTTACATCACGCTGTTACGCTGTCAAAATTGCACTGATTTTTCCAATCCAATGTCATTATGTAGTGAATACCATGCCCATTTCTCTATCAAGGGTATTCACCTTTATACACATTTACTTATTGATTATAAAGTTTCATGTATGAATTATACATTCCTTTATCATGGAATAAATGACTATGTTTTATGAATACCTCTTATATGATCCATGTGGCACACTTATGCATGAAATGAAATGTTAAATAAGGGTGCGCCCTTATAGCGCTCCAATGCATTGGGTGAAGTATAGTATCATGATATGTCATGTGCAATGGGTGTTTACTCAAGCTAATCCAAGTTCAACTAGGTTTTACTCATGCTTCATGTGCAATGAGGATTTACTCATGCTCCATGTGCAATGAGCCTTAGCTCATGCTAATTCTATGTTAAGTGTTGTTGCCACATTTCCATGTTAGATTATCATGATTTATCATTCCTTTATGTTCATTCTTTTCTTGTTCTATATTGATATTCCTATTAACTAACATGTATTGTATTCCTCATGTTATTCCATGATTATTACCTTACTGGGATTTATATCTCACCCTTTTCTTATGCATGTCCTCAGGTTATCCCATGCAATGCTAAGTACGAGGGAATGTAGTGGTCATGTAAAGGAAGTTTTAAATAAAGATGTTGTATCTCATGTTTTAAGTTTTTATGTAATGATCCCAATCCCCAAAGAAACTAGAACATTCGATATTCTATGTTGAATCAAGTGAATTTTAAGTAATAAACCATGTTTTAGTGTGTAATAAATATTAGGGTTGTCATACCCCCCCTCCCCCCTGCACCAGCACCCCCACCCCTTTCTCCTGCACACCTACCCTGCCCCATCCCCTGCAACTTGCACCCTTGCCCCTTCCTCACTGCACACCCCCTCCTCTTGGAAACCCCCCCACTCTAGATAGCCTCCTCCCCCTAGACAATCCCCCCCATTCCTACACACCCCCTCCTCAATAGACCCCCCCCCAAACAACCCCCCACCCTACACCCCCCAACCTAACCAACACACCAGTCAATTGAATTGTGAAAACCAAAAACATGCTAATATGGCTATGATACAAATATTTCCTGTCAATTTAACTACACTAATAAAAAACATGCTAATATGATTAGAACTAAATCAAACATCATCAAGCCAAATTGAGTAGAGTGGAACCAAACAAAATGGGTTTGAAAAAGATGAAACTGAACCAAACTAAAGATAATGTAACCAAACTGACTCAAACCAATCAAAACTGACTTCAATAAAATGTAATTGAGCAAGAAAAAAATGAAACTAATGAAACATACTTCGTTGAATATAAAATTAATTTAATTTAACTGAATATCCCCAAATTGAAAAAAATGAACCTATTACAATTGACATAAACCAAAAAAAATGAACCCAATAAAAAATAACCTAGAAAACCTAACCTGAACCAAACTGAACAAAGGATATAAGGCTTGTGATGAAATTTTAGAAGGACTAATGCCTACAGGTTTATATGATTTCCCAGTCATGTGGTGCTTCACTATCCTCAATGAGATTCAAAACACACTACAAACAGATAAGGAACCCAAAAACCACGAAAACCCTAATTAAAATTGAGACAAAGAATAAAAATGGAAGAAACCTTAACTGAATCTGATAGTGAACTGTACAGCTTGCACCATGTACTCCACAACAACCTGCACCTGGTTAATCATACATGAGTTCCCATCATCCATATGTTAAGGTACCTACACCTCATCTATAAGTTAAACATTCCCAACGTACATGATATTATGTACCTCATTGTCGGAACACATGGACATAAAAAAAGTACATTAATGAAAACTAAATCATGCAATGTCCAACATCCTGTATAACACCCTGTACAATACCCTGCACAACACCCTGCACTGCACCCTGCACTGCACTGCCTGCACTACACTGCCTGCACTGCACCCTCCACTGCCAGCACCCTACACCCTGCACACTATACTGCATTGAACTTCACTGCACTGCACTGCCTGCACCCTACACCCCTGTTAGTCCCCCCTATGCATTTTACCCTCCCCTGCCTTCCCCCCTGCCAGCCCCCTACCACCCCACCCACCCCCTGCCACCCCTATCCATTCCCCCCCTCCATTCCCCCAATGACATCCCCCCCAGACCCTGGACACCCCACCCTACCCCCTTCCTTCACCATGCACCCCCTTCCCCTGCCCATTCCCCCCTCCATTCCCCATGCCATCCCCCAACCCCTACCAGTCCCCCCTGCCCTGTAAATTACCCCCTCCAGTCCCCCCCTCTAGACCCTAGACATCCCCACTCCCCACTCCAGACCCTTGACACCCCCACCCTACCCATTTCCCCTCAAGTCCCCCACTACCATCCCCCCCCCCCACTTCCACCCCCACCCAGAACAGACCCATTTCCAGCCCCCCCCCCCACCAGACCCTGAACAGAATAGTTGGAATAAAATATGGGTATACATGAATGTATGTTACTATGAATTACAAAAAAATAATCGCTATTGCTTATAATCCAAAAAAATGACTCCTCGGTTAAGAAAAAAGAAATTCTCATAGTGGATACATACCTTAAAACAACTGAAACACATAACATGATGATTTTGCATCGTAATAAATCAAGCAGTTAGTGAATGGAACACTTTTATAGCTCCTCTTGCGCAGCCCTTGAGTCTCTACATGAGCTCATTTCATATTCTCAGTTCCCTAATCTTCTCATTTGATCTATTATGGGCTACCAGGTCTTCAACATAATGTAAAGGCACACCCCATCCAAAATCTGTGCACCTTTCAACAAAAGGAAGATGACGGATGGGATCATGGGGTGACATATGAAGGAAAAAAACTAAAGAAAACAATTTTTATGAAACTTTCATCAGCACATAAACATGAAAAATTATAAACGTACCAGCCACTCAAGATTTTAGTTCCAATAACAGGGTTAAATCCTTTTTTTGGTGAAATGTTATCATAGTAGAAACCATTACAGGTGTTAATATGTAGTCAAATAAAAGAAAAAACTTAGGGAAATAGCATAATAAGAAACACATTTCTCATCAAAATCAAAATCACTAGAACACTAGCAATGGGATAGGGGGCATCATCTTGCACGCACATAACCCAACGGACTCTAGTTATCAGTGGCCAGTGGTTCCTCTTTTTTTTCTTCCCTTCTTCTCAGGGATGAAGAAAAATGAATTTTGAGGTCTAAAATTGATACATATGGAGTTCCTCCATCAATTGAAGTAAATGATGCTCTGATCTCTAGACAAATTGTTGGTGTCATGGATGGTCATCGAATGGACCTTACTAATTCATTACTATATTTCCAATTCTCTTGAGCAGCTTCATCTAACACAGGCAAGGTATGATATAATTCAGATTCTTTCTTAGGTGAACCTAATAAATTTAAACTAAGAACTTTCTAAATGTAACATTTCATGACCACAATATTGCATTGAATTTCCTCCATACAACACTTCTCTCTAGGCTTAAGTTTTCTACAAAGAGATCAATAGTCAGCCTGAGAAGAAAAATATAATTTCTTTCTTTATTCCTACTGAAATACAAGTGGAAAATTACATGTCCACCACAACTAAATTGGAATTTTATCTCTTCAATTCTGCTACCACTCCACCACAAGGCAGTTATGATATTGACATTTATATGCAACCAGACGGTCAGAAAAACTGAATAAGAACAAACGATCAATTCAAACTACATAATTCATGACACTTTCCTTGTTTGTATCATAAACATAGGTTTTTCACATTTGTTTGGGGAAATGTTATCATATTAGAACCCATTATTGGTGTTAATCTGTAGTCAGATAAAAAACATAGTGAAGAATCCCAATAGGAAACACATTTTCTTTTCAGAATCAAAGTCACTGGAACACTACCGATGGTAATAGGGGATTCATCTTACATGGTATATGATACAAAGGACTCCAGTTTTCAGTGGCCAGTGATTTGTCTTATTTTTCTCCATTAATCTCAAGGATGAAAAAATGAATATTCAGGGTCTAAACTTGATACAGATGGAGTTCCTACATCAGTTGTAGTAAATGATTCCCCCATCTCGAGACCACTTTTTGGAGTCACGACTGGTCCTCAAATGGACTTTGTTGATTCATTACTATCTTTAGAATTATCTTCAGTGGCTTCATCTACCACATGAAAGGTATAGGTTACATCTGATTCTTTTTTTGGTGAACCTAATAAATTTAAATGCATAACTTTCAGCTAGGAACATTTCAAGACCACAATATTTCATTGACGTTCCTCCATAAAATACTTTTATTCAGGAATTAGTTTTCTACAAAGTGATCAAAATATGTGTTGGGAAGAAATAATAATTAATTTCTTTGTTCCTACTGAAATACAAGAGGAACATTACTTGTCCATCACAAAACAATTGGAATTTTCCCTCTTGGATCTTGTAGCCACAGTACCACAAGGTGATGAAAATATTGTAATGATATTTACATTTATCTACAGTCATGAAGCTGTAGGATCACCTGTGAGAAGATTCTGTGATATTAGATTTACTGTCTGAAGTTGAGCCTGAATGAATCCTCCAATGGCCACCTGTGTAGTCACAAAAAAATACAAGGAATCTCTATAAATTTTTTCCTATTAAGACATGTGAATTAACTAGTATCTTAGTAAATTCCATACTATCAATTCCAAAAAATGACTAATAGTGTTGATCACAAAGACAAAAAAGGTAGTTGAGGGTAAAAAAGGTACTAATAATGTATAGAGAACGTTCCAAACCAACAGTAGAATAAGTAATGGTAATCATACCAGAACATTGAGTTGGGGAAACTATAAGCAGTATTATGAAATACCCATCTGAACAAAATGGGCCAAATCCCATATAAGAGCCACCTTAGGGATTTCATAGGATGCCTTCACCATGAAAAAAACCTTCTCATCCCACACCCACCCTCTTCTCCACCTTCAAATTTACTCCTCCCAACCCATCATCATCCAACAAAATGATTAAGAATTTAAGAGACCTCCATTATCAACCGGTCAAGATGTCCCCTCCCTTCACACCACCACGTCATTTGAAAGAAAGGTAGTGCTCATTCACATTATCGTTATAGTTGTGGCACTTTTTCACAATGCTATTTGAAATCGCACACCTCTAGCTTTGGGATTCTATAACTGCAAGATCTTCATGAATCATTTGAATTTCTAAAGATAAAGCCACTTTCAAACTCACTTTAATAATCTACCCTACCCAAGAATCCTACATGACATTTAAATAAATGTTCTTAGTGTGTGACATGAATCATTGACCAGATTTTCAAATGGTTTGCTTCTAAAAAAGTATAAAAAATAGATCCAGAACCTGATACAGAATATAATGGATTTAGTATTTTCCAAGAATTCTCTTGGTGATGACTCATAATAAAGATATGTCTTTCTGCAAGAAGTAAATGCAAGAAGAAACAAATCCAGCAGTAGTTTTTATAATTTTAACAACACCAGAAACACCTTGATACTTAAAATCAGTGGGTCGACATTGGATTTGGATGCAGAGTGAAGAAACCCCTTATGTGCCAATAAAATGTTCAGTGAATCAGATCAGGAAAACAGAATGAAGATGCGACAGAAACCATGGCTCCAATTCCTTACGAAACCCAATTAAAATCTAGACGATCTTGAAACCATCAAACATCAATGGTATTGACAAGAAGAAAAAGTATAGTATGTAAAATAAGATCACAATAAAAGAACATGATTAAACCCAAACAACAAGGAAACACTGACAACCATCGTCTCTTCTTCATCATGGTTAGACCCTAAGTAAGAAGTATGGTGCTGATATAAACTTAGTAGCTATAGGCGGAGATAGAGTAGGATGAGTTGGTGTAGGCACAGGCAGGGGAGGCAGAGTAGGTGGGGGTGAAGTAGGAAGGAGCGGAGTAGGTGGAGGTGCAGGAGCTGGAGGCGGAGCCGGTGGAAGCGGAGAAGGCATCAACAGAGGAGAAGGAGTTGGAAGAGCTGGATCTAAACATGTAATGAAAAGGGATTGTCACAAAGTAAGTTGATGAATAACATTCAAGCATGAAATGGGCTGTATAATCACCGTTCGTTTAAGATGTTGAATATGTTTATCTTCCAAATGTTGAGACTACTCAAGGTTTATACATTTAACAGATGATTATATGTAAGATTAATTTCTGCATGCTCAAGGGTGCGGGAACCTAGGTGGAGCAGAGGACCCAGACATGGAAGAGCCAAAGACGGAGTCTTCAGTTACGGGGAAGGTGTATGTTGAGGAGCCAAAGTCGGAGGAGACGAAGGTGGAGGATATGAAGGAGGAGCCAAAGGTGGAGGAGCTGAAGGAAGATCACACGTAGGTGGAGTCGCGACTGGGGAGGGAATTTAGGGAGGGTAGTAGGAGAGGGGATTTGGGGATGGGAGCGAAAGAGCAGATTTGTGGAGGGGTGCAGGAACCTTAGAGCGGGGAGAGTAGAATCGGAGAAGGGAGGTAGTAGTCGTTGTAAATCCCAATCGGGGGTGGGATAACATGATTTTTTTTTCAGGTTTGGAGGGATGGATACAGAATATGGGCTGACATGGATGCATAGGGAGTTGACACGTGGTGGAAAAAAAGCCTTCTTTAGTAAATATATAAATATAAAATTTCAATATCAATATCATAATAATAAAGAGAACTATTTGATAAAATTAAATGTATAAACCGAGAATAAAATTTACATCTGAAATGTAACTCAATATTAGCATCACTAGAACCATCATGACCCTCATTATCTCCAATAGAAACACCAACATCATTATCACCTCCTCTCATAAAGCACTACAAAAATATAAAGAACCCAAAAATCACAAAATCCCTAATTAAAATTTGTCCAAAGAATAAAAATGAAATAAATCTTACCCAAATCCAATGTTGAACTCACTGTCATCAATGGTGGTGGATAGAACCAGCCTCATCATAAGAATCCACCTGTAAGGAAATAGTGGGAAAATAAATGAGATATAAAAACTTCTTATATATATGTGATCAGTGATGATAAATGATGCATGAACCCATTAACATTATAGATTCTATAATTTGTTTCTATTATTACCACAATATTATCATTTAGTCACTCCCAAAGGACATATAATTTATGGTGGTCATTTCAACACAAAGAATCTACAAACACACGCATTTTTCATCATAATATCAATAATCCTTACATCAGTACATGCATAAACAATATAAATAACACAACCATGAAGCATACCCCACCCCCACCTGCACCCCCACTGCCCCTAGCACCATCCCCCTAGCAGCAGCCCCCCTTCACCACTCCCCCAACACCCCAATACCCCCTCCAGCACCATCCCCCATCACCCTGGCACCCCCTCACACCGCACCCACTGCACCGCCCCCTGCACCGCCCCCTACACCTCCCCCAACCCCCACCTACACCTCCACTGCCCCCCACCTACGCCTCCACTGCCCCAGCCCTAAGACACCCCAACACACCCCACCCCACTACACCACTTCACCTCTCCCCATAGCCCCTCCCCATCCCTCAGCGCCCCCCCCCCCCCCCACCTGCGCCCCCACTGCCCCCCACTGCCCCCCCCCCCCCCCCCCCGCACCACCCCAACCCCCCCAGCACCCCCTCCTTCACTAATATTACTCTTATTCTTCTAGGATATCTTTGGTATTATTTATAATACCATTATTTAGAAGTCAATATTACTCTTCTTCTTCTTGTATATCTTTAATTAAATGAATTCTATGATTCCTTTTCTGAATTGATTCCATTTGTTACTTTAGATCACTTCCATCGGTCATGACATTAATGGCCAATTTTTAATGGTCCACGATATGGACTATTCTTACATAGTGTAGGTAGTTCATCTCTATTTCAACATCCTATTCATTTCCATCAATCATGATGTTATTATGTCAACATTCACTATACTTCTCTCCAAATGTCTAGTATCACTATTATTGAAAAATAAATCACCTTATGTTTCTATTGTATGTAGTATATCTAGTTTTTCTTGATTTCTATTTTTTGACAACAATAATATGAACTTGATATTTATTTATAGATCTAAGTATTTTATTCATGATCATAGCCAAATTGGATGATATGGATGAATTCTCATTATTTAATCACACCCATATTTGTATAGAATTTGTTTTTAAACCATGGGTAATAGATAAAAATGCATGAGTAACAACAGATTTATCAGGATAGTCTGTTACATTCCTCCATGGGCTTATAGTGAAAATATTAGTGGATCAATTAAAGTTATTTTGACACAATTATGTGTCTTTTTGTTAGTAATATTATCATCATTAGTTTGTGTGGTAGCTACTATTATTTTTATAAAAACATGTAATGATTTAACTTGGGTGACTTATTGATTTATCAATTTCACCTCTTACTCCAATCATGATAGATTTAGATAATACATATCATATTCAAGAGATTTTAACATTTCTTCATATCCCTTTTGTAACTTCAGAATCAGATATGCATACACTTTATTAGCCTTTATAAGAGAACTATATAGTTCTTTAATACTATTATCTTTAACATCCAACTATAAATATTTGACATCCATAGAGGTTCAATATAGTTTTACTAGTGGAAAGACCACTTCTACAATAACAACCTCTTAAAAAACTCTCATTTTATATTATTATTCATTTATAGACAATTCTCCATTGAAAAGTGATAGAAATGTCTCCTTAGCTTCAATAAACACTATGATGGTGATACATTTACTTACCTTATTAGATACTTTATATTTCATTGAATTAGAATCTAAATATAACTAGGATTTATAATATTGTATCCCCCTTGGGAAATTCCATCTTAGTGGTGACTTGGTCATTATAGCACTTGCCTACTTGGGAAATTCCATCTCACAAGTCTAACTGCACTTAACGGGTGTTCTGGTTCAAACAACCATTTTAATAAAAAGAGGGAAACCCCCTACAGGGATATAAAAAGGGTCAAGTACGATGTGTGATTTACGACTAACAATGACATCAAGTATAAGGAAAACTTCAATGAAATAATTTCAAGCAAGGTATACCACTATGAGTTTTCGCAGACAGCACACCTCCGTTAGAGGGGTTTTATTACAAAACCATGACCTGGTTATCAAAAAAAACAATTATGTTAACTAACACTTATTTAAGAATTGAAATTTAATATAAACAAGAATAATTAAGAAGGAAACTAAATTCAATTTAAAACATTCTTTAATTAAAGAGGCTAGGAGAGGGACCCTACCTCATATGAACCAAGCCACACTCGGTGCTTGACACTTTTATCAGCGACAACTCTAAGCGGCTTCATCCATCCTTCAGGAATATGCACCTTTACATATACATAAGGACGCTTTAACCCCTATGTATGTGTCTGCATGGCCTTGAAAAAACACAAGAGTATCCTTATATATATGATCACATGCATAAACCCGTTATCACCCACACACGTATGCATTTTCCATATATACACATAAGCAAACCTAGCCCCTTATATGTAATCACACTGCCATGAGCAGATATACATATAACAGGAGAACTTATTATATATATTCTTACCTATGCATACGCGGTGAGTCTCCTTTTGACTCTGGTTGCCGCAAAACACACGAACGGGTCCCAAGAGACTTCAACAAAATTCCAGTGATATGATGAATCATCATTAATTGAACCTAAAAATTGAAGTGGGAGGAACATGATTACTAGGAAAGGCAATCTATCATATTAAATTACAAATCCCTACTCTCATGTTATAATCCATCTCACCTCACAAGTCTTCACCCAAACTATTTACAATAATACCCATTGAGAATCTCCTACATTGTCCCACATATATAATTGCATCATAAGGGAATTCTCTCATCAGTCACTGTGGCACCGTTTTTCCGCTTGGTTGAGACACTACTAGAAAAGATGGGAATCCTAGATGCTAGCCTCTTCCTGGGAAAAACAGGAAGATGGTGGATCCTGACACTCCAGACACACGGGGAGGTGAAAATCTCCTGGTTGGACTTCAAGAACCTCTTCAGGGCGGAGTTTGTACTAGCAACTTTATGATTACTGCATATTTAGGAGATACTTCACTTACAACAGGGTAGCCTGACAGTGGCCCAGTACTCAGAGAGATTCATTGACCTCTCTCACTGCTCCACCAACATGGTACATGACCCTTTCTTCAGAGCAAATACCTTTGAGTAGGTTCTCCAACGGGAGATCAGAGCATCGATGAAATCGCTAAACATCCCGATGCAGGCTGAAGTGCTAGATATAACACTTTTGGTGGAGAGATTCCTTTTCCGAGAATGCACCAACAATGATAATTACCAGCGAACGACATGCAACTGAGTCATATGTAGTAGACAGTAGGCAGATGACGCAAAGGCCCAAATGGGCCAGACCTTCCGGAGGATGACCCCAGGACATAGGGTCGGAGGTGCGGAGCTTGCGAGGAAGAGGAGGTCATCTGAGGACTAGAGTCTATTACTCTTATGGAGGATGGGGGAACATGGATCTTGAATGACTGACTCCCTTCATGGGAAATCATCAGATAGTCGAGGGACCCCCAAGTTAGCGATAGAGGTTTGAGCGAGGAGGTCCACAGGGTGGAGAATGTAGAAGAGGATCAGGTCGTGCATCAGGAGGTGGGCGAAAATTTGAGATTCTAACGCCACCACCCCCAAGTGGTCCACCCCGACTATAGGGATTAGGTGGACATAGATGATCTAAACTATAGGCAGTTGAGGCCTATGTCCACGAAAATCTAGAGATGATTCAAGGTACGATCTATGTATACTCTTTTGGAACCGAGCATGCAGCGGAAGCCCCAAACATGTAGGGTTTTAAAATTTTTCCACTGAAGATCGACATAAAATTTTCGATGTCGATGAACAGAAGCCCGGTCTCAGTAGAGGACCACATGTGAAGGATTTTAAGCACAAAAAATAAACCGTAAAGGACGTCATTTAATTCCAAATCCATGAACAACGTCTGCTCATCATTGGCGATTGATGCTTGAGGAATTGGGCATCCAACTCCTCTAGATTGTCCACACACACTTCATGAAATCTACAGGAGCACCGTTCGTCATAATCTGGGTGCTAGTGTGGAATTTCAACAATGCCTTTGACACTCAAAATATCACTACATTGCTTCGCAAGTGATGCTTGAGAGATTTCTTGATCCATGATCCTTGGATCCAAAGACTCTCTATCTAGATCATGGGAGAGAATAGAATAGATAGAAGCACCATGAATAGTATATAGAAATATCCTATCCTCTTATATTTATAATGCTTAATTAAAAAACCCATTACAACCTCCCCGACCCCAAATACTTAACGCACTATCAACAAAATTTTATGACTACTAAACTAATTCATAAATATTATTATCATTTACTTGTAATATATTAAAATATATTAGTCGATAATAATTGAGTCATTAACTCGACTCATCACTCCCATAAATATTAATTGAACCTTGAATAATTTAATATTCATCAATTAATATTTTTCATGTATTTAGTTAAAACTTGTAAATACATTTAATAAATAAATTTAATGCTCATTATTCTAAACTTGAATAATATGAATTTATTTATTTCATTGGTGATCATTTTTCCTTGGAGAAATCTCGGACCCTAGTGGTGGGTTCCACTATGTCCAAAACTCATATTCAACTGAATATGGAAGATTCTAGAATAAGCTATTGTGTGTGACCCTCTAGGCCTTTATCTCGATAGTAGTGAATAGTATTCATAGACCAAGAGAGGGATCTAGCAACCCATCATGGATCTTGAAGAGATAAGGATTATCACAAAAATGACAACCAACCTACAAACACATATTGTGTAATATAATCTATTTGTCAGCAATATCTCATAAAACGACAACCAAACCAACTTCATATCTTTCCAATGAATCTTATATTGAGTAACATTTTACACTGAAGGTACCACCCACTTGTATAATAAGTGAAAACTATTCAAACTAGTTAAACCCACTCCCCTGAAAACCTAAATGCTAAAGCATGGACACCTAATCTTGATTACTAATCCAATAACCCTTTATCATTTTTGAACTCCTACAATTCTAGTACTTAATTGTATAACCATAAGTAGATGTGAATGCCATATGATTTTGTTCCCCATGGATAATTCCTACTACCACTTTTTCACATTAAAACTATCCCATCATTCAGGGAATGAAATTCTGATGAGCATAATTTTGACGGATGAACTTCCAGTAAAATAAAATATAATTCACCTCCCAATAGATTGTGTGTGATTATGACAATGGTTCTAGAAAAATTAAAATAAAATAAAAAGAAGATAGTTTCTATTACTTAAAGTGTCAGAAAAAACCTATATAATATTTATTATATATCTTATTTGTGGCATTATACTTAACTGAACAACACGGGTATGAGTGATTTTGAAAAATAAAATGGGTTTCAATTTTTTAAGGTGTCAATAATAACTTATTATATGTTTACCCGGATAAATTATTAGTGTAATTATACCTAAAAAAACCATGGTTATTTCCTAGTCAATAATAATTTACATATGGTGATGTCATATATATATATATATATTCAAATGTATGAGATTTTGATCTTCAAGGGGGTAGTCTAGTGTACAGATTCCTAGTGAGGATCAGTACCATATAGTGGGTAGTTGTACTGATTATGAGATGCTTGATGTATGGTTGTATATATATATATATATATGAGAAACCTAAAGTGGGTGTATTTGTATATGAGATTATTTGTAATATTTAGATGGGGCATGGATGATTGTTCATGAGTTATGTAATATGTGGATATAACTTTTGTTCTATGTGAGAGATCCTAGTGATGTGGAGATGTGGCTTGAGATATTGGTGAACTAACTGTTACGATTGACTAATAGAGTATTTTCCTACTATTGTTGGAGATGGATTGTGATATATGAGGAAATCCTATGAGATAGGGGTTATCCTAGGCCTATGAGTTCCTTTATAGAAGGGTGTAATGGGTGATTGAATTCTATTTTAAATGGATAAAAAATAGGTGTTGTTTAGTATGTGGTATAGGCATGGAGATTGATCAAATAGTATAGAATTGTGATAGAATGAGTAGTGATTCTAATGGGATAATTCTGGTATTAATGAGAAGCAAGCCTGTTTCTTTAGGTGATTGATCTTAATTTTGATGATGTGTGACTCATGAGAGTGTGATTTTGGTCATGGATCAGGTAACACCGGAGTGTAAACCTTATGGTTTTAGATGATACCATGGTTAATAATGGATGGGAACCTTTGAGAGGGTTCCTAGAGGTTCACTCTACCTAGGAATATGAGAGTTATTGTTGAAATTGATTTTAGGAAAAGCCTTGAAACATAAGAGATAGTACGCACTGGTTATGCATGGTGCCTATTTGGTGCGTATATCATTTTACAGTCATGTACAGGTTGAAGACTGACAAATTTTATGAGATATCTATCGGTATAAGGCCTAAGGTTTTTGTCATAATGAGATTTTACTTATATGATATATTGTGACATCAGGTATGGTGGGAGTTCCATGGTATGGTTGATCCATGATTGGTCCTTGATAGGTGTTATGAGGGATGAGATGAGCGTTGATCAAAAGGAGAAACATGTGTGTAATGCTAGATTTTATTAACCATTTTTCTCAAGGAGTTGTGTATGGGAAGGGATATAGTAGGAAGCACACCATTGTATATTAGAGGGTTTGACCCTCATTGTGGATAATTTTTGGTGATCATTGGAGATGATGTTCCCAGGGATATTAGGATGGGTAGTGATTGATTTTTTTGGCACTCACATATGAGTATGATGACCATGTTTAGTCATAAATTATTTTAATGGATGGGGTGTGAGTTATAGTGATGGGTTGCTTTGGTTTAGTAAGGAAATAATAAGGATCATTATATATTAGTGAGCATTAAATTGGTCATAGATGTATGAAACTCATGTTGGTAGGTTTTTGGATGTGGTGATACCAGTTGGTATGCAGTAGAGATAGAGCAAGGATTCCAATGAGTTAGTGGATATGATTTTATCTGGTTAGTAAATACTAGAATTGTGATTCATATGTAGTTTTAGATGGGGTCTAGATGTTAGTATTGGGACCAGGTTGAAGTTGATGTCATCTGAGAGTGAGTTAGATCATAAGTATGTCAGTGCTCATATGGATAGTATGATAGATAGTGTGTGTATTTAGATGAAATCAAAATGCATCTAAGGATTTGTGACATCATGATTAGGAGAAGTGATAATGAATCAAATATTGAGATCGATCATTTTTGTGAAATTTTGTCTAGAGGAGGACTGAGCAATGTTTTTTCATGAAATTGGATGTAGTGAGGTGGAAACTAGATCGAGCATGTCAATGGAGCACATAAAATACATTTTTTTGTGGAAATTCCTATGGAGGGGAGAACCATGAAATAGAATTCACCATTATGAGTGGAGACTTATTTTAGCGAGCACAATATAATTGGGGATGAATTTACTGAAGATAATTTAGTGTCTTGGGATAGAAAAGTTCCTTCGTGTGTTGACTTAGTGTTGCTGATGGTGTTGAGAAGGTATCATAGATCTTGATGAATAATACTATTTAGTTGTTTGAGTTGTGTAGAAAATCTATTTCAGTATTTAGGGATAGAAAATAGTGAGTTAGTGGTGAATTGAAAACAAATTTTTCTTAATATATGTAGTTAAAGTACCACTAATAGTTCTCATGAATGAGATATTCTATGGTGGGGAGGTTGTAAAAACCCTTATTTTTATGACTAATAAAATTTAGAGGAGATTTTAATTTTTTCCCATGGAAGGGGATGTTTTGATAATTGAGACTCATATTATTATTCCAAGGGTTATAAAATATTAAGGAGATGTTTTTGGATATGGGTTAAGGCTCATGAGGTGTTTTGAGTTCTCAAGTGAATGTCAGAGTGGGAATAAGGTGAACGCATTATTATTTTTACTACAGAAAGATTTTCACAATGTAAAAATTGTACGTCACTCTCTAAGGAGTGGTTAGTAAATGGGTCATACATATTCATGTTATTCATGGTCTTATATGTGTTTCATTGGAGTAACTAATTTCATGTAAGAGTCAGGTAATTTTAAAATTTATAGGTGAAGACAAGGGGTTTTTCAATAACTAGTTGGTGTTATGGAATGGTGGGTTTTTTGGGGATTTTTTTAAGGGAAAGGCCCTAAAAATGGGTTCCATGCCATGACATAGAGGATTCATATTGTGATGGTGAACCTAATAAATAGGGTCGAGGACCCATACATATGGGTCTGAGGACCCTTACTTTTTCCTTCACATTTTTCATATACAGGTATAGTTATTCTATTACCCTTAGTTCATGTTGTGATTTCCTATAATGATGGGTGTCATAGATGGGGGAATGGAATATTATGAGGTTGTGAGGTCATGATTTGGAGGCTTAATCCTCATCTATGAAGGATGTATCATGACGTGACTTAGAGGGGTCATGTCGTGATGGAGATGGTGAGGGGGAAGGGCTATCTCTATAGAGACAGTCACTTAATGAACTATAGGGGTCACTCTATGATGGTATTTGGATATGGTACAAGCCATTGTCCTGGGAAAATTTCCACCTGATTCTTAGAGTACACACTATGATAGAGAAAAATAGGGGTGTTGGGCCCTCTGCATGTGGGGAGTCCCATCATGACCTTGAGGGATCACACCATGACCTGACCTCTTTCATATATTTTTAAATAGGGTAGAACAATAATTTTAGGGTTGGATCCTTAAATTTAAGGGTAAAATGGGGTGCTATAGAGTTCTATTTTTTTACCATATCTCCCAATTTTTCGTTCCCCATTTAACCCCTTGTAGTGGGAGAATATTTTGATGATTCCACATTGATTCCAAGTATGATTTCTTCTATTCATCCTTAGATTTATTGTTTGCCTTTGATATCCATGGATTTTTGTGTCTTTGGGTTAGAGATTTGATAATGATTCCACCAAATCATAGTGAAATTGAGAGAGAATAATGGGGATTATTCATGTGAAGGATATAAGATATCTTTAAAGGATGAACACACATCTTTTCTTTCCATTTTTCAAGAGGTATGTCACTAACCTTATTTGTTTAGGGTTTTTAATTTAATTTTATAGAATTTGTGAGTGACCAAGTTCTATATGAGAGGGATTTAATTTATTGGTGTACAAGGAGTATGACATAGGAAATTGTTTCCTTTTTTCTCATTGTTTGGGCACTGTGATGATTCTTAGTGAGTTTTTAGGTGATTATGACTCCTCGGTTTAAATTGAATAATGATTTATAAATTTAAATAATTAATTATTTGTAGGATAAGGAATTATATAAGATCTTAGGTGATGAAATGATTTTAGAAATGGAATGGATGGCCTTGGTTGAGGATGTGTGGGGCATCACAAGGATGACAACTCTGTGTTTGAGGTAGGTGATTCTTGGACATCTCCCAAAGGTTTAGGCATGTTGTAATTGGCATGTGATATATGGTGTCACCAATTTTTTGTGGTTAATATTATATTTAAAATGAAACATTTCCCTTAAAATTAATATATAGATTATGGAAGTGTAAAGGGCCATGATGGATACTTGAACAATAGAGCAAGATCTTGGCCGCTGATGGATGAGGTCTTGATTGTTTTCCATGAGATACATGAGCCCTAGAGTGGTATAAATGTGATTGATGAAACTTAGTAAACCTCATGAGATATTTAGTTAGTCATATTCATATGGGAGAGGGTTATTTTAACATTATGACATTATTTTTTAAATATAATAAAATGTTTAATTTTTTATTCCACACACAATACTGAGCTTAAACCAAACTATAATATACTATTAAAATATTATTATTTGAATATGACCATTACAACCCAGCTGTTTTTTGTAGGGTATAAATTAGAGTAAATGTTTTATGATATATATATATATATATATATATATCTTTTTTCTTTAATAAAATGTACTAATTAATTTAGAGGAAACAATAACTCATTTTTTAGTAAGATCTTATAAGATTAAATAAGATATTTTTGAGAAAACTGGTTTATATGCTTAAATAATTTTTATTAAAATAAATTAATTTAATCAAAATAGGAGAATTATTTTAATGTAATTTATTGATAATATATTTAATAAAATTATTTAACATTCATCTAATGGTGTTTACTAGAAAATTAATTAGAATAATTTCATTTTATACTTAAAAAATTCATTTTCGTCACAAATGAGATTTATTACATTTTGTGCGTGGATATTATGATTAATTTATACAAATTTTAGAAATTTAATTTTATAAAATGTAATTTTATTCTAAATTATAATATTAAAATAATATTAAGATATTTTTTTATTTATATTAATATAATGGTTTTTTATTGGATAGTGAATAATACTGATTTTACTAAAGCTATCATTTGTTTTCCTTAAATAAAGTAATTTTAAAATACATTAAATTTTGTATTTAGTTTTAAATTATCAAAATATCCCTTTTATTTAAAAAATTATAATTAATTCCATAGGAATTGACATTATATTTGATTTTGGTAAAAGTTAATTTGCTGACTTAAAAATGTTGTTTTTGGAAAAACTACTTTTCATTTCATTTTGTGTTGTTATATTGAAATTAATTTTTAAAACTTATAAAAATTGAATCGTTAAAAATATATTATATATGTGGAATAATTATGTATAAATTTACCAACGATTACATTTTTTTTCATTATGAATAGTTACCTTGGTAAAAATGTTGTCACCACGGTAAAAAGGGTTAAATCGGTTAATAATTTTTAGAACTAAGTGACACGATCACAAAATATTATCTTTATCCTAATTAGATGATATGATTTCAAAAAAAATCTTATTATCTTTGAAAATATGTCAATTTTCTTCCATTTTTCTTAGATAATAACCTTAATATTATTTTGAGTTGATATTAATTACATAATGTCACTCCCTCTATCTCTCACTTATTATGTTTTCATAATATAGGTATAGATAAAAATGATATAGGAATGAATATAGAAGATAATATTTATGAATAATAAACTTTATTTTATTTATTAATCTTTTTTAAATTTTTAGTGATGACATAATTGCGTTGAATGATTACCCAATTCCAACAAAACGCTTGTGCAGGACTTAGAAAAATAAACTAAATTATCTGTAAAAACTTTAAAAGTAATATTATTTAAATAAATTATGGAATTACATGAATTTATTTGATAATTATAATTTATAAGTGACAATGATAGAGTTTAGATTCTAATTCCATTATTTTCTTTATGTATTTAAAATCAAACTTTGTGAATAATATCTAAAATGAATTTAAATGGTATTTAATAATTAAGAATTAGTTTTAAATCATTATAAAATCATAAAAATAATATAATAATTTTTTTTCCAGATTTTATAAGATATCATGAATAGTTTAATTATGTGACACTTGAAATGTAATGCCTTGACCCCAGAAATCCTAGCGCATGTGTAATGCTACCATTACATTGGCATAAGATACAAGTAAATCACATCCCCAAGGACCGAACAATTTAGCAGTCTTTATAAACTAGATACATACAGGAGTCTTGTATTACAAATGAATAAAAATTAAAACATAAATTTTTTCTAGGATAATAACATTATTCCATCTTGCATATCCTTGTATATATTTCTTAGCACACTTCAAGAAATCCTATGGAAAGGAAACATAATAATAGTGATCTCAAATGATCAGTAAGGGTAAGTACAGTGTAATAAATAATGAATTAATGATAATAATAAATATAGAAAGGTAAATAACTGAGGACACATTCCATGTAATCAATAACTGAGAGGTAAGTGATAAAATAATATAGAAAGGTGAATAACTGAAAACACATGCCATTAAAATAAATAGATAAGGCATAATCCATAAAAAATGGTAAGAAACTGAAAACACATTTAATTTAATCAATAAAATAAGAATAAAAAGCATCCATATACATTTTGATAATGAGAATATCAGGGATAAAAAATTAAAAGTCAAAATGAATTCAATGATTCATGTCTTAGGAATATGAAATCCTATACCATCAGGACCTTTCACAAGATAGTTTAATACAATAGGTAGAAACCTATATAACTTTTAAAACTAATTTTTCTCATCATAACTTGTCAATGCATCAAGGGGCTATATAAAGTCTGGGCCCCGCCCTTCATTTTCTGTCTAAAGCATTCCTTATATTAAGTAGTCGATTAAAAAATAATAATATTCATGATCAAATATCCATATTAAGTAAATGATATAGATTTTTCAATAATTACATAGTTAATAAAATAAATATAAAAGTGAACACCATATGTAAAAATGGTAAAGGGTTTAAGAAATAAACATATCCATGATAAATGATATTGATAATTATGGGAAATTCAATGTTGAATGATCATAGGGAATTGAATATTTCACAGGTACTTATCAAAGGAATCAAGGAATTGAATGCTAATACTATCCTTATGAGAATCAATTATAAACCATATAGTGGAAAAATAAGGATGATATCAATATAATATATCCCAAGTGGAGTAAAATAAAGGGTTTTTGGCATTAATGAGACATAAGAAGAACTTAAAAAACAGTCATGAGGAAAATATCCCTTTGTTTTGAAAAACCATTTGAAAAACCTTTTCTTTGAAAATAACATTTAAATGCATATTTTTTCTTATAAAAAATGATAATTTCTTTGATAAATCATTTTAAATGGTTAAAAAATTTATTTTTTTATAAAACATTGTTTTTAGAAGAAAACAGGTTCTCCAAATAAAGAGAGAAATGGAGTCTGGATTTCTTAAAAATAATTTATAAAAACTTTTGAGTAGAATAGAGTAGAAAAATGGTACTATTAAATAAAATAGGTCATGAATAAAAATAGTATAATAAAATTAAAGGGTTTATTTAACAATGATCCAATAATTTCCTCTACGGGAAATTCAAGTGTAATAATACCTAATAAAATGAGATTGTGAAGTAAACCCTTGAAAAGATCATAATGTTTATGTGAGAATAAAAAAAATACATTATGTGTGTCAAATTTAAATCAATATAAAATAATAGGGAATAAAAAATAGATAGTAAAAAAGTTATTACACACATAATCTTAGAATATTAATGACAACAAGGAGGCAATATAACCCAAAGAAAATAAATTGGGTTATGAAATTATTTTCCACTTGGTAACGCTTACTTAAAATACCATTTGATGAAATAATTAAATTTGAAAATAAAAATATTAGGAATAATTAATTAATCATGATATTATATGTAAAATTGTTAATATGTATGAAATATATAAGAAATTAGGTGCATAACAATAAAGCATGTCACAAAGAATGCAGATTGAGATGAAGTCCCTTACTATTTGGTAACTTTAGAATTATAATCCCCGTGAAAGAAATAATTTAAAATGAAAAATTAAATAAAATGATGATAAAATAATTCACGATATAATATATAAAAATTTACAATATATACCCCATGCAAAATAAGTAAGTGGTGAATATGATATTTATCTCACATATGTAAAAAGTTAGATGAAAATCTCTTACTGTGTGTTTCCGTTCATGTGAACGTCCTTTATAATAATATATAATGGTTATATAAATGTTAATAACTTATTATAGAACCATATTAATGTGTATAATATCATAAATTATCTTATTATAATACCTTATTACCGGTCTGTTAACAATATTTCATTATTTTCAATATTTCAAGTGTTAATTGTGTAGCTTTTCGAGTATGTTTTGACTTGTTACTTGTTGTTCCTATTACTTATATCATTATTTTTTCATATCCAGAATGTAAAACATGATTTAATTATAATATATATTCATTATTTATATATTTATAATAATCCATAATATTTGGAGATAGGAAATGAAATACAGTATTCATGGAGACGGTATGCCGTAAGTATGCATAAACGCTATTTTTATTTTATTACCGTAATTAAAAGAATGAAAGGTAAATGATATTTATATACATATGTGTGTGTGTGTGTATTATAATTATAGTATCATATTTATGTCATATATGTCATATATTTTTAATAAAACCATCCTTTATATGTTCCATTTATAGTGTGAATGAATCAGATCACTTTAAGGAGGTGGTAGTTCACACTTCCACTGATGATGTTACCGCATTTATAAAAAATTGAAATCATAAGGGTATGTGTTATTTAAAAATTAAAAAATCATAAATAAATTATAAATATAATTTATATTCTATTTAAACAACATTTCCATCAGAATTCTCATCCCTGAGAGGTGTTAAAGGAAAAACAACGACATTTTTTTGTGAGGCGGTAGTTCTCCGTACACATAAACGGTATGTTTGTTACCCATTAGTTGAAAGTGTGTGTAATTTTAGGTCAAAACCGTAGAATAAAAACATCTCATTATATATATAATACTTTTTTATTATATAATCATCGAATAAGAAGCTCTGAGGGGGTGGAGAATGAAAATAAAGCGAAAGAGCTTGAGGAAGGATGTTACCACGTATTCGGGTAACTCCTTTTGGTTTGTACCAAAGGGATTCATTGTATAGATTTATTCCCAAATAGAAGAATGTAGGATGAGTTTTGGTATTTTTAGGAGATTTTTGGGAATATATTTGTTGAGAAAAAGTGTGTTGAGAGGTTTTTGGAAGAGAGATGGGTGAGTGCCTTTTTATAGCGGAGGAGGAGTGACATTCTTATAAATTTTTAGAAAGAGAATTTCACCGATTTTTTTACTATGAAAAGTGGATAAAATAATGAAAACAATTATATGAAAGAATATATAGGGTCTAAATATAACCATAAAATAGAAGTTTATCAAGTTTTTAGGTCATTTTGGCCCTTAAGATTAATGTTTAGTCCCTTGTTAAGCTAATTTTCTCTTATTCATTGTAATTAATTTTAATCACTTTCACTAATATTTTTGTTAAAAAAACAAGATAAAATTATTATAAATTATAAATTATTCTGATTAAAAATATTAAATCCATTTTCCAAATTCCAAACATAGAAGGGGAAAAAATTAATTTAAATTTAATCCCGTAGACGGGATGACAAAGAAGGTTTTTAAAGTAAAATGCTCAAAATTTTGGTAAGTTTCTATAGCCAATTTCACAGTGTAATTTATTCCAAAGAATTAATTGGATTAATTAATGTATAATTGATTTAATATAACATTAATAACAATTAATAATATAATTTAAACTTATAAATAAATAAGATAAAAAAGTAGTTTTGAATTAAAATTTAGTATTTTTCATTATTCACCAAAAATGAAACTTTATTGGGAAATAAAAAAAATTAAACCTAACCTAAATTTTATGTTTATATTTAGAAAATTAAGTTAATTTTCAAATATAGAATTTATAAAATTTCTAAAAATTGGATTTTAAATAGGTTCATCATTAAAAGGTGATAAAAGTGTCCTTAAAAAATTATTGATTTTTGTGCAAAATATTGAGTTTTCTCTTATATTATGACTATAAAATCTATTGGATTAATGTAAAAAATATTTTATTGAATAATATATATATATATCATTAATATCACTCACTAATTGTAATTAATTTAATTTATTAGGATAAAATATCTATATGGGCATAAAAAAGGTTTTCTTTAAAAAAAACATTCCCTTTATATTCCATTGGTTCTTATATTCATTTTTAATTAATTTGTAACCAATGAATTCATTTTATATTTTTTTAAACCATATATTTTCATAAGTTTGTCAATAATATTCATAACTTTTAATTTAACGGCTAGGAAATATCTTATTATATTAAATAATAATATTTTATTAATATATTGTTGTTGGTTAAAACATGGCCTTATGTGTAGCACAAGTCATCAAGGAAACTAATTGTTTTTTATGACACATGATAACTCAGTATCGCTTGATTTTTATGCTATATCAAATATTGAATTTATTTAAAATAGTAAAATATTTTAATGTCTCGCTATATTATATTCCACTATGCACTTGGTGTTGTGTGTCATAAACACTATTAAATAAAATGTTCTTAATTTATAATTTCAGGGTGTTTCATGAAGCTTTTAAAATTAATTTTATGACGCTTAGATATTGAAAATTTTGTTTCCACAGTTAAGATTATATAGGTTAATGGAGGGTTTAATCTAAGAGGTAGGGTTAAAATAACCACCTAAACATGTATAATTCTTTTTGATTTTTTTTCCAAATTATCTTCATTATATTTTAATATATTGAAATTGGGATAAATTTTACATGAGTTATACACAAATTATATATTAATACTTCTTATATTTACAAAATTTCTATCCACTCACTTATAAAAGGAAACCTCTTATGCTCTCTTATCAAAACTAATTGAGACACATATCTTGAAAAATAAATAATACATAACTTCCCAAAATCCTTCCCAGTATCCTAGAGGCCATATTCTCACCAAAATACAACTTTAAAAGTTTTTAAGGTGTCATATAAAGGCATTTCCCAAAACAATAGGTATATGTTCTTATCGATATTTTTCAAGTTATTTATTATTAAACCTCATAGAAATATGAAATAACTATATTAACATAATAATATTAGTGTAATATATATATTGAGATATTTTAATGTTAATGGTACATCTATTTTTTTATCTCATTTCCAATCAATGAAAAATGAAAACATCATTTGTGTGTACGTATGACCTATTGTCTCTATGTAGTGATGCAATTCAATTTTCATCACCAGTTTACTTGGATGTTTATAAATATGGAATTAATGAATATATATGATAATTATAAAATAATTTTGATAATTTAGACATAATATATCATCTAACTTCTTACTCTTCCATCTTTTGGATAATGATAACGTTGTTTATGCATATGAGTGTACTACCACCTCCACACAAAACTTTGATCTGTTTTTCTATTACCTACTTGTATGACTGATTATAAAATTATATATAATGAAAAAAATTATTTTACTTACATTATTAAAATTTTAGACATGATAGAGCCATTTCATAACACCTTTAACTATGGTCAATATACAAAAGTAATTTTGGAAAAATTCTCTGAACAACCTTACATGGTTAACATAAACATGAACTATTCAATGAATGGATTAAAAATGATTATGAAAGGGCCTTAAATAATTAAATATATATGAAAAATATTTTTAATAATGTATTTAATAAATATAAATTAATTATTTATTATTATTTAAATCTTCTGACCAAGTATAAATCCAATGTAATTTTTTTTCATCTAAATTCCACTCTATTGAGACTTATGTTATATTATACACATAATTTATTTTATATGGTGTATATTCTGAAACATTAACATATTATATAATTAATTTATATTTATTAATTTTAATTTAAATTTAAATTCATGTTTTATCTTTTAATAGGTTTTTGGTCAAAAGTTATTAAATCCATAAAGGTTTATTTTTCAATTTTACTATTATTCAGGATAGTTCTTGTTTAAATTTACGATTGAAGAATTATATTATATTTATCTTATTAAACACAATCAATTTTATTATAATCTTTTAATTTTTGGGTTTCCTATGTTTTTCTTCTAAATTTTCATCTCTTTGGTACTTAAAGACTAAAATAATGTTTTCAAACAAAACCAACCTTATTTCTATTTTTTTGGTCAGAAAAATTTCTCTTCCATATACATATTATTCAGTTTGTTTTATGGAAGTTTTTATATAATCTCAAATTAATGGAAAATATATTTTTATACTAAAATTTAATTTATTTATAATTGTTTAAAAAGAATCATTATAAATATTTCCAAACAAGTCATTTTTTTAATTTTATAAGGAATTTTTTTAACGTATATGATGTTAAATAATTTTACCACCTCCATGACCATTATTAATTATTTATATTTCTATATAAGTTTCTACGATATTTTAAAGTAATTATTTTTCCTATTTATTTTGTGAATTTTATGTTTTTTATATTAAAATAATGAAGGCATTATTTTTTAAATGGATGAAAAGAATTTTGGAAATAATGTATAATTTCATTTTTACAAAAAATTTATAAAGGATTTAAGGAATTTTTTTTTAATGTTTCACCCCAATTTTCCTATATAATTCTAAAAAATAATTTTCTTTTATTTCAAACCTTCAATTCTAATGAATTTATGGTGTTATATCATTCTTTATGGTTTTATGGATTATAGATTATTCTGTAATCATTAATTTTAATGTGATCATATTCTATATCACTCTCCATTATTAGTAGGACATTATTTTTCTCCTTCATGTTCATATTTTCTTTATCATGGATATATTCAGTATTGTATAAATAGTGTATAATTTCAATATATGGTGTTAATTGAGGGAATATTATTTATTTCATTTTCTGGGGAAATGTTAATGTTTCATATTCTTGATTTAATAGAGATATTTATTTATTTAATTGTAAGGAATATTGATTATATATTATATTGATCATTAAATATATAAGGAATGCATTGGAAATATTTATGTGATGTATGGGGTCTAGTTATAGGCAACCCCTCGATGTGTTGGCATGTCTCATAAGAAAAAATAGGTTGGGATGCTGTATAGGAAAATGCTGTAAGATAATGCATAATAGTTGGGTAATTGGTGTATACCGACCTAGATATTGAAATTGTCTTATATAAGGCCTTTAATATAAGATTAATGATTCCTTGACCAAGGACATGATTGTAATATAATTAATGTATGATAATATGTATTTACTTCATTAAAATTTCAGTTATTATTATCGATGTGATTGTTTTATTCTTTATAGATATATATTTTTAAGATTGAGTTATTGATTAAATAGAATATGCATAGATTATTTAATTTTACATATTATTATAACCTATCTAGCCGTGATAGATTTATTTTATTATTTTCTTTATTAAGGATTTATGATCACACTTTATTCTATTTTCCTTTCCATAGGATACAAAGAAGGAATATTTGAATTATCTTAAAGGATGCAATAAATTTGTTCATGTTGTGCTTTATTTTTATGTTGTAATATAGAAATAATGTATGTTTATAGTCTCCCAAGGCTGCTAAATGATTTATATGTTATGGTTAAATCCCTTGTATCTTTACTAATGTAATAAATTAAATAATGACTATTGTTTAATGGAGTCAAAGTTTCTATAGTTGTTATCAAAGGAAGTTTAGTAGGACCCTCTAGAACTAGATGTTAAAAGAACATAGTTAGTATGGACATTAAGATAAACCACTAGAATGTTTAATAACATCTATGTATCTTTAATGTTATATCAGAATATTCATGATGTTATGAGATAATTATGTGGGAGACATTTTTTTAATATGGATTCTAGTAGAAGAATGGGAAACCATGTCAACACTCATAGTCAATGTAGGTATTTCACTAATGTGAATGTCAATAGAGTGCGTGTTGGAACTGAGTAGATGATGTCCATAATGGGGAAACTGACCCTTATTATAACAAATAACCTTGTCCATATGGAGAAAACTAATGTTCCATAGTGAAATGAACCGATGTTGGGTCTATTTATATGAAATAAGCCTCAGTCCTTTAATGAAACTACTAATAAATTGGTATATGAACAATGGATCATGTCCCCTAGAATTATATTTTTGGATTTGGTAATTAATAAAAATGAAATTTTTATTATAACAATATATTTTTTAAAAGGATATATAGATCAGTAGTGGTCATTAATTCAAAATACTAAGGAGGATGAGGAGATAGAGGGAATGGAATATAAAACCTTTAAGGTTATTTTATTTGATAAATATTTTACCTGAGAAAAACAATCTAACATAGAATGGAAAATCCTTAATTAGAGATTAAAGTAAGAGGAAAGTGTTTCTAAGTATGAGGAAAACTTTACAATATTAGAAAGGCATGCAATTAACTATATACATAATCTAACAATTAATATTGAACATTTCTTTTATGGACTTAAGCTAATACTCCAAATGTAACTAGTCTCTAATTCTTTTATCATATAATTATATAATATTAAGCTACATCAAGATAGAGAATGAATTTAAAAAGTCATATATATTTTAAAAAAATCAATAGAAGAAAATAACAACTCTACACCAAGGAAAAAATGAGTAAAAAGAGAAGAATGGAAATCCATAACTCCATACATATGATAATTATTTAAATAAATATCCTAATAATTTTTAAATGGGAATGTGATTTCATTATAAGTGTTGAAATAAGGTCTATCTAGATCATAAGTGAAAGAGAAAAAAATAAATGTTTGATATTAAATGTTTGAACTGTAAGGATATACAGAACTATTTTATTCAATTACACAAGCATCAAGGGTTACCTTAATAATTTCAATATTGTATTTATTTATGTTATATTGATATAAAATAAAAGAGATAAAGAGAATGTGAATAAATTATAAATCATTCTTGGGACTCTTAGTGGATAGAAGTAGTTTGAGAAATATAACATGTATAAGTATTAAATTCGAAAATGTTTCTTTTCTTGGAAATATTTTCTCTACGGATGGAATATTTGGTTGTGTTTCTAAGACAAGGAAGAACCTCACCATGATATATAAACATTAAGGTTATTATGTGTTTTTAAGTAAGGGTAATTGTAGTAATTTGTTTTAAATATATGATTATGATGTATTCAAATTTAGTCTAACATATCATGAAGAGTTTTAGGGTTTAATTATTAATGCCAAACCTTGGGCTCTATTATTGAGATTTTATATAATAATACTTGATTTTATGTTTTAATTTAATAAATATTTTTTTATTATGATAATATTTTTTTATTTTAGTAAATAGATAAAAATGAGAGGAATCAAATGTAATGAAATCATTCACACAACAAAAAATGCTATCATGGGTCTCAAAATCCATTAAAAATGTTTTTATTAATTTATTATTGAAACATTCATTTGTTTCATTCGAATTTTCGAATAAAAGATGAATCAGAGGTATAAATATGATTGAATCAAAACCAAGGAAATAAATCAAGTAAGTCTATTTTCTTATAATTCTTTAAGCAATGAATGATAAATCAATCTAGTTTTGGGTGGAAAGTATCAATTAAATATCAAGTTAAGATTCTAGAAACACATTGAAAAGTTATGTATTATAAAGAAACACATATTGTTAGATAGTTAGTTAATTACAAAATAAAAATTTTCCTGATTTTGACCTAGAAATTAATGATGGTGATAAAATCTATTTATGATTTTCTTACTATGTTATGATACATTAACTTTGAGAGAATAAAATTTAAATTTAGAGGTTCAAATTTCTTTTTGGGGGTGGGAGAATGTTACACCATGAGATTTTATTTTATAAAGAATACTATGTTCAATTTCACGCACACACACAATACCAATCTTAAAATGTACCAAGATATACTATTTAAAAATTATTATTTAAATATGATCATTATAACCCAACCGTTTGTTTGGATGATTTGAATGGGATTAACCACAATATTTAATGTATGTAGAAATTTTTTAGAAAATAAAAATATACTAATTAATTTCAAGTAAATAAGAACTCAATTTTGAAAAAGATCATATAAAATTTAAAGTGATATTTTTTAGAAAACTGATTCATATGTGAAAAGTTTTTTTATTAAAATAAATTTAGTTAACTAATATAAGATAAATATTTTAATGAAATATATAGATAATATATTTAATAAAATAAAATAAAATTAATATAATGGTTCTTACTATACAAGTAATGATTTTAAATTTATTTTATACTTCAAAAATACATTTTCATTAAAAATTGATTTTATTGTATTTTGTGAGTATATATTATGATCAGTTTCTACAAAATTTAAGAATTTTATTTTATAAAAAGGAAATAATTTTCCAAATCATAATTTTAAAATAATATTGAGATAATTGATTTTCAATTTTTCTGAAAAGAATGTTTTTTGGGTGAATAGTGAAAATACTGATTTTGTAAAAACTGGCATTTCTTTTCTTTAAATAATTTAATTTTATAAAGTACCATTATGTTTTGGATTTTGTTTTAAATTAATATAAGATATATTTTATTTAATATAGTATAATTAATTCTCTTATAATCATCATTATATTTTATTTTGAGATAAATTCATTTTTAGGATCAAAGACACATTTTTTGGAAAAACTATTTTTCATTATGTTTTTCATTCTTATATTAAAAGTAATTTACCCCACATATAAAGATTGAATATTAAAAAAATGGTTTTCATATTTTTAATTAGTTGGTTAAAATTTAGTAATGAGATTAATTTTATTTTTTTCATTGGGAATAGAAACATTATAAAAAATGTTATCACCATAGTAAAAAGTGTAAAACATGCCTATTACGGTAAAACTGAGTGATATAGTCAAATTATATAATGTTTATCCTTATTGGAAGAGATTATTTTAAAAATTATCATCTGATATTTTAAAATATGTCATGTTTGTGACATTTTTGTTTGATAATGGCATTTATATTATTTTAAGTTGAAAGTAATTATAAAAGGTCACACTCTCTCATTTATTATGTTTTCATGATATGGATATATATAAAAATGATATATGAATTAATATAGATAATAAAATTTATTAATAATATACCATATTTACAATATTAATTTATTTTAAATTTTTAGTGATGGTATAATTACCTTGATCACTTACACAACACTATGACAATGCTTGTGTAAACAGTAGGAAAAAAAGTAAATTTTTTATAAAAAAAACATTAAAAGTAAAATTATTTGAATTAATTATGGTTACTATAAATTTATTAGATAATTATAATTTATAATTTATAGGTAAATAATTAATATTATAATTAATGTTTTTTATTTATTTCCATAAACTCAAACTTTGTGAATAGTTATAAAAATGATTTTAAATGATATTTAATGTTTAAAATTATATTTTATTTAATTAGAAGATAAAAAAATTCTAATCATAAGTAAATATTTATGTAAAATATCAAGTATATCATGAATTTCACATTTATGTGTCACTTTTCATTTCTAAAATTACTTTCATGACCCTTAGAGATTGAAAATTTTGTTAACATAGTTAATGTTAAAAGGGTTAATGAGGGGTTAAACTAAGAGATAAGGTTCAAAATTCCACTTAAACATGTATAATTTTTTTTATTTAAATATAATTATACCTTATATACATTATATTATAATATATGGATCTTTTTATCCATTTTAAATGAGTTATTCACATATTATATAATAATATTTCATGTATTTACAATATTTCCACCCACATCACTTATAAAAGGGAACATCATATCCTCTCTTATTCACACAACTTTATTCACTTATATTGAACAAAACCTAAAAAAATTACTTCCAAAAACACCTCTATAAATCCTATAGGTCCTATTATTACCAAAATACCACTCTAATAAGGCTTAAGGTGTAAGCCAAATGAGGTAACAAAAGAATTTTTATATATTAGTATTGAGATTTTTCAAGTTCCTTTATTCTAAAACCGCTTCCAAGTATTATATAACCATATTAACATAATAATATAATTATATTAATAATATTTAGATGTATTTATGTAAATGGTATATCCATTTTCTATCTCCTTTCCATATAATGTAAAATGAAAGTATCAGTCGTGTTTTACATACGACCTGATGTCTCCACATAGTGGTGTAAGTCATTTTTTCATGATCACTTTAATTGGATGATTATAAATATGGAATTAATGAAAAAATATAATACTTATGAAATATTTATTATTATATTAATATGATATATCGTCTACCTTTTTACTTTTCTATCCGTTGGAGAATTACAACATCGTTTATGCATATGTGTAGACTACTACCTCTATGAAGTAATGTGATTTATTTTTTTATTACCACCATACATGGATAAGTATAAAATTTTATATAATTAGAAAATTATATTATATAAATTATTAACGTTAATGAGATGATGGAACCATTTCATAACACCTTTAACCATAGTAAATATAGTGAATAAATTTTTGAGAAATTGACCGAACAAACATACATAGTCCAAGTAAACATGAAATATTTAAGGAGTGGTTAATAAAGAATTTTAAATAAACCTTAAATAATGAAATATATAATAAAAAATTCATAAGAAATTATTTAAAAAATTTAAATTTATTATTCAGGAGGATATAACGTGTTTGACCAAGTAGGAATCCAAGGTAAGAGTTTTTCATCCCAATTCCATCCCATTGACTCTTATGTTATATTATGAACTTAATTTATTTTATATGGAATATATACTTCCCCTTTTACATATTATAACATGTGTTAATCCTTATTTATTTTATTTTAAGTTTCAATTAAAGTTTAACCTTTTAATGGGTTTTGATTCAAAAGTTATTAATACCTTAAAAGTTTAGTTTATAATCTTACTCTTATTCGGGATTGTTCATGTTGAATTTTAAGTTGGAAGAATTATATTCTATTTATATTACTAAACCCCATATATTTTAATATACTTTAGTATTTTTTGGCATCCCCATGTTTTTCTTCCAACCTTTTCTTTCTTTGTAACTCAATGATTGAAAGAATTATTTTTAACAAAACCAACCTTATTTATATTTTACGTTCATTAATATTTCACTTCCATATCCACAACCATCAATTTTTTTCCGAGGTTTTTATCCAATTTTAAATGATGAAAATAGGTATTTTTATACTACCATTTACTTTCTTCAAAAATATTTAAAAGGAATCATTTTAATTTTTTCCGGACAAGTGATTTCTGAATTTTTATAAATGTTTGAAAGGAATGTTATTTTTAACATATACAGTATGAACAGATTCTACTACCTCAATGAACTTTATTTAATATCTATATTTCATTATAAATTTCAATGTGTTTTCGAAGAAAATATTTTTTCCATTATTCTATGAATTTTATGTTTTTTAAATAAAAATAAAAAAGTATTATTTTCTAAAAGAGAGAAAATAATTTTGGAAATTATTTATATCTTTGTTTTTAGAAAAAATGTACAAAATATTTATATATATTATTTTTTAATGCTTTTATCCCATTTCCCAGTATAATTATAAAAATAGTTTCAGTTATTTCAAACCCCCATTTCTGATGAATTTTTGGTCCTCTATCATATTTTAATAATTTATTGATTATACCTTATTTTGTGATCATTCACTTTCTTATGATCATGTTGTCTATCACTCTACATTATTAGTGGGACATTATTTTTCTCATTCATGCCCATATTTTTAGTTTAATGTATATATTCAGTATTATCTTAATTGTATACCATTTCAATACACAATTTTTATTAAAGGAACCTTATTTATTTCATTTGATGGGGAAATATTGATGTTCCATATTATTGATTCAAAACAAATATTTACTTATTGATAAGTAATATTGATTATTTATTATATTAGTCATTCAATATATAAGAAATGTATTTTACAGATGTAAGTGGCTGGTGGAGATTAGATATATATATTCCCTAGATACATCGACATGTCTCACGAGATAAAATGAGGTGGCATGATGTACAGGATGAGGCTGTAAGATCATGTCATAATAGTTGGGTAATTATTTTATACCTACCTATACAATGAATGTTTCTTGGATAAGGCCTTGACTATAACATTCATAATTTCTTGTAAAATTCATTGATGGAAAGATCATGAATATCTGACAATATTTATTTCCTTCCTTGAAATTTCATTTTTTGTTATCCATGTGATTATTTTATTTTCTATGGATATATTTTAAAGCTAAAGTCATTGATTAAATAGAATATGTATTGATTATTTACTCTTAAATATTTTTATTACATTTATAATCATAATAGATTCCATTATAAATTTTCCCTCACTAAGCATTTAAGCTTACCCTTTATTACATTTTCCTTTCACATATGATACAAAGAATGAATCTTTCAATGATCTTTAAGGATGAAATAGAGTTTTTCGTGCTATTTTTTTCATTATAATATAGTAATCATGTATGTATCTATTCTACCATTACTAATAAATTGATCAATCTTTCATGGTGAAATCCCTTATATCTTATACCAATGAAATAAAGTAAATATCATCTTTGAGTTATTGGAGTTGGGGTTTCTATAATGATAGACTTGAAATGGTTTACCTAATGGTAGGCTAGGTGGAAACATTATAAATCTTATAGCCATTTGGATATATGAAGAGGTGTGTGTATCTGAGTGAGGATTATTAAATGAGGATTCATGTGTATTCTTGGTGATAGAACCAACCGAGATCATCATAGTAAGGGAGGTGGGAATTACAAAACTACATTATCTTTAATTAATAAGGAATTACCAAAGTGACCAGTTAGACTTTGATGTGAGAATGATCATATTGAGGGATGATATACCAAAAACATTTTGTGATAAACTCAAGATTTTGGTATATGAGAGAGAATCCATATAGGGTGTTTGGACTGAGATGTGATATAGGGAACCATAGTGGGTGTGCAGTCTCATATTTACCATAGAAAGGGTATGTACAGGGAGGCTATAATGGTGATAGGCTAGTGAAAATGTGGTGTTAAGAATAGGTTGTGTGCTTGAGATGAAAACCTAGGAAACATGTGATGAGTTTGGGTGAGAGGAAAACCTATGTGGGGAATGTATTGTATGTGATATTTATGAGGTAGGACACTCTCCCTGATTCTATATAATATATTTCTCGGTGGGTCACTTTTTCCCTGAGCATGATATATGAGATATTTTTGGGCAAGCCATTTTTACCTAAACGTCATATATGACATATTTCTACTCGAGGTTTTTTCTCCCATGAACATGATATATGATATATTTATGGGTGGGGAACCCTTCCATTTAGTGTGATATATGATATATTTTGGGGTGGACAAACTTTCCCCCAAGTTTCATATATGAGATATTTTTCGGTGAGCAACTGTCCCCCACCCCGAGAATGATATATAAGATATTTCTAGGTGGGACTCTTTCCCCCAATCATGATATATGAGATATTTCATAATGGTTTGATTTTCTCCCAATCATTAATATGTGTGTGTTTGTTTGTTTGTTTTTTGTGTGTTTGTGTGTGTGATTATAGCATAGGAAGTGGTTTCCCTGATGGGTATGGGACATGATTAGAGACATTCAACACATGCTGAAGAAATTATGGTTAATCCTAAGTATCACCTTAGAACTCAGGGATCGATGAGGATTTTTTATTTAGTTATTTATTTATTTTTATAATCATATCACATTGTTCACACACTAGTAATGTTATAGATATAGCCAATGGTATCCTAAAAAGTTTAACTCACACCCTCTTAGGGAGACCATAAAACTTTGGTACCCAGGAAGACCTCATTGGTTGAAATTATAGGTTAGGAAGAGGCCCAAAGTTAGATTGAAAAGTTTAATATCTTGGGTGGGGTCATAAGATGGGATCAAGTGTGTCCATTATGACTAGGTGGTGACTATTTGTTTTAATTATGTTTATTATGGTTTAGAATATCTATGATCTACCTATGGAAGATATTATTGATGTTTTCCTAATATGTGTTCCATTTAGAAAATTTATTTTATTGTAAAATGTGATATAATATTTATTTTTTGTGTCTTTATCCCTATTGTTTATTTATCCTTTTGGATATTGTGATGGATTATTGGATGATATTTCCACTTTTTGTTCTACTCTAATATGAGGTTATAGTCTCTCTATGGTAACACCCTAGACCTTTATTACTAATCGGAAGCCTTTGGTGTATGGGGTGGCATGCTTGAGGTCATGCACCCCTTTGGTTCGATTATTATAGAGTGATCCAGGCCAGGGGTGTTACATGCATGTTCATACGTATTTATATTTGTAAATAACTATATTAACATGTATGTACTTATATAGATATATAAGTATGTATGTATGTATATATATATATACACTCAATAATCTACAATGTTTTATCTATTTTCATGTTTTTTTTCAATTATTTATTTAAAAAAATACATAGTAAGAGTTTTAAAAACTATAATATAAATTTGTAATCAAAATATTTATCTATCTATGAAAAAATTAAACTTAAAAATAACCTATCATATATGGGTTTATAGTCAATCACCTCGATATCATGATCACATTGGTGATAACAGATTTAAATTTTGAAATCATTTGAAAATAATATATTAAATCAAAGTTTACTAATGAAAAAAAGTTAGGATAAAGGAGAGAAAATGTGGGTTAGTGGGAGAAGGAGTGACACTCCCTTGAGAGTATTTTACATATTGCTGATAAAATATTGAATTTTTTGGAAAATTGAGATTTATCAAATAGAGAGGATGAAAATCCAAAAAACACAACCAATTAATCATTTGATGATGGCCTCATGAATAATATAGCTGATCAATTACTCACAAATTCAAACTCTCTAAAATTAGGCAAGTAGTCATCCTAAAAAATATCCATCCTATTTTCTCTATTTCACACTAAATCGGTTCCCCATAGTTCTATAGTCTTCTTGTTTGATGTTGTTGTTCCAAAAAACTTACATCCATGAAAATATATTTTAAATGTAATATGGTCAATGAAAAATAAAATAATAAATAACAAATCATTGCAATTATTTTTTCAAATTAACAAATTATTTTTATAAATACTTAATTAATACATTATATAGTAAAATATGACCATAGTTTTCATTGATTCTAATTATCAATTGAATATTTTTTAAAATAAGATGTTTTAATCAACTTCAATATCATCGATAGACCTATCTCTTTTAATTCCTTTATAATTGGTGCATTCAAAACATGTTTATCCGTTATTATCATATTATTCATTGACATTTCATGTAATTATTTTATTATGTAATACATATTTCCTCCAAAAATATATATAGTTTATTTCATAATGTTTCTCACTGGTGAATGAGTTCAATAATATAATATATGATTCTAATGAGTAATTAGGCTGACCCATAAGTACATGTTTTCAATTTAAAGTGGTCTTTATTGAATTTATAATAGAATTAATAGAAATGGGATGTTGTGAATATATGTGTAGGGTGTAAACCTACATACTTTGGAATTTATGGGAATGATGAATAGATTTAAAAAACATTGAGTTAACAACCAGGTTTCTTAATTTCCCTATAGAGTATCTTATACTTGTACAGGATAAAAAATCAACCAAACATACATAAGAATTCCAACTGGTCATGTAATTATTAAACACTAATAATTAAGTTGATAATATTTCATAATCCATCCATAATATATCAAAATGAAGATAAATACCCCCAAATTATTTTCCAATAGTATTCAAGTGGGAATAATGAGTTCACACCTTTAGTGGTATTGTGTGGTGATGCTATCTCTTTATGATTAGGTTTTATTATTTGGGGTTTTATATTTAAATATGTCTGGTTATCAGTCATACATGTGTAGGGTGTCACTCCTCTATAAAACTCTTTTTATGATGGATAATATACTACCTTCAATGCTTAGTGTAAGAATAATTATTAAGTTTTACTCACACTCAAAATATTAGTATCTAGAGACACTATGTGGAATCCTAAGGAATTTTTTGCGAGTTTCACTGTTTTTCCAATCACTCACACTCACCATACTTCCATGAACTATAAAATATAATATGAGTTATTAGTAATAAGATAGAATATAAAAATTAAAATTAAAATAGCTTAACTAAAGGACAAAATAACTGAAATCAATTCCTATATATTAATCACTTAATACAGACTAAGACAAATATGATAATTAGATATGGAAATTAAGAACATGGAATAAAAAGGATCATTGATATGATAAGGAAATATAAACATCTCAAATTGACTATTGACACTCTCCTATATCTTTTAATCACACCTTGTAAGTCTTCATTGGTGTCAATTAAAATCCCACATGAAGCTAGTGTGCTCCTCTGGTTCTTTGGGTGACCCAACTTTTTTTCATTTGTGAATCTTTTATATTTATAAAACTTCAAGATAATTCACTCAAGCTACTATTATTCTTGATTTCTACAAGTGTATAATGGAAGGTCATATCAACTCCACATAGGAACCTTAATCCTTTCCTTTCATCTTAAGCTAATCAATTTATACCCCCACACTCCTGAGATGACAATTATTCCACATGTAAATATGGTGTTATCATTTTCCAATTTTATTATAAAAATGGTATGAGTAACATTTATCGTTATGAATTTCCTCCACATAGACATGAGATAATCTTAATAGAAATCTTTCATCTTATCATCCTTTATCTTTCATTCTATAACCCTCATGGATGTGTGATAGACCATGCATTGAAATAGTTTCTATGGATAGCATAATTATTACTATACTTGATCAAATATTTAAATATTAATATCTCATATAAGATGAAATTTATATGTCATACACAATGATGGTTTAATGGATGAGTTTAGAGGGGTTTTTATGTTTTGATTAAGGGATGTAGTATTAAATGAAATCAAATTTCTCTATATCATGGATGATGATATAAGGATGTCTCTAGCTATTTTAGAATCACATTTAATTATATGAGTGTGTCATAGGCAGTGAAATTATTTTCCCATTGATTTCGGGATACCTCTCCATCATGTCATATTTACAATGTGCCATCGTATCTACCAAAATGGGGTTTTCACTATATATCACACACCTAATCATATTACCATGCATGCATGATGATATAGTTATATCATAGGGAGCTAAGAATTCAGAGCCTCCAATATACAACAATGATAATGTGTGTCATTCCAGATTACTTGGTCTCCATTAATCACCCCAACCGAAATAGGGTAGTCATACTAGGAAATATGTATCACAACTAGTGATCTAGAAATTCCATTCTACATTAGTAATGTTGTGGACAATTATATGGAATTGTCACTTACTTCAATATCTATTTTCCTTTAGAAGTGGTATATCATGACTTATGATTTATCCCTTTCATAGGATATGATAGACATGAAACTTCCACAACCCACTTGATTTCTCTTCCAATATCAAATTTCTAATTCCTTCCAAAATTACATTAAATAAATAAGTTAGAAAATAAATAATCAAGAAATAATAAATTTAAAGAAATTAATATACAAATTAATTATATATAGGGTTTTGGGGGGTAAAATTACATTCAAACACACACTCTCACACACACACACCATACACACATAGGCCAAAAAGATAGACCAAATCCCCACAAGGAAATAACCCACCCATCAAGACTTATTTATTTAGTACATGGCCCATAGGCCTAGTGGACATGAAGTCCGTAACATGGTTTTAATGCCTATTGTAAGGTAATGCCTATATCATCCTCCCTAAGTCATGCCTATTTCATCACATGTATAGTATTTTAATAGTACCTATTACCAATAGGGCTTGAGCTCAGGATCTCATAGATTCCAAGAAGGAGCCTTTTCCACTCTGGTACAGGCTCGTTGGTGATTAAAATTAAGTAATTAATAAATAATTAAATGAATGAATGATAATGTGTCAAAACATAATATACAAAGGGAAAAAATATTTATTTGAGTATATGAAATAGTGTAAAAAATAATGAATCGATTTAAATAAAAAAATTATCCCAATTTCTCATTAAAGGTCACATATTCATAAATATTTATGTAAAATACAAAAATGATGAATAAAAAAAATGGGATTTTAGTAAATCACCAAAAATAACTTATAAAATGATAGAAAAAATAGTATAAAATCTATATTGTGTCCTACGATAATTGAAGAAAAAGATTGAAAAAATCCATTTGCACACTTCAAAATCTTTCTATAAATCTATTTCTTCATTGAAAAATATATTTTCTTTAGACTATAAAACTCATGAATAGTTTATACAGTGTTGGACTACTTAAGGTCTATATTGCCTAGTAAATAATATCTCATATCACATTCACTTACTTAAATAACAAAATTAATAGGATAAGTAATACCTTGAGTGATATAAGATTTAAAATGAGATGAATCCAACAAAATAATGTCATTTTTGGTGCCTGACATAACAAAATATGCATGCCATATCCAAATGTTATAATCAGTCACAAATTTAAGGAAAATAATTGGGGATTCAAAATTTCCTATATTTTTTTGAATCATGTTGCATGATATTTTTTACATTTCTAATATATACAATAAAAACTGCCTATAATTAAAAAAACAACATTTTTGGCCAATATAATGTAACATTTAATATCATTAGCATTAGGTGATCAAAGGTATCACTCTATAAACCTCTCAATAATAGAATGAAAAATTCTATTTTAAAAAATAATTCTTATAGACTCATTAATTTTAATATATTCATTGATACTATTTTTTATGAGGCTATATACCAACATCCAAAACACATATATTAATTTTTACAGAGTAGATAATCTATGTCTAAAAATATTATCACTTCATTCTTAAAAGTATCGATTATGTGATTTAAATACACAAAAAATATGAACAAAACCACTTCAAGACAATAAATATCATCTATAAAATAATACTTCATTTTATCTTTGATCACTAGAAAATATCATAAAACAAATTATTATTTATAGACTCACAATCATGATTGATAACTATATGCCCCGAGTATGATTTTCCATTAGTAGGTTGGTGATTATTCTAATATTAATAATGTGTTATAAAAAAACTATATACCAAATACACTTCCTAGTCAAATAAAGAGAGGAATGAATTGAATATATTAGATTTTCCATAAGAATATTGTTATCCACTTTATACACCTAACATACTCAGATAATAATATAATCAATAAAATTAATAATAAAATAAATTAAAATAATAAATTATACATAATTTGTTAAACATAGTTGTCAAAAAAACATTTCATTCCATATATAACCCCCTGAATAAATCTTATCACAAGACTTCGGGTCTAAATCCACTTACAACCTTGGGAAGAAACCTCAAATTTAGTGGGAGTGGGATGATAATAATCCAATCATACTCAAATATTGTCATGAACTGAATATGGTAGCCACTAATACTGGAACCAAATACATCCCATAAAATGACCTGAATGGAATTACCTATCCCCACGAGCTGGCACAAGTTCCCAGGTATCAATAAATTAGGTTTGGGAACGATTTACCAGAGTATGAAAGCATTAAACATTAATAAGAATCAATAATAAGAATCTAAAATTTCAATTCCAAACGAGACTTAAGAAAAATATAGAACTGAATACATGGTTTTATACAAAGTATAAGAGGTCCACATAGTAATAAAAATACCAGAAAGTCTTCCACAATTAATCCACACAAAAAAAGTGGTCCTCACCCCCGAGCCATCTCCACAACACCACACCAAAGGTGGGGTCTAACAACCCGAACCACCTTCACCCGAGGCTTTTCCTTTACCTGAGTCAAAAATAACCAAGTCTAATTACAACCAAGGGGTGTAATTAGGGTGTGAGCCTAATCCCAATAGGATACCACCCGAATATTTCAAAGAGTATGCAATACAAGGTGAAAAAGCAAGCATTTTTAATATAAAAGAAAAGCGGTGATATATTCCAAGAATTGAATCTTTCAATTGAAAACAATTTTCAAAATAAAACTTTCATAATGTTAAAACATTTAAATAAAACATGTTAGATAATGTAAAGTGAATCCAAAAACACCCTAAGAAAATGGTAAATACATAAAATCCAATGTGCACCAAAATCAAGAACACCCCTAGGCAACTAGATAGTCTCGGGCGCTATATACCTCATACCTCGGTGTAAAGTATCAAAGTCACAATCATTTCCCATGAACAAGACACTAGTAGGGAAAAACCCATAACCTTTTGGTCCCCAAACAGCATACACCAAGTTTATGTAGAGTTCTCGTTATCCATTTGCTCAGTGAAACATAGACAATACCCATCCGGTTCACTAGCTGTACTAGTACATATCCACCAACCTAGGTACCTGGGATTCCCCCTTTGTGTTAAAACAATTTTTGCATGTTAAAAACATCCATTTGAATATAAAAACACCACTACTAGTCACACACAAACAATACAGTATCTATACACACTTCATACCACTTAAAACACACAACAAAGTATTTTGATTTTTAATAGTCTTCTCAAAATATTTCTTTATTTTTCACCCAAAACTCGTTGAAACATCCACTTTGCATAACATGTGAATACTTAAATCTCACCAAAATAGAAATGGAAGCCCAATACCTTTAAATAAAACCAAAAAATCAATGTTTGGGATGCCCTATATTAACCATGAAGTGATATCATTATAAACCCTTCATTTCCACACAAACAAGGCATTTAAAAATTCATGTGTTTCACAAAAACCATTAAAACGGATTTTTACAGAAACAACCAAAGGATATAAACATTCAAAAAAGTATTTTCAGCCCTAATACATAAAAATAATATCAAACAAGTAATTATAGGCTAGCCCCAAATGAACCAACAAGATATTTTAATGAAAAACCCCCAATTTCACTTAAAAATGGCACTAAAAACTCATTTGCATTTCAAATACCACCAAAACAATTTTTCAGCAATAGTAAAATGAGATAAACATGAAAATACTACCAACAGAGCAAGATAACTCATATATATCTCATAAAAATTGGAATTACCTACCAAATTAGTTAAAACCTTGAATCCTTTGTGCGAAAACTCAATCACACCACCGCCACACCTCAAGGAAGGTAGATGAAGCCTAAAATAGAATATTGGACCATGAAAACTGACGGTTAAACCCTAGGATCAAAACCCTACCCTCTTTTCATTTGGGATATGAAGAAAAATTGTAAGAAACATCATGGAAATGGGAGGAACTAATAGGGGAAGAAACTAACTTGAGATTATTTGAAGTTCCTCCACCAAATCCCCCTTCAAAATGAAGATCCATGAAAGTTTTTAGGTGCTTGGGAGGATGAAATGGATATAAGGGTAGAATGGGGGAAGAAAGGGACGAGTTTGGAGAAATCATGGGAGGGAAAAGAAGTAATTTTAACACTTTTTTATGACCTAGACATAGGTGCACGGTTTGTGTGCACAGTTTGGAAAACTATGTACCCTCATTTCTCCCCTCAAAAAAACTTCAAAATCCACTAAAATTAATGGGGCCTAGGGGGGACATAGGGGGATTTTTAGGATAATAATGTATGAAATATAAGTACCTTTAATGAATAACTTGGGTGTGACAATTCTCCCCACCATGAAAACTTTCTGTCCCTGAAAGTAGACTAGAGGCTTGATCAGAAAACAAGAACGAGTACTCTTCATCAACCCATGAATTCCACTCCCAGGTCTAATGTGTATCACTAAAATGCTTCCAACTAACCTAGAACAGTGAAATATACTTCCCACGAAGCACCTTATCTTGGGATTCCACTATTTTCCCTGGCCGCTCAAAAACCGATAAGTCAGACTCTATCATCAGTTCTTCCCAACTCAGCACATGGGATGGGTCTAGGTTGTATTTCTTCAACTGGGAGACATGGAAGACATCATGGATGGATGTCAATTGAAAATTTAAATATTACTTGTATTCCACCTTTCCAATATTCGCAGTGATTTAAAAAGGTCCGACATACTGCGGTGTCAACTTCCCTTACTTTCCCAATCGATGATGGCCCAGACAAGGGACCATATTCAAGAATACCCTATCACCCACAGAAAAATCTAGGTCTCGACGCCTCTGGTCAACATAAAATTTATGGTGACTCTAAGCTGTCAATAAATGCTGCATGATCAACTTGACCTTCTCAGATGTCTCCTCCACCAGACTCGACCCCAGTAGGGAGGTCTCGCCTACTTCAACCCAACATAAGGGGGACCGACAAGGCCGACCATAGAGCGCCTAAATAGAAGCCATTCGAATCGAGAATTGGTAAATATTATTTTAAGAAAAATCAACCAATCCCAAATGGCTATCCTAAGAACCTCCAAAGTTTAGAACCCATGCACTGAGCATGTCCTCCAAAATCTGATTCGCCCGCTCTATCTGACCATCTGTCTAAGGGTGGTATGTCGTGATCATGTTAATCATGGACCACAAGGCCTTCTAAGGGCCTTCCAAAAATTGAAAATTGAAGGGAGGGTATCTATCCGAGACAATTTCTGATGAAACACCATGAATCCTTACCACATCATGAATATACAAATAGCCCAACTTGTAAGAACCCGATTCTTATTTTTGAGGTATGGGCTACTTCTTTTTCCTTTTCCTTAAATGTTTTTGAGAAAATATGGAAAATGGGGACAAATCCTAAATTTTGGAACTACATGCCGTGTACTTTATCCACACGTCGTGTGCTTTTGGACGTGATGGGATGAGTACATGGGGCGTGTAGCCATGCCGGCGACGAAGGGTGTGAGAACCGACTACATGCTATGTAGTGGAACTTACACGCCGTGTAGTCAGTCGGCAGGCTTAAATAGTAAGGCAGGGGAGTCGCCGCCAGCTGGGTGACAGTACATGCTGTGTACTTGGGAGTACATGTCGTGTACTCAGGTCGAGGAATGAACAGTGTGGCGGTGCCGCCAAATGAACAGTTAAATGAAAGAAGTACACGTTGTTTACTCATAAGTTCACGCCGTTTACTTTTTTTTTGGCTTAAAACAGGCAGTAGCCACCTCATTTTGCAGATGAGGCGTTTGAGCCATTTTGGAGCCAAAGGAGGAGGCCGGATTTTTGAAGATCCACCAGGAGTTCGTCTGGAATTCGATTCGGCTTTGGACGATCTCGTTGGAACTGCACGGGTAAGCCCTCTCCTCTCCTGGTACTGTTCTTACCAATTTTTCTCATAACGTATGTTATTTACGTTTGAATGGATTTTGTTCTTCGTCATATCTACGCCGTTCTTGGGCGTTTCAGGAACCGACATTCGTGTACAATGCCCGTTGGCATTTAAGGTAGGTGGCTTTGTGTTTATTTTCCAACTATCGTGCGTTTTTGTGCATTTTCGTGCCACGAACCCATGTTGGGGTGTCATGTGGCTGAGTCCATTGCTATATTTAATGCCTATAATTTCATAGGTGATTAAATTGTGATAATAAAATTCTGGTTGAGATCGTTTCTTGGATCCGGAACCACCCCGGGGTGTGTTCCACTGTTTAGCCGTTTGGCCAGGATACCTAAGGGTATGCCTTAAATGTAGTAACTGTAGAATTTCCGTGAGAGTAATTGCTTGTTTACTGAATTTTGATATGTTGGGCATGGCCCGGTTACCTGTTTAGCCTGAGGGTGTTATTGTGATTGGCCTGAGGGTGTGACTGTTTTAGCCCGAGGGATGTCGTTATTCCACCTGAGGGCAACCTTTCGTGCCTGATGGATTGACATCTATGCCTGAGGGCGACAGTTCGTATGCCTGAGGGCGAGAATTCTATTACGCCTGAGGGCAATACCCGCGGGTTGGATTCTGTATGGCCTGAGGGCAAGCCTGAGGGCATGGTTTACTATTTTAGCCCGAGGGCACGGTTCTGGTTGGCCTAAGGGCTTGGTGATGTTGAGCACAAAATGTCACTAAATTAAATGGATTAAATGAATAATAAAATGGCAATTTAACTGTTAAGTTAGTTACTTTTGAGTACTTCTTACTTTATTGCATTTTACTGTTTCACACTGTTGTTGCATGCTTAAACGCAGTTGGGAACGGGCCTTTGGTGGGTGCCTACTGAGATATATTTCTCACACCCTGTTTGGGTATCACTTTTCAGCCCAAACAAATTACATTGCAGTAGGTGTAGATAGGGGAAAGAGTCCCTATACAGGTACTTGACTGTTGCTGAGGAGTAGGAGGGCATGGGACCAAGCCTAGACTCGCGATGCTGCTACCAGATGTTTTCTTTGTTTTTCTGTACTCTACTGTTTACTGTACTTTATTGATGTATAACATGTTCTAGCTATTTTCTTAGAACTTGAGACATGTAGTGTAAAGACCCGCAAATTTCAAGGAAATTTTTTTTCTTAATTTTCTTTGGAATTTTACAAGAGCGCAGCTTCAGACGGCACCTGATTCCGAGGCCCGGTGTGCCCGGAATCAATTTCCGAAGATTGGCTCGGGTACGTTCAGTGAACGGACGAGCGGGTTTTTCTATCTTTTGAACCGGTGCCCGGAATCGAATTCTGAGGGCACCGATGAAATTGCAGTGCCGGTATTTGCTTAGAAACGCCTCTTCCGGAGTTGCGTTTGCTCAGACGTGGTTTTTAAATTTTGCGGCTTTAAGTCAGAAATAAAATAAAGTTTGTGCGACAACTTTATTTTATTTCACTTAAGCTGCTTGGAAGCCACTTGAAGCCACTTAAGGGCGGCTTGAACTGAGTTGAACTGGATAGGATGCTATCCAGAAATATCCTACCCCCTTGGTAGGATATTTGTGAGGTGGGGCCCGCACGAGCCCCGCCGTTTCTTTCGCTAAGTAACGCACCCGCGAAAACCCGTCAAAGTAACTGAAAAGTCAACCGACGCGTTTTCTTTAATTCTTAACAGACCATTTAATTGGGCGGTTTATTTCGTGAATTAAATGGGCTGTTTCATTCGTTGAATTAATTCAACGAATTAAATGGGTCGTTACTTATGCGTTTTACGTTTGTTGGCAAAATAATAAAATAGACAAACTTGTCTATTTTGGAGGATTGCTATCGTTGTGCAATTCCTCTGAGCCTCCACCCTCTCCGCGAAGAACGCGAAGAACGCGAAGAACGCGAAGAACGCCGGCGACCGGAATTCGACGACGCACACCTAGATCTGCGACGTCGACGAGCTTTACCCGCGACGTTCTTCGGCGACGCCTCTTCTTCCGCAGCCGATCCTCGTTCGGCAACTAAGGTAAGAACCGGATCGTTAATTCTCCTTTTTTTTAATTTCATGGCAACGGATTTAATTAATTAAATCCGTTTGTTCTTGATCCGGAGTTTGGCGACGCGACGCCGGATACCGCGACGACGCAACGATCCCCCCTTCTTCCGCGACGAGCGATTCCGCGACGACCTCTCGTCCGACGACGACGACAAGGTAGGGGTTTATTTTCCTTGATGATTCATTCCCGTGTTCTTATTTCTTTTAAATAAAGAACCGGCATGAATAATTTCAATTAATTAAAAATTGAAATGCCGTTTAAAAGAAAAGGAGTGAACAATTTTTATCTTTGATTAAAAATTGTTGTAGCCTTTCCTCCCGTTGATTATGACTAACGCGGAGGGTGCGGGTCTAACGAACAAGACCCGGCAACCCTCCGCCGATCTCTTTTGTTGTGCGGATATGACGGACGACGACGAACCGCGCGGCAGGGGCGATCTGTTGATCCCGCAGTGAAGATCGGCCCCCGGGAGGAGCATCGGTGCAGACGGGAGGCAAAACGGGCCACCGGAGCAACTCCGGCGGCCCGCGGAAGGTGGCGGCGGCGCCGGCGACCGGAGGCGGCGGCGCCCGGCGCGCCGCCGAAGGAGTCCGCCGCGGCCGAGCCGCGGCGGCGGCAAACCGCCGGACCGCGTCCGCGGTCCGGCCGTCCAGCACGCGGCCCGCGCGGGCCGCGTTTCTCCAAAGCCGCGGGTTTGACCCGCGGCGGCTCACTCGGCCGCTCGGCCGAGGCCGAGCCGGCCGGTCCGGTCGGCCGAGGCCGAGCCGGCCGGTCCGGACCCGGCCTAGCTGGGTCGGGCCGGGTCGGGCCGACCCGGTTCGGGCCGACCCGGTTCGGCCGACCCAGGGGGGGTTCGGGCCGGGTCGCCCCGGGCCCAGAACCCCCGTTTCGGGCCCTCTTCGGTCTTTTGCCCATATCTTGGGCCTAGGACCTCCGATTGACGAACCGTCAGCGGATACGCGATCCTTGGATCGAGACGGTCGTTTCGGTATATTATACTCAAGGTTTCGGAAGACTTTGGGTTCGACCGGGTTGGTTCGTACACGAAACCAACCGGGCCCTCGGAGCGGAAACGCTCATAACATGAGCTACGGACGTCCGAACGACGTACCGTCAGCTGTGGTAGTTTCCTCTAAGTGAGACGGAACTTTTGGCATACTCCGCCCGAGGATCGGATACAGGCGGTGTACGGTCGGGTCGGTTTTGCCCTAAAAACCAACCGGGCCCCTGGGACGAAAATGCCAATAACTCTCAGACCGGGCGTCCGATTGACGCGCCGTCTGTCGCGTTGAGATCCTGTTGTCGATACGGAACTTTTGGATACATCAACTTCGGACTACGTGTCAGTTGATGTATCAGCCTCTCGGCTTGTGGAGCGGACCCTCCTAAACGAGCTCGCTATGTGCGGGAACCCTAGCGCTGGCTGTGACTTCGACGACAGAGCAGAGATCCTCCGTGGACTGCGACAACGGCAGAGCAGAGATCCTCCGTGGACTGCGACGACGGCAGAGCAGAGATCCTCAGTGGACTGCGACGACGGCAGAGCAGAGATCCTTCGTGGACTGCAGCGACGACTGTGCAGAGATCCTCAGTGGACTGCGTCGACTACTGCACTCAGCGATCCTACGTGGATCAGTGCTACAGGTTCTGTGTGAGCCCGGTCCTATGTGGGTCCTTACTACCGGTTCTGTGTGAGCCACTGCCTACAGGTTCTGTGTGAGCCCGATCCTGTGTGGGTCTTCTGCGGGGGTTAGTACCTATCGATCCTTCGTGGGTCCGATGACTTAGACGGATCAGTTATCGTCTTTGACGTCATCTGAAAAAGTATACCTGGTTGAGCTGAATCTTATGTTACTCTCCTTTGTGGATTGTGTTGAACTATCCTATGTGGATTTACTGTTTACTCTCCTTGTGGATTTGAGTCTTGCTTTCCTTTGTGGATTGAGTTGTTCTTGAGCTCGTGAGCAGAGCTAGAAATGGGGACTTAGGTATATGTATGGGCATATACCTAAGTCGAGTCAGATGTTACTTCGTGATTGCATCTTTCTTTTGTGCTATATCCTTTGTGGATTTCGGGAGACCTTCGGGGGTCTCGGGGTCCTTACTGAGTAGCTTGTACTCACCCCTGCACGGGCTATGCCCGCACCTTGTTGTGTTGGTTGCAGACGACGGACAGCGCTGATCACGGTTGGGGCGTGGAGCAGGACGGTACCTGGAGGTGGACCACTGGGCGGGACGTGCTCGGAGCGGACGTGGGACCCGAGGAGCCTGGAGGCTATCTGTACCCACCCTTCAGGTGGGATTGCCAGTGGACGACACGAGGCCGCCGTCTTTTCTTCAGTTGTTGTACATTACTTTTCAGTTGTACTTTACAGTTGGGCTTGTATTTCCGGCCCCTTTACTTTTCTGCACTTTACTTTCCGCTTGCTGACTCTGTGTGGTTGTTACTTATAAAGGCAATGCCTTCCCTGTTTACTGGGATTTTATGCCTTGGTGCTAGTCGCCAGCCCCTGGCCTATGGAAGGCGGGCTTGGGGTAGTACGGCACGGGCCCCGAGGTCGGGTCGTGACAAATTGGTATCAGAGGTGGTCGGTTCTACCGCAGACTCTGATCGTCCTTTCTTTCTATATGAAGCAATAATGTTTAGTGTATTGAGTGTGGTTATCAGTTCAGGGAGCCCAGTGTTGGTGCGGCGGCCGACGTATCCATACACCAGGACCCTGACTCCTGATTTCCGACTTAATGCATGAAAACATTGATTGCGTGTGTGTTTCAAGTTTTCTTTGTGATTACTTGTGTCAGCTCACCGGGTATACTGATCTACTTTATGAAAGTCTCAAGTTTTCCTTGTGATTACTTGTGCCAGCTCACCAGGTATACTGTTCTGACTGTGGTTCTCTTGTTCTCCTTTTCAGGATGGCCCCGCGACGACAGCCAGCTAGGGTTCCGAGTGTAGGGCGCGACGGCAGCCCACCGAGCGACGAGGCCTCGGTGCAGGGCCCTTTGCCAGTAGTGGCACCGGCGGTAGCTTTACCCGCCGAGCCACCGATGCTGCCAGTACCAGACGCTGACGATGCACGTCGCCTCAGGGCACTGCATGAGTTCCAGAGCCAGCGACCGCCCAGGTTTCGCGGTGAGGCGGACCCCCAGGCCGCCGAGGACTGGCTAGAGGCGGTGGTACGGACCTTTAGGCTAGTGAGGACACCAGCGGATCTCATGGTGATTCTCGCAGCGAGCCTCCTGCAGGCGGCGGAAGGACGATGGTGGAGCCTGATGCTCCAGGTTCACGATGAGGCATCCTTGCTCTGGACGGACTTCTAGAGCCTCTTCCGCTCTGAGTTCGTCCCGGCCACCCTCCGAGCGGTGCGCATCCAGGAGCTTCTCCAGCTGCGCCAGGGCAGCATGACGGTCACTCAGTATGCGGCGAGGTTCACTGACCTATCTCGCTACTCGACCGACATGGTACGAGACCCCTTCTTCCGGGCCCGGACCTTCGAGCAGGGCTTGCGACAGGAGATTCGGGCGTCGCTGGTCTCCCTCAGCATTCCGACCCAGGCGGGAGTGTTGGAGCGAGCCCTCCTGATCGAGAGCTTCCTGGCAGAGCCTTCTTCAGCGGCGAGACCTAGCGCAGGGCGGCAGGTAGCTGAGTCTTCGGCAGCAGGTAGCCGACGGATGACTCTCGGGTCCAGGCAGACCAGACCCCCACGCAGACGGCCTCAGGACACCGGCTCAGCAGTGCAGGGCACACAGCGGAGTGCCAGCCTTCCGAGAGGCAGGTTGTGCTACTCCTGCGGCGGGCAGGGTCACATGGCTCGTGATTGCCCGACTCGCCGACCAGAGGAGCAGCAGACGGTGGAGGGGCCACCCAGGCAGAGGCAGAGGGTCGACCGTGGCGGTCCGCAGGGAGGAGGCGGACGAGGCAGGGGAGCTGGCCGAGCAGCGGGTGGTGGGCGACGCTTCCAGGCTCTACCCCCACCACCACCAGGAGGGCCACCTCGACCACAGGGAGCTGGCGAGCAGAGACAGGCCCAGCTCCAGGCAGTGGAGGCCTACGACCCCGACATGCCAAAGATGATTCGAGGTACGATCTGTGTCTATTCCACCCTTGCTGCAGTACTTATAGACACAGGAGCGAGTCACTCTTTCATAGCCTCTGCCCTTGTTCGGAGCTCGGAGATTCCGACTGAGCCGTTGGCTCGATCCTTATGGCTAGAGACTCCTACGGGAGCAGACTCGACGATTACGCACTGGTGCCGGCAGTGTGAGCTTACTCTAGGAGGCGAGAGCTTCGGCTGGGATCTCCTTGTAGCGGCGTCGAGGCCTTACGACGTCATCTTGGGCATGGATTGGCTATCCACGGTTCATGCCCAGATCGACTGTTTTAGGCGCAAGGTGCGATGTGTTCGCACCGACGGGAGCAGGTTTACCATCACCGGCGAGAAGGGAACCTTTGCAGCACAGGATGGACTTCCGCGGAGGAGAGTGCAGCCCATCTCTCATCAGTTGGCTAGCCTCATCCTAGGAGCAGTGGACGTGCGGAGTCCAGCTTTTCCTGCAGTGGTGGACCAGTACGTGGACGTCTTTCCCGACGACGTTCCAGGGCTACCTCCTCGTAGAGAGGTAGACTTTTACATCGACTTGTACCCCGGGACAGCCCCGATATCTACTCCAGCATATCGGATGGCCCCCGCCGAGCTTCGGGAGCTGCGGGTACAGTTGGAGGACTTGCAGAGCAAGGGGTTTATCTGACCCAGTGTTTCACCCTGGGCTTCCCCGATTTTGTTCGCCAAGAAGGCGGACGGGAGCTTGCGACTATGTGTCGACTATCGTCACCTGAACCAGGTGACAGTGAGGAACAAGTATCCGCTGCCACGGATTGATGACCTCTTCGATCAGCTCAAGGGAGCGCGGTGGTTCTCGAAGATAGACCTCCGGTCAGGCTATCATCAGCTCAGAGTTCGAGACGAGGACGTGCAGAAGACGGCCTTCAGGTGTCGGTATGGCCATTATGAGTTCTTGGTTATGCCGTTCGGCGTAACCAATGCTCCAGCAGTGTTCATGAGCCTCATGAACAGGATCTTCCAGCCATACCTCGACCGATTTGTCGTGGTCTTCATTGACGACATTTTGGTATACTCGACGACTGTGGAGGAGCATGCCTACCACCTGCGAGTTGTGCTAGACACACTCCGAGAGCACCAGCTTTATGGAAAGCTCTCAAAATGCCAGTTCTGGTTACGTGAGGTCCATTTCTTGGGGCACGTCATTTCTGAGGCGGGAGTTGCAGTGGATCCCGCGAAGATCGAGGCAGTGCTAGCTTGGGAGCCACCCAGGAGCGTGACAGAGGTGCGGAGCTTCTTGGGCCTAGCGGGATACTATCGTAGATTCGTGCCAGACTTCTCCAGAGTTTCGGCACCACTCTCAGCTTTGACGAAGAAGGGGAAACCCTTCGTGTGGTCAGACAGATGTCAGCAGAGCTTCCAGGAGCTGAGACAGAGATTGACCAGCGCACCTATCTTGAGGTTGCCTGAGGAGGGAGTTGGATACGTAGTTTACTGCGATTCATCAGGGACTGGACTCGGGTGCGTCCTGATGCAGGAGCGGGCCGTGATCGCCTACGGATCACGTCAGTTGAGGCCGCATGAGCAGAACTACGCCACTCATGACCTGGAGTTGGCAGCAGTGGTCTTCGCTCTGAAGACTTGGCGGCACTACCTGATGGGCGAGCGCTTCACAGTCTTTTCTGACCACCAGAGTCTCAGGTATATCTTCTCTCAGAAGGACCTGAACCTGAGACAGCGGAGATGGATTGAGTTCCTCCAGGACTATGACTTTGAGATAGTCTATACTCCTGGGAAGGGGAACGTGGTAGCCGATGCCCTCAGCAGGAGGACGGGCATTCAGCTCCTTGAGGAGGCGACGGAGCAGCTAGCCTCCTTACGGATATCCTTCGTGGATAGAGACGGAGCAGCCTTTCTTCAGTCTCTCACAGTCTCTCCTCCACTTCTACAGCGGGTCAGAGAGGCTCAGCGTAGGGACGCTGACTGTGAGACCCGGTGTGCACTGATATCCTCAGGTCAGGCGCCTGATGGTTTCTCCCTTGGAGCAGAGCACGACATCCTTTTTAGAGGACGTACCTTCGTACCAGTCGCTTTACGAGAGGAGGTGCTGAGAGAGTTTCACACTTCTCCCTTGGCGGTACATCCCGGAGTGGCGAAGATGTACCAGGATCTCAGACGACAGCACTGGTGGCCGGGCATGAAGAAATCTGTGGCAGAGTTCGTTTCACGATGCCTCACCTGCCAGCAGGTGAAGGCAGAGCATCAGGTACCAGCAGGCTTGGTACAGCCCTTGGAGGTCCCGGAGTGGAAGTGGGACGGCATATCTATGGACTTCGTGACTGGACTTCCACGCACTTCCAGAGGTCACGACTCCATTTGGGTGATTGTCGGCCGACTCACCAAGTCGGCACACTTCGTACCCATCAGAGAGCAGGGCTCAGTGGAGAGCATGGGACGTCTTTACGTCCAGGAGATCATACGGCTTCACGGTGTGCCATCGTCTATCGTCTCCGATCGAGATGCTCGTTTCACTTCCCGGCTTTGGAAGGGGTTGCAGGAGGCGTTCGGGACGCGGCTCCATCTGAGCACAGCCTTCCACCCTCAGACGGATGGTCAGACGGAGAGGACCATACAGACACTCGAGGACATGCTCCGTGCATGTGTTCTCGACTTTGGTCGCAGCTGGGAGGACCACCTACCCTTGGTAGAGTTCGTGTACAACAACAGCTACCACTCCACCATCGGGATGGCACCATACGAGGCGTTGTACGGCAGACCCTACAGATCACCATTGTGCTGGACAGACCCTGGGGAGTCAGCACTCGTGGGACCAGAGATGGTCCGAGCCACGACAGAGAAGGTCCAGATCATCCAGGAGAGGATGAGGACAGCTCAGAGCCGGCAGAAGTCATATGCTGACAGGAGGCGGAGGCCACTAGAGTTCGAGGACGGCGACCACGTCTTTTTGCGTGTCTCACCTCGACGTGGTTTACGGAGATTTGGCCGAGGCGGCAAGTTGTCTCCACGCTTCATCGGGCCTTTCCAGGTCCTCAGCAGGATATGAGAGGTGGCTTATCGCCTAGCTCTACCACCTCAGTTGCACCGGGTGCACGACGTCTTTCACGTGTCTCAGCTGAGGAGATACGTGCACGACCCGACGCACGTTATCGACTTTGGGGAGCTGGACGTGGACGATGGGGCGACTTTTGCGGAGGTCCCAGTGGAGATCGAGGATCGACAGGAGCGGGTCCTACGTGGGCGGTCGATTCCTCTTGTGCGCGTCAGATGGCAGCACGGGAACCTCCAGGAGAGCACTTGGGAGCGGGAGGCTCAGATGCGTGCTCAGTACCCCCATTTGTTCCCCTACTTTTTGATGTATCTTTACGGGGACGTAAAGCCCTAAGGTGGGAGTAATGTAAAGACCCGCAAATTTCAAGGAAATTTTTTTTCTTAATTTTCTTTGGAATTTTACAAGAGCGCAGCTTCAGACGGCACCTGATTCCGAGGCCCGGTGTGCCCGGAATCAATTTCCGAAGATTGGCTCGGGTACGTTCAGTGAACGGACGAGCGGGTTTTTCTATCTTTTGAACCGGTGCCCGGAATCGAATTCTGAGGGCACCGATGAAATTGCAGCGCCGGTATTTGCTTAGAAACGCCTCTTCCGGAGTTGCGTTTGCTCAGACGTGGTTTTTAAATTTTGCGGCTTTAAGTCAGAAATAAAATAAAGTTTGTGCGACAACTTTATTTTATTTCACTTAAGCTGCTTGGAAGCCACTTGAAGCCACGTAAGGGCGGCTTGAACTGAGTTGAACTGGATAGGATGCTATCCAGAAATATCCTACCCCCTTGGTAGGATATTTGTGAGGTGGGGCCCGCACGAGCCCCGCCGTTTCTTTCGCTAAGTAACGCACCCGCGAAAACCCGTCAAAGTAACTGAAAAGTCAACCGACGCGTTTTCTTTAATTCTTAACAGACCATTTAATTGGGCGGTTTATTTCGTGAATTAAATGGGCTGTTTCATTCGTTGAATTAATTCAACGAATTAAATGGGTCGTTACTTATGCGTTTTACGTTTGTTGGAAAAATAATAAAATAGACAAACTTGTCTATTTTGGAGGATTGCTATCGTTGTGCAATTCCTCTGAGCCTCCACCCTCTCCGCGAAGAACGCGAAGAACGTGAAGAACGCAAAGAACGCCGGCGACCGGAATTCGACGACGCACACCTAGATCTGCGACGTCGACGAGCTTTACCCGCGACGTTCTTCGGCGACGCCTCTTCTTCCGCAGCCGATCCTCGTTCGGCAACTAAGGTAAGAACCGGATCGTTAATTCTCCTTTTTTTTAATTTCATGGCAACAGATTTAATTAATTAAATCCGTTTGTTCTTGATCCGGAGTTTGGCGACGCGACGCCGGATACCGCGACGACGCAACGATCCCCCCTTCTTCCGCGACGAGCGATTCCGCGACGACCTCTCGTCCGACGACGACGACAAGGTAGGGGTTTATTTTCCTTGATGATTCATTCCCGTGTTCTTATTTCTTTTAAATAAAGAACCGGCATGAATAATTTCAATTAATTAAAAATTGAAATGTCGTTTAAAAGAAAAGGAGTGAACAATTTTTATCTTTGATTAAAAATTGTTGTAGCCTTTCCTCCCGTTGATTATGACTAACGCGGAGGGTGCGGGTCTAACGAACAAGACCCGGCAACCCTCCGCCGATCTCTTTTGTTGTGCGGATATGACGGACGACGACGAACCGCGCGGCAGGGGCGATCTGTTGATCCCGCAGTGAAGATCGGCCCCCGGGAGGAGCATCGGCGCAAACGGGAGGCAAAACGGGCCACCGGAGCAACTCCGGCGGCCCGCGGAAGGCGGCGGCGGCGCCGGCGACCGGAGGCGGCGGCGCCCGGCGCGCCGCCGGAGGAGTCCGCCGCGGCCGAGCCGCGGCGGCGGCGAACCGCCGGACCGCGTCCGCGGTCCGGCCATCCAGCACGCGGCCCGCGCGGGCCGCGTTTCTCCAAAGCCGCGGGTTTGACCCGCGGCGGCTCACTCGGCCGCTCGGCCGGGCCGCGCCGGCCGGTCCGGTCGGCCGGGCCGCGCCCCGGCCGGACCGGACCCGGCCTAGCCGGTTCGGCCGACCCAGGGGGGGTTCGGGCCGGGTCGCCCCGGGCCCAGAACCCCCGTTTCGGGCCCTCTTCGGTCTTTTGCCCATATCTTGGGCCTAGGACCTCCGATTGACGAACCGTCAGCGGATACGCGATCCTTGGATCGAGACGGTCGTTTCGGTATATTATACTCAAGGTTTCGGAAGACTTTGGGTTCGGCCGGGTTGGTTCGTACACGAAACCAACCGGGCCCTCGGAGCGGAAACGCTCATAACTTGAGCTACGGACGTCCGAACGACGTACCGTCAGCTGTGGTAGTTTCCTCTAAGTGAGACGGAACTTTTGGCATACTCCGCCCGAGGATCGGATACAGGCGGTGTACGGTCGGGTCGGTTTTGCCCTAAAAACCAACCGGGCCCCTGGGACGAAAATGCCAATAACTCTCAGACCGGGCGTCCGATTGACGCGCCGTCTGTCGCGTTGAGATCCTGTTGTCGATACGGAACTTTTGGATACATCAACTTCGGACTACGTGTCAGTTGATGTATCAGCCTCTCGGCTTGTGGAGCGGACCCTCCTAAACGAGCTCGCTATGTGCGGGAACCCTAGCGCTGGCTGTGACTTCGACGACAGAGCAGAGATCCTCCGTGGACTGCGACAACGGCAGAGCAGAGATCCTCCGTGGACTGCGACGACGGCAGAGCAGAGATCCTCAGTGGACTGCGACGACGGCAGAGCAGAGATCCTTCGTGGACTGCGGCGACGACTGTGCAGAGATCCTCAGTGGACTGCGTCGACTACTGCACTCAGCGATCCTACGTGGATCAGTGCTACAGGTTCTGTGTGAGCCCGATCCTATGTGGGTCCTTACTACCGGTTCTGTGTGAGCCACTGCCTACAGGTTCTGTGTGAGCCCGATCCTGTGTGGGTCTTCTGCGGGGGTTAGTACCTATCGATCCTTCATGGGTCCGATGACTTAGACGGATCAGTGATCGTCTTTGACGTCATCTGAAAAAGTATACCTGGTTGAGCTGAATCTTATGTTACTCTCCTTTGTGGATTGTGTTGAACTATCCTATGTGGATTTACTGTTTACTCTCCTTGTGGATTTGAGTCTTGCTTTCCTTTGTGGATTGAGTTGTTCTTGAGCTCGTGAGCAGAGCTAGAAATGGGGACTTAGGTATATGTATGGGCATATACCTAAGTCGAGTCAGATGTTACTTCGTGATTGCATCTTTCTTTTGTGCTATATCCTTTGTGGATTTCGGGAGACCTTCGGGGGTCTCGGGGTCCTTACTGAGTAGCTTGTACTCACCCCTGCACGGGCTATGCCCGCACCTTGTTGTGTTGGTTGCAGACGACGGACAGCGCTGATCACGGTTGGGGCGTGGAGCAGGACGGTACCTGGAGGTGGACCACTGGGCGGGACGTGCTCGGAGCGGACGTGGGACCCGAGGAGCCTGGAGGCTATCTGTACCCACCCTTCAGGTGGGATTTCCAGTGGACGACACGAGGCCGCCGTCTTTTCTTCAGTTGTTGTACTTTACTTTTCAGTTGTACTTTACAGTTGGGCTTGTATTTCCGGCCCCTTTACTTTTCTGCACTTTACTTTCCGCTTGCTGACTCTATGTGGTTGTTACTTATAAAGGCAATGCCTTCCCTGTTTACTGGGATTTTATGCCTTGGTGCTAGTCGCCAGCCCCTGGCCTATGGAAGGCGGGCTTGGGGTAGTACGGCACGAGCCCCGAGGTCGGGTCGTGACATGTAGCATCATTATTTATACATTGTTGGTTATATCCACTGCCTTGTGTATGGTTTACTGCTTCCGCTATTTGTTGTATGTTTCATTTCAATTCTGTTGTGATACACTTTGAAAAATGAGGGCATAGTTTCCCCACTATCAGACCTGGGCCCTCGCTGCTAGTCGGCAGCCTCTCGCGTTTGGGGAAATGCGCTTGAGGTTACTTGGAAAACTGGGTTCGGGGCACCCGTTGAGTGGCACCCGGGTCCGGGATGTTTCAAAGTGGTATTAGAGGAGTTCTTTTCTTTGACATACTATTTGGATCCGTAGTCAGGGATAGGACGGAACGATAGTTGGTAATAATCTATGCACGGTCATAGCTAACCCGTGTACAGGGAAAAACCACTCTACCTCGTATTTTCCATTCTTTTGTTTTTGCAATTTTACGATTGATGTGTTTTCACCGTTGGGTGACGCACTTGGATTGTGCTATTTATATTATATCTATGGGTTCTATTTAGTTGCAACCCGATGAGATGAGGGTATTCCATCTCATGCATAATACAGGCACATGCTAGATATCACGTGCCATGCATAGTTTCCATGCCATGTAGGTGCATTAGAAATTCGCATGTTGTTGTGATTGTTGTTGTGCTAGTAAATCATGTTGTTGTGATAGCTGCTTGATAAATACTTTCCTTGTGATATGGTATGTTTGTTTGAGCTGTTTATAGAATGGGCGCCAAACTTTTGTTTTTGGGGAGTATGGGCCCCCATTGACCGGAATTTGGTGGATCATTGACTGTTTGTTTGTTATAACACAGATAAGATGTCAAAATTTGATTTGTTGGGAGTATGGGTCCTCATGGATCAGAATTTGACACTTAGGTGTTGGTTTTTAGTATTTTCTAGGTTCTGGAGAAGTTTCTGAGGCATACTGTCTGGAAAACCCAGAATACATGCATTGTAGGACCTTATACATTCCGTGTTTGTTCTTCTGTTCGGGAAGAAAAATGAACTTTTTGAGTACATGCCGTGTACCCCGAGTACACGCCGTATAGTCTCCTCTTGTGTCACAAACCGTGTGGGCGACGACATGGGGTAGGGAAGACCTTGGGTAAAACACGCCATGTCGTTTTGTGCATGCTGTGTAGTGTGACCCGAAGTCCGGCCGTGTAACTGACAACACGGGTCGGTGAACTCCTTGATAGAGCAGGCCGTGTCAATTATAGACACGCCGTGTAGTGTGACCTGGGGACTCGGCCGTGTAACTAACAACACGGGCCGGTGTCACCTCTCCCTGAACATGCCGTGTACCTGTGGGACATTCCGTGTAGTCTTGTCCGAGGACAGACCGTGTGGAGCTAGCCATGTGGCTGGGAAACAGGGTGCTGTACACGCCGTGTACGGGTGTAACACACCGTGTAGTTTCAAGATGAGTAGTCGGCCGTGTCACAGACGACATGGGAAGTTGGAAAATAACATCATACACGCCGTGTAGAGAATATACACGCCGTTTATTTTTGTTGAACGGAAGCCGAGTGGCTTAGCTGTGTAGTAGGACCCGTGCAGGGGAAGGGAAGTCAAGTACACACCGTGTAGTCATTGTACACGCCGTGTAGTCTTGTTTTGAAAATTTTTGAATGCCTTATTCCTCTTGTTTCCCTTGTGGTTCCTTCGATTTTCGGTCATAATAATCTTGAATCTGAGGCGTGCTTTTGACCTTGTAGTGTCATTCCGCCTAGGCGACCGTGAGTTGTTCGCCAGGAGAGCGGCGATGATTATAATCCAGAGATGGTGGAACATAGGCTACTAGTGGATCCTCTAGCAGAGCCAGATGCAGCCCCAGCTGTTATACCGGACACAGGAGTAGAGGCGCAGTTCTGTGAAGGCTTATTGCAGTTCATGCGGACCTTTCAGGGAGCACCGATGGTTGCCACATCTATGGTCGAGCTGATGCGTATCTTTTAGTAGCAGCATCCGCCTAAGTTTTCATGGGATGGTGGACCACAGTCTGCAGAGTCTTGGCTAGAATCGATGCAGACTATTTTAGAGCACTTGGAGACGCCTCCAGGGTGGAGGGTCAAGCTCGTGATTTACATGCTGCGTGATTCCGCCAAGAGGTGGTGGGATGTTACCACCCAGACAGACCATCACAGGGACATGGCGTGGGAAGATTTTCAGGCAGTCCTCTATGACTTCTTCTTTCCTGAGATGCTGAGGGCAGATAGAGCTTGAGAGTTCCTGAATCTGCCACAGGGTGCTATGTCAGTGATGGACTATTCTGCTCGTTTTATGGAGCTTCAGCGCTTTGCACCCGTGCTGGTGGATGATTAGATGTTGAGAGCCAGATGTTTTGAGGATGGTCTTTGATATGACATTCGAGAACTGGTGAATGTTTTCAGGTTGCCTACTGTACACGCGATTGTAAATCAGGCGCTGATTACAGAGAGGAACCTGCGGGAATCTAGTGGTGTGGGCCAGGGCGGTTCAGCACTAGTTACTGGTACTATTTCTGCTAGCAAGAGGAAGAGAGAGATGGACTTCTCTCAGGGTGGCAGTACCAACCAGGTAGCTTCTTCAGGTGGCCCGATCAGGTGCTACCAGTGTAGCAGAGAGGGGAATAAGAGACCGCAGTGTCTACGAGACCCAGTGGAGTGCCGAGCTTATGGCAAGATGGGTCATCTGCAGCACTTTTATAGAGAGTTTCTACCAGTGTCTAGTGAGAGGGGTTCTATGCAGACTCTGCATGCAGGAGTAGGACTAGTGGCTTCGTACCAGTCAGGGAACTGGAATACGTCAGGGCGTCCAGGCAGAGATGGTGGTTGTGTCTGTGGTAGCCAGACACCAGGATCGTAGAGGTAGCAGGGTGGGACAACTCAGGGTAGCCAGGAGGTGTCACAGGGCCGTGGCACTGGGCAGGCATATGTAGTGTGACTGACCCAGCAGGAGCAGGATCCTGAACCTTCTACAGTCAAAGTTACTATTCTAGTAGCTTCTGCCTTGTCGTCAGTACTTTTTGATACGGGTGCTACACATAGTTTCATATCTGTACCCGTTGTGGAGATCCTTAGGCTCTATGTTTCTTCTTCTCCTGATATCATGACGCTAGACACTCCGTTGGGGACTAGAACGGTTGGTGTGCGTCAGTGCAAGGAGTTCCCCCTTGAGGTTGGTGGGCGTCACTTCCTTTTGGACCTCTATGTCTTGGAGATGACGAGCTATGACGTCATTCTCGGGATGGACTAGTTGGTTCCCTTCCTAGCCTTTGTAGACTGCTATCGTTGCAGTGTGCGTTTCATGTCACTAAAGGGTGGAGAGTTTCTATACAAGGGAGAATGGGATGTTCAGGCGAGTCGAGCTGGACCAGAGCATCATGGGCGAGGTGGAGTCACAACCCAGATTGCAAGATTATATCTGGATGATCAGGGGACTTGTCAGATGGATTTCCCTCCAGTTGTCGATTGTTTCAGGGATGTCTTCCCGGACGACTTTTCAGGTCTACCTCTGATGTGTGAGGTGGATTTATCTATCGAGCTAGTGCCAGAAGCAGCACCGGTGTCCATTCATCCTTATAGGATGGCCACGCCTGAGTTGCAGGAGCTCAAGAGGCAGTTAGAGGAGCTCCATGCGAAGGGTTTTATCCGACCCAGTACTTCTCCTTGGGGTTCTCCGGTCCTTTTGTGAAGAAGGCGGATGGTACCCTCAGACTTTGCGTGGATTATCAGAAGCTTAACCAGTTGACAGTTAAGAACTGATATCCCTTTCCGAGGATAGATGATATGTTTGATCAGCTTCGTGGAGCACGAGTGTTATCTAAGATTTATCTAAGATCCGGATATCATCATCTGCGCATTAGACCATCTAATATACCTCTCATAGCTTTCAAGGGTAGGTATGGTCTATATGAGTATACGGTTATGCCGTTCGGACTGACGAACGCGCCAGTAGTTTTTATGGCTCTGATGAATCATGTGTTCCATCTGTATCTTGATTCTTTTGTGGTAGCATTAATGGAAGACATCTTGGTGTACTCTCACACTCGACACGACCATGCCACCCATCTTGAGATCGTATTGAGTACACTAAGAGAGCATCGTTTGTATTCTAGGCTCTCGAAGTGCCACTTTTGGATGGACTAGACTCACTTCCTAGGTCATATTATCTCAGAGGCAGAAGTTGCAGTAGACCCAGAGAAGGTGAGAGCAGTAGTTTCCTAGGAGCATCCTAAGAACATGTTTGAGATACAGAGTTTCTTAGGGCTGGCTGGTTACTACAGGCACTTCATATATGACTTCTCCTGCTTAGCAGCAGCGTTGACAGGTCTGACTAAGAAGGGTGTGAAGTTCAATTGGTCGGAAGCTTGTGAGGAAGCTTTTCCTGACCTGAAGGGAAGGTTGAAATCAGTACTGATCCTGATACTCCCAGAGCAGGGGAAGATCTATACAGTTTATTGTGATGCATCAGGGATTGGGCTGGGGGCCGTTTTGATGCAAGGCGATCGAGTTTTTGCGTATGGGTCTCGGTAGTTGAGGCCACATGAGAGGAATTACCCGACTCATGATCTCGAGTTGGCTGTAGTTGTTCATGCGTTGCACTATTGGAGACACTATCTGTTGGGAGAGTATTTTGTGGTTTTCACCGACCACAAAAGCCTCAAATATATTTTTACTCAGCGTGACCTGAATCTGAGGCAGAGAAGGTGGGTTGAGTACCTACAGTCCTTCGATTTTGAGCTTTCCTATACACCTGGTAAAGGTAATGCAGTAGCAGATGCACTGAGTAGGAAGACTTAGATACAGGCAGTGCAAGAGGCTAGTGGTGGTTGGGAGCTCATGGCTTTGTTCTCTGAGATTCATCTGGAGGTGCATGACAGTCAGGGGCAGACTTATCTTTCCTCGTTAGCTATGACTTATACCCTCCTGTACAGAGTGAGGATGAGGTAGCTATCGGTTTTAGAAGGCCTAGTTCTACGGGAGTTGGTGGAAAGTGGGGACCCTCCTCCTGGTTGGATGATAGGCGATGATGAGGATTTGCGTTTCCATGGATGAGTATGGGTTCCAGGGGATATACACGAGGAGATGATGTAGGATTTTCATGCTTCAGCATGGGCAGTTCATCCCGGGGTTACCAAGATGTACCGAGACTTGAGACGTTAGTACTGGTGGCCGGGTATGAAGAGAGAGATAGCTGGTTTTGTTACAAGGTGTTCCACCTGTCAGCAGGTGAAGGCAGAGCACCAGAGGCCAGCTGGGCTGTTACAGCAGTTTCCCATTCCAGAGTGGAAGTGTGATGATGTCGTGATGGATTCCGTGACGGGTTTGCCGAGGTCACCTCGAGGCAATGATACCGTGAGGGTTGTCGTGGAAAGACTCACAAAGGTAGCTCACTTCTTGCCAATCAAGGAGACCTTCTGTGTGGACGATCTTGGAAGGCTGTATATCCGAGAGATCGTACGTCTTCATGGGGTCCCTCGTTCTATCGTTTCAGATAGGGACGCCCGCTTTATGTCTCGTTTCTGGTAGATTTTTCAGAGGGCGCTGGGTACACAGGTGCTTCTGAGCACAGTATACCACCCTCAGATAGATGGCCAGTCAAAGCGGACGATACAGGTGCTAGAGGACATGCTGCGCGCATGTGTCCTAGACTTTGGGGGCTCGTGGGCGAAGCATATACCCTTAGTTGAGTTTTCCTATAACAATAGTTTTCAGGCAACTATTGAGATTGAACCATATGAGGATTTATATGGTAGGCCATGCAGATCACCGTTGTGCTGGTTAGAGGCAGGAGAGGCAGCTTTACTGGGGCCACAGCTCGTGCAGGAGACATATGAGAAGGTCCAGTTGATTTGGAAGCGGATGGCCACTGCGCAGTCTCGTCAGAAGTCTTATGCTGATCACCGCAGACGACCTTTGGAGTGCGTGGTCGAGGGTCAAGTTTTCTTGTGTGTTTCGCTGAGGCTGGGACACAAATGGATCAGGAGACAGGGTAAGCTTTCACCGAGGTATGTGGGACCATTTGAGATTCTGGAGAGAGTCAGGCTGGTTGCCTATCGGCTGTAGTCACCACAGTGGTACCGAGCCATGCACGACGTCTTCCACGTGTCTCAGTTGCGTCACTACCATTCAGACCCGTCTCACACCTTTTAGCCAGAGGAGGTTGAGCTTCAGCATGATGCGTCCTTTGAGGAGCATCTGATCCGTATTGTTGACAGGAGCATGAAAGTTCTCCGAGTCCGGTCAGTTCCTCTCGTACGGGTGCTATGGAAGCATGGCCAAGTGCAGGACGAGACCTGGGAGCGGGATGCCAACGTACGTGCTCAGTGGCCAGATCTGTTCTGATCTTTATCTTCGTCACCCTTGGAAGGGCAATTCGGGGACGAATTGTATAAGGGGGGAAGTTTGTAAGAACCTAGTTCGTATTTTTGAGGTATGGGATTCTTCTTTTTCCTTTTCCTTATATGTTTTTTAGAAAATATGGAAAATGGGGAAAAATCCTAAATTTTGGTACTACACGCCGTGTACTTTATCCACACATCATGTACTTTTTTCCATGTTGGGATTAGTACACGGGGCGTGTAGCCATGCCGGCGACGAAGAGTGTAGGTACAGAATACACACCGTGTAGTGGTACTTACATACCATGTAGTCAGTCGACAGGCTTAAATAGTAAGGCAGTGGAGTCGCCGCCAGCTGGGCGACAATACATGCTGTGTACTTGGGAGTACATGCCGTGTACTCAGGTCGACGGATGAATAGTGTGTTGGTGCCGCCAAATGAACAGTTAAATGAAATAAGTACACGCCGTGTACTCAGAAGTACATGCCGTGTACTTTGTTTTTTCAGCTTAAAATAGGCAGTAGCCTCCTCATTTGGCAGAGGAGGCGTTTGAGCTGTTTTGGAGCCAAAGGAGGAGGCCAGATCTTTGAAGATCCACCAGGTGTTCGTCTGGAATCCGATTTGGCTTCGGACGATCTCGTTGGAACCGCACGGGTAAGCCCTCTCCTCTCCTAGTACCGTTCTTACCAATTTTTCTCCTAATTTATGTTATTTACGTTTGAATGGGTTTTTTTCTTCGTCATATCTACGCCATTCTTGGGAGTTTTGGGAATTGACGTTCGTGTACAACGCTCGTTGGCGTATAAGGTAGGTGGCTTTGTGTTTATTTTCCAACTATCGTGCATTTTTGTGCGTTTTCGTGCCACGAACCCATGTTGGGGTGTCATGTGGCTGAGGCCGTTGCTATATTTAATGCCTATAATTTCATAGGTGATTAAATTGTGACATAAAATGTGGGTTGGGATCGTTGCTTGGATCCGGAACCACCCCCGGGGTGTGTTCCACTATTTAGCCGTTTGGCCAGGATACCCGAGGGTATGCCTTAAATGTAGTAACTATAGAATTACCTTGAAAGGAATTTCCTATTTACTACATTTTGATATGTTGGGAATGGAACGGTTACCTGTTTAGCCTGAGGGAGTTATTGTGATTGGCATGAGGGCGTGACTATTTTAGCCCGAGGGCTGTCATCATTCTGCCTGAGGGGAACCTTTCGTGCCTGAGGGCTTGACATCTGTGCATGAGGGAGACAGTTCGTATGCCTAAGGGTGAGAATTCTGTTACGCATGAGGGAAATACCTGCGGGTTGGATTCTGTATGGCCTGAGGGCAAGCTTGAGGGTGTGGTTTACTATTTTAGCCTGAGGGCACGGTTCTGGTTGGCCTGAGGGCTTGGTGCTGTTGAGCACAAAATGTCACTAAATTAAATGGATTAAATGAATAATAAAATGGAAATTTAACTGTTAAGTTAGTTACATATGAGTACTGCTTACTTTATTGCATTTTACTATTTCACACTTTTGTTGCATGCTTACACACAGTTGGGCACGGGTTTTTGGTGGGTGCCTACTGAGATATATTTCTCACACCCTGTTTGGGTCACACTTTTCGGCCTAAACAGATTACGTTGTTGAAGGTGTAGATAGGGGCAAGAGTCCCTATATAGGTACTTGACTGTTGATGAGGAGTAGGAGGGCATGGGACAGAGCTTAGGCTTGCGATGCCACTGCCAGCAGTTTGCTCTGTTTTGTTGTACTCTACTGTTTACTGTACTGTATTGATGTATAACATGTTCTGGCTGTTTTATTAGAACTTGAGACATGTAGAATCATTATTTATACACTTTTGGTTATATCTGCTGCCTTGTGTATGGTTTACTACTTGAGAAATTTGTTGTATGTTTTATTTCAATTCTGTTGCGCTACACTTTGACAAATGAGGGAATAGTTTCCCCACTATCAGACCTGGGCCCTCGCTGCTAGTCGGCAGCCTCTGGTGTTTGGGGAAATGCGCTAGAGGTTACGTGGAGAACCAGGTTCGGGGCACCCGTTGAGTGGCACCCGGGTCCGAGATGTTACACAACTCATCCACTTTAGTTGTATCTTTGATCGGAATGAAGTTGGTTGGTTTGGTTAGATGATCAATAATCACTTTAATGGAATTATTACCATGATTTTTATGAGTCAATCCAAAAATTATGTCCATGGAAACCACATCCCACTTCCCTGTAGTAATGGGTATTTGCTGGAGCAAACTGGAGGGCCTCTCATGCTCTACTTTCAACTACTGGCATGTGTAGCATTTCGACAAAAAGTCTGATATGTCCCGTCACATACATGCCACCAAAACTATTGTCACACATCATAATAAATCTTGGTGGCTCCCGGATGGAAATCCCACTAAGTCTGGTGGCTATCCTGCATCACCACCTTCCGCAGAGACAACGACACTACTAAACGAACCTTGAAGCACAAGATGCCCTTAGGAGATGATGACCATTCAGATAACATCTCCCCACCATGAAGAAACTACCTCGACCGCTGACAAATCTCATCTCTAGGATGTTCCCACTGAATCAAATCCAAGAGAGAAGGATTCAACTGAAAACTTTCCAAGAACGCACCTCCACTTTGCTCCCTGGTCTCCACATGTATATGAGAAAAGATCCCCCTCGAATTCCACTCATCACTGGATTTCCTAAAATCCTACACTAGAACCCTTTTTCTCAAGGCGTCTCCCTCTACAATACCCATTCATAAGGTATAAACAATGTCAAAGTCAAACCCCTGCAAGTACTCGATCCAGCGATGTTGCCTCAAGTTGAGGTCCTTCTGCGAGAAGATATAGGCCAAGATTTTATGGTTAGAGTAGACCGAAAACTTCTCCCTAAATAGGTAGTGAATCCAAGTATTCAAATCATGCATCAAAGCTACTAACTCCAAGTCATGGGTTGGGTAATTATTTTCATGTGGTCTGAGTTGGCGAGAGCCATACGCCACCAGATGATAATCCATTATAAGCATGCACCCAAGACTCTTACCTGAAGCATCGTAATAGACCACATAACCCTTCCCGGCCCCAGGAAGAATCAGAATGGGTGCGGTAGTCAACCTTCGCTTTATCTCCTTGAACGATTCCTGGCATTTTGGGGCCCATAGAAAATTCATCCCTTTCCAGGTGAGCGCGGTTATTAGTGAAGCAAGTCGAGAGAAATCCCGAATGAATCACCTATAATAACCAACCAAGCCAATGAAACTCCTAATCTCAAACATATTCTTATGTTTCTCCCATGAAATAACCACAACAATCTTCTCAGGGTCCACAGACACATCCTACTTTGAGATCAAATGCCCCAAAAATTTCACCTCTCTGATCTAGAAAGTTTACTTTAACAACTTTCCATAGAGGTGGTGATCCCATAAATTGTGCAAGTCAATCCTCAAGTGATTTTCATGTTCCTCCTCAGAGCCAAAGTACACCAAAATGTCATCCACGAACAGCACAATGAAGGAATCAAGATACTAGTGTAACACCAAGTTCATGAGTTCCATGAAGACCGCTAGAGAATTGGTCAATCCAAAGGGCATGACCAAATACTCAAAGTGGTTATACCTGCTTCAGAATGATGTCTTCGGGATATTTTCCTCTTTCACCCTGAGTTCATGGTATACCGAACACATGTCTATCTTTGAGAACCAATTTTACCCCTTCAACTGATTGAACAAATCATCTATTTTGGGAAAAGGGTATTTGTTCTTAATTTTTACCTTATTTAGCTTCTGGTAGTCAATGCACAATTGGAGGGATTAATCAGCCTTTTTCATGAACAACACATGTGCAGCCCAAGGAGAGATGCTCAAGCGAATAATTCTTTTGGATTCTAAGTTTTCCATCTGTATCTTCAATTCCCTCAGATTGGTGGGGTTCATGTGCTATGAGGGAAGAGATATTGGCTATGTTGCCGGCTCCATATCAATCGAGAAATCCACATCCTGCACCGGGGGAAAACCTAAAACATTATCTGATAATTCCTCTAGAAACTCATTTAATACATGAGGTAGTGAACCTTTAGGGGAAATACCATCATCCTCTAGCGCGAGAGATGATAACTAGAATATAAGACATACTAACTCTGGGAGTGGAGGTCCTGCACGACCCGACCGAGGATCCCATTCTCCACGAAAAACCAGACGACTCCCATCAGGTGCCATGAAAATCACTCACCACTTGTAGCAATCGATGTGTGCCTGGAAGTGTACTATCCAATCCATGCTATGTAGAACGTCAAAAAGATTCATATCTAAGACCAAGAGGTCCCACTCCATCTAAATCCCAAACATGGAGAGTGCACACGACGGGCACCTAAGACCCTGCTCCTTCTTTTCCAGTGGCATCACCAACTCCATCAAAAAAGTCTGAATCTCAGTTGGAAAGTTAAGCGTTTCCACAAAACAGGAAGAAATGAAGTAAACAATGGCACCAGTATAAAAAGACCAGTAGCTATAGAAGATGTGATTAGAATGGTACCTTGAACTTTCGATGGTCCCGCCTCTGATCCTGCTAGTGCCCGATCCACTGCACAGAGATGTCAACTCTTTTCCTTAGGATGACCGCTAGTATGTGGTTGTGCCCTGAACTAGGTCTACCTAGAAGATGAACCAGCCCTACCACCATTACCACCAAACCCATATCCCCTAGTCCTCAACAGCTCAGACTGTGCTGACACTCCTCTTAAAGCCACTGACCCTGCACTACTCAGAAGTGGATGCACCACCCCACAGAAGCACTACAAATTCCCCATACCTCCACACTGGTAACAAGGCTTTGGAGAAAGCAAGAATGCTGGCTGGATGTTCCCCAGCTTCCCACACTGGTGGCACCTGAGCGATATCGCATCAGAATCCACAGACAAAAACTACCTGCAAGAGTGGCCTGAACTACCACCTCCCTTATTCACATGTTCCTCTTTCATCCTTTTCTATTCCTAAGAGATACCACTTCCCACTACTGATAATAACCCAGAGAAACCTTCCCAGACTTTACGGTCAATCTCCACCATTCACACCCGGTCAACAACCTCAGCATAGGTCCCCAGCTTAAATAAGAATACATGGGAGTATATCTCTGGTCGAAAGCCTTTCTCCAACCTATGGGCCTTATCTTTCTCATTGGAGATGATTTCAAGAGCATACCGAACCATCTCAGTGAAACAGTTGGTGTACTCCATGAGATAAGGATTCCCATGAACAAGATCCATGAACTCTTGGGACTTGGAATATGCCAAGACCTCGTGGCAGTACTGCTCATTGAAGACAGCCTTGAAATCTCACCATCACATATGCTCATTCTTCCCAGTCTAAAGAACCGATTCCCACCATCTACAGATATGACCCTCCAACAAAAAGGAGGAACACTTCACCCTAATATCCTCGAGTGTATCTAGGAACTCAAACATGCAATCCATATTCTCGAGCCATTCCTCTACTTCCTGGGGTTCTTTACTATCTCAGAAGGTGGGAGGCTTATTTTTTAGGAACTCATGGTCCATTTCAATTCTAGGACCAATCTCATATTCTATAATAGGAACTAGATTAAGAGGTGGTACCTTTCCTAGATCCTAGAAATATTGGACCATGACCTCAACTAGCCTCTGATCAATTGGTGTGGGAGAACTCTCTCCGGCTTCCTCTTGTGGTTGCATGAGAGCTTTCCGGGGAGGCATTTCACTACAAAATACAACAGTCAAAAAAGTAATAGTCAATACCACAATTTTGAATTTTTTAATCAAATACATAAAATAAAAATAATCTAAACACATTACAATAATAAAATAAACAACTACTCCACCCTTGCCCGATGTCCAAGTGAGGTCTGCAGCCCACACGTCTCACCTATAAGTGAAATCAATCAGAAAATTCCAAAATCCCAAGCTGACTCAAGGTCTTCCACGAAGGGTGTGGGACAGGCACCGTACTTTCAACCAAAACCCCGAGCCCTGACACTCTTATCTAATGTCTATCCTGACTCACCCCAAAATAGTAATATAACCCAAAAACATTGGCCACCTTAAATACACTTTTGTCACGAACCAAATCTGTTCTAAACTAATACCAACACCAAATTCAGTCCATGACAATGCTCGAAGGGTTTTACCTATCCCCATGGCCTAGAACAAATTCCTTGGTATTAATAAATTAGGTTTGGGAATGATTTAACAGTGTATGAAAGCATAAAACATGAATAATAATCAATAATAAGAATGTGAAATTTCAATGCCAAAAAAGACTTAAGAAAAATATAGAACTGAATAAATGGTTTTAAACAAATTAAAAGAGGTCCAAATAATAATAAAAATATCATCAAGTCAGTCACAATGAGTCCACACGACAATGGGTTGTCACCCCCCGAGCCATCTCCACAACACCGCACCGTAGGAGGGGTCTAACAACCTGAATCGCCATCACCTAAGGCTTTGCCTTTACCTAATTCAAACATAGCCAAGTATACTTACACCCAAGGGGTGTAAATATGGTTTGACCCCAAGACCAATATGATACCACCCAAATATTCCAAATAGTATGCAATACAAGGTGAAAAAGAAAGCAGTTTTAATATGAAAGAAAAGCAGTGAAAAATTCCAAGAAATACAACTTTCAATTGAAAACATTTTTCAAACTAAAACTTTCATAATGTTAACCCATTTAAATAAAACATGTTATATATAGTAAATTACATCCAAACACACCCTATGACAAGATTTAATACCAAAAATTCAATGATCAACAAATCTGGGAACACCCCTAGGAAACTAGATAGTCTCAGGCCCTATGTACTTCATACCTCGGTGTAAAGTATCCAAGTCACAATCCTTTCACATGCATGATCCACTAGTAGGGAACATAACAATAACTTATTGGTCCCCAAAAATCATCCACATAGTTTAGTTAGATTTGTCGTTATCAATTTTCTCATTTAAATAGGAACAAAACCCATCCGGTTCACTAGCCGTACTAGTACATATCCGCCCACCTAGGTACCCGAGCTTCCCCCTTTGGTCTCAAACAATTTCAGCATGCTAAAAAATACATTATCATATAAAAAACACCACTACTGGTCACAAAAAAACAATACAATATATATACACACTTCATACCACATAAAACACACAAAAAAGAATTTGTATTTTTAATAAACAACTTCTCAAAATCTTTCTTTATTTTTCACCCAAAACACTTTGAAACATCCACATTGCACAACATGTTCATACTTAAAAGTGACCAAAACATAAATGGAATCCCAATAACTTTCAATAAAACCAAAAAATCAATTTTTGTGAATCCCTATAAGAACCTTGAAGTGTTATATTTATAAAACCTTCATTTCCACACAAACATGGCACTTAAAAATTCATGCCTTTCACAAACACCATTAAAACATATTTTTTAAACAATGACCAAAGCATATAAACATTAAAAACCATATTTTAAGCCCTAATACATCCCAATAAAATCAAACAAGTAATTTTAGGGTATCCCCAAATTAACCAATAGGAGATTTCTATGAAAACCCCCCAATTTCATATAAAAATGGCACTAAAAATTCATTTTTTATTTCATATACAACGAAAACAAATTTTTGCAGAAATATTAAAATGATATAAACATAAAAATACTATAAACACAATGAGCTAAAACATAGAAATTTCATAAACATTGGAATCACCTACCGAATTAGTTTAAATCTTGAATCCTTTATGCGAAAACTCAATCACAACACCGACACACCTCAAGGATGGTAGATCAATACTAAAACTGAAGATTGGACCAAGAAACCCCAAGGTTAAACCCTAGGTTCAAAACCCTAACATCTATTCCTTTGGTATATCAAGAAAAATTGGAAGAAACATCATGGAAAGGGGATGAACTAAGAGTGGAAGAACCTTACTTGATATTGTTTCAAGTTCCTCCACCCAATACCCCTTCAAAATGATGATCCAAGGAAGTTTTTATGAGCTTGGGAGTATGCTATGGCTGTAAGGGTTGAATGGGGGAATAAAGGGACGAGTTTGGATAAATCCTTGGAGGGAAAAGTAGTAATTTTAACACATTTTTTATGACCTGGACATAGTCATACAGTTTGGGTTCATGGTTTCGAAAACCGTGCACCCAAACCGTGTACCCTCCTTTATCCCCTCAAAACAACTTACAAAGCCACCAAAATTCATGGGGTCTTAGGGGGACTTAGGGGGGATGTTTGGATAAGAATATAATAAATACAGTCACCTTTAATGAGTAACTTGGGTGTGACAAATGGTCCTTCATATACCAACACTATAGTGAATGAACCTCTTAAAAACTTTATAAGAATCCAAAATACCCCTCTAAATATAAGACAATATCCATCCAAACATAGTTAAATAAAAATACTAATTTAAGAACCACATACCAAAAATCTTTCTATTTCTATACTATTCACAAATCCTGATACACCATGTAATGAACCACCCCATATTTACATTGAACCTAAGAAGAATCTCTGTTGGCCTTAGGTGTACTGCCCCTAATCACCAGAGGCTACCGATAAGTGGTGAGGGTTGAAAACATACCACATGGAAATGGTTTCCCTCAAACTCAGTTAATTCCATAATTTGGATTCCTATTAATAAATGGAATAAATTAGTGGATAGATAAACACGAATAAAAATGTTAAGAATCATATGACATAATTGTATACAATACAATCCATTATAATAAAATAATAAATAAAAATAAAACTCATGGTCTAAATGAATCAGATCCTAAATGGAATTCCATTGACCCATATCTAAGCTCCAAGTAATAGAACTATACAATAAATGACTAAAACCATGCATGGAACCATATAATAACTTGAAATCAATACTTTTAGAAAAAATATACATACACACCCAAGTGATTATGTAGGGGTGAATATACACATATTCAATAGAAATTTCCCTGAAGGGTCCTATAAAATTATATATAAATATAAACTGATCATGCTAGTTTTAATTTTAAATATAAAAATACCTTTTACACTTTTATGAAAAAAATAATAGATGGTCAAAAATATCCATGTTCCAGTGTGAGGTAATATAAGGAAATAATACATTTTAAGGCATAAAATTACATCGTGGTGAACACCTATGTGTTTAAGGAAGGAGAAAAACAAAGATCCTCATAATAATTCAAATTAATATTCATTTCCACATAAAAAAATACCTCTATGTATAGGCTGCAAGATAGAATATAATCTTAAACTAGTACTGATTCCCATAATTTGACTAGTTTGAGAGGAATACTAAGCTAGACTGAGTGAAATTGGGTAGGGAGGAATCATTCTCAAGGGATGTAATTTCCCTAGAACCCCTCTTAATACCCATGGTTTCCCATGATGTTTTTCATAATCAAAGAGGTTTCAAAAATTAAAATTATTCACATGAAATATCTAATTTCACAATCAAATTAATATCCATGAATGACATAACAAAATTCCATAGTAATCCAAATATAATGTAATGATCATCTCAAAATTTGTAAACACTTTGATTCAAGGAAAACACCCTTTATTCTTGAATAACATTTATTAAAATACTTTAATATTACTTTACAAATCAAATTCCTTTATTATATGAAAAGATATTCATTTTTATAATTTAAAAACCAAGTAGAAATTCTCACAAACACCTTATGTCTATTTTCTATAGAAAATAATGATCTTGTATTTTAAAAAGAAATTCACCTTGAGAAAAGTTAAAAAACCAATCAACCAAAATATTACCACAATTTAATCATATATATTGCTTATAAATTATATTTTGTAGATAAATTCATTTAAAACAAGTTAGAACCAAAGGTTTTTCAATTTATAGGATCGGTATAACACCCTTACCTCAAGATATCAGTGTAAAAAGGTTAAGTATCAATAAAAGACACTATGAAACAAATAATCAACACATATTAAATCATAGAAAACAAAGATCATAATTTAATAAAATAAATAAGAAGGTTTAACCATGGATCTATTGTTGATATACTCACTAGGATATGAACTAGTGATTCTTGTACTTCAAAACTAGTGTGACACCATATCCTTGGACCTCTATTATACCTAAGGAATATTACAACTCTAAAATTGAATGTTTCTTCATTACATGGTGAAACCCCCAAATGGAATCCCTAGATTTTCCAATATTATACATTAAAGTACATAGTGATAGAGAAGAAAGATAGAAAGAGGGAGAAGGATAGGGGAAGTAACCAATGTTCAAACTTGATATTTTATAGTGGGAAAAAAGTTAATGAAGAAGATGATGAAGAAGAAAGTTCTTCCTCACTTAACTCCCTCAACAAAACATAATAGTAAGAGGGATCCCCCATATTTACTTATAACCCTCATAAATTATAAATTTTAAATAATAATACTACTACTTATAATTATATTTAAAATTACCTAGATATTTATGACATTAATATTACAAAGGGAAAAACAATAATCCAATAACCCACTATTAATAATATACAGTATATTTCAAAATTATAATTTATTAATTAACACATATTTGTTTCCAAAAGAAACATAGTTAAAAATCAATCTTCTTTATTAATAAATTTGAAAAATTAATTAAACATCTTGGAATAATAAGAGAACAATTAAATTAATTTAAAAACAATAATTTAATTCCATTTGAATTTATTTCACAAAAAATCACAACCCATTGAATTTTTTTTAAATATTACCTATATTGATTAAAATTACTATTAAAATATTTTATTTAAATAATTATTAAAAATTGGGTGTTATACATTAACATCACAATATTAAAGTTATTGAGATGTCTAAATATAAGACCATTATTATCATTATCTGAACACAATATATCTTATCTAACATAATGAATAATTATTTATCATAATTCTCTTCTCCATTGAAATCTAGAAATAAGATAATTATGTAAATCTTATTTTTTTTGTAAAAATCATACAACTTATAAGAGTCATAAATAAATAAAAGGACCCAATATTAACAAGGACCCTATTATCTTCCTTAGTAGGAATCCTTCCCTTCCTCCCTTGGATCTTTCTCACCACTTTTTCTTTAAAATATATGAACTCTTAGGTTTTAAACCTTAAAATTTTATGAGGAATAAAAACATGTTAATCATAACTCCCAACCTCTTCCACTCCTAGTATAATTGTATTCGATGCTTCACTACTAAAATAATGTTTAGAATAAAAGTGAGTCATGTTTTTACAAAATTTTTCTTTTTTTGGATTAATTCAAAAAATATAATTCTAACATAAAACTATATCCATGAATAATATATTTTAAGAAAAAACAACATCATCAACAAAGAAAAGATGAGAATACCATTCACTAGTCTTACAAATCCTAGCCCCCTGAACTAGTCTCTGTTTTAGCCGGCCCCAATAAAAAATCTAAAACTTTCATGAACACATAATAAGAAAATAATATAATAATAAAAATAAGAAAACCATCATATATAATTTTTTTTATGACTATTTTTATCAATAAAATAAATTTTTTATTTCAATTATTCATATATTTTAAAGTTATTATTATAAGACATATGTTTCATTACTGGAAAATGAAGGGCACTTTCATTCTAAATAGTGTGCCCTACTCATTGAGATGTTATTATTTATTTAAATAAGTGATTTCATCACAAATATAATTATTAGAAATTTCAAGATAAACCAATTAAAAAAATAGCGTAATAATATTTTTGATGATAAATAATTTTACCATCAAAATTAACCATTGTAAAGGGATCTTCAAAAAGTTTAAAATGATGACTATCCTCTGCAACAAATTGAGATTCCATCACAATTAATTTAATATGTTCTAGACTGATATAAATCTTCACCACTTATATATTCACAAATATATAAAAATTTGTGACATATAATATTTATATCCTTAATACTTGTTCCATTAAGGGTGTTAATAATGTAAAAAAGTTAGTATACTTTTTGAAATGAGTTACATAGTCATCATAATAATATAATTTATTCATAAATAATTATTTATTTACTTATTCTATGATGAGTTACTTGTTCATCATTTAAAATTGTTCCATATTAAAATTTCCATTTCTTCTAGCCTTATTTTTTGTTCAAGGTGTTCTCTCAAAGTCTAATAATAATTTCTAATAGAATAACTAGGCTAATAAAAATCTTATATAATTAACCCTTTAATTTAAAATAAATTTTATGACCACAAAGAACCCAATAATCCTTTCTCCATTTTATCTGTAAAATTTGGATCCTAAGATAAAGATATGAATTAATATCTCCATTAAATTGCATATATGAGGCTAAATATAAAAAATAATCAACTTTTCGAATAATATAGGTTACCAATCACATCCATAGCATTTTTATACAATAAATTTATAAAATGAAACTCCATATATTCTATATTATCCATAATGATACAAAAAACTTTTGATTCTTAATTGTCACTCCATAACACTAACAAAAACAATTCTTCATGATCTTTGTGGAATAAAAAATTACAAACGTGATATGGAACAACTTATTCATGGTTTATAAAAAATTTCAGACACCTTGAAAGCTTCCCACTCATTCAAATAAATAACTCTATTTCCTCTTTTGAATATGTGTATTATTGGCAGTCCTAGAAGTATCAACAAATATAGATAAACTAATTGTTAATAAATATTTTAAATGAAATTGAAATTATATCCATAAATACCTCTTTAGGGATGTTATTTTATTGATGACATATGATATATTTCATACATCTATATATGTAATAACCATAATCAATTTCATTACTTTGTTTCAAACACTGTAGAAACATTGAGAAAATTTAATAATTTGTTTTGATATATGTTTTGAGAGTGGAATATTATTGAATACACACTAATGATTATCTAGTTATACAAATCTATAAGTTTATTTTTCACAATTTCCATTCTCATACCATGGTTTTGAGGATAAATAAGAACCACTCTATCATAAAAAAATTATTGTTAAAATATAATATAAAAATATACTCTTATGTTTATTTGTAAAATCTTGAATGTAGTGTATTATAAATTCATAATGGATATCATGTGTGCTCTATTATTTGGATATCCAATCATTGGATCCAAAATATATATCTTTGGAGTACCTAAATTGATCACAAATAGTACCCAATGATTCCTAAATAAGGAATAAGGAATGGAAAAAATGAAAATTTATTTTATATGATTAGTGAAAAGTTTTAATCCTATATTATTATTATTATTAAGAATAGATTTTCATCTATTATTTTCTTTTCAAACACTACCAATTTTGGTGTTATCTTATTAAAATTTCGTATTCATCCATTGAGTTTTTATATAGAAGTTAATTGATGACTAATAAATAAAAAAATTTCTTTAAAGAGTCTTCCCTCCACATTGGTGTAATATATATGCCTATAGAAAATATAAATAGAATTAAACAATAATAATCAGAAAATATTAATTATTAGAAAAATAATTATGAAAATGTACCACATGTATGCATTCACAAACGAGGCTCCCAACTATTGATTCTTTATAATATAATTTATATTCTCAAGACTAATTATGATAGAAATGGCATCTCTATACATTTTTTATTCAAATTAAATATAGGACATATTTTTTCTTGGAACTTTTTATCTTCATGAACTTTTAGTATTAATAAATATTATAGTATAATTAGTGGGTTAAAGGAGCTCTATAAAGTCCCTTATTAAATATTAATTGTTCATTTATATTACCTTGAATCAAATTTCTGTTTCAATTTCTATTTCTCTATTTTTAATGATATACCTATGTTCAAACATTTTTTCAATAGATTTTAATGTTTTGATATAAAATAAATTAGAAATGATATAGGTCATTATCATCCTGTATCATTATAATATTAAATGATCATTCTATGAAATTTCTATTAGAAATTTCAACCATGATAAGATCAAGATCATTAAAGGGAATAGGTTTCTTGATGGTCTTCTCATGACCTACCTAAATCTATACTCTCAAGTGATATTTTGAAAGTTATTTATTATATAGAATATCACCTTGAAAATTGTAAATTGTACCACTCATGACATGGTGATGAGTGGGTGCTTATAGATATAAATCAAAATCAATTTCAACCATTAGAATTTTATTACAAGAAAGTTATCAATAATTGTTTAATTTTCATTTATGAGAAAATATTATGAAAAAATATATTACCTTGGGTAAGGTTGTACTTTAATGGGAATGGCTAGCCTCAAAACTAGGGGGTGTAATCATTCCATGGTTGTTTCTTTTTTGATTCTTCTAATTTATCCCTTCAAAGAAAATTGTTTACCACATCCATAAACTAACTAACTTTTTCTATTTGACAACCTATCCATTGATATATCCTTTTTATTTTATCATATATACCCCCTGGTTTATTTTATTTCTTAAAGTATTCTACGGTTGAAACTCAAAAACCCAAACATCTAATATGTTATATTATTTTGGATTCTTCAATTCTGATAAAAGTATTATTTCATTAGATATTGTATATGATGATTCTTGTATATAAAATAAATAAAAAATATTGGAAAATAAGAATTCCTTGTTATGTTATACTATTTTAAATTAGAACAACTTTGTATTAGGTTTTACATACGAATGTTTACCATAAATTTTGTGTGCTTTATTATACTATTTGTACCTTTTTATTTACACGAGACTCATTCTATAGCACATGAAATGGGATGGTAGTGGATTTTAATTCTCATTCACACACACACACACACACATATATAAAGGAACATAATTATGTTTTTTTATATATAACATACAACTTAAACTATATATTTAATAAACATAACAGTTTTTATTCAAGTAAATCATACCCCATCCTTGATTCATAGTTTGAGTATATTGTTTTTGATGAACATAATTTATTTTTTGTACACATTTTCTATTTTATAAATTAACAATTCCAAATAAAAATTATTAATTATTAAAATTTCTAACAAAATAATACCAATTATAATGTAACTTAAATTAATCCTCCTCTTGATGACGAATAAAATCATCCCTGATTTATTGGATTATGATGTGTGCATATATAAAGAGTGGGTGAGGTTTTAATTTAACCCCAGCATCCCTAAGATGATTTTTTATAAGAAGTGTTCAAAATTCTCTATGAGTATTTCCGAAGATCATCAGTATGAATTTCATTTGAAATTAGTATAAAATAAATGTGCATTTCAAGGGATAATGAAGAGTAAATAAACATTTTATTATTATCGTTTTTGGTAATATAGAGAAATTATACCATAATAATATCCTAAAATCATACAACATTGTATCGTTGAATGAAGGCACAACACTATGAAATGTATATATATCAATAATCACATGAATTCAAGTACTAATCCCAATATAACCAATGTAAATTGACTTATTGGGTTTAATAAATTGACCACATGCATTTCATAAAACATCAAAATTTTGACCTTCACTTCTCATTTTATAATTTTTACTAACACTGTAATGCTACACCACTCCTATCTTTTTTAAACTATATCACCTTTTCCCACTTTCTCACCTTTGGTTCTCTACTCAAATCTAGAATATTTTTCACCTTTTAAAATTTTATCAATTCCAACATCTCCAATATGTTGTTCCTCAAGATTAGTAGCATATTTAGGTGAAAAATCATTATCTACACAAGTATTTAAAAATTTAATTTATATTACATAAATATAGGAGTTAACACAATATATTATGAGAAAGAACAGTCTATATAAGAAAACTAATCAGAGATATTTGACATGTTAATTGAACACTTTTTTTACATTAAATGTTGAAGGGTTTTGGACCCATTTCCAAATATCCAAAATATCACCTTACAATCCACTCTAACATATATGAAATCATTTATATTTTGACTGCCATGAAATAATTATTACAACCCAATGAAAAGGGTTTTACTTTATAGAATTTTTATTTGACCCTATAGTAGTTTTAAAAAATAATAGAAAAATTAACCAATATATGTTTGCAGGATCTGGGGAATAGAGTACTTATACTTCTTATGATTCCATTATAAATGGTTTATCATTATACCTATCCTTATTGAAATTCACTTTTGCACATCCCAATTCATGAATATTGATTGGACTCCCATTATCAACCCATTTTAATTGATAAATCAGTTCTTGGAATGTTATAAAATATAACCCTTGTTTTTTTGATGATGTCTATGTATGACTCATTCCCATAAATTTCATTTCTCTCATTGTTACCCGATATATGCATCACTTTCACCCTAAGTGTAACTCTACTATTTTTCATAATACTATGTTCATTATGTTGCATTGTACAAATTTTATATTTTTTAATTACATAACCATTATAAGATAATACATTTAATACGTGGATGTTTGCTTCTTTTGGTCTTATTTTTGTTTTGGACCACTTTTTTTAAGTCTTTTCTCCCTTCTGGTAATGGTTTTCCTCTTTCCCATTTCTAAAAGAGAAAATTGCTTTCTTTGTTCAATAAAAGGGGGCATGACCCTCAACATTAAAAAAAATACATGAATTCTTAAAATACTATCATAAAACCATTATATAAACTATTGATTATGTGCATTTAACATCCAACTTCTATCCCTTGATGGATTGAAATACTTAATAATTACTTTTGTGAGTTTATACATATATATCAACCTTGATATTGTTATATAAAACATAAATTCGAGACTAATCCCACATTGTAATAGTAATTACAACAACATCTCTTATAGAATTTTTTTTACCCTCAAGGCACCCACTATGATGAGATTTTGGGAGAACTATGCTATCCACATCATATAGGTATTCAGTATATAATTCAATGACTTCATAAAAAATATATCCTTCAATAATAAAACCTCTATGATGACATTGATTTTCAATATACCCTTTAAAAATATTTATATATTGTTCAATGGGGTATATATAATTATAATGCATATGACCATATAGTCATACCTCTCTAACAAAGTGAATCCTTATGTCAAATAATGACGGTGGGATAAATATATCTAATTCACTTAATATGTGAACAATTTCACTTTCCATAGTTTTCAACTAAGCCAGGTCTATAACTTTACTACATATATCTTTGAAAAAGAATTAAATATTGGTTAATGAGTGCTAGTCATTTTTAGGTTAAATTCAACATAAATCCATAAGAATTATATATTGTATCAAAACATGATAGAAATATTATTTTAAGACCTTTAAAATCAAAGTAGTAATTAATACAACATTATTGAAATTATATGAATACCCCTTGGAAACTTATACAACATTAAGGAATTTATAAAGATAAAATATCTCTTACTTGGAAAGAGTGTAAGACACTGTAATATGGAATGTAAATCTTTCACTCTTCACTCTCACTAACTCTTCCCTTATCCCAATATTAATCATGTGTAATCTGGACTTAATGACATATTTTGTTTTACTAGGTTCATTTAGTAACTTTCCAATGAACTATCAAATATAATTTCTCAAAATTCATGGAATCAGGAAAATAATCGACATAAAAAATTTGCAATATGAAAATTAAAAAAGGACTCTTTTTCAAATATATTTTCATAAATTTTTTCAAAAAGATTTTATCAAAAAAGTGAAAATATCATTTAATTATAAAACCATTCATCACCCATTAATAGAGAAGGTGTTGTAAATTATTTTGAATTCTAATCGAATGATATTTTCCACGATTCATATTTATTTCATTATGGTAATTTTGCCTATTTCATAGAAATATTATATTAATGGGATGTTTCATACTAACTAAGGGTGTAAATTCATCATATATGGGGCATACTAACATTTCTTTAATGATATATCCTAAAAAATTTCCATAATTAAGAAATTCATCTTTCATCTCAAACAACATTTCTCTCACTACCCCAACTTATTATTTTTTATAGGAAAACACTTTAATGGGTTTAGTGTAAACCGTAAAAAACCAATGATCATAAATGTTTAATTAAGTAGTATAATATAAGACTAGAGAATTACAAAATAATTTTAAAATATTTTATCCATCAAACAAATGTAAACTCAATTAGTAGGGAATTTATATCTAATATGGATCATCATTTATTAATTCCTTGAAGAAAAACTCATCTTTTCCTGAGAATTGATAAATTATTCCAAGATAATCATTCCTCTATTAAATATGTGAATACCATTTGTTTCTCATTTTTTTTCCAGCTATAGATCTCTTTCATACATTCTATTTGAATATTCCATTAATGCATTGATGGTAAAATACTCTTCTAATATTCCTTCATGGTAGTGCATTAACTGGTCTAATTTAATTACTGACTAGCTTCCATATTCCCATGTGAATTTTTCATTATTAATGTCAGGTTCATGTGTTTTATAATCTAGAATTGACTTATTCTACCCCATGGTATGTTCTTTATCTTCATCATCCCTTCTATGATCAACTTCAAGAGTAGGATGATGTATGTCTGGTACCTCCTTTAGTTCTTCTTTAGAGGGGTCCCTATTTTCTCTAATTTTTCAAAAGCCTCAATTACTACCTATTGGAATTATCCTAAAGAAATAATATATTTATGATTTTATTTCCTAGTATCATATGATTCATTACCTTATTTCTTATAATTTTTTTCTTTTTCACCAATGTAGTTTCGATTGGGGTTTTTAGGTATTATTAGTCTTTAAAACTACTAGATTTCTTCCTTTTTTACATTATTGTATACCATCATCAAGAATGATCCTATTTCCTGTTTACCATCAATATTTGTAAATATAATTCATATTTAATTCATATTCACACACTAATGGAACCATAGATTAGTTTTACTATTCGAGACAACCTTAAAAGAGGGTTTCATTTTCACTGTATGAGTTTCCTCCTAGTTTGAGTCTATTGATGTGAATGTAGCTCGACCTTTTCTCTTTTTCTTCTATTGAACCCACTGTCATTTTTATTATTTTATTTATATATAGATATCTTCAAATCCTCTAAACATATTTTAGAGAATCATATGATAAAATTTTTATGATCCCGACTGAATCTCGATTTAGAGTTTACCTTAGTTTTACTTTACTAGTTGAGGTAGAATTAAACCCAATAATTGAAGGAGGAGAGTGACCATCCTTCCTATACCTGATAATAATTTCAACCATGTTTCTACCATTTTTATCTTCTTAAATATCTTCCCACAACATCTTATATATAACCTTCTCATCCCTTTTAAAAATAAAAATTTTAGGTGGTGTCTAATATCTATTGATAAAAGGAGTAGAATTCCCCCTTAGACTTCTATGTGGATCTTGGATAGGCCATGCAAAATTTTCATAGGATGGTTGAGTTATGATGTATTTTTCATCACTCATAGGCATGTTTGTAAATCCAAACTCATTAGACAACAATAGTACCCTTGTATTTGAAGTAGTTGTGATAACCTATGTGGTTACTCTTAGGAAAATGGATGATGAATCTAGAAACCTATAATTAAAATTTTAATAACACCAGATTTACGAAGATCAAATTCTCGAGGTTTTCTAATTACATCTGATTCCAAGAACCTCATCAAAATGCCTAATTGAGGTGTCCCAGCCACTTATAGAACCAGAAACATTCACACAAGGATTCATTATGAATATTATGTAGTACCTAAAATACTCTTTAACCTTAATACACATGGATTAAACTATAATTTTAGAGATATAAAACATAAGGAAAAAATATGGATCAATGGGGTGACACACCACTTTTTCCCTCTATTTGAATATTAATAATCATCCTACCAGGTTTCTAGTCATATTCAGAATAGAAATTTTTTAAAATAGAATGAGAAAACCTATAAAACGTACCTAGATCACTATAGTAAATGAGACTTAGTTCTTATGAAACATGTAGGAACCTTAGTGAAGAAAAAAATAGATGAATTTAATACTGTGTCTATATTTGGACCAGGTGAGAGTAAATTCATCATCATTTTTATACCAAATTAGAAAATTTATCGAGTCAATAAGCCCTACTCTCTTGCAATCCATCAAACTAGATCTGGTGTTCACAAGTCTATTAAAAAAGTCTAATGATGTCCACCGCTTACCAAAGTGATCCAATAGGGAAAATGGTGAAGATATGAGGTTTTCGTGAACTCCATGGTGGAAATTTATATATTTGATACTCTATTTTGGAACCAAGAAAAATTTGGACATAATAAAATGTAATGAAAGATTGATAGATCTCAAGACCCACTGATTAGAAAAAAAATCTCTATTTTGAGAAGAAAATAATGCACATGAGGGGCCTCCTTACCCCTATGGGGTGGGGGGCATCACTGTTTGCTTATGAAACCTAGAAGCTGTGTAGCATGAAACAATATGAACAACATGGATCTCAATGTGAACTCCTCATTTATTTCAGTATTATACAATGTCATGCAAAAATATCACATCAATTTAAGTTCATTGATCAATGGATCCAAATAAACATCAATATCATTACCATTTTGTTTTGGTCCTTATATAATAAGAGACTACATAACGTACTTGCGATTTATTAACAACCATAGTGAAAAGTTATATTTTGAAAATATAAATAGAAATGTAATATGAGTCTGATATTATAAACAAAAAAGATTTATTACAGCTATATATTGTATAAGATAGAGTGTTTTTAGGTTATTTCAATATTTAGGATACCCACAATCAATTTTCTTTGACTATGGAGAGTATGCTATGTTTAAAAATTTCCTACCGTAAATTCTTATATCTCTCTGTCTTATCAGCTTCCCTGTAGTATCCTCACATATATATTACTATACAAGTCTAGGAATAATTGGAATATTTCAAAAAACTTTCAATGTACTTGATTCATCTTTCTTGTAACAAGATGCAACACACTTCGGAAAATTTTATGTGATTCATAGTCCTCAAAAAAAAATAACCATTTATATATGCATGTTTTCCTTCATAGATCATACCTAGAGAACATAATTTTTTTATCATCATATTTTCGATAAGGAATATTGTTATCTTATGTAAAAAATAATTCAATAGAGTAATTAAAATAATAAATTCAGCATTGATATAGCTATTTCTAGATTTCAAATTATATAACTTTAGTATGCCTGCCAATGTTTTATATTTAGTACAACACGAATACAATGATATTATTGTACACTCTTTAAATTCCCAAATAAATTTATATAATCATAAAGTTAATATTTAAATACTATTGTAATTTTCTTAATATGATATCTATCGTCAATTATATTTTCACTAATATTAATTACTCCATAAACCATAATGTTATCCTAGTCACTAGCTTTATTTAGTTCTTCCCAGCGTTTAGTCCAATATTGAAAACTTTGAGCTATTTTAGGAAAAATAAAATGTTCTTAAAAAAAATGGACGAATTCATATTCAATAACAACAATATAAACATGGATAAAGGATTTGAGAAGGGTCATTTCCATGATTTATTGCAAACTTGATAAACTCTTTAACTCTATTCTCATGCTTTTTTATCACACAATTGTTATCCATCTATTTTTGATTCATATTCACTCTATTTGGTTATATGATATTCATATTTAATAATAAATAAATAAATACACATAAGGTATGCATATAATGTAACATTTTTTTTGCATAAATTATAGAAATTCTAACTTAAAAAATATAATTATAAATTACAATACATGCATATGGGAGATATTTAGTATATACCACTCAATTAAAAAAAATAATGGGATCATAATAGTTTTTATTTAAATAATATTTTGATAGTTAAAGTTAATTTTCTTAAATGGAATTTTCCATGAATCTATCTTATGTTTTTTGATTTATAATTTCTTTCTTTAAAACCATTATTTAGATCCTTGTAAAAAGTTGGTTTTGGTGAATTTTTTCTTATTTATGTTAATGTTTAACTTGAATAAGTAAATTATGACATGCTACAGAGGTTTTTTTTATTAGTTGGTTATTATATCCTTCCATGTTCTTATATTTATTTTATTGTTTTTAATGTATTTTTTCCTATGAATAACTTTTTTACAATATGTTTTTATTTTTGGTATCTTGTATAAGGTCTATTAATCATGTTTTCCTATTTTATAATTTTATATTCCATGAAATCAGTGTGTGGTATGGTGTTCTTTAATATCTTAAATGATTCCAAGTGAAAAAGGAGTGATTTAGTTCTTAAAGCAATTAGGTTTCATTAACTAGGTTTTTTTCTAAACTAAACTTAAAACATTATATATAACAATGGTGTTTATTTTATTAAAGAGTTGGGTATGAGATTAGTTTTAAATAAAGACTTAAGAATTTATTGTTAGTCTTAGTGAAACCATAACCTTGGGTAATTCTTTTCTTTAAATTTTTTATTGAAAAATCTATTTCCACCCTTAACTAAATAAAGTTCATTTATATGTGTGAAGATTTAATATATTTAAATATGGAATACATGGTTTGAACATAACAATATATACAAAATTTTATTCACTATTTTTTCCTTTATTAATTAAGTTTCAAATATAGAAAAATATTTAGATGAATAACTTTTACATTTATACTTATATGTCTTAAATGGTGTTTATTACATATATTACCCTTTATTCATATCATCAAGAGTATGCATTGGTTATGATCAATTCCATACTAACTACCTTACTTGGTTTAGTATTTTTTTATAGGCATCGTTATGAAAAATCCAAATATTCCTATTTGGGAATATTACTAATGGTTACAACTAGAATTATTTGTTTTTAAATCTATGTGCAACTCAAACAAATATATAACAATTGAAAATTTTAAATTTAGTTTAAAATAAACACTTACATGAAAAAAATACCAAGAAATCACATCCTTAATAACCAAAAGAGTTCTAAATCAATTAAGTCAACCCGAAATTTATCGCAAATCCATTATTACACAACTTAAGAAATTCATTTTAAAAATAACTAACTTTTGAATTAAAATATAAACCAAAAAAATATTTAATCACCAAATATACAATTATTATCATGAAAACTAATTCAAATCAAATAAAAAATATAATAGAAAACTATTCATTAAAAAAACTCAATTTTGAAAGTACACAATAAATAAACCTAGAATTATTCTTTAAAAACCATTATAATTCAAAAACATAAATACAAGAAACATGAAACCAACCTCCATTTTCAAACATTCCCAAAGAAACCATGATTTTTTATTTAAAAAACTTTTTTAAATGTTTTCATTCAAAATAAACTCTACCCAAACAACAACCATAAGGGAATTTAAATTATAAATTATTATATAAAAGACCTTGTGACCTTTTTATTAAAAAACATGAAACAAAATCACCAAAAAATTAAAATTTATAAATTATTACCATGATGTGGTGTAACATAGTGTGAAATCATTTTACATGAATAATAATACAAAAACCACCAAAAAACACATCATGATTGGAGAAGTTGCATATATTTAATTTTAGAATTGTAATAATTTATAAAATGATGTGTGGGTGGTGGAGTGGAGTAATAATTTAAAAATATCATGAAATAAAGGTCTAATCATCGATGTAGTTAGGGATATTTTATAATGATATCAAGGATTTATTGATTCTTACTAAAAAAGTGTTGATAAAAGAGGCTTTTATTAGCCTTAAACTTATATGCACTAACAATTTAGTATTTTATCAACACTACTTTTAGCATTGGTAGTAATTATCTTTATCTGTGATAATGATAAACTAATAAAATTATATTATGTAAGAGTCACTAGCTTGATATGTATGAGTTTCTGTATAATATTTAAGAGTTTCCATCTTTATCAATGCTAATTTTGTATAGATATAGGTATATTTATTAGTGCTAAAGTTAGATATAATAAAAACCTAATATCTAATAAATTTAATAAATATGTAATATAATTACGATACATAATAATTTTTCATTTAAAGAAAAACAATACATAAGAAATTATATAAATTTCCAACTATATAAATTTCAAATTATACAATTACTAATTAATATTATAAAGAGGATTGTAATTACTATTTACTAATTATAATAATAATTATACATTATTAATTATATATAATTAATATTAATTATTTAAATGTATATAATATTCATTATAAATTCATATAATATTAATTATATATATAATATTAATTATGTAAAAAAATTAAAATTTCTAATTATATAATTGACATGATATGGAGGAACGAGAGAAGAATCTCCTGATGATCTCCAACAATCAGGGTGCCCTAAATCATCCAAGAGGTTTGAACCTCCATTCCTATGTTTTGACTCAATAGGGTTCTAGATAGGGACCTTTTTCTATGAAGAATATGTATTGTGAAGAGGAATAATTGAAGGGATTTACTTCCTTTTCTAGATTTTTGGGAGGATCATTCGTCTTCTGAAAAAATCGTGTCACACAATGCATCATCAAGAGGGTCACCACAACTCACATTTTGGCTTCATATGGAGAAATAAAAAAAATAGATCTCTATAAACATTCCTTCTTTTCTTGTGTTTCACTCTCAAAAGGTATGAATACCTGGAAAGTGACAGATCTTGTTTCTCGCTTTGCATCTATTTGGGGATTCTTTGATTCAAAGTGCATATCACTGGGATAAGGGTTCTTTCATCATCTATTTCATTCTATGGAATTTAGTGGTTATGAATGGAGTTTTTTATTCCGTAAATTTATGGCTAAGAACCCTTAGGGTTCATGATTGGAATTTGTGTTTTAACTTTAATGATTTTAAAATACCTTTTCATAGGTTTGGATCAAAATTCATATTTTAAATTGGGTCTTATGGAACTTGGAAATTCGGTTTGACATTGCTTCTATAAATGGAATTCCAATCCGTATGGATATAGAAACTGATAAGGTTGTCTTTTTTCACTTTTAAAGGGTCTTGGTTGAATTTTACTTGAGTTATTCTTTGATTAATAAAATTGTTCTCTCTAATCCTCAGGATGAGACCAGTCTTAGAATAGTGTATAAAAAATGCCTCTGTGTTGCGATTCATGTTGTATTATCGGACACTCAAGGTCCAATTGAAGGGGGAATATTGTCTATTATAGATTAAAGTTAAAGGTACATCATTTTCTACATTTGAGAATAAAGGAAGTTAATGGGGATACCCTAGATACCGTTAATCAACCTAAATATTAGACTACTAATGAGGTTACTCATGATTCTGCCTCTAGAAATTTTAATCTTTTAAATGTACAACCCCATGTTAATGTTGAGGATTATTCTCATGGAACACTAATTCTTGGTGATAAATATTTTCCTTAAAAAATGATAAGCACATAAATTCATACTCTTGGACCCTCTTCTTCTCCTCATATTGATGTTGGGTTTATTTCTCATTTTTAGTAAGCCTACTATCTCTTAGACTATAATAAAAGAGGGAAATGATTTGGCTAATACAGGTGCTTAATTCAAGGGTGTATTAGTTGGGGGAATAAGGGATTATATGGGTGGAGATGAAGGTGAGTAATTCAAGGGTTTATTAGTTGGGGGAATATGGGATTATATGGGTGGAGATGAATCATATTATAATGAAATTTCCAAGGAGATTTATGCACAATATGAGATGGATTATAGTATTTGGTAGGAAGAATTGGTGGTTTATTCAAAATCCCATAAAGGGAAGGCCATGATGGAGGCATCCACTTTAATGAAAGTCAAGTATAAAAGGCTTAAAACCCCATTATCCAAGAGAATAGTAATTTTGATCCGTAAAAGGAAATGATAAGGCTTTTGTTACACCTAGGAAGTCCATTTACCTTAGGCCCATTGGATTCAATATGGATTATCTTGTTATAACTCTAGTTTCAAATGAATCCATAGATTCTTCTAATTTTATTGATCCTGGTGTGGAAGGGTTAGTGGGTGTGAATCTAGTTTCATCTTATGAATTACAGTCTCCTATGGATCCTAGTAATTCTAATGGTCAATTAAGACCTATGTTGTCATCAAAACATTCTCATATAGGGAATGTGTCAAATTCCACTACTATTAAATTCTCTACAATAAATATAGATAGAGATAAAAGAGGTGAAACTACTGAATCTCCTATCTGTGGAATGAAAACCGCTTAGAACTTCAGTTTATATAATCAATAGGTTTATGTTCTAGTACAAGAACCTACTCTGCGTAGGTAATCACCCGATGATGCTTTGTCTCCTAGAGTGGACATTGCCGAAGGAGGTGGAACAAGAGTTGCATATGCTCTGTAAGATGTTGGTTTAGATTGTGGTCTTTACTGAAAGGTTTCAACTTAAAAGAGGAATATTCTTAATCATGATAAAACAAACATTTTGTTTTCTCATATAGGCTCATATAATTTACAGCCTATGAATCATAGTTCAACATTAAATGTCAATACACATAACTCATTTGAGCTGCTAGCACCAGGAAGTAGTGAAGAGGATTAAAAAAATAGTGATCATGTATTTGGAACATAGGAAAAAATAGATGGGGTTGATAATTAAATACATGATGAAAGTGGTGGACCATGGTTGTAAGTCAAAACATAGTGTAAGGGGTGACATTCATGTGGTTGAGGTGGACATTTCTCTCACTACAGCATGAGTACTCGATCAAAAGCACCTTGGTTTATTTGAGGTCTTTATTTTTCTTTGTCTATGGCCATTGAATATTTTTCATTTTCATCCACTTCACTTTAATTTTTTATTTATTAAAGAGGCACCTATGCCCCAACCTCTTCAAAAAAATTACTAATTATATAATTAGGAATTTAAATATTTAATTATTAATTACTAATTATAATTATTAATTATTAATTAAATAATAAAAATTACTAATTAATTTTATAATTACGAATTACGAATTACTAATTATATAATTACCAATTACTGTTATATAATTAATACAATACAGCTGGTTATTTTCATCATATTTATAATTAATATTAAATATACTATTAACTATATTTAAAATAATACTAAATTATTATTATTATAAGAATATATATATATATTAATAATATAATATTTTTTATCAATTACAAAAGAAATATAATTATTGAAATTATTTTTATAATATATTATTAATTATGAAACCGTAAAATCAAAACTAATAATTTTGATAATTATGTTTAAATATATTTACAATTAATAATATATAGATATATTGTTATTATTAATTATAGATTTCTATTTTTCATTAATTTTATAAAAAATATATAATTAATTTTTTACTTTAATGAATATAATTATTATTTATATAAATAAATATATATTTTTTCAAAATTTATCATTAATTATATAAATGTATAATCATATTTATAAATATTTATATGTATACAGACATAAATATTTAAAATATATACATTACATAAATATAAATATTAATTATTACTTTTAATACTATAACAATATATATATTTTTTAATTGTAAAATTACTAAAATCGTAAATATAAATTAATTTTATAAATTCAATTAAATATTTGAAGTTTCTTTTTTCCAATTATTAATTAACATATTTTCCCCCATTCCTTAAGGCCCTGGATATTATTTATTTAGATAATCCTCTTTTTAACTTGGTTGAGAGGTAATCCTTACATGGTCTGAAGGGTCGGAGTATATGACTTGAAGGCCTAGTGGCATAAATTCCTTTATATATATAGTAAGCTAAAAACGCACACCCCTTGTAATGAACCATGTTGTTATGGGTTGATAAAACCATTGGAAATTTGAATTTTTATTACATGGATTTTTTATAGAGGAAATGTTAATTTTCTCTAGGAAATGATCTCACAATAATTTTCTCAACTTTTCATTGGTCCCTGAATAAGGTGATTACCCTGGGGATAGAGTTTAGTGTAATACGATCCAGTCATATTTTCATGAATTATTTAATATTTAATTAACTAAATATTTCTTATTCCAGCATGTTTAAATGAAGATATCTTTTGAATATAGCCTCAAATTGAAATCATGAATTCACGATTGAGTTCAGACTGAGAGGTTTTTCTTAGGCGAGGTGTAAACCATCTTCGGGTTTTGAGGCTTGGGTTGAGCGTTCTATTTTTATTTTCTATTATTTTTTCCATTTTTTCTTTCCTACTCATTTATTTCTCTATAAACAATAAAAGAGGGAGGTGTCATGACCCATCCCCTAGGGCTCGTGCCGTGACTCCCCAATGCCCGCTTCTCGAAGGGCAGGGGTTGGTGACTAGCACCAAAGGCGCCAACCTGCAAGTGGGTGGCATTTTCCTAAGTACCTGTACACATGCACATACAACCATGTCCTAAGAAAACTAGAAAAGAGAACATGCATGCTACTAAACAACCACTAAGTGTAAATGTACAACTGAAAGTAAATGGGCCAAAATACAAACCCAAAAAAATACAAATACAACAAGAGAAAGTACAAGATCTATGGAAAGTTGTCCCCTAAAAACCACACCAGATGGGTAAGTATAGAGTACTTGGCAGAAGCCTTAGAAGAACGTCCTGCCTGCCTGATCTGACTAGGCACTGCCTGGTCTGGGGCCACCAAGTCCTCTGCCAAGTCATCAGACATCTGCACCAGACACAACACATGCGGGCGAAGCCTGTGCAGGGGTGAGTAACAGAATACTCATTAGGGACCCGAAACCAAAAAGGAAAGACCACAAAGAAATCCATAAGCAAACCACAAGGCATGATCATGAATGATGATCATTAATCATGAAATCTTACACTAGGTATAATATAGAGTAAAGAAAGTAAAAAATATCAATCATATAACTGAACACCTTGGGATGCTGGAGTACTCCTCCCTAATGAGTACCATGGGTATGTAGGGTTACATAGAGTCGCTCCCCATTGTGGGCCTGACAGGTCACATAGATCTGCTTCCCCTTAACCATGAACTATGGTGGTACTCATCCCTGATGGGAACCGTGGGTATGTTGGGTCACATAGATCTAATCCCCATCTTGGGCATGACGGGTAACACAGAACTGCTTCCCACCTTGGCCATCATATTGAGGTACTTCTCCCCATCAAGTACTATGGGTTTTCATAGTCACACAGAGCTGCTCCCCACCCTGGCCCTATCGGGTCACACAAATCTGCTTCCCACTGGTCCATCGTAGCTGATCCACACAACGTCACTTGTCAGCAGTCTTCAGGTCTCAATCAGTCGTAGGATCTCCGCATGTAGTGCACTTGATTTTAAGAGAATGGATCCTCAAGAAATTCATCATATTTTAACTTTCATGAAATCCTCCTTAGAGTATGAAAAAATCTCTATCTCTTCACGAGGTTTCCAACTCCGAAAACAGCTCATCAATCGGATATTCGGTTTGAAAGATATAGTAGTTTTTTTTTGAAAAAGGGCCGGTGGGGTCCGAGTTCGGTCCGACCCAGTCGGACCGACCCAACCCAACCGGCCATTGGGTCCACCGACCCAACTCGGGTCTTCCAACCCATCCTGGATCCCACCCATCCTTGTCCAGACCGGTCCGGCCCGTTAAGACCTGGGTCCGGCCCATTTCCTGCCCGGCCCACCATAGGCAAACCGATTTCCTCCACCAGCCCAGACGTGCAGCACGTCTAGGGCACACCATCACGTGGCCGGTCAAACCCAGCCACCTGGGTTTTCTGTATGTAGTCAAGGGACTGTGTTCCCTGAGGATCCACAAACCATGGCTTTGTGCTGCGTCCCTACCACCGCACCGAGCATCGACGGCTCCTACCACTTTGCCACGGCCTGAGCCGGCCATGGATTCTGCCTTCGGTACACCGTCATAGAACGCCACCCACCACCACCACAACAGGCCACCACTAGAGAGCTTCGGCGTAGGCTTGCTAGTGGGTTCTTCCATGGACCACCGAGTCTTCCTTAATGGTTCGTTCTTCATGTCGTCTGCACGTCTGGCCTCTGTGGGTCGCCAACTTTCCTGCTAAGGTCTCGAAGCCACTTTGTTGTCACTTAGAGGTTTGGCCACAAAGAACGAACAAGGTGGAGGGTCTCGGGCCTTGTTTGGTTCATCCACTTCCATCCACATTAGAATTTAAAATGGAGGAGGTTTGGGATTGAAGTTCTATAAAACAGATAATTAATAAACCCATCTCAAAACCCCATGAAAAGTACCCTCCCGCAGGAATGATTGATCTGCGGATCAACTTATTCATGGTTTGATCTGCATTCATCATTTTAGAATAATGAATAAGGAATAATAAAACAAAAACAAACCCCAACCTCATTGGAGTTCATCTTTGAAGCAATCATTCCATGGGGATTCAAGTTCTGTTGGCATTCAATGCTCTTTGGTCCCATTATTTGATGTGCATCGATGTCACTGGGGTTTCTATGGAATTCTTCATTCATCATTGTAGAGAATTCTCACTGTAGGTTCATCAGTGAAATTCCAACATTTGATCTTGATTTCTCCCATGCATTAACCCATTAAAATAAAACACATCACAATGTTTTTGTTATGCTGCGTCATCGCATCATTATGTTGTTTCATTTATGAAATAGTGTATCTGGTACGCTTCATTTAATGTTTCATTACACTGCATGTTTACGAGACATTATGGAGATTCATTTAATGCGACTCTTCATCACTTTTTCACTGCACCGCAGTGCCTCCATGCCACCGCCCAATGGTTGAAAATAAAATAAAATAAATGTTTAAATTATTTTTTTATGAAAAGTCCAGAAAATAACTTTTCTAATCAACCCTTGCTGGTCAAAGGTAGGTCCATTCTTGGAGAATCCTGCCATTATAAGTTCAACGGTGTGCTGGGATTTTTGATCTGAGCAATGGTTTAAATGTTAGAAAAACCCACTCGCATATTTATTTAAATGAAATAAAATGAGTTCAAAATTATATTTTGGGATCACTGTGCCTCAGAATTAGGTCCCTCTAGAGAGCCTGGTCTTGAAATAATTCCATATAATTTTAAAAAAATTACACGAAAATTTATGAGGCATTACATTACCCCCACCTTTAGGGATTTACGTCCCCATAAGACAAAACAAAGCTAAGGAAACAAATGGGGGTACTGAACACAAATATGAGCCTCCCACTCCCATGTTCTCTCCTGAAGATTCCCATACTGCCATCAAATACGCACCAAAGGAATCAACCATCCATGAAGTACCCACTCCTATCAATCCTCTATCTCTACTGGGAGCACCACAAATGTCACCCCATCATTAATTCCCAGCTCAGCCCAGTCGATGATGTGCAATGGATCATGCACTTACCTCCTCTGTTGCAACATATGGAAAACATTGTGGACCCAGTGCATCTGTGGGGGGTGAGTTAAGTGGTACTCCACCTTTCCAACTATGCTAAGAATCTATAAAGGTCCAATGAACCAAAAATATAACTTGTCATGCCTGAAAAATCTCTACATTCTCCTTCGGAGCGAGACCTGAAGGAACACAGGGTCTCCCTCCTCAAACTCCAAGGGCCTCAGTATCCTATCCTCATACAATTTCTATCTTCTCTATGAAGTCCTCGTTTTCTCTTAGATGATATACACCTTCTCAGTGGTAGATTTTACAAACTCCAGACCGATTATTTCTAACTCCCCTGGGTCTGTCCAGTATAGAGGTGATCTGTAAGGCTACCCTTACAATACCTCGAATGGTGCCATGCCAATGGTAGAGTGATAATTGTTGTTATTTTCAAACTCCACTAGTGGTAGGTGGTCCTCCCAACTTTGAAAAAAACTAGAATGCAAGCACGACGCATGTCCTCCATGGTCTGTATGGTTCGCTCCATATGACCATCCATCTATGGGTGAAAGGCTATGCTCAAGGGCAGCTGAGTCCCAAACACCAACTGCAATCCCTTCCCCAAACTAAATGTAAACATGCATCACAGTCTGAGACAATCCTCGAAGGAACCCCTTGGACCTGCACTATCTCCTTAATATAGAGGTGTCCCAAGCTTTCTATCGATCCCTGCTCCTATATGGGTAAGAAGCGAGCAGACTAGGTGAGTTGGTCAATGATCACCCCAATAGAATCATGGCCCCTGGAAGTACATGGTAAACCCATCACGAAGTCCATTAAGATACCTTCCCATTTCCACTCTGGTATGTCAACTGGCTAGTCCAAGCCTACTAAAACTTGGCGCTCGGCCTTTACTTACTGAAAAGTCAGGCATCATGAAATGAACTCTACCACCGCTTTCTTTATCCGTGGATACCAATACTGATGTCTGAGGTCCTGGTACATCTTTGACACACTAGGATGTATCTCCAAAGGGGATGTATGGAACTCCCTCAAAACCTCCTCTCACAATGACAATGGTACTACAGTGTGCCCAATGAAAAGGACGACGTGCTCCCCACCTATCAAAAATCCATCAGGAACCTGTCCTGTGCATAACTGAGCATGTTGGGCCTCCCAGTCAACATCCAAAAGCTGTGCCACCCTGACTCGCTATAAGAGTGGAGGAGTGACAATCATTGATAGAATTTAATCTACTCCATCATCATCCATGAAGGATATCTTCATCGCGGATAACTGCTTTGTCACCTCACTCAGCAACTGTAAACCAGCCCTCTTACTAATCACATCTTCCACCATGTTCTCCTTCCTAGGAGTATAGACTATCTCAATGTCATAGTCCTGGAGGAACTCTAGCCATCACCATTGTCTCATGTTCATGTCCTTACAGGAGAATATATACCTAAGACTCTTGTGGTTAGAGTAGACAGTAAACCATTTACCCATAAATTAGTTCTTACACATATTCAAAGCAAATTCCACCGCTGGTAACTCTAGGTCAGGGGTCGCGTAGTCCCATTCATGCTGCCTCAACATTTTTGAGCCATAGCTGATCACCAAACTCTCCTGCATCATGACACAACCGAGTCCGATCCTTGATGCATCATAGAAAATTACATACTCAACTCCCTCCTCTGATAGTCTCAAGATAGGGGCACTCATTAGTCTCCACCTCATCTCCTAGAAATTCTTGATGGCACTTCTCCATCCAAATGAAGAGTTTTCCCTTCCATGTCAAGGATGATAAAGGTACTTATACTCTATATAAGATTAGAATGAACCTCCAGTAGTATCCATCCAACCCCAAGAAACTCTACCCCTTAGTCATGCTCCTGGTTAGCTCTAAAGCCAGGAATTCCTCTATCTTTTCTGAATCCACTGCAACTTTAGCCTCTTAGATGACGTGTCCCAAAAAGTGGACCTCCTGATTCAAGAACTAGAACTAAGATATCTTACCATAAATCTGGTTCTCTTAGAGTATATCCAGAACTATCTGTAGGTGTGTAGCATGCTCCTTCTCCGATGCTGAGTACACCAATATGTCATCAATGAAGACTGTGAAGAATCAGTCAAGGTAAGGTTGAAAGATCCTGTTCATAAGTCCCATGAATACTACTAGGGAATTGGTCACGCTGAAAGGAATGACCAAAAACTCATACTGGACATACCAAAATCTAAAGGTTGTCTTAAGTAAATCCTCATCCCTTACCCAAAGCTGATGATAGCCAGATCAGAGGTCTATCTTCAAGAACCAACTCACTCCCTTCATATGATAGTAGAGGTCATCAATTCTCGTTAGAAGATACTTGTTCTTCACAGTCAGCTGGTTTAGGTTTGGGAAGTCCATGTCAAAATTCAAACTCTCATATGCCTTAATGGAAAACAATACTGAGGCTACACATGGTGAAATTTTGGGCAACATGAAGACCATCTCCTATAAGTCCTACAGTTGTACCCTCAACTCGTGAAGATATGTGGGAGCCATCTAATATGCTGGTGTGGATATCATATTTCGTCTCAGGGTACATATCGATGTAGAAGTCTACCTCTCTATGAGGAGATTGTCTAGAAAAATCCACATGGACGACATACTCATACTCATCTACCACTATAGGAAATTGAGGAATCCTCTCATCCACTTCACTGAGGATGAGGCTATCCAAATGGTGTGTTATTAGATGAAGCCTCCCCCAGGTAAGTCTATCTTGCACTACTTCATTTTCCTTCTCACTGAAAAAGGAAAACCTACTCCTATCTTTGTGGAAACACCACACTATGCACCTAAAATAGTCGATCTGAGAATGGAATGTGGACAACCAGTCTAAACCCAATATGACATCATAAGGCCTCGATGCCACTACTAAGAGATCCAAGCTAAAGTGATTATCTCCCAAAGTAATATCACACTATAGTCACTAATGTTTAATCATTGAATCCCCTCTTTTAGGAGTCTCTAATTGTAAGGATCAAGAAAACGGTTCCAATGGAATCTATGAGGTCTGAACGAGATCCGTGGAAAGGAATGAGTGACTGGAACCTATGTCTATAATAACTATTGCTAAGGTAGATAAGACATTGATTGTACCTCTAATCATCTCCAGAGCACTCGGGTCATAAGAATCTGCTGTGTGAAGCTGTGCTCGCCCTTGTCCACCTACTCTATGAGGTCAGTGAGGACCACCTGGGGGTGGTTGCGGTAGTACCTTGAACCATCACACACCACCTACTACTCAGCCTTATCCTCTACCATGTCTTCCACCCTATAGACCACTTTTCCCGAACGTCTACCTCTTCCTTAATGGTCCCTTGAACATTTTCTGATCGCATGTGTGGCAGGTTGGGCAGTCATGAGCCATGTTCCTTTTCCCACTGCATGTGAAGCAAAGCCTGAATCCCTACTGACTCCCTCTACTTTGAGAGCCCTGCACTACCGACCTAGAGTCCTGAGGTTGTCCCCAGAAATATCTGACCCTATTGGGTCCCCAAATTTGTTTCCCGATGCTCACCACTGAAGACTCTTCCACCTGATGTCTTCTAGTGGCTCCAGTCATCGACACCTTCTCTGCTAGGAATCTCTCTACAAGTAGGGCCCACTCCAGCACCCCAGCCTGGGTTGGGATCCTGAGAGACACTATGGATGCCCTGTTATCCTACGGCAATCCCTTATCAAAGGCTTGATCATTGAATAATGGGTCTTGCAACATGTCTGTAGAGTAGCGAGAAAGATCGATTAACCTTGTTGAGTAATCTACCACTATCTTTCTCCCCTGTTTTAGGTGTAATAGCTCTTGTATAAACACTGAGCGCAATGTTATGGGAATAAACTTCTCTTAAAAAAGGCGCTCAAAGTGTATATAGGCGAGGGTCACCTCATCATGACTCTGGATGGTCAAGATCCATCATCTCCCTACTGATCCATGAAGATGGCTCGTAGATAATATCACCATCTGATGAAGAGGTGTCCTCACTAAGGGAATGACCCCCGTCAATACCTCCAGCTAGTCCTCAGTGGCCTAAGGATCCATCTACCCCCTAAACATGGGAAGTATCTGTCTCTGAAACTCGTGAAAGTCACTAAGTCTACGTAATTCCTCCATCGGTATTGTTGGTATTAACTACTAACCAGTGGGTAGTGGTAACACTAGCGCACCACCCAGTGGGGCCATCTCTAGCACTGATTGTAGAGACCCGAAGCTTGACGTACATGAACATTACATTACTTTTGCGGAATACTTAGTACATAACAAAAACACACACACAAGGATCGTAATAGTTTAGTGTCTTTGGAAACTCGGAACGTAATCTTCTAATCGTGGTGAAAGATCTTCAATATCTCCCATAAAGATCTTCTTTTTTTTAACCTAAAACCTTTCTTTATATCCTGGGGAAAAGAAAACATAAAAGGGTGAGCTCAAATGCTCAGCAAGGGCAATAAAGAAAATAAAAATCATATCATATCTTTTTGAAAATCATAACCTGCAAAAGAGATCATAAAATCTTAATAAATCATAGAAGTGAAAATGAGATCCCCATAATCATAACATAAAACTTGAATCTTTGTGTCATGCACACATAATCATGGAAAATCATTTCTTGTTAGTCATGACTCATTGCCAAGACTATCTTAGTGGACAAAGTCCCTTTCTGAACCGAGTTCACTCCTCGTTTCAGTCCTGTATCACTGAACCGAAATAACCTTCCGTTCCAGCCATGTCTATCTCATGAGATATAAAATCATTACCCAATGCATTGGAGGGAGATATAGGTCCCACCCATCTTATAATGAATCCTTTCTTATGTGTGCCACATAATCATAAAACATACATCATCGCATAACACATGAAACAAAAATGGGATTCTTGAAACATCATGACATCATAAATCAATTCATATAAGATAAAGGAATTCATAAAAATAATTCCATCACAACATGATCAAATCAATGTAATAATAGGGATAAAAACAGAACCCTTTATTATCTTAGATGGAAAATAATTTTGAAAATCACTTGAACTCCATTCTTGAGGAAAATATCCTTTCTTCTTCAAAAACATTTTTCCTTTCATAACATGTCATACAACTTTAAAATAAAATAAGTTGATTAAAAATAAACATGAAAACTTGTAAAGGAAGCTTCTTGGAAACAATGTTTTAAAAATCCATTCATGCCGTATAAGTTAAAAAAAACATTCTTCGTACTTTTGTCGGAAAAGTCAAAAAGTACCTCGTACGGAAAAACGACAAAAGATTCCTTTCATATCTTTTACTAAAAACTCACCTAAGGGTAAAATTGGATTTAAACTATTGCAAGTGGATGGAAACAATATTTCATATTGAGGGAACATGGATGTGGATGATAAAATACACCCCAGTAAATACTTACGAATAAACAATCTCGGATAAAAATGAGATTGTGATATTTCCCTTACCTTAGGTCCGATTTGCTTTGTTCGTGTCCGAAGCTCCTGTATAATGGTTTAAATAATGTTATTGACTTATTCCAGAATCATACATATTGATATGAGATCATATATGGTCATATTATTAGCTTCTTGTTAGTAATATTTCATTGTTACTTGTTACTCGGGTCTTTATAACTTTTTGTTCTTATGCGTGTTTTGTCGAATAAATTCTTATTCTTATCTTTAGGTTATAGATAATTCATTTCCAGAATGGTATTAGTGTAGTATATACCATATTCATTCATTCAATTCATTTATATAATCATTATGAAATGAAGATCATGTAGAACGAGTCGCATCACATCGTGGAGACGGTATTCCGTACGTACGCACGAGTGATGATATCGTTCCTATGATCGTGGAATTGTATTGGAGTATATATATATATATTATTTCAGTATCAATATTACTTAATAATAATCATATATAGTTACTCATTACACCATTATACCCATCCTTGTAAGGTGATGGTGGAAAATAGATTACACCACGGCGTGGAGACGGTATTCCGTACGTACACACGCACGGTGATTTCATTTTTTCCGTAGGATGGATAGAAGGTGAATTAGGGTTGTTTCATATTTATAATAACATATCAGTATGTAAGTAATACTGATGTTATTACTTTATCATGAAACAACTAAAGAAGAAGAAGTTGAAGAAGAATGAAATTGAAAAGATCGGTAATGGATATTACCTCTTCTTTGGAACGCCTCTTTGAATCCTCCACTTAAGGAACTAAGATTGGTCTTTGGAGAAGACCAGGACCTCTAGGATTATTCTAGGGAAGTGGAGAGGAGAAAATGGCAGGGGTTGGCCGAGCTTGAGTGCTCAAATTGGTGTGAGGAGGAGGGGGAGGAGGTGTCCTTTTATAGGGGAGGAGAGGGGCACCTTAGGAATATCTCAAAATATTATTTTATATTAAAGTCAAAATCGGTTTATAATGGTTCCAAAGGGTCTTATTTCGAAGATAAAGTGGGGATGGGTCGAAATCCTATCAACCAATAGAATTTAGACAAGTTTAGGATATTATTTTAACCTTATCAATTAGATTTAACTCTAAGTTAAATAATTTAACTTTTACCATGTCTTTTTGTTTTCTTTCACTATATGGTTAATACACTTACTATAACATGCCAAACGAACCCCAAATTGTTTATTATTAATATATATATCCTTATCTAAGTCATTTGGCCGAACCTTAGATTTTTAGGGATACAATAACAATTAATAATATAATATTTGATTTAAAAATTATTTTGTGTCAATTTTGACACTATTTGATATATGATTTTTGTGAAAGTCATAACAGAATTAAATGTTCGAACCAAGTTGATTAAATCAACATTAATATATCATAGTAACCTAGAAAATTAGTGGAATTCATAAAAAATCTCAAATTACATTTATTTTGGTGTTTATAACATCAATTATGTCAATATTTCATTAATAAGATAATTACTGCATCATCGTTGTGTCATAAATAAATTAAATTATTTGATGTCTAAAAATTACAAATAAAATACCATCATGTAGTAAATCGATTTATCTTTCTAATGAATATTTACAATCGAATTTATCTTATGTATAACCCCATATTAAAAATGATTTACTTATTAAACTTTGATTTTAACTATTTTAACCTTTCTTTAAATAAATTAATAATAAATGTCCTAATCTAATCCAAGTGGGCCTAAATGGTCATATTTTATTCCTAAGTTTGTTTTTGGTCGAATTACACTTGTCCAATAGAATTAGGACATGTGTTAGGGTAATATTAATATCATATTTACCCTTAGTTACCCTATTTACTATTAACCGCGGTAAAAATAGTAAAAAGTTACTATTCACCAAAAAATTATTTTCATCTCATTGAACCACATTTTAGTCCTTGATATTAACCGTGTCTCTCGGATTTTCGAAATTCCATTCACAGAAGCGGTAAAATTAAGTTTTATGCAAAATTCAGTTTTTAACCTACCACTTAGTGGTTTCACTATTCATCAAAAATTGAAAGTTTTCAGAAAAATACCAAAATTTCACCCTAGGCTAATTTTGATATTCTGAGTCCAAAAATGAAGTCCATTTTGAAAAATAAAATTTATAAAATTTTAAAAAGTGGTTATTACTATTCATAACGGCTAGTTATAATAATATTTTAATAGCATATTGTTGTTTAGTGAAACTCGGTATTGCGTACTACACACGCTATCGAGGAAGGTTGCGATTGTGTGTAATGCAAGGCAAGTAAAAGATGCGTGTTGTGCAAGCTCCTTTTTGTGTTGCGTACAACACAAGACATTAGTGAAATTAAAAAGAATTTTTTTTTTCATAAAATCTTGGGCTGTTACATTCTACCCCCCTTAAAATGAATTTCGTCCTCGAAATTCGTCGGGGTTATAAATAGTATACTATTTGAAAGTTTCTTTAATAGAAACCCACATCGTAAAAAGGAATACCTAAACTTGTCTTTAAAAACTAAAGTATGAAATGTAACAATTACCCAAATAAACTAATCATTGGGTTTCCACATAGGTGAAAATATGGATATGGAAGAAAAATCTAACCATCATGTTCTGATGGAGAGTGGTAGAGAACATGGCTATGGAAAAGCCAACAATCACAAATCCATAAATTTGTGATGATCTAAGGTACCATTCGATTCATCAGGTATAAGATCACTATGACAACATTTTTGGTTTTCAAGATCATTTCCCTAAAGTTGAAAATTTGAATTAGAATAAATACTTTCTTTATTTTGGTACCATCTCACTGTTGAACAATTTCCACTTCATCTCTTAAATAAATGAAGTTGAATTTGTTATTCGTGAAGTGTTAGCAGATGACGGGTTATTCCATCTGTCTCAAACAAAAGGTTAGCAAAAAATTATATACATAAGTCGGTCTATAGTGAGATTAATCGCATATGGTTCCTAAAATGGACTTATACTTCATAAAACTAGTTTCTACTAAGCAGGGACTTCCTGTAGGCCAGTGGTAGGCGATAAAGGCCAGTCGCACTTCGGTTGTGGGTTCGATTCCCACAGCCTTGTCCGAAGCGATGGGCTGTTGCCCGTCCTGCAGGTTGTCCTTTTTCTAAAACTATATTACTATACCATCCCATCAATAATATCGAAAAAACTTCTATCCTTAAACAATACTAACTTATGTCCAACATAATCCATTCCAATCTTTAGGCTTATCCATAATACTGCAGTCCATTCTCATAACATAGTGAAAACGATTACCAGAGATTTAATACCATCGTTGATCCCCATATATCATAAGATATATCTTGTTGGTCACATTTCAAACATTCAAAGGCCTTAATCTTGTACTCTATTGAATACCCATTGAACCTTAGTGAAAACTTGAATGCAGTTAAAAGTTAACACTTTTCACATACCGAAATCCTCAAAATTCTATATACTCAAACCATGATATCACTTAGTCCTTATATCAATCATGAGCTCATTAATACAATCAAACATCTCCTTATCTTCTTATCCTTTCATTATGCACTTATCATCTACTTTCCAAAAGTATCTGAATAACCTTTCATGGTTACTGGTACCATTCATCATACACTTTCAAAACTTAAGGAAAGACAACAGTGTAACAATCCTTAGATGTCTCCTTATTCCATGAGATTACTTATACAACATTACACATGATAAACATGTAATCATTCCACTACATTCTCAAACCATTGACCGAGCTTCAAAAATTCTTTCATCTCACATATCATTTGTAGTCTCTTCATCATCATCCACATAAATACTACCCATATGACCATACTGATTCTCTTCATGAGTCTTTCCCTTAGGGCATTGGTTTTCATAATGCCCGTACATTCCACATTTAAAACATTTAACCATTGTTGATGTCGTAGCAATACCATTATCCTCATCCATGGTGTTAACTGAACCTTTTCCTTTGCACTTACTTGCTTTGTGTCCTTCTTTTCCACACCCAAAGCATCTTCCAGTTCCTTTGAAACATTCTCCTTGATGCTTCTTCCCACATGATTTACATAGGGGGAATTGAACTTTCTTTCCTCTATGATCATCATGAAACTCCATCTTTCTCTTATTAGCCGAGTCAGGAAACTTACCAAATTTTACTTTATTGATCATATTATGAGATTGCTGATTCGGCATAATAATTATGTTTGGACTTCCAAATCCCATTTCATTTGATTTCTTATGAAGAATATCATTCCATTGTCCATCATATCCTCCATGATCATGAATCATCTTGTTTCCAGCCATTTTCTAAAACCCAAAAAGAATAGTGTGAGATGCAAAAATCATGCTAGGGAAAACAACATAATAAAGGGGGAGTACCTTCAATATCTAACATCTTAGGTTAAATTCTAAGATCGTTACCGTAGTTCTAGGACCATATCTTATACGTATACTTATCCTTAGGGGAATCCCTAGACATACCTTAGAAATATCTCTAGGGATCTCACTAACGTTTTCGCATCCTAGTTTCCAAAGGTTGACTAAACCTTTCCTCTGATACCAACTGTAGAGACCCGAAGCTTGACGTACATGAACATTACATTACTTTTGCGGAATACTTAGTACATAACAAAAACACACACACAAGGATCGTAATAGTTTAGTGTCTTTGGAAACTCGGAACGTAATCTTCTAATCGTGGTGAAAGATCTTCAATATATCCCATAAAGATCTTCTTTTTTTTTTAACCTAAAACCTTTCTTTATATCCTGGGGAAAAGAAAACATAAAAGGGTGAGCTCAAATGCTCAGCAAGGGCAATAAAGAAAATAAAAATCATATCATATCTTTTTGAAAATCATAACCTGCAAAAGAGATCATAAAATCTTAATAAATCATAGAAGTGAAAATGAGATCCCCATAATCATAACATAAAACTTGAATCTTTGTGTCATGCACACATAATCATGGAAAATCATTTCTTGTTAGTCATGACTCATTGCCAAGACTATCTTAGTGGACAAAGTCCCTTTCTGAACCGAGTTCACTCCTCGTTTCAGTCCTGTATCACTGAACCGAAATAACCTTCCGTTCCAGCCATGTCTATCTCATGAGATATAAAATCATTACCCAATGCATTGGAGGGATATATAGGTCCCACCCATCTTATAATGAATCCTTTCTTATGTGTGCCACATAATCATAAAACATACATCATCGCATAACACATGAAACAAAAATGGGATTCTTGAAACATCATGACATCATAAATCAATTCATATAAGATAAAGGAATTCATAAAAATAATTCCATCACAACATGATCAAATCAATGTAATAATAGGGATAAAAACAGAACCCTTTATTATCTTAGATGGAAAATAATTTTGAAAATCACTTGAACTCCATTCTTGAGGAAAATATCCTTTCTTCTTCAAAAACATTTTTCCTTTCATAACATGTCATACAACTTTAAAATAAAATAATTTGATTAAAAATAAACATGAAAACTTGTAAAGGAAGCTTCTTGGAAACAATGTTTTAAAAATCCATTCATGCCGTATAAGTTAAAAAAAACATTCTTCGTACTTTTGTCGGAAAAGTCAAAAAGTACCTCGTACGGAAAAACGACAAAAGATTCCTTTCATATCTTTTACTAAAAACTCACCTAAGGGTAAAATTGGATTTAAACTATTGCAAGTGGATGGAAACAATATTTCATATTGAGGGAACATGGATGTGGATGATAAAATACACCCCAGTAAATACTTACGAATAAACAATCTCGGATAAAAATGAGATTGTGATATTTCCCTTACCTTAGGTCCGATTTGCTTTGTTCGTGTCCGAAGCTCCTGTATAATGGTTTGAATAATGTTATTGACTTATTCCAGAATCATACATATTGATATGAGATCATATATGGTCATATTATTAGCTTCTTGTTAGTAATATTTCATTGTTACTTGTTACTCGGGTCTTTATAACTTTTTGTTCTTATGCGTGTTTTGTCGAATAAATTCTTATTCTTATCTTTAGGTTATAGATAATTCATTTCCAGAATGGTATTAGTGTAGTATATACCATATTCATTCATTCAATTCATTTATATAATCATTATGAAATGAAGATCATGTAGAACGAGTCGCATCACATCGTGGAGACGGTATTCCGTACGTACGCACGAGTGATGATATCGTTCCTATGATCGTGGAATTGTATTAGAGTATATATATATATTATTTCAGTATCAATATTACTTAATAATAATCATATATAGTTACTCATTACACCATTATACCCATCCTTGTAAGGTGATGGTGGAAAATAGATTACACCACGGCGTGGAGACGGTATTCCGTACGTACGCACGCGCGGTGATTTCATTTTTTCCGTAGGATGGATAGAAGGTGAATTAGGGTTGTTTCATATTTATAATAACATATCAGTATGTAAGTAATACTGATGTTATTACTTTATCATGAAACAACTAAAGAAGAAGAAGTTGAAGAAGAATGAAATTGAAAAGATCGGTAATGGATATTACCTCTTCTTTGGAACGCCTCTTTGAATCCTCCACTTAAGGAACTAAGATTGGTCTTTGGAGAAGACCAGGACCTCTAGGATTATTCTAGGGAAGTGGAGAGGAGAAAATGGCAGGGGTTGGCCGAGCTTGAGTGCTCAAATTGGTGTGAGGAGGAGGGGGAGGAGGTGTCCTTTTATAGGGGAGGAGAGGGGCACCTTAGGAATATCTCAAAATATTATTTTATATTAAAGTCAAAATCGGTTTATAATGGTTCCAAAGGGTCTTATTTCGAAGATAAAGTGGGGATGGGTCGAAATCCTATCAACCAATAGAATTTAGACAAGTTTAGGATATTATTTTAACCTTATCAATTAGATTTAACTCTAAGTTAAATAATTTAACTTTTACCATGTCTTTTTGTTTTCTTTCACTATATGGTTAATACACTTACTATAACATGCCAAACGAACCCCAAATTGTTTATTATTAATATATATATCCTTATCTAAGTCATTTGGCCGAACCTTAGATTTTTAGGGATACAATAACAATTAATAATATAATATTTGATTTAAAAATTATTTTGTGTCAATTTTGACACTATTTGATATATGATTTTTGTGAAAGTCATAACAGAATTAAATGTTCGAACCAAGTTGATTAAATCAACATTAATATATCATAGTAACCTATAAAATTAGTGGAATTCATAAAAAATATCAAATTACATTTATTTTGGTGTTTATAACATCAATTATGTCAATATTTCATTAATAAGATAATTACTGCATCATCGTTGTGTCATAAATAAATTAAATTATTTGATGTCTAAAAATTACAAATAAAATACCATCATGTAGGAAATCTTTTTATCTTTCTAATGAATATTTACAATCGAATTTATCTTATGTATAACCCCATATTAAAAATGATTTACTTATTAAACTTTGATTTTAACTATTTTAACCTTTCTTTAAATAAATTAATAATAAATGTCCTAATCTAATCCAAGTGGGCCTAAATGGTCATATTTTATTCCTAAGTTTGTTTTTGGTCGAATTACACTTGTCCAATAGAATTAGGACATGTGTTAGGGTAATATTAATATCATATTTACCCTTAGTTACCCTATTTACTATTAACCGCGGTAAAAATAGTAAAAAGTTACTATTCACCAAAAAATTATTTTCATCTCATTGAACCACATTTTAGTCCTTGATATTAACCGTTTCTCTCGGATTTTCGAAATTCCATTCACAGAAGCGGTAAAATTAAGTTTTATGCAAAATTCAGTTTTTAACCTACCACTTAGTGGTTTCACTATTCATCAAAAATTGAAAGTTTTCAGAAAAATACCAAAATTTCACCCTAGGCTAATTTTGATATTCTGAGTCCAAAAATGAAGTCCATTTTGAAAAATAAAATTTATAAAATTTTAAAAAGTGGTTATTACTATTCATAACGGCTAGTTATAATAATATTTTAATAGCATATTGTTGTTTAGTGAAACTCGGTATTGCGTACTACACACGCTATCGAGGAAGGTTGCGATTGTGTGTAATGCAAGGCAAGTAAAAGATGCGTGTTGTGCAAGCTCCTTTTTGTGTTGCGTACAACACAAGACATTAGTGAAATTAAAAAGAATTTTTTTTTTCATAAAATCTTGGGCTGTTACACTGATCCTGGAACCGATGCCTCATTTCAAGGAGGGCTATCCTCATGACCATGTATTAGAATTCTGGATGGCTGTCTATGTGAAGGCATACTAAAACAGATCAAGATGTACCATAATCAATAGAATATACCTAGTTAGTTGACTCTAATTCAAGAAGAACATGAGGAATCACTAAATTCTTATATGATGCATGCAACTAGTGTTTTATATATAGATATGAAAAGCAGAATTCGAGGTCTGGGTGTATGGAAACATCAGCTGCTGCACTATCACTAGAATCCCTAAATCTGAAAGTTGAACTCGAAACATTTTTCATTGTTTCCCCAAAACAAAACAACAGAATCCAAGTCTTTGAGGTAGAACCGACCACATCTGATACCACTTTTTCACGACCCTTACACTAGGGCCTATGTCATAACTCCCCCAAGCCTGCCTCCTGAAGGCAAAGGTTTGGAGACTGGTTCCGAAGGTGTCAAACTGCAAGTGCGAGGCATTTCCATGAGTACCTGTACAAACGCACCAACAACCACATCCCAAGAAAAATGGAAAAGAGAACATGAATGCTAAAAAATAACCACATAGTGTTATGGTACAAAGAAAATTAAATGGGCCAGAATACAAAACCAACAAAAGAAAACTACAACAATAGAAAGTAAAATACTGATGGAAAGCCATCCACTGAAAACCCCACATGACGGGTAAGTATAGAGCAACTACATGAAGCCATACAAGCACATCCTGCCTACCTGATCTCACTAAGAACCGCTTAGTCCTGGTCCACCAAGTCCTCCACCAAGTCATTGGTCATCTCTAACAGACACAATATGTGCGGGCGAAGCCCGTGTAGTGGTGTGTAATAGAATAATTAGTAGGGAATCCAAACCAATAAGGAAAGACCATAAAGAAATCCGAAAGAAAACCACAAAGCATGATCACAAAAAAGAAAACTTGCACAATGTAAAATCTAGAGTAAGGAAAGTAAGACTATCAGTTATATCACTGAACACCTTGGGCTGCTGGAGTACTCCTCCCCAGTGAATATTGTGGGTATGTTGGGTCACATAGAGCCGCTCTCCACTATGGGAATACCTGGTCACCCCGAGCCACTTCCCCATAACCATGGGCTATTTTGGTACTCATCCCTGATGGGTACTATGGGTATGTTGCGTCACACAGAGTTGCTCTCCACCGTGGTCAGGCCGGATCACATAGAGAAGCTTCACACCTTGGCCATCATACGAATGTACTCATCCCCTTCGAGTACTATGGGTATTTCGGGTCACACAGTGCTGCTCCCCATCGTGGGCCTTTCATGGAACACAGAGCCACTTCCCACGTGGCTATCGTAGCTGATCCACATAGGGTCTCTTGTCAATAGTGTCCAGGTCACGGTCATCTGTAGGATCTCCACACATAGTGTGCTAGATTCCAGGAGAAACGACCATCAATCCCTTCATCTCATTTCAACTTATATGAAAGCCTCATTAGAATATAACAAAATATCCTCCTCATCGTGAGGGTTTAAATACTGCAAATGACTCATCAATAAAACGGCTGGTATGAAAGATGTTTTCATTTTTTTGAAAATGGCCAGTTGGGTCCTGGTCCGGTCTGACCTAGTTGGACCGACCCAACCCAACCCGACCCGACCCAAGGTCCACTAACCTGACCCTAGGGGGCAGGTCCGGCCCATGCTCTGCCAGGTTCACCATAGGTGGACTAGTTTCCTCATCCATCCTGGATGCGTAGTGCATTCAGGGAGCGCCGTCACGCATGATGTCAAACGAGGCCACCCAGGTTTTCTACACGCAGTCAGGGGACTGCATACCATGAGGATCCATGACCTGTGGCTACGGGTAGCTCTACCGACATAGCTGAGGGGCCGCATCCCTGCTTCCAACAACTGTCCTGAGTGCTAGAACCTCCTTCTACTTTGACACAACATGATCCGTCCACGATTTCCACCTCCGGCACACTGTTGTGGCACGCTGGTGGGTTCTTCTGTAGACCAGTAGGTCCGATCTAGTGGTCCATTCCTCATACGGTCTATGCCTCTGGCCTCCGTGGCTTTCCACCTTTCCTGTTAAGGCCTCAAAGACACTTTTCTATCAATTAAAGGTTTGGCCATGAAGAACGCACAAGACAGAGTGGCTCAGGCCATGTTTGGGTCAGCCCACGCCATCCCCATTTGAGTTTAAATAGGGGGAGGTTTTTTATTGAAGTTATATCAAACAAATAATTAATAATCCTTGTGAAAAACTAGAATAAAAGTACCCTCCCACAAGAAAAAGCGATCCATGGATCAACCTATTCATGGGTTGATCCGCGTTTATTGTTTTAGAATAAAGAATATGGAAACTTAAAAAAGACAAACCCTTACCTCATTGGAGTTCGTCATTGTAGCGATTCATCTACAGGGATTCATGTTTTTTTAGTGTTCAATGCTCTCTGGTCCCACTCTTTGAGGTGCGTCGATGTCGTTGGTGATTTCCCATTATTCGTCATTCTTTGTTATAGAGAATTATCGTTGTAGGTTCTTCAGATAAATTCCACCATTTGATCTTGATTTCTCCAATGTTTTAACCCATTAAAAGAAAACACATCACTATGTTTCTATTATGCCGCATCATCACGTCTGTAGATGCCGGAAAAGTCCGTTGTTCCCAAACAAAGCTCCGGATGCGGAAAGCGAGGTCCTATTTGGAGTCGGAAGCATGTTTCGGAGGGCCCGGAAGCCTTGCACGGAATTTTGGAGACCCGCACGCAAAGTTGATGAGCCGCGCGCAAACCTCCCGGGATGCGCGCAATGCGCCGGGCCGGCGCGCAATTTTGCGCGCCAGTGGCCCGCGCGACTCCCTTGCGCGTCGGGCCCGATTTCGCGCCCACGATGAGAATTCCGCGCCCGCGAACCGGATTCCGCGCCCGGGGTTGCCTATAAATATAAGGCGACCCCCGCCGTTTTAAAGGTTGCCAGAATTCGAAAGGTCTCTCGTGCGCGCAATCCAACCCCTTCCACGTGCAATGCCGATCTTCAGGTAACCTCTTTTCTTTCGCGCAAGAAAGCCTTGGGGTTCGCCTTCGCGCGGAATCCCTTTGGCTCCTTTCCCTTGAATAACCCTTCACTCAAATGCATTTGCGCGCAAAAGAAGCCTCTTGCGCGCAATTGCCCCAGGGTGCGCGCAATCCAACCCGATTGCGCGCACCCCCCATTTTCAAAGTGGCCATTCATTAAATAATGAGCCGTTGCCCCCGTGCGCTATCCGAAGCCCGGTGCGCGCAATCTCGATCATCTGCGCGCAAAGTGCTGGCCCAATTGCGTGCCATCCCGCCCATTTGCGCGCCGACCCGCGGTATTGCGCGCAAAGCTCCTCTTTTGCGCCCAAACCACCAGGGTCGCCCCCTTTGACCCCCTTTGGGTACCCGCCTGCGTGGCGCCCGATGACCCTCATCCCGGGTGCCCGCACCGTGCGTCGTCTTCCCGTGCGGCCCCCCTAGGCTTGCGCGAAGTGACACGAACCTATCGGCGGCTTCAACGTCCTGCACGACGTTAAACTGCATACGTCCCGCACGACGTTAAACTACACTTCGTCCGAGCTACAAGACGTTAAACCGTTCAGCATACGTCCCGCACGACGTTAAACTGCACATCGTCCGCGCTGCAAGACCTTAAACTGCCAAGCATCTTCGTATTCAACACACGACGTTAAACTGTACTTCGTCCGGCAAGACGTTAAACCGTCCGCTTCGTCCTCAACACACGACGTTAAACTGTATTTCGTCCGGCAAGACGTTAAACCGTCCGCATCACCCGATCCTGTGCCCCGCACGTAGGGTCCCCCCTGTTTGGATGTGGCTCCCACCCGCTCGTGTCTGTAGGGATGACGGGGTTGCCCCTCTTTAGGGATGATTCATGGAGTGGCCTTCGCCCACGGGGGTAGAGTGTTACAAACAGAACGAACTACGTGGACTTTGATCCCTGTCTTCTAAACAGGGTACGTAGGAAGACTCTCCGAGGTTCAAGCCCGCCACCTGGTCGTCCCGGTCGTATTTACGTCGGTTCGTCCATCAGTGAACCCCTCCCGGGTTCACACTTGCGTTGATTCACCTATGAATCCGCCTCTGTGGGGGACTGCACGTGTGTATCTCCATTGTGCTTCCCCACCGCCTCGATCTCTTCGTGAGTCGGCTTGCTAACGTCCAGCATGACGTAAAACTGTGATCCACCCGGCCGTTCCATCCCCCTCTGTGCGGGATGGTTCGGTTCAATCCTCTGCCCGGCGGCCTCGATCTCTTTGTGAGTCGGCTTGCCGACGTCCAGCATGACATTAAACTGTATACCCGAACTACGCTGACTTTGATCCGCGCTAACGCATGGTACGTAGGAAGCCCCTACGGGGTCCAAGCTCTTCACTCCATCATCCACCCTGATCCTTACCCGGGCCGCCACATCCCGGTGGGGTCATGCCATTTCATTCCACTCCACTTCACTCGGGAAGCCGCCCATGTGCTGGCCCCAACGTCGGAGGTTCCCCGCAAGGGGTTCTGTCATCTGATCCACTCCTCGTGTTGATCAATCCGATGCCGTCCCCGCTGGACGTTAAACTCGCGGCATACCCCGTGTTAAACATGGGAAGCTGAGGAAAACCTCAGGTAACACAGTTCCCCGCGCCAAGTGTGGGATGCCTCAGGCCATCACGCCTTCGAGAATCCCTATTAGGGACGGAAGGCAGACATGCAGAGGCGCAGTGTTAAGACACGCCCCCGACACCCGGAGCCACCCGGTCTCCTCACCGCAGGTTGCTGCCCCGACCAGACTCCTTGGAGCGTCCGGGCGGAAGCATCGTAATTAACCGGTGTCCATGAAGATATGGCGCCGGGAACGAGATTCACGAACATTCTTAAATCTATGAGGGAGACCCGGATTAGGCGACGAGTTCTGAGGAGACGTCCACAGAAGGAGGAGCCGACATCCCATCATCCCGGTTTCAATCAAGGAGTAGACGCCCCTGAATAAGGGACGGATGCCGCCCGCCCTTGGAAAGCGGGACTGCGGGAAAACAAGCCGCGCGCGCCCATCCCCTCGGGTCGACGGGTGCACGCGCGAACGCGTCCTGGCGGAACAGCATAACCTGACGCACATCCGCACCGAAACAGAAAAATGGTGAACCCGACGTGAATCTCTTCTCCTCAATACGAAGACCGATGGATTTCAGAGGTGTTGGAAGACCAGCATGCTGCTTGACCGAGCATTCAGTTTTACCCGCCAGGGGATGGGGAAGGGAAATCGGGCACTCCGTCTCGCGACGTCGATGGCCTGGGTCTCCCCCACGGAAGGCGTCGTGGCACTAATGGTTGGCTGTCGATTCCTTTTCCTGTCAGTGTTAATGGGTTTTTCTCCCTGCTTTCAGAAATCAGGTCGCCCAATCCAGTGCCCGATCGCCACCCGCCCACTGGCGCAGGGGTAGGGGAAACACCGACGCGGCTACTCCGCGCGGTCCCGCCCGTTCCGCAGCCGTCCCAGTAGCCGCAGCTGCGGGGCAACCACGCCCTCTCTCCCCCTCGGAGGTCATCCAGAGAAGGGTGATCAACAACTTGGTGCGGAGATATGAGGAAGAGGGAGTCATCCCCACCAGGGACATGGCTCGCCTAGACCTCGAGGGAGATGCACCTCGCCACCAACGCCGCCCCCGAGGGCCGCGCAGGGAGGCACCGCTGCCTACCTCGACGTCCAACCGCTTTGGGAGTTTATCCCCGGAGCACTCCGACAACTCCTTCCCCTATGCGGATGAGGTGGAAGATGCCCGGGACTACCCTATCCGAGATTCGCTCCAGGGATCCGCGATGAGGGCTCCTGTCAGGCCACGACGACATCGCCGCCAGGCCTCTCAAGTCGAGGAACATGCTCTCCACCTGCCCGCGCCGCTCATCCCGACTCGTTTGTCCCGACGCCAATGTCGGGCTCGAGCGGAAGAGGATGCCCACCTTGGGGCCCTAGCAACAGCGGCCGCGTTGGCTCAATCCACTACTGGCTCCAGTCACCGGGCCCCTACGCATCCTGAGCAGGAGCACTTCTATGCCCGACCCGGATCGAGGCCCCGACCGCCCCAAAGGCAGGTTGGGTTGACTCTCCCGGTTGCTGGTACAGGCAATGGCCACCGCGGACCACCTCGCGGTAGCGCTATTCACCAACAGGGTCTGCTCCGTGTGGCCGATCCATGAGGCATGGGTCACCCCGCCTTTCGATCCCGGCCCGGAGGCCTGCCCGGAATCATCTCTCCCCGCGTCCCCTTTGATATCTGTCCCGGTGCTCCTCGCACCTTGGTTTCCAGTCCTCTTGGCCCCAGCACCAGTGCGGCCGGAGGACGCCAGGATAGAGATCAGCCATGCCCCGAAGAACCACCCAGGGGCAGGAGGGAGAGGCGTCGACGCCGAGGGAAGAATGTTACGGAATTTCGGACAGAGATCCGACCGGTTCGTTTCTCTGATACAGAGGCGGAGTATGATTCGGCGACAGAGCCCTCCCCCCAATCCCGCCAGTCAGGGGCAGGGGTAGGAATGCGGCACGTCAGCCTCGTACTTCCCGAGAGCGAGATCGATATGATCCCCGCTTCTCTCCGAAGGTATATCCGGAGTAGCGAGGGCCTGGTAGACCCCCAAGGATCAAGCTTGCGGTTGGTACCGGCCCCTCCGGAAGCACCTTCTGCCTCGATCAGAGAAGCCGGAGACTTTTTCTGGGGACCGACGGTCGAACCACGATCTAGTGCACCCTCGGCGAGCACCGACGCTACGGCAGGATGTTCGCTCGCCGGCCCGTCCTATCGTGATGTGGTAGCTGGGGCACCGCCACCCTCAGAGGGCGGCCCAGGATATGGAGGCCAATCGGCCTGCTCGCCGTATTCACCGCCGGCCAGCCCGTCGGCCAGGCGGCCCGCCTCGGCACCACTGCCGGTTCCCCGTCCATTCCCAGTCGTTGAAGAGGACCAAGGAGACCTGGGTCCCGATTTTGAGTCGTGGAGCTTCTGGACCGTCCTTGCAGAGGGCCACTTCCCTGAGAAGTTTTGGCCAATCGCAGGACCGTACTTTGATGCACCTGTATCGCTCACCCCGGATGAGTTCGAATGCTTCCGCCGAACTCTCCGGGAGACTCACTCCCGTCTTCACCGCCTACAAATGCCATATCCCGGGAGTCAAGTGCACCTGTAGGATATTGGTGAGCAGTGCCGTCAAATTGACCTGGCCACGCTCCCCGCGGTTCGGCACCCCGGGTCATTTGGGCACCACGAGGCCCTCCAACAACGATGCGTTGAGTGTTTTCAAGTACTCTGGAAGGTTATCAAGGAAGCCACTCCCCACGTGTATATCTGTGGATGGGGGCAGTACGCTGCCCTACGCTTCAGTGCGATTCGCCGACAGCCCGATTCATTGGGTGGCCCTGAGGGTATATCCCCAGGGACGGAAACGGTCAATATGGCTGACCTGTCGGGAGAGGGGAACGACTTGGAACTTCTCGACGGGGGCTCTTCCCCCGAAGACAAGCCGTCGTTGGATCCATCGGTGAGAGTTACTCGTCATCAGAGGAACCTCCTGGGACTCCCCGCACCCACTGAAGCACTGACGTTGAGCCGAAACGTCAACAAAGGTAAAGAGCACGGCGGGGCTATAAAGCCCGCCGACCCATCCACCTCCATGCAGAGGGCAGACGAGGATCCCGAGAAGGCTACGCTACGTCAACAGCTCGCCGAGCAGAAGAAGCTGGTTGACCAGCTCCTCGCCGAGCGCGTTGCAGAGCAGCGGCCTGACTACGGTGATCCTAGGCCAGGACAGCAGGGACAGGAACAACCACCCCTCGGTGAGGCCCTCCCGGGCAACCGCGATTATGCCGTGTTTGCCGACAGGAGAGAGGCCATCGCCTATGGAAAGAGGGCGCGGTATGTTTCACCACACCCTCCCGAGCGGCGTGACTACCTGAGAGACCCCGCTCGGATTCCTCCCGCTGCCCCAAGGGCCGCTCCGCCCGCCATCCCACGAGCTGCCGAGTTCGACGACCCGGTCGACGACCCGATTGAAGGGCCATGCAATGCGCTCGTGGTTATAGATCCTCGCCAGGACTGGAACCCATGTCCGGACGATCCGATGGCGGCACTCATCGCCCGCTTGGAGGCCTTGGAGACTCGGAAAATGGCGATCCCACCGGACGGCAAGCCATACCCAGCATGGGTGGATGACATGTCGGCGCCTCCGGGATTCGGGAATCCCACTTTCGCCCCCTTCAACGGGACTGGAGATCCGCCACAGCATTTGGCCCATTTTAACTCGAGGTGCAGGCCTATGTTGGGGACTCCGGCGCAGCAAGAGGCCGCTAAGCTTCGCTGCTTTGTCCAGACACTGGAAGGGCCAGCATTTGTCTGGTACAGCCAACTCCCTGTCGGGTCGATAACTAGCTGGGAGGACCTTCGTAGACAATTCCTCTACCAGTTCAGTTCCACGACCCGGAAGACGAGTATCACAGACCTCTTCAAGTGCAAGCAGAGGCCTGATGAGCGAGTCGCGGACTTCGTCGCCCGATTGAAGGGTCTCACGTATTCCCTTGACATGCCATTGACTCAGGAGCAGTTGCTGACAATGTGCGTCGGGAACGTCAAGACCGAGCTGGTCCCTTCCTTGATCACTCAGAATTACCCCGGAGGGTTCAGGGACTTCTCAGACAAAGCTCAACGTCTTGAGGAAGCCCTGCAACAGGCCAGCCAGGCACACCCGCTGCCTCCTATGATTCCTGCAAGGAGAGCCAGCAGGGCTGAGCCCGCTGCTGTTGCCCAGATAGAGGCTCCCAGGCCGTTGGAGCTGCTGCCAGTGAGACCAGCTCCACAGCCTCACAGGAATTCGCCTCCACAGGCTCAGTTCCCGGCCCAGCAGCGGCAGCCTCAGAACCGGCCGGCCCCTCCGCGTAATGTACCGCCGCAACCCAGGTGAGATAATCAGGGTCCACCTCCTCGGCAGGCCCCTCCAGCCCCTCATCAAGACCACGCTCCCAGGGGCCCGCGATACCTGACCTACTCATTTCACGAGGATCAGGTCCCCGGTTATTTCCGGAGCGCCCTGGAGCAGAGGATTGTGCGACTGCCTGAATGTTGGAGGCCAGAGAAGGCACATCTCACGGATAACCCCCGCTACTGCCCCTACCATCGGGCCCTGGGGCACACCATCCAGCGGTGCTATGTGTGTAAGGATTGGCTCCAAGACCAGATTAACAACAATGTAATCAGGTTGGGCCCAGCTCCAGCACAAGTGGCGGGCGTGTTCGTGGGATCAGACGACGATAGCGGCAATGAGGACGAATGGCAGCTGGTCTCCGACGGCGGGTCCCAGAAGTATAAAAACTGGATGGCCCGCAAGACGATCATTCGCGCCCATGGAATCATCCGTGTGCGCTTGAATCAGCCTGAGCCCCCAGAATCTGCGGGTGCTGCTTCGGCATCGTCGTCCCAGCCTGCCTCTTCCAAGAAGAGCAAACGGCGGCGGTGCAAGAAGGAAGAGCGCGCCCCGCCAGTTCCGCCACTATCCCGCACTCTCGGCGATTTCATGCCCTCGGAGATGGGGATCCCTCCTCGGATCCACCCAGTGGTGAATGATTCGTCCGATGACAGTATTGGGTACGCTTCGGTTAATACCGTCGAGCTGGTAAATCCCTTTTCAGTTCCCGACGTTGAAGAACACCAGGTGGACCTCCCTAGTGTCCCCGGTCGTCGCCACCGTCGGAGGAGCCGCAACAACAGGGGTCGCCGGGGCACAGCAGTTGGTACCTCCAGCCAGGCCGTGCACGCCACTGAGACTAGGCAGCAGGCTCAAGATCGAGCTCAGCGTGCGCAGCCCCCCCATCCGGGGATGACGGATTCACCTCCGCCACTGTTTGTGGTGTGGGATCAGGCAGAACCGCCTCAGCCGCGTCGCGATCAGCTCCGCCCTGCCACGAGTCCATCTCGGCCTCCTGACCCCAGTACGATGACCATTTCCCGGGCTTCAACCAATGAACAGCGAGATGCGCCAAGTACCAGCCGGCCGCCGGTCCAACCGGCAGGGCCCATCATGCCTCCAACCGCGGAGCAACCTCCTGCAACCAGGGGCACGCGCTTGGCCAAAAAGTATGATGTCCTAAAGCACTTGGCCGACATCCCAGCGAGACTCTCCATCCTTGAGGCTCTGCGCATGTCATCTGAGATGCGCGAGGCACTCGCTGAAGCCCTGAAGAGCCCCCTCCAGTTTGAGACAGAGGTTGCGGCTGCAGAGGCCTTTCACGCCGAAACGATTGAGGACGCCGAATGCCAGGCAGTTATCTCGTTCTCTGGTAAGGATGAAGACCCTCCTATATAGGGGCACATTCATCCGCTGTATGTTACCGGCCAGTTCAATGGCCTTGAAGTCCGACGCTGTCTTGTCGACACGGGGTCCGGGATTAACCTGATTCCAACTCGGACGCTCCGGAGATTGGGGTTGTCTGAGGATGACTTGATTCCCTCCGACCTCAGGATCCAGTGGTATGACCGCACCGAGCAAACTCCGGTCGGCAAGATACGCTTGAAGACCCAGTTCGGTGACTTGGTTGCCAACACCGAATTCATGGTAGTCTCTCAAGACACTGCGTACAACGCATTGATGGGCAGGCCATGGCTCCACCTTCTTGCGGCGGTTCCCTCGTCATACCACCAATGCCTCAAATACTCCCTTAGTGGTCGAGTAGGCGTGCTTCAGGGAGATGCCTCTCCTTTTGCCTCATGTGAAGCCCGCTATCTGGATGCGGACTATTACAAGAGCAATGATAAGCAGATCCTGGCAGGTGAGGTCGAGCCTGTCGCTATTGTAAGGGATCCTTGGGCAAGTTTGGATGACGCTTACGTCCTCCCAATTCAACGGTTGGACGTAGCCATGGTCTCGACGGCCTGTGAGTCTCCTGATGAGATGACCGCGACCACCCGTGCCAGCACCAGCGGTCCAGCAGGATCTGGTAGCCCCAATGCAGTTTCCAACGCAGTCTCTCCCGTGGACGATCCCTCCCCGAGTGGAGAGGACGTGGAAGATGCACCCCCAGCCTTTGAGGAGGGCGTCTCCGCCACGGTCGATTAGTTAGTACAAGTGAACCTTGGAACCGAAGCAGATCCGAGACCCACATTGGTCAGTGCCGCCATGCCCTTTGAGGAGCGGCAGCAGTATGTGGACTTTCTCAGGCAGCACCGTGATGTGTTCGCTTGGGGCTATGACGAGATGCCGGGGCTAGATCCTCAGGTAGCCGTCCACCGCCTTGGTCTCCCGGCGAACCATCGCGGGTTCAAGCAGCCTCCCAGGAAGATGCACCCACTCCACGGTGCCATGGTTGAGGCCGAATTTGACAAGCTTATCAAGTCCAACTTCGTGAGGGAAGTCCAGTACCCCAAATGGCTGGCCAACATTGTGCCGGTCAGGAAGAAGAACGGGCAGATCAGAGTCTGCATCGACTTCCACGATCTCAACCGCCACTGTCCGAAGGATGATTTTCCCCTTCCAGTGACAGAGCTGTTGATTGACGCCACGGCAGGGTTCCAAGCCCTCTCCTTTATGGATGGATACTCCGGATACAACCAAATTCGGATGGCCCCTGAGGATGAGGAGTTCACTGCCTTCAGGTCCCCCCAAGGTACCTTCTGTTACCGGGTCATGCCCTTCGGCCTGAAGAATGCAGGTGCCACCTATCAATGGGAGATGCACCGCATATTCAAGCCAATCCTCGGAACACTGGTGGAATGCTACATCGACGACTTGGTGGTCAAATCGCGCCAGCGTCAGGACCATCTCAAAGATCTTGAGAAAGTGTTCGGCTTCCTCCGGTCTCGCTGCCTGAAGATGAACCCGTTGAAGTGTGCCTTCGGGGTCACCTCCGGAAAGTTCCTTGGATTTGTGTTAAGATACCGGGGTATTGAGATCGACCCAGAGAAGATCAGGGCGATTAGCCAGATGCCTCCCCCAGGTAACATCCGGGAACTGCAAGGGTTCCAAGGCCACTTAGCCTATATACGCCGATTCATCGCGAATCTGGCCGGCAAGTGTAAGCCCTTTTCTCGGCTCATGAAGAAAGGTGCCACCTATGTATGGGATAAAGAGTGTCAGACCGCTTTCGAGGAAATCAAGCAGTACCTGCTGCAACCTCCGGTTCTGATGCCGCCTGTATCCGGGAAGCCGCTGGTCCTCTATGTGACCGCCCTGGAACGGTTCCTGGGTGCCCTTCTCGCCCAGAAGAACAACGAGGGAACAGAGAATAGCCTCTATTACCTCAGTCGCATGCTCCTCGATGCGGAAGTCAGGTATTCCCCCGTCGAGAAGAGCTGCCTGGCGATCGTATTTGCCGTACAGAAATTACGGCACTACTTGCAGCACCATGAGGTACAGTTGGTTTCTCGGGTAGACCCGTTGAAATATATCCTAAGCCGGCCTATGTTGACTGGCCGTCTAGCGCGGTGGGCTGTGGTTCTCCAGCAGTTCGACATCAGGTATGTGTCTTAGAAGGCCATCAAAGGGCAAGCATTGGCAGACTCTCTGGCTGCTCACCCAACCTCCGCGGATCAGCCGCTGGATCTAGGCTTTCTTGATGAGGCCATCCTCTCAGTCGATCGAGCCGGTCCATGCTGGCAGATGCACTTTGACGGTGCCTCCCGGAGCCCCACCGGTAGAAGACTCGATAATCCTAAGCTCAACAAAGTGGGCTTGGGTATCGTCTTCATTACCCCGGAGCAAGCTGTACTGCCATACTCTTTCCTGTTGTCAGAGGGCTGTACCAACAATGAGGCGGAATACCATGCCCTCATCACCGGCCTCGAGTTAGCTCTCGAGATCGATGTGCCCCATCTGTGCGTGAAAGGGGACTCCGAGCTAGTTGTTAAGCAGATCAATGGCGACTATGTTGTCAGGAAGCCGGAACTTGTGCCATTGCTGGAGTGCACCCTCCTTCTGATGGCCCAGTTCCCTTCTCGGCCAGAAATTGTCCACATTCCCCGGTCGCAGAACGGTCGAGCAGATGCTTTGGCCAGCCTTGCTGCGTCACTTGCAGAGCCTGAACAGGATAACCTGACCGTCCGCGTAACGCGCCGCAGGCTCATCGCTCTCATTATCCCGGAGGGAGATCGCGGCCCGTCGGTAAGTAATCTCACCACGGTTTCCCCTGTGCCCGGAGCCCCGAGTACCCCAGATATGGCAGTCGAACCAGCCCCTGATTGGAGGACGCCTTTGGTTGAGTACCTCCAACATGGCATTCTACCACCGGATCGGGCCGAGCGCGAGCGAGTTCGACGCCGCGCATTGCAGTTTTTCCTCCAGAGCAGTCCCGGCCTGGAGCAGATCCTCTACAGACGCGGATTCGATGGTGTTCTCCTCCGTTGCCTTCAGGGAGTTGAGATCCCACGAGTCATGCAAGAGGTTCATGCTGGTTCATGCGGTGCCCATCAGACTGGGCCAAAGCTGTCCCACCAGATTCGGAGGTTGGGATACTTCTGGCCCTCCATGATCCATGACTACATGGAGTATGCCAGGAGGTGCCATGCGTGCCAGGTTCATGCGAACTTTGTGCATCGGCCGCCGGAGCCTCTCCATACCACCAGGTATTCTTGGCCCTTTGCAGTCTGGGGGATGGATGTTGTGGGACCTTACCCGCCGGCGACGGCTCGCCAGTGCCGGTTCATTCTGACCTCCACGGACTTCTTCTCCAAATGGGCAGAGGCGATTCCGCTCAGAGAGGTCAAATCCCATTCGATCGCTGACTTCGTGACCTCCAACATCATTCATCGATTTGGAGTGCCTCACGCTATCCTCACGGATAACGGAGCCAATTTCCGAGCAGCCAAGTTGAAGAAGTTGTACGCCAAGTACAACATTCGCTCAAACCATACATCTCGCTATCATGCGCAGGCGAATGGACAGATCGAGGCGTTTAACAAAACCCTCTCTAACATTCTGCAAAAAATGGTTGGTCAGAACAAGAAGAGTTGGCCGGACAAGCTCCCCAACGCCCTCTGGGCTTATCGGACGACGACTCGCAATTCCACCCAGATGACCCCTTATTCCCTGGTGTATGGAGCTGAGGCCGTCCTGCCCATCGAGATCCAGTTACCGTCCTTGCGCACTGCGGTCTACGACCAGCAAGCGCCAGACAGAGCTGCTGAAGCCCGTCTAGTCGAGTTGGAAGCACTGGATGAGAATAGACTTCGCGCCTTGCACAACTTGGAGAGGCATCAAAGCAGAATGGCTCGAGCTTTCAATAAGAAGGTTCGCCTCCGCTCCTTCCTGCAGGGTGACCTAGTGCTATCCCTAAGAGCGCCAATGATCCCCGGCAGGAAGCCGCCCAAGTTGGAGCCCAAGTGGGAGGGACCTCTTGTCGTCCACAAAGTTTATCCCAATGGCGCGTACTCCCTAGCGACTATGGATGGTGAGCGTGTCACTCCTCCCACCAACGCTAGGTTCCTCAAGCAGTACTTTGTCTGAGTGCATACGTCCAAGCTGCACAACGTTAAACTGCCCAGCATATCGTCCGCGCGGCAAGACGTTAAACTGCCAAGCATCTTCGTCCAAGCTACAAGACGTTAAACTGTTTAGCATTCGTCCAACATGACGTTAAACTGTACTACATCCAAGATGCACGACGCTACAATTGCCCAGCATATCGTCCGCGCGGCAAGACGTTAAACTGCCAAGCATCTTCGTCCAAGCTACAAGACGTTAAACAGTTTAGCATTCGTCCAACATGACGTTAAACTGTACTACGTCCGAGCTACAAGACGTTAAACTGTTCAACATTCGTCCTGCATGACGTTAAACTGCCTCTCAAGAACTATGTGCGGCTTGATTCCCATCCTTATGGGATACGTAGGACCGCCTGAACATTCATGTTTCAGGTCCAGCCCCATCCTTCGGGAATTTCCATCCCACCTCGGGCCCTTGGCCTAGTTGCCTCTGGGTATGTGGCGTATGGTGTGGACGCGGGGCTATTCCCTCATTCACGTCGGTTTGCTCGCCACGCTGTACGCCCCCCACGTTTGGGGATGCCTTCTGCTCCCCCCCTTTTTTTTCTCTTTTCGTCCTGCATGACGTTAAACTGCACTTCAAGAACTACGTACGGCTTGATTCCCATCCTTATGGGATACGTAGGACCGCCTGGACGCTTGTGTTTCAGGTCCATCCCCGTCTCTTGGTCGATCACGGGGACCTGCTGTCTTTTGGTTGCTCTCAGGGTGAGTCCTCCGACCCTTTCCGGTGATCTGTTAACATGTTTTGGGTACTTTGGTCTATGGCCCGTAGTGTCGGATGCAATCCCGGCAAGTCCTGTGTTGCTTGTCGGGCCGCGCGGTTCCTCTTGTTCGAGCCTTCACTCAAAGGGATCCTCGTTAGCGGTTTGGGTACGATGCCTCAGTGCTCTCCTACCGCTCCGGGTCGATTTACCGGCGGGTCCTGGGCCGCAAATCGATATGAATCCTGCGATTGAGCGGTTGATGCTCGTTTGCTTGCCCCGTTCTAGGCTGACGCGATCGGATGTTGTGTTGCGAATATGGTCAGCGACATCCTTGATCGCCATGTCGGCTCTTTTAGGCTCCGAACATTGGTTGCGCGGTCCTCATCACACTCCGCCTTTGTGCGTTGTAGTGGAATCTCGACACTCTCTTCATACTGACCTTCAGTACACCTTTACACATTAGGCAGGCCAACCAGGGTAATGGTGTCTGTCGAGGCTCCCACGATCTGAGCACCAAGGATATATGCGAATGTCCTCCCTAAGGGCCATGTGTAGCTGGACCCTCGTCCCCATAAGGAGGAAGGAGTCTCCCGAACAATCACGTTCTGGGCCCAGTATAGCTGGAGGCTAGCATCTCTGCCCCTCGGGTGATGGACATACGCGGGCCCCTATCCCAGGATCCTTTTTCTGGAATCGTGCGTGACCGCAGGGCTGGGTATGTTCCCACCTCCGCTGAGTCCGCCGTATCGCGATAAGCGAATTCCTCCATGGTCCGAACCACACGACCTTAAACTGTGTTGTCTGGTCCTACCACACGACCGTAAACTGTGATCGTCTTGGCCGCCCGACGAGAAATGGCACTGCATCGTGATGTTCTCCTCAGGGGACACTCACGTTGGGCGCTGGTTAATAACCACGCCATTCATCAATGCCTTTCATGGCTTGATTATTATGGCGACGCCAGGGATTCCTTAATCACAGGCATGTCGCTGCACAAAGAAAAACCATCCATCTTTAAGGACAAACAAGAAATATCAAATACCGCTTCTTCTGTGTGCGAGGGTCAGACCCGCACCCTTCCCTGCGCTGGTGCCCGATTGTGTTGTGCCGCGCTTCAAGAACTACGTGTGGCTTGATTCCCATCCTTATGGGATACGTAGGAACGCCCGGATGTTTGAAACTTCGGGTCCAGCCCCCACCTCTTAGAGATTCCCCCTTCTCTGGGGAATCCGCCGCCTTCAGGCCACCCCCAAGGCGTGTCCCTTGACCCCTTGCAGTGGTCCACTGGTGTCAAGAGTACTCTGGTTTATGGCCAGGAGGGTCAGGTTCAGCTTGGTCAGGTTCCTTCCATTTTCAGGCTTCGTGCTCCCTTTCATTCGGACCCATCGCCTACGCCCTGGGTGGAGCCCCCGTGAACGGTTTGGACACAATGCCTCAGTGCTCTCCCACCGACTCGGGCTGGTGCCCCCAATGGCCTTGGGCAGCAAATCGATATGAATCCTGTGATTGAGCGGTCGATGCTCGTTTGCTGCCTCGTTCCATCAACGGTTAGTGCGATATTGATGCTGCTTTTCCGCCACGGTCGGCAGTACTCCCATATCGTGACGCCGGTGCCCCCAGTCCTTGAGTGAATGGCCGCATGATTCACATCACATTTTCCACCTCCCATTCTGACCAGGCAAAATCTCGACACTCATGACACTATCCCTCAGTGAATCTTCGCATATCCAAGGGAAAGGACCACGATGCGGCGTACTTTGAGGTTCTTATGGTCCGAGCTCTAAGACCTTAAACTAAGATCTACCCTTATGGTCCGAGATCTAAGACCTTAAACTAAGATCTACCCTTATGGTTCGAGCTCTAAGACCTTAAACTAAGATCTACCCGTATGGTCCGAGCTCTAAGACCTTAAACTAAGATCTACCCTTATGGTCCGAGCTCTAAGACCTTAAACTAAGATCTACCCCTATGGTCCGAGCTCTAAGACCTTAAACTAAGATCTACCCCTATGGTCCAAGCTCTACGACCTTAAACTAAGATCTCCCCAAACGGGGTTCTGCGTCCTGCATAACGTTAAACTGCACTCGCAGAACTACGTATGGCTTGATCTCCAGCCTGATGGAGTACGTAGGAACGCCCGGGCATTTCGACTCGGGTCCAGCCTCAGGGATCGCTAAGTCCCGCCCCTCCTCGTCGCCGGCCGTCTGGCCTGACCTCGGGTAGAGTGGTGCAGTTGTGATATTCTCCGCGATTCAGCTCGGGATGCCCCATCGCAATGATGGGAAGCGACAGTTTCCTCGTCAAAGAGGTTCTGTCTGAGAATTGGGGTGATTCACGGCCAGATTAGTGCATCCGCCTAATACGCTTTCCCCACGGTGGCGCAATTTTGGGAGCGTTGGATTCTGTCCGAACAAATCGTCACTTCGCCCCACGCTTCGCATGCCCTGTTGATCTAGATTTCCACCCTTGTGCCTGAAGGAACCCCCAAAGCGGCATTGATGATGACATGTGATCCGCCTCCTGCAATATGGATGATGACCTTCGGTCCGTCTATCGCAGTAGTATGGTCGATTGATCCATTGTCCGCTTGCCGTCTTGGGCATTTCCTGGAAGGCCAACCGTTGTGGATTTCTGAATTCGGGACACGCGATTCACCCTTTCTCATTTCCCTATGTTCGGACAAAATCTCAACACCCCTAGCGTTGTTCCGCTCGTGTGTCGGAACAAGTTGGGGGGATGATACATTGATTAGGCTTGAGGTCTCCTTTCCTAGGAATGACCTCCCTCTTTTCTTTAGAAATCTAGGCCCAATAATGGATGCCTGAAGCTTGGTTGACGCTCCCGCAAGACAATGGATTGTGGTTGAGCATGTTAAGCTAAAAGATGCAGATAAATATGGTGATTCATACAAATGGATCGAAATATTGAGGAGCGGAAGCAAATGTTCTGGGAGTGGCAAAAACAAAGCCCCTAGGGATTAGCGTGCTGGATAAGTCTTTCTAACACCGCTACCCTTTGGCTGGCGGCCTCCAGGGCTGCTTCTCGCTCTCTGCGCGCCCTCTCCTCGTCGGCGGTCGCAGCATGCAGTTCGTCGATTCTGGCCTGTGCATGCTCCCGCTCGACTTGAATTGTGACCATCTGTTGGCCCGCCTCCGTCAGCTGCACCTGGGCGTCAACCAGCTGGGCTGCTAGTTGCTCCAAAAGCTCAGTGCACGCTGCGACGAAGGCCTCCTTCTCTGCCGCCTGCCCTTCGAGACGCCGGACTTCATGCTCCGCCACGAGGAGCGCCCGCGTGCTCTCCGACATGTCCCGACATTGTGCGACGTTGGCACGCCGGCGGCTCTCGCGCATCTTTTCGGCCATGAAATCATGGACCGTCAGATGGAGGCGTTGAGCATCAGCTCCCCCGGCACACAGGAAGCGCAGCCAGGTTTGGAGTGATCCCATGCGACCCAGCCACTCCGATGGGTCTCGCTTGAGAAAGCGTTGGATGCACTTCCACCCCCTTCGGTGCGTTATCCGGCTCTCCTCGACCGCCTCCGCGTCTGAGTCGTCCATCTCCTCGGGGTGGGCAGGCCGGTAGGCAGGGAAGGCAGCCAGCAGGTCTGCTGCAGGGTCCGCCCCTGGGATGTCCTCACGGGGGATAGGTTCCCCAACATCTGGGCGACCTTCTTCTCCCGCCCCGGCGGCGTTGACACCCTCGTCATCCCCCGACCTCTCTCCGACGGCAGCACCGCCGACGTCGGTAGCCCCTTGATCAGCAGTTGGTGGGGCCGGCTCGGTGTGGGAAGTCTGTTCCGGAGCAGGCGGCATGTCTGCCACCGGTCCACTCGTGGATGGCCCGGGTTCGACAGCCCGACGAGCCTCCAGTGTTGAGATCACTACGCAGGGCATGTCGTGGTTAGTCATGGATCGTCAATGGAAAGCACCAGCAGTAAAGTAAGGAGACTTATGGGAGTTCAGAGCGTCATCTTCCGCTATCCCGACCGCCGCAGGAACAGTTGCAGCAGGGGACCCTTCCGCGCTTGTCAATTCAATAATGGGTGCCTGGCCCCCGCCTTGTCCTGCTGGCGCCTCTCCTACTCCTGCTGAGGACGCCTGACCGACATCCGTGTGCTCCTGAGAAAGGTGGAGAAATGGGTTAGAAGCTGCATAAGAGAATGGATGAAGCAGGTTGAGTAGTATAGAAGCGGACCTCGAGGAGCTCAGTGACATCAACATTGTCAGATCCGACCACCTCGCGCTCTCCCGTGGGCTCCCCTGGTGGGATCTTCCCTCGGAGCCTTCATCCTCCCCCATTTCCTCCTCTTCCTCGGAGTCGTTGCTACTGTCATCTTCCTCCGGCGACATCTGTTCTGGAGCAGGCTCTAGACCGAGCATCACCTTCACCAGAAGGGATGGCTCCGCACGCTGACCACGTTGGCGCGCGTACTCGTCCATGGCCGTCAGATACGCATACTGCCGGTTGAAGTCCACCCTGTCGGCGATCTGGAGGCGCCCGACCTCTGGCAGATGGATTCCTTCTCTGAGTATCTTTCGCCAGATGGCGTCGGTCCCCAGTGACTGCCGCAGGGTCATCCAGGCCGACCACAGCGCCGGGAAGACTGCATCGTGGGAGGGTTCGAGCAGACGCCTTACCTGCTTCCCGGGCCGCTCTTCGACCACCGCACGTGGCCCCTCTCTGGGCGCCGAGGTCGTAGCGGCAGCCTCCGATGTGCCCGCCGCCGAAGTCCCTGCTCGCGCCGGCTCCGCTGTTTGGCGCGCCTCCGTTCTCCCCCGTGTGGCGGCGCATCGCCTCCTTCCTTGACGCCCGGTCTCCGCACGGGTGTCCTCGAGCCGCCGAACTGGCTTCCGTAGAAGCCCCTCGGGGTACGCGATGGCCCAGTGTTCGGCGTACTCGGTTTCCAAGCCTGCGTCGACCCCGGTAGGAGGGAGAGTGATAACGTCGCCAGAGCCAAAGGCGGCGAACATCAGCCACATCTGGCGAAGGACGCCAGGGTTCATCTCCTCCCGGACAGCAGTGAATACCCTTTTCGGCATCCGTTGAAGGCACCCGAACTGCCTGGCGAACCGGGTTGGCACGTAGGGCTCGCAGATCACCTTCTCGTCGATCCGAGCCACGAGCACCCCGCCCCGCATGTTCAGGAAGTACTCGTGCTGCTCCAGCGGACCCTGCCCGTTGTCGATCATCTGGCCAACGGGAGTGGGGAACGGGCTGAAGTTGAAATTGGCATGATTGCCAATCCTAATCCTCATGCCCTCCTCATTTAGGGTCATCGGAGCGACCCACGCAATGTTCAGCAGGGAGGGTCGCAGGCCGTTGCCCGGAGGAATGATGGCGTTCGGAAACGTGTACCCACCAAGGTGAGCAGCCACCCAGCCATGGAAGAATTGGAAGGGCCAACAGATCCTTCGTGGCGACCCCCCTCGTGAGATGCGTCGCAGGATGGCATACAGCTTCGCCAGTACTGGGACCCCGAGGTTATATCTTTTGTTGGCGGCCATAGCGCCCGCCATCGCCAGTGTCGCCGGGCGAACGCCCATTCTCGTGTCCCGCACTGGCAGGAGCCACCCACTCAGAAAGGCGGCCAGGAACGCCGCGTACTGGACATTTGGGTCCCGGGCCTCGATGACGCGGTACCCCCATGAGCAGTAGTCGCCCGTCTCCAGGACCCGCCAGTACGACCCGTTCCGGCTCCTCTGAGCCGCGGTCGGGCACCGCTTCCCCCTGCCTGGCATCTTGACCGCTGGGTCATGCTCCAAGAACTGGCCGAACCACTCCTTGTAGGCTATGTCCTTCTGGAAGTCCTTGACCCCGAGCCGCTCTGTAGCCAGGTCCAGCAGATGCCACGTCAGGATGGGAGTCCGTGACCTGTCGCCCCAGGTGTTCCTCGGAGGCAGGAACTCATCATACTGGTAACCCTCCAGCGGGGTACCTCCGATGCAGTGGATGTCCCAGAGACCGATGCCGACCTCCCCATGGTGAAGATGGAAGGTGTTGGTATCCGGGGACCAGCGGGTGAACAGCTCCGGCCCGAGCTCGGACTGCTGGTAGAAGTGGAACTGCGACGTCCACACCGCCTCAAACAGGCCGATGTACCGCAGCTCCTCCGCGAAGTGATCGCAGGTGTGACGTACCTAGAACGCCCAGGCCCACTCACTGGTGAAATTGCCCCCAGATCGCAAGTCCCAGTCCTTCAGCCAGCCCTTGGTGTCGTCGGTGACACTCTGGCGATATATGCTCGAGTAGAGGGCTGGAGAGTTCTCCGCAGTAGGCTCACTTCCGACGATGGTTCGCGTCCTCGGGTTCAGGACATAGACATCTAAATGTCTGGTCTACCTGGCAGGATGCCCATTGTTGGTGATGTTATAGTGGGGAAGCTCGTCCTCCCGAGTCACCCAGGTCCGTGGCGCATCAACCACGAACCCTGGCACCGGAACCTCATCCAGGATGCCGAAGTTCCAGAGCGGCAGGTTGTTCGACAGTGGATATGTCTTCTGGGCCGGCATCAGCAAGTCGAACAAGGATTGATTGTTGGAAACAATCTCCTTGGCTCCATAGACCTCCTCGTTCTTCGCAATCTCAGCTCTGCGAGTGGCGGCATCCCCCTCATTTCCTTGATTCGCGGCCATCTCAGAAGATCCGGGAGTCGTGAGGGTAAAGGGATGAAGCGTGCGGGATCGGACGAGGCTGGTAGAGAAGTTTGAGAGTTGGCGCGCAATCCGAGTGGACGGCGCACAATCGGGAAGTCCGTCGCGTAAAACCCCGGGTGTTCGCGCAAAAGCAGGCCGAATTCCGGACAGGTTTGTGCGACGAGCGGGCGAATTCCGCGCCGGAAAAGGCAATTTTGCGCACGAGAGCTCGAATGCTTATCGCGCGGAAGGCCAGTGTATGGTGCGGGGGACCCAGGGCCCCTATTTATAGGCGAGGCCGGGGTCCGCGCTGCGCGGAAAGCGCTTTGCGCGACCGCAACAGCAAATTTCGCGCCCGACGCCCTTTTTTGCGCGCCACCGTCCCGCGCCACCCAGGAGTTCGGCATTCCGGCGTCTCCCTCGGAACCCGATCGTTGCGACCTCTCGCCGATCAGATTCCGAGGGGGGGCTTTTGTAGACGCCGGAAAAGTCCGTTGTTCCCAAACAAAGCTCCGGATGCGGAAAGCGAGGTCCTTTTTGGAGTCGGAAGCATGTTTTGGAGGGCCCGGAAGCCTTGCGCGGAATTTTGGAGACCCGCGCGCAAAGTTGATGAGCCGCGCGCAAACCTCCCGGGATGCGTGCAATGCGCCGGGCCGGCGCGCAATTTTGCGCGCCAGTTGCCCGCGCGACTCCCTTGCGCGCCGGGCCCGATTCCGCGCCCGCGATGAGAATTCCGCGCCAGCGAACCGGATTCCGCGCCCGGGGTTGCCTATAAATATAAGGCGACCCCCGCCGTTTTAAAGGTTGCCAGAATTCGAAAGGTCTCTCGTGCGCGCAATCCAACCCCTTCCGCGCGCAATGCCGATCTTCAGGTAACCTCTTTTCTTTCGCGCAAGAAAGCCTCGGGGTTCGCCTTCGCGCGAAATCCCTTTGGCTCCTTTCCCTTGAATAACCCTTCACTCAAAGGCATTTGCGCGCAAAAGAAGCCTCTTGCGCGCAATTGCCCCAGGGTGCGCGCAATCCAGCCCGATTGCACGCACCCCCCATTTTCAAAGTGGCCATTCATTAAAGAATGAGCCGTTGCCCCCGTGCGCTATCCGAAACCCGGTGCGCGCAATCTCGATCATCCGCGCGCAAAGTGCTGGCCCAATTGCGCGCCAGCCCGCCCATTTGCGCGCTGACCCGCGGTATTGCGCGCAAAGCTCCTCTTTTGCGCGCAAACCACCAGGGTCGCCCCCTTTGACCCCCTTTGGGTACCCGCCTGCGTGGCGCCCGATGACCCTCATCCCGGGTGCCCGCACCGTGCGTCGTCTTCCCATGCGGCCCCCCTAGGCTTGCGCGAAGTGACATGAACCTATCGGCGGCTTCAACGTCCTGCACGACGTTAAACTGCATATGTCCCGCACGACGTTAAACTACACTTCGTCCGAGCTACAAGACGTTAAACTGTTCAGCATACGTCCCGCACGACGTTAAACTGCACATCGTCTGCGCTGCAAGATGTTAAACTGCCAAGCATCTTCGTCTTCAACACACGACGTTAAACTGTACTTCGTCCGGCAAGACGTTAAACCGTCCGCTTCGTCCTCAACACACGACGTTAAACTGTATTTCGTCCGGCAAGACGTTAAACCGTCCGCATCACCCGATCCCGTGCCCCGCACGCAGGGTCCCCCCGGTTTGGATGTGGCCCCCACCCGCTCGTCTCTGCAGGGATGACGGGGTTTCCCCTCTTTAGGGATGATTCATGGAGTGGCCTTCGCCCACGGGGGTAGAGTGTTACAAACAGAACGAACTACGTGGACTTTGATCCCTGTCTTCTAAACAGGGTACTTAGGAAGCCTCTCCGAGGTTCAAGCCCGCCACCTGGTCGTCCCGGTCGTATTTACGTCGGTTCGTCCATCAGTGAACCCCTCCCGGGTTCACACTTGTGTTGATTCACCTATGAATCCGCCTCTGTGGGGGACTGCACGTGTGTATCTCCATTGTGCTTCCCCACCGCCTCGATCTCTTCGTGAGTCGTCTTGCTAACGTCCAGCATGACGTAAAACTGTGATCCACCCGGCCGTTCCATCCCCCTATGTGCGGGATGGTTCGGTTCAATCCTCCGCCCGGCGGCCTCGATCTCTTTGTGAGTCGGCTTGCCGACGTCCAGCATGACGTTAAAATGTATACCCGAACTACGCTGACATTGATCCGCGCTAACGCACGGTACGTAGGAAGCCCCTACGGGGTCCAAGCTCTTCACTCCATCATCCACCCTGATCCTTACCCGGGCCGCCACATCCCGGTGGGGTCATGCCATTTCATTCCACTCCACTTCACTCGGGAAGCCGCCCATGTGCTGGCCCCAGCGTCGGAGGTTCCCCGCAAGGGGTTCTGTCATCTGATCCACTCCTCGTGTTGATCAGTCTGATGCCGTCCCCGCTTGACGTTAAACTCGCGGCATACCCCGTGTTAAACATGGGAAGCTGAGGAAAACCTCAGGTAACACAGTTCCCCGCGCCAAGTGCGGGATGCCTCAGGCCATCACGCCTTCGAGAAGCCCTATTAGGGACGGAAGACAGACATGCAGAGGCGCAGTGTTAAGACACGCCCCCGACACCCGGAGCCACCCGGTCTCCTCACCGCAGGTTGCTGCCCCGACCAGACTCCTTGGAGCGTCCGGGCGGAAGCAGCGTAATTAACCGGTGTCCATAAAGATATGGCGCCAGGAACGAGATTCACGAACATTCTTAAATCTATGAGGGAGACCCGGATTAGGCGACGAGTTCCGAGGAGACGTCCACGGAAGGAGGATCCGACATCCCATCATCCCGGTTTCGATCAAGGAGCAGACGCCCCTGAATAAGGGACGGATGCCGCCCGCCCTTGGAAAGAGGGACTGCGGGACCACAAGCCGCGCGCGCCCATCCCCTCGGGTCGACGGGTGCACGCGCGAACGCGTCCTGGCGGAACAGCGTAACCCGGCGCACATCCGCACCGAAACAACGTCATTATTCTATTTCATTTATGAGACAACGTATCAGTTACGCTTCATTTAATGCCTCGTTACACTACACGTTTACGAGCCATTAAAGAGAATTATTTAATGCGACTCATCGGTACTTTGTCACCCCACCACAGTGATGTCGTGCCACCACCCAATGATCGGAATAAACAGATAAGATAACTTTTTAAGTTATTTTTTTTTCAAAAATCCAAAAAATTAACTTTTCTTGTCGATGGTTGACGGTCAACGTTTGGTCCATTCTAGGAAAATCCCGCTGTTTTGAGTTCAATGGTGCCCTCATATTTTTTATCTGAGCACCGATTTTTTGTTAGAAAAACCTGAATGCACATTTATTTAAATAAACTAAAAAGAGTTCAAAATTCTATTCTAGGATCACCGGGCCTCAAAATCAGGCGATGTTAGTGCATCTAGTCTCGAAATAATTCCATATAATTTAAAACAATTTACACAAAAATTTATGGGTCATTACTGGGGGTCTTCCATTTGCTGCACATGATCAAAAATAGGAAGGAGATGGATGGGGAGAGAGGATCATCTTCATCTTCTTCTAGGGATTTAGATCGGGATGTGGTGGTTGTGTGACGTAGATCCAAGGTTGAAGCTTCTATGAATTTTCATAGGGTAGAACTTATTTAATTTTTTTCCACATATCCTCACATATTAGTTTTTTTTAGATTTTAATTTATTTTATGTGTTACTAAGGGAACCTTACAAGTAATTTTGGAGTGTTTTCTAGAGAATCATGGGTTTTAGGGGATTTTTAGGGATTTCTATTAAAGAAACAGTTCTCAAGAAAACAAATCATGCATTTTTATTTTCAGTATAGGGAAAAGGATGAGGGATACACGAAATGTGTGTTTAGGATACACCATGTTGAGTGGCTCAGGGTGTGGTTGAGTGCTTATCCAGACACCCATGTAGGGGCACATGGTTGTGTAAGGTACATGACCAGACCCTATGAGAGGTACACAACCAGGGAATTTATATTTTACTTTCCCAAAGACCGCGTGGGGTACATGGCCAGGTACCTTGTGTGGGGTACAAATAATGTACTCTGGAGTTACTAAACATATTGAATAGAGCTATAGGTCCTAAGATTCTTTTTGTGGTTACATTCTGTGTACATAATGTACATTTCATAAAATTCCTTTTTTGAGGTGTTTTTAGTGTTTTATTGTCAAGGAGTCAGAATTGGACATTTAACTAGTCCATTATAACTTTTTCTACATAGGATGTGTTTCTCGGGACATAAGGGTGATAAAAGTCCATTAATGATAGGTTATAGCTTGGATGAGGTTTGGTGAGGTTTTTTCCTTATGGTTTTGGATTGAGAGTTCTCCAGAGGGAGGTGTAGTTTGATACCCAGGAGAGGGTTATGATCTTGATGATTGAATTTTCATGGGGATACTGAGAGGTTTTGTTTGGTATTATTCATCGGGTTCTTAGAAGATAGTATCAAGTATTATCTTGGATGATAGGATGAGTTTCTTTGGGTAGATCAGGGACATGGGAACCAGTTTCTTGAGGTTTGAGGGGTTGTGGTTTTAGAATGGATGCTTGAGGTTTTTTTTGATGAAATATTTAGGTTGGGATGACATTATGGGGTGCCAAGTATGGGTTGGTTTCATTTAATAGATGTTGGGATGAGTCTAGGAGACCATAGAGGATGTCCTTGTAGGTGTGGTATCAATAGAGGGTGGGTTGTATGTCATGGAGGTTGGTTGAGGGTTTCTTATGATGATATTACCCCAAGGGTTAGTAGTGATAGAGGGTCCCCCTATAGGGAATTTTTTCTTGATCGGGTATTTTGGATTAATAAATGTTTCCCCTGATATGTTTTACCCTAAGAGGATCAATTCTGAGGTTTCAACATTGATGATGGCGGGTTTAGGTTCTAGGAATTCATTTAATCTTGTGGTTTAAAGTATATATGGATGTTGTAAGTTGGTTCTTGTTAAACTATTAGAGGTTATGGTGGATATATAGACATCATGGGTTGAAGAATTGGACCTATGAGATTATATGGATATTCACCTCTATTGGTTGGTTGATTGGAGTTAAGTGGGTATAGGGAGCTAATGGATGATCTGGATAAGAAAACCCCCTTTAGATTAGTAGTGTTCTGTGACTTGGGGGTCATTACTTGTGGATTTTTTTCTCTTGCAATTATCTATATATACCTACTAGTTTTGTAGGACTTCCAGGTCACTTAAAGGTTCTTGAGGTCTCCTTGGACTTCTTGTTGAAAGTTTAGATAATGATATTTGAGTCCTAGACCTTATTAGTGAAGTGTATTTTTTTCTGATATGTATTTGGAGATTCTAGGGTCCAAAATCCATGTGTGTTAGTATGTTGGATGTCTTTTAGATCCCTTATAGTCTAACGAATGTGTTTGATGTTATGTGTATTGGTTTGCCACAAGCTCTAAGTCTCCTGAATCTAATCTTAGTGGGTTTGGTAGATATTGGGTGGAATTAAAAACCAAGGATTTATGAGGATTCGATTTATTCATTGTTTTTTGTTTAGTTATTTCATTATTCAATTATTTATTTTTATTCTAGTTGTTATTTGAATAGGTTGGGTATTCCACGTGTTGCATGAACTTGTTATGATAATAGATGTTATTCCCACCATTGGGGGTGGCCCACTGGGAATTGTTTTCTTACCCTCTGTGAATGAACCTTGGTATACATGTAGACATTATGTCTACTTTTAGGTTTAGAATATATTTCATGGTGGATTGAGTAGAGGGAAAGTGTTTCAAAACCAAGCATTACCACTTTTAGGGAGTTTGTGGTTTGGGTTGGACTAGTTTAATTGAAGTTAAATAACATATTTTGATGTATGGACTGGGGAAAACAATAGATCCTTGTGCATTTTATTTTATTTTATTTATTCTATATATGTGGCTGGCGTAGTGAATTATTTGTTTTTGTGTACCAGCATAATCGTGAGTTTATATGCAACATTCCTTTCTTATAACACACTTCTATTTTATTTTTTATCCATAATTTAATTTTTATCGATGTATATTTGTTTGGTTATTTCCCACTATTATTGAGATTTTATGTGAGGATATAGTATCCCCATGGTATCACTTTAGACCCTCACAGATAGTCATCAGAGTCTTGAATATAGGGAGGTGTGCTTAAGGCCTTTTTGTAAGCTAGAACGGGTGGCTTGTCAGGTTAACCCAAGGTAGTTCAAGATAAAATGGTATCACAACATTTTTTTCATTATATTACTATTTAGAAGATGGTATTTTTTTTCTTCTGAAAATGTGTCAGAGATTGTGATGGACCTCAGACTGGTGAATCATGAACACCTATCCAATATAAAGTCTATATTACATGGGATATTATATAGTGTTTCTTGGTTTTTAATGTTATTCTTATATGATTTCATTTAGTGTGACAGACTTGGATTTTGGAATGTATGATTTATTATGTTTTCTTGGATCTTTTACATATAGAATGATGCTTATGTACATGTATCATTCTAGGAACATGTGATTAGCATGATATGCACCTATGTATAATTTTACTTATGAGGGAGGTTCAATGGTTTAAAGTTAAAAAAACATTTACGATGTTGTCTCATATTGTTTCTTGGTGGAATTATTCTTAAGTAAACCAAAAATTTATTCTTATGATGATAGGTGAAATGGATCTTTTGACGAGATGTTCACTGGAAATGGAAATATAGTCTCTTCACCAAGGGTTGTATGGAGACCCCATTGGGTTGGTGCGAGTGTTGGATTCCATATTGGTAGATCAGTGAGGGATTATATGCATGAGAAGTTTCTTAATTGGGAAAATGTTTCCCAGAGTTGTGTTTTTTGGATAGGTATGAGGATTACTTGGAGTGTTTTTGGTAGATAGGTTAGGATGAGGGGGCAGATTTGATTGGATGTCTGGCCCTATAGGTTCTGGTTTCATTTCTAGTGGTGTAGTGAGAGTGTGGGTAAACACTCATGGTTTTGGTACTGACATCAAAGTGATGAATGTCCATTCGTTTAGGTGCATTATCATAGGTTTTTTTAGGACTTGAATTATTTGAGAATGAGTTTTATTGTGTGATCGGGTCATGCAAGAGTTTCTGATCGTTATATTTGGGTGAACCTGAGTAGGATGGTGAAAAAGATCTTTCACGAGGTTCTTGGAGAATCATTATTCCTTGAGGAGGATATTGGAGGATGGTATGTGATCATTGGTTATGTGAGATATTAGTTGGTATGTAATTGGTAGAATAGGTTATGTGTGGGTTCCTTTAGATTGTTTGGGTCTAGGGGGATACCATAGTGGAGTATCCATAGTCTAATTGTTGAGGTCAGTGCTTGAGGAGTGGTGTGAGGGAAACTATATAGTGGGGAGCACACCATAGGATGTCAAAAAAAATGCATTCCTCATTATAAGTGGATATTTGAGTTTAGATGATGGTGTTCCAAGTGATATGGTACTGTGTGAAGGTTAGTGTTTTCGTTCTGTACTCTTGTGTGAGTGAGTCAGACACATCCAGTCATTGCTTTTAGTAGTTGATAGATCATGGGATGTGGAGCTTGATGTTTTGGTTACAAAAACATCAATAAGGATACTCATATGGTGGGGAGAATCTTATCATTCATGGATTAATGACCTGAATGAAGAGTCATGGATGTGGTGAGACTAGTCGATAGATAGTCAAGGTGGAATTAGGGGTCAGTGCCTAGGTATAATCTGAATGTATGAAGTTTCAGGAAAAGTACTAGATGTGGGTTTATAGTTTATAGTAATGTTGGGTTCTAGTCTCTGGTAATGGAATTAGGGTGAAGTACGGTGGTGTATTGGATACAGAGGCTTCTCAAGGGTGAGAAGAATTATGGTGGGAGTTTTTAATGAACCACATCGTTATAAGTTGAGAAAATTAGTGGCAAAATGAATTTTTCCATGATATTTTTTAGGGGAAAATTGTAATTTTCACTAGGAAATAATATTGGGATAATTTTCTAACTGTTTTTAATCTCAAAATAGAGTTTTTACCCTAAGGATAGAGTATGGTTGAATTTTGAGCTAGTTATATTTTAATTAAATACTTAATATTTAATTAATTAAATATTAATTATTCCCACGTTCATGAATGATTATGCATTTTTAATGGAGCCTTATATTTATATTCTAACTTCATGGTTAAGTATGAAATAGAGGTTTTTTCCTAGGATAGGTGTAAACTTGCTTTAGGTTCTGGGGATCAGATCGAGTGGTTTATTTTCTTTTAATTTTATTTATTTATTTAATTTTATGTTCTTCTTCCCCCATCATTTCATCCTTTGTACATATTAATAGATGGGGGGGGGGGTTCTCCACATTGTTGTGCATGACCATCTGAGAGTAATAAGATGAATATGGAGAGGGTATCATTATTGTATTCAACAAAGGAGATAGATTGGGGTGTTGTGGCTATGTGGTTCGGATCCGATCTTGTAGATTTGGTCTTTTTTGTAATGTGGTCTGCCATATTTTAAATTTTAAGTTTTATATACCTATAGATTATTTTTTCTCTTTTAATTTGTTTTATGTGTTATTGGGATACCCTTCAGGGTCATTGTGGAGTGTTTTTGATAGAATTGGGGGTTTTAGGGGGGGATTTTCATAGATTTTCATTTTGAAAACCCATCTACACAGTGTGTAGTCCTCAAAAACACACATTGCATGTTCTTATTTGGGAATAATGTAGAGGATAGGGGCTATGTAACATGTGTGTTTAGGACACTCCGTGTAGATAATATCAGTTTGTAATCGAATTCTCATCCAGATACCCCATAGAGGGGTACATGGTCATGTAAGGTACTAGACCCGACCCTGGGTGAGGTGCATGACAAGTGACCATGTAAGGTAGTTGGATAGAAGTCATGTGGGGTACATGGAAAGGCACCCCGTATGGAGTATATTCTGTGTAAGGGGAGTCCATATTATGTATTTGGGAGGTATATTCTAGATTGGTCAGAGGTACATGGCATGGGATACAAGTTTGGGGTACATGCTTTGTACAAAAGGCACATATAGTGTACATCCCCTATTGATGAGTTTTTGGTGATTCCTCACCCTAAAGTTATAATTGGACTTGTACATAGTCCATTATAAGTTTATAACCATATATGATACATTGGTGAGGATCTCATAATGATCAAAGGCTATTAGTGATAGTTTTTTGGACTGGGTGAGGTTTGGTGAGGGGTTTTCTTTAAGGGTTTTTCTTAAGAGTTATTTAGAGGGAGGTGTCGTTCGAGTCCAAGATGAGGGTTATGAGATTGATATTTTAATTGTCATAGTTATTACAAGGGGATTAGTTTTGTATTATCTTTAAAGTTCCTGGAAAATAGGATTGAGTATTCACTTGAATGATTGGATGAGTTTCTTTAGATTAAACTTAGATGTTGGACCGATTACTCGAGGTTTGAGTAGTTGAGGTTTTATTTCAGTTTTCCATAGGAATACATTAGATGGATCCTTTAGGATGGGATGACATCATGAGGTGTTGGTTATAACTCACGGATATTGAGAAGAGGCTGTGATAGGATTTAGGGAACTTAGAGGATTCCCATGTTGGCATGTTGTTGATAAAATATGGGATGTGTATCATAGAAGCTAGTTTAGGGTTTCTCATAATGGTCTTGGTTTGAGGGTTGGTTGTTATAGAGGATCCCTTATAGGGAATCCTATTCCTCATGTGGTGATGGGGAACAATGTAGGTTCCCCATGTACTATTTGACCCTAAGAGGGACAATGATGAGGTTTTAGTGTTGATGATGATGGGTTTAGGTTCAAACCCAACCCTTGATCTTATAGTTTAATGTATATATGGGATTTTAGAATTGGTTTATTACTAAGGTATCAGAGGTGAAGGGAGATATATGTACACCATGGGATGAGGTGTTATACCTCAAAGATTCTTTGGATTCTCACCTTTATTAGTTGGTTGATTGGTGTTATGTTGGTTTAGGGAGCTAATAGATGATATGGACAAGGGAACCCACTATAGTGTAGTTTTATACCTTGTATAATGGTAATTAAATGTGGATTATTAGAACAAACGAAAGTAGTATTTATTAACCATGGATGATGTTGCACTTCTGGATGTAGATAGATAGCCCGAACAATTCTGTAGGATATCCAAGGCATTTACAGGTTTCTAGAGCTTCCCTAGTGTTCTTTTCTCTAGTATTGATCGTCCAATTAGAGCCCTATAACTAGATAGTGAGGTGTGTCATTTTTTTGGGATGCCTATAGATATCCTAGGTAATTTAATTCATTCATGTTAGAATGTTATATGTCTTTTAGATCCATTACGGTCTGACAGACACACTTGATGTTATATGGCTCAGTGAGACATGTTCTATAAGGTGCACAAATCTGTCCAGAGTAGGTTTAATAGACCTTGCGTGGTGTTAAATTAAGAGGATAAACATGGGTTTATTTTATTTATTATTTATTAATTTAATTTCTAATTTATTTTTTTCTATTTCTTACTCGACTTTGTTGGACTTCCAACATATTTCATGCACTTGTTATGACAACAGCTATTAGGACCACTATTAGGGGTGGCCTATTGAGAATTATTTCCTCACCCACAATGCATGTACCTCAATATATGTGCAAACCTTATGAATTCTTCTAGGTTTATTATATATTTAACAGTGGATCAAGAAGAGGTCCAGTGTTTCATGACTGAGCAGGACCACTCTGACAGAGTTTGTTGACCAGGTAAGATAAGCTCGTCAAATGTTGGAGATTGGGTTTTGAGGAATTACATGGGGATGTAAATAGAGACTTGTGTTTTTTATTTTATTCTATTTATTCTATATATATGGTCATCCTAATGGGTGAACAGTTGTTTGCTATCATGGTCATGAGTCTGTATGTTGCATTCCAATTGTTATAACACACTTCTATTTTATTTATTGCGTGTAAATTGATATTTATGGATGAATATATGCATGGTTTTTTCTTTTATAAAACTATGATATGAGGGTATATTCTTCCCAAGGTATCTCTTTAGACCGTCACTGCTAATTTCCAACCTCTGGAATATGGGGTTGTGTGCTAGAGGCCTTGTTGCGAGCCGAATTTGATGATGCATCAGGTCAACCAATGTCGATTTGTGACACTCCCTGAAACCCATTCTTATTTTCTAAACCTTTATCATCCCATTAAATATATTTGGACTATTCCTTACCTCACATAGAGGTGCATGAGGCCTAAACCCAATTGTTGTTACCTTTTCTATCATAGTCTATTTGAGTTGCTTTATTACCGACTTATCACTACTCTATTTCATTCCTCGAAACTGAGTCTACTCCAAGATACACTGCCATAAATAGATGACCTTAGAGGCCCAGTGGACCAAATCCCCATGACGTCCTAGAGTCCCAGTGGCTCGAAAATGTGGCAAAAATCCCAAATCAGGTTAATAGTATCATTGTTATAGTACTCCACTAAAGTAACATCCACAATAAATGCACTATTAGAGTACTACAACATTACCATCATAATTCATTCGCTCATGGATTTATAGTTGACCGTCTTTATTCACATATAAATATATATGTGTGGGTGCATGATTGAAGAACCCAAGGATATGTGTGTCTAGGTAAACTAAACACATATGTGTGTATATAAAACTATATAATATTCATATCATATTAATTTTAGTGTAATTTATATATAAATTAAAATAAAATAATTATTAAAAAAATACAAAAGTCTTATATTAATTAATATTTTTATATAAATATTAATAATTAATAATTATAAAAATAAATATAATATTCAGTGTATTATACATAAAAAATATACTCACATATAAATATTTGTGTGTGTGTGAAGAACTCAATGACACTTGTGTGCACGTGCATGTATAAGTGAATTCAACACAAACATGTGTATATCCAATTATATACAATTCATATGATATTAATTTTATTATAATTTTTATATAAAATAAACTAAAATTAATTTATAGTGTATACATATTATCATATTATTTAATTTTTTTATATAAATATCTATAATTAATAATTATATAAATTTATATAATATTAGTGTTACATTCATAAAAATATTAATAATTATCAATATTATTTAAATATTTTTAGTTATGTTTTAAAAAATATTATTAATTATATAATTGAATAAATATTTTACACTAAATAAAAACATCTAGCTAAATTTACAAATATTAACTATATTTTAATTAAATACAAAATATTTTTAGTATACTTACTAATTAAAATAAATATTAAATTTACTATCAATTGTATTAAAAAATATAATATCTTCATTATTTTTTATATTTAATTTTTAACTTTAAAAAAAGTTATTAATTATATATACATATATACATACATACATACATACACACACACACAAACATATAAATATAAATATATATATATTATTAAAATTCACACACAAACACATGCACACACACACATTTCTATATAAAATTTATTTAATTACATTTGAAGAAAATTAATTATCGATATTATAAATGATACTATGTATAATAATAATAATATTTAAATATGAAAATTTTCTATATAATTAATTTTTTATAATTAATGTTCAATTTTTTAATTCATTTAATTAAATTAATGATGTTATTTTCACTAAAATATAAATTTATATTGAAATATATATATATTGTACATATATTTATATAACATAAATATATATTATTATCTATACCTAACTGTGTGTGATTACATGTATGTATATGTATATATAAACACACACACATGCACACACTATGATGAGATATATTAAGTTGTAAAAACAGAAATGTGTGTGTGTCACTCTATATATATCAAATATACTCTCTCACTTTCTATTTTATAAGATACATATTTTATCATTTCTAGGATTAATGTGATCGTGGCATAAGAGGTCAATTCTTAGGCGCTAGGGGAACTACTCATAATATGCCTTCTATTAGCCAGATTCAAGAGCTAAATTCACAATGAAAGCTAGACCAACATATGACTGCTAAGGGAAATGTAAACAATATTGAACTAGTTTGGATATTTTTTCAAGGATTCCAATATCATGTTGGATCAAAGAGAATTTCATTTTTATAGGCACTAATTCTAAAAAGAATTTCATGGATTGAAGGGATATACTTAGATGAATTATGATGGTCTCAGTCTACTTTACAAGTGAAGTTGATGTGAAGCATTGCATGGTTTCATTTTTTCATAGCATACTAAAACAGTTCATGTGATGATGATTGTGGAGATGGATATTTTGATATGTATTTCATTTTATGATTAATTATTGGGTTGCTTCGACTTTTAAGATGAGGAAAATAATGCCAGGTTTAATCCTATTCTATCTTATTAAACCTATTTTTCATTTTTAACAAAATATGAATAGAGTCCTTAGACTCTAGACTCTGCTTGTTTAGATTATTAAAAAATATTCGCATTTCAAATAATTTAATTAATAAATAAAATTAAAATATATAAATAAAAAATATTCATTCTTGAAAAATAATAAACTGGATAACTAGGATATTCGATATTAAATTAAAATCATCATCAATAATTCAATGGGGTAGGGTAAAATATCTCAAGAGGAAAATTAGTGTTGTATGATTTAAAATTTTTATAAAATATAACTATTTTTTTCTTTATTTAAAATTTTTAAGTTAAAAAAGGTTAAGAGTCAATTCAAGTGAATTTTCCCACGCATTTTTACCTAATTTTTTAGATATCTATTTTATTTAATTATTGGAAAATAATAGTTATCATTAATTATAATCAAATACACTTTTTACAAATGAAGTGTTTAATATTTTAGTTACATGGGATGATATATTATGCCTGTTGATTTGTATTAAATATTTGAAAAATTTATCTTCCCATGTGATAAAAATACTAGACTGTTCATTTGATAAAATTTATTTTATTTTCACATATAATTAATGTTACTTTTAAATTATGAAATTAAATAGATATTTAAAATATTAATATTCCCAACATCTAAAATTTCACTCAAATATTTATAATTCTTGAAATTTTTAAAATATAAATATTTGGAGACCTACAAAATATTCATATCATTGTACTAGTTTTAACTCACATCAAACTTATTTTTTAATAGATATATTTAATTCCCACTATCAAAATATTGTTAATAATTTAACATGTTTAAAAAATTAACTATTTTTCTTATTTATAATTTCCCAAGATTGAATATTTATAATTTATATTTTCTAATATAATTGCTAAATTTAAATATTTAAAATATTATTATCGATTATTATGTTTACAATGAATGTTATTTTATAACAGTTGTTTTTGTATCTTTTGTAAGAAAAAAATGGGTGGAGAAAATATAAAACAATGTCCATTACATGAATATAGTTGGATATTTCATCAAATAATATATTTCTGATATAAATATTATGAGAAATTAATACTAAATATTAAACCACAATGAAATGAGAGTCACCACATCATAGTTTTTTATGGGTTATGGTTCCTGATACCTCATCATAGTGTTTATTTTTGAATGATACGAGATATAATTCACCTGATCCTATTACAATGATTATGATGTTTGATTCATCTTGTGACAGATGATATGATGATGTGCAGATTAAGTGAATATTAAAAAGAGTTTTAATAAGTCACATGATTAATAAGGATTTTTTTGTAATTGTTATAACGGTGGAAGGGAAACATATATCCATTTTATAAAATATCAAATGTTATAAATTTAAGTGTAACCTTCATTCTATTATGGATTATATATAATGGAATTCATGGGCCTTATTTAATAACACTGGATATTATTATTTGAAAAAACTAAACATATATATAATTTTATTCTCTTTATTTATTATTATAAAGGAGGTACTAACACACCATTAAAGGAGAATGGGTCGTACCGATGTTCTCAAAAATTCTAGTGGCTACTGGATAAATTTGGAGGTAGGAACCTACTAGTTATAGTTGATGGATCTCAATCAAACCCACCATTACTAAATATTCACCATGGGTAGGGAGGTATATTTTATTTTATTTTTTTCATTTAATTTTATTGATTACTCTATTAATAGGTCTATGAAAGAGGTTTTTATTTTCTTCCAATACATTTGGGCATGTAGATACCCTACAAAAACTTTTAGTTGTAGTAAAGTAAGTTTTAAGGAAGACTTTATAATATAAAGATAAAAATATGAAAAATAGATTGGTATTTTCTAGAACCATAATCATGGTACTAAAAACACATCATGATTCCAAAAAATTCATAAAAAACAATTAATTATAGAAATACATCATGGTTTATAATTTTTTACAAAATTTTCATGTTTTTGAGAAAACATTGTAATTGTCTTATCGTAGAACACAACATCGTAATTTGATATTCCTATATAATGGTTTTTTGATGAAAATTATTATGGTTTGTCAAAATTATATAACCATGAGGGGAAACCATAATGTGGATAATTCTAACTAGTAAGGGATTATGGTATTCCCCTATAACCAAAATGAAATTTGTTAGTAAATTTTAATTGTGAATCATGATGGAACCTTCACGAAATTATCTATCCAAAATGACATGGGTTGAGAAATAATTCTATGATGTTTGACTGTGGTTAATATATATTTTTTTAAAAATTTATAAAAACCTTCACCAATGTTGGAATGAAGTTCCCATATTAAATTCATATGACATTAATGATTGGTATGTAATGACTGGACAACAATTTTTCTAGTCCGTTGAAGACATCAAAAACCTTAAAAATAATAAGATCACAATGAATGAAACCCAAAATATGTATAAATATAAAATGAAGAATATATACCTTGAATCAAAGTTTCTATTATACTGTATTTTAACAGTGTTTGATGAATACCACTATGAGAAAACCAACAATCTTCCTCATCCATGGTGTATGCATGAATTGAATGAAGTACCTGATGCTTGGTTGGGATCCCTCTCAAAACCATGACATGCTAGTGTCACTATCATTATAAGGAAGAATATTAAGAGGTGATAAATTAGTAGAATCTATAAACCATACTTTTGTATAGACCTAGAAATGCTTATATAGGCCTTAGGGACACTCCCTGAGCAATCCACCATAATTACTTGAATGGTAAATGGTTTTTGATTATATCATTTTATTACAATAATTATAACCATAAACAAATTAATTACCTATATATTTTATCATATGTAATGTTTATGATAATGATAATCATTGGGGGAAGATCTTCAAATGTCAACTCTTAATATTATAATACAATTATCAATCATAGAGTGTTTTTTTCATTATACAACATGATCCAGTACACTACCATATATCTATGTAATACAATATGATTGATAGATAATTTCATGATAAAATATAGCATGACTTATTATAAAACTATATCATATCATATGATATAACCAAATACACATACTATTTATAAGGTTTTAGGGAATATCTCCATCAATATAACACTTTTACTAAAGCCTCGTATACTTTATAAAACGTCACCTTATATTGTATCATATATAATAACTTGTTAAATCATATCCAAAACTCCTTTTGGATATCCTCATGAAATATTTTGAAAAGCAATAATTTAATTCAGCTTGTATTACATTATATTAAATACATTATGAACATCTATCCAAATATCCTTTTGGATAAACACTAAAACAGTTTTCCAATAGCTCTACATGTTTTATAGAAAATTATCACCGTTAATTCAACTAAAAAGTGTTTCCACAAGGTCATTTTTATCATTGAAAATAAATAGGAATTCCTAAATCAAATAATATAAGAAAATAACAACCTATAGAAAATAATCTGTGCTACTCTAGCTAAAAATGGATTTAACATGTTCTCCACCAAACACATGTATCTCTATAATCATGTACACCATTTTTATTATATAAATGAACTAATTTTCATTTGATCCATCTTTCCAAGGCATAATGTTTCCACATGACACAGAGTATATTAATATCAAATATCTGCTCACCCATTCTTGCATACATGAGCCTTAGCAAGGTTGGTAAAGACTCTATAAGTGCATCCAAGCGACCCGGGATCAAATCCAAGTGGAGACATAATTTCCAGGTACTGTAGCAGTAATGTAGCAGGTACTGTAGCAGGAACTGTGTAGTACTGTAGTAGGTATTGTAGCGGGAACTGTAGCAGGTACGGTTTGGAACTATAGTAGTTGAGAATATGCCCCCATTTGGGCCTTCAGGACACTGATTTGGTCCCCTAGTCCTTTAAGGCCTTCGGGCCACCCAGGACTTTGGGTGAGTAAGGCCTTCGGGCCACTTTAAAGTGCAGATTCAAACAAGACAACCTACAAGGAACAAGCTCTACAAGGAGGATAAGAAAGAAGTTTTCACCACTGCAGAAGCTAAACGGATTGCAAGAATGAGAGGGTATGACACCTGCCATCAGGACAAGCCTATGAATCAATAGGAATGCCTAGCCAAACAACCATGCAGAGGTGGAGAGATGATTTCACGATGAAGATGCTGGGGAGGAGCAGTTCCAAGTAGTTATTCTGGGTTTTATGTAATGTTTGAAGCCTACAGGCAATGAATTCCTCTAAGTCCTTTGGGCCATGTATTATTTATGCCTACAGGCCTTGTAAGGGTTCCACCTCACCCCTTGAAAGGTGGATTATCAAAAATCAATAAAAAATGAAGGAATTTGGGCCATTGGATGGATACTCACCCATTATTGATTCTCCATCTATCGATTTAATAGATCAATAAATACATTACAAGTCATTCATCTTTTTGGATGTGAAAATTATAGGCTCCACATCCAATAGATTAGAACATAACATGTATTATCTATGTATAACTATACACCCCTTCAATGTATCTCAATTGAGGGACAATAGGTCATACTCATCAAATAAGGGGAAAAATCATGTCTTGGTCAATCTCCAACTAATGAAATGATTAACAACATTCCCAAACACCCCCTGATGAGCTAAGACCCTAGTATTGAGTAATAAAGGTATTAAAGTAAAAGGTTTCTTATTATGGGTCTCTATCCAACCTAAGGTATGGGAGAATACAAATATGAAACACACACCCCTAGTATACCAAATGAAAATTGTATGAAACCCCATGCAATATACTTCATGGTTCGTCTAGTGAACAAAACCTATTTTGTGCCTCGTGACATATTTTTTATATCTATACAAAAACATACAACATGAACATTAATTTTTTTATCAAACTATAATAATACATGATGAACATTAGTTAGAGATAACTCAAATTCATACATTGAGAGGTCAATTATCATTTCACTTCACCTAATATTTGAAACTAACATCAAATAATGATAAATTAGAGACTACCTTTTGTGTAAAAAGGTAAATTTTATATTGTTATACTCTATTAAAAATACTAAAAATATATAAATAATAACCCATCGAATCATATCATATTTGAAAGTCCAAAATATCATCCTTATGTTTTCTATACTTTTAGGGGTCTTAAAAACTCATTACATCTCTATAAAATTATTTTCATATCTAAATGTTACCATATGATAAAACCCTCCCACTAAAAACATTAGTAATTTCTATTAATAAATCTAGTTTGAATAATTTTGAGAACTAGTAATCATATTCCAAATGTTCAACTGTTTAAACATAGTATTGAAACTCATTTACTATAGAACACCAAATGTTATAATGATAATAACTTATGTTATCTACATATAACTCTTTATATGTTCGTTATCATAATCTTTATTGGAATTATTCCATCTAATTTTTTTCTTTGAGAAAATTTTCATAACAAAATTTTTCTCTTTTACATTATAATTTACTGACACTAACTAACTAAAAAGAAATTTTTTATTAAAAATAAACAATAGTACCAAAGTAGAGTTTTAAGGGAGCCGAAAATGATAGAGGATAAGGTATTTTTCAAGAATAATAAGCTTACGATATGGGTTTATGAAACCAAGGGAAAACTATTTTAAGGTCATCATATATAAGCCCGTTTTATACTGGATAATTTTCTTCTCTATTACTCTATCAATAAGTATGTCAAATTTCAGCCTCTTAATTAATTATTTTTCTATATTCATGGATCAATTAAATAAATAACCAATTCACTAGTGACAATACATGCATTAACATGATAACTAAAGAAGAATTAGATTCAATCACTAGTAGAGGTATAGCTATAATTTTGTAGAAAATTAAGTTGGTATAGAGTACCCTTACTTCCTCCATAAGGGAGTACCCCTCTCCATAATAGGAACTTTAGGTGAGGATAATCTCTTCATAGTCATTTCATAAGAGACCCCCACTATGAATGATTTCATTAGAGAAAGACCCAATATTGTTAAATTTATGATTCAATTTAGGAGGGCACTATTGTACACAATTCCCAAGTCCCTTACTAACAATATTTCATCAGCATACTATGAGATCATCTAGTCTAAACTATGATATAGATAATAAATTTCTCCATTATACTAGATGATCCGTATAAAAAATTCCCAAGATCAACTTTATTTTCAAACTATGTATTCTTATATTCATAGGTAGATGTATTTAGTTTTTGTGGCTTGAACAAATAGACCAAAACCCTAAAAAAGGTGATAATCTAATCCAATCCAACACTAGAGGGAGTTTCCTCACCAGGGAATGAAGATGAAAGAAAATTATTGAATGTTTCTAGGTAAAATAGGATATATAACTAATATTCTAGAAAAATCCATATAAATCATACCCAATTTCCTCATAAGAAAAGATATTCCTCGGTTTTTATTTGAGTATAATGATAACATTGGAAATGGGAGGCCAAATATAAAACATTGTACTATATAAAATGGTGTATGGGCAAGGCTTTGTTTCATGAACATCATACTAGGAAGCTACACTTGGAGGGGATTCAGTGTCTCCATGGGATAATGACTCTTTAATCTTTCTCAAGGAATGTATATTCATTTGTATGGATTATCATTATGTAGCATTTTACATTTCTATTTACTAACATACCCAAAATACTTTTAGGATATTTAAGTGACATTCATTTTTTATTTTACTGGCTTCAACTTTAGTTGATATACTTTTAACTTCTCTATGTCTAAAAATAATATGTCTGGCCTATTAGAAACTATATTATTTTAAAAATATCATTATAAGGTACTAAAAATCATTTGGTGTTATAAAAAAAATTATTCTATTTTAGTTTTAATATTTTAAAAATAAACTATTGTATCCATATATTATATGGTATTATAAGTGTTAGGAGAATTTATTTTGAATATAAAATTTTATTATTTAAAATATTCTTCCAATGGGTGGTGGAATCTCAATTCCTTATATTTTAAAAAATGTTTTTGAGAAATGTTTTATCCTAGATAAAATATTTTTATCCTTATATTCTTTTCAAACAAGATATATAAACTGATGAATCAGAATCCATACGTATCATCTCATCTTGTATATAAAAACTATTTTTTAAAAACAATTTATCTTATAGTATAAGTGAAATAAGATAAAAATATACATCCTTTATTAGGATCTATATAAGAGTGAAATGTTTTACTTAAATTCAATACTTCAATGATTTATCAACCCTCTTATTTATTATAAGCTCCTTAAATTTATACCTTAATTTTTAAATTTTGTATAATTAAAACACTTTTAAAACATAAAGATGGTATCATATACCCTTCATTACCAAATAAATGATATCTATAACATCAATACTTGACATGGACTCTACATTGGGTTTCTGAAACCCCTTAAGTTATTTTAGAAAATTTAATACCATATAGAAATATTTCTTCTCCATCTTAGAACGTCCCCTAGGTTTCAATGAATGTGGATGACTGTTGGACAAATCCAATCTTATTATGGAATGAAACCTTACCCTGTTGTACTATTAGAGAAAAAATATAGACCTAAAAATAACATTTCATTATCATCTATTCTCAAAAAACGTAGGAATATGTTAAACATTTCTTGAACTCAATCACATTATCAAAAGATTCCCAATGATGATTCTAGAATGAATTCAATATCTAGTTCTTTCCATAAAGGATGCTTTTCATTCTCACATTTTCATTATCACAATAAATCACATTAACTTTGTCAGTGGAGAATAAAGTAATTTTTTTCATATTATATTTAATTACATTGAAACCATAACTGATTCTTTCTATTCTTCTCAGAATAATTTGGATCCACTTATTGAACAACTTCAATATCAATTCACTTTGGAAGGAGTTATTCTAACACATATAAATTTTCTATTTCTTAAGAATAATTATTATGTTTTATACTAGGCTTATACATTACATACATTAAGTATCTCCATTCTCTTGGAATTATCTCAAAGTAATTATGATGATGATTTTATTTATATCTACAAAAGAAGAATTTATCAAATGTGTATTATATTTTACAATAATTTAATGAGGACTTTTATTAAATGATCTGCCACTAAAATGATAACCCTTTAAAAAACTATATATCAGTGAAAAAACAACCATATTTCATCGTGAATTACACTATTTAAGCACATAAATTATTCATGGCTATATCTAGTAACAGTCATTTCAATAATATCATATTTGACTCTTGGATAGTTGAGGGAATAACCCTTCTACCCAAATCTATCATACGGATTCACTCAAATATACTACTATAGTATCCTAATGTTAGAATTTCCCATTTGATTGTATCATAAAGAAAATAAAAAAATGAGTTGCCCAATTATTAAGACCATTTCATTACTTTCTTACCTTACAAAAGATAATCCAGGGGTACCCAGCATTGGCATGGACTACTTGGATGGATGATTGAGGTATTGAAAAGTGTTTCTTTAGATGAAATCTAACACTTAATATATTTAAAGGTATTTAATAACACCATATCATCTCATGTATAAAATTCTACATATATTCATTCTTCTAGGGATTTAGTTTGGAATCCTATTACTTCCCCTAAATTAATATTTTCAAACCATATTGATGTGTAATTATTTACACAACTCATAGAATGTTTTACTAACAAAAATTAGAAATAAACTATATTCATATATATCCATATATATCACATTAATAAGTTATATGAAACCCTTTCAATTAAATATTTAGAGTCATATAAAATAAATAATCCCCATAAGAGTAATCATGGAGGGATAGATAGTTAACCCTATCTTTCTTGATGCATAAGCCTCTAGGCTAGTGAGAAGTCTAACCCAAATTCCCTCTAACCAAGGTTACTTTACTCAATATAGAACTCAATTTCATCACAATCATAACACCTAATAAGTATAAACTATAATCAACCATTAAATTTAAGCTCATAACCCAATACAATCCAGAGTCAATGTAGAATAAAACTAAATCAATTTTTGTAAATAGAATACATGATGATCTATAGAATAATTCTTAAACATTAAACTAAATCATACAAAAATTCATAATATAAACAATTTATATATATCAATAAAGAAGAAAATAATCTAAATAAATGAAAAATTTATAAATTTAAACAGGAGATAAACATTTAGGAACAATTCATAAATAAAAAATTATAAACACATTATGATTTAGCCATTCATTATAGATATTCCATAATAAAATAAATATACACAACTTATATTAATTTATAATATGAAATCCTTTATATTATCCTCTATATGAAACTTACTTAAGTATATGATATATGAAATATTAACATTTTATATATGAACTATTCATATATTATGTAAACATCCAGAATATCACGTATTTAATATTATTTAAACTTTGATCAAATAAATTATAAAAACCTCTTTTGATATGGTATAAATAATGTCCTCAAAAATGTATTTTAATTTAAACTAATAATTGTTTTTTTTAAATTTTAAATATAAACTCCTTTATGTTTGGCCTTATTTTATATTCTGTAAGAATTTTATAAATTACCAGTATGATTTACATATAAACATTTTAAATATAAATTATAAATAATTATATTTAAATTTGAAAAAGTTATTTCAATATTAATAATTAATATTATTGATATTTATCTAATAATGTTTTATAATCATTTAATTAATTAATTATAGAAAATTTGTAATTAATTAATTTATAAAAACTTTATAAAATAAATAAATATTGCAAAATAACCATTTGATTATTTATTAAAAATTTACAAATTATTTAATTCATTTCATTTTTTATATATATAAAAATTAACATTTCTTATGATATGGAATTAAGGATATATGCATATCATAAAATATGATTGATATGCTATGGTGCCTCAAACCCATCAAGAACCATCAATAATAATTTATACTTGATAATTCAACCTATATAAGTTGTGATAAGGAAAATTTGTTCTGCACAACAATAACCAATCGACATATATTATCACACCTTATAACATTCATCTTGCCAAATATTTATCATCTGTGTTTATAAATTTCATCTTATGATTTAAACTTTGTAATATAAGCCAAAAAGCCTGGAAATAATAATTTATGATATGTGTTCTACATAACAGTAACCTTCTTGGTTTGGGGGTTTTTATCTTATGATACCTCTTGTATCGTAAAGGAAATACGATGCTCTATATTATAAACACATAACATCACTGTTGTTGGATATTACACCCCATATATTACACTCTAATATGAAGAAGCTGAAGGATTTTCATTGACTTATCACCTATGATATTCTACATTATATGGTGCAACCCTATTATATCTTATGATACAATATATCATATAGTCAGTCAAATTTAATTTTCTATATCATTTTTAATGATATCAGATTCTCTTCATTTTATAACATGATTTCATGAATCAAGAATAATGGTAAATATATTTTACCATCTATAGATTTCTAATGAATGAATAACACTTTTTTAGAGAAATTAAAGTAATTAGAAACATTAAATCCAAATATCGCCATGCATAAAAACAAAACCATATATAAACATAAAATTAAGAACATGTACATTGCATTGAAGAGTCTCTGCTACTATGTTTGATTAGTTCTTGATGAGGATCACTAAGAGGTAGCCAACAAAATCCCTCCTCCATAGTGTATCCATAGATTGCTAGAATCACCGAACACATGGGTGTGACCTGTCTCATTACCATGATAGACTAGTATCTTTAGGAATATAAGGAAGGAAAAAAAGAGAGCTTCACTCAGAAGAATCCACACAACATATATTTTCATAAACATTAAAATATTTATATAGGCCTTAGGGACACTCCTATAAAAATCCATGAAATTTAATCGAATATAAAAATATGTTAGAGTTAATCCTTTGATTATAACATTTTTAACCTTTATATAAATGAATTCTCCATAAGTTTCATCAGATGAAACATTTGTGATAATGATATCCTTTGGTGTAATGTTTCCAAAATTTAACATGATAGATTCAATAATTTCCTATATTTAATTGAGTATTTATATAGGTTTAATTCCACCATTTTAATATTTTCTAGGTAATTATCACATGTTTGAATTATATGAGTATTTTGGTATAAAGTGATAAAATGGATAAAATATTGATTTTAATTGTTTTATTTGATACTTGGGATTATTGTAATAATTAATATACTCAATAATAAATGTTTTGGTAACGTTTTCTGGTGGATAGGTTATATATAGTGAAATAAAATAATCTATGTGAATTTTGGAAATACTGTAGACATTTTTTTGTGGCTAGAATTTTGAAAATTCATCAACCTACCATAAGAAGAACATGAGAATAAATTGTGCAACTCAATCTACCACATGTTCATGGTGATTGAAATCAAGTACCTAGTCAACCACTTGGTGGAAACTTCATAAAATAACTTTTCTACCATGCGGTAAATACATTGATCATAAGGAGCAATCAGATCAACTATACATTGAGTCTTCCATGTGGTCTCTTGTCACTCATATGGTCGATCCATCAACCACAAGAGGAGATCCATCAATAGTGCCTTCCATAAATCGAACACAATAAGATATCTGATCAAACATGCTTCTAAATTATATAATGGATTAATGAAACCACACATTAATTCCAATATACCTCAAGGAAGATAACAGACTATGTGAAGACTGACCGCATGGCCATCCAATCATATACAGATAGAATATAAATTATGGTATCTTTCCATACATACCATCACTTGATTTCAATGTAGTCACTTTTCTAACATGTGTTCATGTGAAATTCATAGGCGATACATTAATTTAAGCATTATGGTTGGTCGAAGTCTTATCCAATTTTCAAGGAATCTATTGTGTAGATAATTTAAGGTCATGTGTAGGTTTTATGAAACTCACCTAAAATTCAATCCAAACCTTTGGGCCTTTATTTTATTATGCATGAAATCAATAAGAGGATTCCATGTGGATATAAAAATATATAATATTTTTTTCAATACCAAAGAAGGGAAGTTTAAATCCACATATCTTGTAGATATTTTAAACCAAAAGAAAAGAAATATTCTATAAATTTGAAAAAGGAGGATCTTAGAAGGTTTGACCAACTAAAGAAGAAGGGTAGTTAGAATCTTGGAAAAAAGAACCTGCTATCTATGAATAAATGTACAAGAACACCATAGAGGGTAATTTTTTACTATACCCACCCATATAATCTTCTAGATTATATTTACTGATACATATTATCATATTTTATTTTCTATTTGACTAGGTTTTGTAATGCCTTATCCTTCCCCTTTCATATATGTTAACCTTTGAATGGAGGGGTAGTATTCTGAGTGACTAGGGAAGATAAAATTTTCCTATTTAATTCTTAATTCCTCACACATTATTAAATAAAACTCTTTTTCTGATTAATTGCTATTGTATTGAAATAGTTGTTTTAAATTTTATAATGAAATTTTAATATAGGTTTTGAATTAGTTCATGATTTACTTCCAAGGTTTAAAATCTATCACATCCCTCCACCTAATGCATTTTCTCCCAAAGTAGAAGTCTATATTAGGTAGTGAGTGTTAAGAAATAGATATCACATGTGTGGTAGAAGTAAGTAACATATAAATTACATAGAAAAACCAACACCTAATTGGGTTTTTCCTTGGTAGGTTGTGAGTGATTTTATATCTCTCTATATATGTAAGAAGGGGGATCAACCAATTATTAATACTATAAGGATAGTCTTCATTATAACATCCATCCAAAGGTGATTGATGAATCTATCGAGGTGTTTTTAACTAATCAATTAATAAGAGTAAAAGTAAAATAAATTTTAAAGACTGTAATAGCATTATAGGAGGTAACCCAATCTGACTTGATCACCCTTCTCATAAAATATATTAAAAAATTAGTTTTTTGTGTTTATTTGTTTTCAAAAACCCAAAACAAAATCCTTTTCCTCTAATTAAAATTAACAAATTTTTTTTTTCACTCCTCTGTATGAGACAACCATAGGTTTCCCCTAATAATATATTTATCCGAGGTGATAAATTTATTTTTCCATATCCCATGATAGAAATATGAAAAAAACCATAGAGATATATGTGCAACATAATTCATTAACTAAAAAAATAAGACATCTATGAAAATTTCAAAATTAATTTTAATTATAAATTGTTCTAATACAAGTGTTTCCCAAGTTTTTTGATATTAAATGTGATGATCCTAATAGTGACATACAATAATTCACACATGTGTTCTTTACTTTTACACCCCTATGAGTGGATGAAAAATAAGTAAAGTTGATGGAATTTTTTTCTCCAATAATGAAGCTGCCAAAGAATGGTTTTATTGACTAAAATAGGTTAAGTGAATGTATGTTATGAATTATATATATTATTCATTAAAATATTCTTCACTACCCACAAGAGAACAATAGTAAGGGAAAATTGATTCCATTAAGAAATAACTTGGACAAACTCTTTATGATTACTATGATCGATTCAAAAATCTATGTGCCAGCAATCCACATAAATATGTTGAAGAGAACCAATCACTTGAGTTATTTTATCAAGGACTACTTGATAATGATAAAAATATTTTGGATCAATCATCTTGAGAATATTTGAATGATAATTAACTAGAAGAATCCAGGGTCCTGATTGAGAAGATTGCACATAACTCACAATAATGTTTTGTGAGATGTACTATAAAAAGAGGTATTAATTAGGTAATAAATTCTAATTCATCACCATTTATAGAAATAATAATAAACATCTAACTATTTTAGTGAGACATATGGATCTAGAAAAAATTATTGGACAACAAGCATAGGCTAAGGTATGTGATTTATTCCCATCACTTAATCACTTCACTAATGAATTTTACAAATTTCAAGGAATGAAGAGTTTAAAGACATCATTTTAGACAAGAAAATTCCAAAAAAATAAAGGATTTATAGAGCCAAATCAAGTCTATTATGGATTTTATAATATGTGAATCCAGAATAGACTCCCTACCAAAACTGGTTTCAACAAAAAACCCATCATAGTAATAAACTAATAAATTTCTCACCCATAAACCTTACAACATCCTTATAACCCACCCCATAACCAACCCATGTACCAAAATCCAAATTTCTAATAAAATAGACACTATGATCAATAATACACTAGTACCTCACCACCTACTCAGAAAAAAAATGTTTATAGGTGGATGATCATAAGACTGAAAGGAAATATATATGAAAAAAAGTTAAAATAATTGTCAAAAAATCTAAGAAAGCTTCCACCACAAATAGTCCATAATATTAGTTAAAATTTGAGTATGAGAACAACAATGAATTGAAAGTAAATAAAACCCATGGACACATTATATTTAGAAGAAAACAAACCAAGAAGGGATATGATATTACATAAATTTAGAAAACATGACCCAACCCTAGAGACAAAGCTATAGAGGAATTTGAAAGAAACCAATAAGAACCAATTCTGGAAGAACCTAACCAATAGTTAAAAGAGGAAGAAAAAAGGAATGAAGATATAGAAGGATATGGACAAATAAATAAGTGACCAGAGACACCATGGAAAGGGAAAAAAATGGATAAGCAGGATCACCCACATCCTTTCCCATCAGTAATGATACAATGTAAGAAACTTCAGGAGGAAAAACTTCAAATAGAGATTATAGAAAAAATTTATAAAGTTTATATAGTTATTCCCCTTCTTAAATCATTCATAAATATTCCCAAGTATTCTAAATCTTTAGATAAATTTACACTATAAAGAGAAGGATTAAAAATAATTAAATAATTAATTTAATAATAATTGTATCAGCTCTAATCACACAAACAAATACCCACAAAATGTCAATAGACAGGGATATTTTCTATCCGTTATACCATTTTATATTAAAAAATTTTAGATTCTTTATGTGATCTAGGTTATTCTATATATATTATACCTATTAGTGTTTTACATATTTTTATATAAGATACTTTAAGACCACTATAGTGGTGATACATTTTGAAAACTGATCAACTGTATTTCCAGTAGGAGTGTTGGAGGATTCCCTAGTGGGAGTCTAAGATATTATCTTCCAAAAATATTTCAATGTATTGAACATGAAGGAATATTGGATCTTATCACACCCACACATCATTTTGGGGAGATCATTATTGAAGGAATCCATGACAATAATCATTTTTAATAAATTAAAAATCACCATGTAGTTTAGAGATACCATAGTCCATTTCAATATATTTAACACCATGAATCACCCTTCATATTAACACTCACTCCTTATACTATCCCATTTTTAAGCATCTAATCCTATTGAATATTTGGATATGTATAATGAGGTCTTGACCTTATAGGAACAATTAATGATTCAAAATTCCATGGAGTATGAAGCTATATAAAATTTTTAAGAATTTATTCTATAATTAAAATAGTAGGTTATTTATAAATAAATTGAGTTATTTGTTAGATTATTTAATTATGAGTTAGTATAAATGTTATAAATTGTACTGAAAATTCAAGTAATGCAAATGAGAAAACCAAATTTGATTCCATATTTATAACAACCCTCAAATATATAATTAAAAACTTTTCCCATGGATTTGATGTTTGTGTATCTACTTAAGGGAGAAAAACTATAAGTTATCATTTCCAATAACTTGTCCATAACCTATGAAAATAAATTATTTGATATTTTTAATGAAAATGTTCAGGTAAAAGGGTGTGGTTTATGTGATATTATAAACACAAATCCAAAAATATTATCACAAATAATTTTACTTAAGGGATATGATATAGCTGTTAGGAAACACAAAAGGAGTATAAATATCCCCACAGTGGAGGTAAAAAATAAATAGATATATATTGAAAATAAACATTATTTACCCCATTTATTACTCACAATGGGTTAGCTTGATCTAGGTTGTTACCAAGAAAATAGGTTTGACCATTTTAGAAAATAACAAAAATGAATTGAACTCCATAAGAATTTATAATATCTAGATAGTGAGTATAGATTATATAAATCTGAACCAAGTCACTAGGAAATTTAACTTCCATATCCCACTCATTAATCATATGCTAAAGAGATTGTCATGTAAAAAATATCACTTATTAGATGGTTTAAATGATATTTTTTATGTTCCCTTTACTTAAGATTACTAAAATAAAATATCCTTCACATGTACCTATAACAACTTTTCCTATAAAAGGATACTATTTGGGTTATGTAATGCCCCAAGAACATTTCTAAGGTAAATGGTAAGTATATTCTCAGACCACACTTAAGTATTCACAGAGGAATTTATAGATGGTTTAACTATATTTTGGTAATAATTATATTCATTTTTTTGAAAGAATCAATGAAAGAAGTCTTATTTTGAATTTTTAGAAGTGTCACTTCATGGAGGAAAGAGTAATAGTACTTGGGTATGTAATAAAACCAAAAGGAAATGAAGTTGTTAAATATAAAATTGAAGTGATAAATTATTTACCTTACCCAATTTGTGTGAATAATTTAATATATTTTCTAAGTAATATCGGTTTTAAAGGAGTTTTATCAAAGAAATTATTAAGTTTTCTCTTTATATATCTCTATTAATCTTGAAATATGAATATTTTGATTTTGGTGATAAATATAGAGAATCATTTGATATAGTTAAGAGTAGATTAGTCACCCAACAAGTGATGCAACCACATAATTGGGAGAACCCATTTGAGATACTTTGTGATGCTTCTAACAAATATGTTGGAGTAGTTATTTACCAAATAGTTGAAGGTAGAAAAAAATCATTTATTATTACTCAAGGATTCTATATTCTTCCTAGATCAACTCTTAAACTATTGAAAAGGAGTTTCTTAAATTTGTTTTCTTATTTAGAGAGATTGATATATTATTTTCTTGGAACTAAATTCATTTTTTTCTAACCATGATACACTTAGATATATGATAAAGAAAGATGAATATATACCAATCACAGTTATATGGATGTGATTGTTTCAAGAGTTCAACCTAGAGATAAAGGATAATAAAAGATTTGAAAACCAAGCACCTGATATTCTGAGAAAATTTCCCAACACTAGTAAAACAAAAAATTTATATCCAGACCCACTGAATGAATAAACACCAAGAGAATAGTTGTATTTTTTGAAGGAGAAGTAACCTGGTATGCATATATGGTAAATTTTTTAGTGACTTTAAAAACTGATTACAAAGTGGTAAATGTTTATTTAACAATCTCATGATTATTCGAGACTGCTACTCTTCTATGTCCATGTTTTAAAAAAATGTTTTTGAAAATGATTTTATCATTCCAAAATTATTGTTTAAAATAATTTTTGTCCCTTTTAACATTTAACAAAAAAATTTATATGTAATCATTCCATCATTTTCCAATCATAGTAATTTTTGAATTTTCTTATGAAAATGTGAATAGATTTTTTATAAAATTTATACGAAATGAATAGAATTTACTGCTATCTTTTCATATTAATGTTTTTAATATTCATCTAAATTTTTACAACATTATTTTGAAAGAGAATTATTTATTTATTACATGTATCATATTACGATTTTTTCAAATTTTTTCAAAGTTAAAAAGGTCATTTACCTCAAGAAATATTCTAAAAATATCTTTAATGTGTTTATATCTATGTCCACATCCATTGTTGAAAATTATGCTGAAAATTTAAATTAATAATACCATTAATCATATTTATTTTCATGGTTTATTATCAGTTTTACTAGGGAAGTATTGATATTATATATGACTAGTTCTTCCTATACAGACATTTATTGATTTTTTTAAAGCATGTTGATTCATATGTATTATTTATTCATATGATGAATGCATGGTACTTATTAAGTGATTTTCAGGGATATATATATATCACATTGATGCATTGATGTGTCTCATGAGACTAACTAGATTGAGTTTTAGCCGAGAACTTATCCATTTATTTTTATATTCCTTTCCCAAGGCCTTGATGATAAGTTTCAGATCTCTAGCATTATGCATTATAATATTTTAAATTCAGTTATTAATATTTAATGTGATTATTTGGTTAATAGAATATCTATGGTTATGGTTGATTACCATTTAATTAATTATCTGTAATTACTTGATAATCATTTATTCTGGTTATATTATTATGATGTTTTATTAAATGGCATTCCATATTGATTATTCTTATTGAATCATAATAGATTCTTCTATATTTTACCCCTACTGAGCATTTGAGCTCCCCTATTTCATATGTTTTGTTTTTCCCCATGATACTAGGATGTGGTTTATGATTATTTATGGATGGTTTTTCTAAGGTGATAATGTTTTTATCAAAGAAAATAATGTTTGTATTTTATGTTTGAAATGTGATTTTAATTTCATGTTTGTATCTAGTTCTCCAAGACTAATAAACTACTTAGTCCATTGTTATGTGATTCCATGAATCTCATAAAAATGTTATAAAGTAACCACTGGCTCTGGGATATTGGGGTTGTGTTCTTTATAGTGGGTATTAGTTAATGTTTATTGGAATCCTTGGGAACTAGATAGGAGGTAAAATTGGAAGTAAAAAAGAAACTGACCGACTAAGGTGGTTACCTATCCTTGGAAAGAACTCCTTTAGATCTCCTCTTAAGGAATCTAGGGTTGGTCTTTTGGGGATAAAAACACATTTATAACATGTTTATATTATTTTAGAAGATATATTTTCTGGTTTTTTTGAGCTATATGTCTCAAAGTGTTGTGAAGAAGTGAAAATATAGGTACCCTTTTATAACTTATGTGATGGGAACTTTTAGAGTTTATTAAAAGATCAAATTTTCATATATTCAATATCTATCCAAAATAACTCCAAATGGAAATATATTCAAATATAAGGTACTATAATGTTGAATCCTCATCAAGCAATGAAATTTATATAGGTTTAAGTGATACTTTAAACCTTATCTTTTGGTTTTACCCCTTAGTTAACCTATTTTGACACTAACCGTGGTAACATATTTTTCATTCTTAAAGGGTTATAATTTTACATATGAGGTAAATATTGACTCATAAAAAGAAAAGGAATGATATTTTAGACTATATATTATCCCATTTGTCCTCTTAAATTATTTTAATTATTTTCTAAATAATTTAATGAAATTTTATTTTGATAAATTCTCATTAATGTCAGTTTTGAAACTATTCTTTTAATTTAATTTAAAAGTCATAAAGACTAAGTTATAATTAGAATGTAGTCATTTAACACAACAATAATATTTAATATTCATTTATAAAATTCTTGTGACACTATAAGACGCTCAAATTATATCACTTTAAATATTTTTAAAATCAGTTATTTTATTTTTCTATTAATTGAATAAATATTGTATCATCGTTTTATAAGAATTTAAGGTAATAATATAATAACTAAAAATTATAATCAAATTTATATAATGAAATATAATTTAATTCATCGAAAAATAGAAAAGTTATATTCTTTCATAACTTTTATTTTCTCTATATGTACACAAAAAATATATTTAAAATTAAGAGAGATACATTTTGTAACTTTCTTTGATTTAAATATTATATTTTTCATTTTCATGGACATGTCTCTATTAAAAATATAATATTTGAGCATAAGGTGATAAGGTTCAAATTAACCTCATAAAATAATAATTAAGATGAAATATTATGTCCTTATCACTTAGTTTTGACCTAGATTAACCCGATTTACCCTTCACCGATGTGATAAATTTTACCAATGTTTCTATTCAAATTGAAATATATTAAAGTGTCTCATTTACCAAATTTTAATATACATATTCCAAATATGTAATCCATTTTCTCAAATTAAATTTCTATAAGTTTCATAAATTATTTTTAAAATAAATGTACAAAACGCGATGGAAAGAAATTTTTCATAAAAATTATTTTTTATATAAAAACTTTTTTACACTAAATTCAATCATGAAATTGATTACAATGAAATTAATTATTTTTTTAATAAAATATGATAACTAATTTTAGTTTTTAATAATTTTAAAATTATATTTAACTTTTTAAATGCATGAAACAAGTATACAATTTTCAATAAAAGTCGATATTTTTCACTATTCATCGAATTTTTTTAAAAAATATTAAGAAGTTTCACCCTAAGATAATTTTGATATGATGTATTAAAAAATTATATTATTTTTATGAAATAAAATTTATATATTTTTTTAGATATTTACAATAATATTTTCTCATAAAAATCAATAAATATTTTTTTTGATGAAGAGAGATTTCTGAAGCATAAAATATCATTATTGAAAATTTAGTACCTATTTCATAATAATTAATTAATGAATTTTTAATAATAAGTTAATTTATTTTTATTTCATAATTTGGATTATACTACTCATACATTCCAATTCAATGACTAGGTTAGAATGGTTATATTTAAATAATAATATTTTGTGGCTCATTTAAGCTCTGTGTTGCATGTTGTGTAAGCTATCGAACCTAATTTTCTTTATTTTTTAAATCTCAAGGTTTTAAATTCCCTCACTTAAATATATTTTATATTTATAATTTAATCTATTCTTCATTAATAAATATTTTAAATATAAAAATTACTTTTTAAAAAAACCACATCGTAAAAAGCATTGATAAAACGTCCTCTTAAAAGTGGAAATGGGAAGTACAAAGGTCACTACAAAACTAAGTTTCCAAATAGGATAACATTGGTGGGGAGTGAAAATATATATCATGGAAGTTAAAACTCTCACCCAAGGAACATCTCACCCAAGTACTAATAAAGAGTGATAGAGAAGATTTCCAGGAAAAAATTAACAACAACAAAACTATAAATCAGTGATGGGTGAAGAGACCATCAATTTAATAGAAATGATCCTAATATGATAATGTTTCTTATTTTCTGGAACTTTTACTTGAGTTAATGAATTTATTTACCACAAATATATAGAACACCAAAAAATATAATTCTTATCATTTTATTTCATTATCATAATTTCAACCTTTATTTGTGGTTTGATAAATTTACACTTCATCTCTTACTCTAATTTTATTATTTTTTATTCCTAAATCACTAAAATTAACTTTTAACATATCATAAGATCTATAAACGAATGAAAATTTATTCCACTTGTCTCTATATATTTTAGAAACCATAAATTGTTAGCACATGATATAAAATACTACATTAATCTCAAAAAACACAATAGTAACACCCAAAGTTCAACCCAATCAATTCTATAAATGGTTAACCTTAAGACCCTTCCAAAATACGTCTAACCAAATTCATAATCAACTGAACATTAATCCATAAAGTATATATTAATTATCATATAAAAAATATGTGAATTACATGATCACACATTCTCTTGAAACATGGTAATTACACTAAATCCAAAATATATGATTCCATAAATTATCTCTCTCTCCATTAGTTGAATAAAATCTCATATTATCAAGTATATTTCATAAATAAAAAAATGTTTTAAACTTTATCATTAATTACTTTGTCATCAAATCACTAACAGTTTTTAACTTCACTAATACTATCCTAACTAATGATTATTAACTAAATATCAGGAATACATTAATGGTTATCTTTCCCTTATTCATTTATTCTATGAAATATCACCTTAACACTATATCACGTTTCTTGGTTATCTATACCATTCGACATATGATTTTAAATCCTTAAAGAAAAACTAATGTGGTACAATCCTTATACGTTTCATGATTCTTATAACCAAAATATCATTGATAAATGTTTTCTACAACATAATTCTTGAATCCAAATACACAAGAACTTTAATCATTCTAATTTTGTATTAGTAATAGCATAAGCATGACATATAACCCTTAACCTCTTCTGAAGTATATTCCCTTGATGCTCAGGGAATTAATTTTTGTATTATTTAATTTATTTATAGTTGGAATAATGAACATTAGAATCTTCTTTATTACCCTTTAATCATACTCTTGATTTCCTTTCACTACACACTTTAATAAAATACCCATTCATTTCAATAAAGTAAGAAGGTTTTCTTTTCACAATTATCACATGTGGTAAAATACTTCTTTCCCTTATTCCATTTATCCTTTTTTTAATCTATAATCCTTTTCTTCTCTTTATTTCATTTAAGTCCATTAGACTTGGATAATTATTTCTCTATCTTGATAGCACATAATATTATATCCTCATATGATGATAATTCTTGAGAGTCTAGTTCCCTTCGAAGGGTTGGATTAATTCGATCAAAGAAACAGTCAATCTTTCTCTTTGTATTATGTATATAGTTGATATAATTCCTTTTCAACTGAGTTTAGTTGGATTTATACTTAAAAGATTTTTGATCACCCTTTTGTATAAGACACTAGAATTGTGTTTTCATATTCACTTGTTTCTTGTGAGGAAAATATTTTTACAAGAAGAGTACATTAAAATCCTTCCATTCTGTGCACTTTATTTTCTTGTCATCCTTAGTGTTTTGAATCAACGACCACCGTTGATTTGCAGCGCTGAGGGATGATAAAATGCCATGACAGCCTTATACCTTTCATTACTTCCCAAACTAAGAAATATATTCTCTAAGGAACTTATCAATTACTCAGATACAAATGGATTTTTAGTTCCTTTAAATTATGGAGGTTGTTAATTCATGAAGTAATCTAAAATTGATATATTTCATTTCAGATATACAGGCTGATCCATATGATCCAACTTATTTTTCATAACCTAAGTAAACTACCCCAAAATAGTAATAATTTATTCATCTACAACTAAAGCTCCAGCTCCAGCTCCAACTTCATTATCTTGACCAGAAGGTAAATCCATACATTGATTACATGCATTGATAAAATTTCCATTTTATCCACTATTCACCATTTCTAAATAGTGGCAGACAATAAATTAGATCATAACCTTATGAAACATAATGTATAATCCCAAAACTAGTGATAAAATTAACATAAATTGAAACTTTATATATTACTAATATCTAAATCATAAGCTTGGTTTATTTGGGAATATTCTCAAATTCTATCATAGGGTTACATTATATAATATATATTTTATAAAATAAAATTTCTTAGGGTTGTAATAAACATGATCTGATACGAATTATAAATACCCCAATTCCAATAGCCCGGAATTGTTGATTATATTATTACTTTGGAATAGATACAAGCAATCAAATCCCAAAGGAATGAATGTTTTGGTAGTATTGGAAAACTATATACATACTTGAATAACACATTACATTTAAAAACTTAAAATACAACATAGTATTTTTTTTAAGAAAAAAATTATTACCTTTAGAATATCCCTATATATAAATCATAAAACACTTCTGGGAATCATAGGGAAATGAAACATAAGAAAGGGTTGATCTTAGATACTCAGTAAGGATATGCATAAAACATAATCTAAATAAGGCATGAATAATGTCAAAAGAATAAATATTGATAAAATAATGGAATATAAATAATATAATGAGCTAGAACCTTATCCATGGATATCATGAAAAATTAAATAATCATGTGGACATTAATAAATAATTTCATAAATATGGAATACATAATGTCAAATATCTAAGATGTACTATCAAGTCCTTGAGTCAAGACATCTAAAAATACCATAAAGAATTTGTTCCAAGACATATAAATAAATGGGTGAGGCCTCATGTCACGAACTAGATGAGAATGTCATCCAATCCGATATCTGATGCAGTCCGAGATATAGCCCGAAGGGCCTTCCCAATCCCCATGGGTTGGAAACTAGTATCGGGTAGAAAAATAATCTAATGGGAATGATTTTTTCCAAGAATAAAATAGGATCAAAATGAATAACTAAAAAAATAACACTTCAATAAACATCATTGAATCTTAATACATATAAGAAAAATAGATCCTAATACAGTGATTTATAGGAATAACAGGAACTGAGTAGAAACTGAGACTGAACACACCAACACGATATCCATGTAACATTTAGTCATCTCTAATCACAATAACAAATTACTCCAACAATAAGCACTCGAACCAAGAAGCTAAACTTGAAAAAAAGCTCAGGTTTACTGAGCCCAAATGGTACAATTAGGGTTTGATCTTAACAGATCATTTGGAAATCACAAAAGAATCCATATATTTTCCTTCTTTAAAACAGTCCATAAACACTAGTTTGAAATAGAAATATAAAAATAGGTATCTCTCATTTTAAATAAACAAGCACCGTTTTCTAATTTTAAAACAAAAAACTCCAAATCACTATTTTCAAAACAGGTTACCATTTTATAACCAGAACCCAAACCAAAAATCAACCAAATGATCCCAAGATATGTTGAAAAATAAATAAGTAGATTAAATAGGAAACCAATAATGACAAAATGTAAACGTGAAAATACAGATAGTAAACCATGGGAATTTCCTAACCATCCCAAGAGAAATCTCTAGACGTACTCGAGATGGAGTCACCTACAAATATTTGGTGATGCTCCATAGTCTATAACCAACTAGCCTCCCTAAACAGACCAATGTAGTGGAACATCCCACCACTCCCTATCAAGTCAAGGGGGGTACCAATATGTCTAATCGGGGTCGATAAGGAACCATAACTCAATCATCTAAAATATGCCCATGAAACCCATGGTAATAGTATACTATGTAAGTAGGAGGCCCTCACATGCATGAATCACCTTAGTTTACATCACCAAACCTGCCTACCCCAAACATTGACACCACCCACATGATAACCCATGTAGGGAAATCATTTGTAGGGGTTCCCATCATACAAAAATCCCTTAAAATTTCCAACCAAACTATCAAATCATGTAATCTTTTAAACCATTTCAAAAAACACATTATGTTTCCAACATAGTATTTACATTTGAAAAACCACATCCATGTACCAACATTAAAATGTTCTAAATAGGACTTACATCATTTCTATCTTAAATAAATTTACAAAACATTTCCAAAATATTATGAAACATTACTATCATTTGTACAGTGATAAATGGGCCTTTACCTTTCAAGATCAATTTCATTTCAAAGCCAAGATAAAAACACACAACATTCTTGAAGGTGAAAAAGGACCTTCATACCATTTAAAAACTAGTCATATTTTATAAAATAAAAATGTTCCATAATATTTAACATAATATTTGAAATGAAATTTGAGTCATTCAAAACCAAGGGACCATTTTTAAGGTGACAAGTGTGTAAAGGAAGAAAGTAGGATGAGGGATAAGTGTTATGAAACCCGAGTTTTCAAGTTGAGTAAGTTTATCTAAGACCATCATAATTTGTTTCTCCATCAATGTGTGCATCCCCAGAAAACATGGATTTTCCCACATCTAATGGTTCAATACAAGAATCCATGATGTTACCCGAAATAATTTTTAACGAAACAACACATGTTCCCAAACTGACATAATGAACCACACGTATGATTCATGTCATAAAAATCACAAATTCACACACACAATGTCAAATACACAATAAAAAGATTTTATCATAATATAATCAAGGTTTAACACCACTTAAAATAAAAATTTTCATTTCAAAGAATAATTCACATTTTTACAAACACCTAGTGTGCATACTATGTATCATAATTAAATAATCCTTTTAAAAACCACTTCCACTAATTTTTTACAACATGAAAGCATCATGCCATGCAAGAAAAACATGCCACAAGAATGTGAAACACATTTTTATATTATTCAAAAATCTAAAATCATCAATGGAATGATTCAGAAAGGAATATAACAAAAACAACTACCTCAATGGCATTCAGATGCAAAAAAACTCTCAATGAAGTAAGAGAACACCCCATGGAATGATCCGCATGCCCTAAGTCCAAAGTAAAATGAATCACACACAAACCCTAACCCATAGGGTTCACCCAAGAGGAAAACCCCAAAAGTAATCCCTAAGAACATGAGAGATAAGGGAGAAGGGAAGGATAAATCATCCAAAAATCCAAAGTATTCACCTTAAGAACCTTAAAGAGGCTTCCTAAATAGAAAAGAAGAAAAGGAGAGGGAGCTTGGAAGACCCCATAGTGTGTATATGCCAAAAAAGGGAGAAGAATCCTAATTTAGGATAAGAAACATAGAGAGTTAAACTTGGAATTTAGAGAATTTTAAAATTTCGGTAGCTTTAACGGTTTGGCCACACAGTTTGTTAAACCGTTCACCAACCGTGCGTGGGCTACTGAAAGGAGGGTAACCTCGCACAGGCTGGCCACATTGTTCCCAAACCATGCACCGACCAAGATAAAATTATTTGTCTAGTTACAAAACCAAAACACATGGTTGTATTATGTTTTCCCAAACCATGCGCAACCCATGAACCTTACTCCCAGACACCTAAAAGTAAGATGCAAGATTTCCTAGGAAAGGCCACATGATTTACTCTAATCATTCTCAAACCACACACATGCCAAAAACCCACCATGAACTTCCAAAATTCAGAAATTTAAACCACAGATCAACCTAAAACAAAACAAAAAAGATACAATATTAATAAAAGAATAAAATAAAGGGATTTTATAGTCCGAGGTGTGAGAATTATCTGCACCACAGTCACTTTCTACCCATAAAAAGTCAGCCATCTATAAGGCAACCAAAACCTGATTTCTTTCCCGATCAAAATCCAATGAAAACATGAAATCTATGTTGAAATTTTACTCCACAAGTCACACCTAACCGATCAAGAAGAAACCACAACTCAAGAATGAGGGGATAACACGAGAGGATTCTCCCCACCATAAGAATTCAACTATCACAGGAACATTAAAACTCAACAACAACACCAAAACATAAACAAGAAACCCAATACAAGGCAACTAGGAAAACTAAGACCCTGATAACTAACACGAATTCTCCACACAAACTGAGAAACACCCTTACTATTATCGAGAACATCCAATATAACTAACCCAAACTCCATTTCATGGGTTAAAAAAGATCACCAATACTCAAAATTTTCCCCACCAATCAAAAAATCCCAACACAAGGGGATAAACCCACAAAAGAACTTGAACTGGAAAATGAACCAAAAAATAGCTACAAACATCAATTTCCATAATAACACGTATCTCCAAACAAGTGTAGCTAAAATTGATACCAGCCCACACAAGGGATAATCGCACTCAAATAAGAACGACCGATTCAAAGATCCACATTCAGATAAACACTAATACTCAGATTATGATATTATGAGTCCATTACACGTTCACAATGAAAGATGAAACTACGAAAAATAGTGATAACGAAGAAAAGGAAACTTAAAATATCTCCACCCCATCATGGGAGACAAAGCTATGCCAAGGTAATTTTCATCATCAACAACTCTTGATTGTGTGCATGCTTCACTCTAAGTCTTGTACATAGAGCCATGATGACTGAATCAGCTTCTGCCTCAAAGTCAAGCGTTGATATCCTTCGATCATAATGTCTTATTCAGGTGATTATTCTTAAAAAACTTATTCAGATGACCCAGACATCCATAATGATGGCATGTATTAAAAGGATTATGAAAAGATAGCTTTGAATTCCTGGATCAGCCACACTGGTGGAATACTACTGAATGATCTAAAGGATTGGAGATCAAACCCAATGTATGAGACATTTCAGAAATAGGTTCCTCTGGCACACACCTCTCTCCAGATGAGGAACCTTTATAATCAGAAATCGATACTGGATTTCCAACATACACTCTAGAAATCAACTTAGCTTGGAACACTTCATCCACTGGCTTCTTGAAATGGGGATCCTAGGAGGAGGGATCTTTTTCATTGATCTTTGAATGAAGAACCCAATGAAAACATTAGCCTTAATCAGATCCTATGACACCACCCCCAAAGAAAAGTACACCATATACTTTAAATTTTCAATATAATCCTTCACCATCTGTCTGCCTTGCTGAAAATTCGTGAGATCTTCCCTTTTTTCATCTTTTCCACCTCAAGTATAAACCATCAGATAAGTATGGTCTTAAACACTTCCCATGTCATCTAAACATGCATAGATAGTGGGGAAAACAACTCACATTTGTTTAAGGTTGGGCCCTCAAACAATCCTAGAACATCTTACATCCTAATACCTTCGGTTCTTCCCAATGATATGAAGACACTTTCAACTTCCTCAATCAACTCCACTACCTCTAATGGACCTCAATCCCCACAATAAATAGGAAAAACTTGAGAAGAACCAAAAATTTGGCATGAATTGCTAGAAACATTGGGGACCTTTCTAGGTGGCATATTCTGAACAACATCAAAACACAAATCCAAAAATCAACATCTAAAAAAATAAAACCAAGAGACCATCTTAGGCCAAAACAACCATCTCACAATCCAAACACATAAAAGTGATACCAAAAATTGTATTTTAAAAAATAAACATTTTCAATTTAATTTCAAAACATCCCTCTTCCAAGTCCACCTTCCAAAAACTAAAATCCATTTTCACAAATAAGAACCCACTTTTTAAAGAAAACCCAAATTCCCAAATCATTCTAGAGAAACAATGCAAATAATTTGATTTCAAATACACACCCATGTAATCGTGTGAACCGTTTCATATGTGTTCAACTATTTTCATCCACATGTTTCATCGTGTACTTTATACACATACCAACACACATGAAAATTCTCACAAGGAATACCAAGGGTTACACTTACCATTTCATTATCAAAACCCTAGAATCCATGAAATCTTTAATCCAATAGATCTACCTTTAAAACCCATTTTTCCAATACAAAAAAAATTGAAATAAATCATTTGGATTTGAAAAGTTGTTTTCATTTTAAAATATTACTCACATCAACCTAGGCTGAGAAAAGACATAACAACTGGCAAACTAATGAAATGAGGGACTAGTAGTCATTCCTAACTTGGAGGCATGGTAGTGGGCTATTACCCAAATAAGTATAAAAAACTAGGAGGGGATTTAACCATGTAATCTAACACTACATGGTTCACTACTCCATGTGAGATCATGACATAATACTGGCTCACCTCCATTTTCATCCCTCAATAAAAACACAAAAAGAGACATGGACTCAATTCCCAAACCACCCCTAGAAAATCAGGTCTCGTAATGAGTGGTGTTGATCAGGAACCAACCCATAACCTACCTCATGAGCCCCAAAATCCTAGCCTATAATCCACCTGACACCCAAAATAACAAACTACCTCCTCTGATACCATTTTTTCATGAATCAGATCATAATTTCATCTGACCCGACATCCAACACGGTCTGATACATAGCCTGAAGGGCGTTCCCAAACCCCATTGGTTGGAAACTAGTTCAGGCATCCAAATAATCCAATGGGAATGATTTATCCCAAGAAAAAATAGAATTGAAATGAATAACTAAACAATTTTAGAACTCATAAATAATCATCTTTGAATCTCAATAAATATAAGAAAAATATATCCCAACAACTGAAAGATAGAACTAGAACCAAATAAAAACTGAGACCGAACACGCCAACACAATCTCCATGTGACCCCTTGGTTACCTCCAACCATAAGACCAAACTGATCCAACGACAAGCACTCAAACCAAGAACCTGAACCCAAAACACTGATCGGGTTTACTGAAACCAAATGGTACAAGTAGGGTATATTCTTAACAACTCAGTAGGAAAACACCATATAATCCATACATTTCCTTTATAAAAAATAGTCGATAAAAACTATTTTTAAATACAGATAAAAAAAAAATTATTTTTCTCATTTTAAATAAATAAAAACCACTTTCCCTTTTTAAAACAATAAACTCCACATCACTATTTTTAAAATGGGTTGTAATTTTATAACCATTACCCAAACCAAGAATCAAGGGAATGATCTTAAGATATGCTGAAAAATAAAAAAGAAGAATAAATAAGAAATAAAGTACAGAATAATGTGCACAAGAAAATACAAATATGAAACCATGGGAATTTCTTAAACATCTCTAGTGAGATCCTTGGATGTAATCGAGTCAGACTCACCCACCCGCATATGGTGTAGCTCTATAGTCTATACAAAACTGGTCACCCTAAACTGACCACTCTAATGGAACATCCCACCAAGCCCTATCAAGCCAAGGGGATACCAACCTTTCTAATCAAGTTCGATAAGAAACCATCACTCAAACCTCTAAAATACGCCTAGGAAACCTATAGCAATAGTATAATATGTAAGTAGAAAGCACTTGTATATGTGACTCACTATACCTACACCACTTCACTTTGATACCTCAAACACTAAAACCACCCAAATCATAACACACATGAGGAAAGCCTCTGTAGGGGTTCCCATCATACAAAAAATCATTCACAAGTGCCAACTGGTCTGTCGCATCACATAAAATTTCAAACCATTTCACAAAACACCTTAAGTTTCCAATTGGGCATTTTTATTTGCAAAGCCACCTTCATTTACCAAAATTTCAATGTTCTAATCAGGCCTTAAATCATTTATATCTAACATAAATTTAAAAAACATTTCCAAAAAAATATGAAATATCACTCTCATGTGTATAATTCCAAATCGTCCTTTACCTTTCAACTTAAATTTCATTTCAAAGACAAGATGAAAAATAAAAAACAATCTAGAAGGTGAAAAAGGGCCTTCATATTATTTAAATACTAATTATATTTTATAAAATACAAAATGGTCCATAATATTTAAAATAACATTTGAAATCACATTTTAGTCATTCAAATCAAAGGGACCATTTGTAAAGCGACAAGTGTGTAAAGGAAGAAAGGAAGAGGAGGGGTGAGTGTTTTGAATTCCATGTTTTCAAGTTGAGTAAGATTGTATAAGACCATTATCGTTTTTGTATGTATCCATGTGTAAATCCTAAGCACACATAGATGTTCCCACATCCAGTGGTTCACCACAAGCATCCATGAAGTTAGCCGGAATCATTTTTAAATAAAAACCACATGTTCCCACACCAACACAATGGACCATAGGTATGAGTAATGTCATAAAAATCACCAATTAAAACACAATGTCAAATACACAATACAATAATTTTATCATAATATAATCAAGGTTTAACACCACTCAAAATGCACAATTTCATTTTAAAGGAACAATTTACATTTTAACAAACACCTAGTGTACATACTATGTATCATAATTCGATAACCCTTTTAAAAACCACTTCCACTATGTTTTGGAAAAATAAAAACATCATAAAAAGTAGGGAACACAAACCAAAAGAATGAAATACACATTTTTAAATTATTAGAAATTTCACAAGAATTAATAGAATTAGTCGGAAAGGGAAATAATGGACACACCTACCTCAATGGAGTGAAGATATGAAGTAACCCTCGAATAAGGAAGAGAATAGCCCAAGAAACTATCTTCATTCCCTAGATCAAAAGGAAAAACAAAATTAAACACAAACCCTAACCCCATGGGTTTATCCAAGAAGGAAACCCCATAAGGAAACCCTAAAACCTAAGAGAGAAGGGAGAATGGAATGAGAAATCCACCAAAAATCCAAAGTACTCACCTTATGGTCCTTCAAGATTCTTCCAAAATGGAACGAAAGAAAAATGGAGGGAGATTGTACGACCCCTTGGTGTATCTAGGATGAAAAAGGGAGAATAATCCTGATTTAGGGTTAAAATCATAAAGGGTAAAACTTGGAATATTGAAATTTTAAGAATTTGGGAAGCTCGCACAGTTTGGCTGCACTGTTTATCAAACCATACACCAACCTTGTGTGGGATACTGGAAAGGAGGGGAACCTCTCATGGGATAGATTCATGGTTCCCAAACTATGCACAAACTATGTTGAATGCCTTTATCTGGTTATAGAACCAAACCAGACAGTTGCCACATGTTTTCCCAAACCGTGCGCAACCCGTGTGCCTTACTCATGGACACTGAAAAACAAGATGTACAGTTACCTGGGAAAGACCACATGGTGTAACCAAACCATTTTCAAACCATGAATAGTGGAAAAACACTCCCAAAACTTCCAAAATTAAAAAATTTAAACTGGGGCTCAACCCGAACCTCAATAACAAAGATCAAGAAAAGAATAAAATAAAGGGATTTTCCAGGTTGGGTTGTGTCATCTCATCTAAAACACAATCTAGTTTATATCATGAGACCTACTGATGCATCAAGGGGATATAGAGGGTCCCTCCTATCATTTAATAAGTCCAATGTATTCATCATATGAATAAATAACAAAACTTAATCAGCATGCAATAAAAATAAGTAATGGTCCATATCATAAGAACTAACACATGAAATATCAATAATTTACATAGTCCAGCTAATATTAAACCATCCAATGAAATACTTCCAGTGTTATTAAAAGACTATAACATCAATAAATCATAATATTAAACAAAATATTTTGACATAGAGGAAAATACATTCAAAAGTTTTATGATAATTTTCTTGAGGAAAATACCCTATTCACTTTGATAACACTTATTTAAGAATTAAAAATTTCATAAATATTAAGCAAAACTTTTTTTAAAAAAATAAAATTTTAAACTGTAAATTAATCTTCAAGATAATTAGAATTCATGATAGCAGGAAATTCCATTAATGTTGTATAAGTTAAAAAAAATTCTTTTCATGCTTTTTTAAAAATGTCAAAGACTACCTCATTCAGAAAATGATAAGACTATTACTTTAAAAAAAAACATGGTGAAAATTGAATTTAGAAAATCATTTTAGAATAGTAATTTTTTTAAGATAATTTTTAGAAAACATGGACATGGAAGAGAACAGATTTTCAACTAAAGATAGAAATAAAGTCATCTTTTCTTAAAATCTTTTTTCTCAATCATTTTAATTACCAAAGATATTAAAATGGTACTATAACTTGAAAATTTCATGAATAACCTAAGAAGAATAAAAATATATTAGTATTAAGATAGTAATTTCAAATAATTCCCTCAAGGGATACTTAAACGTAAACAATCCCAAATAATATTGATATTGTGAAATAAACTCTTACCTTGGGTCTGATTTTCTACATATGCATATAAACCCCTATATAATAAATAAATATTTATTATAAATATATTTTAGAAATATAATAATATATATATTACCATATATGACTTAGTTATAACCTTTTATCACCCTTTTATTAATAATTATTTATTAAATCATTATTCTGGGCAATTACTACTTTGCTTTTCATCTATATTTTAGTTTGTTAGTTTCAATCCGTGTACTTTGATGATGGTTTATTCATATAAATAATTTTAATCGTTATATAAAAATTATATATGTTCATTATATAATATTTACTATCACCCATCGAATTTACAGATAGAAAAATGAATTACACTATTCAAGGAGATGGTAGGTCATACGTACACGTAAACATTGTTTCCATTTTTCAGCGAATGGAACAAAATAAAGGTAAATAATAATTAAAAATAAAAATAATAATTAATTTACCATATATATCATATATTTTAATTAAATATATCCTTATTACCATCCGAGTAAAATTTAAATGAAAAATGAATCAGATCACTTCATGGAGGTGGTAGTCCACACGTATGCACAAGCAACATTATAGTTTTCCAATGGATTAAAAGGTCAGAAGGTAGATATGATATTATCACTCTATTATAAAAATTATTTAATGAATATTATATATAAATATTAACCTTATCGTAATAACCATCCATAAAATATGGTGATGAAACAAAAATTGCATCGCTACATGGAGATTGTAAGTTGTAAATACGTAAGAGAAATAAATTCATTTTTTTTATTTGATGGAAAAGTGGGTGCATAATGGATGTTTCAAAATCATAATAACATAAAAGTATATTTATTTTACTGAAATTATTATTTTATGATAAATAGAATATATTTAGAGGAGGTAAAATAATAATTTAAAAATAAAGCTATCGATTAAGGTGATTACCTCTTCTTTGAAAGCACTCATTTAGATGTCCTCTTAAGGACTCTAAGGTGGGACTCTTTGGGAATAAAATATCCTGTATAAAGTTTATTGGGTTATTTGGAAGATAATTTTTTAGGTTTTGGTTGAGATATATTTCTCAAAGTGGTCTGAATAAGTGAAAGGAGAGGTGCCCTTTTATAATTGAGGTGAGGGGCACTTTTGGATTTTATTAATAGATTAAATTATAATAAAGTAATTATATTGAACAAATGCATACAAAATGGAAATAAATATAAATATGTGTTATGATATGTTTTAAATATCATCAACCTTTAAAATAAGTATTGGTTTAAGTTGTATTTTAAACCTTATAATTAAGTAAAACCCCTTAGTTAACCTATTTTAACATTAACTATGGTAACACATTTTTCACTATTGAAGGGTTATAATTTTACATATAATGTAATTATTGTATAATAAATATAAAAAATATGAAATTTTAGACCATATATTTTTCACTTTTTCCTCTTCCAAGATTTTATGGATTTTCCAAATAATTTAATAATATTCTATTTTGATAAATTAACATTTATATCAATTTTAACACTATTCATTTAATTTTACTTAAAAGGAATAAATAAAAAAGTTTCAATTCTAATATAATCCTTAAAAAACACTAATATTACATTTTAATTTATAAAATTCCTTGAAAACTATAAATCACTAAAATTATATCACATTTAATATTTTAAAAATAATTTATTTTATTTTTCCATTAATTGAATAAATATTGTGTCGGCGTTGTATAGCGAATTTAAGGTAATTATATAATGCCTAAAAATTACAAATAAATTCACATCATAAAATTAATTTCATTAATTTAAAAATATTAATATATATTCATTTATAACTTGATATTGTCTCTATTTTAACACATAAAAGATATTTAAAACTAAGAGAGTGTTATTTTGTAACTTTTTTTGATTTAAATATTATATAGGTCATTTTATTTGAAAAATATCCATTTAAAATAAAATTAGATCCTAAGTTTATAAAGGTAAAATTATCTTCGTTTTATAAGAATTAATAAAAATATTATGACCTTATCACTTAGTTTTAACCAAAATTAACCCGATTTACCCTTTATGGAGGTGATAAACTTTCCCAAGGTTACTAGTCATATTGACCAAAAGTAAGGGGTAAAATTTACAAAATTTAAACCCCATGATTTTAAATATATAACCAATTTCAGAAAATTGAATTTCTATAATTTTTATAAATAAATTTTAAAATAAATGCGCAAAACGTGATGGAAAACATTTTTTCCAGAAAAATGCAATTTTGTATAAAAATACTTTTATGATAAATTTAATCATAAAATTTATTCCATTTAAATTAATTGTATTTTTAATAATATAATATAACTAATTTTAGTTTTAAATCACTTTAAAACAAAATGATACTTTGTAAATTCTTAAAACTAAAATATAGTTTTCAATAAAAATAAGGTTTTTCACTATTCACTGAAAAATCAATCTTTTTAGAAAAATATAAACGTTTCACCCATATATATATATATTTGATATGAAGATTTAAAAAATATCAGTATTTTTATAAAAAAAAAATTTATTTAATTTCTAGAAATTAATTATAATATTTTTACATAAAATTCAATAAATATTTTTTGAAGAAAACATATTTCTAAAGCATAGAATAACATCACTGAAAATTGAGTACCAATTTCTTAAGTATTAATTAATTAATTTTATTTTATTAGGTACTTTATATATATTTTATAATTCATTTAATACTATTCACAACTTCCAATTCAACAGCTAGGTTAAAATGGTCATAATTAAAGAATAATATTGTGTGGTTCGTTTAAGCTTGATGTTGCATGTTGTGTACACTATTGAACATAATTTTATTCTTTTAAAATATAAGGGTATTAAAATATTGGATGGTGATAAAGGTATATAATAACTATAAATGTTGTTAGATTCCTTTCTTGGATAGGGAATTAGATAAGGGAGGTAGTCTTATGATACTGCACCATGTGTTAGTCTGAGCAAGATATTCTCTAAGAATGAACAATTAAAAATTAACCAATATAAATTATAGGATCAAGGTGTGGCAGATATGGGAGATGAGTTCTCTATGGTGTTTTTTCACAATGTATATGGGGTTATGAAGATCATGATGGTTATATCATGTGAGTAATGCGATACAATCTTTTGATGAATTTGAGGGTGGTGTAACGAATAATGAATTTTTTGAAACACTGAGGATTCAAGTGGATTAGTTTGATTATTAATGAATTTTGGAGTCACTAAACCACTTACAGTTGGGAATTGGTGAGATTTCAAAATTTCTGGTAGGTTAGTGTGGAGTTTATAATAAGATGGAAAATGAAATTCACGTGGTAAGGAGTGAGATTGTTTACCTTGATTCATATTCATTAAGAATTGGGTATTTTGGAGATTGATCACTGAAAGAATTGGATAACGGTAGTGTGAAGCACCATGGTTGGTATAGACTCCAAAGAAACACATATGGGATGGGTTTATTAAGTTATAATGATAATTAGTCATGAGTGAAAATATCTAGGCAATGATCAAATTCATATTGGCTAGTTTTTTTGTACATGGATAAGAAAAATACTATAGTGGGGAGAACTCTATTAAATGATTATAGGTATGACATTTTTTTTGGGAAATATTTTGATGAACATCGAGGTCACGTGTATGGAAAACCCATACTAGTGGTGGTTTAGCTTTCGCTTTGATTCTTAAACTCAAGAAGTCTAAATATATTTAATTAGTTGAGGAGCACCAGATTTAGATATTGAATTAGGATGTTTTTGGGAGGTATGTACATTTAATAACTAAAAAAGTGTGAGATTTAATAAATAGACTGATATGGTGATCAATATTGGATAAACTCTCTATTCATTGTACAATTTTATAACTTTCACAATAGAGTAAAGCCTTATTATGATGATTTAGACTCAAGTAGATGTTACTAATTGCATGTGAAAATGATTCATACTTTCTAAAATATAGTATCAAGCATATGATGGTCCAAATTGAATAGTGATGCTAACCATATGACTTTGACATTATAAATTTGGTAAAACATGAATTTCCTTGGGATTTGTACATTATTGTGGAGTCAGTGGATTTAGTCTATGTTGCTATATGTGGGTCTTTGGGTTTTTAAAGGAAATAAATGTAATAATAAATTGGTTGTAAAGTTTCATATATGATTGATAATGATGTGGTGGAATTTATTTGGATGTGTATTTTAAGGAATGACTGGTATATATGATATACTATAGAAAGAGGTTATCATATATTGAACATTTTTTCTAGTTCAAGTATGGTAGTGAACTATGTAACTAGTAGGATTTTTAGGAATATTATTGTGCATAAAATTTTAGTGATTAGAATGGTTAATAGAAGATGCATGAGGATTATTCTTAGAGATGATAAATGATGTGATGGTAATTTTGTAATAACTCACGTCATTAGGTTTTGATGGATCTAGAGAAAAATATGAACTCTAGTGTAATTGAATCCAAGAAAAATTTAATGTTTTAACTTAAAATAAATAATTCGAGTCTTTAGAGATAATTTAAATGATTAAAATTAAGTTTTCATGAGAAAATATGGATGGAAATCCTTAAAGTGAGATTTTGGGCACTTGGTAAATGAGGTGGCATGGGTAGCTATAGAAGGAAGTTGGTGGGAGTCTACTAGTCTTTTGGTGACTAGTCAATGGTAATAATCCAACATACTAGGGTTGTTTAGGTTTATAAAGGACCTTTTATTTTCTCTATAATTCCTTTGGATTCCATCATACTTCTGATGAACATGCCAAACATTCACTTAATTAGGGGTAGTTTGGGATTTTATCCCTTTTCCATTTAATACCTCTTTAGATTTGAGGGGTTTCTAGTCATACTTAGATGGGGATAGATCCTATCATGATATCATCCCTCCCCTGTTCCTTACCAATTCATGGTGGTTTGGGATGTTTTGGTGAAATTATTTAATGTATGTTCTTCCCCTTTCCTCCTCCTCTCTTCTTCATTCTCCATTTTCTCAAATATCAGTGTGATGGGCTTAGATATTTGAGAATAAAAACACTAGATAATGGTGTAATAGATTCATTTTAATTATTCTTTCATGTTTGGATGATAGAGGATTCTATGTAATGATGATAACCCATGGTTTCACTTTTTTTTCACTTGAGGTAAATTTATTAGTGAATTTATTTATCGATTTTGGTAGAATTTAATGATATTGTATGAGAAATTGGGTTGTTGTTATTAGGGGATTCTTATAAAAGGACCATTAGTTGACTGTGATTCATTTTACTTTGATTTCCTAAGATTCAAATGATGTTAGTCCACTCAATGAGATAGGTACTCATTGATAGTGAGGTTACTCTATGTGATCTTGGTCTAGGAGTGTGAGCATCATTGATATGGGGATAACTCCATGGTTGACATAACTACCACATAATTTTTATTCTTTATATGTAATTTCATATGTTGTGCGATATTTTAGTTAGGGTAAAGAGGTTTAAATTATCCAAGATGGAATCTATGTGGGTTCCCATATGTGAGTTTCAGAAATGTATCCTTGTTAGGATCAAAGTGGGTACTCTAAGTGTTATTCCTTGATTACATATCCACTAATGGATTAATGGATTATAGGGAAGTATAGTTTAAAGTGGAAGTAGAGAACAAAGAGGGTGTATAAACTTTATATATGGATCTAGTGACATAAAAATGCACATTGTTAGAGTATATGACTTTTCCTTGAGTAATGGGATATGGGTTATTTAAAAGGGGGTTTCTTGAGTGCCTTTATATGAAATGGGTGATACAAGAAAGGAAACCTTTTTATTGGAACAAGATTTAGTTTGAAAGGCCCTCATATGCCTCTTTTATTTGAGAATGGCGTTATATAGGGAATGTATTAGTGAGTTAATTATCTAATTATCAGTTTTCCTTGAGGGTTCATGTACTGAACGGGCTAGTGATAATCCCTTTTAGATATGTAACTTAGAGAGGGGTAACTAGTGAGATGGGAATGGGATAATAGTATAGATCAATTGTGTAATAATTTTATTATGAATAGTGACAAACTAAGGATATAATTCTCTGTGGTTAGTCAAGAGTGGGTCGACTCTGTGATCATAGTGCAAGACTATATGTTATGGATCTAGGGCCTACATCACCAGAGAAGTTTTGTAGAATGTAATTGGATAAGTTTATGAGGTAATCCCCAATGAGTGCATCAGTTTTATTAGCGTGTGTGTTATATTTTGTTAAATTAGAATATGGATAAGATTTGGTAATATCATGACACATTTCACATAAGTTTCAATGGTTTATATTTGAGGACTAGGATCTTGGAAAGGCGTGCCCATGATTATGATGGTGATTATATTGAATTTTTTATTGATCTGAAACATAAATCTACTCAAGGGATGGATAGAGTTTAACTAGCTATTTCGGTGATCATTAAAGGATAAAATATATAGATACCACTAAGATCATGAAGAAGTGGTTATATGGTTCATGTTTATTCTTTATCCAATAATACTTAGTATATTCCAGCAATGGAGGCATATTGACTGAGATTGTACTCAATACTATAAAAATATAAGATTATTATGGTGATGATCCATTAACCATTTCCTTGAATAGTGTATCGTGATAACCCATTCACCATTACCTAGTCAGGATTTGTTATAACTTTTTCACCTTATCTTTTCTTTAGGATTGGTGATATTCAGTAAACTATTTCATGTATAGATTTTTTTATAACCCTTTTCCATTACTTTGCTTAGGATTTGTGATAACCCGTTCACTATTTCATTGATAGATGGTTGGTATTAATTGTTTCAAAACTAAGTTTTATAATGTACAGTGATATTCTATTCACCACAAGTGATACTCTATTTACCACTAGGAAAAGTCTAGGTGTACCATCAACCTATCATAGTGTTGACTTGTCCTATTTTGTTCAGAACTAGAATATTTGATACTCTATTCTCACTAGGTGATACTTTGTTCACCATTGTGAGACATATATTTTCTACCTCTATTAATATGGGTGATATTACATTCACCACTGGGTTGGGTGATACGTTTTTCACTATTAGAATAGGTATATTGTCAACCTCTATTGATATGGGTGATATTTCATTCATTACTAAGGAAAAAGTAAGTGTTATTCCAACCTGGTATCCAAGTCTATTTTCAATACTACCTTATTATAGTAATATCCAAGTGGTTTCCATTCCACTTGGGTGACTTTATCCCACCTGCAGAACTGAAGGATTCATGGTGGTCATGATCGATTATTGTGATCATACCATAGGAATCATTAACCCATTCTAGCACTAGAAAAAGCATGTTAGAGTTGACGATCGAGGTGTCTTCTTGAGAACCAGGTGATTTAATAGTTGTATACATGTGATTTTTACTACTTTTATGGATTATTATACATGAATATACATATGTACTAGTTATTATTATGGTTAACTTTGGTTGTTTCCTTCTGATATTTATGCTCACACCTTGTACATACAATCTACTTGACCTATAGACCTTATTTTTGGCATGTAGGTCAAAGAAAAACCCTAGTGATCAAGCTAGAGGATCTCAGTCAGGATAAAGATACAATGATATGGGGATATTGATGTCTATAGTAGTTGTATGTCCTCTTATTTTAATCTATTATGATGTTATTGTTTATGATCAACACAATAGGGGATCTCTATTGGGATGTATAGTTGTTTAATCTAGATGGGTTCTTTACAGTATGGTATGTTTGATGTTATAATTATATAAATTTCACTTTGATGTTATTTTTTATATTTTTTCTATAATTTACCTATTATTTCATTGATTATGTCTAGGGTATAGTCTCCCCATGAGTTTTTATCTGACTCTCACCACTATTTGAAAACCTCTAGTATATGAGGAGGTGTTCTTGAGTTACATGGTTTTCTATATTAGGTTGTATGAATGGGTTCCAAATCATGAAATTACTAACCTAAGGATGGGTATATATGTGTTTGATGAAGATCACACCAAATCCACTTATAGCTTGATGATCAATAATGTTTTTCTAGTGGTAAAACTTTTCATACAATTTTTGATTATATAATTTAGAATTGTTACAACCAATAGAAATACTAGTGGGAAAACACTATGTTCTTGTATAAATGAGTATTGAGTTTTAAAAAACATAGAAATCTACTCCTAAAAGTGATTTAAAGGATATCTAAAAGTACTTTTGGATTTATTTTTACAAGTTATTACATATGATGTAATATATAGTGAAAGTATATGATATATTCTGCAAAAGGATCTTTTAAGGATATCCAAAAGTATTCTTGGATGTAGTTTTTACAAGTTGTTTCATATCAGATGTTACATGAGATGAAATTTCACATAAGTCTATGAGGAATTAGTATAAGTGGAAAATTGATATAGATATTTCATAAAATCTTCATTTTTCATTTTATGATATATGTATATTTTTTTCATATATTGGGATATTTGTTAAGTATGATATATAGACATTATAACATTGTTTTTCATTTTATTCGAATTGTGAAAACTATAATGTTTGGTTTACATGGAATTTATATCTTCCAATGGTTTGTTATCATTAATTTTGTAATAAGTGGTTAATAATAATGTGATACTTTTAAAGGGGTTTCAAAATAATAATCTAATATGTTAAATGATCAAACAAAAAGTTACAATTTTTTTAACATGTATCATTAAATTCAAAATGTTTAACATAATGATGAAACCTTTAGGGATCCTTTTCATGGACTATTTATATATATCTTATACCACAGTGATGATATGTAATGTTTAATGAATATGAAATACACCTTAAGTAAAATATCTATTCCCTTCTTACTTTTAACCTAATGTTCTAAAGTATCATGGTTTAGAGGAGATCCTTCCCAAGAGTTGGAAGATTCATGTAACTTCTTGATACTCTAAGAAGAATGACTCATCTAGCTAATTCATAGTTATCTCCACCATCCAGGTTGAATAGATATAAATAAGTATCTTGGATCAATTATATTTTAATAATTTTAATTCTATACACGTATATGATCTTGGGATTATAAGGTTTTATTTCCTTCTACCACCATCGATAAGTGTCATCCACTCCATAAAACCCCTTTAAGACAATATACAATATGGGATATTATAGAAGTGATAAAATGATCAATTTTACCAATAAAAAAAGGTTATTAGTTTTTTAATATGTAATGACTCTGGTTTTGACCAATAAGTCTTCAGAATATTGAAGAGAATATTTTTGAAGTCGGCATTGGGTCGACATGGGAAGCTGTTGCTTAGGGAGCCTCAGTGTAGTGATATTAAAAATATTAAATATAATTATTCACATGCATGTGGTTTCACTTGAAATGTAAATAAATCCCATGGGGAGTCTTAGATTGGATTTATGAGATTGCGGTTGAGTCTAGAAGATCTTGTTTACACTAGGCGCGACATAAATTTTCTGTGTTGAGAGTTTTGGTTAGAGGTGAGTTGGTGGGGCGTTATGAGGTGTATTAATTAATTAAATAAAAATTTAATTAAAAAGCATAACCTAATCCCATCCTCCCATGTCTTGGGTGCATGACACAGAGTAGGAGCACACCTATCCTCCCCTCTCTTCTTCTCCCTTTGGCGATGGTGAACCAACGCCAAATTGAAGCGACGAAGTGCCACGGATCACCATTTTTGATGCAGATCATCATTAGATCGAGGAGAAGGATGATCCAAGCGTCGTTATTCATATAAAGCTTCATAGATTCACCATTGTGGTAGGAATATTTTCTTTTTTATTCTCAATCCCTTTTTATGCTTTTTTAAGGTTCTAGAGCCCAAATACAACTATTGTTGATCGCTGATAGGTAGATCTGTGATTTTTGGGGAAGAATAATACAAATCAGGAAATTATATTGGTAATTAATGACTATAATTACCATGTAAACAATGTTTATTCCATATATAAATGTCATTAAATTCTTACCATTCAGGGAATATGACATTTAGTGACTATACACCGTGTACCAAGGATACACACCATGGGGTTCCTCAAACCATGTGACCATAATAAATGGCTTGGGTTTTCCATGTGATACTGTATGGTTGTGTACTAACACATGACCAAAGTGCACAGACATGAGGTCTGGTACATAGAAACAAGAATAATACGTGGGTAGGTGGTCATTTAGTTTGAACATGCCATGTAGTATGGAATTCATGGCGTGTAAGAAACATGGTTGACCGGTCCATGTAGAAGAGGAACACGGTAAGGGGACGAGTGAAATGGGACATAGTTTGTACCTATTTTACATGTATTGTAACCCTACACGGGTTAGTAAACCATGTATATAGGATACACAACTAGGTTCTCAGCCAGGCTCACACATCATGTGTACTATAGTGCACATCGTGTACTCGTAAAAGATCTTCTAGAGATCTCCCACCTTTTGTATCTCCTTCTTTGGGACTCAAATTCAGGCTTGAAAAGGTCTTATACTGAGTGGTTTTCTAAGTAGAATTTGATTTTGGCCTTCATTAAGGAATATAAGATACAATGTGTCATAAATTGAGAAAGATGGTTATGGAGCTACGTTGAACCGATGTTGGAGATCGGTGTGGTTTTTGATGAGAGAATTTGGGTGTGGTACTCCCCAATATCTTTAAGGAATGGGTTTCCATGAACTCTATTCTTTGGAATATATGGTAATCCCCACTTTGTAGACATGGTTTTTTTTACCTTTATGTAGTTTCCTTTGGGATTGTTACTCACCTAATAGACTAGGATGCCGGTTCCCCATGATGTTGGTATAATTGAAGAGAGATCCCCTACCCTATCAAGGCACGAGCCCTCCATACTCATTTAAAGGTGGAGTTGGAACTCCCCTATTAGACCAAGGTGTGGGTTCTCTATATATTATGTATATATAAAGTGGTACTCCCATACCATGTTAGGGTGTGGGTTCTCTATTCTAGGAGTCTTTACTCCCCTGTTTTTTCAGGGTGTGAGCCCTCCATACATGTTGTTCTGGCATATTTGGTACTCTATTATCATACCAGGGTGTGGGTCCTCTAGATACAAAGTGGTACTCCCCTACCGGTTTAGGGTGTCGGTACTCGATCTATGTAGTTGTACTCCCCTATCATATCAGGGTGTAGGTCCTCCATTCTCTGAGTGGTAATGCCCCGTCGTTCCCGAGTGCGGGTCCTCACTTACAGAGTAGTACTCCCCTATATCCAAGTAGTAGTAGGGAGTGGGTCCTCCATTGAAGTTGGATATACCTCATTTATTGAGTATAGTTTTTAGTATCAGGCCCATCTACTTGATACGAGTGGTGCTTGGTTAGGATTTAGTGCTCCTTCGACGAACTAAAGAGCAAGCCTCTCCGCACAGGAGCTTCAGAGGTCTCACTGGTTAGTTAGGAGCAGTAATTCCTCAACTATGGGGTAGTGATGAGGTGTGGGTACCTCCATTATCTCTCATTAGAGATGATTCACATGGTGCATAGTCTGGAGTAGTGTTCCCTCAACTATGTGCAGTGGTGAGGGGAGGGACTCTTCACTTGGGATTCTTTAGTCTGTGTTGGGAACAAGGTAATGATGAAATGACTTTTTCACATTGAACTAGAGTTAGAACTATTAATCTATTCTCAATGGAATGTATCTCTTAGAGGAGTGACATATTGTATGGCTTATCTAGTGGAGTGAATTATCCTAGTTTAATGTTATGGTTAGAGACTACGAAAAAAGCCTACTGTTGGCTATGGGGTCTGAACCTCATGAGACTTGGAGTTTGAGATGAGTATATCTGAGTGTTTTTTTGGAGTCATTGTGGGGTTGTCATGTGTATGGGTTGACACCCCTTGTAGACTGAGATTACTTTTCATGTATATCCGAGGATGTTTTGAGATGAAGATTCTCTTTTGATTGGGTTCCCTCTGGCCAGGTCAAGCGGATGATTGCCTTTCATTTTTTTCTTTTTTATTTTGGGACTTTGGGACACCAAATAATGTATTTTTACACTCACCCCTACACATGATTTTCCCGCACCTATTTTGTGTCCTATGGAAACCACAAGACTTTTGACGGAGTCCATAGATGACATGAGGTAGATGGAACTTAGTGATACATACTGACCGAGGTGTTTACCAGAGCTGGGTTGAGGAGATTTCCTAAAGTTTCATTTGATAGTGATACCCTCCTTATTATAAGGTTGGATTATTTTATATATCTTATTTTGTGTGTGTTGTATTTCCCTTTACTCTCTTAGTACTTCTGTTGTACTTTGTTTTGGGATAGATGTATGAATACATTTTAGTTTCCATTTTTTATATCTCTACACTATTTCATTGTGGTGGTTTTGGGTGTCTCCCTACAGGTACATTATGAAAATGCCTCCCATCTGTGTGATATTCCTAATTGGTACTAGTCACTAGCCCTAGCCTATTGGAGGCAGTATTGGGGAGTTGTAGCGCCAGCCCCGTTGGGTTGGATCGTGATAGAGTGGTATCAGAGGAGGTCAGTTCCACTTTGGGACTATAATATCTTGATTTTTGTTTGGATTGCATAGCAAAAATGATGGTATGTTTCAAGTTTGGCTCTCAGGACAAAGGTTCTAGTGTTGGTGTGGTGGCTGATGTATCCATTCACCAAAACTCTGATAACCTTCTTTTCGACGTGGTATATTAGGACACTGGTCACCCTTAAATAAATGGTAAATGCATTTTATAGGATTGAGTTTTGGTTTTTCATTGTCCTTCTTGAGTCAACCTGTAACACCCTGAGCTTCCACGATACGCCTCTCTTTCAATAATGCAATAGCTTGCATTGTACGCAAGTTCGAGTTCTAAAACACCGCGACTAATCAAAGTAGCCGTTATGAATAGTAATAACCACCTTTTAAAATTATAGAAATTTTATATTTCAAAATGGACTTCATTTTTGTATTCGTAATATCGAAATTAGCCTATGTTGAATTTTTGGTATTTTTCTGAGAACTTCTAATTTTTTATGAATAGTGAAAATTACTTAAAAACAACTTTTTTAATAAAAATAATTTATTGTGATAAATTATACTATTTAGTGGTTTTAAAGTATAATTAGAATATATTTTTACCATTTTATCCAATGGTGGCCATTAGATTTAATTTAACATTGAAATTGGACATAAACAATTGCCAATCTTTTGATATAAATTGTTTCTTAAAAACACGCTATTTGTTGTGACAGCGGTATTTAATTATAAAATTAAGTAATGCAACTTATATGTTTGGAATTTTTTAAAATAGACATCATTTTTGAATTCGGAATATCAATTATAGCTTAGGGTGAAATTTTGGCATTGTTCTGAAAAACTTCAATTTTTGATGAATAGTGAAACCACTAAGTGGTACTTAAATAACCGATTTTTCGTTTAAATGAAATATTACCACTTCTGTGATTTGATTTTCAAAAATCCGACATACATGGTTGTCATTAAGAATTAAAATGTGGTTCAATGAGATTAAAATAATTTTTTGGTGAATAGTAACTTTTAAGTTCTTAATCGCGATTAGAGGTAATTAGTGTAGTTTAAGGTACAAATAATGTTATAATAATATGAGATGAGCATGACACTTGTACTACTCCTATTGGATGAGTCATGGCCGACCAAGACAACCCATGGGTCAACTTGGGGACCCCATGGAGCCACTTTTGTTGGAAAATGACATTAATATATATTTATTTAATGTTAATATTAAATTGACACAAACATGAGTTGTTTTACTAAAACAGTTTTTAAGTGGGGTTACACAAGTCCAAATTTTGATTATAAGTATTCATTAGAAAGCTAAAACGCTTTCCTACATCATAGTATTTTTTTTTAATTTTTAGACATTAAATAAATTAAATTATTTATGACATTATGATGATGCAGTGATGACCTCATTATTTAATGATTTAAATAAAATGGGAAGATAATGCAAAATTTAAGGCTTACACTTGTCCAAATCCAATTGGATGAGGAGATTTCGAACCCTTATCACCTTAGCCTCTAATTATATAAGTTTGGGACCTTTAGAATCCGAAAAGAATTGTGTAATAATGTAACATTTCAATCTTTCCAAAAGAGCCCCTCCTCTCCACTTATAAAAGGCCCCCACCTCTTCCACCTCATTTACACTTTCAAGCCATTTGGCTCGGCCAACCTCTGCCCAAACACTCTCCCAACTTCCCCCTCTTACTCCTAGAAGCCTCACTTTGGGAAGAACTCTTCCCAAGGAAGCCTTTGGCTCAAATCAAAAAGAGTTACCCGATTTTGAGGTAATGTCTTCTCTAATGTTGTTTTGTTTTATTTATCTTCTCCAACCCCCTAAATTTTTTTTATTAATTTATTTTTTAACAAAACCAGTATCCTCAATATACTATTATGTTTTTATAAGATGGATTCGACCTACACTTACACACACCTACATCTAATGGTTAATGAACATACGGTTTCTGTGGATGGCGAATTTCTGCCTCACGAAACGATGATTGTTCACCACTCATATAACACCTCCAAAGGTGGCCATTAAGATGTAACTATTTTTATATATGATATATAATATGTTTATGTTTTACTTATGCTTCTGTATTTCTCATTTATGGCATACTTTATGATTTCCATTATGGGTAAAACACGATAATTTCATTTTAGGAAGTGCGGACTACCGCCCCCTCAAAGTGATTTGAATCATTAATGCCATATGTGGGATGTATAAAGGATGGAGTAAATGGTATTATACACTAAATTATACTGGAATTATATTATACATTTATATCATTATGATTTCGTTCCATTAAATATGAAATTGAAATGAAAGTAGCATTCATGCGTACGTACGGCTTACCGTCTCCATGAACGGTGCATTTCATTTCTTACCTCTAAATGTTACGTAATATTGTAAATGAATGTATATACTGGATATATGAGATATATATGACATCTAAATCATGAATATAATTCTGGAGATAATGGATATTCTACCACATAAACAACTTGTAATTATAAGAATTTTATTGTTGACTCAAGTACCAAAGATCGACAAAACGACCGTTATTAACTTAAATAATTAAATAATGTTCATATCATTGTAATAAGTGATATAAAAAGGATAATGAAATTGAAAATGGTTCTTAATAAAGTATATATTAACTCTAGTTTATTATTCAGGAGGTTAAAGAACGGTTGAGTCAAGTCAGACACAAGGTAAGGGAATTTCTTAACCCAACTTCCATTCTTTGGGTTAATCTCCTACTTTCAAAATTATGTCATGATATTATTATGTCATATTTTGTATTTTTACTTTATTTATGTTTACCTATAGTGAATACACATAATAGATCTATTTAATTTTAAAAATGATCTTTTAAGGACTTCGTCTCAATCTCCTTTCATTGAGGCATATTTGGTTTTATACACAACTTTCTTTTATACGGTGTATAAACCCCTTTGACTTTTACGTTTATTCAAAAGGAATCTTTTTATACGAAGCGTTTTGCTAAACGACAAAAGGGAATGTTTTTCTTTCTGTACTTATGCGGCGACAATGACTTCTCCGCCGCCGTGACCACTATTTGAGTTTCGGCTTCCTCTACAAGCCATACCCTTTTTTTAATGAAAAATAAATACCTTGTTATACTTTTCTTTTATTTTGGTATTGAAAATGGTTTTGAAAGCGTTTTTATTATATCAATGTGTTGTATTGATATCTTGTGATTGAAATGTGGAAATGTTATGTTTCCTTTATGCATGTTTTATGTGATACGATTATGTTATGGTTTATGAGATGTTTAAACCTGTTCATATGAGGAATGTATTGGACTTAATAAGTGACGGGTGGAGCCCACTATAGCTCCTCGATGCATCGGTAGGTCTCATGAGACAACTAGACGTGGAATTGGCCAAGGCCCTTTCCCAATTTGATTTATGGTTTTGGCCGAGGCCTTAATCATTTTAGACGTCTTGGCCGAGGCCTTGACAAAATGTTTTAGAATGTCTGGCATTATAAATTCCCTCATTATGAAAGTGGTTATTGATATTGCATGTGATTATTCGACCAGTAGAAGATCCATGTGAAGAAGTGAATGGCATTATCTCATTTTACTTTTTCCATATTATGTTGATGTTCAAGTTTAAAATGCTTTTGTTTTAGTTATACATTGCCTTAAATTTTTATGTTTATTTATGAAAGCTTCCGCAATATTGTTATCCTTACTGAGCATCTGAGCTCACCCCTTTCAATGTTTTAATATTTTCCAGGATGTGAGGAAGTATTTTATGAATGACCTGCAGGGATAGTCTGAAGAGGATAGAAGTGTGGACTATGAAGACCATGTTGTTGTAGTTTTGCACTTTATGATGTAATGTAACGTTTACGAATGTATCTAGTGTTTCCAAGGCTACTAAACTAATCGGTCTTTCAAGACTTGATCTTTTGTGATCATGCCAATGTTACGAAGTAATGCACCGACTCTGGGTTGTTGGGGTCGGGGTGTTACAGTTGGTATCAGAGGCAGTTTAGTACTAACATTGGAAGCTAGATTTAGATAAACTCTGATTAGAGCACATATCCCGAAGATAGACTTTGAGGATTAGTATAGAAGAACTTCCTAGAATTTTGGTATTGTAGAGATGTTGTGAGTTTTCCGAGCAATACATCCCTATCTGGATACGAGGAGGTAGAGGCGGCTCTGGTACAGATGTACCTAGGGGTAATACCCGAAAACACCGCTTTGAGCTAGACTCGAACGGGAACTGGTGCACGACAACGGGCCTTGCTGCACTCTTGGTTACGACACTCCCGGGGGATATGCTTTGGATAATTCCCATTTTCTTTACAAACCACTATGAAGGGTTACGAGTATATACTTTCTCAAAGAAAACATTTTTATAATTATGGATTATATCCATAATTAGTTCAATTTATGTTAAGTGTTTTACAAGTATGGAATTATGTATTTTGATTCATGAACTAATCTAGTTTATGCCATTATTTAGAAATGGCGCCTAGTGGAAGGAATGGAAACCGTATCAATGTACGCACTCCGTGTAGGGATTGCCCTCCTGCTCAGGATAATTATGGTGGAGCTAGTGATACAACTGGTGCTGATCAGCTTCTCACCGTACTGGGACAACTCACGCAGGTTATGAATAATAACCTTACTCGTATGGAGCACCCTGATCCGCAACGTGGAGGATCAATGCTAGACCGTTTCATGAGGCAACAACCACCAAACTTCAATGGGAGTACAAATCCTATAGTAGCTGGGCAATGGATAAATTCCTTAGAGAAAATATTCCATGCCTTGGGGAGTAGTGAAAGGGAGAATGTTGTCATGGCAGTTTACCGCCTCACTGGAGATGCCGATCAATGGTGGTCACTAATTCAAAACACAAAGGAAGATGATGAATTAACAAACATGGAATGGCAGGAGTTCAAAGAGCTGTTCTTAGAAAAATACTTTTCTCGAGACCATCGAGCGGATATGGAAAGGAAATTTCTGAGTCTGAGGTAGAAGGAGGATGAGAATGTCGCAAAGTATGAGGCTAACTTTACAAGGTTAGCGAGGCATGGTGCCGATTATATACGTAACCCAAGGAGTAAGATTGATCATTTCTTTGATGGGTTAAAACCATTTCTCCGTCGAGCTTTAGTATCACAATCCTTCTCATCATACGAAGATATTGTCTCGTGTGCTATCAAGACAGAAAAGGAATTCTCTAAGTCTTATGACAACAAAGTAAAGCAAGAGAAGAAGAGAACGGTGGAACAAGAGACAGATAAAGGGAAAAAGGGAAAGAAAGATTTTCCATTATGTGATAATTGTGGGAAGAATCACCCCGGTACTTGCCTAAAAGGAATGGGAGTTTGTTATAAATGTGGAGAAAAGGGTCACCAGGCTCGTGATTGCAAGGGAAAGAAAGAGGATATCAAAGTTGAATGCTACAATTGTAGAGAAATGGGTCATTATGCAAATGAATGTCCTAAGCGTCAGGGAAACTTACCTCAGAAAAGGCCAAGGGATCAAGGACAATCTTATGCTGTTACTACAGTTGAAGAAGAATAACCAATGTATTGGTGCTTTTGGACTCATGGGTTATATTCTGGTTATTTGAATAATGTGATATATATATATATAAGGAGTGTACTGTAGTACTTGTTGATTTTAGTAAAGATTTAATATGATGAAGGTAATCATATTTTTAGTATGTGACAATAAGAGAAACTTTACTTTGTTTGGGGAATCTGATAAATTGATTTTGGAATTAAGAGACCTTTTAGAGAAAGTCTGGACAGAGGTATTTTGGATAACTATAAAGGTTGGAGTGGATTAAGTTGATCTTTGGATAGTATTGTTTAAGGTTAAAACATTTATGAAGATTATTTTTGGAATAGTATAGTACTATATTTTTAGGAAAAGGACAACCTGCAGGGTGGGGCATAACCCGTCGCGTCGGACAAAGCTGCAGGAATCGAACCCACAACCATAGTGCGACAGGACTTTATTTCCTACCACTAGCCTACAGGAAGTCCCTGGTTATTAGAAAATAATTTTACTAATCTAAATTGTATGTGTTAACATTTGGAACCTTATACAACTAGGAAAAGTATAATATTTTTGGGTTCTATTATCTTTTTGAGTGAAAGGTGAGTTGAAGGTTGAAACTCTAATTTTCAGGCATAAATATATATATACCTATCTGTTATTCAATGAATAAACTAATTCTTAAACTTTAGTAAAGGGATATTAAAACAAAAAAATGCGTTATCATAATACCTTATGTCTTGTTGAACTGATGATATTTTAAATCAACATAGATTGAAGGCTTTGAGGCCCTCAATTTGACAGTTGATTGTGATTGATGACCTCAATCACTCCCTACAAATATTTACGTTTTTCCTCCAATTATATGTCTCTAATTGCCACCAACGTTCTCCTAATCAAGATCATAATTGGGTGGTGAATTTTTCATTTCCCATTCCCTCTTATTAAGGCTAAATTTTATTAACCTTATTTCCGATGTGGGTTTTCCACAAAGGTATTTTCTATTTTCAACCTTTTATTTTCAAAGAAAAATATCAAATTGCGAGGACGCAATTTATTGAAGGAGGGGAGAATGTAACACCCCGAGCTTCCATGATACGCCTCTCTTTCAATAATGCAATAGCTTGCATTGTACGCAAGTTCGAGTTCTAAAACATCGCGACTAATCAAAGTAGCCGTTATGAATAGTAATAACCACCTTTTCAAATTATAGAAATTTAATATTTCAAAATGGACTTCATTTTTGTATTCGTAATATCGAAATTAGCCTATGTTGAATTTTTGGTATTTTTCTGAGAACTTCTAATTTTTTATGAATAGTGAAAATTACTTAAAAACAACTTTTTTAATCAAAATAATTTATAGTGATAAATTATACTATTTAGTGGTTTTAAAGTATAATTAGAATATATTTTTACCATTTTATCCAATGGTGGTCATTAGAATTAATTTAACATTGAAATTGGACATAAACAATTGCCAATCTTTCGATATAAATTGTTTCTTAAAAACACGCTATTTGTTGTGACAGCGGGAATTAATTATAAAATTAATTAATGCAACTTATATGTTTGGAATTTTGTAAAATAGACATCATTTTTGAATTCAGAATATCAATTATAGCTTAGGGTGAAATTTTGGCATTGTTCTGAAAAACTTCAATTTTTGATGAATAGTGAAACCACTAAGTGGTACTTAAATAACTGATTTTTCTTTTAAATGAAATATTACCACTTCTGTGATTTGATTTTCAAAAATCCGACATACATGGTTGTCATTAAGAAGTAAAATGTGGTTCAATGAGATTAAAATAATTTTTTTTTGAATAGTAACTTTTAAGTTCTTAATCGCGATTAGAGATAATTAGTGTAGTTTAAGGTACAAATAATGTTATAATAATATGAGATGAGCATGACACTTGTCCTACTCCTATTGGATGATTCATGGCCGACCAAGAAAACCCATGGGTCAACTTGGGGACCCCATGGAGCCACTTTAGTTGGAAAATGACATTAATATATATTTATTTAATGTTAAAATTAAATTGACACAAACATGAGTTGTTTTACTAAAACAGTTTTTAAGTGGGGTTACACAAGTCCAAATTTTGATTATAAATATTCATTAGAAAGGTAAAACGATTTCCTACATCATAGTATTTGTTTTATAATTTTTAGACATTAAATAAATTAAATTATTTATGACATCATGATGATGCAGTGATGACCTCATTATTTAACGATTTAAATAAAATGGGAAGATAATGCAAAATCCAAGGCTTACACTTGTCCAAAGCCAATTGGATGAGGATATTTCGAACCCTTATCACCTTAGCCTCTAATTATATAAGTGTGGGACCTTTAGAATTCTAAAAGCATTGTGTAATAATGTAACATTTAAATCTTTCCAAAAGAGCCCCTCCTCTCCACTTATAAAAGGCCCCCACCTCTTCCACCTAATTTACACTTTCAAGCCATTTGGCTCGGCCAACCTCTGCCCAAATACTCTCCCAACTTCCCCCTCTTACTCCTAGAAGCCTCACTTTGGGCAGAAATCTTCCCAAGGAAGCCTTTGGCTCAAATCAAAAAGAGTTACCCGATTTTGAGGTAATGTCTTCTCTAATGTTGTTTTGTTTTATTTATCTTATCCAACCCCCTAAAATCTTTTTATTCATTTCTTTTATAACAACACCAGTATCCTCAATATACTAGGATGTTTTTATAAGAAGTATTCGAGCTACACTTACACACACCTACATCTAATGGTTAAAGATCATACGGTTTCTGTGGATGGCGAATTTCTGCCTCACGAAACGATGATTGTTCAACACTCATATAACACCTCCAAAGGTGGCCATTAAGCTGTCAATATTTTTATATATGATATATAATATGTTTATGTTTTACTTATGCTTCTGTATTTCTCATTTATGGCATACTTTATGATTTCCATTATGGGTAAAACGCGATAATTTCATTTTAGGAAGTGCGGACTACCGCCCCCTCAAAGTGATTTGAATCGTTAATGCCATATGTGGGATGTATAAAGGATGGAGTAAATGGTATTATACACTATATTATACTGGAATTATATTATACATTTATATCATTATGATTTCGTTCCATTAAATATGAAATTGAAATGAAAGTAGCGTTCATGCGTACGTACGGCTTATCGTCTCCATGAACGGTGCATTTCATTTCTTACCTCTAAATGTTACGTAATATTATAAATGAATGTATATACTGGATATATGAGATATATATGACATCTAAATCATGAATATAATTCTGGAGATAATGGATATTCTACCACATAAACAACTTGTAATTATAAGAATTTTATTGTTGACTCAAGTACCAAAGATCGACAAAATGACCGTTATTAACTTAAATAATTACATAATGTTCATATCATTGTAATAAGTGATATAAAAAAATAATGAAATTGAAAATGGTTCTTAATAAGGTATATATTAACTGTAGTTTATTATTCAGGAGGTTAAAGAACGGTTGAGTCAAGTCAGACACAAGGTAAGGGAATTTCTTAACCCAACTTCCATTCTTTGGGTTAATCTCCTACTTTCAAAATTATGTCATGATATTATTATGTCATATTTTGTATTTTTACTTTTTTTATGTGTACCTATAGTTAAGACACATAATAGATCTATTTTATTTTAAAAATGATCTTTTAAGGACTTCGTCTCAATCTCCTTTCATTGAGGCATATTTGGTTTTATACACAACTTTCTTTTATACGGTGTATAAACCCCTTTGACTTTTACATTTATTCAAAAGGAATCTTTTTATACGAAGCGTTTTGTTAAACGACAAAAGGGAATGTTTTTCTTTCTGTACTTATGCGGCGACAATGAATTCTCCGCCGCCGTGACCACTATTTGAGTTTCGGCTTCCTCTACAAGCCATACCCTTTTTTTAATGAAAAATAAATACCATGTTATACTTTTCTTTTATTTTGGTATTGAAAATGGTTTTGAAAGAGTTTTTATTATATCAATGTGTTGTATTGATATCTTGTGATTGAAATGTGGAAATTTTATGTTTCCTTTATGCATGTTTTATGTGATACGATTATGTTATGGTTTATGAGATGTTTAAACCTGTTCATATGAGGAATGTATTGGACTTAATAAGTGACGGGTGGAGCCCGCTATAGCTCCTCGATGCATCGGTAGGTCTCATGAGACAACTAGACGTGGAATTGGCCGAGGCCCTTTCCCAATTTGATTTATGGTTTTGGCCGAGGCCTTAATCATTTTAGACGTCTTGGCCGAGGCCTTGACAAAATGTTTCAGAATGTCTGGCATTATACATTCCCTCATTATGAAAGTGGTTATTGATATTGCATGTGATTATTCGACCAGTAGAAGATCCATGTGAAGAAGTGAATGGCATTATCTCATTTTACTTTTTCCATATTATGTTGATGTTCAAGTTTAAAAGGCTTTTGTTTTAGTTATACATTGCCTTAAATTTTTATGTTTATTTATGAAAGCTTCCGCAATATTGTTATCCTTACTGAGCATCTGAGCTCACCCCTTTCAATGTTTTAATATTTTCCAGGATGTGAGGAAGTATTTTATGAATGACCTGCAGGGATAGTCCGAAGAGGATAGAAGTGTGGACTATGAAGACCATGTTGTTGTAGTTTTTCACTTTATGATGTAATGTAACGTTTACGAATGTATCTAGTGTTTCCAAGGCTACTAAACTAATCGTTCTTTCGAGACTTGATCTTTTGTGATCATTCCAATGTTACGAAGTAATGCACCGACTCTGGGTTGCTGGGGTCGGGGTGTTACAGTTGGTATCAGAGGCAGTTTAGTACTAACCTTGGAAGCTAGATTTAGATAAACTCTGATTAGAGCACATATCCCGAAGATAGACTTTGAGGATTAGTATAGAAGAACTTCCTAGAATTTTGGTATTGTAGAGATGTTGTGAGTTTTCCGAGAAATACATCCCTGTCTGGATACGAGCAGGTAGAGGCGGCTCTGGCACAGATGTACCTAGGGGTAAAACCCGAAAACACCGCTTTGAGCTAGACTCGAACGAGAACTGGTGCACGACAACGGTCCTTGCTGCACTCTTGGTTACGACACTCCCGGGGGATATGCTTTGGATAATTCCCATTTTCTTTACAAACCACTATGAAGGGTTACGAGTATATACTTCCTCAAAGAAAACATTTTTATAATTATGGATTATATCCATAATTAGTTCAATTTATGTTAAGTGTTTTACAAATATGGAATTATGTATTTTGAATCATGAACTAATCTAGTTTATGCCATTATTTAGAAATGGCGCCTAGTGGAAGGAATGGAAACCGTATCAATGCACGCACTCCGTGTAGGGATTGCCCTCCTGCTCAGGATAATTATGGTGGAGCTAGTGATACAACTGGTGCTGATCAGCTTCTCACCGTACTGGGACAACTCACGCAGGTTATGAATAATAACCTTACTCGTATGGATCACCCTGATCCGCAACGTGGAGGATCAATGCTAGACCGTTTCATGAGGCAACAACCACCAACCGTCAATGGGAGTACAAATCCTATAGTAGCTGAGCAATGGATAAATTCCTTAGAGAAAATATTCCATGCCTTGGGGAGTAGTGAAAGGGAGAATGTTGTCATGGCAGTTTACCGCCTCACTGGAGATGCCGATCAATGGTGGTCACTAATTCAAAACACAAAGGAAAATGATGAATTAACAAACATGGAATGGCAGGAGTTCAAAGAGCTGTTCTTAGAAAAATACTTTCCTCGAGACCATCGAGCGGATATGGAAAGGAAATTTTTGAGTCTGAGGCAGAAGGAGGATGAGAATGTCGCAAAGTATGAGGCTAACTTTACAAGGTTAGCGAGGCATGCTGCCGATTATATACGTAAACCAAGGAGTAAGATTGATCGTTTCTTTGATGGGTTAAAACCATTTCTCCGTCGAGCTTTAGTATCACAATCCTTCTCATCATACGAAGATATTGTCTCGTGTGCTATCAAGACAGAAAAGGAATTCTCTAAGTCTTATGACAACAAAGTAAAGCAAGAGAAGAAGAGAACGGTGGAACAAGAGACAGATAAAGGGAAAAAGGGAAAGAAAGATTTTCCATTATGTGATAATTGTGGGAAGAATCACCCTGGTACTTGCCTAAAAGGAATGGGAGTTTGTTATAAATGTGGAGAAAAGGGTCACCAGGCTCGTGATTGTAAGGGAAAGAAAGAGGATATCAAAGTTGAATGCTACAATTGTAGAGAAATGGGTCATTATGCAAATGAATGTCCTAAGCGTCAGGGAAACTTACCTCAGAAAAGGCCAAGGGATCAAGGACAATCTTATGCTGTTACTACAGTTGAAGAAGAATAACCAATGTATTGGTGCTTTTGGACTCATGGGTTATATTCTGGTTATTAGAATAATGTGATATATATATATATAAGGAGTGTACTGCAGTACTTGTTGATTTCAGTAAGGTTTTAATATGATGAAGGTAATCATATTTTTAGTATGTGACAATAACAGAAACTTTACTTTGTTTGGGGAATCTGATAAATTGATTTTGGAATTAAGAGACCTTTTAGAGAAAGTCTGGACAGAGGTATTTTGGATAACTATAAAGGTTGGAGTGGATTAAGTTGATCTTTGGATAGTATTGTTTAAGGTTAAAACATTTATGAAGATTATTTTTGGAATAGTATAGTACTATATTTTTAGGAAAAGGACAACCTGCAGGGTGGGGCATAACCCGTCGCATCGGACAAAGCTGCAGGAATCGAACCCACAACTATAGTGCGACAGGCCTTTATTTCCTACCACTAGCCTACAGGAAGTCCCTAGTTATTAGAAAATAATTTTACTAATCTAAATTGTATGTGTTAACATTTGGAACCTTATACAATTAGGAAAAGTATAATATTTTTGGGTTCTATTATCTTTTTGAGTGAAAGGTGAGTTGAAGGTTGAAACTCTAATTGTCAGGCATAAATATATATATACCTATCTATTATTCAATGAATAAACTAATTCTTAAACTTTAGTAAAGGGATATTAAAACAAAAAAATGTGTTATCGTAATACCTTATGTCTTGTTGAACTGATGATATTTTAAATCAACATAGATTGAAGGCTTTGAGGCCCTCAATTTGACAGTTGATTGTGATTGATGACCTCAATCACTCCCTACGAATATTTACGTTTTTCCTCAAATTATATGTCTCTAATTGCCACCAACGTTCTCCTAATCAAGATCATAATTGGGTGGTGAATTTTTCATTTCCCTTTCCCTCTTATTAAGGGTAAATTTTATTAACCTTATTTCCGATGTGGGTTTTCCACAAAGGTATTTTCTATTTTCAACCTTTTATTTTCAAAGAAAAATATCAAATTGCGAGGACGCAATTTATTGAAGGAGGGGAGAATGTAACACCCCGAGCTTCCATGATACGCCTCTCTTTCAATAATGCAATAGCTTGCATTGTACGCAAGTTCGAGTTCTAAAACACCGAGACTAATCAAAGTAGCCGTTATGAATAGTAATAACCACCTTTTAAAATTATAGAAATTTTATATTTCAAAATGGACTTCATTTTTGTATTCGTAATATTGAAATTAGCCTATGTTGAATTTTTGGTATTTTTCTGAGAACTTCTAATTTTTTATGAATAGTGAAAATTACTTAAAAACAACTTTTTTAATCAAAATAATTTATAGTGATAAATTATACTATTTAGTCGTTTTAAAGTATAATTAGAATATATTTTTACCATTTTATCCAATGGTGGTCATTAGAATTAATTTAACATTGAAATTGGACATAAACAATTGCCAATCTTTTAATATAAATTGTTTCTTAAAAACACGCTATTTGTTGTGACAACGGGAATTAATTATAAAATTAAGTAATGCAAATTATATGCTTGGAATTTTGTAAAATAGACATCATTTTTGAATTCGGAATATCAATTATAGCTTAGGGTGAAATTTTGGCATTGTTCTGAAAAACTTCAATTTTTTATGAATAGTGAAACCACTAAGTGGTACTTAAATAACTGATTTTTCGTTTAAATGAAATATTACCACTTCTGTGATTTGATTTTCAAAAATCCAACATACATGTTTTTCATTAAGAAGTAAAATGTGGTTCAATGAGATTAAAATAATTTTTTGGTGAATAGTAACTTTTAAGTTCTTAATCGCGATTAGAGGTAATTAGTGTAGTTTAAGGTACAAATAATGTTATAATAATATGAGATGAGCATGAAACTTGTCCTACTCCTATTGGATGAGTCATGGCCGACCAAGACAACCCATGGGTAAACTTGGGGACCCCATGGAGCCACTTTAGTTGGAAAATGACATTAATATATATTTATTTAATGTTAAAATTAAATTGACACAAACATGAGTTGTTTAACTAAAATAGTTTTTAAGTGGGGTTACACAAGTCCAAAGTTTGATTATAAATATTCATTAGAAAGCTAAAAGGATTTCCTACATCATAGTATTTTTTTTTATAATTTTTAGACATTAAATAAATTAAATTATTTATGACATCATGATGATGCAGTGATGACCTCATTATTTAACGATTTAAATAAAATGGGAAGATAATGAAAAATCCAAAGATTACACTTGTCCAAAGCCAATTGGATGATGAGATTTAGAACCCTTATCACCTTAGACTCGAATTATATAAGTGTGGGACCTTTATAATCCGAAAATCATTGTGTAATAATGTAACATTTCAATCTTTCCAAAAGAGCCCCTCCTCTCCACTTATAAAAGGCCCCCATCTCTTCCACCTCATTTACACTTTCAAGCCATTTGGCTCGACCAACCTCTACCCAAATACTCTCCCAACTTCCCCCTATTACTCCTAGAAGCCCCACTTTGGGCAGAACCCTTTCCAAGGAAGCCTTTGGCTCAAATCAAAAAGAGTTACCCGATTTTGAGGTAATGTCTTCTCTAATGTTGTTTTGTTTTATTTATCTTCTCCAACCCCCTGAAATCTTTTTATTCATTTATTTTGTAACAAAAACAGTATCCTCAATATACTAGGATGTTTTTATAAGAAGGATTCTAGCTACACTTACACAAACCTACATCTAATGGTTAAAGAACATACGGTTGTCTGTGGATGGCGAATTTCTGCCTCACGAAACGATGATTGTTCAACACTCATATAACACCTCCAAAGGTGGCCATTAAGATGTAACTATTTTTATATATGATATATAATATGTTGATGTTTTACTTATGCTTCTGTATTTCTCATTTATGGCATACTTTATGATTTCCATTATGGGTAAAACGCGATAATTTCATTTTAGGAAGTGCGGACTACCGCCCCCTCAAAGTGATTTGAATCATTAATTCCATATGTGGGATGTATAAAGGATGGATTAAATGGTATTATACACTATATTATACTGGAGTTATATTATAAATTTATATCATTATGATTTCGTTCCATTAAATATGAAATTGAAATGAAAGTAGCGTTCATGCGTACGTACGGCTTACCGTCTCCATGAACGGTGCATTTCATTTCTTACCTCTAAATGTTACGTAATATTATAAATGAATGTATATACTTGATATATGAGATATATATGACATCTAAATCATGAATATAATTCTGGAGATAATGGATATTCTACCACATAAACAACTTGTAATTATAAGAATTTTATTGTTGACTCAAGTACCAAAGATCGTCAAAACGACCGTTATTAACTTAAATAATTACATAATGTTCATATCATTGTAATAAGTGATATAAAAAGGATAATGAAATTGAAAATGGTTCTTAATAAGGTATATATTAACTCTATTTTATTATTCAGGAGGTTAAAGAACGGTTGAGTCAAGTCAGACACAAGGTAAGGGAATTTCTTAACCTAACTTCCATTCTTTGGGTTAATCTCCTACTTTCAAAATTATGTCATGATATTATTATGTCATATTTTGTATTTTTACTTTATTTATGTGTACCTATAGTGAATACACAAAATAGATCTATTTTATTTTAAAAATTATCTTTTAAGGACTTCGTCTCAATCTCCTTTCATTGAGGCATATTTGGTTTTATACCCAACTTTTTTTATACGGTGTATAAACCCCTTTGACTTTTACGTTTATTCAAAAGGAATATTTTTATACGAAGCGTTTTGCTAAACGACAAAAGGGAATGTTTTTCTTTCCGTACTTATGCGGAGACAATGACTTCTCCGCCGCCGTGACCACTATTTGAGTTTCGGCTTCCTCTACAAGCCATACCCTTTTTTTAATGAAAAATAAATACCATGTTATACTTTTCTTTTATTTTGGTATTGAAAATGGTTTTGAAAGAGTTTTTATTATATCAATGTGTTGTATTGATATCTTGTGATTGAAATGTGGAAATTTTATGTTTCCTTTATGCATGTTTTATGTGATACGATTATGATATGGTTTATGAGATGTTTAAACCTGTTCATATGAGGAATGTATTGGACTTAATAAGTGACGGGTGGAGCCCACTATAGCTCCTCGATGCATCGGTAGGTCTCATGAGACAACTAGATGTGGAATTGGCCGAGGCCCTTTCCAAATTTGATTTATGGTTTTGGCCGAGGCCTTAATCATTTTAGACGTCTTGGCCGAGGCCTTGACAAAATGTTTCAGAATGTCTGGCATTATACATTCCCTCATTATGAAAGTGGTTATTGATATTGCATGTGATTATTCGACCAGTAGAAGATCCATGTGAATAAGTGAATGGCATTATCTCATTTTACATTTGCCATATTATGTTGATGTTCAAGTTTAAAAGGCTTTTATTTTAGTTATACATTGCCTTAAATTTTTATGTTTATTTATGAAAGCTTCCGCAATATTGTTATCCTTACTGAGCATCTGAGCTCACCCCTTTCAATGTTTTAATATTTTCCAGGATGTGAGGAAGTATTTTATGAATGACCTGCAGGGATAGTCCGAAGAGGATAGAAGTGTGGACTATGAAGACCATGTTGTTGTAGTTTTTCACTTTATGATGTAATGTAACGTTTACGAATGTATCTAGTGTTTCCAAGGCTACTAAACTAATCGGTCTTTCGAGACTTGATCTTTTGTGATCATGCCAATGTTACGAAGTAATGCACCGACTCTGGGTTGCTGGGGTCGGGGCGTTACACAACCCCATAGATATAATCTTTGACCATAGTGAATATTGATTATATTTTAGGATGCCTCTATAATTACAAATAGATAGGATTACATGACAGGATTTTGATGAAAATCTTCTCCATGATGAGGCATCAGTGCAGGGTACTGGTTTTCAGTTTTTACCATCAGGTGGTACACCAGTTGTGCGACCACCTTCTAAGTATCTGGTTGTACGAGCCCTATGGATGCACATAGGATGATTGCACTGCATGAGTTCTAGAGGAAGTGACCTTTGAGGCACCCAGGTGACTCAGACCCCCTGGAAGTAGATGATTGGATCGGGGAAGTCACTCGTGTTTTCCACCTAGTGAGGAATCCTTCTGATTAGATGGTGGTACTCATAGTGAGCCTTTGGCAGTTTTTGGTGGGACGATGGTGGATTTTGGTACTGTAGTTTCATGATGAGGTGACACCAACTTGGGTGGAGTTAAATATGCTCTTTAGGGAAGAGTTTTACCTAGCCACGCCGAGATCAGTGTGTATCCAGGATATTCTATAGCTTTGGCAGGATATCATGATTGCGGCAATGTTTTTAGTGAGTTTTTCAGACCGACCATGATACTCCATGGATATGGTTCATGATATTTTTTTAGAGAATAGACCTTCAATAAAAGCTTGAATTGGTATATTAGGGAGTCAGTGATTCCACTGTGCATTCCCACCTATGCTGGAGTACTGGAGTGAGATCTAATCATAGAGAGATTCCTAGTTGGGGGATAGGTGGATGTGACCCACAATGGTGGTCATGAAACTAAGGCGTCTGAAATGGAGGGAAGATGGTAGGTGACAAGATCATGGAACATGGGGTGTACCCATGCTACGAACCGGGCACATGGCCCTGTAGCACTGGAGAAGTATCTAGGATCAGGTCAGTCGTAGGAGAGGTGGTGTTATGCTTGCGACAGCTGGGGACATCTTTCTAGAGATTGTCCAAACCACTGTGATTCTGAGAGGGAGATGGCTGATGAGTTTACTTGGTAGTGAAAATTATTGGATCAAGGAGTTACTTAAGGTGGTATACAAGGTAGGGTAGTAGGAGGTGGTAAAAATATTGAGGTGTTTCCACCACCACCCTAAGTGGTTCATGCTTGGCTTTAGGAGCTCGAGGATGTGGCCGAGGACAGCTGCAGGCCATAGAGGCCTTTAACTCAGAAGCTCCTAGGATTAATATAAGTATTCTATATGTCCTTTATACTTTATAAATTTTTAATTGGTATACACTTTATTGAGGTACACCATTTCTTTCTGCTTCTTGATCAAGGTTTAACTAGGGCGACGTGGGGCATTGGTAAAACCCCATGTTGGTAGCTGTGACAAAGGGCTCGGTGATATCCAATGCATGTTTGGAAACCCCATTGTTTTTCATTAGCACCATTGTGTGTTTGGAATAATTTTTTTATATAACACACTCAGGGAGGATGTGGTTCAGTTTGATGTAGCTTTGGAATCATGAGAAAGAGGGACACTTTCCCCACTGAGACACATTTTTGTGACGTGACCAAAACTGGGTGGGCGAGTCAGTTCCATGAAAAGAATAAAATGTCAAGGTGTAGTGGATGAGTTCATTATAATTGCATGTTCAAGGTGAGGTTATGAAATGGACTGTTGCAGCATGTCCTAGACAAGCGAGTAGAGTTTCTCTACTTGACTTCTTTTAGATTGGAAACCCGAGAAGAGGGAGATCCTTTATTAGAATCATTTTGTAGAGGCAGAGTTAGAAACTATGATTATTATGTAGTATTTATTGGTTTCCTACCATCCATACATAGTTGGGTTGACAATAGTGGGTTTTGTAGTGTTTATGTTTGGGTGAGCTGTGTTACAGTTGGAATTTCGTAGATGAAGGTTCTGGTAAGACCCAATGTTTACTTTTGGGAAACCCTATTTCATTTGTGAGTACCCTCACATGTTCATCATAAAACTTGTATAAAAACACTTAATAATGATTTTTTACATCCCATCTAGGGGCAGATGTCATATTCGGGGTTCTGTTAGTATATGTGCCAGGTTAACAAGGTGGTGTGCTACTAGACCCCATGACTATAGATGGATTTTAGTACCTGGTGTTTGCATACCTATTGTATCTAAGGATACATGTGTACATTAATTGTTTGATGTTTTCCTATTAAAATTTGTACATAATAGTGGTTTGGCCTTCGTGGTTCCCCTGAGTGTGTTCTTGTAAGAAACATGAGAAACCCTGGTGATTTCGATGTCGTGGGGGTCCAATGGAGAGCTCAGTTTCTTCCCTTGAGCTTAGGATTTTTATTTTTAGAGATAAAAATACCTATAGTGGGGAGAATTTAATGACTCTGTTTTTGGCTCATAAGACATTGGAATATTCTAGAGAATATTTATGAATTCAGTCCCTCGGTTGGCATAGGAAGTCGTGGCCCAGGGAGCCCTGATGTGATGATATTAAAAATATTAAATATATATTTTCATGCACACACAATTTAACTCGAAACATAAATAACCATCCTATGAAGTCTCAAATTGGTTTTCTAAGACTACAGTTGAGTCCAGAACAACATGTTTACCCTAGGCATGGCATAAAGTTGTTCACGCTAGTAGTTTTTGATTGGAGTTGAGTTGGTGGGGAATTATGAGGTGGATTATTTAATTAAATAAAAATCATAACATAATCCCTCCCCCTCCCCACATCTTGGGTTCACAATACAAAAGAGAGGAGCACCTCTCCTCCCCAATCTTCTTCTCCCTTTGGGGATGATGAACCAATTCCAAATTGAAGTGAAAAAGTTCTTTTGATCCCCATTTTTGACACATATCGTCATCTGATCGAGGAGAAGCACAATCTGGGCATTGTTCTTCATCCAAATCTTTGATGTTTTTCAATCAAGGTAGGTGTATTTGAGTTTTAGACTCTATAACTTTCATTATGTTTTGTTTTAAGGTTCTAAATCCCAAATACAGATTCTATTGATCCCTCCTAGATAGATCTGGGAGTTTTGGGAAAGAATGGGAAAACTTATGGCATTTTATATGTAATTAATGACTAGAATTATCATCTACATGGAATTTAGTCTAGAGAGACATGTTGTGTAGCCCTTCCAATTTTTTGAAGATGACCTTTGGTGACTACACACAGTGTACCAGGGTTACACTGCATGTAGTTCCCCAATATGTGCGACCATGGGACATAGCTTGGGTTAGCCATGTGAAACTACATGGTCCTGTACTAACACAAGTCCAAAGTACATGAACACGAGGTTCAGTATAAGGAAATGGGAAAAATACATGGGAAGTTAGTTGTTTATCCTGAACATTCCATGTAGTATGGGATGCACAACTTTTAAGGAACACAGATGGTCGGTCCATGTAGAAGAGGAACATGACAAATGGTCGGGTGGACACAACGTGTACCTATTTTCACACCATTTACCCCTACATGGGTTGGTAAACTATGTAGACAAGATACATGGCCAGGTTCTCAGTTAGGCTCACACACCATGTGTACCCCATTGCACGTCGTGTACTTCTATGAGATCTTCCCGAGATCTTCCACCCTCCATATCATTTTCTCTAAGGCTTAGATTTAGGTTTGTGAAAATTATATCTTGAGTGGTTTTCAAAATAGAACAAGATGGTGGAATATGTTATGGACTACGAGATATGAGGTGTCATAAATTGAGTAATATTCTTATGAAGCTGTGCTAAACTGATTCTAGAGATTGGTGTGGTTTGTGATGAGTGATTCCAGGAGTGATACTCCCCTATATCTTTAGGGAATGAATTTATCATACTTCTTTGATTTGGTAGTGATGATACTCCCCATGTCATGGGAGTGGGTTCATTATCTTTGGTTAGTTTCCTTTGGGGTTGGTATTCCCCTAATAGACTAGGGTGTAGTTTCCTCTGGATGATGCTTTAATTGGTAAGAGCTCTCCAAGAGTTTCAAGGCGCGAGCCCTCCATACTCATTGGAAGGTAGATTTGGTACTCACCTATTAGACCGGGGTGCAGTTCCTCTATATATTATTTATAGATAGCATGGTAGTCCCCTACCATTTTAGGGTGAAAGTAATATTTCCTAGGATTTAGTACTCCCCTATTGTTCCAGGGTGAAGGTCCTCCATACATGTTGTTCTCGCAGAGTTGGTACTCCCTTATCTTACTAAGGTGCATGTCCTCTATCTACAGAGTGGTACTCCCCTACTAGTTCAGGGTGTGAGTCTATGATCGATGGAGTTATAATCCTCTATAATATTAGGGTGTAACCCCTCCCTTCTATGAGTGGTACACAACTATCATTCTAGGGTTCAGGTCCTCACATACGTAGTAGTACTCCCCCATCTCAAAGTAGCAGTGGGGAGAGAGTACTCCGTTGGAGTTGGAGATCCCTCAGTTTTTGAGTATAGTTATGAAGAGTGGGACCCTCCATTTGATATGAGTAGTTATTGGTTAGGATTTAGTGCTCCCTCAATGAACTACGGTGTGGGACCCTTTATACAGGAGAATCATAGGATTCACAGGTTAGTTAGGAATAGTAATCCCTCGACTACGGGGTAGTGTAATGGTGTGGGTACCAGTATTATCTCTTGTTAGATAGGATACACATGGTTCATATTCTAGAGCAGTGATCCCTCAACCGTGTGCAATGGTGAGGGGAGGGCCTCTTCACTTGGGATTCTTTAGCTTGCACTGGATGCAAGGTAACGATGAAAGGGACTCTAGCACTGGGCACTATAGTTGGACCAAGTAAGTTGTTCTCAATTGTGTGTATCTATCATACAGGTTCTATCTGGTATAAATATACTCATGGAATGTGTTCTCATGGTTTCATGTTATAGTTAGAACCTATGAAAAAAAGCTTGTTTCTATCTATGAGGTTGGAACCTCATGAGAATTAGAGTTCGAGATGAGTATATCTGGGTGTTTCTTGGGAGTCCTTATAGGGTTTTCATGTGTCTGGTTTGACATCCCTTGTAGACCAAGCTTAATTTTCTTGTCAAACCACGGAAGGTTTGAGATGGAGCTTCTCTCTCAATTTAGTTCCCTATGGCTTGGTTGAGCAGGTTGTTTCCTTTCAATTTATCCCTTTTTCATTTTTGGTTTTTGGGGAGCCTACTAAGTATTTCTATACTCACACCTACATGGGATTTCCCCGCAAATGTTTTGTATCTTGTGCAGACCATAGTCCATTTGATAGATTACATGGAAGACACAAGGAAGATGGATCTTAGTAAGATAGACTGACTAAAGTGTTTACCAGAGCTTGGCCAAGGAAATTTATGACAGTTGAATTTGACAGTGATCCCCTCCTTCTGAGCATATTGGAAGCTTTTACAGTTTTTCTTTGATGGGTGTTGTTTTTTCATTTAAAATTTCAGTAATTCTGCAATACTCTAATTTAGGATATATGTATTCATGAATTTTAGTTTCCAGTTTTTATATCTCTGCACTATTCCATTGAGGTGTTTGTGGGTGTGTGCGTATAGATACATTAGAAAAATGCCTCCCATCTATGTGATATGCCTACTCAGTGAGTGTCTCCATCCCCAAGCCTATTGGAGGAGGGCTTGGGGAGTTGTGGGCCGGCCCTGTTAGTTCAGGTCATGAAATAATATATCATGTCCAATGATAAAGGAAAGAGGATACATGGTGAGTGATGAGATAGAAGAATAAATAAAACCCATTCACTTAATGATAAATATGCTACATCCTTCAGATTTGTTAAAGAAATTTCTAATGGAGGAAGAAATAATGGGATGAATAGAAAAGTAATTAAGGACTAAGAATTTCATTGGAACATAATAAGAATAAAATACTCATAGTGTGTTTTGAGATCCTTATTGGTTATTCCAAAATAAAAAATTAATCCCAAAAAACATATATCGGGATAATGGTTATGAAAAACCATATAAGTTTGTCTCCCTAATTAATAAAGGTCATTATTAAAGTTGAAATGAGTTGCATTTCCAAAATTGTCATCTTTTACACATGGAATTATCTTGTTGTATACATCCCTCATGTACAAAAAAAGAATAAATAAAAAAGGAAAAGACCAATATATTTAAGAATACACTCATAAAGGTGATAAAGAAAGTGTATTTAACATCTAAAGAAATATAATAATATTTAATATTCAAGAATAACATGTAGAGAACTGTGAGAATAGTTTAGGGAACATTGAAAAACAGAGAAGGTACTAATCGAATGGATAATCTTTAAAGAATTTAGATAGATCGTGAAATTCGAAGAAGGATATTAGTTTGAGTCATTGGCATTGTTGGGTATAATTGTTTAACCCATTTATTGAGGGTGGCCATTATCCATTAATATTATATTAATATTAATTCATGGGTATTGAATTATACAATCAATAATCCTAATTTGTATATAAATAGTGATCCTTGGGTATTAATGAACACCCTAATACTTATATAGGTAATTGATAACTAGTATTATGTGTGTAGGTGTAGTGAACTCGACAAACACCCTAAATAAGACTTCACATTATAGTTGAACCTAGTAAAAATGATTTTCTCTCATCTATTATTTTTTACATGCCTCTGATGCGATCCTAACATATTAATTTTGTTCCAATCTAAGAAATAAAAATTGTTGAATAAAGTGGATATAAAATAAATGATTATAAATATTTAAAGAAGTTTTTGTAATGATTCACCCTCTAGGACTCCTCCCATTTTTGGGCCTTTGATCATTTTCACTAACATAAACCAAGTATTAAATGTTTTAGATAATAAATTTTGACAATATACAATCAAACAAGAAATTAACGAATGTTAATATATGTTTTTACACAATGATAATTAATATTTAGAATAATTACTTATATTTTATAATTTCTTACATGGTTATTCTTTTAAAATGAGGGGTTAAGCGTAACTTTTAAATAATAATAAAATTTTCACTTGCTTGTAATGAAGTTTCAATTGTTGAATTTTTAACCATTGGTTATCTTTAAATATGAGATAAAATTTACATTTTATTCAAATACTTGGGAATTTTAAAAATAGTCAATTATTTTATTGAATGAAGTGTAGTTTTTGGGAATATTATGAATGATAAGATGAATACTAATTGATGTTTTTTTAATTTAACTAAAAATTATTTTTTTATCTAATTACATATATTTAAGAATTATTGCCTACTAGTTACTGAAAAAAATCACACTAATTACTCAAAACATCATCCAAGATAGAAGTATCCTTAATACTAATTAAATCCTTCAGAAGTTAAAACTATTCTTTCTCCCAAAAAAATATTTTTTGAATTTCTTTATTTACTTCACTATAAATATTCAAATTTTATAAGATTTAGTTGTACTACTAGTAAAATTGTTAAAATTTTAAAATGATAACAAAGTATAATTTTAAAATTGACAAGTTATCCTAAGCTATTTATAAATTATAAGAAATAACAATATTGATGTGTTTTTAAGAGACTGGTCCAATATAAGACTATGTTTTTAATTAGGGCCCTAGTTGACCCCTTTCTCTAATCTTTCTTCTAGATAATGAGTTATTGAATGAAATTCCACCACCATGGACTGTGTTATTTATTATTTTTACCATAGGTCATGCAAGCCTGATTGGATTATAATATACCCAATAATGGTGTGGGAAACATACTGATAACACAATATTAAACTAATCTATTAAACATTATAAAGGAATAATAACAATTAAACATTTCACTAGTGAGTTTTTAGGATCAACTTAGATAACTTTCATGAATTTAAATACATCGATTAGTGCATAATAACCTCTTTTCATGAATAATTTTTATTACGATACTTCTAATATTAACAAAATAAATCTTTTAATTGTTAACTATAGTTATAGTATCCCCGTTTTAATTAATTTTTATAATAAATAAAGAAATACACCTAATTTTTCAATATATTAAGTATGTTTTTTCGATATCATTAACAATGTTATCACTTATATCATATTACTTAATTTTTTCACATCAAAGGATCAACTATAATAGATTTCTTATAAAATGAAAAACCTATTCATATGGAAAATATAGGAATTTCCTAAAATTCCTAAGCCCTTATCAAAATATTTGGGTTATTTCTAATACTTAATGTAGAAAAAACATAACAATAATAATAGGTTATCCCATAGGCACAAAATGTGAAATGATTAAAATAAAATCTAAATAGATTATAGGTAGTGAAAATGTTTTAGAAAATTATTTTGGTTATATGGATCTAAAAATGCAATAAAAAAGGATGTCTTGATAAAGATCATTTAGGAAAAAGATAAGGTGTTTTTCTCCTCCAATATGAATTTTAAGAAACTCATAATTTCATATATTTTATTCTATAATTAAATGTTATAATCCTACTAATTTACTAATTTTTAGATAATTCCCATATTGTTTGGTTTTTAAAATAAGTTGAGAAGAATTTATAAATTTGATGAAATATTATATTTATACATTTTTGTATAAACTGTATTTGTTATCATAGAATAAAATCTTTGATGAATTGATTTGTAAATTTTCTTAGTGGATTATAAACTAATATATATATATATATAATTGTAGTTGGATATACCATTTGTGGTGTGATATGTGGTCAATGCTGATATTGATCTGAATAGATGGGTCCCACCATAATAATTTGACTTTAAAATTTTATTCTCATACTTTTATTGGCCTAAATTTTTTATATCTATTAGTGGTCATTATTAGGATCATTTCATAAAAATGTAGGAATATTGGTTCACATATTATAATGGTCCAAAACATGTGTTAATTTGATGCATTAAAATTCAATGAATCTCCCATGATGAAAATATTATCATAAATTATTCGACAATAACACATTAAAAAATTTCTTAAATATTTAAAATTTTATTTTTTGGATGTGTAATTTATTTTTGAACAAGTTCAGATAAGACTATATTCCAATATTCTACTATTAAATTCCCCAAAAATGCGTGTACATTTTTGGTACATTGAATCTGGAAAGTCTGCATGGAAAGAAATATTTCCCCTTAATTAATCAGCCATAAAATATTCAATTCAAATAAAAATAAGCTAAAATTTTAGTGGTGAATGTGAAAGACATTTTTGAATAATTTTCAGGAATAAAATATAACCATATTCATCCATTAACTATCCACAAAACCAAAAACATTCTAAAGAATAATTTGGAGCCAAATATGGTCACAATTTTTTTCTATATATGTGTATCTCCTATCCATTTTCATAGAGATATTTTTTGTAACTCCATTTCATGGGATAAGTGTGTGGTTTTTGTGATGATGTTTTTCTTTAGATGTTTAATATATTTTAGTTAGTTTTACATCTCTGTTCTCTTTTATTTCCTTTACTCTTTTGTGTTTTCCCCTATTCACTCCTTCTCAAGTCCAACAGAATAGAAAACAAACCTCATAGCTTGTTTGAAGGATGGAGCGATGATTATTATAGTTTATTTTTATTCAAAATATATTATTTAATTTATTATAATAATTTTAATATTATTGAAACTGGATTTGGTGTATTTTTCTCTCCACTTCTCTCTATTATTGTGTTCTTCTTCAAATTCATAATTATTACTCTTCTTCATTATGATAATGTTTCATAGAGAGGGTATGTGTTACATTATGGTGATTATGTGAGGAATAAAATTCCACATACATAGGATGAGTGAGGATTAATGAAAATTTAAATGGGAGGGCACATTGAATAAAATATTGATAATTAATATTTCTAAGAACAATGATTTGGTTCTCCATGAACTACTAAGAACAAACCCTTCTTCCAAGTAACTTATTTTATGTTGTTTTGTGTTCTTAATTTTGTGTTTAATTCTTATATGTATTTATATGTTTATATCACATTCATTTTAAAAAACTAAAATTTTAATATTTTATAATGAAATATAATAATGAAAATAAAAAAATAGTGTATGTCAATGGATTTCTTGAGAGATCTACACTAGGGTTACACTATATTTCATCTTAGAAAAATTAAAATTTATTAAAGTAAAATTAATGATAAATATTCGACATAATAATTTTTCACCAACTATCATTTTAGAAACCTTCTCCATAAAATCCACCTTCACTTGGTTTATGTCCGCCTATTCTACTAACTTCTCTATATGTAAATATTCATTAAAAGATAATTTTTTTCACAAATATAATCAATATCAATGATTAGTTTTTTATATTAAGATATATAATTAATGATAGGGGTCTAAAATTAGATACCCACCGTTTTCATTAATTAATATTTTTTCCAAAACATGATCATCTATAAATTGATAAAGTGGGGTCTTTATTTGAAAAAGGTTTCTCATTGATGTGATTACTTACTTTACTATTTTATGAAAAAATACAATAGCTAATGTGGGGGTGATTAATATTTTTTATGTGTTCGATTTTTATGTGGGTTCCCACAAATGTAAATGATCATTTTTTGATCTTTCTCATTAGTTTTCTTATTCAAAACACACCAAATTAGAGAGCGTGTGTTGCTCATAAAATCATTAAGTAATTATTATAAAATAATTTAATGATTTGTCTCATGATTTTGGGTTGAGTGATAATTTAATTTTTTTTGAATTTCTTGATTTATATAATTTAATAATTGTGATGCATAATATGGGTTCTCTCATTATTTTTAGTGAAGTGGATTAAGAAAGAATCAGATGATAAATTATTTTTTATTTTTATTTTTTATTTTCTTATCTATGATAATACTCAAAAATAAAAACTAACATAAATAACCCACATAATCTATAGTGATATTAATTGTTTGATCTGGGTATGATTTTTTTCTAATTTATTATACTTTTCTATTTAAATAAAAATCAATAAATCATTAAATTTTATATAAATGGTTTTTTATGAACTAAACTATTTAATATAAATTTATAAGGCACATGTTATAAAATATCTGGATATAATATAATAAAATTAATATTATATTATTTACATACAACTACATATAAATCATTTTGTTAGTTATATTTTAATTATCAAAATAAAATCATGGATGATATGTGAGTTTTTAAATGAACAATTTAACAATATATTTCTAATTTTATGTTATTATATTTGAATTTTAATGGAATGTAACATAGCTTGTTCACAATGTCCGAACCCACCCCCCCCCCATTATCACTACTAAAAAGGGGATTTCTTAGTGCTTGAAAACACTAAGAAATCTAGTGCTAAGAAAGGAGAAAAAAATTTCTCAATACTTAAAAAGCACTAAGAAAGACTACTAGTGACTGTCAAAATCACTATTTAGGGTTGTAGTAACCCAAAAATAAAATAAAATACACACACACACACACACAGATATATATATATATATAAAGTATAATCAATATAAGAATCAATATAATGGATACCATAATAAAAAATACAAATAATAAATAAGTATCATTATTTAACAACATATTTATATATTTAGTTACTATTTCAATATTTATAAATACAAAATTAACATAAAAACACTTATAGAAGAGTTTCTAGATGAATAAATAATCCTTTGAATTTAAAAAACAAATGAAATAATGTTTTAATTGAAACGTGTAATATATAGATAATAATAAATAATCAGTTTTTATTAATAACACTTATTAAATTTAAACTAATTAGAAGGGGAAATATATATTATGTAATTTTGGAAACACTTCACACTGTAATGATGCATTATTAATTACTATATGTTATAAATGAATCAATGATCATTTTTATAGAGTTTCATTACAATTTGATCATGTTTTCTTGGCAGTTTTTATATGGTGTGCATTTTGATCTTCTTTAATACTTAAAATATAAAAAATACAATTTCAATTATTCTAACCACATCCCATTTCTAAATGACATGCAGTTCATTCCTATATTATTCAAATAATTCAATAATCATTGTTCTATATTTTAATTGAAATATTTGATCATTTTTTCGATTTTGAGCATGTAAGACATGTTTTTAACTAAAATATCACTTTTAAACTGAAAAAACACAATTTCAGTTATTTCAAACATAACACATGTCAAAATTAAGTTTTCTTCATTCCCATATGTAACAAATGAGCCACCAGTCTTCTTATTGTAATATCACAAAAATTTATCATGTTTTCTCATGTGATGAATGTTTTGAACTATAATATCATTTTAAAATTAAAAACATACATTTTCAGTTATAACAATCATAACACTCATCAGAATTATTTTCAATTAATTATTACATGTTACAAATCAATCAATGATCATTTTTATATAGTTTCTTAATAATAAAAGAATTCTTTATTAGTTTTGAGTATTCAATACATGTTTTTTCACTTTAGATCTCCATGTACATAGAGAATCAAAATGATTTTTCGTTCATCTCTAAAGGTCCCAAATAGATCATCGATTATTTTCCTAGATTTTACTAATAATCATAATTCGTTTATTCAATTTTGGGAATACAATGAATACTTTGAACAAAAATATCATTTTTTAATCGAATACACACACATTAAGTCATTCAGACCACCCAGCAAGCAAGAACGATGAGTAGTTTGTTCCTATGGTTATAAATGAATAATTGGTCAGTTCCCTAGAGTTTCATGAAAATAATAGCTCTTTTTATTAATTTTTAGCATGTAATAAATCTTTTGAACTAAAATAACAGTTTTAAATTAAAATTATATACTTTTAGTAATTCTATGCGCATCACACATTAAAATGAGATTTAGATCATCCCTAATAGTCAAAAATGAATCTTTGATCATTTTACTACAGTTTCACAACAACCCTAATTCATTTTATTAGTTTTGTGCAAGTGATGATCATTTTGAACTTCTTTAACACTTATAATGTAAATATAAACTTTCAGTTATACCGACCACACTGTGTGGAACTGAATTATTAGTTATTTACTTAGTTTTAGATGCCTTATTTAATGAATTTTATTTTCCATATTGGTTATCTACTCAACATTAACAAGTGTTTTTAGGAAAAAAATTGAGTAAATAAGTTGTTGATAAATATCTTTTCAAGAATTTTATGAACATTATGAATCAATTAACCAGCTCAATTTTTCATAAAAGAATTAATTTTATCATATTTAAACGATTTAAAATAATTTTTTCAGATAGTATTGAAATCATATAAATAAATTAATAGTTAATAAATATGGAGATTTAAATTTATATATTTAAAAATAGACATATATAATAGACACCTTAATGAGGTTTGAGTTATCCTACAGGCTATGAAATCCTTTATAAATTTATAAATGTAGTAGTTAAAGTTGAAACCATTTGGATATTTTAGAAACTATAGGAACATTGAAATTTATAATAAATTTATTATGACATGTGTTCTAATAGTGAACAGTTAGAATATATTCCAAAATAGATTTGAATCTATAGTAATTTACTAATTTATTCTTATTATTCATTTTCCATAAAGCCATGTTGATCGATACATTAGTAGTACACTACCATAGAAAACATGGAAGTTAATACATATTATATAAAACATAATGAACAAACTATAAAATATTTGAAATATAATGTTTGCTAATTGAAAAGATATATCACATGATGCATATTTATCAAATATAAAACCATTGTATATGAAAATATATATTATTAGATCAATTTTATTTATCTGACTTAGCATATATTGTGTCCTAGAAAAAAATTGATAATTAATGAGTAATACATATTGTGAATGAGAAATTATCATAACAATAATTAGTGGATACAGTTTTACCATTTCATGGTAAGTTGTAAAAGTAGCATATCAACTATTGTATTTTATTTAAACACTCATGAATTTTTTTTATATACATATAATTTTATCTGTGTACATTAATATTTATTTTTTAAAATGAATATGGGGACTTACAAATTCAAAAAGATGATTAACTTATTTAGAGAATTAAAAATTATAATATAAATATCTGGAATAAAAACAAACCATTAAAATTATAATATAAATTGTACATCAACGATTAAAAATTAAAAAATTTCAATATCGCTCTTATATACATTTATGATGAAGGATATTAACCAATCATGCTGTAAAATTTCATTTATAATAGGAAGGTCTGTAAGTTCAATAGACACTTGTCTGTGTATGTATTTTCCAAAATCAAATTGAAAAGAATTTCGCTATTTGAAATATGAATTTTTAAGATCCTTTAAACCCATTATCTATGTTATGGTTGGTGATAGTGTAAAATCAGTATTTAATATACATCCATGATGCAACAAATGATCCATTTGAATTTCTTTAAATAGTTGTGTGTTTCCCCTTCCATCATCATATACTGTTGTTTACAAATAATTTCGTCATCACAAAAGGCATAGAGTATCATATATATTGGAAATAAAATACCTCATTCTTATCACACGAGTTAATAAGTGTGCTCATCCATGATATAAATTTTATAATAGTTTGTTCATCATTTAAAACGTTATCATCATTAATAGGAACATGTAGATACATTTTTGGATTGTGAGATACTTGAATCCCTATCCTCACATGACCTCTAGTAATGGTATATTATGAAGTATATCACCTTCAATATTGTTCACCACACCTCTAGAAATTATTTGACACATGAGTATCATTTTTTATATATAGAAAATAGCATCACCCTAAAATATTTAAAAAATAAATAATAATAAATAGTTGTTTACTTCACATATATTAGATTTTTTTAAGAAAATGAGTTCCCCTAGAATGTTGGAATTATAAGGGGAAAACTACCTCCAAAACTCACTATTTATAACTGTAATTGTGGTGATTTATTTATCTATTATTTTTCCTTCATTGGAATGACATTATGTTTCATGATTATTGTGGCTTTTTTCAATTGGTACTTTATTTTTTCTTTGAATAATTTTTGTAACTTTTTATATTTTTCGTCATTATTATTTTCCCAATTTATTATTTCATAAATAAATTTCTTATAGAGACTCCAAAACTCACTCATCTAACCCATTCATACTACTCTTGAGGATTCAAAAATTCCAAAAGTAATTCTTCTTCATCTATGGAAGATGACTCATCTTGTGTCTAAATAAGATAAATAATAACACAGTATATATTATTATATTTTAAAATATAACATAATAAAAAATTATACTTCTCCAAAACTTACACATCCATCACATATTTTTGTGTGTTTTTATCCACAAGTTGGCCCTTCTTATTAGTACAAGCCTCTTTTCACACGACATGATGTGGGGTGATGTAGTGGGTGGATCTGATTAATCAACCTACATCTCAACATAAATATCTTATTATTTTATTATTAATTATTTCATTATGAATTGAATTTATGTGAAAATTGTTTTTCATGTTTATCATACCACATCCTTGATTAATAGTACGTTTTTTGTGGCTTTGATTCACGTTGTTTATTATTTATACTCCTTTGTTGTTTGTATGATATATCATATATGAAAATGACTAGTTTAGATATTCCTTGACATATTAATTAAAATATCTTAAAATTTACCTTATAAAACTCCTCCTTACATTAGGAAATAAAATAATTTCATGTTTCATGGGAGATGAAACTGACATATAACATTAGTGGGTGAGGATTGATGTTCGCACCAAACTCTATCATGTACCTATAATACTGTATTGTTAAAAAATATTTATTCACCTTTCCAATAACTTTAAAATAAAACACATTCTAAAATATTCCAATATAATGCTATCCTTCATAAGAAAAAAACAACAATACTTGTTCAAAAAAGAAATATAATGGAAAGTGTAACAGTATGTCAAGGCAATATCCTCCTAAATAATATCCTTCATTTCAAGTATGACACTATGTCAAGAGTTTATTTAAATTGTAACATTAAATATGGTACTGACACCAGTATACCTAGTATATGTTGTTCTATTAGGGTTAATGGGTTGATCGTGGTAATTCCATCAAAATAGGTATTTTGACATTTACTTCAAACATTAATTCCTTTTGTTAAAATTTTCATCTAACGACGCTCTTAATTTTTTAGTTTTTGATCAGGTGTTATTTTTTCTTCACCTTCAGAATCATTGAAATTTTATTTGATGGAGTGAGTGGAAATATAATGTTGAGAAGGAAATTTTCACATGATAGATAATATTAATTGGAATATGTAAACTTCATATCGAACACAAATCATATAAATAGAAAACAAATTTCACTATATAATACTTTATATTAAGTTATATCACTTTAGATTTTGTATATCCATAAAATAATGACATATCAATACATTTATAAAATTTATAAAACTTTTTAGATAATATATGAGTTTATCTTAACCCACTATTTCCATTTTCTCAATACGTTCTACATCATCTTGTACACACGTATATATATCACTAGTGGAAAAAATACTAGAATCATTACATATTCAACAAAGATTATATGATAAATTATGTAAAACAATATAATATGGGTGATGCACTGTGAAAGGTGTGAATGACCAAAATTCAGGGCCTCTTCCCATTAATTATAATATTTATACACATACGATATAAATAAGTATCCATATGGGTGTAGTAAAATACTTAGGGGAAGGAATGATGACTAATCCATTTGGTTCTTAAGTGTGTGTCTGTGTATTATTGTTTCGTGTAACCCCTCCTACCAAATTTAAATAAATAAACTACTATTATTGTTATTCCTCCTATTAATATTAATAATTTTATTCTATTTATAAAATGAATATTTAAAAATAAATAAATTATATTTGAATTTAAAATTATAGCATACAATAACTTATATTACTTATTTTTTTAGTTTTTATAGTGGATAATGAATCATAGTTGGATTAATGCATGATTAACAAGTGAAAAATAAGATAAGGGGTTTGATAATTTCTTGGAATTTTCTAAACTAAATGTTACAAACAATGACATGTTTTACTGGACATGTGTAAATATAAGGAAACTTAGATATGAAGATATCAAAGATAGTTTAATTCGTGATGGTTTTCATCTGAGTCACAATACTTGGATCTACAATGGTGAAAGAGAGAAAAATTTAGGATCTAATGACAAAGGATATTTTTAACTTTATTAATCCAATAAAATATAAGAAATGATTTCTGTTATCAAAGTGGAAGAAATTTAGAAAAAATAAGATATTGAGTGACATTATGGTCATTTTGAGAACCCATTATGTCTATGTAGTATCAAATTTATGGTTTTATCCACGATGTTCATTTTTCTTAACTTGAAAACCAAGGATGGTGGAAGTGACAAGAGTTTTATATAGTTTTTATATTTATTGAAAAACATAATTCTAGAAGACAATTTTCTACCCAATTCAAATTATAATGAACAAAATATTATATTTGATAGAATTAGGGTATAAGAAGATAAATTCATGCCTCAGTGACTATATATTGTATAGGAATTAATATAAAGGCCTTCTCTGGGGTCTTAAATTTGGGACATCATGATATAAGATAAAAGAAATGTCGCATATCAATTCTTATATTATTTCAAGTATTAAAAATCATTCTAATAAAATTTAGTATCTTCTTACAATTATTCATTAAAAATGTTTATTTTTAAATTCAAATAATGATAAATGTTAATATGAGATGCAAATGAGTGAATATATAATTAAAAATTATTTCATCCTATTGATTCCCCATAATCGGAGAAAATTGACTAACAATTTACCATATTTGAAAATGAGGTTTGAAATCTAAAACTAAGATTGTGCATAGATGGAATGAACCCATACTGGAGCCTTAATAACAAATATAGTTCATGGAATGTTATTCTAGTAATTTATAACTTTTCCCCATAAATTTGTATGAATAAAAGATATATTACGTTAAGTTTAAATATTTATAGACCAAAATATATTTGAAATGATATTGATTTTTACTTGATGCCATTCATTGACTATTTGAAACTCATATGGGATGAAGGTATCAAAGTGTTCAATTATTATAGTAATTAATATTCTAAATTCCCTGTCAATATTAGGTTCATTATAAATGACTTTCAAACACATGGATTTTTTTGTATATATTGATACGAGGAATAAAGAATGAGTAATTTTCAAAGAAGGGACTTTGTTTTATCAACTACAACATGAGATAAAAATAGTGTACATGGGTCATCATAGGGTTATATCTATGGATACCTATTGTAAAATATTAGAAAAGGCATTCAATGGATTATCGAAATTTAATTTTTCTCAAAATCCTCTGTAAATCGATCATTATTTTTAAGGGGGTGAAAAACATAGATGCCATATTTGGGAAGACACAATGAACTTGTAACGATAAAAATATATAAAATAAACGGTCAATATTTTTTAATCATCCAGGATAGAGATGTGTTATAGTAAAAAGTTGCATAGACGTGATTAATGTAGTGAGGAATATTTGTGATAGTTTGATTGAATGTTGTAAGATATTAAAGGTATGGCTTTGAATGGTTTGATTGAAATATTATACTTACTTTTAATGGGAAGATGTTTGGAGTTAATTTCTAGTTTTAAACTAAAGTGAACATACTTGTCTCAATAATTTCATACACTAACCAGAGAGAAAAAATTAAATAAGGTGACTATGTAGGATTAATGTGTCTAAGGTATATTCTTCAAAAGTGAAATTTTGTTTTATTAAAATATATGAAGTTAGTAGGCATGAAATGACTTGATTTTCATGTTTTGATGTAATAACTACTATCGATTATACTATATGGAATACTATTGATTTATGTCAAAATTATTATCATCATAGTGTATTGTTTTTTCAATTCCACTTATATCAATGTGATGGACCTGAATTCATTAAAAAATTTATATAACAAAGCAGTAAATATACTTTTCCTATCATAAATGTACTTCCCACTAACTATTTTTATATCATGGGATTTTTAATGATACATTTAGTGTGAGAAATAATTTTATGAAGACCCTCATACTTACATCAGATGTATAATTTTTAATGGTCTATAAATATATTATAATGGTATGTTATGAATCCACATCGACACGAGGCCTCTATTATTGAAAAGTATATTTTGTAAGAGGTGGATGGGTTTTTCACAAACTACTTATCTAAAGTGGAGATATCAGTTTCCCTATATCTCATTACGGGAGAGTTGATATTGGGGTAAGGGTGATCTGTGGAATAAATATAGTGTATGTAACATTAAAAAATAATATAGTGGAATTTATATATCTTGAATACATGAATGAGGTTCGGTAATATATCACATGACCTATTAATGAATTGAATTAGTTTTATCCAAAGAATAAATATATGTGGGTGATGAATGATTATTAAAAATTATTTTTCATATGGTTTAAGGAGAACATGACTAGTGATTGTTCTATGTCAAAAAAAACATAATAGTTAATTTTTATCCCATGTTTAAATATGATAACATGGATCAAGTATGTCATTATTGGATATATATTTTATACCAAATTCCATGATATTAGAAGAGAAATTTAGCTGATTACTGTAATTTTATTCATTGAAATAATTCATTTTTCAAGTGTAAAAGAAAAAAACTCAATCTCTACATCAAGTGTATGTCATATATGTAGAGAACCCAAACATGACGTACATGGACATTACATTACTTTTTTTGTAATACTTAATATATAACAAAAACAAACACACAAGGACCGTAATAGTTTAGTGTATTTGGAAACTCAGAAAAAATAATCTTCTAATCATGGTGAATGATCTTCAACATCTCCTATAAAGATCTTCCCCTTTTGTTTTCTTACCTAAAAAAATTATTTAAATTATGGGGAAAAGAAAACATATAAAGGGTGATCTCAAATGCTCAGTAAGGGTAAGAATGAAGAAAATAGAACAAATCATATACATTTGAACTTAAAAACATGAACATAATGATTAAACATCAAAATCTTGAGCAATGAAATAAAACATGGTAGTACGTAGGGAATAAATCATAATGGATCATCAATCATGATAAAATTTAATGGGAATGAAACATGTAATTCTAGAAAACCATTAATCACATTATATGATTTCCATTATAGCCAAGGCATTGCTGCCAAGACCATTATAGTGGACAAAGTCCCTTTCTGAATCGACTTCACTCCTCGTTCCAGTCCTGTATCACTAAACCGGATTAACTTTCTGTTCTAGCCATGTCTATCTCATGAGATATAAATATTTACCCAATGCATTGCATGGAGATATAGGTCCCACCCATCTCATAATCAAATCATTCTTACGTGTGCCACAACATTAACATAAATCATTCATCATAACCCAAAGAATAAAATGGGTTTCATAAACATCATCCCATCATAACATAATACATATAAAACAAATGGATATAATTTCACCATAATAAAATTTAAACCATTTAAATCATTGAGGCATTATACTTGAAACATAAACATATGAAATAATGTCATATTAGATGGAAAATGGTTTTGATAAAACACTTGAAATGAATTCTTGAGGAAAATATACTTTCTTCTTCAAATTCATTTTCTTATCAAAAAATTCCATGCAATTTTAAAAGAAAAGGATTTTGTTAAAAAGAGTCATGAACTCTTGTAGAGTAAGCTTCATTAAAATAAGGTGTTATAAAACCGTAAAAATTCATTCATGCCGTATAAGTTAAAAAAACTTTCTCCTCGTACTTTTGTCGGAAAAGTAAAAAAGTTTCTCGTATGGTAAACAAAATAAATATTCCTTCCATAACATGTGGTAAAAGTAAAAATTGGGTAAATAGGACATTAAACATAAATTAAAACATTTTTAGAAAACATGGATATAGATGATAACAATAACCTCAGTAAATACTTACGAATAACAATCTCAGATAAAAACGAGATTGGAATAGTTATCCCTTACCTTAGGTCCGATGTGCTTCATACGTATCTGAAACTCCTGTATAATGATTTAAAGAATGTCTTTGACATATTACAGAATCATATTCATTGTTATGATATCATATATGGTTCACTTATGACTTTATATTACCCGTTCTTTTGTAAAGTCCATGTTAAAGCATCATTTTAGGTAAAATCGTTTTATTTATCATACGTGTTTGGACTTGTTGTTATTGATATTATTATTACTTATATCATGATTTACATACATACAGAATTTAAATAATGATTTATATAACATATATATTAAGTATATATATAATAGATAGATAAACGAAATGAAATATATCGTTCATGGAGACGGTAGGTCGTACGTACGCATGAACGCTATTTTCCTTTCCTTATTGACTTGAATGAAAGTAAGTAGATGTCATATATATATATACACACATAAACCCAGTAGCTTTATCATGTCATTATTTCATTATTATTCATTATATATACTTTATAATCATTATTGAATGGTTAACATGGAGAATGAATCTCATCGCGTCGTAGAGACGGTAATCTGTACGTACGCACAAGCGATGATATCGTTCCCATAATTATTGAATTGAATTGGAGTGTATGATATAATATCTCAGAATCATTATGATGTTATAATAACTATATATAGTTATTATTTACACCATTATACCCATCCAAGTAAAGTGGTGGTGGAAAAACAGATTACACCACGGCGTGGAGACGGTATTCCTTACGTACGCACGTGCGGTGATTTCATTTTCCGTAGGATGGATAGAAGGTGAAATGGGGTTTTTTTCATATTTATAATAACATATAAGTATATTATTGATACTGATGGTATTACTTTATAATGAAACAACTAAAGGAGAAGAATTTGAAGAAGAAATAAATTTGAAAAAATCGGTAGAAGAGATTTCCTCTTCTTCGACACACCTCTGTTAAGCTTCCTATTAAGGCACTAGAGATGGTCTTTTGAGGAGCCCATAACATCTATAATGTTTATATGAAAGTTGAGAAGGGAAATCGGCAGGGTTTGTCTTAGCTTGAAATCTCAAAATTGTGTAAAGAGAAGAGGGAGGAGGTTCCCTTTTATAAGGGATGAGAGGGGCACCTTAGGAAAAACTTAAAATATTATTTTATAATAAAGTCATATTCGGTTTATAGTAGCTCAAAATTGATTTATTTCGAATAAATAGTATGTATGGGTCGAAATACTTTCAACCAATAGGTTTTAGACAAGTTTAGGTTACTATTTTAACCTTATCATTTAGATTTTACTCTAAGTTAAATAATTTAACTTTTACCGTGTCTTCTTGTTTTCTTACACTATATGGTTATAACAGCATGATTAGTTCGAAAAATGTTACTTGAATCAATAATAACATGTCATATTAACCTCAAAAATTAGTGGAATTTATAAAAAGTCTCAAATTACATCTATTTGGGTATTTATAACATCAAATATGTTAATATTTCATTAATACGGTAATTACTACATCATCATTATGTCATAAATAAATTAAAATATTTAAGGTATAAAAATTATAAATAAAATACTATTATTTAGGAAATCTTTTTATCTTTCTAATTAATATTTATAGTCGAATTTATCTTATGTATAACCCTATATAAAAAATGTTTCAGTTATTAAAGTTTTATTTTAATGATTTTAACTATTCTTTAAATAAAATAATAATAAATGTCCTAATCTAATACAAGTGGACATAAAGGGTAATATATTATTCGTAAGGTCTTTTTTGGTCTAATTAAACTTATACAATATAATTGGGACATGTGTTAGGGTAATAATAATATCATTTTACCCTTAATTACCCTATTTACTGTTAAACGTGGTAAATAAAACAAAAAAAGTTACTATTCACCAAAAATTATTTTTATCATATTGAACCACATTTTACTCCTTGATATTAACTGTGTCACTCAAAGTTTGGAAATTCAACTCACAAAATCTATAAAATTACGTTTTATGTACAATTGCAAGTGCTCTTACGAGGTGGGTAAAAGACGGTGAAAAGTTCAATAGAATTTTTATATATCTAAAATTATTATAAAATTACTCCAATGAATTACATTGAACTTATATAAGTATTATGTATCTATATTGACCTAAAATAAATTTAAATAAAATAAATGATTATTTAAATAAAAAGTCAGTTTTAACCAATAACTCAGTGTTTTTACTATTCATCAAAAATTGAAAGTTTTCAGAAAAATACCAAAAATTCACCCTAGGCTAATTTTGAAATTCCAAATCCAAAAATGAAGTACATTTTGAAAGACTAAATTTATAAAATTTCAAAAAGTGGGTATTAATATTCATAATAGCTAGTTGATATATAATTTTAATAACATATCATTGTTTAGTGAAACTCGGTATTGCGTACAAAAAATGCTATCGAGGAAGGTCGTGATTGCGTGTAATGCAAGCCAAGTCAGGGTTTCGTGTAGTACAAGATTACTTTGTTGTTTCATATAACATAATCCAACCATATCTTATTTATACATTGAATATCTATATATATATACACTTAATGTTGCATAGAATAACTTCTATCAAACAAACTTGAAATTTTGTGTAACACGATCCAAGAATAGTGTTACGTATACTTAAAGCTAATACAATGTTGAGTATAGTACAAGCTAATCTTGGTCTAGCGTACAAAAAAATACATCAAATAAATTAAAAAATAATTATTTTTCTCATAAAATCTCGGGGTGTTACATTCTGCCCCCCTTAAAATGAATTTTTAACTCGAAATTCGTCGGGGTTATAAATGGTTTACTACATGAAAGTTTCATTTATAGAAACCCACATCGTAAAAAGGAATAGTAAAACTTAATTTTAAAAAGTGGAGTATGAAACATAACGGTTACCCAAATAAACTCATCACTGGTTTACCACATAGGAGAACATAGATGAAAATGTGGATATGGAAGAGAAATCTATCCATCATGGTCTGATGGAGAGTGGTAGAGAACATGGCTATGAAAAAGCCAACAATCACAAAGTCATAAATTTGTTATGATCTAAGGTACCATCTGATTCATCGTATATGAGGACACTATGACAACTTTTTTGGTTTTCAAGATCATTTCCCTAAAGTTAAAGAATTTGAATTAAAATAAATACTTACTTGATTTTGGTACAATATTACTGTTGTTTATGCCTTAAACAATTTCCACATCATATCTTAAAGAAATGAAGTTGAATTTGTCTTCCGTGAAGTGTTAGCAGATCATGCGATAGAATGATAGGTCATTCCATCTGTCTCAAACAAAAGGTTAGAAAAAGTTATTAAATATACATAAGTCCATCTATAGTGAAATTAACCATATATGGTTCCTAAAATGAACTTATACTTCATATATCATACCAATTAATAAATTAAAACTAACCAGGGACTTCCTTTGGCCAGTGGTAAGTGATAAAGGCCTTTCGCACTTCGGTTGTGTGTTCGATTCCCGCATCCTTGTCTGTTGTGACGGGTTGTCGCTCGTTCTATTGGTTTTCCTTTTTATAAAACTATACTATTATAACATTCCAAAAATAATATCAAAATGTTCTATCCTTAAACAATACTAACTTATGTCAAACATAATCCATTCCAATCATTAGGCTTATCTAAAATCCTTCTGTCCTAGCTCATAGTATAATGAAAAGAATTACTAGAAATGTCATTTACCGAGCATTTGAATACCATCATTTATCCCCCATATTTCATACGATATATCTTTTTGGTCACATTACAATCATGTGAATATCTTAATCATGTATTCTCTTGAAAAATGAATACCCATTGAACCTTAGTGAAAACATGAATGTTGTCAAAAGTTAACTCTTTCCACATACCAAAATCCAAAAATTTCTATATACTCAAACCATGATATCACTTTGTCCTTATATTAGTCATGAGCTCATGGATACTATCAAAAATTTCATTTTCTCCTTACCCCTTCATTATGCGCATATCATCTACTTTCCAAAAATATTTCAATCAATTTTCTTGGTTACCGGTACCATAAAATTATTTAAAACCACAAAAGACTAATACAAAAATATTCTAATATACCATAAAGGTACCTCAAAAACACTATTCTTGAATACCAATACATAAACACTTCAATCCATCCTCTTCAATGATTGTCATGGAATAAGTCTTTCCTTGATTTAGAAGTAACCTCTTAGGTCAGGTCATTGAGTTGGGTAATTCCCATGGTCTCCACAAATAAGACATTGAACTCCATAACAGTCTGTCACTCTATGACCCTTTTCTCCACACAGATAACATCTTCCCCTCCATTTGAGGAATTCCTAAAGGTTCTTATTCCCTTATTCTTGATATTTAGAATGCTTCATCTTCCTTCCTCTATGTTCCTCTCCATGAGAACGTGTATAAAAGTTCATCTTCCTCTTATTTTATGACTTAGGAATACCACCAAAGTTTACCTTGTTAACCATATAGCGTGATGACTGATTCAGCATAATCACAATATCTTTCTCTCTAGAAATTACACGATTTTGTTGATCACAATCACCAATTTTTCCATCGGAATCAACGTTAACTGAATTCCTTCTCATTTACTCCATTGACTAAAACTAGAAACCATAGTGTAAGAAACATTTAAAATAACGAGGAACCACATTATCATTAAAAGTCACTTATGGGATGTCTAACTTATAACACATTTATTAATCCATGATACCTTAGGTTCACCCTATGTTATTCATGATCGTCAAAATAAATCTTGGAATGTAACCTATAGTTATACTAAACCTTAGGGACATCCCTAGACATACCATAGAAATATCTCTAGGGATATCACTAAAGTTTTCGCATCCTAGTTTCCAAAGGTTAACTAAACCTTTCCTCTGATACCAACTGTAGAGACCCAAACATGATGTACATGGACATTACATTAATTTTTCAAAATACTTAATACAAAACAAAAATAAACACACAAGGACTGTAATATTTTATTGTCTTCGGATACTCAGAAAAAATAATCTTCTAATCATGGTGAAAGATCTTCAACATCACCCATAAAGATCTTCCCCTTTTGTTTTCTTACCTAAAACCTTTCTTTAAATCCTGGGGAAATGAAAACATATAAAGTGTGAGCTCAAATGCTCAGTAAGGGTAATCATGGAGAAAATTGAACAAATCATATACATTTGAGCTTAAAAACATAACATAATGTTTAAACATCAAAATCTTGAGCAATGACATAAAACATGGCAGTACGTAGGGAATATATCATAGTGGATCATCAATCATGATAAAATATCATGGGAATAAACCATGTAATTGTGGAAAACCATTAAAAACATGATATAATTTCCATAGTAGCCAAGGCATTGCTACTAAGACCATCTTAGTGGAAAAAGTCCCTTTCTGAATCGAGTTCACTCCTCGTTCCAGTCCTGTATCACAGAACCTGATTAACTTGCCATTCCATCTATGCCTATATCAGGAGATATAAATCTTTACCCAATGCATTGTGGGGAGATATAGTTCCCACCCATCTCATAATTAAATCATTCTTATGTGTTCCACAACATAAACATAAATCATTCATCATAACCCGAAGAATAAAATGGGTTTCATAAACATCATCCCATCATAACATAATCCCTATAAAACAAATTGATATCATTTAATCATAAGAAATGTTAAACCATGTAAATCATAGAGACATTATACTTGAAACATACAAATATTAAATAATTTCATCTTAGATGGAAAATGGTTTTGATAAAACACTTGAAATGAATTCTTGAGGAAAATATCCTTTCTTCTTCAAAATCATCTTCTTTTCAAAAAATTCAATGAAAATTTAAAAGAAAAGGATTTTTTTGAAAATATTCACGAAATATTGTAGAGGAAGCATCATGAAAATAATGTGTTATAAAACCATAAAAATCCGTCCATTCTGTATAAGTTAAAAAAACATTCTCCTCATACTTTTGTCGGAAAAGTCAAAAAGTTCCTCATATGGTAAAAAAGAAAGATTTCTTCCATAACATGTGGTAAAAGTCAAAATTGGGTAAAAATGACATTAAAAATACATGAAAACATTTTTATAAAACATGTACATGGATGATAACAATAACCCCAGTAAATACGTACGAATAACAATCTCGGATAAGAACAAGATTGGAATAGTTATCCCTTACTTTTGGTCTGATATGCTTCGTACGTATCTGAACCTCCTGTATAATGATTTAAATAATTTCATTGACTTATTAAATAATCATATTCATTGTTATGATATCATATATGGTTCACTTATGACTTTATATTACCCGTTCTTTTGTAAATTCAATGTTAAAGTAGCGTTTTGGGTAAAATCATTTTATTTATCGTATGTGTTTGGAATTGTTGTTCTTGATATTATTATTACTTATATCATGATTTAATTACTTCAATAATGTAAATAATGATTTATATAACATATATATTTATTATATATATAATATATAGATAAATGAAATGAAATACATCATTCTTGGAGACGGTAGGCCGTACGTACGCATGAACGCGGTTTTCCTTTCCTTGTTGACTTCAATGAAAGTAAGTAGATGCCATATATATATATATATACATAAATATTGTAGCTTTATCATGTAATATATTTCATTATTATTCTTTATATATACTTTATAATCATTCTTGAATTGTTAACATGGGCAATGAATCTCATCGTGTCATTGAGACGGTAATCCGTACGTACGCACGAGCGATGATATCATTCCCATAATTATTGAATTGAATTAGAGTGGATGATATAATATCTCAGAATTATTATGATGTTATATTAACTATATATAGTTATTATTTACACCATTATACCCATCCAAGTAAGGTGGTGGTGGAAAAATAGATTACACCACGGCATGGAGACGATATTCCGTACATACGCACGCGCGGTGATTTTGTTTTTCGTAGGATGGATAGAAGGTGAAATGGGGTTGTTTAATATTTATAATAACATATCATTATATTATTGATACTTAGTTTATTACTTTATAATGAAACAACTAAATAATAATAAGTTGAAGAAGAAAAAAACTTTAAAGAATCAGTAGAAGAGATTACCTCCTCTTCGACGCACCTCTTTTAAGCTTCCTATTAAAGCACTAGAGTTGGTCTTTTGAGGAGACCAGAACCTCTATAATGATTATATAGAAGTTGAGAAGGGAAATTGGCAGGGTTTTTCTGAGCTTGAAAGCTCAAAATTGTGTAAAGAGAATAGGGAGGAGGTTCCCTTTTATAAGGGAGGAGAGGGGTACCTTAGGAAAAACATAAAATATTATTTTATAATAAAGTCATATTCGGTTTATAATAGCTCCAAATTGATTTATTTAGAAGATAAAGTTGGTATGGGTAGAAATAATCTCAACCAATAGGTTTTAGACAAGTTTAGGTTAGTATTTTAACCTTATCATTTAGATTTAACTCTAAGTTAAATAATTTATCTTTTACCATGTCTTCTTATTTTCTTACACTATATGGTTAATAAACTTACTATAAAAATCCAAAATAACACCAAGTGGTTAATTATTAATATATATAACCTTATGTAAGTCATTGTTCTTAAACTTATATCATTATGAATTGAATAGAAATTAATAATATAATATTTGTTTTAAAAACTATTTTATGTCAATTTTGAAACTATTTGGTAATTGATTTTTGTGAAGATTATAACAGCATGATTAGTTCGAAAAAAGTTCATTTAATCCATAATAACATGACATATTAACATAAAAAATTAGTGGAATTTATAAAAAGTCTCAAATTACATTTATTTGGGTATTTATAACTTCAATTATGTTAATACTTCATTAATAAGGTAATTATTGCACCATCATTGTGTCATAAATAAATTAAATCATTTAATGTCTAAAAATTATAAATAAATTACCATTATGTAGGAAATATTTTTATCTCTCTAATGAATATTTATAGTCGAATTTATTTTATGTATGATACTATATTAAAAATGTTTTAGTTTTTAAACTTTGATTTTAACTATTTTAACAATTCTTTAAATAAAATAATAATAAATGTCCTAATCTAATCCAAGTGGACATAAAGGGTAATATTTTATTACTAAGGTTGTTTTTGGTCGTTAAACTTATCCAATAGAATTAGGACATGTGTTAGGGTAATAATAATATCATTTTACCCTTAATTACCCTATTTACTTTTAACCGTGATAAATAAAAGTAAAAAGTTACTATTCACCAAAAAATTATTTTTATCTTATTGAACCACATTTTACTACTTTGTATTAACCGTTTCTCTCAGATTTTTGAAATTCAACTCACAGAAGTGGTAAAATTAAGTTTTATGTACAATTGCAAATGCTCCTAAGATGTGGTTGAAAGACGGTGAAAAGATCAATAAAAATTTTATATATCTAAAATTATTATAAAATTACTCCAATGAATTAAATTGAACATATAAAATTATTATGTATCAATTTTGACCTAAAATAAATTTAAATAAAATAAATTATTATTTAAATAAAAAGACGGTTTTGACCAATAACTCAGTGTTTTCACTATTCCTCAAAAATTGAAAGTTTTCAGAAAAATACCAAAAATTCACCGTAGGATAATTTCGATATTTCGAAACCAAAAATGAAGTCCATTTTGAAAGATTAAATTTATAAAATTTCAAAATTTTGGTATTAATATTCATAATGGCTAGTTGATATAATATTTTAATAACATATCATTTTTTAGTGAAACTCGGTATTGCGTACAACACACGCTATCGAGGAAGGTCACAATTGCATGTAATGCAAGAAAAGTCAAGGTTGTGTGTAGTGAAATATTCCTTTTTTATTGCGTATAACAGAATCCAACCATATTTTATTTATACATTGAATATCTATATATATATACACTCAATGTTGCGTAGAATAACTTCTATCAAACGAACTTGAAATTGTGTGTAACACGATCCAAGAATAGTGTTGCGTATAGTACAAGCTAATCTTGGTGTAGTGTACAACAAAAGACATCAAAGAAATTAAAAAATAATAATTTTTTCTCATAAAATCTCGTGGTGTAACAATATAATTATTAAATATACGTGGGAGGTTGATTATAAGAAATTTTGAGTACTTGTTTTCATGTGTAAATCAGTTGATAATAATAATAGTTTTAAACATGATAAATTTGGACATTAAATTATAGATATGAATACATTTGGATACATAAATAACCCTTTTAATCAAGGAAGAACATGAGAAATGAATTTTATATGTTTGTAATCCATCAAATGATTAGAGGTCTATTGTTTTGAAAAGAAAAAATTAATAATTTGTTAATGATAATGCAGACAATGTTGATGACTTATGTGAGATGCATGCATCCATGAAATTATTATCAAAGGATACTGATGACCCTGATTTAGACATTTTTAATGATATATGGAACTCTAAGGAAGATTTAATGTGGGAAAAAAATATTTCAACAATTTATTAATAATGAAAGTATTGTATAACTATTTCTTTGTTTTCTTTTCATGTTATAAAAAATGTGAAGTATAAGGTTTTTATTTGTATTCTTATTTATGTCAATAAATTTAAGAAATATTCTAAATTTTTTCTTTAATACTTTAAATTTAGTTATATATAGAGATTAATTTAATTTCTATATTAAAAAAAAAATTTAATATTTTTTAACTTTAGTTTTATTCTATCTGTATGATTTTATATATCATAAATGTTTTCAAAATTTATATTATTATGTAATTTAACTAATTTAACAACTATGAGAACATGGTTTTATAATACTTTTAAGTTGATTTTATAAAGAGATTAATTTTACTGATATATTTTATTTTAATTTTAATATAATTTATGTTTATTTTTGTTGTATCTATGACATTTTTTGTCTTAAAATTTTTTCAGGTGATTATATATTATAAATATATTCAAAATTTAAATCCCTATCAACTTCAATTTTAGTTATTATAATATTTTGAATTTTTATTCAAAATTATATGTCAAAATGTTTACTTAAATTTATTTAATGTCATTTTATACTAATTGTCTGTTGATTTTATTTTTAGGAATATGTTTGATCCAATTGTAGAGTTATCTCAGATTTTAGGATAGGATCCTACACATCTTCTACTAAGGAGACACCTTATTCTTGTGCACATGTTTTGTTAAATTATATTGTTCTGGATAACAATTCCATAGTTAGAAAACATGGTATAACAAATTTACCTAGATTATCACTTTCCCATGTAAAATACTAGAGGAAACCTATCAAATTTTATTATAATCATAATTCCACTAGTCCAAATGAAAAAAAAATTAGAAGTTTTTTTTTATTTTAAATAATGAGAAAAAATTATTATATTACATTATAATTAGAGGAATGTTGGCCATTTGACATGATATTAGGTATAGAATACCATAATGGTAAAATATATTTTTTATTTTATTTGTATCAAGAGGTATTAACCAAATAAAATATTCAATTTTATTTTATCTCATTTTTAGATGACATTTTACTTACCTGATACAGTGGAATTCAGGCGGTGATAATATCTTTTAATGAAAAGATATAGAGGGATTTTAAATCAAAATTAACATTAGATTTCATTTTTGAGGTGATAGGAAATGAAAATTCATTATAAACTAACATTGTTTTAAATTAAGATACATGGAAGAGGTTTGTTGAAAATAAATAACATGAAACATTTTTAGTAAGTGTAATGTCAACCATGTAATGTGAATTTTTGAATCATTTTTAAAATAAACTTATTAATGATTTATTTTTTCTTAAATAATATTCACTGCGGAGATTGGTTATTACCATAAGGGATTCAAGTGATAGATACATTGATAGTAGGTGAATCATGGTGTGAATCCTGATCCAACATAATCACTTTCTCCTTAAACTTTCACTTCCCTGATAAATATTATCCTTATAATTAGTAGGGTAGCCCATTTTCTATTCTTAGGACAATGTTCTAATTATTTTATCTCTTTTACTTATCCCATTAAATATATTTTCAATGTTCACTTAACTCACACTCAATGATTAAGTCTTTTGTAATATCAATAATCATTTACACATGGCATAAGCATTTTACTTGGTTCAATTGTACTGGGATTATCCAAGGAACATGGAATCAACAATGATTCAATGTATAAGAATCCACTAAACACACTATTTTGTTGAGGTTTTAGGCTAGGTCACACTTATGTCAAGGGTCAGTCCCTTTTCAAGGTTTAGGGATGGATCACTAGCTCCCATTGGTCACTTACTTCACTCCACTCTCTTTACTCATTTCTCTAAGAAATGAAAACACTTTTGGTATACATGCCAATGAAATTGATTTCAATATTTTTTTTAACTAATAGTTTTGTACAATTTGATCTCTATATTTATTATAAATATACCTACTATGAATATCATTATGAACAACTTCATCACCTTTCCATGATTCATAATGGAAACTCATTCTTCTTCTGGGGTAATTTCATTGAGTAGTGATAATTCTATCTTTACTTATTTACAAAATAAATATGTAATTTCTTTTTCTTCTCTTCTTTCTATAATACCTTATAACAAATATCTCATTTTTCTTACTCTCCCTAATATTGGATATATTAATAATGTAGTCCACTTTTTTTTAAATTTTCATAGGTAGTTAATAATGTCCAACATTCATACCCTGCCACCAATGGTGAATATCTCACCTCATTTCTATAAGATATATGATCACACCAAGTGATTCAAACCATTTAATGTGTTCAAACACACCTTTTTAACTTGAATAAAAAACCTAATATTTATACAAGATATTCTCATTTGAATTCAAGATGTTTCTTTTATTTTCTCCAACTTATAGTCTACTATGTTGTGACATCATTTTAAATTCTTGTATTGGGATCCATCATACCCATTTCCTATGAAATATATGATAGGAACTCCTCATATATGAGTCTTGGTAATTTTAAGATTCCAACATTACTATATCATGACCAACCATGATATAGTGTAGTGACAACAGGAAAACCCCAAATATTTTTTAGGGTGTGAAATTCTTGGAGAATTGGAATTTTCATTTGTTTGTGTGTTCATTTTGCATACTGGAATTCAGATTATGAATCCAAGGGTTTGAACATCTTTGTAAAAAGTCTTTTGGATATGGTTCAAGAGCTGGTTAGTGGTGAGGGTGCTTAAGTGAGCATTGAAGAATGTTTAGGTTCCCAACCTACTAAAAATTTGTATTTTTATGACATTCATGGTGTGAAGTTGTCTTTAATGCCTTAAATAATGTTTACGTAGGGCTTGAACACTTTCAATGGGCACTCATACTATGAACAGGGAATTCATGTAGTGATTGTGACCCTTACATGAGGGTTTGGAGAACCCTACATGGGATATTCATCGAGTAAACTATGGTTTATTCCATTAAATAGGTTTTTTCAAGTGGGGTACACCTATGCGTTTATAATTTCATGTTGTAAACAAGGAATTCACACCATGAATGGTGTGTTGAGTGGGATTTTAAAAATGGGGGAACCCTATATTTTTTTTATCATGGATTAGGGTGTTTGGGTAGCCTAGGAATCAAGAGGAGGTAATTTTTGGATGGTCATTCCTTCCCCTCCACCTCTATCAATTCCACCTTGATCTATAGATATTTTGTTGTCATTTTTTTAGTGATTGATGTATGATTCTCCTCTACTTCATTATTTTTTTCTTTCCATAAAACATATCCAATTATCATTTTATTTTTTTACGGGTTGGTGTTGATTCCACTAAAGAATGATCGAATTAGGTGATATTAATGGGTATTTCAAACGAATTATCTGGAGGATATCCTGAAAAAAATGTATGTCTTCCATTGATCATCATTTTCATGGTGGTATGTCTCTATATGTTTTTTCCTATGTATTTTAGAGAAATTGGATGAAACTATCCATTGAATTGGTTAATTAAATAGGTATTTTTTTCTTGGATTATGTTTGGGTGAGTTTTGAGAGTAGAATGCATCCCATTACACAAGGTTTTAGTGGACAATGATTCCCAATGCGGCATTAAACATTTATTCCTATTTATATTAATATGGATTAAATTTTTTAATAAATTTTAAATTGTTTAATTAATTATAAATGATTATAATTAATTAATATTGATTCTTTTTCATGAGATAGGAGCTCGGGTGATGGCATTAGACATAGATGAGATTGGGTGAGAGATGTGAGGTTGTGAATTAAATAGGGGAATTGATTTTATTGAGTTTATTGGTCCCATATAATTGACCCTCAAGTATTTTAACATATTTTTTTATTTATGCGTGGAATTTGATGTGTATTCTTATCACTAAGGGTGAATGAACCTTTAAATTTAAGTAAATTGATAATTTCTGTAACGACCCAAAGATTCATTAATGGAAGTCCCCATTGATAAAATTAAATGTATCTTAATATAAAATGTCAACTTCTTTGGTTTTATGTTAAGAATTGAAACCGTTTCTTTTATAGCCGTTGAACAGTGATCACATGACTAGTATAAATATAGGGCTTTAACAAACCCAATTTACTCAAACAAAGGAAGCGATGACCTCATCCAGTAGAATTGCTCCATACGAAGCCCATTTGTCGGAGCTCGGAAAAGAGGTGGCATCTTTGGGATTCTCTGTTGACCAAGCCCAAGCTGAGCTTCATCATGTCAAGCTCGAACGAGACTGTCTACGAGAAAAGTCGAAGTTGATAAAGATTACCACTCGAGTGATGTTATCCAAGCCACCCCAAGAGTCTATCACCATCGCACACCTTACCCTTAGGTCTTATGTGGTTATTTTAAGGGGTTATGTAAAAAATCTCTAGTACTATGTTCAAGACGTTATTTTTTGTATATAATAATGAATATACTTTATTTTCATCATTGATACATTGTAAATAGTTTTTAAAGTACAAATAGTGTTTTTAGTTATTATTTAATTAAGAATCCTATTTTATTAAATTAAGGGATTTTTTAATTAAATAATATTTTAATAACATATTATTATTATTATTAAATTAATTTTTATTAAATATAAATTATCTTATAATATTATGAATGCAATTGTAATTTTTATTAAGGTTTGAAATCCATTTTTGTCAAAACCTGTGAATTTTTTATAAATGTTGGTTTTTATTTTAAAAGTAAAAATTAACATATTTATAAAATTATCTAGATAAAATAAATGTTATTTCTGGAATCAGGACGTCAAAATTATCCAACGGTGATTTTTTCATAATTTTCTGAGACAGTCAAATTTTGGGTAAAAATTAAATACCGTTTAAATATATAATGTGTTTTATGACATCATAAAGACCCAATAGTGATGTAATAAAATTCTATAAGATTTATTTTCGGCCAATATATGTTTTTTCATTATAATAATGTGATTTTGGGTTTGTTTGACTTATTTTACAAAGCATTAATAGACCCTTCAAGACTTATTAAACATCTTGTCTTTTTAAATTACTATCCATGGGAGTGTGACTCAGCTCCACATAAGCAACACCATTATTTTAAGAAGTTAGGACTTTGGAATTATAAAATATTTTCTCCTCTTCCATTTTCCAAAAACCATGGGCAAAAACTATGGGATGGTTTGTGGTTTGGATTAATTTAATATAAGGGGTCCCAAACCTAAATAATAAATAATTCCCTAAACTTTCCTTTATAAACCCACCCAAGATCCCACTTCCTCCTCACTCAAAGCCTTTGGAGTTTTTACACCATCTTCCATACTCCCTCTATAATCATACCAAGGTTCCCCAAGATCCCAAGAAGCCTCTCTCAAGCCTCTCTCAAGCCTTTGGAAGCACACTTCCAAGTAAGGGTTTTTTCTTCCTTTCACATTTTTGTCCAATTTTCTTAATATTGTTATACCCTTTTAATTTCAATTATAAATGCTGGGTTATGGTTTCCCACCTCCCCCATACTTCCCTATTATTGTTTGAATGATGGGATACCCCTTTCTCTCTCATTAAATGCCTCCCATGTTCACCCGTTACTATGCTGAAATTCCGAAAGGAACTTATCTCTCCTCTTTTATATTCAAGCAATACTTTTGTATCATGAATATAAATTACATTTCAATTGTTTGGACATGTATCTATGTGACTCCCTTACTGTACATTTCATGTAAATATGATGAGAAACCCCTTTATCTCTCATCAACCATTTTTATGAATTCTTATATCACGCCATTACGCTGCCGAAATTGCACCAATTTTCTAAGATAATGCCATTGTGTAGTGAATACCATGCCCATTTCTCCATCAAGGGTATTCACCTTTATGAACTTTTAATTATTGATTATAAAGTTTCATGTATGAATTTCACATTCCTTTATCATGGAATAAATTATTATGTTTATTGAATCCATGTTTTATGATCCACGTGACACACTTACGCATGAAATGAAATGTTTAAGAAGGGTGCGCCCTTGTAGCACTCCAATGATTTGGGTAAAGTATAATATCATGATACATCATGTGCAATGAGTGTTCACTCATGATAATTCAAGCGCAAAAAGGGTTTACTCATGCTTCATGTTCAATGAGGATTTACTCATGATCTATGTGCAATGAGCCTTGGCTCATGCTAATTCCGTGTTAAGTGTTGTTGCCACATTTACTTGTTAGGATTATCATGCTTTATAATGACTTTATTTTAATGTTTATCTTGTTATATATTGATATGCCTATTGTCTAACATGTATTGTACTCCTCATGTATTCCATTTTTATTCCCTTACTAGGCTTTATAGCTCACCTCTTTTCTTATGCATGTCCTCAGGTTATCCCATGCAATGATAAGTATGAGGGAATGTAGTGACCATGTAAAGGATGTTTTTAATAAAGATGTTGTACTTAATGTTTTATGTTTTTATGAAATGATCTTAATCCCCAAATACACTAGACCTCTTGATCATCCATGTTGTATCAAGTGAATGGTTTATGTAAAAAATCATGTTTAAGTTTTTAATAAAAGTAGCGTTGTAATAGTTGGTATCAGAGAGATGTTTAGTTATTTTTTGGGATAGGATTAGAAAACCATAGTAAAGCCTTAGAGATAAGACTAAGCATCATAAAAACATCCCTAACATTTGTTAAGTACTGAGTAATTGGTTTATCAAACAAATACATCCCTGTCTGGATACGAGCAGGTAGAGGTGGCTCTGGCATAGATTTATCCTAGGGGTAAAACCCGAAAACACCGCTTTGAGCTAGACTCGTACAGGAACTGGTACACGACAACGGGCCTTGCTACACTCTTGGTTACAACACTCATGGGGGATATTTTTTGATAAATTCACAAGCTTAGTATGAACCCTTATTAAGGGAGTTAAAAAAATGCCCCTAAGAATATATGTTATAAAGTAAATCATGAAAATCCCAGATTGAAGCCTATAGACTCATGAGTTAAGGAAATAAAAATTTTATTTATAAGTCATCAACTTTTGTCTTTGGATTACCCTATATGTGTTACCCCTATAACATTACTTTTATTCCAGCCAATGGCTGGTAATAGGAGGACTCGGGCTAACAACCGATGTGAAGATCAGTGTGATGACTGTACTAATGAGATGCCCAATCCAATGGGAGCAGGAATCGTGAACTTTTTCATGATTCTCTCTCAGCTAACTCCTGCTTTGAATAGAAACACGGGTCAAGAGGAACGTACAAACCCCCCTAAGAAGGAACAAGTCGCTATAGAGAGCTTCATGAGACAAAGGTCTCCTACTTTTAGTGTATCATCCGATCCCACGATCGCTGAACAATGGATCAACTCCATTGAAATGATATTCTCCATCCTTCAATGTTCTGAACAAGAGAAGGTTCTTATAGAGGCTAATCGTATGGAGGGTGAAGATGATAAATGGTGGACATTGATCAAAAATATGAATCCTGAGGAGGATATCAAGGCATTGGAATGGAAGGAGTTCTGGAAGATTTTTTTCGATAAATATTTTCTGCGCACCCTCTGGCTTAAGATGGAAAGGGACTTCCTTTCCATCTAGAAAAAAGAAGAATAATCTGTTGGAGCGTATGAGGAAAACTTCACAAGGCTTTCACGATACGCTTTTGACATTTTCTTTACCCCCAAATTCATGGTTAACTACTTCTTTGGTGGGATGAAGCCTAGCTTGTGGAAATAATTAGCGATCCGTGACTTCGACAGCTATGAGAAAATTGTTCAATGTTCCCTCAAGGTCGAAATGGAGATCGGGGAATCACAAGGGTATCATGGGGACAAGAAGCATAAGGTGGACTTCAATGTCGGTGGTCCGATGGATAAATCCAACAGTGCTAAGAAGATCCAGCACCCCACTTGCCAAAAGTGCAGAAAGAAGAACCCTAGAAATTGCCTCAAGGGGATGAGGAAATGCTTTAAGTGTGGAAGAGAAGGACACCTAGTTGTTAACTGTCGGCAAGAAAGACCCGTGACTGCGGCAGAGGAGTGGAACGCTCCGTTCGAACCTCAACGCATTGTTCAATGCTACAAATTTAAAGAACTGGGGTAGCTTGCAAATCAGTGCCCTAATCCAAAGGTTTTCAAAGGAAACCAACAACCTCCAAGGCAGAAAGGAAGAGCTTTTTCCATCACTTCTGCCGAAGTGAACCCTGACAACGAAGTGGTGATAGGTACCCTAGTTATTCATTCAAGAATAGTGAACATACTTTTTGATTCAGGTTCTACGCATTCTTTTATATCTTGAAAGTTTAGTAGAAAAATCCCAGCACCACCACAAATCATGGAAGTGAAGATGTCGGTATGTACGAAAAATGGAGAAATCATTGTATCCCATGAATATAAGTCCTCCCCTGTTATAATCTGTGGATTGAATTTCCTGGAGAACCTCATCATACTCCCTCTGGTGGAATTTGATGCAATTCTTGGCATGGATTGGGTTTACTTATATATAGCCAACATAAATTGTCGGGAGAGGGAAATCACACTCCATATGGAAAATAGACTCCTGATTCTTTACAAGTGTAAGGAGGAAGATGAATCTCCTTTTTCTCCATCATCTCAAGAATGGATATTACTGCCCTATGAGCACGCGTATCTGGCTCAGATGATGGAGTCCAACGAAGAAACCATCCTTGAAGAAATGCCTATTGTGAGGGAATTTGCTAAAGTGTTTCCTGAGAACTATCTGGTATTCCTCCTAGAAGAGATGTTGAATTCTAAATTGAACTTAAACCAGGGGTGCTACCAATATCCAAGAGTCCATATAGAATGGCTATTGTGGAACATGAAGAGTTGAAGAAACAACTATAGGAGAATCTGGATAAAGGGTTTATATGCCCAAGTGCTTCACCATGGAGTGCACCAGTCCTCTTCGTCAAGAAGAAGGATGGGTCAATGAGGCTTTGCATCGATTATCGTGATCTTAACAAAATCATGATAAAGAACAAGTATCCTCTTCCAAGGATTGATGACTTTTTCGATCTGCTGTGTGGAGCACAATACTTCTCCAAGGTAGATTTGCGGTCGGGATATTACCAAGTAAGGGTGAAGAAGGAAGATGTCCCTACGATTGCTTTTCGTACAAGATACGAGCACTATGAATTCATAGTAATGCCTTTCGGACTCACCAATGCTCTAGAAATATTCATGGACTTGATGAATAGAGTCTTTAGAGATTACCTAGACAAAGTTGCGGTAGTATTTATATATGATATTCTAATATACTCTAAAACCAAGGAGGATCATGAGGAGCATTTAAGAACTTTACTGGAGACTTTTCGCAAGGAGAAGCTCTATGAAAAGTACTACAATTGTGAGTTCTAGTTTAAGGAAGTCGCATTCTTGGGCCATATCATCACAGGCAATGTGATATCTGTGGACCCCTCCAAAACAGATGCAATTGAGGGATGGTCGAGGCGAACATCGGTAACGGATATTCGTAGCTTCTTGGGGTTAGCTGGATATTATCGAAGATTTGTGAGAAATTTCTCACGATTTTCCAACCCTCTTACCAAGCTAACTCGAAAGGGAGTAAAGTTTTCTTAGAGTGATGAATGCGAAGAAAGCTTCAATGAGTTGAAAATGAGGCTTCTCACTACGCTCGTGCTCACTTTACCCACAAGTGGGGAAATTTTTTGTGGTATTCATTGATGCTTAGAAGAAGGTCTTAGGCTGTGTGCTGATTCATAATGATAAAGTGATATCCTATGCCTCAAGGTAGTTGAAAATCCATGAGCGAAACTATCCAACGCATGATCTGTATTTGGTGGCGGTGATCTTTGCCTTGAAAATATGGCGGCATTATCTCTATGAGGAGAAATGTGAGATATATACTAACCACAAGAGTCTTAAATATATATTCACATAGAAAGAGATTAATATGCACCAGAGAAGATGGATATATCTCATCAAGTATTATGACTGTTCAATACATTACCACCCTGGGAAAGCGAACAAGGTAGAAGATGCCCTAATTAGAAAGGACTCAGCGATTCTATCAATGATGAGAATTGAGAAGGATCCAATCTTCTTAGACTTGATGAAGATGAAGATGGGAATCAGAAAGAAGAGAAATTCATCAATCCTTTCACAAATGATTGCTCAACCGTCTCTTTTGGAAAGGTTAAAGGATGCTCAAAAGGATGATGTGGGAATTCAAGAAAAAGTGGAAGCTATCAAAAAAGGGAAATCCTTGGAGTTTAATGGTAATGAAGAAGGAATTGTGTGATTTTGGAAAAGGCTATGTGTTCCATCACATCTGGATCTGAAGAAGGATCTTTTGGATGATGAACATAGTTCAAATTTCACTATTCACCCAGGGAGCACAAAGATGTATCAAGATCTCCGAGAAAACTTTTGGTGGGATAATATGAAAAAGGAGATCGCTGAATATACATCAACGTGCCTAGTGTGCCAGCAAGTGAAGGCAGAGAGGCAGAATTCTAAGGGGATGATGCAACCATTGCCCATACCAGAATGGAAACGGGAGAACATCACCATGGGCTTTGTCACCAGACTTCCGAGGACATCCAAAGGCAACAATGCAATCTGGGTTGTTGTGGATCATCTTACAAAGACTGCACACTTCATTGCTATTTGGGAGGATTTCTCATTGCATCAACTAGTACAGATATTTATCAGTGAAGTGGTAAGGATTCATGGAGTGCCACTATCTATTGTGTCTGACCGAGATCCAAGATTCACCTCTATGTTTTGGTAGAGTCTTCAAAAAGCTCTGAATACTGAACTGAACTTCAGTACGGCCTATCATCCTCAAACTGATGGCTAATCTGAGCATACTATCCAAAAACTTGAGAATATGTTGAAAGCGTGATCAATGGACATTAAAGGAGGATAGGATCAACATCTTCCTATGGTTGAGTTCTCTTATAATAGCAGTTTCCACTCGAGCATCCAAATGGCAGCATATGAAGCCCTGTATGGGAAAAGGTGAAGAACACCAGCATGTTGGGATGAGGTTGGTGAACGTAAGCTGCTTGGACCAGAAATGGTCGAGGAAATAGTGGAGAAGGTGAAAACCATTCAGCATCATATCAACGCAACCCAGATTCGACAGAAGAGTTATGCAGACAATCATTGACGAGACCTTGAGTTTAAAGTTGGAGACATGGTTTTTCTATACATATCTCTATGGAAGAAGGTCATGAGGATTGGAAAGAAAGGGAAGTTAAGTCCAAAGTACATCGGCCCCTTAAAGATTCTTGATCGTGTCGGGGCTGTGGCCTATCGACTAGCACATCCACCTACCATGGACAAAGTACATGATGTATTTCATGTATCCCTCTTAAGAAAGTACATACCAGACCCTTCACATGTACTCTCTTCTGAGGTGTTACAGTTAGAGGATGATCTTTCTTATAAGGATCAACCAGTGAAGATCTTAGATCTTAGAGAGAAAGTTCTACGAAATAATACAATGCCACTCGTCAAGGTGTTGTGGTGAAACCACAAGTTTGAAGAAGCGACTTGGGAATCGAAGGAAATGATGAAGCTGAGTTACCCACATCTATTTTAGTGTGGGAAAAGAAAATTTCGAGGGAAAAATTTCTTAAGGGGGAATATTGTAATGGCCAAAAGTTTCATTAATGAAAATCCCTCTTGATCTAATTAAATGTCTCTTTATATAAAATGTTAACTTCTTTGGTTTTATGTTAAGAATTGTGACTGTTTCTTTTATAGCCATTGAACAGTGATCACATGACTAGTATAAATATATGGCTTTAACAAACCCAATTTACTCAGACAAAGGAAGTGATGGCCTCATCCAGTATAATTTCTCCATTCGAAGCCAATTTGTCGCAGCTCGGAAAAGAGGTGGCATCTTTGGGCTTCACTCTTGACCAAGCCCAAGATGAGATTCATCATGTCAAGCTCGAATGGGACCGTCTATGGGAAAAGTGGAAGTTAATAGAGATTACCACTCAAGAGATGTTATCCGAGCCCCCCCAAGAGTCTGTCACCGTCGCACACCTTACCCTTAGGTCTTATGCGGCTGTTTTAAGGGGTTATGTAACAAATCGCTAGTACTTTGTTCATGTACATTATTTTTGTATATAATAATTAATATATTTTCTTGTCATCATTGATACATTGTAAATAGTTTTTAAAGTACAAATAGTTTTTTTAGTTATTATTTAATTAAGAATTATATTTTATTAAATTAATGGATTTTTGAATTAAATAATATTTTAATAAAATATTATTATTATTTTTAAATTATGTTTTATTAAATATAAATGATCTTATAATTTTATGAATGCAATTGTAATTTTTATTAAGGTTTGAAATCCATTTTTGTCAAAACCCGTGAATTTTTGATAAATGCTGGTTTTTATTTTAAAAGTGAAAATTAACATATTTATAAAATCATTTAGATAAAATAAATGTTATTTATGGAATCAGGATGTTGAAATTATCCAACGGTTAATTTTTCATATTTTTCTGAGATAGTCAAATTTTTGGGTAAAAATTAAATACTGTTTAAATATATAATGTGTTTTATGACATCATAATGAACCAATAGTGATGTAATAAAATACTATAAGCTTTATGTTCGGCCAATATATGTTTTTTCATTAAAATAATGAAATTTTTGGTTTGTTTGACTTATTTTACAAAGAATTAATGGACCCATCAAGACTTATTAATATCTTGTCTTTTTAAATTATTTTCCTTGGGAGTGAGACTCACCTCCACATAAAGAACCCCATTATTTTAAGTTCAGACTTTGGCCTTATAAAATATTTTTTTCCTCTTCCCTTTGCAAAAAACCATGGGCAAAAACCATGGGATGGTTTTTTGTTTTGATTAATTTAATATAAGGGGTCACAAACCTAAATAATAAAGAATTCCCTCACCTTTCCTATCTAAACCCACCCAAGCTCCCACTTCCTCCTCACTCAAATCCTTTAGAGTTCATCCAACCTATGACCTAATATCTCTAGAATCCTCCCAAGGTTCCCCAATCTCCCAATAAGCCTCTCTCAAGTCTCTGTCAAGCCTTTGGAAGAACACTTCCAAGTAAGGGTTTTTTCTTCCTTTCAAATTTTTGTCCAATTTTCTTAATATTGTTATTCCCTTTTAATTTCAATTATAAATGCTGGGGTATAGTTTCGCACCTCCCACATACTACCCTATTATTGTTTAATTGATGGTAGACCCCTTTCTCTCTCATTAAATGCCTCCCATGTAAACCCGTTACTATGCAGAAATTCCGAAAGGAACTTCTCTCTTTTCTTTTACATTCAAGCAATACTTTTGTATCATGAATCTAAATTACATTAAAATTGTTTGGAAATATATCTATATGACCCCCTTACTTACCATTTCATTTAAATATGATGAGACACCCATTTCTCTCTCATCAACCATTTTTTTGAATTCTTATATCACGCCGTTACGCTGCCGCAATTTCATCGATTTTCTAAGCCAATGCCATTGTGTAGTGAATACCATGCCCATTTCTCCATCAAGGGTATTCACCTTTATGAACTTTTACTTATTCATTATAAAGTTTCATGTATTAAATCCACATTCCTTTATCATGGAATAAATGATTATGTTTATTGAATCCTTGTTTTATGATCCATGTGGCACACTTATGCATGAAATGAAATGTTTAAGAAGGGTGCGTACTTATAGCGCTCTAATGCATTGGGTATAGTATAGTATCATGATACGTCATGTGCAATGAGTGTTGAATCATGAAAATTCAAGTGCAACGAGGGATTACTCATGCTTCATGTGCAATGAGGATTAACTCATGCTTTAAGTGAAATGAGCCTTCGCTCATACTAATTACATGTTAAGTGTTGTTTCTACATTTCCATGTTATGATTATCACGATTTATCATGCCTTTATGTTCATGTTTCTATTTTTATCTATTGATATGCCTGTTGTCTAATATGTATTTTACTCCTCATATATTCCATGTTTATTCCCTAACTGGGCTTTATATCTCACCCCTTTTCTTATGCATGTCCTCAGGTTATCCCATGCAATGCTAAGTACGAGGGAATGTAGTGGTCATGTAAAAGAAGTTTTCAATAAAGATATTGTACTTCATGTTTTAAGTTGTTATGTAATGATCCTAAGCCCCAAAGACACTAGACCTCCCAATCATCCATGTTGTATCAAGTGAATGGTTTATGTAATAAATCATGTTTAAGTTTGTAATAAAAGCAGGGTTGTCATAATTTAAAATTGAAAATCGTGGATAAATATAAAAAATATCCAAGGGACATGAGGGACCATTGTAATCTGGCATAATTCCATGACGACCAATAGATGAGGCCTTGATAATTTTTTTGACTTGAGATACATTGTTCCTTTGAGTGTTGTAAATAGATTATGTAATCATATTGGCCCTTATTATAGGTGCCTTATTGACCTATGAGTAGAGGAATGTGATAAGATGAAAATGAATGGACCTAGCAGGACTTACTAGGGCCTTATGATGCTATAGAACTATTTTTCTAGTTGTGAGATGATCTTAGGGTGAGATTTCATCCTCCACTGAGATGTGATTACTTGGGTGGGTAGACACTGCGGTAATTGATCGTTAGTTTGGGCATCGGGACTGACCTAGCGATGAATTTGGATTTGAGATAGGATTTATGCCATCCCTCTGGAGTGGTTCTAGTGTGACTTTTACTAGGAGGCCAATGAGACCTTGTTATGTTTTTTAATATGTTGAGGGATGATATTATCTCTCGGTGATGGGTTTCATCACAATATACAAGACTCAGACAGAGGAATCTTGGTGGGATATTCATGCTCGATATGACCTATGGGACCTCAGTGGGTTCCCTGACGATATATTTACCCTTGAGAGGGTGTTTGTGGGAATGGGTGGTGATGAGTGTGGGTTTCACCTTAGAAATAAAATCAATGTTATGTATTGTACTTAATAATTTCTTTGAACACTCCATGAATCACATAGTTAGGCATGGAACTCTTTTTTTCTAGGGTAATCCCCCTAGAAATAGGATGTGGAGAATGTTGTTATTACTGGATCTCCTAGGTTCATCCCCCTAGGTATTATATTTATGTATGATGATTATGGGATCACCTAGTATTTCAACCTAGGGATTAAAATGGTTCCTTATTACTATTTACCATTTAGGAACACCTGAGAGGGATTGGATTTGAGCATACTAATATTGAGATTCCTTTGAATATTTCTAAGGATTAGGCTTTTACACCAGTTACTATATGGACATTGGGCCAGATATAGGTAGGCATGCATGTGTGATGTGCCCAGAGATGCCCTAAAACTGGTCAAAGTAGGCTTGGGTCAAACTTGGGTTTGACGGTAGAACTTAATGATTGACAATGGTAATTTATTTATGGTTCTTCATTTTATTTATTTATTATGATAAGTATATCACATGTGTATTCCCCCCATTTACTGGTTATGTATGGGACTGTATTGGTGGTGCCCTATTGAGTTGTTCTCACACCCTTGTTGGGTGGCCATGGAACTTGGGTACCCGATAAAACTTTAATATTTATGGGTTATGGTTAGGAAGAGGCCCAGAGCTTCATGATTGAGTGTGATTACTCGAATGATTTGGGATACTAGGATTGAGGTGTGGCTCAGGGATATAGTAAAGCCTTTCTTCTTTTATCTCTTTATGGATTTCGTATATGTGTTCGGCTTGATGGGAGACCCGTGATTTTGTATGACTCTATGATTCTACATTTCATGTATTATTGATGGATATGTTTACTTCTTACATGTACTTAAATTTATGTTTATTTATTATATATGTTGTCTGGTTATTTTTATCTATTATTACACACTCTAATCTGGGGGTATAGTATCCCCATGGCACTACCCTAGACCCCCATTGTTAGTTGACGACCTCTAGCATATAGATATGAATTCATGATGTCCTAGTGGAGGGTCCTATGGTTTGGTAACCATTCAGTGGTTGAAATCGGGGTATGATGTTAAAATAACCATGGTGTAGTACCTATCCAAAAAAACACACTTTGAAATTCTTGGAACCAAGCTCACCCACCTATATCCTCTTTAGCTCCAAAAAACAATAATTGAAATTACATTATCCATTTCATGGAGATTCATTAGTTCATATTTCATGAACACCCAATGTGATCCAAAACATATTCTATTACAATCATGTCATGATACCCAATTTTACATAGGGACCCTTTCAAATAAAATCTCCACATTCCACTATAGGGCACTAATCTTCTCTCTATTTCAGATTCACTATAGATTTTATAGGTTCACCATGGCTTGGTGTGAATCTCCTCCTCCTTTCAAAGTATAAAAACCATTTGAAAAAATAATATGTATCTACATTTGGTAATATGGAGGATGTTGTATATCCTCATAAAAATTTTACGTATGTTGGGATAATACCTTTCACTATCCATTTTCTCTTCTTTATAAAACCATACACAACTTCTCAAATATGTTATCTATACATGGACACCTCCATGACTATTCCAAATTTGTGTCCTCTTAATATATTATGCATGAAACATAATGATATAATACCTTAGATTAAATTCTTTAAATACACAAGGAATTCTCCACACTTAGTTGATATTACATAAACACCAAATAATAGCTTACATATTATATAATAAATATTCTTTTGTATATATTTAGTGTGTTACTCAATAAATTCCTTTTGTATAAATAATATCATTTTCATTCCATACATTTTAAATATTTAAATGTAACTCCTAATAAAATATCTTACACACCAATGATTACTTCAATCAATTTCCAAATATGATTCTTCCTTAAGTATATTAAATATTTATGGAATTTGTTTAAATTTTAGAACACTTAATCAAGGAATACATTTCTTATGTATAGATAAAAACTAAGAAAATAGGGACTTATCCAAAAAAACTTACTCAACCCAGTCTTTTACAAGTCTTCTTATGGAATGCCATTCAAATCCTCTCAAATTCTTGAACCTCAATGGAACCAATTTTGGATTACTTATGAAATTTATATATTTTAGAACATTAAAAATTATTCACTTTAAATTACTAATAACTTTTGGAATATATATAGGCTCAATTTGAGGATATATTTTGGATTCACATCATGTGATAACTTCTTGATTATAATATATTATTCTATATAACTTCTGGAATATCCATATTTCATTAGATTTTCTGCAAAGAACCCATCAATACTGATAAAAAATTCTAACATCGTACAATAAATATTACTTAATTGGATTCTAAATATATCCTCCCATTATATTTTTATCAATAATATCATAAATAAAATCTTCCTTATGTGATTATGATGCCTCTATATCCCCCTTATAAGGGTGGGTATATTCATGGATTCATGATACTTTCTACTCCTCCTCCAGCATCAAATATAATGTAATAATTTCTTAAAATAGTAGTGAAGGACCCCGGGACACCCTGAGAGGGGAGGGGTGAATTAGGGTGTCAAATTTTTCTTTTAAAATGACGGATCTTGTTCCCACGTTGGTAGAAACTTGTTTAACATGTATGATGGATATGATAATAAATAAAACATTCACATGAAAAGAGATGACACAACACTTTTACTTGGTTCACCACTAAGGGCTACGTCCAAGGAGCATACACCGACAGGTTTTCGGTCGTACCAAATTCCACTATTCTTCACTCGTTGTGGAATACAAAGGTTTGGGAACATTCACTCTGTCCCAGGCTCACTGCCTTTACAACTGTTCAAGGATAGCATACCGCGTCCCTATGGACACTCTTGTTGACTCCCCCTGGATCACTGCCTTTGGTGAAGTCCCACTCAGTTTATAGATGTGAATGTCTCTTCATCATCGCTAATGAATACATCCACTGTTGTATGTAGATGCTCTGTTGAAGTACAACTTCCACCAATAGACTAAACTCACTTTGCACCAAATGTATCAGGAAATCTTCCAGCTTTCGCGCTGCCCTAAGAAGACTGTAGTTCTTCAACCACACTTGGCGCGCTTCTCCAAGAAGGTGCACAAGTTTTAAGGATGGCGCACAAGTTCACCTCTACTACTTGTGAGACACTTGATTTTTCAACCTCAAACTTGCACGACACAGATTATTTTCCACCCAAACCGGTTTTGGCAAGCAATTTTCAACTGTCGCGCTTATTCAAATCCTGGTGAACAAGTGTCACCAAACCACCTACGTGACACTTCCTTCGCCAACTCCAAACTTGGGCGGCCCACACCCTTTCTTTCCCACACCACCTTGGACGTCCAGCAAACAACAGTCGCACAACTTATACACGTGTGACCACACAACCACTTGCGTGACCACTACACCGGCACGACGGGAGCTCTGAATTTCTCTAAGTCCCAAACTTCACTCTAAATAGGAGGGGTGTTCTTCTATTTATAGGCATTTTGGACACCCTGCGTGATAGCGCGCAAGTCTCCTCTCGGCGCGCAAGTCCAGCCTCCCCAGTCTCTATCGTGCAAGTCACTTATGCGACCAAACTCAAAACTTGGGTACCCCTTCTTCCTTTTCCATATTTTGATGTTCTTATATTGAAAAACATATGGCACGCAAGTTTAAAAGCCTCCAAGTAATCGGTGTGCAATTCCCTTTTCCAAACACACTTTTCTCCATTTTGTCAATTTTGAGGTCCAGAAATTTGGAAAACACTGGAAAACAGTGCCACCTTCAATACTTTTATCTGCTTGAACTGTAAGATCACTTTGTTGGCACATATTATGAATATCCACTGAGGATTGACAACAAACACAAAACATAATCCAATTAATGCAAATACAATCATGGTTCCAATAAGTAAAAAATCTATGATCACTGAAAACCTTTACCTTAGTAGACAAGGTTCTCACCTTTGAACTTCATTATCATGATCCCCTTATCTTCTTAATAGAAAATAACACAAGCTCCATTATCATAGTTGATACAATTTTCAATTTAAATTCTATTGTTTTCATGGAAGTATGATCCCTTATTTTTATAGGGAAAAAATAATAAATCTTATCTCGATTTAGAAATATATTCCTTTCATAAAATATGATAGATTAAGATCCCACTATTTCAATACAGTCCTATACTCCTACAAATTCTAACTCAATATTCACTTTTTATCCATTTAACAATCACACTTTCATATTTGTCTTTTGAACTCTAGAAACACCATCTAGTATAGATGTATACTAAAATAATTTCAATGAGCGATATTAACCCTTAAAAATATTCAAATAGTAGAATACATAAGCCTACTAAGGCAGAAATTAGGGTTAGAAATTAGAGATTAAGCTAATAGAATCATTGTTGTCCATTACACGCACTTACTTCCATAAGATACATGTAGTCATGATTTTCCACTTTCACTAAGGAACTCTTCCTGTGAAATTAAGCACACTTTCAGAAAAACATTAATGAATAATCATGTATTACATAGTTTTTGATTCATAGAATATTTTATATTCACAAATTAGCTCTAAAAACCAATATTGATACAAATTTTAAAAAATGTTACCACTTTTTCAAAATATATTTGTTATTTCAACCATCAGGTGTCATTCTTAATTGGTAGAGATAAATTGTTATTCACCTATAAAATCCCCTAGATTTATAAAATTAATCGTTGAATATAGAATCAATATTTATCATGAAAATACTCCACCTAGTAGCTTTTAATATCCTAAAAATAGTCAGGTGATAGCACATGTTAGATCACTTATCATATTAGAAAAAATTAATCATGAAAGTTCTTCTTATTTTTTCTACTCCATCAAGTATGTCCTATTTCATCTTCAAGGTCTAATATCAACTGATTAATTTGTTATATTGACACTAAAACATCAATTAACACTTGATACCAATCAATATATAACTTTTCATTTTTCTAATTCTTCTTATTTAACTCAATTTTTCAATTCCAACCTCAATAAGATAACAATTATACTAAAAAAACAATCAATTAGAGTTTCTAATCAAGACTCATCAGAAATATCATGTTTTGATAAAATTTACTCATGGACCATATATCCCTAAAAACCTTCAATAATTAAAAAATTATTTATAATATTTAATTTTATAAGGAGAGGGAAACTACTAATTTCCTAAAGTTTAGAAAGATAGTGGGCCAATATAGTCCATATCCTTTATTACATGTCATTATATTCATATATAGTAATTATTTTTCCATTTGTTCCACATCCTAATATAATGGACCAAATTTAACCTAAAGTCCACAAATCTATCTGAAATGATCATCCCTCTTGATGACTTATTAGGCTATTTGGGTCAACCACTTTGGGTATTCAAAGGATCCTTCCTCCACATTGACGAGTAATACTTGACCACATGACCATATCCCCCACACTATAAATAGTGTTTATGAAAAATATACCTAAAATACTGAATTATTATTGGATACCTTTTCTTCTGTTATGACTTTGGGATCCACTTAGTTATGGAACACAAACATTGAGTATACCACAACTTTCTAAAAGAATGACACATAATTTGAGGTGTATTCCTTTTTTATTTTGATGTTTAACTTACAGTTATTTGGGTATTTTGAGTTTTCTAATTCTGTGTCCCACCCAAATAATCCTTCATATTTATAGTGGATACTTGTGACTTGGAAATAATTATTACTAAGATGACCTGATGATAACATACATAAATATTACATCATTTTATAAAAATATTAAAAATATTAAAAAATTATACATGCCCCATAATTGTTAAGTTCCAATGTCTTTGGAAAATAGATACATAAACATATTACATCATAGGGATCATCAATGTCTCCCACAATGATCTTTATATTAGTACCATTCTAGAAATATCATACTTAAAACCTTCCACAAAAACTAGGGAAGGAAAACATAAGAAAGGGTTAGATTAAGGATAAACATATAAGATATCAATAAATGATCATCCATGAGTATAAGGGTATAAGAAAATTATCATAACATAGGTAATTCATACCCAACCAATTAAATTATCATTAATCATGAGTCATGAAATAACTTTTTTCATAACAAATGAAAAAATTTGTAAGAGTAATAAATCATCAATAATCAATCATAATCCACGAGAGAACATAATAAGAATGGAAATGTGTAAAAACAAGTTTATAGCATTTTGAGAATGTATAAATATCAATAATATCTCTCATTAAGTTAAGTATATAAAATCTAGTCTATGCATAAAGTAATGTAAATGAAACCATGTCCGCACATAAAATTATACACATGAAACAAGGTCCATGAATAATATTGTGAACATGATATTAGGTCAACACATAGCATAATTATCCCCTTACTTATACATATTTACCCAATGTATTGGAGAACTATAAATGTGACACCCATATAGTCACTTTTATATGGGGGTATTTGATGGATGGATCAGCCCCTCATGTTAAAGGTTTTTTGGGTTAAAAAGGTAAAAATTTGGGAACTTTTTCTTGGTCGAATGGTCAAGTAACATAGTTAAAAAACATAAAAACTGTTTTTTTACTCATGCCGCTATTAATAGTAGTGATATTCAAATATTTTTCATGGTTTTTTAACCGTGCAGGTAAATCTTGCAGCCCACTCAAATAATGGTATTTTTGTCTTCATTACTTATTTTTAATTGGGTATTTCACACTAAACCTCTCCAATTTGAACCCCTTGACCCAAACACCTTACTAGGGATTCTACCACCTTGTTAAATATTCTCAAAGTTGATTCAATGTGGTTTCTTGGTGGTTCTTCACCCAGTTCAAGAGGCAAGGGATCCCTTTTCCTTCCCCTTTTCTTTTCTCATATTTTCATATTGTCCTCTAAACCTAGTGGATATGATTGGATGATTTTATTGGTTAGGGTTGTTAGGAATTGGTTATTTCTATTTGAAATGGATTTTATCCTTCATAGGAATCCATTTCCATTGGATTTCATTGAAGGCGACAAGGTTCCACCATGTTAGGTAGATGTTTTCATTTGATTTTATTTAAGAGTTCCATTGAAGCATGGGTTTCTTAATTCATATTTACCCTAGATAAATGTGTTTTGAATTATCTATGTTTTATTAGTTAAAGTTTTCCTTGACTTGATTTGTTTTATATGTGGAAAATAATTTAAATTCTATATTTTAAATGGTAATTTGTTAAAAATATGTGTTTTGTAAATTCTAAATATTTAATAAAATGACAAGAATGGGTTTCATAGGAAAAAGAAATATTTTAATTGGTGTTAATATAAATGGTGTTTTCAAGAGAGTCTCCCTTTTTATATTCAATGGTTTTTAATTATTTTCAATTGGTGGTGTGGTTTTTCAATGTTAGGTTGACTTCCCTTTGTTTATTGATTATGATTGTTGATGATTAAGATGTGATTTGGTGTTGTGTTTCGATTATAAATTATTTTAAAAAGGGATTTCAAAATGTATATGGTATAATTAATGGTCTCATTTTCACTTTGTGATGTGATTTTTATTTTACCCTTTATGTTCCCCTTGTGTTATTTTGATGTTTAAGCTTATCCTTATGATGGATGATGTGTTATGTGATTCATGTTATGTTTATGAATTGGGGATATTTTTAAGGTTAGTGTTGTTGGTGGGAATGATGTGATTGTGGGGTTATCACTAGGGGATTTATTATTGTCATGTGATGAAATTTATTGGTCATGGACCACCTCTATTATTATTCTATAGGGAGACCAACTCCACTAAGGGGGAAGTGTAGGGATAGTGTTTCGATAGTTTATTTTTTTTCACTGTGTAGTCCCCCTAGTTGTATTTAACACTTGGATTGTGGGATTTTCACAGACAAGGCTGTTTAGAGTGATTCAGTTGATAGATGTTTGATCATTAACCTACCGATATTAGGTCCACCTGTACATGTCATGACCTGTCATGTTATTCCCTGTAGTGTTTCCTTTTGATATGTATCTATATTATTCCATTTTTGGTGTTTATTTTAATAGGTTTTTTTATTGGATGGAATTACATTATGTATTAATACTTTTTTGGTGTTAGTCTCGTAGTTGACTAGTTTTGTTTGATCCATTTATTAGAATTATTTTCATCTTACTTTAGTTTTTTAATATTATTGTTTTCCTTGTTTCATTACTTTTTCATTGGGTGTGTAAATGATTTTAAAGTAAAATTCTAGAAAAATATTTAAAAGGGGTTTTCCTTGGATGGAACTTTTGAAATATTGAAACCAAGTGTGGGTTTATTTTAAAAAGTGGGTTTTTTTAGAGCTAAAGGTTTGGTATCCTTTGTAATTAGAATTGTTTTAGAAAATCAACTTAGTTTTGAAGTAGTTTCTCAATGGGACACTTTTGAGGAAGTGAATGTTTCATACTTGTTTTCATCCCATGTTCTGGAATAAAAATGATTTTTTTTATTATTCCATGTTTTTCATACTAGCGTAACTAGTTTCTTGTATAAAATAAATGAAATGAACTCATGGTGGTATCCTAATGAATTTGAATCACACCCAATATACACATATTGGTGGCTATGTAGTCTTCATGTCTTTTTGCATGTTCCTTGGTTTCCTTTTTATTATGAAATGTTACGACTATCATATTTGGATTATTTATTGTGAAACCATCCCCAATTTTTATGTTTGATACTATAGATGTTTACTATCATCCTCGGGCGATCAAGGATTCTCCTCTTTTATGTGGTCAGCTGGTTCGAGTGCCATTTCAGATGGAGGCCTGGGTTGGTTCATTATAAAGTATTATCAGAGAATCTTTGTTCTTGGAAGGGTCATATGCTCTTGAGATTCATCTTATTTTTATTTTTGGTTCAGCAGTTTAAAGGATATAAAATCATTGGGACTCAGGTGGTAGGTCTGGGTATGTATTTTTCCCACTCTTCCTTATGTCAAATCCGGAGTTACCATGGGTGATTGAGAGTCTTCTTTTAAATTTTGAAGTTATGGTGGTTTTTTTCTTGATATATTTTGGTGTGAAGTGATGATAATATGAGCTGTATGAGGGTTTTAGGAGTGGTCATGGGGAATTACTCATTTTAGAGTGAAATTGTAGTGGTTCTAGGGGGGAACATTGTCACAGTGCATGAACTGTCAAACAGTGTATAGACCATTCAGACCATTCTTGATAAAATTTTAGTAAAACTTACATGGTTGGAACCTGGTCTAACAAACCATGCATCCAAACCATGACTAGTGGATAATATTGGGTTTTTTTATTTTCCCTCCTTTATTGGTTTTATCTCTTCTTGTGATTTTCAGATTGTTTTTGGATGTTTACGTAAAGTCTCATGGATATTGAATGTTTTTTAAAAGCAATAATTTATTCCATTTTATTTGAGGCTTTTTCGAAAAATGTGTTTTTTGTTTCTTGAGTGGATTTTGGTTGAAGTGTTTTTTAACTCTATAAAATTTATATGGGTTGTGTTGGTTTCAAATAAATAAATTTGTGAGTTTCAATTTATGAATTCCATAAAATATTTTGGGTGTTTTGGTATTTTTATGAACATTTACTAAACTTAATGAAAGTGTATCAAGAAAAAGTAATTGATTTGGAGGTTTTTTTAAATTAAAAATGATTTGGGTGTGTGGTATGAAATGTTTCCAAATATTTGGGTGAAAATTTGAAAGGGTTTTGTGACCTCATATTTGTTTCTATGAGATTATGTTTCCCTTGTGTGGATGTTTTGATATGTTTTTAATTTTTTTTATTTAACTTAGTTGTAATTATTTCCTTTGTGTTTAATTTCGAAGTGGTTTGATCAATGTTTTGTTTTGTGATATTTTAGAATGAGTACCCTAGATAAGAACTAAAAATTACTTAAGATAATTCTTTAGGTAGTTTTACTAGTGATCTAGGAGTTGTTCTTATAGTCTTTGACTCTACCTATAATTGTGATGTAGTGGTAGTTACATGATCTTCTTAGATCTGGGATCATGCATGAGTGTTCTGGGACCAATATCCTCTTATCTTATATGGTGATGAGGATACTGATTGGCAAGTGGTTAGATAAGGTTAAATAGATTTTTGACTTACTATAACTCTTGATGCCTATAGGGTGAGGTGAAATATTCCTTCATTTGAAGGTTTGGGCTTGGAATGGTAAAATAGTGATGTCCATTCCCAACTATTCAAGGAACTTTCTTGGGGATATTTCAAGTTTTGCTTTATTCAGTGGTTTTACCTAGAATAAGTGAGAATTTAGAAGGCAATGGAGTTTTTGGGTATTAACTAGGGTGATCAATAAGTGAAGGACTATATTGAAGATTTCAATAGCTTGGTTTAGTTCTCTCTAAATTTGGTTGTTGTAAATTCAACAAAGTGTGGGTTTTTATTCAAGGATTTTTTTTGGAACTAAAATCGTTAGTGCATAATTCTAGCATGAAAACCAATGTGAAACCAGTTTACGACTATGTAATTGTGGGGTCTCCTTTGGAAGGGTATCCTAGGGTAGTATAATCTTATTTTTCCCATTAGATATAACAAATATGATCTGTATTGTGAGAAGTGGAAACCATGAAGTAATATGGATGGGAATTAATCTTATCAAACTATCATTCATGTTTTCATAAAGTGTACGATAGTGGTGTATTTATAATGGGGTAAATTCAGGCACATTTGACCTTTTTATCTATTTTCTCTGAAGATCTGCCCTCAATGTGGCTATCCAGGTCACATTAAAAGGTTTTATGAGATGGTCGATCATCAGAAGAAGAAATCTTGTACTTAGCTTGAATCTTCTTAGTATTCTGCATTTTCTCTTTCATGGGAGAGTTAGATAATGAGTGTTGTTTTTGAAATCATCCTCATTTTTAATTATTAACTTTTTATTGGTACGCATCCCCAATTTTGGGTATTCAAATCTTTGATATATAATAGAATAAAATATATATTTTTTTACTTTTTTACTGTATGTTTTGAGAAGTTCATGGCTCATTAATTCTCATTGATTATTGATGTTTGGTGTCTATTGGTTTAAACATTTAAAGAACCTGGGGTACATACCTAAATACTTTGGTTGTAGTTTTGTATCTAGTTGGGTTGTGGATACCACCAAGTTATGTTTTTCACTGGTATTTATATGAGATGGTATTATGAGGAGTCAGATCTAGACACCCTCATGTGTCGGTTGTGACTAATAAGTAAGAGACCTATTGTTTCTTAGAAAGGCATGACTTATGTGCTCATTATCACTTTTGGGGCTTAGTATATAACCTTTAGAGAGTCTAGGAATATGGTTTCATGTGGAATACTCTTATTTAATGGAAATAAGATGTTAGTTTTCTCACCATTGTATATTAATTCAAAATAGTGGGGAGACCAATGATCAGTCTCCTTATTTGGGAATTGTCTCCTTATTTAGTTTTCATGGTTAGTGGAATCATGGATATTTGGGGACAATCATTATTTTGGGTGCAGTTATCTAATGATTAACCATATTAGAGGAATCCTAAATAGATGGGTGACCTATTCTAGACCTCCATGTTTTTTACCCCTCTATATTAGGGTGTAACATCTCAGATCTGGATGCCACTCAACTGGTGCCCCATACCTGATTGGTCACATAGACTCAAGCACATTTCTCCATATGCCAGAGGCTGCTGAATAATAGCAAGGGCCCATGGAGTGATATTGGGGGTAACTATGCCCTCATTATAAGAGTTTAACACAATGAAATAAATAATAATAAAATAGCGGACGTAGTAAACAACATACATTTGAAATAAATAGTGACAGATTGATAAAATAAATAACCAAGCATCATTCCATACAAAAGATGATGTAGCATGTTATGATCTAAGAAAACAACCAAACTAGGTACACTATAGGAATCCAAAATATATGTTCCAAAATAACAAAGAAACAAAGGAAACTAAGAATCATCGCAAGCCTCGGCTTGTTCCCATGCTCTCTGGCTCCTAAACAACATCTCAAGTACCTGTAGAAAGGAACTTTCCCTTATCGACACATGTAATAATATAATTTATTTGGTCCCTAAAGCATGGACCAAAAAGTCTATGAGAAATAAATCCTAGTAGGAAACCACCCATGATCTATTCCTATCTGTTAGTGAGCATATTCAATATGGAGTGTAAAAAAAGGAAAATCATTAAAATAGGAAGTACTCAAATGTAAACAATCTTACATGTCCGATTTTACATTTTAATTCATTATGTCAAGTGAAACCATTCAATTACATTGGATTTTATGAATCTTGAGATTCGGCCTGAGCCCATAAATCCCCCACATAAAGGATGCTCAATAAATACCTATGAAGGTTATTTAAACAATTAAAGTGGAGATCAAATCAAAGCTTGTGCTTTGGACTGGTAGACGCATCATAATTTATTCCATTTCAATATTCAATTCAATATCCTTACCATAGTCATAAGAAAACCCTTCCAGTAGACATAACCAATCCTCTCCCACAATAATAATAAATCCTCACCCGCATGCATAAAAAATCCTCACCCACATGCATAACAATTCCTCACCCGCAAGAATTACAGTCAACAGGGTCGAGCCTGATATATCAACATTTCATCATAAAGAAAACAAATGTAAATTACACTATTACATGGTTAACATAAAACAACTCATGTGGTAATCATACATATCAATCAACAAGTGAATTAAACTATCACAACGGTTAAAAAATAATTGGAATATCATGGGGAAAGGGGGAAACCAATAATCCCAAACCCTTAATCAAATCAATCACAATTTATCCCAATTGAAATTCTATAATAACTTTAATCCATAATTAACAACCAAATAAGGGAAATAAATGTGTACCTCATAGGAAACCTTGGCCAACCGGCCATAAATGTTCATTCGAGGGAAACCCACCCACGGGGTGGCCCTTAATCAAACAAACAAGCTCAAACATGATTAAATTAAATTAATTCATGATGTAATAATCATTAGGAATCAACAAGGGTCAATTTCCATTCAATTATACACCCTAAACATGGGTGAATGGAACTACGACACATATAAAAAACTCAACATTGAGCAAAATGCACCAGACCACATACCTTGTAGTCGTACAACTCTCCCCATACAGTTTCAGCATCTAATTCGACATAGAATGGAGGAGATCTAAAAAAAGGGTATAAACACTCAACCTTTGATAACTAGTTTAAGATAAAAAATCATGAAGAATGGATCAAGAGGAATCGAATGCTTACTGATTGGGTTCCAAAGTATCCAACGACTATCAAATCATAGTTCAGACAGAGAATTGGGAGCAAAATCTACGTTCGGCGCTGTTAGTTTGCGAACCCAGCGATCCCTTCTGTCTAAATGAAAAAATATGAGGTTACTACCCATTTAGGAAAATATTACAAAATACATGGTTTGTACTATGAATATACATGACATGCATATTCTAATTTTATCTCATTTTTTTGACTTCATTTACACATCATAAAAAGGCCTATCGACATCAATACATGGAATGTACTGGGATTTAACGGTGTGTAACCCTCAATCACATTGTGCAATAGTTATGCATTTAGACCTTAACCTATTTTCTCCCATTTTTCTTAAATAAAAATTGAAAAGGAAAGGTTTATACCTCAAAGGAAGAACTAGGTTCTTACAAACTTCTCCCCTTAAATCAATTTGTCCTTGAATTTCCCGTCCAAGGGTGGTGAAGAAAAATATGTGAATAACTCTAGCCACTATGATCGTACATCAGCTTCCCTCTCCCAAGTCCCTTCATTAAATTGGTCATGTTTCCATAGCACCCATACTAAACGAATCGACTGACCATGGAAAACCTTCATTCTACGATCCACGATTCGAATAAGATGCTCCTCAAAGGAAGAATATACCTCTAAATAAACCTACAAAGGTTAAAAATCATGATACATGTCTGAAAAGTTACACTGAAACTGAGAAACATGGAAGAAATCATACATATCTCGGTATCTCAGAGGTAATTCTAATCGATAGGCAATCGGCCCGACCCTTTAAAAATATCAAATAGCCTGACATATCTCGGTGAAAGCTTACCCTATCTCCTGATCCTTTTATGCCCCATCCTCGGTGCAAAACGTAGGAAAACTCGATCCCCAGCCTCAAACTCCAGTGGTCATCTACGGTGATTAACATAATATTTATGACAAGACTAAATAGTATCCATCCACTTTTGAGTCAACTGAACCTTTTTAGTGGTCTCTTGGACAAGACAAGGTCCCATAATAGTTGTCTCTCATACCTCCATCCAACATAGGGGTGATCGACATGGTCTACTATACAAAGACTAAAAAGAAACCATCTGAATAATATCCTGAAATCGATTGTTATAGGCTAACTCATCCAAGGGAATGTGTCTCTCACAACAACCCCTAAAATCATGGATGCATGCCTGAAGCATGTCCTCCATCACCAAGAATCATGCAATCTATTTTTCCATCTATCTGAGGGTGGTATTCTAGGCTCAGAAGCACCCATGTACCCAAGGCCCTCTATATCCCTTTCCATAAATGAGAAGTAAACTAGGAATCCCTATCTAAAATGATAAAATGTGGGACCCCATACATTCATACAATATCACACATGTAAAATATCCCAATATCATCATCATTGAAAGTTTCATTGATATGTAGGAAGACCACAACCTTCGTGATCCTGTTAAGAACAAATCACATGGAATCATTACCATGGCACCTCCTCCATTCGAAAACTCCATAAAGAATTCCCACGAGAATTCTAGAGATTCTACCAGCATGATTTTTACTTTAATTGGGAAAAACTGAACATAACTGAGGACATAACAGCAGGATCATAACTAGGAATGGTCTAACCCCAATTGATGTCATCATGAATTCTCACATAAAATTCTTTTGAAATACAATAAGGGTTGTTATATCACACCCACCTTAAACTGGAGGAGTATTCAAACTAGCTCACTCGAACCATACATGAGGAACAAGAAGAAAAATGATCCAAACCATCGTTGGATGACTTATCTAAAAAATTCCCGACATTGAAGGTCGGTGTATTGCAATAGAACACAACTCCATCTCCCAAGGAACCACATGTCCACAATGAGAAAAAGAGTAATCCATATCCATCCCACTAGGATCATTAAATTTTTTTTAAAGAATAACATCTAATCCTGACTATAAGTCCAATATAACTTCAGATTCATCAACATGGAGTCTATAGAACTTACCAATGTGATCCATACTCCCTGTTACAAGTGATACTTTGGTATAAGTCCAAAAGTACACATAAGATCAATGAATGAACCGAGAGCAGCATCTACCTAGAGGTCACATAAAATAAAGAGACATGCATCCAGAGTCTGTTTAAGGTGTTCCTACATGAGAACCCATAAATCACTCAGGATTAACTGAGCCTCATTTAAAACCACACATCCAGTGCACAACACCAGAAAATATTTCTAACTAGCCTAATGACTATCAACTATAGCATGATATATAAATAATTCTCTCTAAGTGCATCCAAGATGATTTCAAGATAGGTAGAATGATCATATCTTAAGAAAGATCACACAAAAAGGATTTCAAGGATCACTAGAAAAGGATAGTCGAACCACTACTAGTTGACCTCCTGAAAGAAACTCAGCTTCACTTGCCAACACATCGTCATTTAACTAACTGAAATTACTTTATCCCAAGGAATCTCTTTGATATTTCACTCTTAATAACCGAGTTCCATTCATGATCATCAGTGCCTCACAAGGACTACATACGTAGCTAAAAATAAACAACATTAGGTGGTCAAGAAAACAACAACATGAAACAAGACTCACAAGTCTCAAAGGAATTCAAGTAGAATTCACAATTTCTGAATGGTCCTTGATTATGGTCATTATACTTGGAAGAACACAATTGAATTGAACTAACATGAGAATCCCTACCTAGGAGTGTCCTATACATCGAGAAGAAGGACCATCAACTCTCAAACACACTATTATTGAACTAACTTAAATGCAAAAGTGTCATTACATGAACCATGATCATCATGTCATAACACTTGTCATGAAGGTTGAAATTAAACCAACTATCGTGTCAAACCCCCCATGTCCCAGAAAGTCCTCCTGAGTATTGGGATGAACTTCGTTCCACAAATCTCAGGTACTCTATAATGGAGATAATCCAAGAACATACCCAAATGCTCAACACTCAAAAAATTAACTAACTCAATGGCTCTCATTAATATTTAATACTCGGAGGGTACCACGTATGTCAACATATACTACCCCGAGTTTACAAGTGAAAAAGACACATTCTGAGTACTATTCATAGGATGTCCACACTATTCATCCTAGTACTAGATGACTCACATAGGAACTGGATCAAAATCAAATCATTTACAAAACCATTTACACAGATGACGATATACTATGTCTCTCATGATTTAAGGAAAGAGAGGATGACATTACCTCCTAAGAAACTCACCATACCAGAGGCATGTCTAACCTGATGAACTGAGAATTCCATAAGGATCATTCCCACATAAAGTGTCAAGATACAACAAATATCACAGATAAAAATCATATATATCAAAATAGGACATGTTAACACCTTCCTCTAGTCACTATCTCTTCTACTTGCCCCATGGGTCAGGTCTAGGTGTCAAAAAAACAAGGGATGCTATCAAAATCCAACTACAAAGGTCAGGTTTTGTAGGTCAAACACTAGGAGGCATCGAACATGGGATCCTCCAGGTAAACATAAGTGAAGGAATCCAACATGGAATCCTTAACTAAAAAGGTATGGGAGGAATATTACACGAGATCCTCAAATGATAAACAAAAGAGGCATCCTACAATAGAGATCCTCACAAATGGTACACTAGAGAGGGATTCTACAAGGGAATCCCTAGATTAGCATAAAAGAGAAGTAATCCCTTAGGGGTTTCTTAAAAGCAACAAGTCTCATGGCCTCATAGGCCAAAAGGGCACATCTCACATGGGAAATTTTCTCAAACTCATAGGTCACGAGAGATGGATCATAGATAATATCTGATGAAATTTCTCAACTAGGTTAGTCTGAACACGCAACCGACCATTCACGCTTTGGTATCGCTGTCAAGAGACATCTAAAAATGATAACTTGAAGAATAAATTCAATATTTAGATAAAATCCCCAAAACACCCATTAGGAGTCATTAGAATGCTCTACTGGTTTCACTATCCGGATCTACGTAGAAAACTACTCATAAAGGATTATTCCTAGGTCCAAAACTGATAAAGGGGGAAAAATAGGAAAAGACACTAAAAGGGTTCCGAAAGAGGTATACACAGTGTGTAGCCACTATACATGGTGTGTACCATTAAGCTCTCACATGGGCGTGTACCTCCACCGGTCTGGGCTTGTAAACACCCCAGGTACATGACAAGAATGTAGGATACAAGGTGTGTACCCAAGTCTCCCCTCCTGGCCATGTACTTCCCCATGGATAGATCCAAACGGGGTTAGCCTATGTAAAACTACATGGGGTGTACATAAGGTACATGAAATATTTTGATCAAAACAAAACAACCTGTGTTTTCTCTCAAATTGATGATTACATGGTCAGCTACAACACAACATTTACATAGGGTACACAGCGTGTACATGAAAAAAAGTACTTCACAAATAGAAGAATACATGGAATGTGTTCATAGGAACATACTCTTTATTGTCAGGGTTTCTAGATATTAAGCCTCAGAAACTTCCCTGGAACCCCTATTTTTGCAAAATTATGAAACGGTGTGCCAAATTCCGGTCTGTGTGGGCCCATACTCCCCACGAGTCAAATCTTGACATCAATATATAGAACATAACAACACAATTTCAGCTCATCTCTGAAACATGATCCACCAAATACCAAACCATAATATGTACCAATACACCTATCAGAACAACAGGCATATCTATCACAATACCTATCACAAATTCATGAATATCTATTATGACATCAATCACAACATCATGAAATAACGAATTCTCTCCAAATAGTATGAAAATAATGCATGGAATGCGATTTCTAACAAGTGCCTATATGATGCATGAGATGGTATACCCTTATCTCATTGGGTTTCAACAAACCAGAACCACAATGATATTAATATTAAAATCACAAATACAAGTGTTTCACCCAAAGTTGAAATCAAATAAACTGTAATAGCTCAAAAAAATCATAATTCAATTCGAGGAAATTTGGATTTTCCTTGTATGTGGGGTAGCTAATCCCAAGAAACAATTAACACTAAATACCATTTAATTTCTATCTCTTCATATTTTTTCTAAATAATAAAGCAAACTAGAAATAAAATCCCCTAATACCACTTTGTAACATCCCGGATCCGGATTCCACTCAACTGGTGCCCCGTACTCAATTGGTCACATGGTCTCAAGCGCATTTCCTCAAATAAAAGAGGCTTCTGACTAGTAGTGAAGGCCTAGGGTGTGATAGTGGGGTAACTATGCCCTCATTGGTAGAGTGTAACATAGAGGAATAAATATTAATATAATAGTGGAAGTATTAAACAACATAAATATGAAATAAACAGCGGAAGACTGATAAGATAAATAATCAAGCATCATTCCATACAAAAGATGATGCAGCATGTTATCTTATAAGAAAACAACCAAAATTGGTACACTAGAGGAGTCCACAATATATTTTCCCAAAGAAAAAAGGAAATAAAGGAAACTAAAAATCATCACAAGCCTCAGCTTGATACCATGCTCTCCAACTTCTAAACAGCATCTCAAGTACCTGTACAAGGGTTCCTTCCCTTATCGATACCTACAACAATATAATGTATTTGTGACCAAAATTATGACACAAACAGGGTGTGAGAAATAAATCCCAGTAGGAAACCATCCAAGATCTATGAATATCTGTTAGTGAGTATATGCAACAAGTAGTGTACAAAATAAAAAAAGCAGTAAACTAGGAAGTACTCAAAAGTAAACAATCCTATAAGTCATGTTTTCCATTTTTATTGATTCTGTTTAGTTAAACCATTAAATTACATTGAATTATTTGAATCTCAAGATCCGGCCTGATCCCGTTAATCCCCTTTTATAAAGGATTCTCAATAGATACCTCATAAGGTTATCTAAACAATTAAAGTGAAGACCGAATCCAAGCTTGTGCATTAGGTTGGCACATGCGTCATGATTCATTCCATTTCAGTATAAAACTCAACATATTTCTCATGGGCATAGAAAAACCCCACCCACATGCATAACCAATCCTCACCCATAAGAATAAAAAATATTCACCGACATGGATAACAAATCCTCACCCATAGGCATATCAGTTCCTCACCCGTAGGCATAACAGTCAACATGGTTGAGCCCGATATATCAACATTTCAGCATAAAGAACAACACATGTAAATTACACTATTACATAGTTAACATAAAATAACTCACGTTGGTGTCATACATATCAAGAAACAAGTGAATTAAACTACCACAAGGCTTAAATGATAATTTTCATATCATAGGGAAAATCGGAAACAACTAATCCCAAACCCTTAATCAAATCAATCAAAATTTATCACAATTAAAGTTCCATAATAAATGAAATTCATACTTAACAACACAATAAGGGAAATAAAGGAAGTCCTCATAGGCAACCTTATCCAAATAGAAATAAATGGTCATTTGAAAGAAACAAACCCTCGGGGTGGCCTTTAATCAAACCAACAAGCTCAAACATGCTTAAATTAATTTAATTCATGACCTAATCATCACGAGAAAACAAAAAAGGGTCAATTTACATTCTTGGATACACCCTAAACATGGTTGAATGGCACTAAGACACATATAAACAACCAGACATTGAGGAAAAGGCACAAGACCACCTACCTCAATGTTTTACAACTCTCCTTGTCCAGTGTCGGCCTCTAATTCGACCAAGAATGGGGTAGATCTAAAAAATGGTTATAAATGCTTAACCTTCTATAACTAGTTCAAGATAAGAAATATTTAATAATGGATCAAGATGAATCAAGATCTTATTGATTGGGTTCCAACACATCTGATGATGATCAAATCAGAATTTAGACGGAGAATCGAGAGCAAAATCTAGGTTCGGCGATGCTAGTTCGTGAACTCGATGAGCCCTTCTGTCCAAATGACAAAAGATGAGGCAACTACCCATTTTAGAAAATTTTACAAAATTCACAGGGTTTACTCTTAATATACTCACCATGTGTATTCTAGTTTTCCCCTCATTTTTCCAACATCATTTACACATCATAAAAAGACTTTTAGACATCAATACACAGTGTGTTCTAGGATTACATGGAATGTAACCCTCAGTCATGTTATGAAATAGTCCTGTATTCAGATCGTAACATCATTTTCTTCATTTTTTCTTAAATACAAACTGAAAATAAAAGATCTGCACCTTAAAGAAAAAACCAGGTTCTTACAAGGGGTAATCCTTTAGGATTCCTTTTCTTAGGATGTTCTTTCATGTGGATCTAGTGACCTCATATGTTCTAGAGGTATTGATTCTATTTTTTCCTATAATTTAGTAATAATTTATCATTCTCTTAGGAGAAGTGTTTGAAATATTGATATTCACAATATTTAATATAATCATAGGAATGGTTATCCCAACACCACTTTTTTTCATTTCTTCACTTCTGTTGAGTAATGAGTCTGCTCTTTTCGACTCCAAATGCATTATTAGGTGGTGAATTCTAGATCATTAAATATTTTGGATCCTATTAAATGGGTTTTCATGATTAATGTCCTTGGTTTAAATTTTTTGGGCAGTTGATTATTAAATGATTCCCCCTTAAAGGAAAATTATTCTTGGAATTCCTGCTTATACTGAGTTTTGGAGAAATTTATGGTGAAATAAAGTGGAATTTTGTGGAGTTTGAAACAACCCTTGTGTTAGTATTATGTGATGTTATTTTATAGATTTATTATCCCCTTGAGTCCAATGTGTTTTTGGATGAAAACGTATAAATTTGGGTAATTTATGCTCATTAAATGGTTAAGTAGAACAGTTCAAAACCATGCATAATTATCATGTGGCCTATGAATCTCTTAATAGTGGTGATCTTAATGGTTTTCACATGGGTTTTAACCATTTATCCCACTAGAAGAGGGGAATTTGTTTTCTTCTTTCCTTCATTTAAATTGGTATTTTCACCCCAAACCACCCCCATTCAAACCACTCAACCCAAAAAACCTTCCAAGGGCTTATCCCACCCTCTTTAAGATTCTCTATGTGTATTCATGGTGGTTTCTTGGTGGTTCTTCACTCAGTTAAATATGTTAGGTATCCCTTATCCTCCCCCTTTGGTTATCTCCTCTTTTCCTATTCTCCTCTAACCCAAGTTTCCATGTTTGGATGATTTTATTGGGTAGGTTTGTTAGGAATTAAGGATTTTGGTTTTAAATGGTTGTGATCCATCATAACTGTCCCTTTTCGGTAGATTTTTTTGATGATTCCACCACATGAGGTAGGTATTTACATTTCATTTATTTGATATTTCTATTCATTCTTTGATATTATAAATTTTCTAGGTTTTATTGGTCAATGTTTTTCTTGGTTTGGTTTTGTTTTCATCTTGAAAATAGTTGAAATTACGTGATTTTAATGGTGCTTTGTTGAAAATGGGATTTTATGCATTGTATATATTTTATAACATGCATATAATGGGTTTTATTGAAAAAAGAACCTGTTAATTGGTGTTTAATACTAATGGGGGTTTTAATATAGTTTCCTCTTTATAATTCAAAGGGTTTCCATTATTTTCAAAGGGTAGTGTGGTTTTTCAAAGTGAAGTGAAGATCTCTTGGTCTATTGGATATGATTACTGATGATTAAGATGTGATTTGAAGTTGTGTTTGGATTTTTTTAACACTACTTCAAAAATGGTCAAGGGAAGCGCTACCCTTTCATCAGTGCTAAAAAAGCGATGCTAAAGGGGGCCTTTATCAACGCTAAAAAAAGAACTGATAAAAGGGGGGCCTTTAACAACACTAAAAAAAGTCCTGTTAAAAGTAACCCTTTATCTGTGCTTTTTTAGCGATGAGAAAGCCCCCCCTATCAGCTCTTTTTTTTAGTAGCGCTGATAAATGGGTTTTTATAAGCGCTTTTTCTAAGTGCTGATAAATTTTATGTTTCAAAAAATAATAATTTTTCATGAAAAATAATATATTTTTATATAAGTATATTTATATTAATATAAATATAATATATATTTTTTAAATATACATATAAATAGACTATTACATTTAATATATAAGAAATTTAGTAAAAATGGATTTAAAATATTTAAAATAATATAATTAATTAATAATTTTCTAATTATTATCGATTAAAAATAATTTAATAGCAATTTAAGGACACAAAAAATCAAAACAATTAATAAAAGATCTAAAATAAGCTGAAAATATAACTCAAACATCAAACTGCCATAACTTTTGATCCGGGTGTCCGTTTGAGCTCTAAAACATATCAAATCGATGCCTGCGATGAGATCTACACGCTTATGACAAAGTCTAAGATTCTGTAACTTTTTTTTATGCCAAAAAATGCCCATAAGGCCTCCAAAACTGAGTTTTTAGTCAGTATACCCCGATTTGTTAACATTGAAACATGTATAACTTCTGATTTGGATGTCCATTAGACCTATACTACAAATCATATCGAATATTGTTTCATTTTCTTTGATTTGAATGGTTGTGGAGTTGAAACGAGCTTCTATATTAGAAGTTATGGTCATTTTAACATTATATGGATTTTCAAATACACACATATATATGTATTTATTCGTAAATGTGTGTGTGTGTGTGATGTATATATGTATGTATTTATTTATTTATTTATAAACACGCATAAAAAACATATTTTATAAATGTATTTAAAACTAATCTTATAAATATATATTAATATACAAATAAATATATGGATAAAAAATTGTGACTACAAATATATATATAAATAGATATAAATATATATTAATATGTGAATGAATATATATATATACTAATATATGAATAAACATATATGTATTAATACAACTAAATATATTTATATTAATAAGAATATATATTAATATTCAAATAAATATAACTATATATATAAAAATAAATAGATATATCATTAAATAAAAAAACAAAATGGCTTAGTGGTAATGGTGAAGGCGCGCTAGGTGGAGGTCGCGGGTTCTAGTTCGGGTGGAAGCAAGGAAGTGCGCGCACATGTCTGGGATGTGCGGTCTAGGGCAGCACATGGGAGTGGGGGGGGGGGCACCTAGAATTGATAAATGGGGGGGTTAAAGAGTTGTTAAAAGCCCCCCCCCCCGAATATAAATTATTATTTTTTTATTTATTTTTTATTTTTTTAACTTTTATCAGTGCCAAAAAAGCGCTGATAAAAGGGGTCTTTTATCAGCGCTTTTTTTAGCGCTGATAAAAGGGGTCTTTATCAGTACTTTTCTGAGCGCTGATAAAAGGGACCCCCCTTTATCTTGTCCTCAATTAACATCTCTTTTTTAGTGATTTAAATGCACTTTTCTAGCGCTGATAAAAGCCATATATTTAGTAGTGTAAATGGAATTGAAATTGTATATGGTATAAGGGAAGGCTTGGTTATCACTTTGTGATGTGATGCTTATTTCACCATTGATGAGCCCATTTTTTTATTGTGATGTTTATGCTTATCCATATGATTAATGCTTTTTTATCTGATTCTTATTGTGTTCATGGATTGGGGCTCTTTTTAAGGGTAGTGCGGTAGGTAGTAAGGACATGATTGTGTGGTTATCCCTAGGGGATTTATTATTGTCATATGATGACATTAATTTCTCAGGGCCCACCTTTGTTATTATTCCATGGGGAGACTAATGATACTAAGTGGTAATTAAAGGTATTGTGTTTTTCTAGCTGATTTTCTCATTTTCTAGTTTGCCTTAGTTGTACTTAACACCTGGATACTAGTATTTTTCCCAAAGGAGACTAGTTTGAGTGATTTGGTAGAAAAATATTTGACTGGTAATATCTTGGTAGTAGGTCAACCTATATATGTCCTGAGCTATCCTTTTACTCCCATGCAGTGTTTCCTCATGTTATGTATCTATGTTATGACATTTTTGGTGATTACTGGCATGTGTATTTATTTTATTTTATATAATTACTTAATTTATTGATCATTTTATGGTTTTAGTCTTCAAGTTAAATAGTTTTGTTTAATCAATTTATTGGAATTATTTTTAACCTTATATGGTTGTGTATTATTAATTTTTCCCTTTTTTCCTTTATTACCTTTAATTTTTGTGTGAAAAATATTTTAAATGAAAAAGGGGGAAATGGATTCCAATGTTTTTTTCCTTGTATGGAACTTTTGAAATATTTAAAACCAAGTGTGGGTTTTTTTTTCAAAAAGTGGGATATTTCAAAGCTAAAGGTTTGGTTTCCTTTGGAATTGGAATTGTTTTAGAAAAGAACCATCTTTGTGAAATAGATTTTCAAATGGGACACTATTGAGGAAGTTCATGTTTCATACCTATTTTACTCACATGTTTTGGAATGAAAATTAAAACATATTTTACTATTAATTTTTTTTCAAACATGAATAATTGGTTTCTTCTATAAAATAAATGAAATGGATGCATGGTGGTATCCGAATAGCCTTAGTTCAGACCCTACGTACTCATGTTGGGGTATGTAGTCTTCATGTGTTGTGGTATGTTCCTTGGATTATTTATTATCATACCATGTAGGGATGTTCATTTTTGGATTCTTGAAGGTGAAATTGTCCCTAATGGTTAGGTTTGATACCCTAGATGCATTTTTTCAACCTGGGGGGGATTGGGGGTGTTCCTCAGGTATGCGATGGTATAGTTTGGGTGCTAGTTTGGATGTCAGTCCAATTTGTTTTATTACAATAATGTATCCACCAATTATATAATCCATTCATATGTATTCCAAAAGATCATGAAAACATTTATCCTTTTACCATAGCTTAGCTCAGGGAAAAGAAAATTGGTTTTATCAATATCTCATCATTATAATAATAAACCAACAAAAAATGAATAAATATGGTATCATTTACTCATATCCTTAATGAATCATAAGTAACATCAATAAATTTAATCATAGATTAAAATACCTATAAAATATCACTATAACATTTCTTGAAGAAAAAAACATCTCATTTTGAAATTGATTATTTAAAATCTAAAAAATTATATAATTTTGTGAAAATCATTTTCTTTTAAATTTCCATGGAAAATTGTAAATTAGTCTATAAATAAAAGAGTATTCATGTTTGTGGGGAATTTATTTATATTGTATATATTAAAAAAATATTTCTTTTACACCATTACTAAAAAGTACCTCATTCGGAAAATGAAAAGAATATTATTTTTAATATTTTCAATGAAATTAAAATATGGGTAAAAATTACTCTAATAAATCATTGTATAATAGTAAAAAAATCTTGAAAATAATTTAATGAAAATATGGACGTGTAAGGAAATGTTTCTTGACTAAATAAAAAATATGGCCAATTTTTCGTAAAGATTTGTTTTCTAATTTTAAATGACAAAGAGAGGGAAAATTGCACTATTACATAAAAAATTCATAAATATAAAAATTATAAGAAAATATATGGGGTTTAATGAATAATTACAATATAATTTTCCCCAATATAAATTTATCAAAACTAATCGAGAAAAAGAAATGATATTGTAACATAAACCCCCAATGCTTTTGTAACTTCTGAATCATAAAATCCATGAATGAAATAACTTCAAACGAGACTTTAAATGCCATGAATTTAGTTAGATTAATTATATATCATATCAAAAGTTTATTATATATACTATATGAATGAAATATACAGTGAATGTAGAACATGTCTCACAGAAACATAAGTGAAATGAGAAACCAATATCTCAAGTCATGTATTACTTAATAAATGTTCAAATATAATAAATAACAAACATATATTTGTTATTAATATATTAAATAAAAAATTAATAAAAAAATTAATATGTATCACCCCTTTATAGTTTCTAATTATCATATTGTTAACAATTTCTTCATTAAAATGAAGATTCTTGTGAAAACTAGCATTTTTTTCTTGCATGTTTCAACTTGATGGTTTCAGTACTTACACTTTGGTCATGGTTTAATCATATATAGAATAATAATCGTAAAATAATTATAATATCTATTCATCATATACACTTTTATAATCATTCATATAAATTTATGGTGAAAGATAAGTTACATTGCTTCATGAAGGTGGTATTTTGTACATACTCACAAGTGATGTTTCCACTTTTCAATGGATGTGACGAAAGAAAATAAAAAATTAATAAGAATTTAAAGAATAACGAATATATTATAAATATATTATATATTTATTTAATATATCATTATTACCAACCATGTAAATTGGAAATGAAAAATGAGTCACATCTCTTCATGGAGGTGGTTGTCCACACAAACGCACAAGGGGCATTATCATTTTTCAACAGATGGAAAGGTAAGAAGGTAGATAATATATTATCATTAAATAAGAATAATTACTTAACAAATATCATATATAACTATTAAATCCATTATAATTTCCAACCATGAATGATAGTGATGAAAAATGAATCATATCGCTGCATAGAGGTGGTAGTCTGCACATACATATGAGCGATACTTTCATTTCCATTTTTATGGAAAATGAGATGGATAAAAGTTATTAGATATAATTAATAAAATATTATTTTATTGGATATAATTATGTTATAATATTTTAATGGTTTTGATAGAAATTAAGGAGGTAAAAATATGAGTAAAATGAAAGAAAACAGTTAAAACGATTACCTCCTCATTGAGAAACCTCCTTTGGATTTCTTCTCAAGGGACCTAGGGATAGTATTTGGAATAGAAAAAACCACTGAAACTTGAATAATTAAGTTTAGAATATTTTTTGGTAGGTTTTGGTCTATTTAGGTGGCTCAAGGTTGTATCATGGAATGTAGAGGGGTGGTGACCATTTATAGTGAAGAAAGTACATGCTTAGAATTATAGAAAAGATTTAAATATAGTAAATTATTTTTAATGTGAAAGTGGAACCAAGTTGATATATTTAGAATATAGTATTATTATTAGTCTAATTAATTTCATAAAATAAAATTTAAAAATTTAAGGTGGTGTTTTAACCTCAACTCTTATTTTTAACCCTTGGAAAACACTTTTGACAATTATTGTGATATCAATGTTTTTTACTCATTAGGGGTCAAGAAAGTTACAATAAAAGGAAAATTGATCCATAAGGATAAAATGGTTTATATTATATACTATATCTAATTAAATTTTACAAATTTAATATTTTTAGGAATATGAACTCATTTAATAAATTATTATTTGAAATAAGATTCCATTAAAGTAATTTTCAAGAAAATTCACTTAGTTTGACATCAAAGGCATAAACATAGAAATAAAATTCTAATATAATAATTTAACATAACACTAATATCTTATATTTATCGAAAAATGTATTGTAATACTATAATTAAATTGAAGTGTATTTCTTTTAATACTTTTAAAATCATTTATTTTATTTTTCTATTATTTGAATAGGTATTGTGTCAGTGTTGCATATTCCATCACTAAAATATAAAAACTAATTACAATGATAAAAAAATATATCAAATAAACATTTATACCTAAAAATTAAATTTTTATCCCTATGAGAAATATTTGATATATTAAAAAATAGAGCCACATTTTTTATTTATTCTTTACTTAAAATAATATTAATGTCATTATCAAAGAAAAGTGGTAATAAATTTCCAAAACCTAAAATATTTGAGTATTAAGGATAATAGTAACCAATCAAATGAAATAAAATCAAGTGTTTTGGATATATCTAGTCTTTATCCCATAGTTTTAACCCCGTTTTACCCGTTTTACCCTTACCGAGGTGACAAATATTTATAGTTATTAATATTCATAATGCCCAAAAATAAAAGAGACCCATTTACCAAATTTGAACCACATAATTCCAAATTTGGAATATATTTTTCAAAATTCAATTTACATATTTGGAGTAAAAAAATATAAATATAAATGTGTAAAAAAAATTAAAATTAGTTTTTAGAAAAAATGTGTTTTTAAGACTAAAAGTGAACTTATCCCAAAATCAAGTACAATTTTGATTATTATATAATTAATTATATTATATATAATTAAAGGAGACATGTGTTAATTTAATATAACATTAAAAATATAATGGGACTTTTATATTATGGTTTTTAATGAAAATAAAAGGTATTTTTACAAAAAAACATTATTTTTGTACCATTCACATAAAAATGAATCTTTTCCGAAAAATATGAAAATGTTACCGTAATATAATATTGAAATTAAAATTTAAAGAATGATATAAACTTCAAAAAATTAAATTTATAAGGATATTAAAAATTAATGTTTATTTCTACACCCAAAATGTAATAAAAACTATTTTTTGAGCAAAATATATATTTTTAAACATAAACTGACTTTACTAATTATAGATTACTTATTTATTATGCATTAATCCATGAATTTGATTTGATTGAAAAATTTATATATATAGTTAATAATTTGGTTAATCTTATTCATACCCATCAGTTTAATGGATAATTTGTAATATATTGTAGTTCATTTTAAGCACGGTTCTTCTGGTCAATCAAGCTATCAAACACTTATAATTTATTTAAAGTTAAATGTATTCTAAAATATTAGGGTGTTACATTCATCCAATTTAAATAATTTTTTACCTTGAAATTTTAATTATTTCTAGAATTAGTGTATCATGGCATATTAATAAAATCTAATTCATATTTTATCATGGTTACTAATATCGATGTCAATAATAGGAAATATAGTATTTCTAAATTAATTATTTATAAAACCGAGTATATATCATTATAATAATCCTAAGTTTCCAAAAACTTGATTTGATATCTAAGAGATATTTTACACAGAATAGTTGACATAATTATCTTCCTCTTACATAGGTTGAGTAAATCATTTACCATTAAGTTATAGAATTAGTGATAATATACTTAATTGATTTATTTTCATACTATAAGCATAATTTTATCCTTTAATTCTGCTTCAAGAAGTTTTTCATCCTTACTTAATCTCCTATTACAAATTATAAATAACTATGAAAGTTTTGTTTCATGTTTGGAGCACTAAAATTAACTTTTAACAAATCATAAGATCTATTATAGAATCAAAATTCATTCTTCCTATCTCTATAAATTTAATAAATCTGAAATGGTTAGATAAGTAATCCAATGTGGATAAATCTTCATATGATAAAATAATACATTAATCAATAAAACCTCAAAAATAAAACCCAAATTTCAACTTAAACCATTCCATAAATAGTTAACCTAAAAAATCCTACAAAATATATTTGACTAAAATAAAAACCCAAAAATTAGATAACAAGATTTCCAAAATCAATTTTACCTTAATCACTAAATAACATAAAGTATCTCATAATTTCAAATACAAAACACATGAATTCCATGATCATATATGTTGGACTCCGGGACACCCTGAGATGGGAGGGGTGAATGAGGGTGTCAGATTTTTCTTTTAAATTAAAGGATCTTGTTCCCACGTTGGTAGGAACTAGTTGAACCTGTATGATGGATATGATCAGCAATCAAACATTCACATGCAAAAGTGGTGTCATGGAAAATTTTACTTGGTTCACCACTAAGGGCTACGTCCAAGGAGTATACGCCGAAAAGTTGTCGGTCATACCTAATTCCACTAATCTTCACTAGATGTGGATTACAATGGTTCAGGCGCAGTCACTCTATCCCAGGCTCACTGCCTTTAAAACTGTTCAGGGATAGCCCACTATTCCCCTTGGGTCACTCTTGCTGACTCCCCCTAGCTCACTGCCCCTGGTGAAGTCACACTCAGTTTATAGACGTGAAGGTATCTTCAATAGATTTTCCTTGAAGTCTTTGCCTCCTATTAGCACGAGACTCTGCTTGCATCAAAGACCGGAATTGATGTAGTAGAACGCATAGAACCACTGAACCGGATAACCAGAACGTGCAGACAAACTTCACTGATAATTGTGTGCAACACAAACCCTTTGCGCGCAAAACCATCCTATTGCGCGCAAACTTTACTTTTCGCACGGAAACATATTTCGCACATCAAAAAACCCCCTTTTTCGCGCAACTGAACCTTTTATGCGCGAACCCAATTTTTTGCAAGAAACTCTTCATTTTTCGCGCATCACGAAATAATCCACGTAACTCAGAATATTTCGTGCAAGCCCCTTTACGCGATCCGTTTTTGCGCATCAGACCTCGGATATTCTCTAAGTCTTCAACCGTACGGAATGATGGGGGTCACCTCATATTTAGAGGCGTCTGAGACCCCCACGCGCAAAAATCCCCTTCGACGCGAAAACCTCTCATCTGGCGCATAATGTTCCACGCAGGTATCGTTTTCCACGCACCTCTCCAGATATTTCGTGCAGCCCATGCCTTTTCCATTTTTCGACGTTTTGATTCTGAAACACTATTTGTGCGAAAAACCTCACTCCGCTATTTCGCGCACCACACTGTTTTTCGCGCCCAGCTCAAGTATTTCATGCACAACCCTTATTTTCCACACACCACTTCCTCTTTGTGTGCACATCCTTTTTCAGACAATCCATGTCTTCATTTTCTGATTTTGAGGCCCAAAAATTTGGCAAACATTGGGAAACAGCACCACCTTCAATACTGCAGTCTGCTCAAACTGTACGATCACTTCGCTGGCACACATTTTGAACTTCCACTGAGGATTGACAACAAACACAAACCAAACTCTAATTCCTTCATATAACAACCATGGTTCCAACAATATCCCCCTTTGGGTTTTTTGGAAATCAACAAATAAATTCAAAAAGATCACTATCCCCATGCAATCCAAAAAACGCAAGGATCAACTCAGCCAACACTCTAAGTCTACGTGAGCAATGCTCGGTGTAGAAAACAAGAGAGGAAGCTTGAATTGGGTTCCCATGCTTTGGAATTCTCAATGATGCCCAATAAATTTTCTTACAGTGTAATAGAAGCATTATATGTCCAATGAATTCCTTCTCATCCATCTCATCCTCTCACTGACACTGAATTCGTTACATGACTGAACACACCTGAATTTATTCCTTTCTCCCCCATTGATAATAAACCCAAAGGCCGGTAATTTATTCAATTTTCTGCTCAAACCATACTCCCCTGGATAGTATCTCCCCCATAAACCTACATCACAGCCATAAACAGATAGAAACAGTTACCATAATCGAGGAGAGGGGAATTTCAGAACATCCTTATGCATTTGGAGGTGGTTGAACACCGAGGTTCAACCGATGCTTTTCAAACACAGCTACTGACAGTGGCTTCGTCAGGATATCAGCTACTTGCTCATCTGTTCCCACGTGATCCATTCTAATCACCCCTTGCTCAACTTTTTCTTTGATAAAGTGATACATGATTTCAATATGTTTTGTATGAGAATGCTGAACAAGATTTTTTGTAAGATCAGTTGCACTCTTGTTATCATAGTAAATCACCATTGGTTGCTTTACCTCATCACCAATATCTGTTAATTGTTGCTTCATCCATATCAGTTGAGTGCATACCTTTGTGGCGGATATATACTCAGCTTCAACAGTACTATGAGAAGTACTTTCTTGTTTCTTGCTCAACCAGCCAACAAAGTTATTACCAAAAAAGAATGCTCCACCACTGGTGGACTTTTTTTCCACAACATCACCAGCCAAGTCAGCATCAGAAAATGCTGATAATTCACTGTCCCTTCCTGTAGCAAAGTATAATCCAAAATTTTGAGTACCTTGAATATACCTCATGATTCTTTTTATTGTTGCCATATGTTCCGCCTTTGCATTACTCTGAAAGCGGGCTACAAGACATGTGTCATAGACAATATCTGGTCATGTCACTGTCAGGTACATTAGGCCCCCAATAACCCTCCTATACATGGTGGGATCTACAGATTTCCCATCCTCATGCTTCCCAAGTTTGGTTCCAACTGCAATCAGAGTTGACATTGGTTTGGAGTCTTTCATATTAAACTTCTTCAGCAGCTCTCTTGCATACTTTTCTTGAGAGATAAAAGTGTAGTCTTTACTTTCAGTCACCTGCAGACCCATGAAATATGTGAGCTCCCCAGTCATTGACATTTCAAATTCTGATTTCATATGATTGGAAAATTCATCCACTGATTTCTATCTGCTGCCACCAAATATAATTTCGTTGACGTAAATGAGAACCATGAACTGATCTTTCGGAGAATTCTTCACATAGAGATTGTGATCTACTCCTCCTCTTTTGAATTCCAGCTTCTTGAGATAAGAATGTAGTCTGGAGTACCATGCCCGTGGTGCCTGTTTGAAGCCATAAAGTGCTTTTTTCAGCTTGCAGACCATTGATTCATCAGCACCAAGAAGAAAACCCACTGATTGTTCAATGTAGACTTCTTCTTCAAGAACACCATTTAATAATTCTATCTTGACATCCATTTGATATACTTTATATCCTATTTGGAGAGACATGGAAAGGAACAGACTGGTTGACTCCAGTCTAGCCACTGGAGCAATGGTTTCTTCAACATCAACACCTTCAATATGAGAATACCCTTTACATACCAGTTGAGCCTTGTTTCTGATAACACTTCCATGCTAGTCAAAATTGTTCTTGAATATCCATGTTGTTCCAATCACATTGTGACCTCTGGGTCTCTGGAGCAGATCCCATGTCTGATTCTTGTCAATCTGATCTAACTCTTCATTCATGGCTTTCACCCAGGATTCATCCTTTGTAGATTCTTCAAATGAGGATGGCTCCAAAAATGACAGAAATACAGAAGGTGTGTTTTTACTCATCCTCCTTATCTATGTGGGTGAATTCCTGTCTCCAATTATGTTAGATGAATCAATCTATGCTCTTCGATTTCCTCTTCAGATTCTCCGTCTGAGTCAACATCATGATGTGACCCCTGAGTGTTTTTTACACCTTCCTCTATTTCTGTATTTGTATTTATTCCATGTTCACATTCATTCTCTTCTTCTATCTCATCAGCATAGGTACTATTTGAAGCATTTGGGGGGGTTTTCCTTCAATGATTTTAACATATTTTCTTCCCACAATCCTCCCCAAGAATTTATTGAAACACTTGTAAGCTTTTCTGTTTATTGGATACCCAAGAAAAATTCCTTCATCAGCATTGTCACCGAACTTTCCTTGGTTTCCTTCTTTATTCTCGATGAAACATTTGCTTCCGAAAACATGAAAGTATTTCAAATAAGGCTTCCTTCCATGCCATAATTCATATGGTGTCTTCGTTTCTCCCATATAGATCCTTGTTCGATTCTGAATGTGCACTACAGCTTCAACAGCCTCCTTCCAATAATGGCGTGAGATACCACTCTCAATCAATAATGTCCTGGTCATATTGTTGACTTGTCGATTTCGACGCTCAACAACTCCATTTTGTTGTGGAGTTCTCACAAAAGCTGCCTCATGCTGTATTCCATGTTTTTCTAGGTAATTTTCAAACTCAATGGACATGTATTCCCCTGTATTGTCAGATCACATGACTTTTATTGTCTGTCCAGTATCATTCTCGGCAATCCGACGATATGTTTTCATGCAATCAAGTACTTGTCACTTCTTGTGAATCACCATTACACAAGCCATTCTGCTATAATCATCAATGAAAAGGAAGAAGTGCCTTTCTCCATGGGTTCCAGCAACATTTATCGGGCCACATACGTCTGTATGAATGAGATCAAGAAGATACGATGCCCTTTTCTTCTTTGGCCGATATGACCTACAGACCAGCTTCCCATGAATACAAGAATCACAAGACTTTTCCCGTTCACATTTTAGAATGGGAATATCCATGACTATCTTCAGCTTAGATATCTTTTCCATGTCTTGTTGGTTAATATGCCCCAGCCTTCGATGCCACATATTGTTTCCTTCTTTAATAGACAAATAGCAGGAGTTCACTTTACTGTCAACCTGATATAAGTTTCCATCTGTTCTACTGCCTTTCATAAGAGAATTCCCTGTTTTTTCTTTTATAGTGCAGACTTTTTGATTAAAGGCTACTATGACCCCTGAGTCACAGAGTTGACTTACACTGAGGAGATTGTGGCATAGACCGTCCACATAAAGAACTTTAGTCTTCATCAGCTCCCCGTTGGCAAGAGCAGTATTCCCACTGCCTTTAATCTTCAAAGCACCATCATTACCAAACTGTACTGTTCCATCAACCTTTTTTTCAATGTTCTTCAACAGGTCAGCATTTCCCGTCATATGGGAATAGCATCCACTATCAAGGATCTAGGTGCTGCTACTCTTTTTATCTTTGAGGGCAAATTCTGCAATATTGGATTTCTCGATCTTCTTCTTCACTTTCCATGAGATATTGGATTGAGCATAGGATACTGTTGGCCTTTTAATACTTTCTTCCACATAATCTTAGTCTTTATACCCATAATCTTCTCCCAGAGGGGAAAAACTGTTTGTGAGAGCAACATCATCAGGAGGATGAAAATTGGCATGTCTTTGAGTGATGTATGAATTTCTCATGTCGTACCACTGCCTGCAATACATACATTTATGGACAAAGTTAGAACAATTAAAAAAGTAACCATAGAAGCTATTTCTTCTATAAGATGGAGGATATGAAATGAGTCTCCTCTGTTGACTTCCTAGATCTTCCCCATTCAAGTATCTTCTTGCCTATTCACAGTATGACAAGGTATGGCCAAGATAACCACAGAACTAACACTTCATGAGAGGAAATGTCTTTTCACTTGAATTTCTCCTCATACCTTCCTCCTTGGGATAATAGTTGAACTACCTATCATTTCTGAAAGTTTGATGATAATTTTCAGTTATTCTTTTAGTCTGGATTGAGGGTTACTTTTTCAGCATTTCAGGTAATGTTTCAGCATGTCCAACTTTCATCTTGTCGTTCTTTTGTCTCTCTTTACTTTCAGTAATTGATGTCTCAGCTTCATATCCTATTCCACTCTTCCCCGTGTAAGTGGGTCTTTGATCACTTAATATTTTTACAACCCCATCTGAACCACACTTGGCTCTTTCTAGTAATTCTGCATCTGAGAATCTTCCGAAATGAATTCTTTCCCTCATTTGTCGTTGATTGACATTCAAATTTACTTCTAAGAGTAAAAACTTCTTCCTCAAGTCCCTCAACAGTCTTGGACTTCTCTTCTAGTTTGGATGAAAGGTCATTTATGACCTTTGATAGTTCTTCAATTTTAAGCTTAATTTCAACTACATCATCTGTGATTTCAAGGATTGAAGACTAAACTCTCACTGTTCTTCTAGTCATTCAATCTCTTCTTCAAGCTCATCAACATATTCTGATGATTCTTCCACCATTTCTTTCCACTTATTACATCTATTACATTTATTCTGAATATTGGAAAAAGCATCCTTAATTTGAGTCTTTAAATCACCATTATAAATAATCTGATTATCTCTGTCTTTATTGATCAAGGGTTCTGACTTTTAAATAGTATCCATCATGGAATCATGCTTTCCCATTTTAAATTCGGGTTCTTCTTCTTCACAGAAATCAGCATCCTCATCTTCCTCTTCACAGACAAAACTTTTCCTCTGTATTTTCCTTTTAGATTTGAAGTCTCTCTTTTGGAAAAATCTTTTTCGAGGCTTCTGGATGTTCTCATCTTCACTATCTTTATCATTGATTTTTCTTAAACATTGAGAGGCAATGTGCCCAAATTTTCCACATCGAAAACATGCGAGAGGTAACTTCCCTTTGAATTTCCCTTTTCCCATCTTAAACTTGTTTGCAAGGAGAGAAAGAATATCTTTTTCTTCATCACCTTCACCGCTACTATCTTTTGATATTTTCATTTTATCCATGGCCTTGAACACAATTTCCTTGCTCACACGATTCGTAGCATCTTCTGGTTTGACTCTCATTTAGTATGCTACCAAGCTGCTCAGTAGATCATCCAGAGAAAGTTTGGAAAGATCTCTTTCCTCAAGGGCTGACACCTTTGCATTGTACAAGGGAGGAAGTCTTCTTAATATTTTCTTTACAATATCAATGTCTTTGATTTCTTATCATATACCCTAAATTCTTCCAACCACTTCAGTAATTCGATTGAAGAATGAGTCTGCATTCTCTTCTGGGTGCATCCTCATATCATCAAACCGATTGTGCAAGACATGTAATTTTTCCTCCTTCACATTGCTATCTCATTCATAAATATTTTCGAGTTTATCCCACATGGATTTTGCTGAGGTGAAACTCATCACCTTTAGATAGATCTGATCAGAAAGAGCTGCGGTGAGTGCATTTTGTGCTTTAGCATATGCATCAAGAATTTTCCTGTCTGTGTCAGTCATAGCCTGGCCTGTTGGATCAGTGACTTGTATTCCTTGCACAGTGGAAAACAGAACTTCCATTACAAGAGATCTTAGATGAGATCTCATCCTATTCTTCCAGATCTGAAAATTACTTCCATCGAAGAGAGGGACTCCCCTAACATTGACGGCATTATCCATGGAGACAAAGGACAGATTCAACGCTAGCATCCTGGCTCTGATACCACTTGTAGGACCCCAGGACACCCTGAGAGGGGAGGGGTGAATCAGGGTGTCAAATTTTTCTTTTCAATTAAAGGATCTTGTTCCCACATTGGTAGGAACTAGTTGAACCTATATGATGGATATGATCAGCAATCAAACATTCACATGCAAAAGAGGTGACACAGCAAATTTTACTCGGTTCACCACTAAGGGCTACGTCCAGGAGCATACGCCGACAAGTTGTTGGTCATACCTAATTCCACTAATCTTCACTATATGTGGACTACAATGGTTCGGGAACAGTCACTCTGTCCCAGGATCACTGCCTTTACAATTGTTCAGGGATCGCTCACTGCGTCCCTTGGGTCACTCCCGCTGACTCCCCCTGGCTCACTGCCCCAGGTGAAGTCACACTCAGTTTATAGATGCGAAGGTCTATTGAATAGATTTTCATTGAAGTCTTTGTCTCCTCTTAGAACGAGACTCTGCTTGCATCAAAGACCAGAATTGATGCACTAGAACGCACAGAATCACTGAACCGGATAACCAGAACATGCAGACAAACTTCACTGACAATTGCACGCAACACCAACCCTTTGCGCGCCAAACCTTCCTATTGCGTGCAAACTTTACTTTTCGCACGGAAAAATATTTCGCGCATAAAAAACCCCCTTTTCGCGCAACTGAACCTTTTATGCGCGAACCCAATTTTTTGCACGCAACTCTTCATTTTTCACGCATCCCGAAATTTTCTACGCAACTCAGAATATTTCGCGCAATCCCCTTTACTTGATCTTTTTTCGCGCATCAGACCTCGGATCTTCTCTAAGTCTTCAACCGTATGGAATGAAGGGGGTCACCTAATATTTATAGGCGTATGAGACCCCCACGCGCAAAAATCCCCTGCAGCGTGAAAACCACTCATCTGGCACGTAATGTTTCGCGCAGGTATCGTTTTCCACGCACCTCTCCAGATATTTCACACAGCCCATGCCTTTTCCATTTTTGGACATTTTTATTCCGAAACACTATTTGCGCGAAAAACTTCGCTCCGCTATTTGGCGCACCACACTATTTTTTGCGCCCAACTCAATTATTTCGTGCACATACCTTATTTTCCGCGCACCACTTCCTCTTTGTGTGCACATCCTTTTGAAGACAATCCATGTCTTCATTTTCCGATTTTGAGGCCCAAAAATTTGGCAAACACTGGGAAACAGCGCCACCTTTAATATTGTAGTCTACTCGAACTGTACGATCACTTTGCTGGAACACATTTTGAACTTCCACTGAGGATTGACAACAAACACAAACCAAACTCCAATTCCATCATAGAACAGCCTTGGTTCCAACAATATAATCTTTTAAACCATGTTAATACTTTCCAAAAACAACATAAATTTCTATAAAACCTTAATGAAAAAGTAAATTATTCAAAAATTAACCATAAAAAAAACTATCCAATATATTCCATGAATCCAAAAATAATAAAATAAACTTGAACATAAACCACTCTTCTGTCAAACAAGTAATGAATTCTAATGTCACCAATACTATCCAATTTACTTAATTAATATCAATGAAATCTTTATCCTAATTAAATACTATTGTCTCAACATCAAGAACATATTAAGGAATATTTGCCCATCATTCATGTGTTTTCCAAAAATATTAACTTACTACTAAATCACTTTTCTAGGTTATTAGTATCTTTCAACATATTTTTGAAAATCCTTAGAGAGAAACTATTGTGGAACAATCCTTAGATGTTTTATGAATATTATAACCAGAATATCATTTATAAAACTCTTCTAAAACATAATTATTGAATTAAAATACATAAAAACTTAAATCATTACACTTTCTTATTAAACCAGTAACTATTATTTATCATATTATTCCTTAATATTTCATTCCTTTCTTATATCACTCATAGTATCTTCATCATCAATAGTAAAATATTTACTCATAAAACCTTTCTGGTCCTATTTTTAGGATTTCCCCCTAGGATATTGATTTGTATATTTCCCATGAATTAAACATTTATAAAATTCAACTATATATTATACCTTATGGAAACATTTTTTCCCCTCTCACTCTATTAACCAAACTTTTCATTTTTTTCTCAAAAATTTACTAATTTATGCCCTTATTTTATACACACAAAAAAATCATATTCCTTTGAGATAATCCCTTGAGTGATTATTTTGATATTTAAAACATGTAGAAAATACTATATTCATTCTAATATGGTATTTATCACATGAAAATTCATATAGGTCTATTTTTATCTTAGTAAGTGTTTCATGAAACTCACCTAGGTTCTTATTGTTAATCACGAGTCAAGATATCTAGCTAGGTATAATGACAATATTTCAAATTATATATCTAATTCCATTTGGTTTCCCATGATTAAAATCATTGCATCATTAATAAATTTCAGTGTTAACATGATTCCTATTGGTTCCATCCATTTAATAAAACCAAAATGTATAGTTTGAGAGACAATTGTCATTGTGAGTAATCATGTAGTCATAAAAATCATTCACAGGATATCTAAACAAAGACACATTATTTTCAATATGTGAAACCTTATCAATGTAAACCATTTATAATGGTTCATAAATAAAATCAGAATTAACTAAATAATATTCTTTTGGACTGTCTAGATAGGTGTGCAGTATTAGGCCCACTCATCATACACAAGTGAAGATCGATTTAATACACAATCTTCCCCTTTTAGAGTTGTTTCCCCAAGGTGAATCTATATCACAACCACACCCACTTACCAATATATAGTTAGGGATATATTTTTTTATAAAACCACAAAATATATAATTAACAAAGTCTTCTAGAAATCATCCCTTATATAGACTTATCCTTGGGATTTTAAAAAAATTTATTTAATCTTAATCTTCAAAAATAACTAAACCCTACTTTGATACGAACTGAGGAAACATGATCATAACATAAATAAATATAAAATAATTTTAAATGAATATTTAATAAATAACATAATTATTCATGCCCTATAACCATGAAAATATAAGAAAAACAGTAAATAACTGTGATTTTATGTAACCTCCTCTAATAAGATAATTCTAAAAATCCATATTTTTTTAACAATGGCGTTTTTTCATAGCTAATTAATTTTCAACAATGGTTCTTAAAATAATTTCCATAAAATATGTATTTAGTGGTGGTTTATTGATAAAACACCACTAAAAAGATCACATATCATATCATATACTCCCTTTATTCCTCCATTATCTCTCAATTACATATCCTATCTCACTTACGAGTGAGACTCCCCGATGGAAAATCATCCTCTCTAGAAGGTCCTCCTCAACCACAACTCCTCCTCACTATAATATTCTAGTGTGTTCTCCCCTCCTCAATGTTTTCCCCTTATAATGAACCTCTTAATAATAAATACCCTCTCAACAACAATATTTAGTTAAAACTAGGGTTTTTTTCAACACTAATCACCTAGTGCTTCATTTATTATATACCAATTTATTTATTTTTGTGAGTTATCATTTTCTATAGTCCAATATAATCTTCTATTTACCATTTAAATTTTATATAATTTCTCTAATTATATCATTCCCATTATATGATTAAATTAACAAATCATAGAATATATCAAATATGTATGGGAAACATTTTCATTACTCGTTATTTCTACACTACCATATATAAGTTATAAATCATAATAATATATAATGAAACATGGTTAATAAAATTGATCAATTATATTTTATCATGTATCCATATATGTGGTTTCTTATCCTTTAATTCCTCCACTAAATCATTTTATACTAGAAACTATAATGGAAGATTCTATTTGAAATTATACAAGTGATACAAGGATAAATGATATTTATAAAATAAAATGATATTTATTAATTACTAAGGATAAATTCTATAGAAATACACATGAAAAAGTTATGATTTTATAATCACCATTTTTGGGAAAACCTCCCAAAATGTATAAATTAATGAAATACTCACTAGGTGGGGAGGTAATACCAAAACAAATATGAAGAATGAGTGAAAATTTCATGAATAATGACTTAAAATTTTGGTTTCGGGGGTTCCAGCTTCAGGGAATAAAAACCAAGATGATTTAAAATTTAGTTTTGTATACTCTGGTTATGTCTGTGTGTGGATAGAAATTTTTCATTTATCTTCTGTAATATATTGGACACCATATAAATAAATATAACCTATATTCTATTAACATGTAAAAAATATAGTTTTATGTTCTTTAATGACCTCTTCTAGATCAAGTTATTTTTACATCTCAAATTAAGTTCAACATTCAAGTTACATTAATTATAAAATAATTTTAGTAGTTATTTTTTATACAAAACTATTTAAATGATTCATTTGTCTTTAATTAATAATACATATTTTATATCATAATTTTATCTGACAATTTGTTGTTGGTCAAATTTAAAATTTCTAATTGTTTTTATAGTGATGTTTTATTATTGCATAAAAATTTTCTATAATTTTTATCATGATATTATTTAGTAAATTTACATTATGTTTTTATACATATATTTATCAATATCATACAAATGGATTAATGTTGGATTAATTAACCATGAAATACAACTGAATATATTAAGGGGTTATAGATGTTTTTATATTTTTGAATTGAAAGTTGATATGTATATGGAAGAATAAAATTTCAATGTCCTAATTGTAATTTCATATGATGGTTGAAAATAAATTAAGTTTATGAGCACTTGATATTCAAAAAAATTATGGATAATTAATATGGATTTAGGATGTGGAATTTGACAATGTAGAAAGTTCACCCTCGGGCCATTATCAAAATGAACAACTTACTTCTATAATAGTGGATAATGAGATTCATGATATGATTGATGATATTTTCTACATTGCACATAATCATTTAGATTATAACATATAAATGGATACACTTTAATTTTTTCCATAGATTAATACAAGAGAGAAGGTAACTAAGTAATCAAATGAGTTTTATGAAATAATGGAAGATGGAAATAAAGATTTGTATGAAGGATGTATCGAATATACAAAATTTTCCTTCTTACTGAAGTTGTAACTATCAGTTACTTATGTGAAATTATAAAAAAATTAATGTCGATGATATTTGATATTTTGTATGATGCATTTTTTCAAACTAAGATCCCTAAATTATTTTATGATAAAAAGAAATTTTTTAAGAAACTCAGTCCCAAATATATATATAAATATATGCATGTCCCAATGAATGAATGTTTTATGAGGGAGAATATTCATATATAGAAGAGTGTTACATATGTTATTCTTATGGATGTAAATTATTGAATTGTGTTGAAATTATTAATGAATTAACTAGGAAGAATAAGTTAAACAAAAATATTGAGAATAATTTAGGTTACATTCCATTAAAACTAAGATTTAAAATATTGTTAATGTATTTTAAAATAAAAAATAAAATCAAGTGGCATGATATAGAAAATAATAATGATGTTTTTATACGTCATCCTATATTTCTAATAACATTTAAATTATTTTATTCTTTATTTCAGAATTATTCTTCAGATCCTAGGAATGTGAATTTGTGATTGGATATTAAAGGATTTAATCCATTGAGGACTCTAAGTATAACTTATATCATATGGCATGTTATTTTTATCCCTTGATGTCTATATCTATAGATGTGTATGCAAAAAAACATTATTCATTATTTTAATTATCATTAGAGGTAATATAATGCCTAGAAAAAACATCAATTTATATATTTAAACTCAAATAAAATAATCAAAAAAATTATTGTAAAATGTTGTAGATATATATATTTAATCAATAACCAAAATTTTCAAAATGCATATTTCACTAATGTGGACCACTAGTGATTTTAAAGGATTAGGAAACTAGTCTGGTCGAAACACTCACATTGGTCAAACTTGTCCAATTTGTAACTTTGAATTTGATCCAAGAAGATTACCATATAGAATAAAGTGGTGTTTCATGTTTCATCATCAATTCTTGTATAAATCCCACAGATATCTATATAACATGTCATGATTTAATGGATAAATAAGTTTATTTCACTACCAAAATTGTTATCAGGTTCAAAAAATATATTTCAATTATCAACAATTGATGTACAATTTGAAGAATTATATTAGTTGATATTTTCTGGTAAAAGAGTTCAAAAATCATCAGACACATTTAATAAATAAAAATTTAAGAAACAAATCTTTTTTTCTAAACTACCTTTTTAGGAATTTCAATTGATATGTAATAATATTGATGTTATACACATTGGAAAAAATGTTTTTAATATTCTTGTTTTAAAAATATTGAACAAGTAGGGAAAATAAAAGGATCATATTAATTATAATAAAGTCTTGAAAGAAATGAACATAAATCATGATCTGTGGAAAAATTATAATGGAAATTATCCAATAACGGTTTTTTCATTAAAAAAACTAGAAATTGATGTTTTATTTTGATGTCTGAAAATGTGAAAGAACGTGATAGATATTCATGTAACATTTCAGGATGTATGGAATTGAAATATAATAAGTTAAATTGACTTAAATATTATGGCTCAAATATTCTAATTAAGAAATTTCTACCATTGGCATTGCATAAATTGTTACTATATAAAATATTAAGTGTTATAATTAATTTTTGCACACTCTTCAGACATATTTTTGAGAAAATTTTAAACCCAATTGAGAATAAAAAACTTAAATAAATATATATAATTAAAATTTTCAATTTGAGATGATATTTCCCCCATTTTACATGTTCAGTGATCAAAGTTATTCTGATATGATGTTTTTCCACACTTGGAAGGGAAACATGGGGATGAGTTCCTTTAAGGGGGAAGACTGTAATATCTCAGGTTTCTCTATGAGGATTTTATCATTTAAATTTTGGTTTGAACACTCTTTTAATGTTATAAATGTTCCATGTGTGTTAATGAAGGGTTTGAAAACTTCTAAGGATTATTTAGAGTTTAGAGATCTTTTTTTAGAGAAAATAGAAGAGGCAGATTGTTAGAGCATGGTTAGTGATAACCATGCACCAAAAACCATGCATCCCTATAAGTGTGACAGATGGTTTTTATAAACTGTGCAACCGGGCCTTTGGCAAGAGAGGTTGAGAAAGAGGTTGTTCATGGGCCATGCATGGATATTCTAACTGTGCGCCAAAATTCATGTGGGGTGTGTCACCTGGATTGTTGGTTGTGAACGGTTGTTGTACGGTTTCTCCAACCGTACAATCAAACCATGAAACCATTTAATTTGGGGAAAAATACCATTTCCCTTATTTATATTTAACTAACCCCTATATTTTTCCCCCATTCATATTATCCTCTCTTCCTCTATGAGAGCTCTCCCATGTCCTAAAGCTATGATTTGAAGTCTTTCTTTTATATGGACTAGAATTCGAGTGTCGTATATCATGTTAGATCACAACTAGTATGCTCTCAGTTCCTTTAGATCCTTTTAGAATTAATATTCCTATCAATAGAGTCATTTTTTTATGAGATCATATTCACCATTTTCAAGGTTTTTGTATGTTTTCCCATTTTATTTCAATCTGGACCAAACTGGATGCCAATACTTGATGATTTTTCCTCTACTAGAATAAGGTAGCTAGTCTCTACCTTTTCCCTAAGGCCTCATATTTTATTACATTGTCGTTGTTGTGATGCATGTCATACCTTCTTAACATTTCTCTTAAATTAAATTATAAGTATAAAATTAATTATTTCACCTTAATCGTTATGACCTTGTAGCACCTAGATGTGGTTGGAGGTTGTCGAACCCAACTTGAACTACCTTTGAGGTGTTTTCTTTTATCTTCCTAGTGTTAGACCACCTCATGGGGTGCATGAGATCTCTATTTATTAGTGGGATCCTACCTTAAATTAAATGAGTTAATTAGAGATGGTATTTACTCTTTTTCCATGATACTAAATGTTATTAAAAAATTTAAATGGTTTAATTAAATGAAAATGTGGAATGAGATGGATATTCTTTTAAATATGCCTTTTTTATATTGATAATTTTAATTGGACATAGAAACTAACATAACCATCACATTTTATATACTTTCTTGATGTTGTACACCTTAGTATGGAACCAACTTACTATGAATATTTGACACCTATTACATTACCTTATGGAACCGATTAGGGGATCGAGGTATGACACATGAGACCCCTTAGTATGATTACTTATGGTATGGAACCAACTTGCTAGGATGGAATGGAAACTATTTAATTACAGTATGGAATCGATTAGGGGACCTAGGCATGACACTTGTGACCCATAGGTATGATTACTTATGTTATGGAACTGATTTATTATGAAGGTATGACAACTACTGCATTATGGTATAGCACTAATAATGCGAGTGAGGTATGACACATGAGACCCCTAGATATGATTACTTATGTTATGGAACCAACTAAGGGATTGTGTCGTGGAACATGCAACCCCTATTATTATTATTTATGTTCTTGAACCAATGAGGGGGTTAAAGGTATGACACCTACAATATCCATGTACATTTATATCTCTATAAATAGGTCACCCTACTTATTTTATTGTGACCTAACCCATGTCGGTATGATTCCTTAATCATATGTGTCGTGTGATGATCCAATACTACTTGTTGTTAAAGATTTATATATATTTATTCTCATCTATTATATCTTGTTTTTATAATAGCTTGTTTAATGGACCTGTTTATATTTTTCAATTATTATAGCTTAGCTGTTACACCTATACAAAGTTATATTTTATATGCATAGGATGGATTTTTCATATACAACGTTGGTGGTGGCCTACTAATTTTATCTCACACCATGTTTGGGCCGGTTATCGTACCCAGACAAAGATAATGATTATAGGTAGGGATAATGGAAAGATCTTGATCATCGATTCATCAATAATTATGGAAAGGGATCACGAGGCCAAGCCTTGGCTCATGATGCTATAGATATTTCCCTTTTTACTGTTTTTTTTTCTTTTGATACATGCATTGTAAAGTATTCTACTGTCACGTATTTCTTGATTTTTTATAACCTCATGACATGCTCATAATTTTTTATTTTATTTTTCATTTTTATTTGATTATTATTACCAGTGTTTGGATGATTTAATTATGTTGTTCTATTATTATTATTATGCTTTAGCTATTTATCTATTTAATACACCATTGTGTTACTCCGATTATGAGGGTATATTCTCCCCACTATTCAACCTTAGACCCCATTGCTAGTCGGTAGCCTATGGTATATGGGGAGGTGTTATTGAGGTCATGTGACTAACTGGGGTTAGTTACTTATGAGTGAACTAGGTCCGAGATGTTACATTTCTCATAGAATAAATTATTACCTAATAAAATAAAAACAGTTATAATTGATTTTATCATATTCTTCAGACAACTTTTTGAGAAAACTTTAAACACAATTCAGATTTAAAAACTTCAGGAAAGAATTATAATGAAACATTTCCATTTAGAGATGACATATCCCCCATCATTTTTGATCATGATGATTCATTTAACTATTCATTTGACCAAGGAAGTAAAAGTAGGAGTACCCATACATTATCGATGGATGTATCCCATGTAAACGTATTATCATATTAATTTTTTATGATTATTGTATTAAAATTTTCAAAATTCTTATATGTCTGGCTGATTCTTCTATGTTGCGTTATTTCATTAGGTATCTATGTCATTTGAAGTCTTTTGTGAAAAAAAATGAACCGAAAGGCTTTATTACTGAAGGTAATATGGGGGAATATATTCTAACCTATTGTTTGAGATATTTAGATAATATTGATACTCGATTCAATAAAGTTGGACGTGTTTATGATAGCACAATTCAACGGTAATCCTACAATGATTCAATAAAATTTCTAGTGTTGGGTCGTCCAGTCCAGAAAATATCACCAGTTTTATTAACAAAAAAAGAGTTCATAAAAGAACATAAAATATGTGTTATTAGATAGTGACATTGTAGATAAATTTATTAAATAATTGAATATGAAAACAAAAATATGAATTTGGATTTGAGCTTGAAATGAGGAATTGATAATAAAATCCATTAACAAGGACATTATTGATGGGTTTTAATGTCTTGAAAGATTATAATCAATTTCATATTGATAAAATATTGATATTATTATCTTTTTTAACTGATTTATATTTATCTACTTAGATCATGAATGTTAATAATTGAGATGGGGTTATAGATCATTTGAAATATTTTTGTTGAGGAAATTTGAAGAAGTGTAGGAGATTAGATGCTTATAATATCAATGGATTTAATTTTTGAACACTTTTGTGCAAAGAAGTTCTAAAAGAACAAAATAGTGGAATGTTTAAAAAATGATTGACTTGGGATAAATTTTAATATTTATTGACATTGTAAAATTAAATTATTATGGATAATGTCAAATTGTGTTATTCAAATGAATGCAGTTTGATATTTACAGGTTCATAAGGAAGGATTCATTACAATTTACTTCTGTTAACGTATCTCAGTTGACTGATATTGGTGAGCATGAAGAACATGATCCAAATATTTTTACTTCACAAGATTAAATTTTATATAATGCGGATAATGTAGTCGATGAAGGGTGGAGTGTTATATTACATGTCAACCAAGTTACTTCTATTATATGGGTGTTGAAGTTGAAGAATTGTTTTTATGACATCAAACCTCATCAACAACAAGAGATTGATCTATATATTTGTGATGATATATAAATAGTTTTTCTTGGAAGGTATGGTGAATATGATTAAATCATGTTAACAGTGGATGATGAAAATAATATAGATAATGTTGAATTAATTGATTTCAGGTACATTCATTTAAGTTATCATTTTTTTTATTTTGAATAAATGAATTTAATTAATCTATATTCAAAATTTTCATATAATTTTCTTGTTTTATATTTTATATCTTGTTATAAATTGTTTTATATTCTTTTTTGGATGTAGGAATGTTGAGAATAAAATGATTTAAAGATACAATATGATCATCGACAACACCTAAAGTGCCAGATGACCCTTCTTATATGCTCCCATAGGTATTAGGCATGTTCTATATTTTTTATTTTCTCCTGTTTACATGATTTTAATCCATCTGGCATGCTCTCATATTCATTATAAAAACTCACTACTTCTAGTGCACCACATACTTCTCTAGGTATATCAAAGGGATCATATTGGGTAGCTAAGGAGTGATCATTAATGGAGCATATTGTACTATAGTTATGCCCACAAGGGTATTAAAGGGTCACCATTATTGGTACATAGCTGTTAATGTGAAAAATGTAATTTATGAAATTTGTATACAAATTTTTGAATATATTTATTGAATTAATTCCGATAATAAGAAGAAAAAAATGAACATGAATACATAAGACGTTTGGTAACTGGTTAATTTAAAATAAGTTATGTTATTTGAGATGTTTGACGTTCCTACAGATGATTTCATAGGATTAAACGAGTAGATCATGGTAAATTTAGAATGTGAGATGACATATCTTCACATCACTTATCATAACTGAATACATATTCCCACTAGATGGAAAATTTTATTTTTGATAAATAATTAAGAGTAAGTTAAAATTAATATATATAGTTTTTTATTTACTATTCTTATCAAATATCAATTTACATATCTTTATATCTATAATATATAGATTCTTTTCCATTTTGATCTGAATGATGTGGTTGTGTATCGTTCTACATTGAAAATATTGGGGAAAAGTGGAAATAATTTAAGTATAGGTTGTGGTGTGAGTTTAATGGGACCTCCTTGAATGCATGTTAGACGTATGAAAAGGTGCTGGAATGGATACCTTAGGTTTAGTGGATGTTGTTTTTAGATAATCATTATTTATATTGAGATAAGATATTTGATATTTTATCATTACATTGATCATTATTTATTAAATATAATTCATTTTTATTAATATTATCATTTTTTTAGTAATATTTTCAAAAAACTCATCAAATAGGGAGAAGCAAATCATCCCACACATAGTTCGTTCAAAAAAATTCAAGGAGAAGGTCGATTAATGTAATATTTTAGAAATTTATTAAATATATTTTTGTTAAATTTTTAAAACATTAATTTTTATATTTTTTATTTTGTTAATTGATAATATAATCGAAAGATGTTTGTCATGAGGTCAGTCAAACCAAGTTGTGGTTTGATATGAACTATAAATATGATGGAAATTATGTAAATTCACCTGCAATAGACATTGGGGTAAAAAATTTAAATCATAGTTTATTTTTTTAATAAATATATTTGGTAAAAATTTGTTCTATTTTCATAAAAAATTAAAAGTTACGGGATGAAAATCTCTCAAATCCATTGTTAGTCTCCCACAAAGATGTTATTGCTCAAGTTTTCATAAATGAACGTGTCAGTCATGTTCAAGGGTTAGGTTTTGGACCGTCCCCCTCATGATTATTTGGGAGGATTTATTCATTATTCATTGTGATACCTCCTAGTACATGCTTACAAAATTTCACCAGTTTCAATAATTTATAATCACAAAAGAAAATTGTGATTCTTGAAAAAATATTACAGGATCAGGAGTCATGATTGATAGTTCGACATGAGCAAGTTGAAGTGATGAGGAGTGAATTGGGTTTGTTATTTTAGAGTATGACTGGTGAAATTTCTGTGGAAAATATATCTCTGATATGATAGACTATAGTGGTACTGAATCTAATATATGTATTTTAATATGATTATATTATTATAAAAATTGTTGTAAATATTTTTTTGTATAATATATTTAAAACTAATTTATATTCTAAATTTTTTTAATGTAGGAAGTATATGAAGTTAAATCTTCGAGTTAACATGAAAATATAGAGCATGTATCAACTGGAGTTAGTGTAACGCCCCAAGCTTCCATGGTACTGTTCTTTTTAAATAACTCAATAGCTTGGGCTGCACGCATCATTGAGTTCAAACGCACCACAACTAGAAATTTAAAAAGAAGTTTTTAATATTATTAACCACAATTTGAATTATATATATTCTATATAATTTTAATATTCATCTCATGTGTTTCTTGTACATGATATAAGAACAAATTCAATTTTTTGAATAAAAGTAGTATTTTTAAAAAAATGCAGTTTTAGCACCTTTTAATGAAGAACCCATTTTAAATCCAATATTTAACACTTTTATATAATCAATTTTAAAAAATAAACTTCTTATTTAGACGTGGGACATAAAAATTTAGTTTGGACAAATTTTTGGTATTTCTCAGAAAATTTTCAATTTTTGAAGAATAATGAACAATACGGCATTTTAATTCAAAACTAGTTTTTCATCTAATTTATTTATATTGATAGATTATATTTTTAATTTATTTTAATGAATAATTATATTATGTTTTTATTATTTAAAATAATTTATTTCATTATAATTATTTTCACATAAAAATTAGATATAAACACTTGCAAATCTTTTGATGGTTTTTACTTTTGAAAAACATGTTTTCTCATTTTTTTCAATGTGGATTAATTTTAAATTAATTACTACAACTTATTTATTTTAATTTTTGAAAAATTTATTATCTATTTGGAATCATTGGATAAAAATTATGTTCTCATGTTACTTTTATTTTTTGGATATTATGAATAGTAAATTTAGTAATTTTTTATTAGCACGGTTAAGCGTAAATCGAGTAATTAACGGTAAAAATAATAATATAAAATTACCCAAAAACCAATCAAAATCCTATTTTTAGACTAAATTAGACCCCTATCACCTATGTTTATAAAATTAATCATTTAATGTACCCTTTTACATGAATATTCCATGAATATTATTATAATTACTGAATCTGACAAAATGTCACACACTCATTTCTTATAAGCATAATAATTTTAATATAGAGATATCCAAGAGATAATATCAATTATAATTATTATATGTAAATATAAAATAATTACCTAACTAATATTATTTTATTTATAGTTTTTAGAGATTAATTAATTATCATTAACGATGACACAATAGTGAAGTAGAAATTATTTTATTAATAGAAATATCAAATAAATGATATTAAAAATATTAAGATAAATATAATTTCACATAATTAATGACATATATTAATTTTATAGATAACTTATACATGTTATTTACATATTTTAAGTATTTTTTAGGAGTTATCGTGTCGTTTTGATATTTTTAAAAAATGGGAATATTGAATAGTATTAAAATTGACATAACTAATATTTTAAACTAAATAATACTTTATTAGATGATATAAAAGTCATAGAAATATAAGGTTCATAAAACTAATTGGATAATTTTAAATATTTTATACATTATTTTATTAGTTTTCTTTTTTCATTTTATAGTAACTATATTACCCCAATAGTGTAAAAACATAATTTTTCGTGGTAAAGGATAAATTATTTTACTAAGGGTTAAATCCAAAAGATAAGGTTAATGTTAAGACCTAAACATGTATAAAATTCATTGGTTGAGGATATTTATACCCATCCTCATCTTATCCTAGAAATAAATAACTTTTTATCTATTTGAAACCGAAAATCAGTTTTTTATAAATTTATATTTTAATACCCTCCAAGATTGCCCCTCACCTCTCTTATAAAAGGGCATTTCTCCTTCTCTTTAATTCACACATCTAAATACCTTTATCTCGTCAAAAAACCTTCCAATTTACTCTCCCAAATTCCTTAAATACATTCTAGAGTCCATACTCTAGGAATTAAGATATCCTAATGAGTCCTTTTGTGCAAATTAAAACGATATACCCGAAAAAGCGATAGTTGTTTTATCACCTCTTTTAAAGTTATTTTCTTCTTCTACATTCTCTTTCTATATTGTTTTTGTACCAAAGTAACAAATATAGTATCATACATATAATTATATTTTATTATAATAATAGTACAACCATATTCATCATTTTATCCTTCATACGAATAATAATATCACCAAGCGTGCGTACGTACGTCTTACCGTCTCCACACCGTGGTATAATTTGTTATTCCACAATACTTTATTTGGATGGGTATAATGATGAGTATAATGGATATAAATAATGAATATAAAATTATAATGATAATTTATAATTAATATATCTTCCAATTTCATACCATTTAACCATCAATGGAATGATATCCTCGCTCGTGCGTACGTAAGGCATACCGTCTCCACAATGCGTTGAGATTCATTCTCCACGTTAACCATTCAAGAATTATTATAAAATTTATATTATGAGTAAAAAATAAAAATTATGAACTTACTTTACTTATGTATATGAATAAAATATATCTTATTCATAACAAACATGACTTACATGACAAAAAATGAATGGGAAAATGAAGTCATTAACAACCTAAACAATGGTAATACTGAAATATTATTACCAAATGGATATAAAAGGATCATATATGATATAATAAATATATATATGGTCCTAGTATAATTTATTAACATTATTTAACCATTATCCATGAGGTTAACACACCCTCTACTAAAGGAAATTAAATGGTAAGGGTTAACTTCATAATCTCATTATTATATGAGGTTGTTTATATATAAGTATCTATTGGGACATCTTTATCATCCATGCCTATGTTTCTTAAAATATATTTCAAAATATTATAAAAAATTATTTAAATTCATTTTTACCCATGATTTAATTTTTATTAAACTTTTTGAAAGGAGTTTTTCTGTTATTTTCCCAATGAGGTACTTTATAACCTTTTTGACAAATTAAGGAAAAAATGTTTTTTAACTTATACGATATAAGAAGATATTTTCCTCTGTTATGGTGACTTAACATTTTGAAGCATTCCCTAAAATATTAAAATTTTATTTTTAAAATAAATTTTTTCTTTTATAATTTAATGGCTTATAAGTTATTTCAACGTAAAATGGTATTTTTATCTCAAAGGGTTTTAATGAATTTATAAGATTATTTTCACCTATTTCAACATCCTTTATTGGATTTTAGGATTAACTATGGTTGATTTATTATGATATAATATTCCATATTTTATTAAAGGGTTTATGATATATTTGAATGTGGATGTTCTATTTTGATACAATTCATGATTTATGGTTAAAGTATTAACATTTTGTATGCTAGTTTTAATATGAGTGTTTATGTTATGTTTTACCCCTTTTATAAGAGGAATTAATTAGAATTAGTAAGTGATGGGTGGGGACCGCTATATCGCCTTGATGCATTTGTAGGTCTAATGAGACAAACTTGTGTCTTGGCATAAGGCATTGACAGTATAGTTATTTATGGTCTTGGTATGAGGCCTTGACAGTATAATTATGATGTCCGGCATTATGCATTCCCTCATTATGAGATTAGTTGTTGATATTACATGTGATTTTTTTACTAGTAGAATATCCATGTAAATGTTTAAATAGAATTATTTGATTTATTTCTTTCCATATTTTGTTTAATATTATGTTTAAATGTCTTTTGTTTCTGTTTAACACACTACCTTAAAAGTTTATGCTTATTTATGATAGCTTCCGCTATATTGTTTATCCTTACTGAGTATATGAGATCACCCCTTTCTTATGTTTCATTTTTTACATGATGTGAAGAAGTATATTATGATTGACCTATAGGGATGGTATAAGGAATATTAAAATTTTCAAATGGGATAATATGTTGTTTTTAATTTTAATATGTAACGTAAAACTTATATTTGTGTCTAGTATTTCCAAGGATACAAACTGATCGGTCCTTAGTGGTTTGATTTTCATGTGATCATTTCAATGTAAGAAAATAATGAACTGACACAAGTCAACTAGGGTCAGGGCATTATAATTAGTATCAGATGAAATTAAGTACAAGCCTTGGAAACAAGACTGTGAAAAACCATGATTATGGAACATTACCCCTAAGATAGACATTGATGATAAATATAGAGAACGTCCTAAAATTTTGGTAATGTAGAGCTTATGTGGGTATTACTAGAAAATAAAACACTATATAAATACTAAAAGTGGATGTGGTTCTATAATATATGTACCTATGAGTAAAAACTCTGACTACGTGTTCTAGACTTGACTTAGGGTAGTCTGGTACATGACAATAATCCTTACTGGGCACATGGTTTGACACTCCCAGGGTATATTCTTAAGATAATTCACATTTTCTTAAAAAACCATTATAAGGATTTATAAGTAAATATATCTCCAAAGAAACCATTCTTATGATTATGTATTAGATATGAGTAAATTTTTCAATTTATTTTACTAGTTGAAAATTATGCATTATGATTAATAACCTAATGTAGTTTATACCATTGTTTAGAAATGGAGCCTAGTGGAAGTAAAAAAAACTATATCAATGCACATAATCCATGTATGGATTTCCCTCCTATGAAAGATAATGATAGTGGTGTTGGTGATACAATTGGTGTTGAAAAACTTATAAGCATACTGGGATAACTGACTCGGGTTATGAATAATAACCTTACCTGAATGGAGCATCTTGATCTAAAATGTTTATGATCAATGATAGAATGATTAATGAGGAAACAACCCCCATAATTCAATGAGAATAAAAACACATTTTTAGTTTAGAATTGTATATATTCCTTAGAAAAAATAATTCTTTCTTTTGGTAGTTAATAAAAGGGTAAATTTGTTATGGCAGCCTACCGTCTATCAGGAGATGCATATCAATGGTGGTTATTAATTAAAAACATCAAGGAGGATGAAGAGGTAGAAAATATGTAATGGAGGGAATTTAAATAACTATTACAAGAAAAATACTTTCCTCGTGTCTATGACTGGATATAGAGAGGTAATTTCTAAGTCTGAGGTAGAAAGAGGATGAGAATGTTGCGAAGTATGATGCTAACTTCACAAGGTTATCAACACATGATGCATAATACATACATAACCTAAGAAGTAATATTGATAGATTCTTTGATGTATTAAAACCATTCCTATGATGCACATCGGTCTCACAATATTTCTCATCGTAGGAATTTATAATCTCATGTTCTATCTATATATAAAAGTAATTCTCTATGTTTTATGACTTTAAAGTAAAGAAAGTGAAGAAGAGTTTTTTTGAACACTCTTGAAAATGAAATAAGGGGAAAAGGGAAAAATTTACTTTCCACCATGTAATAATTGTGGGAAGAATAACTGTGATACTTGCCTAAAGGGAATGAGAGTTTGTTATAAGTGTGGAGAAAAAGGCCACCAAGCACGTGATTGAAAGTGGAAGAAAAAATCTATTAATGTTCTGTGATAAAATTTTAATGAGATGAAACATTATGCAAATGATGATCCCAAGCATCAAAGAAACTTACCCTAGAAAAGGACAAGAGATAGATGAATATCTTTTTTATCACTAATACTAAGGTTTAAGTTCATAATGATTTGGTGGGAGGTAATTTAATTGTTTCCTCAAATTTAGCCAATGATTTAATTTATTCTTGATCATCACATTCTTTTATATCATCCCAATTTTCTTTAGAAATTATATATTTCCAATTCACATTAACAAAGGAGTTGTTAGTCAAAACCCCTAAGGGAAGTCTCATTACAACAATGATGTGTCGGGAAGTTTCCATTATGGCATATAAATGTGATTTATCTGCTGACTTTTTCATCATACCTATGGTTGACTTTGATATAATCCTTGGTATGGATTTGATATCAAAATATGATGTGAAAATATATTATGAGAAAAAGGAAGTTGTGATTTTTGAGTAAGATATAGAATACATTATCTTTAGAGTATAAACTTCATCACCTAATTCTTATCAAAATCCACCCCAGTAGCCTTACTAAATGAAATTATTGGGGAGGAAGAAGAAATAACATCTTAAGATAAAGAAATAAATATTCAAATTGAGGATGTACCTATTGTAGGAGAATATATTGGTGTATTTCCAGATGATTTACCTAGACATCATACAGAGAGGGAAGTTCATTTACTATTGATCTAATCCTTCATGCAAGGCCAATATCAAAAAATATTTATATAATGGCCACTATGGAATTATTAGAGATGAAGAAACAACTAGAGGAGTTGATTAATAAGCGATTTATTAGAAGTATTATTTCTCCATGGGGATCCTCAGTTACTTTTGTTAAGAAAAAAGATGGATCAATGAGGCTGTGCATTGACTACAGATAAATCAATGCTATTACAATAAATAACAAGTATCATCTACCTTGCATTGATTATTTTTTTGATCAAATTCATGAAGATCAATATTTTTCTAAGATTTAACTTCATTTTGTATATCATCAATTATGTTTAAGAAATGAGGATATTCCAAAGAAATCATTCTGAATGAGGTATGGTCATTACAAATTTATAGTAATTCCATTTCAATTGACTAATGAACCCTATGTTTTCATGAATCTAATGAAGATAGTGTTCAAGGAATATCATGATGATTTTTTTAGTATTTATTGATGATATCTTGGTATACGTCAAAAGCTACTAAGACCATGAAAACAACTTTTGGATTGTTCTAAAGACTCTTAGAAAAAATGAACTATATGGGAGTTTTAGAAAGTGTGAATTCTAGATTCAGGAAATTTTATTTCTTGGCCATATTTTCTCAAAGGTTGGAATCATGGTTGATCCTGCAAAGACAAAGGCAATCCATCAATGGTCAGCACCAATGAGTATAATTGAGGTACATAGTTTTGTTTGTTTAGTAGATTACTATAGGCTTTTCATCTAGAATATTTCTTGATTGGAAACCCCATTAACCAAGATCACATGTAAAGGGGTTAAATTTTTATGGACAAAAGAGTGTGATGAATGTTTTAAATACTTGAAGAGAATATTATTCAATGATCCTATCCTGAGTTTACCATCTGGGAATGATGGTTTTGTGATTTAGAGTGATGCATCAAGGAAAGGACTTGGTTGTGTCCTTATAAAGAATGATAAGGTTATTGATTATACATAAAGAAAATTAAAAAATCATGAAGAAAACTATCCAACTCATGATCTTGAGTTATTCGTAGTAATATTTTCTCTAAAGATATGGATATACTATCTCTATGGTGAAAGATGTGAGATATATATTTATCACAAGAGTTTGAAATGTATTTTATCACAGAAAGAACTAAACATTAGAAAAAGGATATGGATTGAGATACTCAAGTATTATAATTTCACAATAAACTACCACCTGGGGAACACAAATAAGGTGGTGGATTCTGTGAGTAAAATTTACAATGGAGTTATAAATAAAATGACATTTGATAGGGATACTATGTTCATGGATCTAGAAAAGATGGATATGGTAATTATCATGGAAATTGAAACATCAATACTTTTTTAAATGGTTTCCAAACCATCTTTACTAGAAAGGATAAAAAGTTCTCAGTCTGATGATTAGGATTTTCAAAATAAAATTAACGTTATAGATGATGGGAGACTGATTGACTTTGTATTTGAAGATGGTATTTTGAAATTTCAGAAGAGGCTTTGTGTTCCTAATATACCTAAGCTAAAAAGGTAATTATTGGATGATTCTCATAGATCTAATTTCTCTATATACCATGGTGGCACTAATATGTATAGAGATTTGAAAGAACATTTTTGGTGGGACAACATGAAGAGAGAGATTGATTATTATGTGTCAATAGTTTTGGTTTTTCAACAGGTGAAGGTTGAAAGACAACATCCTATAGTAGTCATGAAACATATTACTATACCTATGTGGAAATGGGATGATATTATGATGAAATTTTCAATGGGGCTACCAAATACTCCTAGAATAAATGATGTGATATAAGTTATTGTTGATTGTCTTACCAAATCAACACATTTTCTTTCTATGAGAGAAGATTTACCACTTGAACGTTTAGCATGAATATATACTAATGAATTTGGAATACTAATTGGTATACCCTTATCAATATTTTCTGATCGTGATCCTTGTTTTACATCACAATTATAGAAAATTATTCATAAGTCCATATATATTGGGCTTCCTTTGAGAAAATCCTACCACCCTAAAACTGATGGAAAATCATAGTAGACTATTCAATCTTTAGAAGAGATTTTGAGATCTTTATCACTTTACATTCAAGGTATATGGGATCTGAATTTAGCTCTAGTAGAATTTTCCTATAATAATAGCTTCCATTCATGTATTTAGATGAAACCGTGTGAAGCATTATATGGAAAGAGATGTTGTACACTAAATTTTTGGGATGATGTTGGTGAATGAAATCTTTTAGGCCCAGAAAATGTTGAGGAAATGATGGAAAAGGTAAATACTATTTAGACCCATATAAGAATAGCTCATAGTAGGCAAAAGAGATATGTTAATAAATGAAGGAAGGACTTAGAATTTTCGGTGGGAGATCATGTTTTCTTGAAGGTATCTCCACAAAAGGGTGTAATATTATTTGGTAAGAAAGGTAAATTAAGTCCCAAATACATCAGACCTTTTTAAATTTTGGAATGAATTGGAGATGTAGCTTACTATTTGGAAATGCCGCCAAGTCTCTCTAAAGTCCATGACGTGTTCCATGTATCACTGTTAAGGAAATACATGTCAAACCCAATACATGTAATGACCAATGAGGAAATAGAACTGGAACCACATCTATCTTACTATGAAGTTCCTATTAAGATTATTTATAGTAGAAAACATGTTTTGAGAAATCAGATGAATCTTCTAGTAAACGTTCATTAGAGAAACCATAAGATGGAAGAGGTGAAGTCAAAAGCTGATGAAATTTTGATGAAGAACCACCCAAATGTTTTAATGAAGTAATATTTAAGAAATTTTGAAGATGAAAGTATTTTAATGAGGGAAGAATGTAAAATTCCCAGATTCCACGATACAATTCTTTTTAAATAATTCAATAGCATGTGCTGTAGGAAACACGAATTTGAGCGCAACTTGACTAGACATTTAAAATTTGTTATAAATAATATTTATGAAATTTTGAACTTTATATATTCTATATAATTTTAATATTAATTTCTTGTGTTTCTTATACATGATATAAAAACAAATTCAATTTTTCAAATAAAAAAAGTATTTTTAAAAATGATGTTTTACTACCTTTTAATGGAGAATCCTTTCTAAATCCAGTATTTGACTCCTCTATTTATTAAATTTGACAAAATAAGATTTTTCACTAGAATCAGGACATAAAAATTTAGTTGGGAAAATTTTTGGTATTTTTCTAAAAATTTTCATTTTTTGATGAATAGTGAAAAAACTACATTTTAATTCAAACAGCTTTTTAATATAGTTTATTTATATTGATAGATTATCGTTTTAATTGGTTTTAAAGAATAATTATATTAGTATTTTATCATTTAAAATAATTTAGGTCATTGGAATTATTTTCACACTAAAATTAGATATAAACACATGTCAATCTTTGGATGGTCTTTACTTTGGCAAAACCTGTTTTCTCATTTTGTAAAGAGGGTTTAATTTTAAATTAATTACTGAAAATTATTTATTTTAATTTTTAAAAAATGGATTCCATAATTGGAATCAGTGGGTTTAAATTATGTTAATAAGTTACTTTTATTTTTTGGATATTATGAATAGTAACTTTAATAATTTTTTGTTACCGTGGTTAAGGGTAAATCATGTAATTAAAGGTACAAATAATATTATAAAATTACCCTAACACCTTTAGAAATTCAATTTAATGACTAAATTATACCCTCATAACCTATTTTCAGAAATTTAGTCATTTAATAGATCATTTTCTTTGAATATGACATGAATATTATTATAATTAATCAATTTGAAAAAATGCCACACCCTAGTTTCTTATAAGTATAATAAATTTAATATAGATATATAGAGATGATAAAATCGATTATAAATAGTCTATTGAAATATAAATTAATTAACTACCTCATATAAATTTATTTATAATTTTTAGATAATAAATAATTACCATTAATGATGAAACAATAGTGAAATAGAAATTATTTTATTAACAAAAAGTCAAATAAATGATAATAAATATTAAAATAAATATAATTTAACTTAATTAATGACATAAAATAGTTTTATAAATAACTTATACATTTTATTGACATATTGGAAGTGTGTTTTCTATGTTATCATGTTGTTTTGATATTTAAAAAAATGAAAGTATCGAATAGTATTAAAATTGACAAAAATAATATTTTACAATACATAATATTTTATTAAATGATATAAAAGTTATAAAAATATAAGGTTTATAAAAATAAATAGGATAATTTAAAATATTTCATAATTGATCTAATTGGATTTCTTTTATCATTTTATAGTAACTATGTTAACCCTATAATGTAAAAAGATAAGTTGTCACTGTAAAGGTCAAATTATTTAACTAAGGGTTTGAGCCAAAAGATAAGGTCAATTTTATTACCTAAACATGTCTAAAATTAATTTTTTTTATGAGACTTAGAACCAACCTTATCTTATCATCAATGTAAATCACTTTTGAGTTATTATAGCCCAAAAATAAATTTATAATAAATTAATATTTTAATATCTTCAAAAAGTGCCCCTCACCGCTCTTATAAAAGGGAACCTCTCCTTCTCTTCAATTCACACCTCTAAATCCATTTTTTCTAGGCCAAACCCTACCCATTTTCTCACCCAATTTCCCTCACTACATTCTATAGGGAATAATTTGGAATAATTTGGTCTATACCTGAAAAACAAGTAATTGTTTTATCACCTTTTTCAAAGTTCTTTTTTTTTCTTCTACTTCTTATTTATATGTTGTTTCCATACCAAAGTAATAACTATAGTATCATAAATTTACTAATATGTTATTATAATAATTAAAACCCATATTTATCATTTTATTCATCATATGAATAACAATATCACCATGCGTGCATGCGTACGGCTTACCGTCTCCACGTCGTGGTGTAATGTTTTCTTCAACACTACTTTATTTGGATTGGTATAATGATGATTATAATGTATAAAAATAATTAATATAACATTATAATTATTATTTATAATTAATATACCTTATAATTCCATATCATTTAACCATCAAGGGAATGATACCATCGCTCGTGTGTTCATAATTCCTACAATTTCCATTACATGGTGATATTCAGTCTCCACGTTAACCATTAAAGATTGATTATAAAATTTATATGATGAGTAAAAATAATAATTATGAACTTAATTTCATTATAGATATCAATAAAATACATCCTATTCATAACAACCATGCCTTACATGATAAAATAGGAATGAGAAAAGGAAGCAGTTAACACCCGAAACAACAGTAATACTGAATTATTATTACCAAAAGGGTATAAGAGGATCATATATGTTATCGTAAATATAGATATTATATTGGTATAATTTAATAACATTATTTAACCATTATAAATGAGGTTAATTCACCCTTTACTATAGGAAATTACAAGGTAAGGGTTAGTTTCATAATATCATTATTATCCGAGCCTGTTTATACATAAGTATCTACTTGGACATCTTTATCATCCATGTTCATGTTTCTTAAAATGTATTTAGAAATATTGTCAAAAAAAATTGTAAATTCATTTTTACCCATATTTTAATTTTTATTAAACATTTTTAAAGGAATATTTCTATCGTTTTCCAAATGAGGCACTTTATAACCTTTTCGATAAATTAAAAAAAGAATGTTTTTTAACTTATACAGTGCAAGTGGCTATTTTCTATTTTTATGAAACCTTAACATTTTGATGATTTCCATACAATTTTACTAGGTTATATTCAAAATAAATATTTTCTATTATAATTTCATGACTTATTAATTATTTCAAAGTAAAAAAGGTATATTTCTCTCAAAGTGGTTTAATGAATTTATTAGATTATTTTCATCTCTGTCAACTTCTCTTGTTGGATTTTATGCTTAATTGAGGTTGATTTATTATGATACAACCTTCCATATTGTATTGAAGGTTTAATGATTTATTTGACTATGGATGTTCTATATTGATACCATTCATGGTTTATGGTTAAATTATTAACATTTCTTATGAAAGTTTTAATACAAATGTTTATGTTATGTTTTACCCCTTTCATAAGAGGAGTGAATTTGACTTAGTAAGTGATAGGTGGGTCCCACTATAGCCCCCCGATTCATTGGTCAGTCTCATGAGAAAAACTATTTTCTTGGAATAAGGCCTTGACGGTATGTTTATTTATGGTCTTCGCACGAGGCCTTGACAATGTGGTTATGATTTCCAGTATTATGAATTCCCTCGTAATCAGATTAGTTATTGATATTACATGCTATTATTAGACTACTAGAATATCCATGAGAATGTTTAAATGGAATTATTTGATTTATTTGTTTCCATATTATAATTAATATTATGTTTAAAAGTCTTGTGCTTCAGTTTTATACCATTACTTAAACGTTTATGCGTATTTATGATAGCTTTCGCTATATTTTTTATCCATACTGAGCATCTGATATCACCCCTTTCTTCTGTTTCATTTTTTCCTGAAAGAGAAGAAGTATATTATGATTGACCTATAAGGATACTCTAAGTGATATGATATCATTCAAAGGAGATAATATATTTTTTTCATTTAAATATGCAATCTTAAACTTATGTTTCTATATAATATTTCCAAGGTTACTAAAATAATCTATCTTTTAGGATTTTATTTTTCTATGATCATGTCAATGTAAGAAAATAATGCACTGACTCTGGGAAACTAGGGTCAAGACATTACAGTTAGAAAACATAAAAAGGATAACATCTTTTCTGTTGGATTCATCTTTATATGGTATATATTTGTAACTGAAACTTATATATATTGCTTGTGCAACATCTAACTGACATGTTGTATATTTATGTGATCTATATATATATATGTGTAGATGTTATATTTTTTATGTTTGTTTTGACCATTAAAATTATTGAATTATATATACTATATATATGTGTGTATTTTTATACTAGAGGTCATATTTTATTTTAGATGTTAAGGACTACTCTGTTTTTTATAATTAGCGGTCTTTTTAACCACTGTGAAATTTAAAAACCATTTGTAATTATTTCAGAGTGGCTTAAATCACTACGAATAACTATAAAACTGTCTCTAAATTTTGTTAAATTACCACTAAATAGTTATCAATAGTTATATCCACCTCTATTTATGGTAAATTTAAAAAACACCACATATATTATTAATGATGGTTTGAATCGCCGTCAAATTTACAATAAGAATCCAAAAAATAAAAATCATATTAAATTTCATGATGGTTTAACCACCATAATTCTATATGTATTTTTCACTTTAAAACCCACCACATGAATTTTCATGATTATTTCAAAATGATCACTAAATATGGATGAGTATCGATTCTATAGAACCACCCTAAATTCTGAAAAAACCACCAAAAATTAATTGGAGACTCAGAAAAACTTAAAAGTTTGGAAAACTATCCCATATTAAAGGGAGATATACTATGACACCACTAATGGGTGTTTTTATTTATAGTGTGAATGTTTAGTGTCTTTGAATACAAGATAAATAAACATATTATTTCATAAAGTATATTTAACTTCTACCACATTGTTCTTCAAATTAGTATTGTTCTAAACATATTATACTGAGAACCTGCCATCAAAACCTGAGTAAGGAAAACATAAGACAGGGTGAGATATGATGCTCACTAAGTTAAACATAGTAGATAGCAATTAATGATCATGTATGATAATAAGGTTATGAGAACATGATCATAAAATTATGAAGTCATACCCATCTAATTAAATATCATTAATCATGATTCATGGAATATGTTTTTTCCATTATAGAAGATAAAAATTCATAAGAGTCTGGAATAAAAAATAATCAATAATGATCCATGAGAGCATATCATAAAAATAATAATATGGAAAACACATAATCTAATAAGATTTTGAATATGTATAAATAGTAATAGGATCACTTTTTATGTTAGAGATAACAAATAAGACCCTTACATAAACATATAGACATGTAACCAAGTCTTCAAACAAATATATGGACATGAAGCTAGGTCCATGAAAAATGTTGTTAACATGAAATCAGGTTCATAGATAATATATTTACCTTTTGAGTTATCTATCTTTACCCAATGCATTGGAGGGTTATAACGAACACAACCATCTTGTAATCCATTCATATGTATTCCAAAATATTATGAAAATGTTTATCATTTCTTTATAACTTAACCCATATGAAAGAAAATTGGTTTCAAAAATATCTCATCCATAAAATCGTAAAATATACAGATAATGAATAAATATTTTATCATTGGATCATATCTCAACTGAGACCTAAGTGAAACATCAATGGATGTTTTCCTAGATGAAAACACCTTTAAAATATCACCAAAACATTTATTTAGGAAAATCCTCTCCACATTTTGAAACCTGTTATTTAAAATATAAAAAGTTATAGAATTTTCAAAATATTTTGTTTGAAAATAAAAATGGAAACTTTGAAAGTAAGCTTAAAATCAAAGATTATTCGTGAGGGCAGGAAAATCTGTTCATGTGGTGTAAGTTAAAACAAATATTTTGTTCACACCTTTAGTAAAATTTAACTGTTTGGAAAATGACAAGAATAATCTTTTTAATCATTTTATAGAAATTCAAATATGGTTAACAATGACATTAATAAATCATTGGTGAATTTATAAAATATTATTGATAAAAATTTAATGAAAATATGGACATGATAGAAAATGTTCAGCGAAAAAAAGGAAATAATATTTATTTTTCTAGAAAATATTTCACTTGGGAATTTTAATAACCTTATACTGGTAAAATTATACTATTAATTAAAAATTACTTGTATAATTAGATGATAAAAATGTGTATTGAGTTTATAGAATAAGAACCATCTGATTTCACTCATTATAAATTTAGCATAGACAATCCTAAAAAGAAATGAAATTGTAACATAAACCCTTGTTGCTTTTGTAACTTTTGAATCATAACCCTAGTGAAATAAATAAAAGGAAACCATATTTGTAAGTGGAAATGGTTTAAATTACTAACTATATACCATTAAATTGGTTGAATATATGTTTTTTATAAATTTTATTTCATTTAATAATTTAATTTTTAATATAATAAACTATTAAAGTCTTTTTCAAGAATATTCACACAGTTTGAATTTAAAGGAATTACGATAAAAATGGAGTTCGAATTTAATCTTTTTTTTAAAATATATTATATTTTTCTAAAAAAAATTGGAACATAACAATTCATTAAAATTTTGTTACTTTTAATATTTTTAAAATAATTTATTTGATTTCTATATTACTTGAACAAGAATTGTATCGGTGTTGTGTAATCCTTTAAGGTAATTATTCCATCACTTAAAATTAAAAATAAATTACCATAATAAAAAATATTCTTATTTAAAATAATCATTTAGAACTAAAAATATCATTTTTTGTCCCTATCAAAAATATTTTAGATATTAAAACAAATAGAGTGACATTTTACATTTATTATTTACTTAAAAGAATATGAAGGTTATTATCAAAGGAAAGTAAAACAAATTCCAAACCCTAAAATAGAATATGAATAAGGTCAAAATAAACCAATACAATGAAATAAATTCAAGTGATTTAGATATTTCTGGGGCTTATCCAATGGGTTTACCTTATTTTACCTGTTTAACCTTACTGAGGTGACGAATATTTATCATTGTTACTATTCATAATGATAGAATATAAAAGTTAAAAATTTTCCAAATTTGAACCAAATGATTCAAAGTATGGAATACATTTTCAAGATTAAATTTATATAATTGGTAAAAATCAATTTAAATATAAATGCGTAAAAAGTAATGAAAACAGATTTTAGACAAATTTTTTTTAAGCCTAAAACTGAAATTGTATCAAAATAGATTATAACAATAATTCCTATGTATTTAATTATATTATTTATAATTAAAGGATAATATGTTACATTATGATAAAATTCAAAAAAATGGGTATTTTAAATTTCTTTATTTAATGAAAATAAATGGCAGTTTTACAAAAATTGGTAATTTTTTACTATACACTTAAAAATAAATATCTCCCGAAAAAACCAAAGAATACCCCTAATATAATATTGACATGGTGATTTAAAAAATTATATTAAATTTCTAAAATAAATTTTCTGAATATGATATAAATTAATTATAATTTCCATGCACAAAATGAAATAAAAACGATTTTTGAGGAAGACATATTTTTTAAAGCATAAAATGACTACTAAATATTAAGTACTTGTATATTATGAATTAATAAATGAATTTTATTTGATTAAAGTATTTATATATATATTTCTTATCTTCGTTAGTTCTATTAATATAAATTGATTTAAGGGCCATGTTTTAATATATCATATTTCATTTTATGCTTTTTTTTCTGGTCAATATTGTTATCAAACACATATAATTTTTTTAAAGAGAAATAAATTCTAAAATATTAGGGTGTTAGAGTTACTGCCTTTTATTTACACTCAACACCCTTACCAATTATTTTTATTCTAATGTATCTTTTTCTTCTACTTACATTCCTTTAACTGTATGATTGGTCCTCCATGCTTCTCCTTGACCTTATATGCAACTGATTTGACCTTATTTACCGATGTCATACTGCGATTCAAGATTCTTTCCAAATATTATATTTTCACCATAGTTCTATAAAAAATTCTTCACACTCTTTGATATAATTTTATCGATCTTCCACTATGTTATTTAATCCATCTATAATATGGGTCTTCTCTTAAATATTGAATTTGAAATCAAATAACTTCTCTAAATTTATTAGATTTTGAGATTTTAGATTTTCAATTTCAACATTCAACTCAAACTTCTCAACTTCCTACTGTTATATATAGAGTTTGGTTTCATGAAACACTCCATTTTATTTCTTTATTTTTTGTCTCCAAACATAAATATTGTCTAGTGTAGTCTCTAACTCATATTTGAGATCAACTCCTACTTATACTTCTCCTTCATCATTTCGAATATTTTATGACTCATTTAAAATATCCATGAGAAAATTTTCTTTTAGGTCTTTATAGTCCTTTATTTTTTTATTCATATGATTCTTTATAACTATCATCCTCATTTGAAAGAAAGATCACCCTCTTGAAAAAATTATACTGTGTGTACTTTCTTTTCAAATCCTTACCAGGTTTATTTATGGTAAATTTTGATTCAATGACTTATTTTCTTTCTTTGATTTGAAAATTAAAATACACTTAATAAAAACATAATTTATCTTAATGTTGTGTTCGTAGTTGTTTCTAATGTGAAAAATATTTTTTTTGTAAACTTAATTCAATAATTTTCTTTTGAATTGTTAAAATACATAAAACTAGTGTTTCATGTCAGATTTATTTCATTATATTTTTATGCACTGTAGTGTTACAGATTAATGTCATTGAAAGATACAGAATATTAATGAGTCCATCAAAAGATGATGTTTCTATTTTTTGTTCCATTTCAACTCATCCCAAAGAGTGAAAAATTTGACCATTATGATCTATTAAAAAATAATTTATAAATAAGACTATAGATTCCATTAGTAGAAGAATAGTTATTCACTAAAAATAAATAGATTCTAGTAATTTTGAATTTTTGAAATTTCGTATTATTGAGAGTATTTCTTATTAATTTGATATTTTCTCTCTGAGTTTTATTTTAAGATATATTTTTGTTATATTCTTTAATATAAATCTATTAGAAATTTTTTATAATAATTCTAGTTCTTTTTGTTGATATTGATGGATTTTGGGGATAAGAATAATGTTAATTTTTTGATATTATATAATTGATGGATTTTTTGGATGAGGAGAAAAATCTTTTTCTAATCAGAATAATCAATGGATTTTGAGGATAGGAAGATAGATATACCTTTTGATAATTTTATAATCAAGGTATTCTTATTAAAGGAAGACAAGATACCTTGGATTGGGTACAAAGATCCTCCTTACACTTTGGATAAATGTTTGGTTTGGTGATAATATCCTTTTAGGAATTTAAATATTGTAACCCTTACTCTACCCCAGATTTTTATACTATTTTCTTATATTTATCATATATTTTGAAATACAAAAAAACTAAATTTTAATTGTGAATATAAATTTATTCTTGTAGTTTTATCTTATAAAAGTTTATTTCTTCACTCCATTTATACTTTTATACTCTGATACCTTAAGATTCAGTCGAAAGATTGAATTTATGATCAACTTACACCCAACAATGGACTGGAATTTTAAGTCAATTTTTTTGTTATAATTCAAGGGATATGTTTAATGAATATTTTTTATTACTTTAGTTTATTTCTCATATCTCTACTTATTTTTAAAAATAAAAATTCTTGATAAATTTTAGAGAAAATGTAATTGTATAAGTTTTTGTTTTAGAAGATGAATTTCATTAAAGGTTTATGTTGCATAATATTTTAGTTTTTCATAATGAGGGAAGAATATTTGAAATTTATAATTTATAATTTTTCAAATAAAAAGTGATATTTGATCTTATTATATTTTTAGAGACTAATTTTCTTATTTTTTTTGTTGTAGGTAAAAAAGAATAGATTTATTTTATCAAAAGTTTTAAGGATTATTTCTTTAAAATCATGTCAAACATTCAATTTTTCTCTATTCCTTGTGCTTTTAAAAAAGGGGGTGACTTTTTATTTAATAAATCATTTGATTCATTTGTTTTTAAAATCATAACACACTTAATAAAAACTATATTCAACATTATGTTGTGTTTTATTTTCTTATGATGTGAAGAATAAATTTCTACTAAACATAATTTGGGAGTTTTTTGTTGAATTTAAAAATCAAAAGAACTGAGGTTTCATTTCAAATTTATTTCCTCAGATTTTCAATGTTTTTAATAGTGTTGATTAATTTCATCAGAAGATACTAAACCTTTTTTATTCCATTAGAATATATAGTTGTTGCTTATAATTTTGTTGCAATTTTTTTCAAAGAGTATTTAATTATACCATTGAATTTTGTTACAACATTGTCTATAAATATGACTAAAACTTTGGGGATTGAAAGGGTATTTGAAAGAAATATCTCTTGGTCATTTTTTTGTAATGAAGCTTCTTATTTATAAGAGAACTTTTTATTACTGTAATTGTTTATTTATGTGTGTCTTTTTAAGAACTACTATTGTGAGAATATTATTTGTAAATATATTATAATTTTCCAATGTAATCATCTTGATTTCTGTTGTTAAGATAAAGGTCCTCGAGGGATAAGAAGATATGGGATTTTGTAATACTATGTGATTGAAATCTTATAGAGATAGGAAGAAGAATCTTGTTTTGATCTATTTGATTGAGGTATTTAAAGGATAGGAATATATATACCTTATGATAGGTTTATAGTTGAGGGACTATAGGGATTTAATGAAATAATACCTTGAAATACATTCAAATATCCTTCTTAAAATTTGGAATTTTTTTAGAAATAATATAATTTTATGATTTTAAGGAAATAAATCCTTACTCTAAGAATTATTTTGTAAGTATGTTTTTATGTCTTTTGGAAATTTTAAAATTGAAAAAAAATTACTTTCCATAGTGAATATTAATTTATTCAGGTAATGTTATCTTCCTACAATTTACTTTTGTACTTCATTTATACTTTTATACTCTGATAAAATTTTCCTTATTCAAAAGATCATATTTCCAATCAAATTACACCAAAATGTGGATGAAAATTATATGTGGAGTGGTTGGATAAAATTTAACCCTCCACCCCATTGTTATTTACCAACCTTAATTTATTGGCCAATAAAAACTTCCTCACCTTTATCTTCATCATGAAATATACTTGGAAACTTTGTAGAGTGGTTTTCATCCTTTCCACACTGGATGCAAGTGAGTGGAATATTTCCTTTAAACATTAATTTTACCCTTTTTATATTTTAGTAAACTAGTTAAATATCCTCATCAATCACATATTCATCCAGATCACTCTTCATGGAAATATTCAATAATATCTTGAATGAAACGTCCCAAGACGTTCCTTTTTCAATATATGCTTTATTATCATTCCTTATCTCATATGCAATAATAGCACTATAAATATTGTCCAAAATCATCTCCTTTGTATATTTATCCTCAATATAAGAAACTTTTTTTATTAAACTAAGGTACTAGTATTCCCAATATGGGATTAATGATCTTCATACCATCAAGGATTTATCTTATTCTCCACATATCCTCCCGAGTCACATTATCCAATCAAAGAATAAATCAGTATATCCATTTGGGTACATCATCGATTACTATTACTAATTATATAGAACATGTAATTTAACTTCTTTTTATTTTGAGTCACCCTCATACATATTTAAAAACTTTTCCCACATAGTTTGTGGGGACTTACAAGATATTACCATTTTTTAGGTTATGTTTTCCAGGGCTCCCAGTAATGAATTGATTGTTTTGGTGCTAGCATTCAAAACATTGTGATATCTCTATGATAATGATCCACTTTACATACTATTTGTGATCCGAAAATTAAAATCTTTGTAAAAATTTATTCCTAAAGGCCAAAGGTAGTAATGATTTTGATTCTTCTATAATTTAATTTATTTAAATCTAATATCGCAACCCACTAATGATTTTCTAAATATAAGATTATAATAATACTTAATTCAACTACCAAAAAAATAAACATAGATCAAAAATCTAAAAAGGATAATATAATTTGATACTTATTATTAGTTATTCTAGGGATTCAAATGAGAGATACCCTGAGTGGGGGTGAATCAAGGTATCGAAGTCAACCCAATTTAATCACTCTCTCCTTAAACTCTCACTGTCGTGATAGAGCTTAACCTCAAAATTAATAGGTTCACCCCTCTGAAAATTTTAAGATAATGATCTAGTTGCTTTATCTCTATTAATTAGTCTTATAAATATATTTTTCAATGTTATCTTAACCCACACTCAATAATTATGTAATTAATAATATAAATAATCATGAACACATGATACAAGTATTTTATTGGGTTCACTCACATTGGGCTTACCCAGGATCATGCAATTAGAAGTAGTCCAATGCTCCGAAATTTACTAAATTATATTTTTGGTAGTGGGATTATAGTTGGTAACTATTATTCTTGAGGCCACTCCCCTTACAATGTTTAGGGATAACTCACTGCCTCTCACAGGCCACTTTCTTCACTCCTCTCTATTTGATTACTACTCCATGAAAAAAAACTCTTTTTTCACAAACACCAATGCAAACATTTTATTTGCTATTATTCATACACTAGATTCATATTGGTGAACTTTAATATTCACACTTATCTTTTAGAGACCTACTATGAATATAAATATAAATAACTTCATCACCTTTCCCTAAGTCATAATGGAAACTCCTTCTTCTTCTTTTGAAATTTCTTTTAGGAATGATACTTTTTTTGTCACTTATTTATGAATAAATCTAGAATTCCTTATTATATTATTCTTTTTGTAATACATCTCCTATAAATATATCATTTTTTATCACTCTCTATAATATTAGAAGTATAAATTATGAAATCCCCCATTTTTTAGAACTACCATAGGCAGTTAATCATGTTTAAATTCCATGCCCTACATCATGGTTAAGGACCACACCTTGTTCCTCCAAGATCTATGATCATTTCAAGTTTTACACACCATTTTAGTGTGGTTATATGCACCTTTTTAATTTAAATAAACACTCACAATATTTCTCCATGGTCTCAAAATTCAAATTCAATATTTTATTTTCTCCTAGATTCATTCTACCATGGAATGATGTCATCTGAAACACCCGTTTTGGGATTCTACTAACCCACATCCTACAAACTCCATGACATCATCTACTTATATCTGAGTCTTAGGATAATTTTAAAAATTGACCAAAACTATGCCAAAACCTACCATGGTGTGGTGTAGTGATAACCATAATATAGTAATTCTCAAGTAAACATTTCATTCGAAGCACTTAGCATCCTACTCGCTTTCATGTTTCCTATTCAACTCTAAAAAACTGATACTTAAAACATTTTACTCCACATTTTGTAAATTATTCGATGTTTATTTAAATAATTATTACATGATATTCAAAACATATTCTATTTCATCTATGTTCTAGTACCATGTGACACCCTCATGATACTTTTCTATAAAATACTATATAATTGTGAATTATTTTGAACATTTAGGGGTTTTTATGTTTTTAGAGGTATGTAATTTTGAACCGTATCATGCCAAATTATTGATAAAGGCATGAAGACATGGATATTTATTATTTTCCATATAGGTATTTCCCTTAATTCTTTGGGATGGGATGACCACGCCACAACGAGTATGTGTTGTATTGTAGTGGTGCAATGTGAGTGAGGCATGTTGTTATGGGTAATACTATGTCATAGTGGAGGGGAGTACAGGAACCTTGGTTCTTCCATGAAGAGGTTACCCATACCATAGACCTTAGAGAAAACACCACAGATGCACTTGGATATGGGTTTTTCATCATGGGGGTAGGCTCTGAGATGTTATGAATTCTACTGAATTTTAATTTTTATGAGTTTCCCTCTTTTTCTTTATTGGTTTTGAGACTTTTGAGGCCTATTTTTCTCATAATTTTTATCGTCTACTAAAGAGGAATCTCAAGGGAGATCTCCTACTCCTTCTTTAGTCCTACTATCTATATTCTTTATTTATTAAAAGTATATTTGGAAGGTATGACCACCTTTCTCCATCATTTTCTTATCCTTCTTCAATTTCCCGTAGTTATCCATTCTCCCATTAACCCTAATGTTCATGTTGGATGAATTTAGGGTTTGGGTTTAGTCTAATTTGAGGATTGGTATGGTTACGGATCATGGAGGTCATCTTCTACCTCTATATTATTAACACCATTGTGGAAATCAACTTTTTCTTGGTTTGAGGTACATAATTTTTTGAAATTCCTTTATTTTAAAGTTCTTGAAATTCTTGATATTTATAAATTCATTTATTTTAAATTTAAACCAATATGTGATACTCATGAATGGTATATGAAATTTTTTTGGATATTTCATGCTTGGCATAAAGGGATTTTATAGATTCTTAGTTTTGTTTTTCAAGGCTAACATTTATATATGCCAAGTGTTTTCTTGAATTATAAATAGGGTATTTTTAAAGGATTTTTGGATATTAAAGGTGATTTTGATGCTAGATTGAGTTTTAAAATGGGAAATTTGGATTTTAAAGGAATTATTTTAAAGGCTCATTTATATTGAATGGTTTTTGAATGGTTTCATAAGAAATTTTCATTAATAAATTTAATTTAAGGGTTCTTAACCTGATTTTGTTTTTAAATGATGTTTTTATAAATTGATTTTAGGAAGGTTAAAATAATTAGTCTTTTGAGTTAGTTTTAAAGTTAGATTTTTCACCTTTTGAAAAAAATTAAATGATATTGAAACACACTAAATTATTGAGACTATGTTTTATATTATTCAGTGTGTATAATTTTTCAATATGATATATTTTTATACAATTTTTGAATTGATTGAAAAGGGGTTGTTTCATGCTAGAGTGTTAGAGGTGAGGTGATATTTATCTATATGTTTTATTATTGGAATGATCTTATGCCTTTATATTTAATCAACTTGAATTTATTTATTACATATTGTACCTGAGGTAGTTAACTAGAAGGCCTAGATGTGTGTTACACTATCATATTGTGTACATGTTAGCTAGTGACCTAGGAACATTGTTCCCTCATAGGGGTTTGTAATCAGCATGATCATAAAGGGAATCAAAATGAGGATTTTATTAAGATTCAAATAGGGGACTTATGATCTAAGAACTAGGTCTTGTATAATTTTAGGTTAGAATGTTACAAGTCACTCGTGATGCTTCTTCCAAATGATGATGATTTATGGGATCTCATTGTACATCTTATTTGTATCCCCTAACCATTGATTTGGTGATATGGAACCCTTTACTTGGTTTTAGTTTATTTTTATATTTCAATGTTAATTTATTTTTACTTATTTTATTTATATTTTATTCAATTATGGATTTAGTTTACTTTCAGGCTAATTTAAAAAATGGTTTAGAAAGTAATACATTAAAGGAAGGAGTTAAGTTTGTTTTATAAATGGGATTGAGAAATAGTTTTAATTTTGTTAAAAGAAATAATTTAAAAATGAAAGAGTTCATTTTTCAAATGGTTTTGAATTATGCGTTTTATAGAAACTAAACTATTATTTCTAAAGATTTAATTTAATAGTGATAGTTCCACCTCCGTGTATATAAAAGGGTGGATGTTTATTTAAAATGGTTAAATCACGTGATTTATTTTTTAACACTTTAGTATATTGAAATAAAACTTTTAAATTATATTTAAAACTAGTATTTATTAAAAAAATTGAGTAATTTCCTATAATTTATAGTGAAATCATATTAGGAATCTATAGTTTAACCCCTATACACACACAAAATGTGTGTGTAGAAATTTATTCTTTTTTCTCTCAGGTTTTCTAGTGTTTATCCCATATATTGATGGTTTTTTGACTATTGATGTATTTTTTGAGGTGTTGTAGTGACCATGGATCACATGGAGGTGCTTTCATAGTTTATTAGGATAAAAAATTATATTTTCATATTTTTTGGTATCGGCTAATTTGGTCAGTTATTCTTTATCTATATTTTTTACTATGTTAGTTTTTGTGAATCATCTACTCCTGTTGTATATTATTAAAGAGATATTTAGTTTTTTTAATTTTTTATTTTTGAATATATGAATAGTAACTTCTATCAATTATGTATCATTTTCATGTTAATTTCATTTATGACTTTTTCAGTTCTTTTATTATTTAAAACTAATTATTATGGTTATATGGAAGTATAATTTATGGGTGTACCATGAAGGATTCTTGAAAACTTTCTTCTACTTTTTTATTCACATATATGGTAAAACCCTTCACAATTGAGTGTTCTTGATTACTAGGCACTACTATCCACCCCATGGGGATCCGGACCACCCTTCACGTCTAGTGGTGGGTCAGGTTGGGTGGTGGTTTAGGTCATACATGGTCAGTTCATTAAAAATAGCATCCTAACCTAGGTTTTTTAAATTCATGTGTTCTCAGAGATCCCACTTGTTATTTTGGAAGTCTGGTAGTATGAATGTAAGAATTCTAAAACTCTAGAGGTAAGTGTAGGGAGAGTGTAGCTAACCCTTTCTCATCCTAAGTCACTAGTTACCATGGGTAGTTGGGATTTGAATCTATGATTTTAGTTTTTTTCATTAATGAAGGATTTGATCCCCTATTGAGTTATATCTGATACTTTGGTGGTTTATCTTTATTTTTGGGATTAAAATATAAGAATAATCCATGAATAATAGTTAGCTCATGCGTTCTGAAAAACTATATAGAGATCGGATGAATTGTTCTAGAAATGTTTAGATATTGTTGCACTATTTTCTCACAATTTTTCAAAACATGAACCTAAGTCATGCATTATTCTTCATCCAAATTATATTTTTTATTTGTCCTCATTTCACTATAAAATTGTTACGAATTATGTTTATATCCATTTAATGTTAATTAAAGGGAATTTTTTGAAGTATTTATATAGATGGTTTGGATTGTGTTTGAATTTTGTGGTATGTATTAGTTTATATGGCCATTATAAAGTTCTATTTTTGTGAAAAGGTAGATTTTTTTGAAATATTTTTTTAAACTGCATTTTGTGGTTATTTACAAAATCTATTTGGTTTTTATGAAATGTTTTTCAATTTCCAAAAAATGTGGATTTTATGGAAATGTTTTCGAAGAAAGGTTTGGAAATTAACTTATTGTATGTTTTTAAATGGATTTTTATAGTTTTCTAAATGAGGTGGAATGTTTAAAAATAATGGTTTGTTTTTAAAATCATTCTTTCTTTTTAAAATGTATTCTTAGACTCTTTAAAAAAGGTTATGGTTTTAAAAGGGATTTTTTTGAAAGTATTTTTTTTATGATATGTTTTTTATATTTTTCCCATAGTTGATTTTGGGATCATTTGATTTGGTATTGGAATCATGAAATGATTCGGTTCATGTCCCATGTTATTTCGAGTATTCCTTCCTAAAAAGAATTTATAAAAATCCAAATGTTTATCACTATAGGAAAAACCCCATGGTGATTCCCTCTATCGTAGGTGTAATTATTCTGGTTATTGGCCCTATTCGGACTCAAAATCAAGTGGTGGTGCTTGAACCTTCCATTTTATTCGATTTATTGAATAATTTTCATCTATTTTCTATGATGATCAAGGTATACCTAAAGTGGGAGAGTTTCTAAAAAGTATTTCCGAAAATATAAATTTTCTAAAAACTCCTAAAAATTTATAGGTAAAATATATGTAGGTTTGATACATAAGGTTAGTGTTATTTTCTCTTAGGTTAATCTCTGATGACTTTTTAAAATCTCATTTGATTTAAAAAAGTTTTTCTTTAGACCTAGGATTAATTTTTTATGGTTAATCTTCTTGGATAGTTGTTTTTTCTCATGAGAAGAGGTAATTTTGAGAGTAATCTTGATCAGGATGTTGGGTTCTATTGGATTCATGTTCAATGATTATAGAGATGATTTAATCTTTGAGTTGAGTCCTTTGGGTATAATTTTGGGGTTCCTCATTGGTTTCAATACTATGAGTAGTGAATATTTTGATTTTTTCAGGACTTATTGACTTGTTATGATCCTTGATGTTCATATTTGATTCTATCCTTGTGATGAGATTTGGGTTTTATGAATTGAAGAAGGGTAAAAATTAGGTGGGTTCTTAGCCAACCAAAATTAGTGTTATGCTAGTTTTGTTTGTGCATTAGTAGGATCTTGATTGGATTTTTAGCGGGTTTACCAAGAAACAATGTTCCATGTGTGAGGTCCCAAGTTACCTTTCATTACATCTTGTGACCCAAGGTTATATACATTATGTTCCTTATTGAATAATGTTCTTGATTAGTGTGTTTCTTCCATTATTACGGGATTTGATTGATTGTGCGACCTAGTATTATGGTCTTTTGGGTGTGATGTGGCATTTATTTTCTTTGCTAGTATCTGAGGTGATTTTTTTGGGTTAGAGGTTTTTGGTTGGTAGAGGGTTATCATTTTCATGGATATTGTATAGAGACATGTTTTTTATAGTGATATATTTTCTCTTAAGTTTTTTTTATTTTTTGTCTCACAATTTTAGATGAATTATAATTGGTATAGAGATCTATTATCGGACACTAGATTCTTTTAGCCTCATGTTCTATAGTAGTGGTTTGTATTATGATTGAATTAATTGATTATGTTTGAGGATTAGTTCAGATGATGTTGAGAGAGTTGTGTTGTTTTCCAATGTTCGTTTCACACCAGACCCTTTATAACCTTTCCCCAAACCTACCACCTAGTATGTTGGGTGTTTATGTTTTTATTCTAATATGTTTTTACGTTTGACCTGACTTTATAGAGGTAGAAAGTACCATGGTGGGGAGAATTTTGAAACCCCCATGTCACTTTTGTGTAAAATGCTATAGAATTGTAATTATTTTAAATTTATAGGAGCTTTTATGTTTTTAGAGTTCTAATGTTTTGAGTTTCAATGGTAAAAATTGTGGATAAAGTCCTCCTAGAATAGTGGGACATTATTTCCCAAAGTGGTGTTTCACTACCTTGTGTATTATGCGATAACCATATCACACCAGGTGTATGTTTTACTACAATGGAACATGGGATAAGATGTGTTGTGGAGAGTTATGTTGTGTCATGGTGGTTGGGAGATTGAGAAAATCAATTTTTCTCTATATAGGTACTCCATATTGCAGTTTTAGAGGGGGATGTTGTACCATGGTGGTAGGCATTTCAAGTTGTGGTAGTCTGCAAAATATTACTTAATATGATTTTTTCTCTCTTACCCTGATTGATTTAAGCCTTGTAAGTCATCATTTTTTCATCATTCATGTCATTTAATTAGGATATATCTCATGGATATATCATTCTCTTTCTTCTAGATTCATAGCTCCATTCTTTATCAATTAAAAGTGGATTTGGAAGTTATATCCTCCTTTCTCCTCCCTTTCCTTCTCCTTACTTTTTATTTGATTCTATTTTCTCCCACAAACCATAATGATTGTGTTACATGAAACTATGATTTGGGTTAGATCCAATTTAGGGATTGAGATGTAAAGAAATCATGGAGGCTATCTTCTACATTAGTCTTATTTAAATAATCAAAGATGATTGGCTTATTCTTGGTTTGAAACAGGTGATTTTGGGAAATTCCTTTATTTTACATGTCTTGAAATTATTGAGATTTATAAATAATTTTATTTTCATGTTAAACCTATATGTGATACCCATGATTAGTTTATGAAATGGTTCCAAGGATTTCATACTTGGAATAAATGTATTTTTATGGTTTTATAGATTTGATTTCAAAGGATAACATTTTTCTAGGCCAATCATTGGCATAAATGATAAATGGGATCTTTTTAATGGGTTTTAGAATTTAAAAGTGGTTTTTACACTAATTTGTGTTTTAAAAGTGGAACTTTGTTTTTCAAGGAATTGTTTTAACACTCATTCATCTTGAAAGATTTTGGGATGTATTTAAGGAATTTTTTTTTATAAATGTATTTCAAAGGATATTACCCTGAGTGGTTTTTCAAAGGTTGTTTTCAAAAGCTGGTTTCACTTAGGGAAAATGAATCTTCATTAAAATTTGGTTTTAAAGGCCCATTTGGAACCTCATGAAAAATATTTTTACATGATATTGGTATACCCTTGGTTACTGAGCCCCTATTTTATGTTATATATTATTTAAAATTTTTCCACTGGGGGATTATTATGTGATGTTTGAATTGATAAAAAAATGAATGTTTCTTGTGAGGTGTTTGAGGTGAGGTGAGATTCATCATTATGTTTTATTATTAATATGGTAAAACTTATTTCTATTTTCTCACCTCCACTTGAGTTATGTCATGGTAATCCTAGGTAACTAAGTAGAATTTTTGGATTCTTGATATACTAGCATAGATTAAAAATTCTATCCAGTGCCCAAGGAAAATTATTCCCTCCTAGGGTTTTATACATAGCATGAATGGAAATGTATGAAGAATGAGAATTATATTAGGATTCACATAGGATTCATGAGATCTGAGAACCAGGTATAGTATCATTTTTTGTTACAACCCAGTGATTCATACTTGATTCTTAATTCCCATTGAGGATGATTTAGGGGATCCAAAAATACACCTTGTTTATATCCCCTATCCCTTGATTTGGTGTCATAGATTCATTTATTTGGTTTTGGTTTATTATTATAATGCTCCAATGATGTATTGGTTCCCATTGTCTTTATATTTTATTCATTTATGTATTTTGTTTACTTTCAAGATGATTTATAAAACGATTTATAAATATTAACTTTAAAGGAAAGAGTGATGTTTGTTTTGTAAATGGGGTTGAGAAATAGTTTTAAAAGTTGTTTTAAAATAATTAAGTGAATGTTTTAATCTTCTAAATGGTTTTTCATTATATGTTTCTAAATGGGTTTTAATAAAAATGTTTTCAAATGACGATTTTTTTTCTTTTTTTAAACATAAAGGCCATAATTTCTAGTTTTGAAATATTTTTATTTTAAAGTGATGGTTCAAATTTAGTGTTTGTAAAAGGGAGAGAAATTTTTTTTAAAAAGTTTAAAACACATGATTTATCAACATAATAATTTTATACATGAAAAAATTACTTAGAATTACATTTTTAACTAGAATTTATGAAATTTTTTTATAAATAATTTTCTAGAATCTTTGGTGAAATTATATTGGGCACGTTTAGCACACACCTTACATATATATTGGTGTGTCTGTGTGTGCATTTAGATTTAGTTTTTTCTCTCAGGTTCCTAGGTATTAATTCTATTCAGTGATGTTTTATTTTTATTTTTTGATGGATTCATTTGGGTGTGTTTGTGAAAATGGGTCATACGGAGGTGATTTCATAATTATTCAGGCTTATGGTTTATTTTTAGGATATTATTGCTAGAATATCTTCAATCAATTGTTATTTATCTATAGTTTTTTGATGTTTTAGTTTATGTTATATATCAACTTCTGTTGTATGTTATTAAAATTATGTTAAATTATTTTATTTTTTATATTTTAGAATAGTAATAGTCACTTTTATTTATTATGTGTTATTATTATGTTTATTTCATTTATGCCTTCTTTTACCTTCTCATTATTAAAAACTAGTTATTATTGTTTCATGAAAGTACAATTTATGGCAGCACTATGAGTCTTGTGAAGGTTTACAATACAGGGTTTTATTATCATATGAGAGTGAAACTATTTCTAATTGAGCATTTTGAATTCTAGGAACTAGTTTTCAGCTCATAAAGATCAAGAATTCTCTTTGGGCCTAGTGGCAAGTAGAACTTGGTGATGGGTTGGGTTAGCCTAGTTTGTTTTTTTACAAATAGTATCAAATCCTAGGTTTTTGAAATGGATATTTTTTTAAAGTTCCCTATTATTATTTTGGAAGTTTGGTAATATGGTGGAAGGAATATTATAACTTCATCGATGGGTACAAGGAGAGCCTAGCAAGAAATTTCTCAACTTGAACCTCAAGTTCCTTGGGTATTTGAGATTTTAATATTGATTTTGATTTTGATTTTTTTATTAATGATTGTATTTATCCCCATTGAGTTATATGAGATACTTTTGGTGTTTACCTTGAGATTTGAGAATAAAATGGATGAAGAATCAAAGGAGAAAAATCATCTCGCAAGGTCTAACAAACTCTATAGAGGATAGGTGAATGGGTAAAGTTTTAGAAATTAATTCATGATTATTAAATGGTTTATCCAACTATGTAGCCTAGTAATGAACAACTCTATATCCCACATTCAAATATTTTTTATCATACTTCCACTATCAAATTGATCCAAATGACATTTTCATTCATTTGAGGTGAATTAAATGGAGTTTTTGTGATGTGTTAATTTTGATTGGTTGGATTGTGTTTCAATTTTGTGGTATGGTTGTCCATGGGTCGGGTCGAGTATGTGAATAATTTTAGACAAAACCTGAGAAAAATTAGTCAGGTCAGGTCATAGGAAATTTTCTACAATGATCAAACCTGACCTGACCCAAAGTAGGCTAGGTTGGGTTGGGTCGGGTCAGGTCAGTCGATCCAGGTAAAAAATACATTAAATAATTAAAATAGACTCTAAAACTATTGATTATATTAAAAATAAACTAATAACTACAAATTAATATTGATTAATAAATATAAGGTAGATAGAATATCAATATAATGTTGAATAACATTGTATAAAAATTAAAATGTTATAAAATTTATACATAATGACATGTTTAATTTATTTAATCTTATATTTTTATAAACCAAATTCTATATAATATAAATATTATGTAATGTAATGTGAATATAATATTATATAATGTCATATAATTTAAATATAAAGTTATATAATTTCAGTATAATTTAAATATAACATCAATATAATATCAATATAATGTAAATAGATTGTTATGTTTGAGTTATATTTTTATAATATATCCGAATTAGTTATTGTTAATTATTATTAATTATTACTAGTTAATATTTATTTTTTTACTTAAAGTAAAATTTTATTATTATCAATTGTTAGTAATTATTAGTCATTAACTATCAATGATTATTTATTTTTTTAACTATGTATCAAAAAATATTAATTATGATTTGTTATATTATATATATATAGATGGTTGGGTTAGTCAGATTGGGTTGGGTTACAAATTTTCCAACATGTGACCTGACTCAACCTAACCTGGACCCGACCATACATGCATATAGCTCAACCTAACCGAAACCCACCCGATCAGGTCAAGTCAGGTTTGGGGACCCCTAGTTTTTGGTATATCTATATTTATGTGGTTGTTACAAATATGTACTCATATAAAAAGGGTGGTTTTATGAATTTTTTTAAACTATATTTTTTGATTATTTATAAAATGAATTTGGTTTTTATGAAATTTTTTTCCATTTCAAATAAAAGTGGATTTTATGGAAATGTTTTGAAATGAAGGTTGGGGTTTTGAATTTTTGGAGTTTTGTGAAATGGATATCAATGAATTTTAGAAATGATATATAATTTTTAAAATGGTTGATATATTTTATAAAAATTCATGTTTTTAAAAAAAATGGTCTCTTTGTTAATAGTCTTGTGGTTTAAAAAGTAATTTTTTGAAATTATTTTTTTAGTGGTTTTTGTTTTTAGATTTGTCCCTCTGTTGATATTGGGACCATTTTATTTGGTACAGAAGCATGAATGTCTTGGATTCATGTTCTGTTTTATTTAGAGTATGCCTCCCAAAAAGTTATTGATGAAAAGATGAATGTTAATCACTAGGGATGATCCTTGGGTTGATTCCTCCTATAGTAGCTATAATTCTTCCAGCTATTATCCACTCCAAAAAATAGAATCGAGTGGTGGATCTAGATGCTTTCTAGCTCTTTGATTTCTTGAATCATCTTTGTTTTATTACTTTGGTGGTCAAGGTCCACCTGAAGTGAGGTTGTGGATATAGACTATTTAGGGAAACCTAAATTCTCTAGAAACTCCTAGAACTTGATTTGTGAAATCCATATGGGTATTCTTGTTAGTGTTAGTCTTATTTTATCTTTATATGGTAAATTATGAATTTCTAAAAGCTTGTTTCATCCATATAAATTTCCATTCAAACCTTGGTTTAGTTGTTGAGGGTTAGTATTTTTGGATCTTTTTTGTTTCTCATGAGAATAAGGGATTTTGAGAGTAATTAGTATTTTGATTATGGTTTGTTTTGAAATTCATGCTTAATGAGTTTAACCATGATTAAAATATTTTAATTGATTCGTTTTTGGTGTAATTTTGGGTTTCCTCATTAGTTTCCCCCTTATGAGTGGTGATTATTTTAGTTTTGATTATGATTTATTGAATTTTTATGATCCTTAAGGTTTACAGATGATTCTATAATTGTGTTGAGATTTGGGTTTGATGTATTAAACATGAGAAAAACCTTGGGTGGGTGTTTGGGTAACTAGGATGAGTGTTAATCCATTTTAGTTTCTATACTGGAAAGTGATTTGTAGGATTTTTGGTGGGTTTACCATGAGTTTGTGTTGCAAGAGAGAGGTCACAGGTTACCTTTCATAATAACTTGTGGCTTAGGGTTAGATTTTTGTTGTTCCATAGTGATGAATGTTCTTGATTTTTGTGTTTCTTTCATTATTGTCATGATTGATTATTTGACCATGTATTATGGTTTCCTAGGTTTTATTTTGATATTATTTCTCTTCGGTAGATTTGTGCTAGTTCTTTGGGATGGATTTTTTGCAGTTGGAAAAGAGTTACTATTTTCTTGGATACTATATAGAGACATGATTGTTTTCATGATGTTTTTTCTATTGATTTTGTTTATTATTCATCTCACCATTTCAGAAGAATTCTAAATCGTGGATACACCTACTATTGGTCTCTAAAATCTTTTGGCCTTAGGTTCTAATGTTTTGTATTGAATTATTCTTGAGACATTGAATGTGTTTTAGGATTAAATATGTTGATGTTGAGAGAGTTATGTTGTTTTATAGCGTTCCTTTCACACTAAAACTTCTTAAAATTATTCCTAACCCTCACACATCTTCTGTTGGGTGATAAGGTTTTGATTCTACAATATTTATACTTTTGAATTGTCTTTTTTGGGGTATAATGTGCCATATTGAGGATAATTGTGACACCCTAATGTATATTTTGTGTAAAATACTGTATAATTTTGAAATATTTTTAATTTTGGTGTTCTGATGTTTTTAAGGATCTACAATTTTAATATATGGTAATAAAAACTGTAGATTAAGGCCTCACAGGGTGGTAGGTCATTATTTTTCAAATATTTGTTTCCCAACCCTTTGTGGGAAAGGATTTCCATTCCATAATGAGGGCATGTTTCACCACAATGGGATAATATGGGAAAGGTTGAGTTATATTTTATTGTGTTATGTCATGGTGGATATGAGATCAGGACCCTTGGTTCGTCCTTGAGAAGGAACTTCATTCCGTAGGCCTAAGAGGCCACATGATAGAGGTACCTAGAGAGAAGTGTTGCATTGTGATGGCAGGCATTGCACCGTGAGGAAATCTTCCCAATTTTAATTTTTACAATTACCCTATTTAACACTATTGGTTTTAATCCATGTGAGGAATATTTTTACCCTCATTTGTGTAAACTTATTAAGATGAATCTCAAGGTATCTATTTTATTCTTTCTATAATCTTCAGAGATCCATTATTCATTAATAATAAGTGGATTTTGAAGGACCTCATTTCCCCCTCCTTTCCTTCTCCTTATACCATTTCTGTTGGATATTTTTATCACACAAACCCTAATAGACGTTTGGGATAAATTTAGGATTTGGGTTGGGTCTATTTAGAGCATTATATCACTGGGGATCATATACGTTTTTTTATACCATAATACAACTAATTTCACAAAGGGTGATTGGTTTTCGCTTTCTTTGAGGTAGATGTTTTTGTAAAATAATTTTATTTTAAATGTCTTAAAAAATTTGAGATTTATAAAAGATTTTTTTTCAAGTTAATCCTATATATGATACCCATGATTAGATTATGAAATTTTTTGAAATACTTCATTCCTTTCATAAAGTGATTTTTATAGTTTTCTAGATTTGGTTTACAATGTTAACATTTGTGCAAGACAGGTGTTTTTAAAAATTCCTAAGAGAATTTTAAATTATATTGCGATTTTAAAGAGGTTTTTTCCACTTGTATGAGTATTAAAATGGGAAAAAAATTTAAATATTTTCTAAGGGTTAATTTTTCTTGAATGTTTTTGGGATGGTATCAAGGTAAGTGTTAGTTTTAAAATTTATTTCAAGGGTTGTTACCATGAGTTAGTTTTAAAATGATAGTTTCATAAGTTGGTTTCGAGAAGGGAAAATTACTAGGAATTTCATTTCAGTATTAAAGACCCATTTGGAACCTTATAAAAATGGTTTTTATATGATATTGATATACCCTCAATTGTTGATCCATTCTTTTATTCTATTCCTTGTGTGGATTTTTCCACATGGGTGATTATTATATGATATATGAATTAATATAAAATGTGTAATTTCTTATGAGGGTGTTGGAGGTAGGTGAGATTTACCATTATATTTTATTTTTTAGATGGTCATATGACTTATTATTTTATCACCTCAACCTAAGTTACATCATGTGGAATCCTAGGTATCTATCTAGGAGGTTAGGATATGTGTTATGTCACACCCCGACCGCGGATGTCCGTAATTGTTCTTCTTTCTTGGTCCCGATTTAAATTTTTCGGAGTTTAATTGCATTGGCGGTTTCGCGCCGGTGCGCGGTCACCGCATCGTTAGCGGTGACCGTTCGTTCAGCCCGGGTGACAGTGTGTTCACCCGGTGTTTTAAATATTATAATTTTTATGTTGAATTTTTATTATTATTACTATTTGAGTTGCGTTATTATTATTGTAGTTATTTTCCGTGTATAAGTATATATATATGTATGTCTATATATATATATGCGTACGTGCGCGCGCGCGCACGCGCGCGCACGTTTATTTTCAAATGGTTTTAATACTTTAAATTTTTGATTAAAAATAATTATTATTATAAATTTTCTAATTATTACTATTATTATTATTATTTTTATGAAGTTTTATTCCATTGATGTTTTATTTTTATTATTAAGATTTCACTATTTATTTAATTATTCTATTGTTGTTATTATTATTGTTATTATTATGATTACTCTAATTATTTTATTATTATTATTATTATTATTATTATTATTGTTGTTGTTGTTAGTGTGTATATATATATATATATAGTTTTTTTTACCCTAACCCTAAATCTACCCCAGCCGTCTACCCCTCTCCCTTCTCTCCTTTCTTCCCGCAGCCCCCTCTCTCTCTCGCCCCCTCTTTCTCCTCTCTTCCTTCTCACGCAACCCGCGTCCCGTTCCATCTCCCCTTCACCGCACCGAGCAGCACCCGGCTCCTGCTCCGCTCCGGCGACAGCGGCCTGCTCCCGCCTGCCCGCGCCCGACCTCGCCACCGTCCCGGCTTCCCCGACCCACTCCGCTGCTCGCCGTCCCGCCGCGCCAAGCCGCCGGCCTCCGGCGACTCCAGCAGCCGTCCCGGCTCCCTCCCCTTTCGGCTGTCCCAGCGCCGCGCCACCCCATCCCCCTCTCGCCCCGCGCCGCCCCGGCCTCCCCGTTCCGAGGCCGCACCCTCCTCCCGTCCGGCTCCTGCTCCATCGCCCCGCCCAGCCACCAGGCCTCCCGCCTCATCCCGACCGCCGCGTCCCGCTCGCCGCGCCGGCCTCCTCTTCCCGGCCGCACCTCCCCTGCCCCGGCGCGCTCCCTCTCCGGCAGCCCGTACCCCCTGCTTTCCTTCAGCGCCGACGCCAGCCCGACCCCAGCTTCCTGCCTCGCCGGCACACCCCCCTTGCATGCGCTCCCCGTTCGGCTTCGGCCGCCGCACCTCCGGCGACCCCCCGCCGCGACCCCTGTTCTGGTCGCCGCACCACCTGCGCCACTTTTCTTCCCCCTTCCGCTGTAAGTTGTTCTTTTTATTTTTATAACGTTTTGATTTTTTTCTTTCATCATGTTAATAATAATATTATTATTACATTATTATTATATTATTATTATTATTATGATTGATTATTATTATTATTATTATTATTATTATTGTTATTATCATTTCATATTATTATTGTTTTTATTATTATTATTATGATTACTAACATATTATTAATATTATTTTTATTGTTATTATTATTATTATTATTGTTATTTTATTATTATATTATTATTATTGTGATATTATTATCGTTATTGTCATTATTATTATTATTATTATTATTATTATTACTATCATCTTATTAATATTAATATTATTATTATTGTTATTATAATTATCATTGCGCTATTATATTTATTATTGTTCTTATTAGTATTATGTCATTATAATTATTCTTATTATTTTGTTAATATTATTGTTATGATATTATTGTTACTCTTATTATTATTATATTATTATTATATCATAATAATAATAATTATTATTATTATTATGACATTATTATTACTACATTTTGGTTATTATTATTATGGATGTTATTATTATAGTATTATTATTCTATTGTTATTATATCATGTTATTATGATTATTATTATTTTATGGTTATCATTATTATTATTATTATTACGTTATTATAATTATTATTATTATTAGTATGTTGTCATTAATGAGCCTACTTAACGGCCTATTGTTTTAGGACCAGTTTGACGACGCAATACGCTGCGACCTTTACGCAACAGCAGTTTCGCGTCGTGTCGTTCTTCATTCCGATCCGAGGTAGGTCTCCCTTTGCACTCGCCTTTAAATTTAGAACTTATTTATTCCTTGACTTTTTATTAAGTTTCAGCAAATTCAAAAGGTTTATTAAGTAGTTATCTATAGTTTGGTGACCTGCTGATGATAAAAGTTGTTTTAATTCTAGCGTTTCATTAAAAGCGTTTTCTTGGATTTAATTGTATGCTTCCATGGTAGTGTTTCTAGATGGTTCTTCCTGAATAATGAAAGACATGTTGAATTGGGTTTTGAAATGTTTTTGGCGTGTGTAAATTAGTAGATGTATTGTTTATGGAAAATGGTGTTTTCTGAGAACCTTGATTAGAGAAAACGTCGTGTGCCCCTTTGAAATTGTTTTTGGAAACTTCATGTGTGGTTCTTGGTTGATGAAAGATGTTTTCCTTTGTTGTGTGAACAAAAGTTTGGATTTCATTTGAGAAATAGTATTCCTTAAAAAGGTGATTAAAGGCCCGTTTGGCTCTTGATAAAAGTGGGGTGCGTTTTGATATTAGAAAATAACTCTACTTGTGAAACAATTGTGTTCCAGGGTGATATGCTGATTTGAGTTTCTTAAACAAAGTTCTAAGTGTGTTTTGGTTTTCAATGAAAAGGCATGTGTAATATCCCTTTAGAAATGCTTTAATATGAAATGGTCAAAACGTAAATGATATGGCGGCCCGGTTGGCACTTTAATAAATGAGAAGTGATTATACATATATGTATATATATACGTACTTGTGAGGGCATTTCTACAGGGGGACTTCCCTTCGAGGGTTGTCGTGTAGCGATGTCCGTGTAAGGGGTTGGCAAGTGCGGTGAGATGAGTCACGCATGCGAGGGTCTCCCACTTACACAGTGTTACAAAAACCACTATGGGTTCCTGGGCGTCTTGTAGATTATCGAGTGACGGTTGCTTGCTAACCCTGATTAGACGGGTTGGTACCCCCTGGAGTTGTAGACAGGCCAGGAGGGACGTGCCACTGGTTGGCTATTAGGGCGGCCAGTTGGTTATTGACTATGGAGTACCACGCTGGAAGGTAGTCTGAACCCGAGTACGTCCAGGGGTTTTCTAGGGATGTTTAGGATCGCCCATGGTTATTGCTGATAACTTCTGGTTTATTTCTGCTTGCACTTGGTTTTCCTTGCTTGTTTACCCTTTTCTTGCACTTGTTTTCCCTACTTGTTTACTTTCAATCATCCTTCACAGCCTATACTGTTAGACTTTGGAAAAATGGTTCTCAAATGAAAATGCTTTACTCTCTTTGGGTAAGATTTGAAAATGTAACACTTTGCTTTGTAGAATGAGTTTAAAACTGATGAAAGGGAATTAACTTTCAAAAAGGAATAAGGGAAATGTCTCGTGTTTTATTTTCAAGTAAAGCATTATGAAAAACTTACTTTTATACATTAAAGTTCAAACCTGGATTATGTAGATTCTTTATTTACTGGCGGTGCATTGGGATTTGTTGTGGGGCTCACCTACTGAGTACTTTTGTGCTCACGCCTATCTTTTACCTTTTTAGTTGTAGGTTCCTTGTGTTCAGGTTCTCCTGCTTGAGTCGCTCAGTGTGGGAGCGACGTTGGTTGTAGTTGGGTGGTGACCCACGAGGTCACATGGAGGTATTTCATGGTGTAGTTGTTTATGTCTTTAGTGTTTGTCAGTTTGTTTAGTTTATATTCATTATTTCGATCCTATTTTTTTAGTTTGGGCTGAAATCGTTCCCAACGATTGAAATTTTAATGCCCGGCACTTGTTGCCATCCCGGGGGGATCGGGAACGCCCCTCGGGACTTGCCGCGGACCGGCTCGGGTGCCCGGTTCAGGGTCGACCAAGGCTGGTTCGTGACATGTTATGCTTGTATAGTGTGAACAAGCTAGATATTTCCCTAGGAACATTTTTCTTACCTAAGGATTTGTACGCGTTAAGATCAGAAAGGGAATTTAAATTAGTATTTTATTAAAATCCATATAAGGTCAATGTGGTCCATGAACTAGGTAAATTATTATTTTAGGTTAAAACCTCATGAGTCACCCATGATTTTTGTCTCCCATTGAAGATGATTTAGGGAATCCTATTCTATAGTTCATTTTTATCTATTAGATCTTTATTTGGTGACATAGAACCCATTCTTTGGTTGTGGTTTATTTTTATTATGATCTATTGATGTGTTGGTTCCCATTGTGTTTATATTTTATTCAGTTATGGTTTTGGTTTACTTTTAATATGATTTAAAAAGTGTTTTATAAATTGGTACTTTAAAATAAAGTGTTGTGTTTGTTTTATATACCGGCTTGATAAATAGTTTTAACAATGCTTTTGAAAGAAATAATTTTAGAGTGAAAGTGTTCCTCTTTAAAATAGTTTTGTGTTATAGTTTTCTAAATGGATTTTAAGATTTTGTTTTTCTGAAATGAGGGTTATAATTTAATTTTTTTCTAAACATAAAGTTCATAATTTATATTTTTGAAATATTTTACTTTCATAGTTATGGTTACACATAATTGTGTATAAAAAGTTTAGATGTTTATAAAAAAGGTTAAACCACATGATTTATTTTAATAATTATATTTTTAATTAAAACATACTTTTAAATCTTATTTCAAACTAGAATTTAAGAAATATTTGGTAAAGGTAATTAAATAAAATCATTGGTGAAATCCTAAAGGGAATGTTTAGGTCACATCATAAATATACACTAGTGTGTGTGTTTGTGTGCTGCTTTCATGTTTTTATCTTAGGTACCCAGGTGCTAATCTCATTTATGTTGTTAGTTCCTATATTTTAAGAGAAAATTTTGGGGTGTGGTGGTGAAAATTGGTCACATGTACTTTCTTTTACAATCATTCAATTCTTTAGTTTATTTTGTGGGAGGCTTTTGTGTTGGTCACTTCAACCAGATGTCCTTTTTATGTATTTTCTTCTTATTTTAGTTTATGTGAGGTATATAATTCTTGGTTTGTAATTTAAGTGGTTTCCAATTATTTAAATTGTTTTTTTATAATGGAAATAATTTATTATATTGATTATTTATTATTTCGATGTTTATTTATTCTATTCATGACTTGTCTTGTTCATTATTTCAACTTATTATTGTGGATGTATAAAAGTAAAATGAATAGGTGCACCATGTTGTATTCTTGAGAAAGTTTCCACTGCTTGGTTTTATTATCATATGAGGTTGAAATTGTTCCCAATTAAGTTTCCCTAATTCTTATGTAATAGTTTTATACCCATAGGGATTCGGAACACCCTTTAGTCCTTGTCGTGGGTTGGGTCAGGTGATGGGTTGGGTTAGCCTGGACTAGTTTGTTACATGCCCATTTTACATAGGGATTATATCAAAGAAATACACAATATTCTATGATGTGGAACTAATATTCTTGTTATTTTATAGTTATCATGGATTATCCAGGTTCACCATGCCTTGGTGTGAATCTTTACCTCATTTAAACTTATAAAAAAAATATTTGAAAAAATATTACATATCCTTCATTAATATATTAGAGGATATTATGTATCCTCGCAAAAACATTACATATAATGGGATGATTTATTACAATTTCTATTCTCCAATTTTTAAAAAATTATACACAACTTCTCAAATATGTTACATATATTATGAAACCTCTAGGTGTTTTCTAATTATGTTTCTTCAAAATATCTTATACATATATCACAATGATTTTACGCACCAAATTAAATTCCTTATATATATAAGGAATTTTTGACACTTATCTAATATTCTATAAACTCTAAATAATATCCTATATATTATGTAATAGATATTAATTTATGGATATTAAGTGTTTTATTCGATAAATTACTTATGTATGATGAATATAATACATGTTGCATTCCTTTACAAGATTAATAGGGAACTCCTTAGAAAATATATTATGCACTACTGATAGATTCATGCCTTTTCCAAATATACTTCCTTCATAAGTATAATACAAATTTAGGAACTTTTCCAAATTTTAATAAACTTTAGAAGATATTAAATTCCATACATATAGAACAAACAATTACACATATAGAGACTTATCAAAACAATTTAAAAAAAACATCTGAACCTAGTATTTTACAAGACTTATTCTAAAACACCATATAAGCCCCCCATAACTTCATAAAACTCAATAGAACAACTTCATATTACTGTTAAACTTTATATCTTTTGGAATATCAAAAATTATTCCCTTACAATTCTAGATAACTTCTGGAGCATCCATAACTACACTTTCAAGATAAATTCTGAATTCTCAGCTCGAGATAACTTTTTGATTCTTGGCTCCTATTTTGGATAACTTCTATAATTTATGGACATCATTATATTTACTTATGAATATCATTAATTTCTTAAAATAAATGGAACATCATCCAATCACCACTTCCCAATTGGATGATAACAACACCTAACTAGAAGATCCAAGTAAAGAATATATACCCTCATTTTAAAACCTCAGACCATATTAATTTATAAATCCTTTTAATTTTTTCAAAGACTTATGTTTTACTCTAGTTAAATATGTTTTGAAGTGTCGGAGTGATATTTGATGTCTATATCACAGGTTTTATAGGGGTTAGAGGTATAAAATTAATAATAAAGAGGGATGATCATGATTTCAAAGTGTAGGGTCTCTATGGAAAACCATGAAAATGGTGAAATTCATTTAAGTGTTCATGTAGGATTGCTCAAAGTTTAATAAAATGTGTTCCCAAATCATACAACATTGCATATATTCTAGAGTTAAGTCATGAAGTTAGTGCATGATTAAAGGAAACTATGTGGCCCAACCATATGAGGTTTTGGATCCCTAAATAGTGGGAACTTCATAGTTGGATATGGTTTCCTAAACTATGCAAATAATCCATGTAGACTACCCGATCACTTAAAAAATGTAATTTTACCAAAATTCTCCAATCAAATTTAACTCTAATTTCACCTTATTTTCTCTCACTTGTTCTACCAGGGGTCTCCAGTCATGCATCCCTTTTTTTCCTCCATGTTTTTGAGAGGTTTTTCCATTAATCCTTGGTGGATTCAAGCTCTATTAATTCCATGGGTTAGATAAAGGTTAGTATAAAAATATCATTACATTATTCTTTAATTTCACTCATTATTTCATGGTATTACATTGGTTGCAAGTGTTTATGCCCTATTTTAGTACTTTTGCCTACTTTCACAATTTATTTCATTTGAGCCCAATTTAGTGGTCAATACTCAAAGAGTATCCTTATACCATCCATAGGTAGGTGGTCCTTAATATAACCCCTAAATTATTCCTCATTTATTTAATTGTGTGTGGTGTGTAGTCAAACCATATTAAAACACGCTTTACCTAAAACTTAAATTAATGTTTTAAATGGTGATACCTTGTGAATAACTCCTCTTTTAAACCATGAAAAAAAAATTAGAGGTTAAAAATATTCATTTTTGAGTCATAGAGTGAGGTGATCCCTAAATTGGAGAAGAAAATGGTAATTTAATATGGTGATCCAAGGCGGTGCCTTAAACTAAGATATAACTACGTAAGGAAAGTATAATTCTCTTGGATAATTCATGGGATGAGAATTTGGGTAGGTATGAGACATGATGTTACATGTGATAATTGATAAAAAATTCTAACATGAATGGAATGGGAATATCGAGTGTTCAATGTAATGAATGGGAATAAATGAAATTGTAACAATTGTGATAAATGTGAATAATGGATATAAGATTCTAGGGTAGGATGATTTTTTCCCTTTGGTGGTTCTTATATGATTCTAGGGTAGGATGAGTTTCCCCATGGGTGGTTATTATATGACGTCGGGTCAGTATGATTTTTTTACTAGGTGGTTATTATATGATTCCATAAGAGGATGAGTTTCCCTTATGTGGTTCTTATATTATTCTAGGGTAGGATGAGTTTACCACTAGGTGGTTATTATATAATTATAGTATAGGATGAGTTTTCCACAAGGTGGTTCTTATATAGCGTCATGACCAGAATAGTTTCCCACTTTCTAGTTATGTAAATGGTATAAATACATATGACACTGTCCAAACAAGTATGGTCGATTCCAAGTGTCACCATAGAACCCAAGGATCGATGATAGTTATTTATTTCCTTCATTTATTCATTTATAGAATATCATCATACACTTTCCCAGATTGTATATATTTTATGACTTCATTATTGGTGGTCTAATGAGTTGTAATCACACCATATTTGGGATATCATGGTTCCCCAAGTAGATTTCATGGTTTTTGGGTAGTGTAAGGAAAATGTCCCTATGATCAAGGGTTGATCAGACATAACTAGGATGAAGCATGGGGATAGGACCAGTGTTGGGGATTTATTCTATTAAGAATTGTGTGTGTGTGTTATTTTGGGTATTCATATGTAAATGATCCACCCATGGGGTATATGACATGTATGTGTAAATTGTATTTCTTGGGTGGTATTCATTTTGATATAGTATGAGATATGCATGTTATTATTTGTCACATGTCATGATGTATGTTATCTATTATTTATTAGGATGTATAATATTATTATTATTATTTCCACTATTAGTACTTACTCTAATATGAGGGTATATTCTCTCCGTGACATTTCCATATACTGTCACTACTGATCAGAAGCCTCTGGTATATGAGGAGTAATGCATAAGGTCACATAGTCCTCACAATATAGTTTTTGTGTAGTGAGTTAGGGTGTGGATGTTATAAAGTGGTATGAGAGAATCATGTTATTTTTTTATTATTTGGGAAAGTTATATATGAGATATGATATTGTAATAACATGGTATGGATCTTGGGTATGGGAGTAGCTAACCCATGTATAAGTGGTGTCCAATTTTACAAGGAAATGATTGTTATTTGTGATTTCCTCTATTATTGTTGAGCTAATTCACTTAGTGTGGGACACTTGATCTTGGATTTATGATTTATGTAATTTTAAGCTTAGCGTGGAATTGTTAGAGGGTGTGTGTTCATGCATTATATCTGGAATGTAGGATTTACATGCCATTTGTACACTTTCCTATGGATACCTATTTTATGATAATTGGGATAGTTATTTGAAGCATCAATAACAACTTATATAGAATTTTCCCATATAAATTTATATTGGAATCTTGTATAGATAATTTATGGATGATTTATTATTGTTACAAGTAATTAAAAACCTATATATGGAGGGTATATAATAAATAAAATGATTATAAAAACTTATAAAGTGTTTTCCTATATAACATGTAGATGGAATTACATTTAACTAAACCAAAAATGTGATACCCTTTATAAGGGAAAGAAAAATTGTAAATGGAAAATTAATAATTTGAATCATGTATGGGTATATATTATGATGACCTTGGGTATTGGTATATGGTTTAGAGAAAGAGATCCTGGTTATGAGAATTTTTTGTTATGGGCCTTACTGGATAGCTAAATGTTATGTCTATTATTATATTATTTAAATTTTTATATTAATAAATTTTTTATAAATGTTCTTGGATTGTGTTTGGAATTTTAGAGAGATACATCAATGTTCACCTCTAGTAGGAAACTAGGAGGTTGCGGTTGAGAATGCCCCACTGGTAGTCGGACTAGAGCCTCTTACAATGTTGGGACTTGCCATGGATGATCACATTTATGAGATATTAATTTGGGTGATGTAGTATATAGAGAGGGATACATCACGACATCTACCTACACTATCTAATCTAGTCTAAGATTTTTATTTTCACCATCATCCATTAATTTCTATGGAGGTTGGTCCTAGGAAATAGAGATTTGGGTAGATTCTGTTCATAAAATCTTTGATTATATGAAGAAACCCCCAAAGGGGAGGGTGAAGGTAGAATTATATATTCTTTGTAGTATAGTGAAGTTCAAATGGTATGTTCTTATCTAGGTGTGTTAGTGCATTTGGTTATCCTATAAGTTCTTCATGGACCATTTATTTGATCATTTATTTCTATAAATATTGAGGACAGATATGAATATATAGTTTATGAATTTGACATAGAGGTGGAAATTAATCCTATACTATGATTATCATTTGGATTATATAAAGTGTTTTCCCCGATTCCAGTGGGGGATAAGATATCTAGGTCTAAATAGATCATGTGTGGGATGAGGTATTATATTTAGGTTTTAGTGAATATATTTTTCATTCCATCCTTTTCAGAGGTCATGAATTAGACCCTGATTATAGAGAGGGTATTGGGTGAGGTGAGAGGCTCAGTGTAGATGGATTCTACTAGAGGAACCGACCACATGTCCATGAGAAACAGGAATAATTGCTATAATGGTTCATGTTATGGTGGTAGTTTAAATAATATCAAGGATATTGGGTTATCTCTCTCTACTTGGGAGGGGGTATATCAATATAATATTATTAGTGTGGTGGATTAGGTCATATTCATCCTCAGTACACCTGACCATTGCTAGAGTGTCAATTTTGTGGCAGTATAGGCCACCTATGTAATTTTTTTTGGAATTACTAGTAGGCACTAAGTTGTGGTGGATTCATCCAGGTGTAGGGTTTGGGAGTTAGATCTAGCACACCACAACATGCTGGTAGTTAGAGTTGAACTGTTCATTCAGGTCACGGTGGAGGACAAGGAACCCAGGTGTAGGGGTAGTATAGATAGTAGAGGAGTGAAATCTAAGATATTTAGGTAGACGCATATATTTTGGGTTCAATCCAATTACAATTCCTTAAACCACTTCCACTTACTGGTATATCGATCGATCTATTGTTTGAGATATGATCTTAGTATCCTCTACCATATCACCAACCTTATTTGACATAGGATAATAATAATAATTTATATATTCTCAGTTCTGTAATGTATTGGTATTGGTCATAGAATATTTATATGGAGTTATTTTGATTGGAACAATTTTAGGAGGGTGGTTTGAAGTAATTATTAGATATAGGTATTGTTTCTTAATGGTTTTGGGATTTAGGTTTCTTTGGGTTTTTTTATTCTATAGATTAACAAATTTGATATGATCCTCATGATAGACTAGCTAGTGTTGTACCAATACCATATAGAATTTTTTCATCAACATGTGTCATTTATATCTGTTGAGTGTGACAGTTGTGTCTATACTATATAGTGGGATGTGCTGGAAGGTCAGGTGGGACCTAAATATCAGTAGTTGGTTAGGACTACAACCCATATTTCTATCCTTATTCTAGATGATGGGGAGGTATACCAGGTGGTATTTCATCCCATCATGGATCAGTTTCAAAATGTTTTTCCTGAGGATTTTTTGAGTTTTACATTCAAGAAAGTGGTTGATTTTATGATTTAGCTTCTTCTAGGTGTGGATACAATTTCTACTCCCCATTATAGGTTTTAACTTTTGGATATTTGAGATTTAAAGGCTCAATTAGAGGAATTATAGTCAAAGAGCTTCATATGGTCAAGTACATCCCCTTAGGGTGGTCCAGTATTATTCAACATGAAGGTAGATGGATCCATAAGGTTATACTTATAATATTGAATGATAAACCATGTGATAGTAAATAACTAATACCCACTACCTTGTATTAATGATTTATTTGATCATATTAGAGGATCCAATGAATTTTATAAAATTTAATTGAGGTCATGTTATCATTAGCTGAGGGTGAACCTTTCAACATACCTTTCACCATGTTTAAGAGTATGTGTGGTTTATAGGAGTACTTGGTGATGTTTTTTAGATAGATTAGTTATATATTTTTTGGAAGGTAGTGTTCTGGTCAAAGACCAAAACAAAAAATTTATTGAAAGAAATAAATGGTTACACAAGTCTGGAATATAGAATTTTGTTCACATCCCTAACACAAAGTGGGAGTAACTCAGGTGGAATATCGTCCCTCCAAAGCATATCATGTGCAACCCCCATATTATCAAGTCCATCAGCAATCCTGTTTTCTTCAAGATACGTATGAGTGACAATGATGTTGATATATGAGAGTGAGTTTAGGCAGTCCATCCAACGCGCAGTGAGCATCCAAGCGAGATGAATGGTAATATTCCAGATGGCCTAGACAATATTAGTGGAGTCACTTTCAATCTAGATATTATTAAAGTTGTTCAAATTGGTGAATGAGATTGCATGTATAATTCCCATCATCCCAGCTTCCAATGAGGAAGCAAAACCACAGGATCCATATAAGCATCTGAGCGTCTGTTCGAGGTGATTTCTAAAGCTGGCTCCACAACCAATTGGGCCAGGGTTGCCTTTAGAGGCATTATCCACATTGATTTTAATCCAGCCTGGGGGAGGGGGCTGCCCAAAAACATCAAAGGTAGATCAAGTTCTAGGGTAATTTCCTTCAACTCCAATCCACCTAAGAATCCCAAGGTCACGAACCGAGTTGCTGCAATGATCTTTTTGAATCTAAGATGCCTCCTGTATCATGATGAGAATTTTCAATTTACCGGCATTAAGCTTGAATGATTTTTTACAAAAATTAAGTCATTTCTACCATACCATATCACATGAAGGAGATCTTCTACAACTGCAATAAAAAGATTCTTGATATGTTGGGAGTCAGGTTGGTTCATACACCGCTATATTTGCGAGGTTATAGAACCACAAAACAACCATCTACACAAAAAAATGTCAAAAAATATAATTCCAAAGAGTTGTTTCTGTATCACAAGAATGAAAGAGGTGATTAATATCTTCTCAATGTTGGTTACACATATGGAAATTATAACAAATATTAATCCAAAAAGATTGTAAGAAGGTATCAGTGGGGATTCTACCATGGAGATACTCCAAACTAGGGTTAATCTAGAGGGTTTTATCCAGGCTTTATTTATGTTTTTTAACCATGCTAAGTTGTTGTCTTCATTGTTGAACAAGTGTTTGTATAAATTTTGAGAGTCAATCACCCCATTTTGAGAGGATTCCCAAATAGGAAAATCATCTGTATTAGTGAAGGGACAACTGTCAACAATGTGTTTGATATCCTCAGGTAAACACAGATTTTGAGAATGAATGAATTTCTTTAGGATATCATTGGTGTGGAGAAGAGGTTGGTTATTGGGAATTAAAGATATCAGGGGAGCGCCAGTCTAGTTATCCAACCAAAAATTTATGTTTGAATATTTACTAGATATCCATCTGGAATTTTTCATAATGGAGGTGAAGGTGTTTTTAATGGAGGTCCAAATAAAAGACGTGAGAAAGTGAGACCGATTATTTCTAAGTTTGTGAAGGAAACAAGCCCTAAGAAAATCCGTGGAAGGAGATTTATTATGAATGAGGTTCTACGTGAGCTTGTCTTGAAGATATTAATTAAAATAAGAAATTTTGTTAATACCAATACCCCCTTAATCAATCAGTTTACAGCAAGTGGTCCAGGGGACATTAACTAGTTTTCTCTCTAGAGTACTCCCAGTCAAAACAAAGTTCTTAATAGCCACATTAATGCACTTTAGAATACTCATAGGCCATTTGTAAATCATCATAGAGTAAACTGACTTGGAGAAAATAGTGGATTTAACAAGACCAATTCTCCCAGCCATTGAGAGGTTATTACCTTTCCAAGAAGAATGGTGTTTAAGAATTTGTTCAATTATGAGGGAGAAGTAAGCCGCTTTGGGTCTACCACAAAATATGGGAACACCAAGATAAGTGAAGGGTAATGTTCCCTCTTTAACACCTAAGGTATTGGTGATTTTGAGTTTCCTACATGGGGGAAGTCTTTTCCAAAGTAAATGTAAGATTTGTGCATGTTGATGTGTTGACCAGACACTTCTTGGTAGTGAAGAAGGATGGCCTTAAGGTTATTCACATTTCTTTTGTCACCTTGAATAAAGAGAATAATGTAATCATCATAAAGAAGGTGTAAGGGGGAATTCAAGTTTCTAGAGGCAGAGATAGATTTAATGTTACCTTTTTCTATAGATTGCGTAAGAAGTCTACTTATATAGTCTTCATCAATGGAGAAAAGAATAGCTGAGAGTAGATCACCTTGTCTAACTCCCTTGGAACATTTTAAATAACCTTTAGTGGATCCATTAAAGAGTATAGAAATGTGGGCTGAATTAAATAGGGTTTTAATTTTGTTTATGAAGTTATCATTGAATCCAAACTGCATAAGGACTCTATATATGAAATTCCAATCGATGGTATCAAAAGCCTTTGCAATGTAATGTTTAATGGAAACATTCCCTCCTCGATTTTTCCTGTTTAAGAGATTTGTGGATTCAGAGGAAAGTCAAATATAGTCTTGAATAGTTCTTCCTTTTATAAATCCAAATTGGTTCCAGGAGACAATTTGATGGAAAATAGCAGAAATTATATTTGCAATTAATTTGGTGATAATATTAAAGAGAGAGTTTATGAGAGATATGGGCCTGAAAAGGTGAAGTTCATCTGTATTCTCAGATTTCGGGATTAGGAATAGGAATTGAGAATTTAATCCATTAGGGAGAATTCCTCTAAAAAAGAATTTTTTCACCATGCAACAGACATCCTCCTGGCATTACCAGAGTCGAGTAAAGAGTATAAATTGTATTGTCACACATAAAGAGTTAATATGGGAGTGGTTTTGATGTTGTATAGTAATGTTTTGTAACATTCTGGACCATATCAATCTGAATATTCCTTAGAGAAATAGAACAATGTGACCTCAGGTGCACCTCCTTGTATGCTGGTGGTAACCAATTAGCGATGAGGATCTAATAAGGTTACTTGGGGATATTATACCATCATGTTCAAAGTGAAACACAATGGTAAATAAGGTAAATAACATAAAACGCATTATATCACTGGTGAACATAAAAAAAGTTCTAAAATAAACATAACCCATGTAATATCCAAAATGATTCCACAATATAGACAAGAGTCATACATGTCGTCAGTTTCATACAAGTGGTGAAAAAATGGGGTAGAAAGGGGGAAAATAAAAAATTACTGTAATGTGGCTCAATATCTAGGCCATCACCCATCCATAGATCCATCCCAGAATGAAATCATTCATCATTCATAAGGTTCTTTCCATTTTCCCTACCTGCATCCATGAAGTCATCTTCGATACCAAATGGAAACCCCAGAAGGGTGTGAATACGACTCAGTAGGCCACCACCGATGACATACCTAAACAATAAATTATAAAATAATAATTTTACATGATGATTATATGTATATAAATAATTTAAATAACTTAAATAATACATTAATAAATTAAAATCTGAACTTGGGCTTCATGGTCACACTTGAGGTTAGACCCACCTACCTCGGTCAATTATAGATGTCTCTAAGTGCATCACAGAGACCACACCAACCACATCACAATTGACCAAGGGTAATATATATGTCCTTGGTCCAAAAAAACACATAGGGTTGATATACCCATCTTTGGGGCCCTCACATCCACCTGGGGGATGTGTTCATCCTAGATTTAACCATAATTTTCTACTCCCACTCGGGGGTTGTGTTCACCCGGAGTTTAACTATAATTCCCATAATTTTTATAGTATAATGTAAAAATTAAAAAAATATATATTTAATTATAATTTAAATTCCAAAAAAATCATTTATGAAAAATTATTATTATTCTTAACAAGAAACCAATGAGGGGAAAATTCCATTCACTAAGTTCATGCCCAAAACCAGTAAGGGTTTTTAAAACTAGAACTCATTTCATGGAATGTTTAAAAGGGACAAAACATCAATTTTCAGGTACCACATTAAAGGGTGTTATATAATTATAAGGTCTTATTTTAAATATTAAAATAAAAAATTATGTTCATGCTTTGAAACTGATAAAAGACACATCACATAACACTTAAATAAAAATGAAGAGACTATGGGAAAATACTTATTGACTACCAACCATAAGTCTATACAGAGTTAAAAATCCTATATCAACCATTGATTTTAATTATAATGGAATATATCAAAGTATAAAAAACCCTTAAAATTGGATAAATTAAACCAAATAATCCAAAAAAAACCCATAATCAAGAGAAAATAATAAAGGATAAGAGAGGATAGATAGACTTTCAATAATGATTTGATCACATAAAATTTGAAATTAAATATCCATATATCAAGGGATAATCACTAATAAGAAGCGGACAAACAAGGTGCATATGATAGAGGAGATTCTAGAAAAAAGGAGGATAAAATATGATAAAAAGGTATTTGGGTAATAAGATAAAAAATTCCATTTTTCATCTTTTAACGGGTTACATGGTTTGGTCATACATTTTGAAAAATTGTGTGCTAGCCATGTCTTCCTTTTTGTTCAATACATGACGTTTCACATGGTCATGGTGCACAGTTTGAAAAAATGTGCACCAACTATGGGAAGTGAATTTTTACTTAGTATTATAAATTTTTATAGTTTTTTAGGACCCTTATCATGGATTAAAAAATTATGCACCTATGTGAACAAGGTCACACAGTTGGGGTGCAAGGTTAGCACAAACCATGCACTAACTATGCACCCTATTTTGTTTTCTCCAAAAACTTTAAATTTGGAGCCTTGAGCCCTCTAATTGTCCCCAAGGCCTCTTAACCAACAAAAATAACACCCAACATACATAACCAATGAAAAAATATGAACCTATTCTGAAATTAAGAATTAATGTAACTCTTAAAAGGATATGATCTTACAACCTCCCCACCAGATATTCTCTCATCCTCAAGATAAGATCCCAAACTCAACAAGATGATTTGGTGAAAAGATATGACTATTTATCTCATATATTATACTCCCACTATCAATTTATCTCTCGGTTCTATACATGTTTCCATAACACATGTATCAAAGAGACAATCTTCCTATTGAGGGTATTTCTTCTACTGTCCATGATAGGCATGGGAGATTCTTTAAAGAATGAATCCACCTCCATCTTGATGTCATCAATATCGATAATATGATATGGGTTCGGGTGATACTATCTAAGTTGAGAGATTTTCTAAGGAATCATGCATAGTTTTTCACCTTTGTAAGATATCTAGTTGTATATCCACATGGTTTACTCTCACCAAAATCTCAAAAGGTGCAAGAAACCTTGGTGACAACTTGACCTGCCTCCAAATTCGGCGCTTAACTGAAATTGGTGAAATTTTTAAAAAAGAATAGGTTTACAAACTAAAACTATAGGGGATATCATCATTTATCAGCATAAAGTCACAACCTACTTTGAGCGGTCGTCAACTGCTTCCTAGTAAGATAGATATTATCATAGGCCTCTTACACTAGGATTATCCTAGGTAAAGCAGACTCACCAGCTACCAACTAACATAAGGGAGATCAGAATGGTCTTCCAGAAAAGTAATCAAATGTATATATATGAATAGATTAATAGTTTATATTATTTAAATTGAACTCTTAAAATGTTTGATTAATCTATAAGGAACTTCCAAAATCGAGGACACATGCATGAATCATGTCCTCTGAGACCTATATAGTACATTATGATTACCCATTTGTCGATATGTGATAAGTTGTGCTCAAATGAACCTCTATACTGAGTAACTTTAGAAGGTTCTACTAGAATCCTAAGTTGAAATGGGGTTCTCTATATAATATGATTCTCCAAGGCACCCCATGTAGGCATACTACCTTCAATACATATATCATTCCAAGATCATCAACTATAAAAGACTCTGCGATGGGTAAGAAGTGGGATACCTTAAGCAGAATATCAATGATAACCAAAACTAAATCATTCTCATGAGGAGTCCTCAATAGAATCATCACAAAATCTATTTTGGAATCCTTACACTTCCACTCAATAATAGGGAATGACTAAGGAGGAATGGAAGGAAATTGATGCTTGGTCTTCACCTGCTAGTAGGTGGGGCTTTTAGAAACAAAGATAAATATGTAATTGTTAATTTCAAGACACTAATATTTACTATCCATGTCATGATACATCTTAGTAAACTTGGGATGCACGTACCATCTTAAACAGAGGAAGTCCATCATAAAGTCCTCATGAATTCTCGTGGGGACTACCAATCAACCTCATATGTACAAACTCTCATCATCATCCAAGGACTAGTTAAGAGGGGGATACCCAACATAAATATTCTACCTCATCATGAAACAGTCAGAATATAATAAATAGCTATATTTTACCCTATCAATGAGTGAGGATGTAATGTATAGGGAAGATAATTCCGCTCTTCCCTGGTACACTTCTTTATCTTGATGCATCTCTATAAATAATTCCATGATCTTACACTAATTATTGAACTCCTAAAAACCTGAGACAAAGTTTTCAAACTCAAATAATCTACCGCTTAATTACCCTACCTAAGAGTGTAATACATCTTGAAGTTTAATTATTCCAAGTACTCAATCCACATCCTTTAAATTTAGATCATGCTGGGAGAAGACTTATTTTAAACCTTTATAATCTGTGTAAACAACAAACCTCCCCTATGATATAGTGTCACTAACACCTCAACACATATACCACTGCAGTAATCTCAAAATCATGGGTCGGGTAGTTACACTCATGGGGTCTTAGGTTCCTAGACATGTAAGTGACTACTCACCCATCATGTATAATTACTACCCCCAAGATTTAACTTGACACATCAAAAAAGAGGGATAACTCCTTACTAGGTTTATGTAAGGTCATTATTGGAATGGATGTTCTCGTATTCTTCAAATCTAGAAGTGATGTACCATAAGAATTTGACCATATGAACTTTACCAATTCTTGGTTAGTCCTGTCAATGATTCCGCTAAATGATAGAAGTCCTAGATAAATCTATAGTAATATACAACTTTTCCAAAGAATCTATGGATCTCAAAAAAAATCTCAGGACTCTCCCAAAAAATCATAGCATTCACCTTCTCAAGATCCACAGAAACTCTAGCCATAGATATTATATGAACTAAGAAATGTACATGATCCAACCAAAACATTAATTTGGGGAATTTGGAATAATTTTTATGGCTATGAAGAATAAAAAAAATATATCCATATGCCTAATATGCTCCTCCAAATACTTGGAGTAAACCAAGATTTCATCTACTAATACAACCACAAAGGATTCTAGATATGGATGGAAAACCTTATTCATCATATCCATAAAGACTGCATGCACATTTTTCAGCCAAAATGGTATAATGAGATACACATAAATACTTTACCTTCTCTAAAAGGTTTTACGGAGAATGTTAGGTCATACAATAAGCTGGTCGTACCCTGACTGCATATCAATATTAGAGAAAACCAAAGAACATTTGATATGGTTGAATAAATCATCAATGTGGGTGAGAGTATTTCGATTCTTGACTATTTTTTGGGTTAATACTTTTATAATATACACATAGATTCAAGGTTTCATTCATATTCATGGTCAACAATAGTACATCACCCTAAGGGGATGTAGTTAGACCCGAAAAAAAAATTCTTCAAAATCCTCCAGTTGATATTTCAATTCCTACACCCCTTTTGGAGCCATTCTATAAAGAGATGTAGAAATATGTTTTATACCCATTAATATATTAGTTATAAACACTATTACATAGTCAGATGGAAACCTGAATAATTCCTATGGAAATTAACCCTATAATAGATTTACCATAGGTGGGAAAAGAGGGTGGTGAGTCTCTCTCTCATCCAGGACAAGAATATTCACCTAGGAAGAGATGGAACCTAGGCATAGAAATTCCGATCTAGCATGAACTATGTGGACATCCATATATCCAACATACTCATAGATTCCAATGTCATTTAATATTTACTAAATCAATACCAACTTGAAACACCATACTTCAATCAGAACCAGTGGTTGTTTACTCCTAAAACCATTATTTCTATAAAACCACAAGGGTCACATAACTAGATGAAACCATTAAAATAATCACGGTCCCTATGGTTTTAAATCAATAATTTTAGGCATACACACTTATGCATTGACAATTCCTATCACACATTTCATTCCCAAAATTCAAGAGATCTATCAACACCTATCACTTTTTCTAGGGTTAAACACATGATTTCCCATCTCCAGGCATCATTTAAAAGCTATAAGCACCTACTTGTTACAAGAATTTCTCAAAGATACCTCATATCTGACAAGGTCATGTTCTCATCAATACCTACAATACAACCGAAACTCCATTAACAAAGGCTCTAGAACTCTTTATGCTCTAAAATTTTGAGAGAAAAATTTCCACCAGTCTTATTATCAACCCCAATCACACCCCACAGTTTTGTCTTAAAACAAAACATTTAACCATGCCATCCAATCCTATACCTAACCAACAAGTCTCTTGAATTACTATCTTTCTAGAAACCATACGATGGATGATTGGTGTAACATCCCTAACCCAATTCACTCATAAGTAACTGAACTCGATTGGTTACATAGCCTTAAGTTCATCTCATTGTATTCCAGAGGTTGTTAACTAGTAGTAAGGGTCCATAGTGGTACGGTGGAGAGACTATACCCTCATGATCAGAGAAGAAAATGGTAGTAATAAATTAATAAATACTAGAATAATAATAATGAAAAATAGAGCAGTGAAAGTAAATCATTTAGTTATAAGAAATAATCAAAAAAAAGAATCATCATAAATAAAATGATGAATAGAATGATGAGTATTTCATGGAGCTATATAAAAGTAGGTGTACATGGTAGAAAGAAAAAAACACAATACATGGATAATAAAATTAATAAAAGGCCAAAAGTATATATCTAATAGCATCACAATACAAGGATTGGCCCTATACTTGTAAACTTCCACGCTATAAGTCAATCAGGCATCCATTACTGGATGATTACCCTTGTCCCTGCCTACATCCAAGAATTTTTTTAGGTACCAATTAGTGGATCGAATAGGGTGTGAGATATACGATGTAGGCCACCAGAAATAGTGTCTATAAAAAATCTAGCATGTGTATAAAACTATAATTATATTAATGCATAATAGGTAAATATATATAATGAAGGAATATGTATCAATTAAAAAAAGCTGTAAATATAAGAAGGATATAAATATAAGCATCAATACATAAAATTAATTCCTGCAAGTAACTGTTATCTCTGTTGTATTCCGCATATATAAAAATTATCATACCTTTATAGGCTAGGTCCTACGGCAGTGGACTAAGGAGACCTCCTCGAGTCCACGGATCTCAGAATAGTATCAGACCTACATAGTCCGTGAAACTTGTTCCAAAGGTTGGGAAATACTAATATTCAAATATATATGTTTGTAAGAAGGTCTTACGTGGAATTCCATGGCTCCCATATATGATTTCACATAATAAAAATGATCTGTTCTATACCATAATAATGATCAGTGTCATACCGTTAATCAACATCAGTGTTATATTGCAATAATCAAAATCAACAATTAGTATAAAATTCAGACTAATGTTAGTCTCCATGACTAGGTATAATCACCCATAAAATTATAATATCTTTATTCAAACCACTCATTAACTCATTTAATTAATTTAAGGCATCTGTAATATGGTGGAAAGAATTCAAACCCAAAGGGGTAGTTATTAGCATAGGAAGATGGATGAACCCACCTTACAAGAAGTTTGGTTTGATTTTGACAACTTTCAACCATATCAAGGTGCTATGTAGGAATCACATTAAGGTTCTAACTATTAATTTAAGTCGTTGATTAATTTTAGGGGCAATGTCTGGAAGGTATGGTGTGTAGCACAATGGAGATAAATTAATAAATTATAAAACCTTACGAAAAAATTATATATCACATAATTTATGGTGGTAGAGGAGCACTCATCCATTATCAACCTCTAATTTAGAGAAGAATGATATAAAAATAAGTAATAAACAGAATCCCAAAAAATAGGGAAAACGATATCACATGAAGATCACCTAATGGATGGTGAGATAAATAGAGAAAATAAGGTAACGTATTGAAGATCTTGCCGGTGGTGATCCAACGTGAAAAAAATCTTGATTCATATGTTGGATATAGAAGAAAGATCAAATACTAGCTCAAACACAGGAGGATATTTCTAATAGGTGAGGTTTGTTTCATGGGAAGAGGTGAAAGGAGGGTGAAAATTAAAAAATTAAGGGGGTAAAATAATAAATTCACCCTTTCAAAATGGGACACATGGTTGGGAAACATGGTTGGCGAAACTACGTGCTAACCTTCTGAAAATCATTTCCCAAATGGACCAATCCCATGGTCATGTAGCCTAGGCTACATAGTTAAAACAAATTGTGCGACCCCCTACTCTGAACTAGAGCACCCTATATGTCTTAAAAAAACTGTGTGGAATGAATTTAATGATTTATACTAACCATGTGTCCCACTTATTTCCCAAAAAACATGTGGATTTGGGATCCGAACAAGCCTCAGATGCCCATGAAATTCTCCTTAACCCATTAGGCATTTATATTAGGACAAAACTAAATAATTAAAAATAAAATTAAAAGTTTTCATAAATTATAGAAAAATAGAGGTGCTACAACCTCCCCCAATTAATAAAATGAATCCTTGAGTTGCTCTTCCAAGATTAATAATACATCATCTAAGAAAATATAATGCCACTGAGAATGTATGTCATTCTATCACTCAAAGTATCATCCTATACATGTCCATTCTACCAGAGAACCCAGACATATGGAACTGACCTATAACATACCGACCCGCTCACCTACAAGATGGTGGTCGGACCGGTGGATCACATGACCTCAAGGGAATCTCCCCGAACTCCAGAGGCTACCTACTAGCAGTGAGGGCCTAGGGTGTGTCTGTGGGGAGACTATTCCCTCATAGATCAGAGTTGCACAGCGGTATAATAGGCTAAAATAAAAGACAACCATGGAACAATCAAATAAATATTTGACAGTAGAAAAGGTCAATATAAATAATTGACATGGAAGTAAAAGACAATATTTAACAATTTAATAAAAGTTCCCAATTCCAGATTATACAATAGATGAATGCATGTCATAGTGACGATACATACTGAAAGAAGAGAACAATACAACATGCTTGACAACCGAGTACAATAATAAAGAAAAGATAGCAAAGCCCCACGAGCGATCTCCTTGATCATCTCAAACCCATCTCTGTCCTTTGATACTACCTCCAAGATATAGCAGCACAACATATGCAATCAATCAACATCCACTATCCTACGAACACGAAAAGTCTTCTCGTGTACCTTAGTGTAATGGTGGCTAGAGTACGGTGTGAGATATAAATCTCAGTAGTCTGGAACCACTGGTGTATAACAGCAATAGACCATGAAATATAATTAAACTGTGTGAATGTTTTTATAATTGATGACAGAACTAGATAAATAAACAACAACCCATCCAGGTTCCTATGGGACACCTGACGATGAAACCTTCTTCGGCTCGTAGCTGGGATTATAGTTCAAAAAAGAAGTCTACAATTCTCATACATAAATAACAATGTTCAAATATTAATTTCATGTTAATTTAAAGTTTAATTACATTGCATCACATATTTCTTGAGATCCGACCTAATCCCAACATCCCCTATATAAAGCAAGGACAATAGTTATCTCGGAATACCATCTAAACAATCAAAAGTAAATACCGAGTCCAAGATTGTTTTTTCGTTTAGAAAACATTTCACAAGACATTACATATAATTAATAAAAATAATAAGTATGAGCTCATCCACTTAATTAGTGGTTCACCCACATCATTTTAATTATTTAATAATAAGTCTGATCTCGTTCACTTAATTTGTTGTTTCCCACAACTTATAATTTTAATTATTCAATACTAAGTGTGATCTCGTCCACTAAATTAGTGGTTCTCCCACAACTTATCATTTTATTTATTCAATACTATGTCTGATCCCATCCACTTAATTAGTGTTTCATCCATAACTTATCATTTTAATTATTAAATACTAAACATGAGCATGTCCACTTAATTTGTGGTTCGAAAACAACATGTCATTTTAATTATTCAATACTAAGTGTGAGACCATCCACTTAATTAATGTTTCAATAAAAACATATTATTTTAATTATTAAATATTAAGTGCGAGCCCGTCTACTTTATTAGTGCTTTGACACCAACTTATCATTTTAATTATTCAATTATAAGTGTGATCCCATCCACTAAATTAGTGGTTCACCCACATTTTTTCATTTTAGTTATTCAATACTAAGTGTGATCTCATCCACTAAATTATTGGTTCACCCACAACTTGTCATTTTAATTATTCAAAACTAAGTATGAGCCCATCCACTAAATTAGTGGTTCACCCACAATTTATCATTTTAATTATTCAATACTAAGTGTGAGTCCGTCCACTAAATTAGTGGTTCACACACAACTTATCATTTTAATTATTCAATACTAAGTGTCTCCCCGTCCACTAAATTACTGGTTTTTCCACAACTTATCATTTTAATTATTCAAAAGTAAGTGTGATCCCATCCACTAAAATACTGGTTCACCTGCAACTTATCATTTTAATTATTCAATACTAAGTGTGAGCGCATCCACTAAATTAGTGGTTCTCCCACAACATAAATGTAATCATTTAAATCATTGGTATAGAACCCCATGTCAAACACCTCAAGACCATACATTAATTATTATTAATAAATTAATCAAATCTATTAATTTATTCAACAACTAATTAACAACATAAATCTCTCTTCAAGTAACTCTACAAATAATTAACCATTCAACATCTTTATAGTCAATAAATAATTAACCATTAATTATTCTTAACCACAAGAAAGTAAACTAGAAAATTAAATCAATCTAGCCAAAATTTTATATCACATTAATTAATTAAACAATTAATTTATTACATCATTTCCATTTAATTAATTCACAATTAATTAACATGGTTCAACAAGGTCAACATCCCTTAATTGATTCAATAATTAACTAACTCTATTCAAGAACCTAATCATTCCAAGATTAATTCAACAATCAAATATTACTTCCATGGAATCAACCGATTATATATCAGTACTAATAGAATGATATATGAAAAACTCAAACCATAAGAAAACATGATGTAACACTACAATTACTTTTTGGGTTGAAGGAAGTGCACCTCCGTTGGAGGGGTTTTATTATAAAATAATTGAATTGCTTTATCACACAATTCATTTTATTATATTTAACATTTATCCTAAAACTCAATCATTATAATCAAATGCAATAAGTTAAGCAACAAGATCAACATAACTATCATGGTGAGTTTTTACAGATAACTCACCTCTATTGGCGGGGTTTTATTATAAAACCATGACTTTATTTACGAAATGCAATAGTTATATTAAAGAGAACATATACAAGATATGAAATTCAATATAATTAAGCAGAATTAAGAAAGAAGCTAAATGCAATTTAAAGAATTCTTGAATTAAATAGGCTAGGAGGGGGACCCTACATCATGGTGGAACCAAGTCATCAACTTCAGATCATAGAGATTTCTAACTAAAATTTGATTCTCCCTCACTAATCATACGCACTTTCACATACATTCAAGGACACCTATCCCATATTCACACACTTGTATGGCCATGGGCATGCACAGAGGGATCCTAACATATATACTTATATACGTATTCCAGTCTCCAATCACCTATGGATACATTTATATATATATATACATGGGAACACCTATCCACATATGTGTTTAATCATTTCCATGTCTGATTTCACATGTAACGGGGGAACCCACATATATATATTTACATACCTATGCACCCACAATCAAGTCTCCCTTGACTTGGTGACTCGAAACCAACAATCATGGACCAACGCACTATACCAAAGATATTACGAATCTTAAAACAAATAAAGAAATCTACATAACTGGTGTGAAACCAACCAATGGAATAAAAAAATTATCTCAGGTTCCTACAACGAACCAAAACAATATGAAACAACTCATCAGAGTTCAATTCACTACACACAACATGCCAGGGACTCATAAACACTGAAATCCCCAAATTAAACATGTGAAAAACCAAGAAACATAATAAAAGTTTACCCCAAAGCAATTTCGGTGGACTGAAACCCCTTGAACTGCCTCACCTTCAGTAGTAGTTGATGGAACATGCAAGAACAACACCTGAGAGACCATTTGAACAACCTAACACCCAAGAAAAATCAAGAAAAACGAGTTAACCCTTAGTCTAGGGTTTGGTAATAACTGAGTTCTGATAAGGTCGAAGAGAAGCTAGAATAAGGGAGGAAAATGGAGGATAAGGCCTACCATGGAGATTCAGACAAAAATTCAGTGGAGATCTAGCTAGAATCAAACAAGGAGAGGGGTGCTGAGGGTAGAACCATGTGTCGAAGGGGAGATCCCCCTTTGTGTGGCGTCACACGGGTCTCCTAGGGGGAGGAGGAAATCTATTCATATGGTTTTAATAAAAACCTAAACTAAAAAACTTAATAATAATTATTATAATTATAAAATAAATAATAATAGTAAACCATAATAATAATAATAATTACTAATAATAATAATCCTAATAATAATTAATTTATTATTATTAAAATCATTATTATTATTTTTCCATTTAATTACATTTAATTTAATTCCCATTTTACCTTTAATTTAATTAATTTAAATTCTTTAATTAAAAAAAGACATCGCGTTGACAACTCTGAGAGTGAAAAAGGTTTCAATGATCAGTTTTAAAAACAGACTTCCCAACAAAGAGAAAATTTTAAATTCCCTCACTTTTTTTTCCAATTCAAAACATAGAATGTTACATGACCTACATCATAGAGCCCTCATGCTTCGGTCAATGATGTGTATTGTATTCTCCTCAAAGGACACATCTACCTCTAACTCAACCTCCTCATGTTGAAAGATATGAGATGGGTCTGAATAGTAATGATATAATTGAAAAATATGAAACATTTTGTGTATAGATATATATATCTGAGAAAGTTTTATATGATAAGAAACTATCTATAACCTAAAAAGTTCTAACATACTGAGAAAAATGATTCCCTTTCCACCTGAACTGTCGATCCCCCGATCTAGTCAAAACTCATAAGAATACCTCATACCCAACCTCAAACTCTAAAGGTCGTCAACGGTGGACAACATATGATTTATTAATATATTGGTACATATAAATTCAATTCATGATCAGATGAACCTACTCTAAAGTCTTATAGATGAGATGAGGTCCAAGTAGTACTACCTCCCTTGCCTCCAACCTAGAACAAAGGTTATCAACATGACGTACCATATAAGGACTTACAAGGACCCATCCAAATTGTCTCCTACAATAATTAATTCTATGAATAATTATATAGGGGTATAAATTTCTCCCAATAACCTTCAAAATCAAGGAACCATACTCTAATTATTTCCTCTAACACCTGTGTTGTCTTCTCAGACCGCCCGTCAGTTTGAGGGTGGTATACTATACTCAAAATAACTTGTGTACCTAATTACATCCATAATATGTTCTAGAACTGAGAAGTGAAATAAGAATACACAAATAATACAATATTCAGTGGGACTCCATGATGTCGGATAATCTCATGAATATATAACCTACCATGTTCATCAATAGAAAAGATCTCCTTTATAGGTAAAAGTGATAGAACTTTTTGAGCCTATCAATGATCACCCATACAACATCATTTCTCCAAGGGGATCTTAATAATCTAGTCACATAGATTATGGTGATGAAATGAAATTTCCACTTAGGAATGGGAAACATCTAAGAATCCCTACTGGTCACTAGTGTTCTACCTTTACCTACTAACCGGTGGAACACCTAGTAATAAATCCATATATCTCTCTTTTCATACCAGGCCACCAGTATTGCCAGCATAGATCATGACACATATTTTTAATACCAAGGTGTACCTCCCATGTATAATCATGAGAATATCATGTCAATATATCTTGGATGTTTATAGGAACCCATACACATCCATGGATGTGAAAGACCGTATCTTCATCAACGATTCATCTTGGAGGTGGGTCCTCTTCTGAAACACTATCCCTTTGGACTAGCACATTAGAATATGATAAATGACTCATATTTACTATCTCCATAAGTGAATAAGTAACTTCCAAATCTATAGAGATAGGGTATCAATGATGGTCCTATATCTCTAAATGCATCTCAGAAAATAGATCCATAAGATTCCACTCACTACTGGCCTCTTACACTACATGGGTCTAAGTCCTTCGGCTCAAATAATATGCTACAACATTTTGCTTCCTAAGAATACAGTAAAGAACAAAATCAAATGATTTTATCTAATCAACCCACCTTCTATGTCTGATATTTATGTCACATTATGTAAAGATATACTTGAGGCTTTTGTGGTCCGTATACAACCCAAAACGCTCTCCTAATAAATATTTCCTCCAACAATGCAGGGCATGAACCATAGTTACTAGATTGAGATCGTGTGTCAGGTAATCTGTCTTGTTTGGACTCATCTGATGAGACCCATACACCCCGACTCTATCTCCCTACATTAGAACATCCCCTAGCCCTATGCCTGATGCGTCATAATAAACTGTATAGATTCTACTCGAATCTTAAATAATCAGGATCCTTGCTGAAGTCAGTCTCCCTTTTATCTCCTGAAAGGCTATCTTGGATCCTTGTGACCATAAAAAATAACACCCTTCTTATTCAAGATAATAATAAGTTCCCCTAGGCATGAAATTTCTGGAATAAAGTTCATGTCATATCCATATGACCCCAAGAAACTATGTATGTAAAAAATGTTCTTTGGATACTCCCAAGAAACTATGTCATACACTTTCTATGGGTCAATAGATACACTTTCCTCTGATATCATGTGACCCAATACATGAACCTTTTAAATCCAAAAGTGTACTTTTATTATCTTATAATACAACCAGTTCTCTCTTAGTGTATTTATATTGATATCAAGATGTTTTGTATGGTCTTTTTCAGTGTAAGAATACACCAAGATATCATCCATGAAGACTACTATAAATGAAACCAAATATGGGTTGAAAATTTGAGTCATCAAATCCATGAAAATGGTGGTTGTGATTTCCAAACCAAATGGAATAACCAAATACTAAAAAACACCATACCTACTATGAAATATTATACGAGGTATGTTTGATGGTCTAACTCATACCTGGAGATATCCTGACCACAAATCAATCACAGAGAAAACACAATCTTATTAGAGTTGTTTGAAGAGTTCATCCATATGAGGTAAAGGACACTAGTTCTTCACATTAAGATGGTTCAATTTATAGTAATGAATAGAAATATTGATGGTTCCATCTTCCTTCTTGGTGAAATGCATGGCTGAAACCTGAGGTAATGTACTGGGTTATATAAAACCATTAGCTTCTAAGTCCTCTAGTCATATATTGAGCTCTTGAAACTCAATAGTGTCCATTTTATAAGGAGGAATGAACAATAGTGCAACTCTTGAAACTATCTCAATCGAAATGTCAACCACTCCCTCAAGAGGTAATACAGAAAATTCATTAATGAATACATCCCTAAAAATATATAAGAGGGGAGGGGAACTGACCTGACACATTCCCAAATTATCCATATAAAGGCTAGATATATGGGATTTCACTCTGCCCAACCCACGATGCTCTGGTCTAGATCATCTTCCCTAGACATCTCATTCACGCATTTTAATATAACTATCTCCCTATAGTGATGTGAATGACACCCATTGATGATATAAATTTACATAAGTTTGGTAGGAAACCAACCAGTTCCATTACAAGAATGAAGTCAAAACCTATCATCTCGAGGATGAAGAAGTCCTATAAGAAATGATAGTTGCCTAACTCAAGTGGGAATTTCTTTCACTAGTGTAAACTCCCCAATTGTATTCCCAATGGAGTATCAAATGACATCATTCAAAAAAAAAAACTAAATTCCAAGTCTATGGATTTATACAATTTCTAAAAATATAAAGGCTTTGAATGCACCTATATCAAATAAAATAGATGAAAAGTTAGATACAATGAAAATCATTCATCGAACCATAGAAGTCTTGGAACACTTTTCCCCTGGTATAGGATACACTATATAAATTTATTTCAATCCACAATCCTATTATCCAACATTCTAGCTTGAGTAGGCATGCTATGCTAACACCATACCACTAGTGCTGATATCCCATATCCATGACTACCCCCTCAGCCTGATCGGCCGGTAGAAATCCATCTACCTACCTGACATGGATATTTTGATCCCTCTCTAGTGATCATAGTTAGTGTAGATCCTCTCTCACTATATATTTGAGGATATATTCTATATAAATATTGTAAATGGATCATCCTATTGTAGTATCAACACTCAACATTTTTATTTTAAAAACAATTTTACTGAAAAAAGTGAGAAACTACCCATTTCAAACACCATAAGAAATTACAGATCCATTGAAATGAAACTTCATCCTACTAGAAACATTATCCCTAAAAATATTCCTAGATATATAGGATACCTAAGTGTCTAGAACATCCTTTAAGAGGTCTTAAAAATGAAATGCTAGCTTGTCCTAAGTCCGCAGGTACTCCTCTTGATTAATCTCCTCTTAGTTGAATACCCTTATCAGTATAAGATCTTTCTTGTAAATCCATGAACTATAATATTCATTGGTAACCACATTTAATGGATTTCCCATCATCCTATTAGCTTTCTCATCAGTTTCATTAATCACAAAAAGTCATTCCACCATCACTTAATCTGAATGTACAATCATCTCTAAGGAATTCTCGTGGGAAGAACCTAACACCCACCGCTTAAATGGACAAACATGAAGGGATTCATCCTCATGTTCCACATGCTTTCCCTAGGCCACAAAGGCTTTCGGATCAGTTTCAATCATCATATCCCTCACCTTTTTATTATACCTAGTTTCCATTGGGAGAGGTAAATATGAAAAGTCTTTTAACCCTTTCCTACTGACCTTCATAATTTTCCTCCTCCTTGGGTTGGGAGTCATTCTATCTTGAAAATCATCAACTATATCACCAGCTGAAAAATATGGATACACATCACTAGTCTCCCCCTACTCATCAGTCTGAGCTACAATAATTTTGAAGCAGATCTTCATTCACCAACATTTCAAAGTAGTTTCCCTACTTAAAAGGTTTCAACTCCCTCCTTGGACTGGATCTAATTGAAATCCCACCCCCTATGTCCTTATCCTATCCCTTTATACCTAATATATCTCCCTCCCTTCCAGTCATCTGAGATCCACCTCTTATACTAGATCCACTTCCTATGAGCACTAACTCTATATAATAAGAAGCCATGGAAGGACTAGAGCCTACATCAAATGCCTTCACAACCTCAACTTCCAATAAGTTACCAGTAACACAATGCACAAATCCTCCTCATGGACTGTCCAAAGGTTCACTATCTAAAGAGAAAATAACACTCCCTACCAGAATTGCATCAGAACCCTCATGCTCTGAAGTAACAGGAGCCTTAGGATCACTCAGGTCCTTACAAAAGCATTTGAAAACATCATCCACCAATGGGTTTCCCCCTGTGACACACACTACACCACCTTAACACCAATTGGATCATCTAATTGGATATGACTAATCAGACCTTCACTAATACCTAACCCCTTACCACTGCTTCCTGATTCCGAATCCTTGTGATGAGAAAGTTCCTTCTTCCCACGTCTATAGGCTACCATTAGATGTCCCATTTTTTATAGTATGAACAAATGTCGAGCCATGTATCATAAACTACTGATTTTTTGTAGTAGAACACTTCCCCTGCTATAATCAACACACTGTCAGGAGGTATTCCAGAGACATTGATTTCCACATAGATAAATGGACAAACTGGGTGACAGATAGCTCTAGTTCTAGAGCCATTATACAAAAATATACGAATGAGGTTCTCTAACATTTTCAAAATCAAATGATTTTGAAAATTAAAAGGAAGTTACAGGGAACTAACCCAAATCACCATTATAGGGGAGTCACATTTCATGTGGATGTCATACATCCATAAGAAGAGATAGAAACAGAGACCATTGAAGCAACATGGTGCACTAGACCAAGCCTTGAGTAGATCATCCTTCGATGAAAATTAAATCAAAATATGTCTGGAATCATGAAAACCCACTATTTCTCTATCCTGTAATCCCCATGAACAAAAGATTCATCTATTAAACGAATCCACTGAAGGACCACTCTTCTTGAACTAAGAAATCAGGGATAGATTCCGAATACTCGAAGCCTCTTTGAACTCCAAGGTTGAAATAAAAAGATTCATAAGTCCATTAAGAATATTTGGGACATTAAGGTTAAAATAAATGTAGAGGAAATGGGGAAGAAATCCAGGGTTATAGAAATGTGAAAAGGATGATGTCCCTCTTGTAAATAATGTCAGAGGTCCCTCTCCCAAAGGGGGAGGAGGTACCGGATCGGTATCCACCTTCATCATCAGAAGAGAGAAAGCATCACGGAGAACCCTTGTGATGGATATAGTGGAATAACTATGTATCTATCACAATGATTTTTCATGTGAACTTTCTTTCCATATTTTTAATAAACTAAAAAACTACCCATAAGTGTACTCTGATTGGTACTTCCCTTATGAGAGGTCAAAAAATGACGCTTCCGGCCACCAGATTCTATTCCACTCGGTTGAGAAGTGGGTCCACTCGGATATGTACTTCCAACTTCCCTCATGTTATTTTTAGTAATAATATCTTGGTTAATTATTTCAGACATGGTAGTCAACTGAAATATGTTCACCCGAGATCAAATAGGATACCAAAGCCTATCTTTAAAGTTCCTTTTATAGACATCTCATAAGTAGTATAGATAGGTGAAAATAACATATTCTATATGAAGTGATCTGAATAATCCATCACAAACATAGTTCCTTTATTTATAAGCATAAAATCCTTGGACCGATCATCCATCAAAGTATCACGGTAAAGGTGGTCATAAAATCCATATTGGAAATCACTCAATAACATTTCCTAGTGATGATATCCCTAGTTCTTAATATCCCACCAATATTTGGTATATCCAAGAATAATTTATGTTGGGAGTTCGAACCTCCTTTATGAAGGAATCTCTAGATGCTCAAATATTTAAAAGGCCGACTCAAGACATAAATATATAGCTTGGGTTCCACCATCCCCCAAGAAAGTAGGTGGATGCTTCTATTAACAATATCATGTCAACTCTGCCATAGAATAGGTAGGTTATGGAGATCCCTATATAGTATATATAAGATGCAGTAATCCCTCTCAAAACTGGGAATCATCACCTACATCATAAATAACAGGAGGTCTCGCAACTAGAACTATTGGAGGGAACACCGGTGGCTCAGGGCCCACCACCTCGGGAACATGATCATCACTACCCTACTGGTTCATGACTCAAAAACATCTTGGTGGAATAACTATAGAAATTCCAAGCACATGCCTCCGATAGATTTTTAAAATAAAGAACCATAGATATAAATATATTATAGGTACAAACATTCTTATAGGTAAGTAACACCCCTCTGTATTATTCTAAAGCTAGGTCTGGGCCACATATTAGACCATACGTAATCACAGGAGACACTTACTACTGCCCACTACTATGTTTGGTTCTAGGCCAAGTTATTTGTTTTATTTAGAGTCTTAATATGTGGAGTGTCAATTTAAATTTATAGTGGAAATTTTTTCATAATTTCAATTGGATTTCCTATTTAGTGGTGAACACATTAGAGTTTAATTTTTATCAATTATTAAAGTTACATCATAGACCAGTTAAATGAAGTGCATTATTTATAAATTATAATTGGTAATTCATGTAGATATATCCAAACCATTACATTCAGAAATAGAATTTAAAAAGTAATATAATATGATTTGACTATATGAATCAGCATTCCTAATTTTTAGAGGTATATGCACTCTTTAAATTACCAATGACATTAATATATCCATAACCAACTAAAGTTTCATTCTTTGTAACCTTATTTTCATAACATAATATTTGATAATTGGTTAGTTAAGGTGCCATCGTCAAGCTATATATGAAAACTCTTTTTAGGTTGATGCTGACACTTTAATAAACAATTATTTACTCCCTTTTTCCTGAAGAAAAAATAGTTCCATGACAGATTTTCATTTAATGCATATATAATAGTATCATACAAATTTGTAACATCCCAAACCTAGTTCACTTATATGTAACTGAACATGGTCGGTCACATGGCCTCAAGCACACCTCCTCATATGCTAGAGGCTACCGACTAGTAGTGAGTGTCCATGATGGTATAGTGGGAGACTAAACCCTCATGATCAAAACATCATAAAATTAGTAATAAATAAAGAAATATCTGAATCCTTATACCGAAAAATAGATAAGTGGAAGTAAATCATCCATACATAAATAATAATCAATACAAACGTGAAATCCTAAAAAATGATGAGTATGTCGTGCAGCTATACAAAAGAAGGCAGACATGGAAGCAAACATATAACATAATACATGAATAAAATGATAGAAAATTTACCAAAAGGATATCCCTAATATAATCATGATCCAAGACTCGGTCCCTTGTTCCCAAAATCCCATGGAATAATTCAATCATACTTCTATGTTGGGGTGCTTTCCCTAATCCCAACCCGCATCTAAGAATTATCTCTAGGTACCAATCAGTGGCCCAAATAGGGTTTTAGATATACTTAGTAGGCCACTGCCAGTGGTGCCTATAACAAATCAATCTTGTGTATAAAATGGTAAATATATGTAGGTATTGTAACACCCGAGACATTTATGTTATATAAATCATCAAAGGAATCTTTTTCTACACAACACTTTCTTGGCTTGCTTTACACTAAATCGTGACCTTCCTCGTTAGCTTGCGTCGTACGCAATACCGAGTTTCACTAAACAACGATATGCTATTAAAATAAAACTAGCCGTTATGAATAGTAAAAACCACTTTTTAAAATTTTATAAATTTTATTTTTCAAAATGGACTTCATTTTTGGATTCAGAATACCGAAATTAGCCTAGGGTGAAATTTTGGTATTTTTCTGAAAACTTTCAATTTTTAATGAATAGTGAAACCACTAAGTGGTAGGTTAAAAACTGAATTTTTCATAAAACTTAATTTTACCGCTTCTGTGAATGGAATTTCGAAAATCCGACAGACACGGTTAATATCAAGGACTAAAATGTGGTTCAATGAGATGAAAATAATTTTTGGTGAATAGTAACTTTTTACTTTTTTTTACCACGGTTAATAGTAAATAGGGTAACTAAGGGTAAATATGATATTATTATTACCCTAACACATGTCCTAATTCTATTGGATAAGTTTAATTCGACCAAAAACAACCTTATGAATATAATATGACCATTTAGGTCCACTTGGATTAGATTAGGACATTTATTATTAATTTATTTAAAGAAGGGTTAAAATAGTTAAAATCAAAGTTTAATAAGTAAATCATTTTTAATATGGGGTTATAAAAAAGATAAATTCGACTATAAATAATCATTAGAAATATAAAAAGATTTCCTACATGATGGTATTTTATTTATAATTTTTAGATATTAAATAATTTAATTTATTTATGACACAATGATGATGCAGTAATTATCTTATTAATGAAATATTCACATAATTGATGTTATAAACACCAAAATAAATGTAATTTGAGACTTTTTATGAATTACACTAATTTTATAGGTTACTATGATATATTAGTGTTGATTTAATCAACTTGGTTCGAACATATAATTCTGTTATGACTTTCACAAAAATCATATATCAAATAGTGTCAAAATTGACACAAAATAGTTTTTAAATCAAATATTATATTACTAATTGTTATTTTATTCCTAAAAATCTAAGGTTCGGCCAAATGACTTAGATAAGAATATATATATTAATAATAAACAATTTGGGGTTCTTTTGGCATGTTATAGTAAGTGTATTAACCATATAGTGTAAGAAAACAAAAAGACACGGTAAAAGTTAAATTATTTAACTTAGAGTTAAACCTAATTGATAAGGTTAAAATAATACCCTAAACTTGTCTAAATCTTATTGGTTGATAGGATTTCGACCCATCCCCACATTATCTTAGAAATAAGACCCTTTGGAACCATTATAAACCGATTTTGACTTTAATATAAAATAATATTTTGAGATATTCCTAAGGTGCCCCTCTCCTCCCTTATAAAAGGGCACCTCCTCCCCCTCCTCCTCACACCAATTTGAGCACTCAAGCTCGGCCAACCCCAGACATTTTCTCCTCTCCACTTCCCTAGAATAATCCTAGAGTTCCTGGTCTTCTTCAAAGACCAATCTTAGTTCCCTAAGTGGAGGATTCAAAGAGGCGTTCCAAAGAAGAGGTAATATCTGTTACCGATCTTTTCAATTTCTTTCTTCTTCAACGTCTTCTTCTTTAGTTGTTTCATGATAAAGTAATAACATCAGTATTACTTACATACTGATATGTTATTATAAATATGAAACAACTCTAATTCACCTTCTCTCCATCCTACGGAAAAATGAAATCACCGCGCGTGCGTACGTACGGAATACCGTCTCCACGCCGTGGTGTAATCTATTTTCCACCATCACCTTACAAGGATGGGTATAATGGTGTAATGAGTAACTATTTATGATTATTATAAAGTAATATTGATACTGAAATAATATACATATACTCCAATACAATTCCATGATCATAGGAACGATATCATCACTCGTGCGTACGTACGGAATACCGTCTCCACGATATGATGCGACTCGTTCTACATGATCATCATTACATAGTAATTATATAAATGAATTGAATGAATAAATATGATATATGTTACACTAATACCATTCTGGATATAAAGTATCAATAACCTTAAAAGAAGAATAAGAATTTATTCGGCAAAACACGCATAAGAACAAAAGGCAATAAAGACCCGAGTAACAAGTAACAATGAAATATTACTAACAAGAAGCTAAGAATATGACCATATATGATATCATATCAATATGTATGATTCTGGAATAAGTAAATAACATTATTTAAACCATTATACAGGAGCTTCAGACATGTACAAAGCAAATCGGACCAAAGGTAAGGGAAATATCACAATCTCATTTTTATCCGAGATTGTTTATTCGTAAGTATTTACTGGGGTGTATTTTATCATCCACATCCATGTTCCCTCAATATGTAATATTGTTTCCATCCACTTATGATAGTTTAAATCCAATTTTACCCTTCGGTGAGTTTTTAGTATAGAATATGAAAGGAATCTTTTGTCGTTTTTCTCGTACGAGGTACTTTTTGACTTTTCTGACAAAAGTACGAAGAATGTTTTTTTTAACTTATACAGCATGAATGGATTTTTAAAAAATTATTTCCAAGATGCTTCCTTTACAAGTTTTCAAGTTTATTTTTATTCAAATTCTTTTATTTTAAAATTTTATGACATGTTAAGAAAGGAAAAATGTTTTTTAGGTAGAAAGGATATTTTCCTCAAGAATGGAGTTCAAGTGTTTTATCAAAACTATTTTCCATCTAAGATAATAAAGGGTTATGTTTTTATCCCTATTATTACATTGATTTTATTAATGTTGTGATGGAATTATTTTTATGAATTCCTTTATCTTATATGAATTGTTTTATGATGTCTTGTTGTTTAAGAATCCCATTTTTATTACATGGGTTATGCTATGATGTATGGTTTATGATTTTGTGGCACACATAAGAAAGCATTCATTATAAGATGGGTGGGACCTATATCTCCCTCCAATGCATTGGGTAAAGATTTTATATCTCATGAGATAGACATGGCTGGAATGGTAGGTTATACCGGTTCAGTGAAACAGGACTGGAACGAGGGTGACTCGGTTCAGAAAGGGACTTTGTCCACTAAGATAGTCTTGGCAATGAGTCATGACTAACAAGAAATGATTTTCCATGATTATGTGTGCATGCCAAAAAGTTTCAAGTTTCATGTTATGATTATGGGGATCTCATTTTCACTTCTATGATTTATTCCATGTTAAGATATTATGATCTCTTTTGCAGGTTATGATTTTGAAAAAGATATGATATGGTTTTTATTTCCTTTATTTGCCCTTGCTGAGCATTTGAGCTCACCCTTTTATGTTTTCTTTTCCCCAGGTCAGGAAGATGGATATTAAGTAGAATGTCCTAAAACGGACCATAGATATGATGAAATAAATGGGAGACACTGTAGAAGATTTATGAACCAGTTGTTTATGTTTCCCAGTTTCTAAAGACACTATACCTATACGGTCCTTTGTGGTTTTGTCATATGTTGTAATAAGTGTACTTCAATTTTGAAGTATTAACAATGTATGTAATGTATGGGTCGTTATAGTTGGTATCAGAGGAAAGGTATAGTCAACCTTTGGAAACTAGGATGTGAAAGCCTTAGTAAGAACCATAAGGATAAGTCTAAGCATAGAACACAATCTTAGTGTTTTAGAAATTGCCATGAATAACCTAGGATAAGACCTTAAGCGTGAAAATTTTATTCTTGAATTATGTGGTTTTCCTATTATAATTAGTGTTGCTCACACTATTCTTTTTGGTTTTAGTCAATGGCTGGAACCCGAAGGAACCGTGTTAATGCGGAATGCGATGGGCAATGAAATGATTGTCCCCCTAAGCAACCAAACGATATGGGAGCTGGAATGAAAAATCTTGTAGCCATGCTCACACAACTTTCTCAAGCTATGAATCATGCAAGACTTCCAAACGAGCAAAGGAAAGAGCAACATTCTGTTGAATCCTTCATGAGGCAGCGTCCACCTTCTTTCAGTGGGTCTACTCATCCATTAGTTTCTGAACAATGGATTAGTACTACTGAAAAGATATTTTCAGTTCTTCAATGTTCTGAACATGATAAAGTCATCCTAGCAGTGTATCGTTTGGAAGGAGATGCTGATCAATGGTGGAATCTTATTAAGAATACGAGGAAAAGGGATGAAATTGAGTCTATGGAATGGGACGAGTTCAAGAACTTATTTTTTAATAAGTACTTCCCTCGTATTCTCCGAACAAAGATGGAGAAAGAGTTTCTTGAACTGAAGCAAAGGGATAATGAATCTGTTGGTACCTATGAAGCAAATTTTACAAGACTTGCAAGGTACGCTTCTGGTATTATTATCCAACCTGAGAGTAAGATCGATCGATTCTTTAGTGGCTTAAAACCAAGTCTTCGAAGGGCGTTAGCCATAAGTGACTTCAATAGCTATGAGGAAATCGTTCGATGTGCTCTCAAAGTCGAGATGGAGATTGGAGTAACCCATCAGTCATATGGGTTTGATAAGAAGAGGAAAATGGAATTTAAAGGAAAATATAAAGAGCACACTGAAAAGAAGATGAGCTTTCCCTTATGCTCAAAGTGTGGAAAGAAACATGGAGGGAGTTGTCTTAAAGGGACAAGAAAATGTTTCAAATGTGGAAAGGAAGGTCATCGGGCATTTGAATACCACGATGATGGGAAGAAGATGTCTAATGATGCAAACAAAGGAAGGGATACACAGAATGAACCTACTACACTTCAATGTTTCAAGTGCAAGGAGATGGGGCATTATGCCAATCAATGCCCAAATCCAAGGGTTGAAGATGATGGTCGACGTCAACAAACTCTTAAGGCTAAAGACCAAGGAAAGTCACATGCAATTTCTATCAGCGATGTGGAGTACGATAACGATGTGGTGAAAGGTACACTTACCATCCACTCTAAAGTAGCAAATGTTTTATTTGATTCTGGATCCACCCACTCTTTTATTTCTGAAGAATTTTCTAAGGGTATCACCATATTACCTCAACAATTAGATGTTGAGTTAGCTGTGACAACACCTAATGGCACATCAATCGCATCAAAAGTTTATAATTCTTCTCCGATCGAAGTTTGTGGGAAAGTGATTCCTGCAAATCTTGTAATCCTTCCTATAGTGGAATTTGATGTGATTCTTGGCATGGATTGGCTTTCTTTATACGGAGCTCATATCAATTGCCAAAGAAGGGAAGTCACATTTCATATTCCAGATCAATCTACGATCGTCTATCGATGCAAGGATGAATATAACGTTCCAGTGGAAATTTCTTCCATCTTATGGGTCTTGATTCCACTAAATGAAGTTTATTTATCTCAAATGGTTGGTGAGAAACTCACAATTAAGAATATGCCCATCGTACGAAAGTTTGATGATGTCTTTCCGGAGGAATTACCAGGTCTTCCACCAAATCGTGAAGTTGAGTTTTCAATAGAACTCGTACCGGGTGCTTTGCCTATTTCAAAGACACCTTATAGAATGGCCCCAATTGAGTTGCAGGAATTAAAGAAGCAACTCCAAGAGAATCTTGATAAGGGATTCATACTCCCTAGTGCATCACCTTAGGGAGCACATGTTCTATTTGTTATGAAGAAAGATGGATCAATGAGACTCTGCATTGATTATCGAGAACTTAACAAGATCACTATCAAGAACAAATATCCTCTCCCACGCATTGATGACTTATTTGACCAACTACGCGGAGCTCAATACTTTTCCAAGATTGATCTTCATTCAGGGTATCATCAATTAAGGGTCAAAAGGGAGGATATACCAAAGACGGCTTTCCGTACAAGGTATGGACACTATGAATTTATAGTGATGCCATTTGGTCTTACTAATTCCCCTGCTATCTTCATGGATCTAATTAATAGAGTCTTTAGAGACTATCTTGATCAATTTTTGGTAGTCTTTATAGACGATATTCTTGTCTATTCAAAGAGCAAGGAAGAGCAGGAAGATCACTTGAGAATTATATTGAAGACCCTGAGAAAGGAGAAGCTTTATGCCAAATTTACCAAGTGTGAATTTTGGCTTCAAAAAGTTGCATTTTTGGGTCACATAATCTCAAAAGAGGGGATATCTGTGGATCCAGCAAAAATAGAGGTTATCAAAAGATGGTCGAGACCAACAACAGTAACTGAGATCCGAAGTTTTCTTGGTTTGGCTGGATATTATCGACGTTTTGTAAAGGATTTTTCATGATTATCTAATCCACTCACCAAGTTGACTCGAAAAGGAGTTAAGTTTGTTTGGACAGAGGAATGTGAAGAGAATTTCAAGGAGTTGAAAAGATGGTTATCCAGTGCACCTGTGCTCACACTACCTTGTAGTGGAGAAAGGTTTGTGATCTACAGTGATGCATCTAAGAAGGGCTTGGGGTGTGTTCTTATGCAAAATGATATGGTGATAGCTTATGCCTCACGACAGTTGAAAATCCATGAGCAAAATTACCCAACACATGATTTGGAGTTGGCTGCGATAATCTTTGCATTAAAGATTTGGAGGCATTACCTTTATGGTGAAAGGTGTGATATTTATACTGATCATAAAAGTTTAAAGTATATTTTCACACAAAAGGAGCTGAATATGCGTCAAAGAAGATGGTTGGAGCTGATTAAGGATTATGACTGCTCAATCCATTACCACCCTGGGAAAGCAAACAAGGTGGCAGATGCATTAAGTCGACAAGACCATGCTAGTTTATCCATGATGAGGATCACAAAAGATCCAATATTTATGGATTTACAAAGGATGGATCTTGGAATTATAATGGAAGGGGAAAAATCTTATCTTTCTCAAATGAATGTTCAACCATCTATACATGTGAAGATTAAAGAGGCACAGAAAGAAGATGTCGAGTTACAAAAGAAGGTGGGAAATTTTCCTGAATTCAACCTTGATTGTGATGGGATAATAAAGTTCAGGAATCGGGTTTGTGTTCCTCCCATCCCCGAATTAAAGAAGGAGCTGCTGGATGAGGCTCATAGTTCTTCATTCTCTATTCATCCTGGAAGCACGAAGATGTATAGGGACCTGAAAGAGTACTTCTGGTGGGATGGCATGAAAAGAGATGTTGCTGAATATGTCTCTCGATGCTTGGTTTGTCAACAAGTTAAAGCTGAGAGACAGAAGTCTAAGGGGATGTTACAACCATTACCCATACCCGAATGGAAATGGGAAAACATCACTATGGACTTTGTCACAGGACTTCCTAAAACATCCAAAGGCAATAATGCTATCTGGGTCATAGTTGATCGTCTTACAAAGTCTGCACATTTCATTGCTATTAGAGAGGATTTCTCTCTAGATCAGCTTGCTGGGATATATGTAAAGGAAGTGGTAAGATTGCATGGAGTACCACTTTCTATTATATCTGATCGGGATCTGAGATTTACCTCAAAGTTCTGGTGAAGTCTTCAGCATACTCTGGATACAGAGTTGAGTTTCAGCACTGCTTATCATCCTCAGATAGATGGTCAGTCTGAGAGAACAATTCAAACCCTAGAAGATATGTTGAGAGCTTGCTCTATGGATTTCAAAGGAGGTTGGGATCAACACCTACCTTTGGTGGAATTTTCTTATAATAATAGCTTTCAATCCAGTATTCAGATGGCTCCTTATGAAGCTCTCTATGGAAAGAAATGCAGGACTCCAACTTGCTGGGATGAAGTTGGGGAAAGAAAGCTATTAGGACCTGATCTCGTTGATGAAATGGCAGAAAAGGTCAGATCTATTCAACAACACATAAGAGCAGCTCAGAGTCAACAGAAAAGTTATGCCGACAACCGAAGAAAAGACCTAGAGTTTGAAGTGGGTGATAAAGTGTTCTTACGAATATCTCCCTGGAAGAGGGTTATGAGATTTGGAAAGAAGGGGAAGTTGAGCCCTAGATATATCGGTCCTTTCGAAATACTGGATCGTGTTGGAAAGGTAGCTTACCGATTGGCGCTTCCACCGAATCTCTCTCAAGTTCACGATGTGTTCCATGTATCTCTCCTAAGAAAGTACATACCTGATCCTTCACATGTACTCAGCTCAGAAGTTGTACCGCAGGAGCAAGATCTTTCTTATAAAGAACAACCGATAGAGATTCTGGATCGTAGCGAAAAAGTCCTACGAAACAAGACCACTCGATTGGTGAAAGTTTTATGGAGGAACCACCAACTTGAAGAAGCTACATGGGAGCTTGAGGATATGATGAGGGAGAAGTATCCTCATCTGTTTGTTACAAAGTGACGAATTTCGAGGGTGAAATTCTTTTTAAGGGGGGTAGAATGTAACACCCGAGACTTTTATGTTATATAAATCATCAAAGGAATCTTTTTCTACACAACACTTGCTTGGCTTGCTTTACACGAAATCGTGACCTTCCTCGTTAGCTTGCGTCGTACGCAATACCGAGTTTCACTAAACAACGATATGCTATTAAAATAAAACTAGTCGTCATGAATAGTAAAAACCACTTTTTAAAATTTTATAAATTTTATTTTTCAAAATGGACTTCATTTTTGGATTCAGAATACCGAAATTAGCCTTGGGTGAAATTTTGGTATTTTTCTGAAAACTTTCAATTTTTGATGAATAGTGAAACCACTAAGTGGTAGGTTAAAAACTGAATTTTGCATAAAACTTAATTTTACCGCTTCTGTGAATGGAATTTCGAAAATCCGACAGACACTGTTAATATCAAGGACTAAAATGTGGTTCAATGAGATGAAAATAATTTTTGGTGAATAGTAACTTTTTACTTTTTTTTACCACGGTTAATAGTAAATAGGGTAACTAAGGGTAAATATGATATTACTATTACCCTAACACATGTCCTAATTCTATTGGATAAGTTTAATTCGACCAAAAACAACCTTATGAATATAATATGACCATTTAGGTCCACTTGGATTAGATTAGGACATTTATTATTAATTTATTTAAAGAAGGGTTAAAATAGTTAAAATCCAAGTTTAATAAGTAAATCATTTTTAATATGGGGTTATACATAAGATAAATTCGACTATAAATAATCATTAGAAAGATAAAAAGATTTCCTACATGATGGTATTTTATTTATAATTTTTAGACATTAAATAAGTTAATTTATTTATGACACAATGATGATGCAGTAATTATCTTATTAATGAAATATTGACATAATTGATGTTATAAACACCAAAATAAAAGTAATTTGAGACTTTTTATGAATTACACTAATTTTCTAGGTTACTATGATATATTAGTGTTTATTTAATCAACTTGGTTAGAACATATAATTCTGTTATGACTTTCACAAAAATCATATATCAAATAGTGTCAAAATTGACACAAAACAGTTTTTAAATAAAATATTATATTACTAATTGTTATTTTATTCCTAAAAATCTAAGGTTCGGCCAAATGACTTAGATAAGGATATATATATTAATAATAAACAATTTGGGGTTCGTTTGGCATGTTATAGTAAGTGTATTAACCATATAGTGTAAGAAAACAAAAAGACATGGTAAAAGTTAAATTATTTAACTTAGAGTTAAACCTAATTGATAAGGTTAAAATAATACCCTAAACTTGTCTAAATCATATTTATTGATAGTATGTCGACCCATCCCCACATTAGCTTCGAAATAAGACCCTTTGGAACCATTATAAACCGATTTTGACTTTAATATAAAATAATATTTTGAGATATTCCTAAGGTGCCCCTCTCCTCCCTTATAAAAGGGCACCTCCTCCCCCTCCTCCTCACACCAATTCGAGCACTCAAGCTCGGCCAACCCCTGAAATTTTCTCCTCTCCATTTCCCTAGAATAATCCTAGAGGTCATGGTCTTCTTAAAAGACCAATCTTAGTTCCCTAAGTGGAGGATTCAAAGAGGCGTTCCAAAGAAGAGGTAATATCCGTTACCGATCTTTTCAATTTCTTTCTTTTTCAACGTCTTCTTCTTTAGTTGTTTCATGATAAAGTAATAACATAAGTATTACTTACATACTGATATGTTATTATAAATATGAAACAACCCTAATTCACCTTCTCTCCATCCTACGGAAAAATGAAATCACCGCGCGTGCGTACGTACGGAATACCGTCTCCACGCCGTGGTGTAATCTATTTTCCACCATCACCTTACAAGGATGGGTATAATGGTGTAATGAGTAACTATTTATTATAATTATAAAGTAATATTGATACTGAAATAATATGCATATACTCCAATACAATTCCATGATCATAGGAACGATATCATCACTCGTGCGTACGTACGGAATACCGTCTCCACGATGTGATGCGACTCGTTCTACATGATCATCATTACATAGTAATTATAGAAATGAATTGAATGAATAAATATGATATATGTTACACTAATACCATTCTGGATATAAGGTATCTATAACCTTAAAAGAAGAATAAGAATTTATTCGGCAAAACACGCATAAAAACAAAAGGCAATAAAGACCCGAGTAACAAGTAACAATGAAATATTACTAACAAGAAGCTAAGAATATGACCATATATGATATCATATCAATATGTATGATTCTGGAATAAGTCAATAACATTATTTAAACCATTATACAGGAGCTTCGGACACGTACAAAGCAAATCGGACCTAAGGTAAGGGAAATATCACAATCTCATTTTTATCCGAGATTGTTTATTCGTAAGTATTTACTGGGGTGTATTTTATCATCCACATCCATGTTCCCTCAATATTTAATATTGTTTCCATCCACTTACGATAGTTTAAATCCAATTTTACCCTTCGGTGAGTTTTTAGTACAGAATATGAAAGGAATCTTTTGTCGTTTTTTTCGTACGAGGTACTTTTTGACTTTTCCGACAAAAGTACGAAGAATGTTTTTTTTAACTTATACAGCATGAATGGATTTTTAAAACATTATTTCCAAGATGCTTCCTTTACAAGTTTTCAAGTTTATTTTTAATCAAATTCTTTTAGTTTAAAATTTTATGACATGTTAAGAAAGGAAAAATGTTTTTAAGGTAGAAAGGATATTTTCCTCAAAAATGGAGTTCAAGTGTTTTATCAAAACTATTTTCCATCTACGATAATAAAGGGTTCTGTTTTTATCCCTATTATTACATTGATTTGATTAATGTCGTGATGGAATTATTTTTATGAATTCCTTTATCTTATATGAATTGTTTTATGATGTCATGTTGTTTAAGAATCCCATTTTTATTACATGGGTTATGCTATGATGTATGGTTTATGATTTTGTGGCATACATAAGAAAGGATTCATTATAAGATGGGTGGGACCTATATCTCCCTCCAATGCATTGGGTAAAGATTTTATATCTCATGAGATAGAAATGGCTGGAATGGTAGGTTATACCGGTTCAGTGAAACAGGACTGGAACGAGGGTGACTCGGTTCAGAAAGGGACTTTGTCCACTAAGATAGTCTTGGCAATGAGTCATGACTAACAAGAAATGATTTTCCATGATTATGTGTGCATGCCACAAAGTTTCAAGTTTAATGTTATGATTATGGGGATCTCATTTTCACTTCTATGATTTATTCCATGTTAAGATATTATGATCTATTTTGCAGGTTATGATTTTCAAAAAGATATGATATGATTTTTATTTCCTTTATTTGCCCTTGCTGAGCATTTGAGCTCACCCTTTTATGTTTTCTTTTCCCCAGGTCAGGAAGATGGATATTAAGTAGAATGTCCTAAAACAGACCCTAGATATGATGAAATAAATGGGAGACACTGTAGAAGATTTATGAACCAGTTGTTTATGTTTCCCAGTTTCTAAAGACACTATACCTATACGGTCCTTTGTGGTTTTTTCATATGTTGTAATAAGTGTACTTCAATTTTGAAGTATTAACAATGTATGTAAAGTATGGGTCGTTATAGGTATAATAGGTAAAGCAGTGTAATGAAAGAAGATGTAACAATTTATAACAAAATATTCAATTATGAGCAGTAATACATAAATTTAAATCATGTAAGTAACCACCATTGTTCGAATATAACAAATATGTAAGAAGTATCAAACCTACATAGGCCAGGTCCCAAAGTTGTAGACCAGGCTGACCTCCATGATTCCATGAAGCTTGAAATATCAACAACCTACATGGAAAAGGAACCTAGGTCCAAAGGCCGAGGCATCATAATATCCAAATGTAAATATGTGTATATGGATGTTTTTAAGTTCCATACCTTAACCCCCCTCATTAGTTCCATATCATAATAATTATTGGTGCCATAACATAATAATTATTGGTTCCATTCCAATAATCAACATCGGTTCCATTCCACAATAATCAAAATCAACAAGTAGTATCAAATTCAGGGTGATATTAACATCCATTCTAAGGTACAATCACCCTTAACATTATAATATCCTTTTTTAAATCATTAAATAAATTATTTAATTTTTTTAAGTATTCCACAACAAGGTGGTAAGATCACACACCCAAAGTGCTGGTTCTTAGCCTAGGAAGATATACAAACCCACCTCGTAGGTGGTTCGGGTTGTGGTTGACAACCTTTAACAATGACAAGGTGCAACATAGGAATCACATTTAGTCTCAAACAATTAATTTATGATATTAAAAAAATTATGATCAATTTCCAGAAGTTTTGGCATACGGAACAACTATGAAAATTTAATAAATTAAAACACGTCAGGGAAAATGTATAGACCACCTACATTATGGTGGTATAAGAGGACTCATCCAGTAATGTCTTCTAATTTAGAGCAAAACAATAGAAAATGAGGGAATAGAAAAAATCCTTGAAAATTGGGAAACCGATCTTATAGGAATATCGCACAATAGATGGTGAGATAAATAAGTAGAAGAAGGTAATGAATAAAATATCTTACTGATGGTGATCCAACATGAAAAATGACACTTGATTTAGATGTCATATGGACAATAAAGGAAAAATATTAGCATAGTAATGGGAGGATCTCTCTAATAGGTGAGGTTTGTTCCTTGGAGAAAGTGGATAAAGAGGGTGAGAATTAAAAATAAATGAGGTAAAATCACAAATTCACCCTTTAAAAAGGAGTTACACAGTTTTTCTGCACTGATAGCCAAACCATGTGCTAACTATGTTACAATAACTACCCAAAGGCACCCATTTCATGGGCTAGGCACATGGTCAGACTAACCATGCATATCCCATTAAAAACACCACTGTAATAAGACCTGAAACATTTTCATGGTTGTGCATCCTGGGTTGTATGGTTATAACATACCGTGTGGCCCCCTTTTGTGCACTGGATCACCCTTCATAGTTTAAAATCCCATGTGTAATGGGCTATGTGGTTTATAATAATCACTTTGTTTACTAGATTCCTCAAAAACATAGGTATTCGAGCTCCAAAAAATGCCCAGATACCCTTAAAACACTCCTTAACTCATTTGGTATTCATATTAAGACAAAAATAAAGACTTAAAATTTAAATTAAAAGGTTTCATACATTAGAAAAAAATCAGGGTGTTATAACAGGTCAATGCATTTGAACAACAATACATTCATAAAGGAAACTTTAACACCAGGTAACTAGAATTCAAGTTCTTATCTCAAGAAATATGCAATCTAATGATCCTAAACTAAACCCTCGATATCAACACCCGTATACCAATCACATTAAGTTGAGGCCAACCCATAATGCAATTTCATTCAAGATAAAGAGCCAAATCACTAAACCCCGAGTCATAATTTTAAATATAAGGATCATAAATTTCCTAAAATAGGCTAAAAAACACCCTAGATCTTATATCAAGGTCATGCACACCCATGACCCATATTAGGAAACATACTCTCTAAATAGCCCAACCACCCATACAAGGTTCATGATCATGTATATTGAGTCACAACACAATAACTCTTCCAAGCCCCGACCACTAATCACGTCCATAGGTCAGATCACAATACGTGCACTTCAAAATCCCAACCACCCATACAAGGGTCAGCTCACCATACTTACACTTCTTTTCTCATTTAGAACACTATGTTTCAAATCTAACCACATTTTTTTCTTACTAATTTATAACATTTAAAGATTTCCATTTTCTTTTTTATAATTAAAAACCTTTAATATTTCCAATATATGATTCACATTTTTAATCCTTTAATTTCCAATCACTCATTAGACCATAGGATTTAGTCATTAAAATTACCAATTTCCAGGGCTTGGCTAAATAAGGTTCCATTCACAAGCTATGAGGGAAATTTTCTTATAGGATTATTAATGGAACTTTATTTAACAAAAACCATCATTTAACTATCCATTTATATCTACTCATATATCAAGAAATCAACCATGGAATTGTACAAGTAGAATAGAACCATACTCTTATATAGTAAATTCTATATAAAACATTGTTGCAAATTTAAGTGACCACGCCCTCCTTTCGCCAATGATAAGTATAAATCATAGGAAATTATAAATCAAACATGTATAATCATAAGGAAAATATAAACCATAAGAAGAGGTTCTCCCCAATTTATATAAACTGTAATGATCATACTGAATAAATCAAAATTCATACACCTATAGCATGATGCATTCCATGTAAACCCCTGCATGTCTGTAATGATTAACGATGAACACACAATCTCTCTTCATACTGGCTAGAGAGATGAAATCCCAATAATCAATAATAATAAAAATCAAGTGTTTTACCCAAGGTGAAAAATAAATCAATGGTAAAAGTGTAAGGTAGAACAAAAATCCCATCCCCGGTAACTTGGCCTTTCCCCCATACATGGGTTAGTTACTCCAAGGAAAAATCTCATCACCAAGCCTTGATACATTACTAATATCTTCCCTACCATCCCCAAATAGTAATAAAAAATAAAATAATCTCTAATAACACTTTGCAACACCTCAAATCAGCTCACTGTGAATAGTAACTTGGCTGGTGGCACCACGTGACCTCTGACATGACTCCTCATAATCTAGAGGCTTTTGACTTGTGGTGAGGGGCCAATAAGGATATATAGGGTGACTATAAACTCATGTTTTGAGGAAATATATTGGTAAATGAGTGAAATAAAAAACAAAACATAATATCAAAGGATAAAATAAAAAAAGTGCTAAAATAGACATAACCCATATAATTAAAGCGTCATACATTTTATGAATCACATAAAATAGGTGTAAAAGTGGGAATAAAGGGAGAAATACAAAAATTAAAAGACTCAATAGTTGATCGAGCTATAGATCATTTCACATCCCCAACTTCATCCCAACATGAAATAATGAATTAGCCATACTGTGCTTTCCATGATCTCAACCTGTGTCCATAAAGTCTACTCAGGTACAAAATGGCGGTCCAAGAAGGGTGTGAGTAAGAATTAGTAGGTCAGCACCAATGACATCACTAAATAATCCAATATAAAATAATAATTTCATGTGATAGTTCCATGTATATAAATAATTTAAACAACTATAATTATAAATAAATACATAAAATTTTAACTTGAGATTTGTGGTGACAACCGATGTCAAACCCACCTACTTCGGTAAGTGTCAGATGTCTCTAAGCATGTCACGGTGACTGCACAAAGATAATCTCTCTCGAATAGGGTTAATATAATCATCCCAGTGTTGGGTCAAAGATTATTTATGGAAATTAAAAATAGGGGTGAATTTTTTTCTTAAAATTATCAGAGTTATTGAAAAATAATTGTGGAATTTGGAATATTAAAAATAATAAATAATTAATTCTCAATATATTAAGAAAAATTGATATCTGAAGAGTGAATGAAAAAAACATCAATGAACACAAGGAGTTTTATTATGGTTCAGTAAAAAATTTACTTATTCCACTCTTCATAACTCAACTGATGGATTATGGAACCCACTAAATAGAGAGATACTTTTACACTGGTACAATCCTAAACCTTGGACTTTTAAATGGGAGCATCCCCAAACCTAGATAGCCTTTTTTAGGATCATAAAAAACCTAGTATTTTTTCTAAGGAGTAGCCCAAAACTACATTTTATACTTTTTGGTCAAGTGAAAATAACAGAGTACTATTTTTTATAGGTGGTATAACTTTTTGTGTGAAAATATTATGTTCCAAAAACTCTATCCATCCCAAAAAAAATACAGAACTAATAGAGAGGTTTGGATAGATATGTTGTGTAGAAAAATTATTATTACCCCTTAAAATGGATTTGAATGATGAAGTTTGGGAAATCCAGAAATGTACTTCAGTAAGAATTTAGTGAATGATGAAGTTTATCTCTTTTGAAATTTTCTTACTAAACTTCATGAATGTATAGTTCATATGTAATAGATGCTCTATATTTCTTTAACTTATCATAGTCTATGGATTTTAGTCATGGTAGAGTTCGCCTCCCTTGATCATCTAATCCTCGATGTCTTTAAATAAGAATCTATATGCACTTGGTACTCATTCAAAATAATAATAATAATCCAAAATTATTGTATAGACTGGGAGAGAAATATTATCATTTTAATTTAAAACCCTTTGAACAATTCAAAATCATTTGAATAAATTTAAAAATGTCTTAAATAATAATAGTTCAATGTAAACACACAAATATTTCTTAGTTTTAAACTATAAAATTAAAATTACTTTCCAAAATATATATGTGATAATATAGAAATTTAAATATACTATATTAAAAATTGTAAAACAAGATTGAATAAATTTATTTAACTTAAACAAAAATTTAGAAACATTAGAAAAATTGAAAATAATAAATATTATTTTTTTGTGATTCATGCTTAAAGATCATTCATAAAACAATAACAGATTTGAACTTTATATAAATATAGATAAAATAATATATAACACTTTTCATAGATTTTATATGATTAATAAGAATTTATAAAATCATTAAAATAATTTTAATACTTTTAATAAACATGCATCAATTGAAAAAATCAAGAAAATCATGAAATCCAGTCCAATAGGAAATTATAGGTATTTAAATCTATATAAGGGTCAGTTTCTATGCATGTGTAAAGGTAAAACATAATTTTCATAGGTTTTTTAAGGGTAACATTGACATTAAATAGGCTACGTAATGTTAAATAATAATTTATATTAACCACATAAGGGTAAAATATATAATATATAACTTTTGTAAAGTTTTATACATCCATGCATTAAGGTAAGAGATAGAGGCTCATAAGGGTTAAAAAATAATTCCATATTTTGTGTGATGGTAAAACCTGACATTTGTAAAGGTAACAACTATTTTGTACGATATGTGTAAAATTAAGTTAAAACTGCATAAAGGTATATAGGAACTCATGTAAAGGTAAAGAGAGATTTATAAGCACTGTATAAGGGTACATGAAAATATATATAAAGTTAAAACAAATATTACAAAGATCACATAAGGTTATAATAAATATTTACCCAAAAATAATTATAAATAATAATAGTAATAAATGAGATATAATTGATAAAATATTAAATATTAATTAATTAAAAAAATTAAAATCTAAAAACAAAAAAAAATTAAAAAAAAATAAATTGGTTCAAGGAGCCACTCCAACATTATCCCTATTTTTGGTAATTGAAAAAATATCAATTTAATAATTTCTCCCCATTCTGGAATTGATCAAAATGATTAAAATTTGAAAATAGTTTCTCCCCCTTTTTTAAACAAATAAGGCCAAAATAATTATTTTTAAAACACATCTTCTACCCCTAAATAATAAATTTCATCATATATATAAAATCCCCATAAAAATAGATAAATAAAATATTTAATCAAAATATAAATCTCCCCTTAAATTAGAAAAATATATAAAAAATTTATATTTCTCCCTTAATTAATTATTTTCTTCAAAAGGATTCATGAAAATATGTTAATAATAAAAAATAAAAATATGAAGATATGCAAAGAATTTGAAAATAAACAATAGTTACAATATTCTTGTAAAATAAAACATAGAATACATGATTATTGGATACAATGAAATAAAGGTTAAATCACATTTCAACATACCGTATGATAAAATAATAAGAATTCGCATGTTTTCTATAATGTAATAAAAATAATTACTTGGGAGTCCTTACAAGTTTTGGTACAATGGAATTTAAAAAAGTACCTTTAGGAATCAAAACTTTGTGAATTCTTAGAACATTGGAACTCATCTAAGATAAAAAAAATTATATTTTATTCCCAAATGACTATCTAAACCCTGTACCGCAATTATTAGTATAATTTATATGGAAACCAAAATTATTACAAATAACCAAATAATAACCGATATTACTTCTAATATCACACTTCTTATAATTAATAGGATGACCATGGTTAGATTATGAAACTATATTAAAATAATAGTATTTTTCAAACAATTTAAACCTTTTATAACATTATCCAAGTAACTTATAACCTTATCATCATCAAAAAAATTATAATTGTTACAAGAAGTAGAATTTATAAAATTTTCATTTTCTATTATAAGTTACCTATGTTTTTATTCAACTTGAGAAAAATCATCTAACAAAAAATTGAATTTCTGTTATTTATACTCTTTATTTTTAGAAAAATATACATAAACCTATCATTATTATATTTAATATTAAATACTTAGATATCATAATTTCTTAATCTTTCAACCGCAAGGGATAAAATTTTATTTTCTTCAATAACTTTATTATATTCCAAACCATGAGATAAATTTAAATCCATCCTTTTATAAAGTTGTTATTGATAATTTTCATACATCTAATCTAAAATTATATTATTAAAAATATAAGGTTCATAATCACTAACCTCATTTTATTCAATAACATTACATAAATTACCTAAATACATGGTTATTTCAAAAGATTCTTTCTTATTCCCTTGATTGAATCTCTTCTTCAGGATAATTTTTTTTATGTCTAGATATCACTAAAATAGATCTTTCCTTGGTATTTTTAAGGAATATGATAAAATTTAGATTATAAATAAATAATATAAAAAACTAAATCTATCCTTTTATGGTCAAATTATGATACCAATTATTAGGAAACATGAAAAATAATAACATATCTAAGTAATCCTTAAGAAGGTCCACCATTTAATAATAAGTGTTGGGTTAAAGATTATTGATGGAAACAAAAAAAAAAGGTGTGGTGATTTTCTTATTAAAATTATCATAGTTATTAAAAAAATATAATTTAGAAGACTAAAAATATTAAAAAATTCATTTTTAAAATATTAAGAATAGTGGATGTGTGAAGATTGAGTACAAAGAAACAAAGATATGAACATGAGGAATTTTATAGTGGTTTGGTCCAAAATAGTCCTAGACCACCCTTCACACACCAATCAATAGAGTATGGTACCCAATAAATATAGAGAGACTTTTAAACATGTATAATCCTAAACCCAGTACTTTTATAAGAGAGAAGCAACAAAACTAATTAACCTTTTGTGGGAGCAGACAAAACCTAGGATTTTCAACAAGGAGTTGCTCCAAACTATGAGTTCTAATTTTTTTCAGGTTAGCATAACCAAGGACTCCTATTTATAAGTATTATAACCTATTTTTTATGGGATTATGTGTGTAATACTCTACCGATACAAGAATAAGTAAATAAAAAATATATAACCACTAGTGGGTTATAAAAAGATATGATAGTGTAGAAAAATTCTTCTGGGCCCTTCAAATGGTTTTGAATGATACAGTATTGGTGATATAGCATTATACTTCAATAACCAGTAAGTGAATGGCGAAGCTTCTCTCTTTTGAATGTTTTTTGTAACACTTATTGAATATACAATTCATATGTAATGAATATTTTTTGTTTCTCTAACATATCATGGTGTATGGAGTTTAGTTGTCATTTATTTCACATCCCTTGATCCTCGAATCCTCGATGCCTTTAAGTAGGAGTCTATATGAACTTAGAACACATTCAATATAATTAGGATAATTCACAATAATAGTAAAAATATTATAGAATTATCAAAGAGTGGGAGATAGATTATCATTTGAATTTAAACCATTTGAATAACTCAAACTCATTTGAATAAATATAAAATTATCATTCATAATTATAGTTCAATGAAAACACAAAAACCTCCTACAATTTAAAACTATAAAATTTTAATTTTTAAATTCAAATTTCTTTTCAAAATATTTATGCAATATTATCAACCATTGAATATGCCACATTAAAAAATATATAACAAGTTTTAATAAATTAATTTGACTTAAAAATTAATTTATAATCATAAAAAACAAAGAAAATAATTGAAAATAATAAATTATATTTTTTTAGATTCATGAAGAATGTTTATGTGTAAAAAATAATAGCTTTTATCTTCATATAAATCTATTTTAATCAATATATAACACTTAACATAGATTATTTGAGATTATTAATAATTTATAGAATCATTAAAATGATTTAAACCCTTGTAATAAACATGAAAGTATTTAGAAATCAAGTAAATCATGAAAGTAGAAAAAATTGAAATTCATGGTTATTAAATCTATATATGTTCCACTTTTCATGCATTCATAAAGGTAAAACACAATTTTCATAGGTTTTGTAAGGGAAACTTTGATATTCAACAGGTAGTATAAAGGTAACTCAAAATTTATATATACTATGTAAGGGTAAAATAGAAAATGTATAACTTGTATAAAGGTACATACAATTATGCATAAATGTACGAGATAGAGATGTCCAAGGGTAATAAAATAATTCCATATGTTGTCTAAGGGTAAAAAATGATTTGAATAAAGTCAACAAGTATTTTGTGCACTATACATAAAGGTAAATGCCAATTTCATAATGGTAGATAATAACTCACATAAAGGTAAAGAAAAATTTATAAATGTTATATAAGGGTATATGTAAAGCTACATATAGGTAAAATAAAGATTAAAAATTTCATTCAAGGGTAAAACTAATATTTAACCAAAATTAATTATAAATAATAATAATAATTAATGTTAAATAATTAATAAAAAATTAAATAATAGTTAAATCAAAAAAAATTATTATAAAATAAAAAAATATATTTGTAACTATAAAAACAACATAAAATAATGTTTTTCAAGGAGCCACTCAAACACCCTTTTCCAAACCAGTAGCCAGGGGTAATATACCTGTCACCGGGGCCCTCATGTCCACCTGGGGTTCATGTTCAACCGGGTTTTAACCATAATTTTATACATCCACCCAGGGGTAATGTTTAACTTGGGTTTGACCATAGTTTTCTGCATCCACCAAGAGGCCATTTTCACCTTAGGTATAACCATAAGTCCCATTTTTACCATAATAGAATTTAATAATTAAAAAATTATAGGTTCAATTAATATATTTATTCCAAAAACAATTCAAACTTCTATTTTCAAAAATCATTCATAAAACCCAAATTTTAATTCTTAATAAGAAATCAACGAGGGTCAAATTCCATTTAGGAAAGTTTGTATTCAAAACCAATTATAATTATTAAAATTGAAAACCATTCCATGGAAATTTTAAAATGGAAAACAAACTTCCATTTTCAAATACCACATTCAATTTTCAAAACTAAGAACCAACCCAAAACAATTTCAAATTTCAAATGTTTTAAGACAAGGGGTATAAGTCTACTAAGAGTTCCCATATTCCTACCATTATTGTTTTAAAAAAGAAATATAGAAAAAGGGTCGTATATCATTCCATGTCCAGGTTGTAAATCTTATAATAAAAAATAAGGTCAAAAACATCAACCAGATTAATAAAAATTATATAAAACTTAAGTAAAAATAAAGAGAATATGGGAAAATACTTAGGGACTACCTACCTTAGGTCTAGAAAGAACCAAAAATCCAATATCAAAATTTTATTTGGATTATAATGGAATATATCAATGTAGCACATAAAAATTATAAAAATAAGATAAATTAACCAAAACCAATAGATTAAGACCTGACAGTGAGAGAAAACAAGAAAATAAAGGTGATGAAGGATAAACTTACTACAAGAACATGATCATATAAAATGTAACTCAAAAAACCATAGAACAAGAGAGTTTCACTAGAAATAATGGGATGAGAAAGAGGTATGTGATAAAAGATATTCAAGACAAAAGGGAAGAGAAAATAATGTAAAAGGTATTAGTGTTTCAAGGGAAACAATTTCATTTTTCACATTTTAATGGGGATCATGGTTTAGTGTCACAGTTTGGAAAATTGTGTACTAACGATGCTTTTTTCACTTTTAGATATATGATATTTCACATTATCTATAACATCCTACCTTTCTTCATTGGATTGAGAATCTGGTAGGATATTACAAGGCCTTATTTGACATCCCTAATAAACCAAAGTCTAGAAATAAATTCAAGTGGCATCATAAATAGTTGGAGAATGATTTTACCTTAGAAAATAAAAAAACCAAACCAAGAATAAAATAACCAAAAAACACTATATGATGCATGAGTAAAATTTAATACAAATCAAAAGTAAAATCAATCCAATAACAAAGACAAAACAATAACCATGAACTATATCATATCAAGAATAGAAAACTAAAACAAACAACCTAAAGACAACCAATAAATCAAACAGAAAATCACAACAAGATCCATGATCCAACTTAAGAATCCATAAACAAGGTTTCGTGAGGCATCACTAAAGAACTTGGATACCTTACCTTTACCTGTGTCTCGATATAAAACATCTATTAACATGAAAAAGTTTTTGATCAGGGGGTGAGTATAAAACTCAGTAGGATTTCCCCAATGAATTCCCTTCTCATTCCAATCGTATAATACATGTTATCACATTTATATAAAATAATTCAAAATAGTTTATATCAAAACCAAAAAAATCTAAGAAAAATAGTTTTCAATACCAAAACAATTTCCATGGAATATAATAAAAAAAATATTTCAAATTATTTCTTAATCCATTTGGTATAACCCATTATATTCCACAAAACCACACATACATGCCTAGGTTATAGTTCCATACTCATGCATGGTTTCTCATCAATCTAACAATTCATCGATCAAACAAATATCGTGTCATACCAATTGTGTCAAACCATTTCAATAAAATAATCTTTTTATTGAAAACATTTCTATGAACTATTTCCATAAATTAAAACCAAACTACAATTTTAAAATCATCATTTTAAAACCATGTAACAAATTTCACTTTCCACAAACAACCAATTTCCAAAATTCCACAAACCATCTCGGAAGAGGGTTTCCATAAATATTTGAATATAAATTTCAAAATTTCTATCAATAATTTCAATCAATTTGAAATAAATTTTTTAGTTTCAAATGAGAGGAGTCAATAATAAAGCCACCTACCTCGAAAACTTAGGTGAAAGTGAATAATGACACAAAACACCAAAAACATGCCTTATATATTAAAAACCCACCATAGATATTGTTCTCTATTATCTAAAAAGTTATATCTCATCCTTCTTGGAATCACACAATAGGTATCTATCCCTAAATGATTATATCAATCAATCTAAGAGAGGGAAGATAGAGAAATTTAAGGAAAACCAACATGAATTAACACTTTCCACATAATTCGGGACTACAACGCACAAATAATCCCTAAAGGATTACTCTTTAGTAGAGAGGAAAGGTATCCACAATCGTTTGGGGGATAGAAAATCATATTATGGTCGGTTTAGGGGAAAACATACCATTATAGAGAAAATAAAAATTATATCTTCAATTTTCAAATCTAATATTTAATTCCCCATGGTTAGCGTACACAGTAGGGAAAATCGTGATCAAACCATGCATTATCCACTACCTCTAAACACCCCCATATGGTTTTCCAGCACTATTATACAAACTGTGCATCAACTATGAAAAACACCTCTATTACACTTAGCATGGTTTCTCCTGGGTCTCCCCACAGTTTGGCCAAACCGTTCGCCTAACTTTGGGCCTACCCATATCCCATTATTTTAGTTTAATGATTGTATAGAAGGTTTTTCATGGATTATACTAACTATAATAAAACATTACAACTCCAAAAAATCCCAAAAAACATTTGAAAACTCCTATAAACCCTCCCAATATTTACCCAATGACTATATATACTTAATATAAAAAAATAAATGGTTAATTACCTGAAACATGGGGTGTTGAATTCTCCTCACCATTGGTATTTCCATCCTTGTAATGTTAAAACCCATCAACTTCCTGAAAGAGTTCTGGCCACTGCTCGATGATATCCTTCTCACACTCTTACGTTTCTTCCTAAATCTGACAATGTTTCCACAAAACCCATATACAACAATGATTTTCCCATGCAATAATTTCTCTTGCATATCCACAATCCTCACTAGCACACGTACCAATGTAGAATCTGGATATAGGTCAAAATAACCCCATTGAATCACATGGTCTTGATTGGGAAGATACTTCTTCAACTAAGATACATGAAACATGCTATGCACTAAACTAAAACTTGGTGGAAATTCCAATCGATATTCCACCTCACCAATACATTCAAGTATCTCAAAAGGGATTATTTATCAAGGTTATAACTTTCCCTACTTACCAAAAAGATGATTCCCAAGCCTTGGAGAGATTCTCATGAACACATGATCACTCAAATTAAACAAAAAACAGTCATCGATGATGATTCTCATATGATCTTGGATGAATATGACTCATCTCCATCTATTTTCTGATCAACTGAATCTTCTCTGTTGTCTCTTGCACAAGGCTTGGTCGAACCAGTGAAGTATCACATGTTTCTACCCAAAAACGTGGATAATTAAAAGGATTCCCAAACAATTATTCAGAAAGATCCATATGTATTGATGCTTGATAACAATTCTTAAACAATAACTTTATTAATAGTATGTGCTCCTCCCATGAACCACCAAAATCCATTACAAAATCCCTAATAATTTTCACCAATGTTTGTATCATCCTTTTGAATTTTCCATCCATCTAAGGATGATACATTGTTCTCATAGTCAATTGAGTCCCAAGGGGTTGTTTCAAGGATTTCTATAAACGAGACGTAAACCTTGGATATCGGTCTGATGCAATTAAAATTGGTATGACATGCCTCTTTAAAGCTTATCAAATATATATTATATATAATTATTCCTACATATGAGATTCATGAATAGTAATTAAATGGTCCAACATTATGATCTGACCCACTATCACCAGCATGGAATCATGTTTATGAACTATATTTGGTAGTCCTATTACAAAATCCATGGCTATATATTCTCATTTACAAAAAAATAATAGGTAAATACTATATTATATCAGCTAGCCTTTGGTGCTCTTCCTTGACCTACTAATAGGTGAGGCATAACATAACAAACTCATCCACCTCCCATTTCATGCCAACCCACCAAAATTGTGTTTTTAATGCTTTATACATCTATTTTATTCCAATATGAACAAACCATATCGAATAGTTCCATGAATGAAGAAGTTATTCTTTAAAACCCATAGGTATGACCATCCAATCTCGAAACCATAAAACTAAACTACCATCCATCTTCCATACCCTAATAATCTCTCCATCACAGATTTTTGACCTCATAGAAACAAATAATTAATTTTATTTATATGACTCTTTAACCTTATCAACCAAATAATGAATAAAAGAAACCATAAATAAAACTTAAATGTTGCCTCAATCTTCAGAATCCAACTGTACGTAAGTAGTCACTGACATCAGTTGAAACTAATGTGAGGCCTCTTTCACCAACTGATTATACAACTTTCTTCTTAATGAATTTGTCGCCGAATTTCCTTTACCCAGTGTATATATTAAGTCAAATTAAAAATATTTGGAGATAATCCATCCATATTCATTGACTCAGGTTAAAATATCCTTATGATAAAATGTGTTTCAAGATATTATGATCCATAAACACCGTAAATTTCTCACCAAAGGGATAATGATGCCAAGTCATCAAAGCATGTACTACAATAGATAACTAAAAATATTGTGCTAGATAGTTCTTTTCATGAACTCCTAGGCATCTTGATCCATAAGAAACAACATGATCCCCCTTCATGAGAACACAATCCAACCCAAATCCTAAAGCATCACAATACACCACATATCATTTTAATAATTCTAAAAAAATAAAGATCAGTGTTATTATAAGGAAAAGTTTAATCTCTTGAAAAGACTTTTGATATTACTTGTTCCATTGGAATGGAACACCTTTCCTTATAAAATCTATCTTTGGTGAAGCTATTCATGAAATGTCATGAACAAATCATCAATAATAACCAACTAATCCAAGGAAAATTATATCTCAACAAAATCTATAGAGGTTTCTAAGAGATCACAGGCTCTATCTTTTTTAGATCCACAGACACACCTCTTTCAAAGATAAAATGGATAATAAAAAATACTTATTATATCCGAAAATCACACTTTATAAAGTTGGCATATAAGAAATGATCCCGCAAAATACCCAAAATTATCTCCAAGTGGTTCTCATGCTCATCCCTTATCCTGGAATGCACTAATATGTCATCCAAAAACAAAACCATAAAATAAAACATATATAATTGAGATATACAATTCAAAATTACCATAAATAATGTTGCTTCATTCGTAAGATTGGATTGTATAACCACATACTCGTAATGAAAATATTTACTCCTAAAATATGTCTTTAGAATATCCTCCTTCCAAACCAATAATAAGTGATATCTTGAACTCAAGTCAATTTTAAAGAAACTCCTTGCTCCCCTCAATTTATCAAAAAAATCATCAATGTCTGGAAGTGGATACCAATTATTTATCATAACATGGTTAAGATTTCTATAATGCACAAAAAATATGAAGAGTTCTATCGACCTTATTTTCACAAAGAAGACTGGCGCTGCCCACAACGATGTACTAGTCTGAATGAAATTTTTTCTTTCCATCTCTTTCAACTAGACATTCAATTCCATTAATTATATTGGTGTTATCCTATAATAAGGAATTGATGTATGAATTTTACATGGTAAGAGATCAATCATATACTTTGTGTATACTATGGGTGGAAACCCTGATAAATTATCTGAAAAAACATCCGAAAGTAAAAAAATGTTCAAAACCCAATATCCCTAATCTTGTATACCAATGCCAAGGTCAATTATTCTAATTGGTATGATATTGTTCCAACTACTAGTGCCAACAATCCCATTTTACCTTCCTTTACATTATGTTATCCTCTGAAGAGATAAATGAAACCATCCTTGATTGTGAAGCTAACCCTTCAGGTGTAACATTCAATGTGAGCGTTGAACATTTTCAACCAATACATACCTAGGATAATTTTATACACATACATATCAAGCATAGGGAAATACCATATTAGTTCAAACCCATCAATTTTTATAGCACCTAATTTTCACATAAAGTCTCAACATTGTCTTTGTCCAAGAGGAGTTTTATGTTTTAAAATAGAAGGAATCATCTCCACTTGAAAACCAATAAGATCAAAAACATGATAAGAAATAAAATAATGTTATGCACCTATATTAAAAAACGTTTTCATAAGGGTAGCATTAAAAATTAATCACACTTTTCACCATTGTTGGCCAAGATTGATCATCCACAATCACATTATTATCTCCAGACAATTATTTACTCACTAAACTTTTCTCTTTATTATCCTATTGAGATTTCCCGAGTTGAGGAGTCATGGTATTCAAAGAATCACCATGGCTAGCTCATTTATGTGGATAAGAATTATTTTATCACCCTCATTCCATCGAAGCATACAACATCTGTGAAACATGAGATGTGTCTTGGGAAATCATCCTTAGATAACTACAACAACAGTGTAGAAGATTTACCATTTTGTTACAATTGTGACATGCTCTAGGTAGTTCCATAAAATATCGCTTCATAGGATCGAAAAAACCACATTTAAAACCAGTTATCTTACTATTGGGATTAGGAAGAAGATTTATTGATCCAACCATCTGATTCTGATTCATTCCACTGCTATGGAAACAATTTTCCCTCTTCTTATTATTCTCATCATTATATTTCCCACCATTGACCATAGGTATCAATATGCTTCTCCCACCCATAGTTTCTGAGATGTCTCTTTATGCCGCCATCTCTCTATTTATCATCGTTATTTAATATGTTATATAAATCATGCCAATTTTTTATCCAATTTCTATCATTAATCATGATTTAAAATGTGTACCTTCAATGGTGAACTTGCAGCAACTTCTGGTGTGAAATGGACTAAATTCATGTATGTATCTACAAACTCTATTACTGAGTGATTCTCAAAATTCAAGATTAAAAAGTTAATCATTCTTGAAATTATAAATGTATGAGGATAGAATTTTTTGTTGAACAAGAATAAAAAATACCCTCATGCAATTTCTTGGTCTAATTTATCTTAAACTACTAAATCCCTCCACTGGCATGATAGATCCGCTAGTATGTGCATTTATAACTTGAATTTCATCTCAACTGGTGTGCCTAAGAAATAAAATATTCAATTCATCCTATTTATCCACACCAATATTTCTTCTAGTTCTGAATCACCCCAAAAGATGTGTGGATTCTGATTCTAGAAATAAACAGAATGATCCACTTTCCTTGGTTAATCCCTTCGGTTCCCTCTATCCACAGCTTGAAAATCCTAGAAAATACTCTAAACTAGCTATCAATTCACATGTGGCTCAGGTGCAACCTCATTCTCATCAACTTCTTCTAGTTGGTTTAAACTATGCCTAACCAGTGCTAATTTCTTTAAATGAATATCAAAACACTATTTTTTCTCACTCTCTAACAACTAAAGTCTTAGTAATTTCAAATTTTCAAATTCAAAAATATCATAATAAGGCTTTCCAAAATTCAACATTTTCCACATTGAAAACTTTTTTGAAAATTTCACCATGATTTTTAAAATCAAACCATTTTTAAAATATCACTACTATGCCATTGTGACATTTTCAAAACTTTTCAAACGTCATACTTTTTTTAAAACATCATGAATCATTACTAAAAATGAATATTTATTATTAGTGGGAAGTCATTTATATCAATGAATTTCATATTTCTCTCATCAGAAAAACCCATGATGATGAAGTTACAACTCTTATAAGTGTCTTAAAACACTCATGTACCCAAAATCCCTAGTAACTTAAATTTCAGCATAAATAGGTTAGCAACTCTCTTTATGATCAAAATTTCAAGTCTCGATGATCCTACTCCTTGCTACCATCCTAACTCCAGGACTAAATGAGAATGATTTTCTATTCCAAGACCAACATACCAATACCATTTTTCAGAAAATGAAAGATGTACCGACCAATACTAATACCATTTGTAACATCTCACCCTTCCCCATTGTCTTGAAAAGTTGGTTTGATGTTACTAGTCCCTAGGTGAAAACCACAAGACACAAAAGGATAAAGGGGTTAATAAACAGTTGGGGGATGATTTTCCATTTTAATAATAAAACATCCAAACCAAGAATACCATAACCAAACAACCACTATATGATGCATGTGTAAAATGTAACAAAAAACAATAGTAAAACCAATCCAAAAACAAATACCAAACCACAACCATGAACCATATCAGAGTAACAAGAGGAAACTAAAACCAAAAAACCAAATACAACCAACACATCAAGTAGAAACCCCCAACAAGCTCCAAGATCTAACTCAAAAATCCATTCTGAAGGTATCATAATGCGTTACTAAAGAACTATGATAACTTGTCTTTATATATGTCTTGATATACCACATCTTCAAATTCACAAAAGTTACCAAGTAGGGGTGAGTATAAAACTAAGTTGTATTTCCCCAATGACATCCCTATTCATTCCAATTTGACAAAACTTGTTATAAAATTAATATAACACTATTTATATAAATCAATTCAAAATATTTTATATGAAAACCAAAACTATTTCTAATAAAAACAGTTTTCTATACAAAAAAAATCCATAGAAAGTAATAAAATAATCTCTCAAACCATTTCTCAATACATTGGGCATAACCCATTCTGTTTCAAAAAACCACTCATTCATTCCTAGGTAAAAATTACATAATCATGATAGGCCTCAGGTAAATATAAAAAGTCATAAAAAGGTAACTATATATCAAGTTCCCCAATAGAACCCATCTCTTCCATAAGGTCACATCAATAAAAATGAACACACATAAACTATTTATGAAAAATTCCAAGTCAGACTAATTATGAAAAACTATTTCAGTAAAACAATCCTTTTATTGAAAACATTTATACAAACCATTTTCACAAATAATAACCAAAAAACAATATTAAAATCAGCATTTTAAAACTGTGTAACCAATAGCACTTTCCATAAACAACCAATTTCCAAAATTATACAAACCATCACTAAAGAGGGTTTCTGTAAATCATTGCACTAAAATTTCACAATATCAATCAATAATTTTAAAAAAAAATTAAACTATTACTTCAATTTCTAATAATAGTATTCAATAGTGAATACACCTACCTCATAAACTTAGGAAAAACGAATAATATCACAAAACTCCAAAAACATGGATTAGATATTTCAAAACTCAGCTTAGATCTTGTTCTCTATCATCCAAAAAGTCATATATCGCCATTATTATAATAAAATAACGTCTATATATCCCCAAAAATATTATATTTTTTAATAAAAGATAGGGAATAAGAATAAATCTAAGGAAAACCACAAAGAATGAGAACTTATTACCACAAAATCCGAGCCTGTAACGCACAAAAAATCACCAATGGATTATTATTCTATCAAGAGAAAACATCTACATAGCCTTTTGGAGGATAGGAAATTGTATTAGGGACTTTTTAGGGGTAAAATGAACCATTAAGGGTCAAATATGAATTATATCCACACTTTTCATATATATTCTTTAATTCTACAGGGTTAGGGAACATGTTTAAGAAAACTAGGCACTAACCATGTGTCAGCCACTACCTCGAAACACCCCTCACACGGTTGACTTTAATGGTTATGCAAACCATTAACCAACTACGAAAATCCCCTCTATTCTACTTAGAATATTTTCTTCTGGGTGGTCATATAGTTTGGCCAAACCGTGCACCTAACCATGAACCAACCTAGATCCCACTATTTTAGTTGCACGGATTTCTGGAAGGTGTTTCACAGATTCTTCTAACCATTCTTAAACCATTATCCATCTTAAAGGATCCAAAAACTTTTCAAAACTCCTAAAAATCTACCAAAAATAACCAAATAACTTTATATACATGAAATACATAAATAAATGGTTAATCATCTAAAATTGGGGGTGATACTCGGTCAAAGTGAATTGTTTAACAAACCTTTGGTTAACCGTATGAAACATATCAAAAAAATTCTATAGAAATTTTCATGGTTTATAAAGACCCTTCACATGTTTCAACAAACCATACATCTATTTCAACAATTCTAAATGATTAGGGTTCATGGTTATCACAAACTATGCGCTGACCATATTCCCAATTCCATTTTCCCCAAAAATTGAAATTTCAAGCCTTGAGCCCTCAAAACATTCCCATGGCCTCTGAATCTACCAAAAGTACCTCAAAAATATATAAATAAGGAAAAAATGTAAACATGGGGTGAAATTAAGAAAGAACGTACCTCATAGAAGGTTTTTATATTACATGTGTTCACTTATGTGTCCAGGAAGTAGAGGTTATTGGAGAAAAAATCGAAAACAAGATCTCAAGATAGCAGTGGTGGTGCATAAATTGAGATGTTAGTTTCATAAGATTTTCGGTGAGAGTTTTTTAGTGTATACTAACCACAAGTGATAGAGTTATATCTTCTCAGAGTAGGAGATAATCCTTATATATAAAAGGTGGGTTGATTATTTTCAATTTCCTGATTTTGAGCTAGAATATACCCCTAGAAAGGGTAGTATCACTGTAGATGAAAAGATCAGGAAGGATGTAACATATATAGTATAAGGGTTGAGTAGTGAATGTGATATTATGAACCTTTTTATAGAGATTTTCTTGGATACTCATAAGTACCAGGGTTATGTGACCCTTTTGTCATTATATATCACTTATTCACTCTTTACTAGGGTGAACAAGAGTCAATTATCCGATTCAAACTATCTTTTCATGAGGGATATTATTTATTGTGTGGAACCAACATCATATAAGAACCTTGATGGTGATAATGTTCTCCATGTCTGAGGTTGTGTTATGGTCCCTACAAGCATGTTTCAGGAGATGATTAGCAACTCACACATTTCAAGGAAGGATGTAAATATAGGTTTCACCAATATATATCAAGAAGTATGTAGGTGGTATTATTAAATTGGTATGAAAAAAGGACTTGTCAGGTTTTTTCACATAATTTTAAACTAGTTAGGGGGAGAAATCCAAACACCATCGGCCCACTGGGCTTAATTTGTTGCTTCCAATTTTTGGTGTGGGAGTGGGATGATGTGACTATGGACTTCATGAAAGGGTTTTTGTGGACACTATAGGGTTGTGATGTGGTATGGACTGTTTTAGATCAATTTAAAAGGTGGATCACTTCTTATTGGTTTCGGATAATTTCTATGATGATGATTTGGGATAGAATTTATGTTCATGTGGTGCTATATTTTCATGGGGTGTCATAGAGAATTTTCTCAAATAGAGTTACTTAGTTTACATCATTTTTTTGAAAGGGATTATATAAAGAACATGGTAAGAAGTTAAATTTATGTACTACATATCACCCATAGACATATGATAAGTACAAGTGTATTATTCAGATATTAAAGCACATGATCGAGCTTATCTCATGGATTTTGGGGATTCTAGGGAAAACCATCTACATCTATCAGGTTTTTTTCCTACAATGATAGCTACCAGACATTGATTCATATAATTCCTTTCAAGGCTTTATAAGGGAGTCCATGATGATCACCTCTATGTTGGTTAGAGGTTGGGGACTTAGTAATCATTGTGTTGAGTCTCATATATAATACCTTGGAGTGTATTTGGTTTGTTAGTAAGGAATTAGAAAATTATTAGAGTGGATAAAGGTTGTATAATGACCAGTGATTCCATATTATAGAGTATTAGATGAGAAATTAGGTATTATTGCAGGTTTCACTGGGATTGGGACATCACTATGTATAGAGGCAAGGGAGGTTGACACCAAAGTATGTAGGGTTTTTTGATTTTTTGAGTAGGATCAGTATGGTGGCATATCCATTGGATCTCCTTCAGTTTTTCAGTTTTATACACAGTGTATTCAATGTCTCAATGATTTGGAAATATTGTCTTGATCCATATCATGTGATCAACATAAATGAAATCAAGCTAAAAGATTAAACTTCTTCTAAGAAGAGGCTAGCTTAGATAGTGCATCAGAGTGAGATGACTCTTCATTGGAAGACGAGCCCTCTGGTGAAAGTATAGTGGCAGCCTGAACATATCCATAATGAAACATTGTAATGAATGTCTTATATTTTGGTGAAATGGTTATAGCTATTCAATAGTTAGTTCTAGTGAGGTTTTAGAATGATTCTAAAGTATGAGTAGTTATATGGTAGGTAGGTTATAAAACGATGGACCTTATTAAGGTATAAATCCATTTACAAGTTTCTAATATTTGTGTTTTACTCTATTAATAGATGTTTTGATGTGTTGGTGGGGGAGATGTTGTTTGTTAGGGAGGTGTTCTAGGGATTAGATGTCTGAAATTAGGAAGAAATTGGTATTTTACAATGTTGCATGGTATGGTAAATAGTGTATGGTGTCCAAGTAAAACCATATAGATGATGAAATAATTTTAGTGATCATACATGGTACAATAAAACAAGCACTTGGATGAAACCATTCTAAACTGATAAAGGCACGTTGCATGGTCGGTACATGATTAAAGGAGGTCATGTGGGCCAACTATGTGAGGTTATAGTTCCCTAGATACTGAGAACTTAATGTTTAGTGCACAATTTCCCAAACCATGAATTCAAACCATGTTTACTTGCCAATCAATTAAAAATTACGATTTTACCAAAATTCCCTTATTGAATTTAACTCACATTTCCCCTTATTTTCTACCACTCATATAACTAGGGGTATCCAATCATGCCTCCCCTTTTATACTCTATGTTTTTAAGAGGTTTCTCATTCAATAATTTTTGGATTCAATCACCATTAATTATGATGGTGAGATAGAGGTATGTTTAGTAATCTTCTTCCATCCTGCTTCAATTTATCTCACTATTTCATGGGATTTCATCAATTGTGACGGTTTGTGATCTATTTCAGATATTTCATATATATTTTTCATAATTTTATCTTTATTTAGAAATTGATAGTCATGGAGTATCCATATAACAGTATAAGGCAAGAGCTCTTTAAGTTATCCCCTAAAGTCTTTCTTATTTTTCTTAGTGTGTATAATGTGTAGTCGGGCGGATATAAAACACGCTTGGAATAAAACATAAACCGATTTTTCAAATGGTGATCCATTTTGAATAAATCCTCCTTTAATATATGATAAGTCCATTTCCTAGTAGGAATCTATAATTTTGACTAACGAGTTTAGAGAGATCTAAATTGGAGAAGAAAATGGTTATTTAAACATGTTGCCCAAGGGCTGCCTTAATCAAAGAGATGGTCAAGAAAGGGAATTATACCACCCTTTGATTAATCTTAAGATAATAATCTAGGTATTTTTTTAGAGTGGTAATTTATAAAAATGTTAAATGTGAATGGAATAGGAATATTGAGCAAGCAAAGTAATGAATTTGAAAATGTTAAAATGTAATTGATGTGATAAATTTGAATAATGGATATATGATTTTGGGGAAATATGAGTTTTCCCTTGGCTATTTATTTTATGATGATGGGGTAGGATGAGTTTCCCCCTAGGTGGTTCTTATATGGCTATGTGGATGGAAGTGTTTTTACATGGGTGGTTTTATAACTGGTTCAAACATATTCGGCACTGGCTGAAGCCAGTATGGTTGATATTAAGTGTCACCTTAGATCCTGAAGATCAAAAGTGATTTATTTATTTCTTTCAATTACATATTTACAACACATTAGTATTCACTTTTCTTGACTATATATGTTTTAGTATGGTAGTGGTGGTTGTTTACTAAGTAGTACCCAAATCCTTCTTGGGCCATTACAGGTACCCAAGTAGATTTCATGGTTAGATGATAGGATAAAGGGAATATACATATGGTCGATGGATGATCAAACATAACTAGGACAGAGCATGGGGAAGGGACCAAGATATAAATCGAGATCAGTTTTGGGGGTTTCTTTCACTAGGATATTTTTTTGTTATTTTATGGATTTCTATGTATATTATCCACCCATGGGGGATATGAATTATAAGTATGACTTTTATAACTTATAAAAAATTAATTTTTATATATAATGAGTTGTTTATATAGTTATTTTATATTTTTCATGATGAATTTTATCTTTCATTTATCATGATGTGTGATTTTTTTATTATTTATATTGTAATTCCATACTCTGATATGAGAGTATAGTCTCCCCACAAAATTACCATAGACCTATCTACTAGTCTGTAGTCTCTAGCATATAGGGAGGTCCCATTGAGGTCACATAACCCACCAATTCTAGTTATTATTGAGTGACTCAGACCAGGTACATTACACTCGTACTATTTCTTAAGTAGGATGTGTGCTACAACAAGAGAAAGTGATTCTTGAAAATTTTGATAAATTGAGAACCAAGACATCAGTCCCTACCAGATTCCCCCTTTCCCCCAAATCATCATGGAAAATGGAAAATGGGGTGTATAATATAAAGGTTAAATATTTTATTAAAGATTAAATGTTTTCTACTGATATGATCATAAGAAGTAATTTATGTTTTTTCTAATCTCTTTTTAAATTTTCCATCAAAAATATAATTTCCAAAAAATTTATATAGGATCAAATTCATGAGTAGACCAAATATACGACTTTCATATCAGAAGGTATAAAGGAAATTTTGGTCACTGCCTTATTAAAGGAAGAACACTTAGTTCACATGTGAGGATATGGAGTTGGTGTATATATTTTAAAAGTTCCCAATCATCCTAGTAATTATTTTATATATGAACAATAAATAAAAAGTTCTATATTTAGGTTAGTCTATGGAGGATAGGATTTAATTTTAAGCACAATTGATTGTTTTCAACATGAGGATATAGTTCAATCCTGCATATCTCACTCCTCCACCTCCTCTACAATTGACCGTCTACTCTGAGTTGTACATTGTGGATCCCAAGTAACATATTATGACATATGATTTTATAAATTTTATTTGATAAACCTTGCATCATCATCAGATGTGGTTGGATCAGCTAAGGGGGATTGTGCAGAATATTATAGATGCATCGACTAGAGTGTTGTTCTCCACTGATGTAATATTATATAGAATACAATAATAGGTTGTTACACTTTAGGATACTATTTTTCATTTTTTTTGAATGAATTTCTAAATTATCTATGTATGTGTTTATGTTAGTGAAATACTGTCATCTTTCAATTTCTTCTGAAGTCTCTGAATGCGATAATCTTTGACCTATTTTTGAAAAAGTTGTCATAGAAATTTTAATAGAATATATGTTAGGCCTCATAGTGATGAAAGTATTTTTCATGTAATTATATTATTATATTATTTCAATTGCATAAATTTAATGTAACTGACTACCTATGTTTTTTTTATTATATATGTATCTATATATGCTTTGAATTCAATATGATATTATGTCTATCTATTGGTTCATCGAACAACAATTGATTTCTACAGTAGTGAGGATTCTGAGATGATATGTTCATTTAATTTACAAATTTTTTTAATTGGTTTCATTAATTTTAGAGTTTAAAGGAAAATATACTTGTTTTATAGGTGAAAAAATGGTGTTACACTAATGAAGGGCACACACATGGACAAGAAGACATGAAAAACTTGGAATGACATAGGTGTGTGGGTTGATATAATGGAGAGGGAATATGTTCTCTCACCAATAAGGGTTGGTTCCTAAGAAACTTAACAAGTCATTATTTTCATGTCTGTGATGATAAATGAGACCCCTCTCATGATGAAATTTTATGTGGGATTGTGTCTTGTCTGTACTATGAATTATATAAAAAAGACTCTAATTTACTTATCATTTCATCGTCTTACTCACATGTATTTTTTAAGATGTGTTAGATATACATTTTTACCATGCCAAAATATACCATTCAAAGTCATCATGTTACTGGAAAGAAACTATTTTTTCACCTGATGAAATAGGAAACCACCTTTTGCGATCGCTATTAGTTAGTATCAAAAAATTACATTATCGTACATTGCACCAAAAAAACCCTATCTATCTCCCGCATCCTCTACCTCAGCCTCACCCAGCCCAATCCTCTCCCTCACCCTCTCCACTCCCACCACCGCCACCGCTCCCCCTATGGTGCATATTGCTGCCATCGCTCCCCCTTGCCCCATGCACCCATCGTAGTGCCCACTGATGTTTTCGTTCCCCCTATCGCACCCACCACTATTGTCACTCCCCTTTGGCTCATGCACCCCCACCCCTCCATGTCCTCTCCCTCGCCCTCATTTCACCCACTATAAAAATTTCCATCATCGTCACATGTATGTATGTTCTCTCACTTAATTGATCATCACTCCCCATGTCGGAGCCATCACCTCCCCTCTCTGCCACCTACCCAATTTGGCCACTGCCTCTACCTCTACTCACCCCCATCCCCTCAATGTGACATTTCCCAGCCGAATCCACCTCTACACACCCAATATTTCAATTGGTTTCTGTATTTCTCATTCTATCATAAGTAAACACTAATTTTGGTATATATAACATGTGATTATTCATTTTTCGGAAACACCTTCTATTTCAGGGTTTTTATTTTACGGAAAACCATGTAGGTATTACCTTGATTCAACATTTTATACATAATTGAAACATTTATTTTCGTAAATGTTAGTGTTTTATGGTCAAAATTTTATTCAATAGTAAATTATAATAAATTTGTCATCAATTGTTTTTTATTTGTACGTTCCAATTAGAAATTGTAATTTTATGACTTAATATTTTAATGTTTTCTATTTTAAATTCCATATATTTTTTTAAAAAAAAATTGATTAATTTAGTTAGATTTAAAAAAAATTATTTTGAATTTTTCTTATATTGTTAAAATTTTTGAATTTGTATTTCTAATGTTCTAGGTTTTTATTTTAGATATAATTTATTGAAAAATATTCTAATTTTTATAATTTAATTTTGATAACTCCTATTCGATCTGATTATGTTTTGATAATTTTCTACATTGCCTTCATTCTAATTTTTTCTTTTTCTACAAACCTACAATAGATTTGGATACTAGAGAATAATATTGGTTACATCATTTTAAGTTATTCAAAAATATAATTGAGTGTTCAAACTAATTTCTTACTCATGGAAATTAAATATTCACCAATCATTTGACACTAACATATCAATAATTATTTAATAACATAGTAATTTTTTATAGTCTAGTGATTTAATAACTAAATTTATAAAATAACCACTAGTCATATATTAATATATATGTATGATTATTTTCTTCACTTTTAAAGTTTTATTTTCATTAATATATTTATAAGCAACTCTCTATAAAATATTTATTCATGTATACAAGAATACATTAAAAAATAAACGGTACAAATAATTAAATATAACATAAAATGTGATGATTCTGATGTTTGTGATATTTTTGGATAAGTTCTCATACAATTTTTTAGTCAATATTTTAAATATATTTTTTGATCTAAAATTATAAAAATGCATAAAATATGAAGTCTTGTGTAATTGTTACTACTTGTTTTACAGATAAAAAGATGGATAATATTTCAATTGATCTTCTAAATAGAACATCTAGTGAATATTTTAAGGGAATTATGTAGTTTATTGATTGCACTGGAGGATTTCAAAGTTACATTATTTGTCTTTTGTTTATAAAATGAAAAAATAGATATCAATTCACATGAGATACCATGAGAGAAAACTTATTCTTAAAATATTTTTCGAAAAATTTTAAGAGTTGTACTCATTATGGGTAAGAATATATCCATTGAAATCAAATAGAGACTATTTAGATCAATTTTGAGGTATGGATGAATGATCTGATGCATGAAATTCTTTATAAAATGGAATTTGGGTAGTCACCTCAAGGAATTAATATCCATAATGTTGTGAGATCAATCCACACTCTAGAATATATCATGATTCATTAAGGTTTTATGGAATTCTTTTTGAGGAAAAAACTGGATTATATTCCGAGTGTACTGGTTATAGTAAATTACCATTAATTATGGATTTGTTACACTTAAATTCTTTTAATCAGTTGTCAGACACATCATTTGACATACTAATGGTGTTATTGATAAAAGTCCTTATTACTAATGCAATGATTCTTGAGTTGTTTTACCATGATCATAAGTTTATAGAGAAGTTAGGTTTCACATATAATACCACATATGCATGTGAAAACAACTTTATAATGTATAGAAAGTAAACTGTACATTTGGATGATTTTATAGGTTATCACTCTTCCAGGTGAAAGGATGATAGGGGAAATCAAAAGCATCAAAGTTGGACTATGAAATAGGGGAAACTGATTTCAATAAAGTAAACATGTTACCTTCCACTGAAGTAAAGGGTGAAATATTATTTATTTTATATAAATTTTCTAAATTAATACGATAGAATATAGAAAGAAATAACAAAATTGATATAACAACCAACCAATTAGACTCTTTTACGTGAAATGAGTTCAATTAGAGGCGCCTTTAATTTTCTAAAGATAGTCATAATGTCTTATTGGGGTTGGAAGGAAATGGTTTGAATCCATTTTGGTCTATGGTTGGTGTAACTCATATCATATGGATCATTGTTTTGGTTATGTATAATCTTATTTCATGGATTTATATGAAACAACAATTTATATTAATTTTCACTCTTATTAATGGACCTAGAATTCTAACGGATAAGATTGATGTTTACCTTCAGCCATTGATTGATGAGTTGAATGAATTTTTCGGTGATTGTGAGATGACTTATGACTGTGAAATTAATGAAATTTTCTAACTACAAACTTCATTATTTTGGTCAATCAATGAATTCCCAGTTTATGAAAATTTATCAGGTTGGAGTACAAGAGGATAATTTTATTTCCCTTGCTTCGATAAAATAAAAAAATTATGCATGGATTAAACATTGTAAAAAATGGGAATATATGTGTCACCTAAATTTTATTCCCACTCAGTACAGGTTCAAAAAGGATATAGTGGAATTTTATAGTTCTAGACAATTCATCATTTCACCAAAGATCATGATATGAGAAAAAATTTTATCACATATTGAGAAAGAAAATTTCCCCCTAGTATATGAATTTTAGGATTTGTTGTCTTATCCATTACTCTCTATTCATGGTGTGGGTATAAAGTGTGTTCATAATTGGAAGAAGAAAAATATTTTTTTAATCTCCCGTACTAGAAAAGTAACATACTAAGGCATAATATGGATTTAATGCACATTGAAAAAAAAATTATGATAATATATTGTGTGCCATTTTGGGTTTCAGTGGAAAATAAAAGGACCATATCAATGCATGATATTATTTATAATATATAGATATTAGTAAATAATTTCATTTATAGTTGAGTGATGGAAATAAGGCATAAAATCCTACTGCAAAGTATACGATGAGAAAAAATGAGAAAGTGAAATTTCTTTACATTTTGAAGTTTCTCATGGTGATTGATGGTCACTATTATAATATTTCCACGTGTGTGAATTTGATGACTAGGAAATTTAATGTGATGAAAAGTCAAGAAAATCACATACTACTTCAATAGTTGATTCCAATAAAAATTCATGGTTTTTTATCTCACAATGTTATTCAGCCTTTAATTGATATGAGTATTTTTTTAGATAGATTTGTTTAAGAAAAAAAAGGATGAATTAAAATTTTTTATGGATAGAATTGTACTTATGATTTTTCACTTAGAGAAACTATTTCTACCCTCAATTTTTTTATGTTATGGCTCAATTGATGGTGCACCTAACTAATTAAGTAATGGATGTTTGGCCAATGTAACTCAAGTGGATGTATCCTATTGAGAAGTATTTTAATACACTGAAATGACTTAAATATGACAAAGCTCATTTAGAGGTTTCAATATCGAATTTTTATTTTATGGATGAGTGTACTACTTTTTATGGGGAATATCTTGTGGATTTTGAAATAAAATTACATAATATCTCTCAGATAAATGGTGGTCCAGTTAGAGAATGGACTATATTTGATATGGACAACATTGAGTGGGTACAATATCATCAATACATCTTTTTCAATACTCCATCAGTTTCACCATTTCTATAGTATGTTTCTTATCACTTTTATTCATAAACGTTTACATGTTTGATTATCATATATATATTGATCATTGAAAAATGGAATTATCATTTTCAAGAAACACATTAATAAGATAAATCAAGGTATTCTTTATGTGAGTGATTATCAAATTTTACCATCCCTTTATGCGTCATTTCATGATTGGTTCAAGGATTTTGTATGTATAAATGGATTTTCATTATGATTGTAATATAGTAGTAATTTATTTATGTATAAATTTTATTGAATTCATTAAAATATATGGGTCTATAACCTATGGGAGTCAGGTGACCTATACTAACTAAATAATTTAATTAAATAGATGAGGGTTCATTTATAACTATTTTTAATTAAAAGTATTTAGATGCTAATGTATTTTCGTTTCACATTTAATATTTTTATAGAAAACAGTAGTAAAAACCCTGGTAGTGTTTGTCCATCTATCAATTTTGGTTGTTACTATGGTAAATTGAAATAAATCATTGAAGTTGTATATGTGCATAGGTTAAAATACATATTGTTAAAGTGTAATTAGGTTGATCTGATCTATGGATATAAATTCAATCAATATCAGTATACATTATTGAAATTTAATAGTATCTTATATAGATATAGATGTGTTAGTATTGAAAATTTCAGTTCAGCATTGCCAGTAGAACAATTTTTCTTCATTACATTTACATCTAATCTAAACTGGAATGTTTGTGTGAAACTTTCGTGGTGAGGAGTGTTTTTATTTAAAAAATATGAACACAATACCATTATATTTTTCAAAAAAACATATTTATAAACACACCATATATTAAAATGAAGAATATATTAATTGTTTTAGAGATACAGTTAAAGGATAAACTTTTGATTTTCATGTTTAATGAAAGGTTTGATTAATTTCCCTATCTTTGGATTAAAACATATTTTTTTAATTTTTAATTTAAATGTTTATTTGTATTTACTATCTCATTTTCATTATATAGTCTATGTGTGTTTAAATAAAAATTATTTTTATAGGTATAGACATGTCATTGTAATAGGCACCAAATCATTATCATTGAACATAGACATTTTCATCTATGGGTTAAGGTATATATGAATGTAAATGTGTATTTATTTTTTTGATTAAGAATTAAAAATATTTATTCACATAAATCTAATTATGTATGAAATTATTTTCAATAATATCTGACATGAAAACTTCTTCCACTCATAAGAGTGGCCTTGGTCATGGGATTTCATCATGGAATTTTTACATGACCCTTAACATAACATTTGAAGAGATGTAACATCTTATGGGAGTGGGTTCCACTATATTTATTCACCATTTGGATCATATAATATGTGTACCATAAATATTTCCATTGATTATGTGTGACTGGGCTTTATTCACTCAAGATAAATTAGATCAGGTATGGAGGGAAGTTTAGGTAAGAGGATCATTTTAACTTCTTATCTGTGTTTAAAAAACACTTATTCTTGTGTTATTATTTTCCAAAATAGAATAATATGAGAATGTTACTTGATGTGTTTTCTCCAGTTCATATAGAAATGTTTCATAAAATTTACAGATATTATAAGGGTGTAGTGAATAGTTATAACTGGGTTCAAAATATGGATGTCGTAGACATTCTAGACATAGTCCTGACAGGCATTCTCCCATATCAATTTCGTGACTTGGTTTCATATTGTTCCACTGAGTATGTAATAGTGTGCTTATTTATTCTAGTTTTCATATTTTAAAAAATTTGTAGCATTTTACATGTTTTAAATTTTAATTAATTGAATATAGTTGGTAGCAGCATATCATTTCGAGAATCATGTGTTTTAGGGACCACCTCATAGGCTTGGAACTTGTCATATTCCCTAGATTCAACATTATGTATTTTAAATTTCCCTTTTATATTTATTATTTAATATGGTTTGTGTTATATAGTTTTATCTTATTGGTATACTATTATAATAGTAAGGTGTACTGACTAATAAAATGTTAGTGGGGATGAGGAATCATGATCAAATTTATCTCGAGGTTTCACCTCTTATAGTAAGTTATTGTATTAATTATAAATACTTACATATATATATATATATATATATATATTACATGTGATCAATTTGATGTTGAGTTATAATATCTTCTAGTGGACCAATGAAAACTTTCTATACAGAGGGATGAGATATTTCATCGCATTATTGGTAATGATGGACATGGATACAACTTGAAATATGGAACATGGATTCTTTTTTCTATAGTTTCATGTGCTAAGGTTATCTCTCTTGTAGTTTCTAGGATGAAATAGTAGGTCAATGATTTATAGGAAAGAATGTCTACTTATGAGGATGTAAATATGCTGCTATTGGTTGAGGTCAGAGCACTGTGGGAGTATATGCACCTGGGTCATAGTGCGGGGGGTCCTATAAAACATGTTTATACTAGAATTTTTATATACTTTTTACTAAATTTATTAATATTATCTTCATATATTTTATTTTTTCTAAGTACCTACCGCATCGTACAAGGGTATAGACCATGTTCCTATATGATGCAATAGATCCAGGAGGTGTGTTTTGTTTTATCCTTCTGGTTTCTTATTCAAATTTAATGTCTCATTTTGTTTTTGTATTTTTTGTAAATACACAAATCACAATTAAATTTTCATTAAAATAAAATTTGACTAATTATGGATTCCAAATTGACTATATACATTTATATTGATGAGAAAACTTTTGAAAAAAATCATTGAGTGATTTTTTATCATTATATTTCAACTTCTTGTCAATAAAATGTTTAGAATGATCAGTAAAATTTAATGTACATTTAAATTTTTTAATAATGGAAAAATCATCTGTGCATGGGTAAAAAAACCAAAATATACTTGATTGATAAGAAATTATAGGAAAATTATCTTTAAGTCAATAAAATATGTAAGTATCATTGACATGTCGATCAGATACCCGAATTACTCGATATGATCGAAAGTGGTGTTTTCCGCTAAGATTTAGAGAAAAGTTACAAATAAAATTAAAGGGTACAATACTAATAAAAATCACTTGGGTTGACATGAACTCCTAGTAGAATGATCACTAAGTAATTTTTGATCTGTAGGAATCAACGTCGCATCTATCGGATGCTCGTGTCACCCGATATGATGGAGAATAACGGTTACATTGTTTAGTTTTATTTAAATAACCTATCTTATTTAGGGGGAAAAATAATAAAAAAACTTATTATTGATGTGAAAATATAAAAGAACGTTCCTTGAATAATTTATGATATTTTTTAATCAACCTCGCATCAATCTGATTCCCATATCAATCGGTATGGATTAAGGTATGATTTTACATTATTAACATTTCTGTAATAATGGAAAAACCATGTGTCTAGTGATAAAAACAAACTAAAAAACTTTGATTGAAATGAAATTGTAGTAAAATTATGTTTAAGTCATATAAATTCTTTTGGAATCATTTTCACACCGATTGGATAGAAAATTTTCATGGTGTTATTGAATGTTTTGATTGTCTTTTGGATTTGGAGTAAAGTGAAAATCACATAAAAGGGTCCAATATCAAGAAAAAACAATTTTATTGACATGAAATTGTGGGAGATTTATCATTGAGTTTTTTTAATCTATATGAATCAATTTTTCATATGTAATAAAATCAAGTCACTCAGTATGATGGAAAACAATGGGTAACTTTGTCTAGTTTTATTAAAATGACTTATCTCTCGCCCGAGGGGGGGGGGGATGAGAAAATGAATTTTGATTAATTCAAAAATCTTGGAGAACATTCCTTGAATATATTTTTATCTATTTTAATCAACTACACATCAATCCAATTCCTGAATTTATCATTATTTCTTAATGTATGATTTGACATTATTAATATTTTTGTAATAATGGAAAAATCATGTGTGTAGGGGTGAAAACCAACCAAACGAGCTATGGCTGAAATCAAATCTCTTGAAAAATGATATTTTAGTCATTTAAAATCTGTAAGAATTATCATTAAGGTGATCAGATACTGAAATTTCTTGGTATGATCGAAAGGGGTGTTTTCCCCTCAGATTTGGAGTAAAGTGAAGAATCTCATAAAGGGGTAAAATACTAAGAAAACACACGTATATTGGTATGAAGTCATAGGAGAATAATAAATGGGTCATTTTTGATCTGTATGAATCAATGTCACATCCATCGGATGCTCGTGTCACCCGATATTAAGGAAAATGTTGGTTAACATTGTGAAGTTTTATTAAAATGACATATCTCTTGTCTCAGGGTCAAAAATGAGAAAATGACTTCTTATTGAATTGAAAATATAGTATAACATTCCTTGAGTCTTTTTTTAATTATTTTAATCAAAATCACATCAATATAATTCCCGAATTGATCGGTATGGATTATTGGTATGATTTGGCATTATTACCATTTTTGTAATAATATACAAATCATGTGTGTAGGGGTAAAAACTAACCTTACAATATCTGATTGGCATGAAATATCTAGAAAATTATATTTAGGTCATTTAAAATCTTTATGAATCATTGATGCATTGATTTAATACTCTAATTTATTGGTATTATTGAAAATGGCCTTTATCACTCGGATTTGGAGTGTAGTGACAAATCATGTAAAAAGGGCCAATAATAATAAAATTCACTTGTATTGGAATGAAATCATGGGATAACGATCGTTGAATAATTTTTTTATCTCTATAAATTAATGATACATCCATCAAATTCTTGTGTCACCCATTATGATGGAAAATGATGGGTAACATTGTCTAGTTTTATAAAAATGACATATCTCTCATCTGTGGTTTAAAAATAAGAAACAAATTCGGGTTTATGTGAAAATGTTTTAGAAAATTATTCAAATCATTTTTGATCAATTTTAATCAATCATGTATCAATACGATGCTAATATTGATTGACATTAAATAAGGTATGATTTTTCATTATTACCATTTTTGAAATGTTTTTCAAATTATGTGTATAAGGGTCAAAATTGACCAAATGATCCCTGATTAACATGAAATATTATAAAAACTATCTCTATGTCATTAAAAACTTTTAATAATCATTTCCACATCGATCAAATATCCATGTTGTTCAGTATGATTGAATGTGGCGTTTGTCCCTTGGATTTGAAGTAAAGATAAAAAACACATAAAGATGGAAAATACTAAGAAAATGCACTTGAATTGATAATAAATCATGATATAATGATAAAAAAGTCATTTTTGAACTGTAAGTATCAATGTAGCATCAATAGGATGCTTTTGTTACCTTGTATGATGGAAAATGACATGTAACAGTGCCTATTTTTATTAAAATGACATATCCTCCGTAAGGGGGTCAAAGATGAGTAAATGATTTCTAATTAATATGAAAATATAAGAGATCATTCCAAAAATAATTTCTTATCTATTTAAATCAACCACAAATGAATTCTATGACTTTATAGTTTGGTATGGATAAAGGTATTATTTTATATTAATACCATTTTTTAATAATGTACAAATCATGTGTGTAGGGGTCAAAACTGACCAAAAAAACTCTTGTAGATATTAAATCTCAACACAACGATCTTCAATCTATTTAAAATCTATAAGAATTGTCGTCTCACCAATCATATATCTAAATTGATCGGTATGATCGAAAGTGGTGTTTGTTCCTCAGATTTGGGGTAAAATAAAAAATTGTGTAAAAGGATCCAATACCAAGAAAAAGAACTTTTATTGACACGAAATCATGCTACAATGATCACTAATTAATTTTTGATCTACATTAATCAATATTACATCTATCTTAAGCTCAAGTAACCCGGTATGATGGAAACCAATAGGTAACATTATCTAGTTTTACTAAAATGACATATTTCTCATTAGGGGGAAAATTGAGAAAAAAAACTTCTGATTGATTTGAAAATCCAGGAGAAAATTCATACCATCCATCAATGTAATGCCCAGATTGATCGGTATATGGTAACCCTAGTTTTAAACATTAATAGCCATTACTCAACAAATAATTAAAATAGTGTAATCAGATATTTCAAATTATCTTTACATGATTTATGTATTTATGATGCTTTATGATTATAAGACTTTATAAACTATTTTTATTATTCAATATATATTAACAAAATAAATTTTATTTTAATGCTAAATATATTAATTTATATTTTTATTTTATTTTTTTGTATCATATATATAGGATGATTGAGAACGAAGATTGATGGTTATGAAGCTATGTGGATACTATTTTTTATTTTTTGGTTTTGTTAATCATCGTGGTATCAATTTTTCTTACAAAAAATATAACAACTAGTGATCGCCTTTGGCGATTGCTAATTCTTATTTTTTCACTGAGCATTAATGACCACCTATAGGGGCCTCTATAATATAAAGCTTCACTGAATGCATATGGTAGTCACTAAATCCCTTCCTAATGACTACCATCATGGTCTTCTATGGGCCTCTATTGTGACCATTATTAGTGGTCACTATTTCCATTTAGAGATAGATAAACTTAGACTTCTAAAAGCGGTTAGATGGTATTTTCTAAGTTTAAATTTTTACTAGTTGTGGGAAGATCGATCTCGCCACTACAACCACTAGAATATCCATGGAAGGTTCTTTAGAATTTCTAACTACCTTTATTCATGATAGTGAATTTCCATAGACACTATGGTTCAGCTCTATGTCTTAGTTGTGTTATATTCACAACCATTTTGAATCTTTTATCCTAGAGATATTTTTAGAGGTTTACCTTCCTAGGGACAGGTGATATCCCATACATTATTTCCCTGTTATTTGTAAAAAAAATTGAATGTATATGGAATGACAAGATAATATCTATGCAAAGGAGACTCGATGTATATAAATTAAGGGTAGTGCTACATGAAAATAAAAACCAGATAGGAAGAGTCTACTCCTAGAGCCTTCACTTGAAGATTGAAATAGGATTATGCTTTTATGATTGTGTTTAGGTTCTTTTTATTTTCATATTCCATGGTGAATAGAATGATATCGTATTTTTTCATTAGTTATAAGTGATATAAAAAAGGAGGAGTGTGCTTCTGAAGTGGTTTTCTAGTTTTTTTTTCCTGTTTGAATTGATGTATTCGTCCTCTTTTCTAATTATCATTATCTTTCTTATTTCATGACCATCGTTAACATGGATAAGGAAGTGTATTTTAATCCACTATCTAATCATCATGAATTATCTATACACTTTTAAATACTTATTATGATTATATTTAAATATGGTATTAAAAAAACATAACCCATTAATAAACCAATGTAATTTACCATGATAATGGGGGAATTGTTGAGTTATATAGAAAGTATCAAGACCAAGGACTTTCTTGTCCTCGAAAATGATAGTAATCATGGAAGATGAATTTATAGTTTCACTTAACTAGCATATAATCCAAAAATTACTGAACTTGGAATATATTCTCAATTATTGTTTCATCTCAACTCTATTTTTCCTCATTCTAATTCATTTTCATAATTTTACTAAGACTTCCTAAAACAATCCTTGTGGGTTTTAACTCAAACTTATCACATGATACACTTGTTAGTTAGTAGTTAGTTTGATTTTTTATAAATTTCTAAATTTTATTAACCTATAGAATCTAATAATTCCTTATGGGTGATCAAATTTTTAGTATCGTTTTCATGGATTTGGTTAGGAGATACATACATTCAATGGTTATGACAATGACTTTTTCTTATTTTATTTTCTAGTTTCTAATTTTTAGAGTAGGTTTTTGTCTTTTACTTAATTTATTCAATTTAGGATCAGGTGTTTTTATAAGTGTTTTTGGATAAAATAAATATTATGTCCCTAATATTCTTATTAATCCAAATTAAAAATACATCACTATAAATTGATGTACTCAATGTGAAAATCCAAATCCAAGGATGGGAGAAACAACTTGAAATAAGGGTTCTACACCACCCCTAACTTCAGATGAGTAGCTCCTATATGAAATGGAAGAATCATTTAAATAGAGATTGAAACTCTTTTAGAGAATAGTCAAGTATTCTTATGAATAAAAGGAATAAACCAAGTTTAAATCCAATATTGATGAAATGCATTAAGGAGAAACCTGAGAGTAGATTTTAGAATAAAGTTGAACTTGAGGTAACCTATAACGATGAAGCCAAATCAAAATAATTTAGATAATCCACCTTCACACATGGTGAGGATAAAGAAGAAAATAAGAACTATACTTGCAAGAATAATATATAGAATAAGAAAAAGAACATGGGATGAAAACATTATAATTTTGGAATAACATAATGAAAATATTTTTGTATGAAAATATAAAACCTGATGGAATTGTTAATTAAGAAGAACCTCCAACAACAACTAAAAATAAACAAGAAGAAGAAGATATTGATATAGAAATTGAGGATATTAGTGATAAATTTGAAGATAAATAGCCACAAAAAGAGGAAAATGATGAGTTCTACCAAGTGTAGATAATATCAAAACTAATTCATCGATCTAAAAAGTTTTCCATAACTTGTAGCTCTCCCCTAAATTTTTTTAATAATTATTCAAGGAGGAGAAAGATAAGTGCTACACTGAGTGAAATACAACCTCATTTATGGTTAAATCCAAACTTTTTAACAATATGAGATGCTCATATTATGTGATCCAATGAGTTAAGGTTGAGCTAAATAACATTAAATAAAAGCACTTGGAGGAAGGAAACTCAGTTTTTTTATTTCTTTTAGGGAAATTTATGGATCAATTTGAGAATTCATATTAGGATGTAGTTGAAATTACCCATTATTGTTTTGAATTATAATTTGTATGGATCCTATTATTTAATTTGGTTTTTAATTTTATAATTTAATGATGAAAAAGGTATGAGAAAATTAATTAGTTAAGATCTTCATATAAAAAAGTTTATTCTACTTTTAATTCATTATATTTAACCTCCCCACATTTTTGTTGAATATTTTTGAATTTTAAGAAAAAAATTCATGCCCCTCATAGATCCTTACTCTGTTTTTTATCAATAATAAAAAAAATACAATTATGAATCCCATTACTTCATGTCTTATATTTCATTATTGATAGTATTGAATGGTTTTTATGGGGAATGGATGATTAGAGATAAGCATGGGGAATCAATTTGATGAACCATTATTTGGTTAAGCTAGTAAATTTATGTGAACGAAATTCCCTTTCACATATTTCATGCTTTGAATTTCTTAAATTCATGTTGATTGGTTGGTTATTTTTATTCATTTCATGAGTGATTGATCATTCTCATATGTTCATATTCCTAAGTGGGTTCTAAGCTTGTTTTTCAATATTATTTCTTACACCTATTTCTTTTCAAAACTGGTAATCCCACTTTATGTGTGTGGTATTTATTATCAATGATATTTTCAATTAATATGGAATATTAATTGATGTTAATATGTTAAAGAAACAAGAAGTGGAAGAATATTTGTGAGGAATTTAAGTAATGAAGAATCTTAATGATTATGATGTATTTATTATTAGTTAAATTATCCAATATTGTTGAAGAAGATATGAATTTCCTAAGAAGGTGTTTATACATATTGGGAGATTGGATGAAAAACATATAGAATATTGGTTTTCTAGTTGGATGGTGTTCTTGATTTTGAAGTACTTTCTATATTGAAGACAAAGGTAATTTGAATATTTGAAGTACCATGGAAATTATTTTAATATATCTAGGATTAATGAGTATTTTCAAGGTTTAACCATGGATGAGAAGGAAGGGATAAGCCCGAAAAGGCCATACGCATTTTATAATGCGTTTTGATGGTGTTCTAGTGAAAAATGGTCAAAACGGGAATAAAAAAGTCATGACTAAGCCATATAAGATGTCATGGTATATTGGTGAAGTGTCTATGAGAAACAGATAAGTAAAAAATGGTTGTAGGGAAGTTCATGGTCTGAGTTGGAAACTAAATTGAAGATATGTTGTACAAGAAAGAAAAATGGGAAAAAAATGGATTGATGAAGTTGTGTCAGATGTCATGGTGAAGGAACAATGTGCCTGTAAAAATGGATAGAGAAAAAATGGATATGGTGGTCATCATGGTGTTTTTTGGGACTATGTGTGAGAAATTAGAGGAGGAAGAGGAGCATGCCTATAGTGTACCACGTCATGTCGGATAGGTTAAAGAGTAAACCAAAACAGCATCCTACAAGAGGACCACACTGGTGGTTTTAGTTTTGAATAAAATATGGCCTAAAATTTGGAACCACACCATGTTATAAGATGTGTCAGGGGTTTGATTCAGTTATGAGTAGCTTTTGATGATATGGATCCTTGTATGATTCAATGGATCTCTAAATCAATCTATGAGGTCGTTTTTAGCAACATCAATGGTATCTAAAAGATAAACATGATCCAATGTATCTATTGTTCGATCTATGAAGTCATTTTTAGGATCATTAATGGTATATAAAAGATAAACATGATCCAATGGCTTTAATTAATGAAGAAGAAGTTAGGGAAGTGGTTAAAAGAAGATTGATCATTTGAATTTGAATTTTAAATTCAAATGTAATAAATGTTGTTGTGGAAAGAAGTTAATAAATATATGAAAGAGTGAATTGAATGTGGAGTGTGAAACTAATATTTAAAGTAGATATTTTTTAGTGTCAATAAAAGAGGGAGTTCATAACTATTATCTCAGAGAGAATAATATTTATGAATGTGCCAATATTTAAGGTGATTCTACACAGTACTCAACCTAAATATATATTTTTTGTATTGAAGAAAAAATAATAAGATGTGTGAATTAGTTCATGCACTTAAGAAAGATAAAATAATGTGATTAATAAAAGAGGTTTTCAATAATGGTGTATAATAGGATGAAAAAGAAGAAGAATGGAGGGAAGATTGACCTCATTACACAATCAGATTTGTACAGAAAGAAGAATAAGTAATAAGTGTTTCTTCTAAGAAAGAAAGGTAGAACTCAGTTATTTTTATTGAGAATTAAAATAAGTGTGTGAAATTTTGTTTTCATGAAAAAGAATAATTCCTTTCATGTAACTCTTCAAGTGAATAGAAAGGAAGATCAATAAGGGAAGCAGAGCATCAACAACCTTGTCGTAGTTCTGAAAAAGACTATTTGGTTTTTTGTCTCTAAAAATGTGAAACTATCAAGATTGAGGTGTAAAGATGCATAGGGACTATATAGAGTGAGGGATTAACTAAACATGGGTACATGGATAAACCCTGTCCAACTGTATCAAGAAGTTGATACTATTGGATTGTATGGTCACCACTATAGATCACATGATTTTAGACACTAACTTTTCTCAGTGTTAAACAAAAAGCGCTAATAAAGGATGGAATTTTACCAGCGCAAGAAAAAAGTGATGATAAAGGTGTCACTTTATTAGTTCTTTTCTTAACACTGATAAAATATCCACCACTAATAGTGTGAAAAAATCATTGTTAAAGGTTACCATGAATAATTTAATATATATACACACACATATTTATATATTTTTAAATAAGATTTATATTGTCGTAAGTATACATATATAAATTTAATATATAAATATGATTTATATAAATTTTAATAAAAAATATTATCAATATTATTTTGATAATTATATATATATATATATATAAATTATCAAATTTATATTAGTTAATAAAATTTTTTAATAGTATATGTATATATATTAATTAAAAAATGTTTATATAATTAATATAAATACGATATATTATTATTTTGTTTAAAAAATTATTTAAATATATTAATTAATATATTTATTTAAATATTTGATTCACATTTGAATTTATATATTTATATTCATGTTAAATAATTTAAAATATAAATACATGTATTTTTATGTATAAATATTCATGTGGATGTATATGGATGTATGTGTGTGTCTGTATGTGCGTGTGTATGTATGTGTTATAGGTGTTGTGTGTGTGTGTGTGTGTTTATGTGTGTGTGTGTATGTATGTGTGTGTGTGTACATATATGTTTAAATGTGTGTGTGTGTCGGTACATACATGTGCATGTATGTGTATGTGTATGTGTATGTGTACGCATGTATATGAAATTCTCATATGTGTATTTATGTGAATTTATGGTTATGTGGTATGTGTATGTTTATATACTATGTGTATGTATGCATATGTATGTGTATGTATTCACTTGTGTATTTAATTTTATGTGCATGTATATCTATGTATATGCATGTCTACATATTTATGGGTATGTGTATGTATATATATGTTTATATATGTGTATTCATTTGTATATATATGTGTGTGTGTATGTGCATATATGTGTGCGTATGTATGTTTATGCGTACGTATGTGTGTATGTGTATGTACATGTGTATGTACATGTGCATGTGCATGTGTATGTGTATGTTTATGCATATGTGTATGTGTATGTGTATGTGTATGTGTATGTGTATGTGTATGTGTATGTGTATGTGTATGTGTATGTGTATGTGTATGTGTATGTGTATGTGTATGTGTATGTGTATGTGTATGTGTATGTGTATGTGTATGTGTATGTGTATGTGTATGTGTATGTGTATGTGTATGTGTATGTGTATGTGTATGTGTATGTGTATGTGTATGTGTATGTGTATGTGTATGTGTATGTGTATGTGTATGTGTATGTGTATGTGTATGTGTATGTGTATGTGTATGTGTATGTGTATGTGTATGTGTATGTTTATGTGTATGTGTATGGGTAGGTGTATGCATATGTGTATGCCTATGCACACATCCCAGGTATGGGTATGCGTATGCGTAGGTGTATGTGTATGGGTATGTGTATGTGTATTTGTATGGGTATGCGTATGCGTATGCATATGAGTATGCTTATGTGTTTGTGTATGGGTATGTGTATGTGTATGCCTATGTGTATGTGTATGTGTATTTGTATGTTTATGTGTATGTGTATGTGTATGTGTATGTGTATGTGTATGTGTATGTGTATGTGTATGTGTATGTGTATGTGTATGTGTATGTGAATGTGTGTAATATCCCAGGTAAATAAAGAATATGACATTTTCATACTTATTAATATTTGTGAATTTAATATTAATTTTATTTTAAATTTGATTCTATGTTTGATGGTGTACCTGACACGCAACAATGGTTTTCTCCGAAATCTCATGTTGCACACAAGGCTCAGTCATACAAAAAAATCATATAATATTTTTTTAAATGGTAGTTAGCGTCTAGCCTCTGTATTGGCAGGAATGAACATAACTAACTAAAATATGATTATACATGTTTTTTAAATGATTTTAAATTTATCTAATAAAATAAAGAGGCTTAAAATGTGAATGAATCCAATTTTAATCATAAATACTCTAATATTCTATAAAATGTCGATTTACTATTTTTTGATGACGAACACTTTTTAAATCTATTTTTTGTCACTTTTATGTGTTCTATTTTACAAAATAAAATTATTCTTTAGAATCGGGACATCAAAATTTACTTTGGATGAAATTTTGATATTTTTCTGATAAAGGTCATTTTTAATGAATAGTGAAAAATACTGCATTTTAATTCAAAACTGCCTTTTAATCTAATTTCTTTATATGGTTAGATTATCTTTTTAATGGTTTTAAAGTTTAATTGGATAATATTTTTAACATTTAATCCAATGTTGGTTATTGGAAGTAAGTTCACTTTGAAATTGGATATAAAAATGTCAATCTTTTGATAGTTATTATTTCTTAAAAACACGTCTTCTAGTTTTGACAATGTAAATTAATTTTAAATTAATTAATGAAACTTCTATGTTTTGAATTTGGTAAAATAGACATCATTTTTGAATTCAGAATATCAAAATTATATTTGGGTGAATTTTTGGTATTTTTCTGAAAATGTTCAATTTTTTTTAGGAATACTGAAAAAAATACTACATAATAGTTAAAAAATGACTTTTTCATTTAAATGTAGTTTTACCACTTTTGTGAATTGATTTTAAAAAATCTGACATACATGGTTGTTATTATTAAGTAAAATTTGGTTCAATAAGATTTAGATATTTTTGGTGAATTGTAACTTTTGATTTTAATTTACCGCGATTAAAGGTAAATCAGGTAATTCAAGGTAAAAATAATATTATAATAATATAAAATTATTTTAACACTTGTAACAACCTAGTTTTATGATCCATGGCCGACCAATACAATCCTTGGGTAGAAATTTTGGCCTTTTAAATCCATTTGGGTAAGATAATGACATTAATAAATTTTTATTTAAAGTAAAAATAAAAATATCATAAACATGTTTTGTTTTTCCAAAAAATTTTAAAGTTGGGTTTTATAATTGATATATTTGACTGTAAATAGTCATTATAAATCTAAAAATATTTCCTAAATCATGGTAATTTATTTATAATTTTTAGACATCAAATAAATTTATTTATTTATGACGCAATGATGATGTAATGATTACCTCATTAATGAATGATTTAAGTAAATGATATTATAAATATTAAATTAAATTTATTTGGTACATTTTTATGACATCAATAAATTTTAGAGATGATGATTACTTGTTTTATTTCAATTAATTAAGTTTTTTTTGAAAGAATCAAGTTTTTTGGATTTTTTTTAAAAGTCATGATTTGAATAGTATAAAAATTGACATAAATGAGTTTTTAAATCAATTAATATTTTATTAAATGATATAATAATACTAAAATTCTAAGATTTGACCGAATGAAATATATAACGTTGATAATATCATTAATTAACCACTTTTGGTTCGATTGTCATTTTATAGTAATATATTAACCATATAGTACGAATATAAAAGAAGACATGGTAAAAGTTAAATAAGATAACATAGAGTTAAATAAAGAAGATAAGGATTAAAAAAATATCCAAAACCTATCCAATTATTATTGGATTATTTTATTTCAATAAATAGTCATCTTACCTTTTAATTTATTGAGTTTGGGAACTTTTGAAACTGAAATCTAGTTTATAATAAAATAATATTTTCAAACTTTCCTAAAGAGCCCCTCCTCCCCCTTATAAATGGTCATCAGCTATAACCTTTACTCATACCTCTCAATCCCCCTTGGATCGTCCAAATTCTGCCAAATAATCTCCCAACATCCCTCTCTTTCTTCTAAAATCCTTACCTTAGGCAGAAGGCACTTCAAGGAAGCCTTTTGGTTCAAACCCAAGGGAGTTACCCAACTTAAAAGTAACGTCTTCCCTCAAGTTATCTTCATTTATTTTACTTCTTCACTCCATATTCTCTTCTTATTATTTGTTTATATAATAACACCAATATCCTCAATATACTATGTTGTTATTAGAAGTATTCTAACTACACTTACACACACCTCCATCTAATGGGTATAGAACATATTGTTTCTGTAGACGGCGAACTACTGCCTCACGAAACGACGATTGTTCGGTTTTCCCCTACCATCTTTCATGGTGGCCATTATGATGGCACTATAATTATATATGATATTAATGATATTTATTTTTTCTCTATTCTTTTGTAATTCTATTTTAGAACATAACTTTTTAATTTTCAAGTTTTATATATACGCTAATGTCATTTCTGGAAGTGCGGACTACCACCCCCTCAAAGTGATATGACTCACTCATACTATACATAGAACATATAAATGATGGAATTAATGAACTTACGTAACACATATAACATATATATTATACTATAATTATTATATACCTATGTATTATTATGTTTTCATTCTTTTAAATATAAAATAGAAATGAAAGTAGTGTTAATGTGTACATATGGCTTACCGTCTACATGAACGACGCATTTCATTTATTATCTCCAAATTTAATGTACTATTATAAATACATATATATAATTGATATATATGATATATATGATATATAAATCATGAATAAAATTCTGGATATAATGGAATTTTGACCACATGGACAACTTGTAATTATAAGAAGTTCATTTTTGACGCAAGTACCAAATATTGAAAAAATGACCATTATTAACATAAATGATTATGTAATGTTTATAACATGGTAATAAGTTATATAAAATGAATAATAAACATGAAAAATGTTCTGAAGAATTTAGAAATTAACTTTAGTTTATTATTCATGAAATTAAAGAACGAATAAGTCAAGTCATACACAAGGTAAGAGACTTTGTCTCAATCTCCTTTTATTGAGTCATGTTTTGATAATATACACCTCCTTCTTCTACCCGGTGTATAATAAAATACTTTGAATTTTACCTTCATTCCAAGAGAATCTTTTTCTATGATGCGTTTCACTAAACGACAAAAAGGAATGTTTTTTTACCATACGCAGCAACAATGACCTCTTCGTCGTCGTAATCGTTATTCGGCTTCCTCTATAAGCCTTAATGTTTTTTTAAATGATAATGAATCCCCTTATTCTGTTTTTGGGTGTTTTGGTATTGAAAATTGTTTTTGAAATGAATTTATTATTTCAATATCTTGAAATGATTTCTTGTGATTTCAAATGAAATGTTATTAGTGTAATGTTTATATTTGAAATATTTTGTGTGTTATGATATTATAATGGTACTTGGACATCTGACGGGTGGTTACGTGATAAATCAAATTATGGGTGGTGTTGTGATAAACCATGATGGGTGGTTATGTTATAACCTCCAATTCATTGGGCATGGAAGTCGGCTGTATGGATATTCCATTTAGTGACATGTGTGGAAGTCGACCGTATGGTTATTATTTTTAAGTATGTTTATGTCCCAAGTTACCTTTATATGTTATGTGTGCTTTCTATGGGTTTTATGGTAATATTTTGGTTAAAAGGGTAAGCAATGATCTTTTATTCAATGAAGAGTATTTACTACATAAAGGTGAAAAGTATTACTTATGATAAATTATTCATGGTTTACTTGTTGTTTTGAAAAACTAATAGTTTTCCTTCTTTGTGTATCCCTTACTGATCTTTTTATGCTCATCCCAAGTTTTTGAAATGTTTTTCACAAGACTTAAAGATGAATAGGGTCAAGGATGGGATCAAGGAAAAGTCATGCTGTATAAAAACATGGAACTAGACATGACCCTTTTTTCAAGAGTTTTTATTTTATGAAAAAAATGGATACTGAGTAGAAGTTTCTACATGTAATATTCAAGTTTTTATGTATATGTTATGACCTAATTCTCTAATGATCTAATCTTGAAAAGATCCTCAATGGGAATTATTAACTTAATTCATGATTATGTAATGTTTAAGTTTGGGGCCTTATAATGTGTATCTGTATGTTTATGTGTATGTGTATGTGCATGTGTATGTGCATGTATATGTGTATTTGAATGTGAATGTGAATGTGTATGTGTGTGTGTGTGTGCATGTGTATGTGTATGTGTATGTGTATGTGTCTATGTGTATATGCATGTGTATGGGTATGTGTATGTGTATGTGCATGCGTATTTATGTTTATGTAGTATGTATATGTATTTGTCTGTATATATATATATATATATATATATATGTATATGTATATGTATGTATGTATGTATGTGCATGCACGTGTATGTAATTTGTTTATACATATGTGTATGTGTATGTATATGAATATGCATGTGCATGTGTATGTGTATGTCTATGTGTAAGTGTATGTGCATGTGTATGTGCATGTGTATGTATATATGTGTACATGTAAGTGCATGTATTTTTACATATTCATGTGGGTGTGTTTGCGTATGTTTATGTATATATGTGTATGTGTATGTGTATGTATGTGTACAGGTATGTCTCTGCATTTTTATGTGTGTATCTATATGTATGTTTATGTAGTATGTGTTTGTATGCATATATATGTGTATGTTGTGCATGCATGTGTATGTAATTGTATGTATGTGTATGTGTATCCATATGTGTTTGTGTATGTATAAGCATATGCATGTATATGTGTCTGTGTAAGGGTTTGGGTATGTGTATGTGTGTATGTATGCCTATGTGTATATGTACGTGTATATATTTGTACATGTATGTCTATGTGTATGTATGTGTTTTGATGTATGTATGTTAGTTGATTTAATATTATTTATTCATTTTTAATATTTCTCCATTTTTTGTATTTTATGTAATTTATTCATTTTTAATATTTATTCATTTAATATTTTTATAATATATTCAATTTTGAAAGTTATTTATACATTTTTAAATATTTAGTTATTTAATTAAATAATAATATTTTTAATTATTATTAAAAATTCTAATGGTTAATAATTAATTATATTTTTTATATAATCAATACAATGCATACATCAATAATTAGAAACAAGATTATTTATTATTTATTCATATTTATTTATTTTTATGAGTTTATAATTCATGTAATTCAGGTTATGAATTCACTTTTTGAAAATATTTTTTTAATTTTTTAATTTTATTTCAACGTTTTTCATTATATTTTTTAATATTATTTTTTAATATTTTTTATTAATTTTTAATACTTTTTGAATTTATTCATATTTTAAATTTTATAAATATTTATAAACTTTTTTTAATATATTCAATACATTTGTAATTTATATGATTAATATTTATTCATTTTTATTTATTATGTTTTAATATTTTCAAATATGTTTGAAATATATATAATTGATTATTATAAATGAATTTTAATTTTAATATTTTTTATAGTCAATATATTTCATTTTAAATAATTTTGTAACTTATATAATTATTATTATCTTCTAATTCATTTTTATGTGTTTATAATTCATATACTTAATGTATGTTTTTTAATTTATTAAATTTTATTTATTCATTTTTAATATTCATTTATTTAATATTACATATTTATTTTTAATATTTATTACTTTTTAATGTTTTTGGAATTTATTAAATTTTTGAAATTTATTTATACATAACTTTTTACTATGTTTTAATATTTTTAACATATTTTAAATTTATATGATTGGTATTTATTTTATTTTATTTATAAAGTTTTAGTATTTTAAAAATGTTTGAAATTTATATAATTAATTTATTTAAATGCGTTTTTTAATAAATTTTTATCATTGTACATGTTTATAATTCATGTAATTAATCTTACTAATTCATTTTTTAAATATTTTTGTTATGTATTAAATTTTATTTATTCATTTTTAATATTCTTTAATTTATTATTATTTATTCATTTTAATATTTTTTTGGGAATTTAATCATTTTCTAATATTTATTTATAAATACATATTTACAATGTGTTAATATTTTCGATATTTTTTGAAATTTATATGAATAATATTGAATCATTTTTGTTTATTAAGTTTTAACATTTTTCATATGTTTGAAATTTATATAATTAATTATTTTAAATGGATTTTTAAATAATTTTGTAATTTAAATAGTTAATATTATTTGTTTTTAATAATTTTTCTATTTAAATAATTAATATTTTTTACTTATTCATTTTTTATGTGTGTTGACACGGTGAAATGTGCTCCATGCACTTTTTTGTAGAATCGAAGAAGTGAACCTCAGTTAGACACCAAATGTTGTGTTTGAGAAGAAATACATCTTTATTTCAGAAGGAGGAGATTAGAAGTCCATGTGTCGTGGCCCAAAGTGTCCTCAACCGGACTTGAAAAGTTCATAGTGTGACTTTCCATTTTTCATGGGGGTCAGTGAGGGTAGTGAAGGGACTGGCTCGAAGGGCCAGGACCGCAGCCCCACGGTGATCCCGAGCAGGGGTGCAGGGGAGCAGTCCATGCGGTAAGGAGTAGCTGGTTCGCCCAAGTACCCCAAACACCATTGGTACACAAGTACCTGTGCGGAACCCAGATTGATTGACCTACGTGAGACACTAGCGCGGAAATACACCTTCACTAAGTGTCCTATATTTTTCTATAAATAGGACCTTGGGGGTCTTCATTTGCAAAGACGAATTTTCCCAAAGGTCAATTGCTTCTATGATCGTCCTGGTGCATTTCTTATGTCCTCTGAAACCCTATAGGTAGTTTTCTAACACATAAAAGAGGGAATTAAATGGGGATACTGAGACTTAAGTCCACTCAGTGTTAAAAATAAACAAAACTTGCATGACTTATTCCCCCAACTCCTAATTAATGAAGGGTAGTGCGAGGTCCTCTTCTTAAACTAGGGACCTACACAAATCACCTCCGGGAACACCTGTGGAGACCCTTGAAGGATTGAACAAGGTCTTTCCCAAGTGTAGTTGTCTAGGTTCTATATCGCCCAATATGTTATCTGTTCGCCAAGTCTTACATGTGCGAAGCACCCCCTGAGAGATCCTCCTTGGTTTTTCCTACCTTTTAGCCTATGCAAGTCATCCATCGGGCCTTCTTTAAAGCCATTCATGGCTAGCCCTCTCATTGTTGGGCACCCTTGTCTGAGAGGGATCAAATTAAAACCGCCACCATGGCCCCCGAATTTACACAACCTTGGCGAATTACACACCAACGTGTCCTCTATTTGGGTATATATTCCTATGGTCAGAGGTTCCCCACACTTTTCCGGTTGACAAGTCAAGGTTTTTAGGGTGCATGTGGGTGTAAATACCTATAGTAACAAGAACCCTTACCCTAGGGAAAATGTTGAGGGGTTCCCAGTCTCAGATTTTGGTGATATGACTTTGTTCCCCCTTCTCATCTCTGAGACCCGGAGCCTTTGGTTCTTAGTAGGGTGGATAAGGATCACACTTGATTTTCCATTCAACATGGAATGAGATACTCCTCCCACTATAGAACCAATTTCTGGGCATCCATCCTAGTGTAAACCCCTAGCCTTTCCAGTGGGAGTTTTTATTCTTGCTGCTCTCCACCTCTGCATCCTTCATCTTCATTACTTCCTTACCTTGGACTCTTATCCAATGTAAAGTGAACAGAGAGAAGTGTCATATCCCCAGCCTCTTCCTCCATAGCTCTGGCCTCTTCTATCGTAGGCTCGACCTTTTCAGTTGTAGCCCCAACCTCTTCCACCAGTAAAGGTGTAAAAGTGTGTGGTTTGTCAAATCTACCACTTCCTCTTGTTTTTCACACTGACCATGGCTCATGTGGGCTTAAAGATTAGTGATTACCGCAACAACCACACAATCCACCTGAAGGATTGAACTATGAGAACTCTGATTCATATTAACCAGGATATATAGGAAACTCATTAGGGTCTGAGTTTATTGGGAATCCTCCTTAGTATTAAACCCCAATCATAATCTAATTAATATAGGTATCCTCCTCTAGATTAAACACCAAGTTAATCCCTAAAATCACCATGAGTTAAAACATCCCTCATGGTCCCTTCACATGGGATATCCTTTTTTTGAGTAACCCCGAAGCTATCATCTCAAAGGGCCATACTCCCCTGCAATACATACACTTAAGGGCCTCCATAGGCATGGTTCCCCACCAACGAACTACATGGGCTTTGATTCCCATCCAAATGGGATAAGTAGGAAGCTTCCCAGAGGTCAAAACCCAACAACCCAAACCAACCCTATTATTCTAGGATATATCCCCAGAAGGGTCTAATTAAACTTGGAAACTCGTATCCCTTCCAGGTTCCTTGGGAAGTTTCACCATAACTCCCACATTAAACTTTGACTAGGAACCTTCTGTCTGGATGTCCTTTCCACATGACGTTAAAGTATATGGTTCTGTCCCTATCACATGACCATAAAAGGTAGGATGTTCCCCATTAACTAGAACCGAACTACGTGTGTTATAATTCCTTTCACAACGATATGTAGAAAGTCCATTTATGTGTTCAATCCCAACATCAAACAATTATGGTCTCCCTGCATGACGATAAACTCCAGAGTGACATTCGTCTACGGGGATGAAAATAAACTTCAAAGTTCCCCACTATGTGGATAGAAAACTAGAATCATCATAATCACAACCAAAGAATATCTAAGTAGTATATGAGAGGATACCATTGATAGAGAACCTCAGATACATACATATATCTCCATCAATGAAGAACCTCGAATACATTCAAATGATTCTGAATTCTATGCATGGTAATAATTGATTGCTAATATTGGGATAACTCACATCATATTTGGGAATTAATGAAGGATTCATGAACATGTCTTAAATCTATAAGAGATTCCTAGAGTACGCAATAATTTCCCTTTAATAGTGTGTCATGATACTGATTTCCCATCCTCTCAACCAATGTTAGTTCTTAAGAATAGTGGGTCAAAATCCCTAATGAGAACCTTGGGAAAGGAGGTCCCTAGGGATATATAACCAATGGGTGTTTTTGGTTATATGAATTCACCCATTAGAAAATGTTCAAAAATTACAAACCATCACAGGGCATTAAATCAGAGGGAAACAATGAGTTTGTACATTATGTAATTAATGTTATGAATTCAATTTTTAAAAATATTTTTTAATTTATTTAAATGAATTTATTCATTTTTAATATTCATCTATTAAATGGTATTTATTAATTTTTAATATTTATTAGTCATTATTATATTATAAATTTATTCATTTTTGAATATTTGTTTATTAATTTATTTATATTTTCAATATATTTGTAATTTATATAATTAATTCATTAAAATTAATTTCTTAATATTTTTGTAATTTAAGTAGTTAGTATATTTTATTTTTACTAATTTTATTATTTATATAATTTTTATTCATTTTTATACATTTTTTATTATTTTACTTTTTTCAGGGCGGATAAAAGTTGTATTTATCAGCGCTTGTGTTTTTAGGACTAACAAAATACACTTTTATCTGTGTTTTTCAATAATATTTGATGAAACTATTCTCCATCCTTATAAAAAGAACCTTAGAATCGTGTCTTCCTCACACCACACTAAATCTATCATGGAACCGAAGGTCTACTATAGCCAAAATCGATCATTTTGGAAAAATAAAACTTTAAATATGAACGTATGATGTCTTGAACTTGTTTCTTAATTTGAAGTTCCCCTATAATTGGTAACCCCCCCCCCCCTCCCCCACACACACACAAAACCTCAAATCTTTGTTCCCCAATCTATCTCTTTTTTCATTTTTTTTCTTTCCCTTTTCTGGTATACCCATGCTCCATAGTGCCTAACACATTTTTCAGTTTTAACCCAGTCTGACTATAGATTATATTCACCTAAAAATAGGTTGAGACATCCTCTAGGTGAAACAAAAGTCACTTTTTTTAGCAGTCAATGAAATATTTAAATTAGATCATCTAGCCTATTCCCAAAATATGGACGACTATATCTTTTTTAAGGATAAATAAGTTACATGAATATTTGAAATATAGATTATTATAAATCATAAGGGATAATTAATTCATCATTATTTATTCCTTCTTGAAGGAGTATATGTATCAATGATTTATGGTCTAAAATCTATTACAAAATTTAATTGATCCATTTCTTTTCTTGAAAGAAAATATTTGGAAGCACCGGTTTAAAAAAAGAATAAATTATTAACAATGAAATGAGAAAAATAACTCAGACTATGGAATATTTGGATTATGAATCAATACATGCAGATCCTGAAGCAAAAAATCACCCAAATTTGGCTTTTCTATCATACTTATAACTAAGTTACACTTCATTATATATATTTTTTTCACCCATGAAGAAGTTCACTTTTTCATCCATTAGTTTCAAAATGAAATCCTATAAGTTTGATTCAATTGATTTCAAATAAAATCCCATTGAAAATATGAATATGACCCTCAAAATTATGAATCCTCGAATCATTCTCCTTCAGTTGACCGTATAAATTCTCTAGGTAATATATATTTTCCTTATGTGAAATATTAACCAATTATTTACAGTAATATTTTAAGATAGACATTGAGGCTCTGTAGAGTTTTCCATTTCCATTCCTGAATTAATCTCATGAAAAAATTATTCAATTATATCACATCGTTCCTTTGATTTTTTTATTCATCCCTACAATGGTATCCTTTGAATCCATCTCTTCCTCCGTAAAAATTATTTTATATTCTTCCAAATCTACAATATATATAGAATTTATTCAACCTTTAGACTTTAATAACTGCACTTCCCTTCTCAAGACTTGAATCATCTCTTGTTTATGACATAGATAAGTTTCATATATATGAACTTATGTTATTTATGTTGGAATGGGTTCCCTAGAACAAACTTTTTGAGTAATTTATTACATGTTTATTATCATTCATAATGTTTTCTTATCACATCCTTATTTTTCCTCTACATGAAAATTGTATGTGATAATGTCCTCTGAATGTATATCACATTGACATGTCATAGTAGTTCCCTACTATGATGAGAAGCAGAAGTTCTATGATATTATTCTTAAATATAGTTCTATGGCTGGATGATATATGATTATGGGACACATAAAATACAGTTTATCTGGGTAGGAGGCTCACAAGACATTGAGACATTTTCATGGTGTTCTCCCTTGGTAATCTCTAAAACAGGATCTTATAAAAATAGACTCATTAATAGAAAATCCACATTTCCACATGTCCTTGGGTGTTCCTATTTTGAAAATTTCTATATTGATCCTTATACAATAATTTTATCATTAATGGATATCATGAATCGCATACTTTGATGTATTGATGAAAACTGTGATGGTAGATGCTTGCAAAGAATTAGGATGCATTGGGTGCATCACAAGTGATATTTCATTAATGAATAATGCGAGAAAGGATTTATCCGTTTTGACTCTTGATAAAAGTTAGTATCTTATGCCCTTTTATGGGAATGGAACCACATGAATAATCCATGTTCATGGTGTCTGGTGGTCGATTTCATTTTCGAAAATTCAAAGAAAGAGACATTGAGCATATTGGTTGATCAACATGCAACCTGTTTGATTTAAATATTATGATAAGCATATTATATGACATAGTATACATTTTAAAGAGGATAGATGTCATTGTGATTTCAATTTATTTCTCTATGGATTCCTTAACATGTTTCCAGATTCTAACCTTGGACTTTATAGAGTTATGCCTAATGAAATTGAGAAATAGGCCTATATGGTCACACACAAAGTGTATATGCAACGATAGTTAAATTATAGTATTTAATTTAACAAGTTAAAATAAATAACATTTATTCAAATTGATTTATTTTCATAATTTAATCACAAGTTATTCAAAATAATAAGTGAGTTAAATAAGAATAATAAATATTTTTTTTTATGTTTGGTGAATGTAATATTTATTCTATTTATTCTATAGTAATATAGTTAAATTTATTTATTAAATAGTCATTATTTTAGGATCTATAAATGTTGTTGACGAACAGAGGACCAAGTTTAATGGTATGATTGGAAATGGTATAAATTATATTTATTTATATTCTTAATGAATTTCATATGTCAATTGATTAATAATATTATTATTATTTTACATGTGGTCGATTAAGAATTATAAATTTGGATGGGTTTAGTGTGAAATTTTCCAACCCGAAACCTTCCATAGAAAATATCTAATTATATTGTAACTTCTTGATATGATTTTTAGGTGCTCATTTTCCCATCTTTCATTTATCATCCTTGTTTGGTTTCTTTTGCGAGTATCTGGGGGATGAAAAGCCTTTGTTGGGGTAAAATTACATAAGGTTGAGGGGTGTTTGTATGTTTGAATTAATAGATTCTCTGTAAATGTGTAAATGATTTTAAAGTGGTTCTTCTCAGGACTGAAGAACCTTAAGTTGGTTTCAAAAGGATCTTTATAGGTAACTGGGTTAAGTAATGTCATTGGGGTGTTTTCACATCATGTAATGGGATTACATGCCATTTAATAGTCATCAAGAAGATTTCATGAATATCATGCAGGGCGTTAGAGGTTCACACACTTTAAAAATAGTTCACGTTGTGTGATGTTTTAAGTTTTTATTTTTAATCTAAGCCTACTCCTTTTTCGACATATATGGGTTTCGTAGAATTCGTGTCATGTAATGAGGATACACAACGTGTAATTATTATATCCTATAGTTTTTAAGCACTGCTCAACTGATTCTATTTTCATTCAGTATAAAGTCCCTCCTCTCAAACCCCTGGTAAAATTTTGGTGATTTTAGAGATCTTTGCTCTTTCTAGATCACTCGTTCAGCGATTGATCATCATGGTTGTTGTGCTTCATATTCTTGGGTATGTGATCATTTTATTTCTTATTTTCATTTAGTTTGATGGCATTTTTGGTTGTGTTTTTATTTTATATTTGTAATGAGATAGTTTTTTTATCGATCCTTTATAGTTTCTTGATGTGCCTTGTATTTCGAATGTTGATATCTTAGTTTCTAATCACCATTGTTGAAGGTGGATAGGTTTATAACATTTTTAGGTAGGTGATTATATATAATAGGTCAATTCAATGAATTGTTTAACATTATTGATAAATTCAAATGGTTTGTTCATTTAATTGAAGTGGATTTTGGTTTCAAGGGATTTATTATAAATATATATATTTTTAAAGGGGTTTTCCTTAAAAAAATATTTGTTTTGATTTAGAAATGGGGTTTTTCAAACATAATAGTGGTTTGTATTGTCTTTGGAAAAAAGTTTTATAAATGGTGATAATAGTTTTGAAATGTATTATGATAAGCATGGAACATTGGTAACCTTGGGTGCATTGGGAAATAGACATAGGCAACATCAGTGTGTGTAGCAGCACAAGTGGGTTTTTATTAATATTGATAGACTATGGAAGGACTCGATATTTGTTGGATCCAATGTTTGTCTTAGTTTAGGTCTCTTCTTTATTTCTAGTATGTATTTTATCATAGTATATATCCAAAATGATAGTGTTCTTTTTACCTTGTAGGTTTCTATCACATGATGGTTTTTATCATTGATTGTTGCTCACCGGTTTTTATATGAGGTTGTATCCAACATCTTTTCATAATGGTATTTTAGGGATATGTGTTTACATGATTACATAATGATTCATGGATATTCGTTCCTATTTTATCAATTCTACTTTCCATATACCTATAATTGTGAATATGAATGTATTTTATGAAAACCCAAAGGGAAAAATAATTAAAAATTGTTTTGGAGTTTTGAAAATACTTTGCCAAAATTTTTTGGAATCCTACTAGGTTTTGTGCTCACACCCTAAATTTTCTTCATTGAGGTTGTAGATATTGTATTGCAGGATCTAGGTAAAGGTAAGGGAATATTATAGTATGTCAGATTGTCCTTTCATATTTACCTTCATGGAAGGGTGGTTTAGAGGTGATTATTGGTCACATGGAGACTTTTCCTTCTTTCTATTTTATCATATTTTGTCTTCGATTGTATGGTTTTTTATATATTTTATTCCTCTTTTTACTCTGGTTGTATGTCTTATTTTGGATAAATTAATTACTTTGTTCTATTTTATTTGTTTCACATCACTATGTGATGACCAGATTAGGTGTATGGTTTGGTTGACCTGGGTTGGATTGTTACAATTTTATACTAGAGGGAAAGATCAACATGAAGTGTGTTAAAACTTCATGAGATTGGTTCTATGTCTTGGGTATACATGGGTTAGGACCTCCATAATTTGGATAGTAAGTGTGAAAATGTGACCTATCTAGCTCACTTCCATGAATGAACTTAAGTTACCACTTGGGTTTTGGAACTTTTACAGGTTTGATACTTGGTGTTTGAGGAAATTTGAATGAATTGTATGAGACGTTTATTAAAATGGAATTATTCCTTCTTAATGTGTTTTCTTTTGATTATAAGAGTTCACAATTTCTTTAAATTCTTATGTTTTAAATCATTAAAATCAATTACTAAAGTTGTTCCAATGATTTTGGAATATGTTCATGATTGATTTGGGTTTTATCTTGTTTGTTAGACAAAAATTCCTAGAATAACTCTTCCAAATCCGATCTAGGAAGTTATGAGATAGTTTCCATAGGTGAATCCTCCAATAGACCCTTACTTGGTTGAAGCAGTGATCCATATTATTCAGAATCCAGGTCAAGTGGATATTGGGAACCTTGTAGATGTGGTGGATCATGGATCTAAATGTATTGAGAATCATCAACATGTATTCCATGGTGACAGGGGACCCCAGGGATATTAAATGTGGCTTGAGTGGATTGAGAGTATCTTAAACTTCTTGAAGACTCCAAAAGATTCTAAGGTGCGATTTTCCACATATATGTTTGAGGTCATAGGAAGGATATGGTGGGAATCTATTGTGAAAGACAGGTTTCATGAGGAACTTCTCTGGGATTATTTTAATAAAATATTTTATTAGTAGATTTACCCTAAGGCATTAAGTTTGGTGAAGATCCCAGAGTTTCTGACTTTGGATCAGTAGGAGCGTATAATTTTAGAGTATCCACATATTTTGTAGAGTTTATGCATATGGCACTATATCTTATCACAAATGAATACCAAGAGGCTCAAAGGTTTGAGTTGTGATTGAGTAAAGATATTCAATCAATGTTGATTATCTGGTTCCTTTTAACCTTGGTGGATGTGGTTGAAAAATACACTATTTATGAGGAATAAATAGCTGGGAAGACAAGTTTCAGTGGATCTATAGTTAGTGTTGTTGTTAACCAGGGTATTTCTTTTTCCCATAAATTGAAATTAAATTGTGTTCAGTTCTCTTCAGGATCATTTTAGGGGTTTAATTAGGAAAATAATAGGTTGTATGCTTCCAGTGTAAAAGTTGAGGTCATATGAAGAATAAATCTATAGAGGATACCAATGATTGTCATATTTGTAGATGATCTATCCATATAAAATGTTTTTTTTGAGAAGATATCCCACGTAAGTACGGTAGGATCGATATACACCAAGGGATCACAAGTTCATTCATATGCTACCAAGGGTGGTGAGTCATGTACTCAGGCTAAGGGGGATGTTCACGTGTCTAGGAAATCTCATAAAGGAGCTGATATTGGATGTCTTTTTGGTAGTGGAGTATGCACTAGAAGAATTTTAAGTAAGTATAACTATAGTTATAAGTACATTTTTTTATTTTTCCTTCTATGGTTCTATATTTTTTTGATACAGGTGATAATAATTATTTTATATCATAAAATTTAATTGAATTTTTCATTGAATTTGGATCTTATGCTATTGTATTTGTATATTTCCATGCATTTGTGAAGGAGGTCTGAACAACGTTTCAAGTGTCCCACATTCCAGGTGTTGATATCCAACATTAAGGTGCAGTAGGACTTCTTAGTGTTCAATATTTACATATTCTGAATTTTTATTGGAATAGAATGGATTATTAGTGTTAAATTCCTAATATAATGTTATCACCTTTGATTTTATTTCTTATCATCCGATGGGGTCACTCATGTTTTTTAGGGTGAGTGGGACTCTAGATTGGGAAGGAAATGTTCTATTTTTCCTTATCATGGGGTAATCTAGTGTCATTTTTCAAAGATGTTTCTTGATGTAGTTAACCCCTTTTTGGGTGACTCACTTCCTATTGTGGAAATTGCATACCCCAAGGACTTTATGGATGATTTTTCTGGTCTACCACCCTTGAGAGTGGTCAATATTACTATAGACCTTCTCCCTGATATGATTCTTATTTCTCTTCCATAGTATTGAATATAACCTACTAAGTTGGTGGAACTTAAGGTCCATCTTGAGGAACTAGAGGCCAAAGTACTTATTCATCCTAGTGTGTCACCATGGGCTTCACCCATCCTCTTTTCTAAGAAGGTAGTTGGGAGCCTTAGAATTTTTATTAAATATCAAAAGTTGAATTGGGTGACTGTTAAGAGAAAATATCCTTTTCTGAGGATTGATAATATTTTTGACTAGATTAGAGGGGAATGTTGGTTTTCAAAGATTGATCTTTCACCAGGTTACCACCGGTTGAGATCCCATGAACTGGATATAACATTTACGATTGGATATGAAAATTTTGAGTTTCTGGTTATGCCATTCAATATCACTAATGTTCATACAAAATTTATAGAATTGATGAAATGGATCTTTTATAAGTTCTTGGAACATTTTTTTTGTTATTTTTATGGATGATATATTGGTGTACTCTAATTTATAGGAGGAGAATATGGACCATTTGAATATAATTCTTCTAACCTTGAAGGAACATCATTTATATGGTAATATTTCAAAATGTGAATTTAGGATCCATGAAGTAATGTTTTTATGGAATGTGATATACATGAGGGGTTTCTCAGTGAATCTTCAAAAGTTACAGGCAGTTATTTTCCATGAGTAGCTTAGAAACTTTTTTGAGTTCCATATCTTCTTGGGTTTGTCTAGTTTCTATAGACGGTTATTCAGGATTTATCCAAGCGTGCATAGTCGATGACATATTCAACCCATATGTGTGTAAATTTTGAATATAATTACAAATTTTAGAGATATATTAAGGATCTAAATATAAGTTTAACTTTAGAGCTAGTTTTTATTATATAAAAAATGGGTTTGGGTTATGATTTTTTTTAAATGATTTTGGTTTGGGGTTGGGATGTGCCTTAATGTATGGGAAATAGGTGGTGGCCTATGGATCCAAATAGCTACACCCTCATGAAAAGAACTACCCTACTCATGATCTTGAGTTATCCACAGTTATGCATGAACTGAAAATGTGTCATCATTATCTCTTTGGGGAAAGGTTTACAGTGTATTCTAATCACAAGAGCCTGAAATATATTTTCACTTAGAGGGATTTGAACTTTGTTCAAAGAAATTCAGTGGAGTACCTATAGAATTTTTAGATTGATATTATGTATAATCCTGGAAAATGTAATGATGTGGTCTATTCATCAAGCATAAAACTACCAACACAAGACGTGAATGAATTGGATTATGAGTGGTATCTGATGAGTTTATTTACTGAGATGAGATTGGGAGTTGAAGAGGTTGGTAAACTGCTGTTCATGGATTTGATGAAAGCTGACTCATATTTTAATGAGAGATCTCAGCTCGAGAAGGTCACAGAAACTATGTTCCATTCCTTGAGAAAAATCCTTTATGGTGTGGAGACCTTGGGTGAGTGTTCTTGGTCTCCCAGTTGTGTTTTGTGATTTTGTAGTAGGTTGGTTGTGTCGGGTTTTTTAAGGCATGAGTTTTTGAATAGTGGTCATCAGTATTTTTGGATTGTTCACCTTAGGGATACCAAGATGAATCACAGATTGAGATGTCGGTATTGGTGTCTATAAATGAGACAAATGATTGTGGATATAGTATCACAATGTCTTAATTTTCAAAAAATCACAGCATAACACCAAATACCTATGGATTTATTTCATCCCTTACCCATTTTGGTATGGAAGTGGGATGAGACTTCCATGGATTTTTTTATTGGTTTACCATGGAATCATAGTGGATTCAATGAAATTTTGTTATTCATTGATCAAATCATGAAATTAGTGCATTTTCTACCAATCAAGGAGAGGATAAAATTTTAATAACATGGAGAATTTTATGTCTAATATATTGGGAGACATCATGGGGTTCCTTCTACGGTTGTTTCTAATAGGAACCTAAGGTTGGCATTCAGGTTTTGGAAAGGTTTACAGTAGGTGATGGGATACCAATTGAAATTGATCATGAAATATCAGTCGTATATGGATGGATAGACAAAGAGGGTTATCTAGATTCTTGGGGGTATGATTTAGGATTTCATGCTATATTTTAGTGGATCTTAGGAAAATCATTTACTTTCGCTGAATTTTAGAATAATAATAGTTATTAGGCTTAAATAATGACATAACCCATTGAGTATGTTTATAGGTGGCCATGTAGATCCCACTTATGATAGGTAGAGTTGGTAGAGAGGTCCTTGGTTGAGAAAAGTCTTATTTAGGGGATGATAGATAGATTGTAGTGGATCTAGATGATATTGGTCATGTACATAGTCATCATAAATATTATGTGGACTATCATCGTTAGTCATTGTAGTTTGAGATTTGTTATTTAGTATTTCTTAGTGTTTCAGATCTCTTGGGACATCATCGGTTGGGTTAGAAGAGTAAGTTGGCACTGGGGTTTGTGGGATCGTTTGAGATCATTAGGTAACTGGGTAAGGTGGCCTATCATTTGGACATACCATCTTGTTTGACTTCCATCCATTATGTGTTTCAGGTTTCCCAATTGATGAGTTACATATCAGATTCTTCCCATGTGGTTGTATGTGAAGTTTTTGATCTTGAAACCGACACCACTATGGTTGAGCATCCAATTCAAATCATGGATCACCAAGAGAAGGTACTGCGCAGTAAAAAATTCCTCTAGTCTGGGTACTATAGCAGTGTGGATGGGATAACCATGAGACATGGGCAAAGGAATTTTTGATAAGTTACTAGTGGTCTTCACTTTTTTCAGATCCAGGATCATGAGGAAATTCTAGGGATAGAAAGCTTATACAGTGGGGAGATTTCAACATCCCGTTACGCTTTTCAGGTACTTCCTTGCTCATCTTTGGTTTATCACCCTTGTATGGGTGAATTTATAGTATTTTTAGGGGTTGAGATCCGTTTTTAGGGGAAAATGACATATGGTTCAGGGATGTATGGTTTTTTTAATCAATAGAGTCTAGCTAAATGCATAGATTGTTTTAAAGGGGTTCTTATCAGGACTAAAGAACCTTAGGTTGGTTCCGGATGTATTTCTATGGGAAACTGGGAAAATAACTATTTTTTGGGAATTTACACATCATGTAATGGTATTACATGTCATTTAATGGTCGTCATGCTGATGTTTTGAATCTTATTTAGGTTGTGGGATCTTTAAATCCCGTAAAAAGTGTTTAGGTCGTGTAATATTTAAAGTTTGGATTTTTAATCCAAGATGATGCCTTTTTTGGTGTATATGGGTTTTGTGGAACTTTTATCATGTGATGGGGATACATGAATTGTAATTCTCAAAGCATGTAGGTTTTAATCACTACTCAAATGATTCACTTTTCATTTGGTTTGCATCCCCTCCTCTTGAACCTATAAGAGATTTTGGGTGATTTTAGAGATACATACTCCTTCCAGATCACTCATTCTTTGATTAATCATCATGGTTGTTGTACTTCAACCTTTTCGAGTATGTAATCCTTATATTCCTTCATTTCCTTTAGTTTAGTGGTAGCGTTGGACGTGTTTGTGTTTCAAATTAATAATTGAATATTCTTTCTTATCGATCCTTTTTGGCTTCTTGATGATCCTTCTCTTTTAAAAGATGATCTCTTATTTTCCAATCATTTTTTTCTAATGAGACTATGTTTATTCCATCTTTAGGTAGTTGTTTCTAAAAAATGGGTTAATTAGATAAAATTCCTATTGTTTTTCATAAATTTATTTGGGTTTCTTATTCAATTGAAGTGATTTGTGGTTTCAAGGGATTTCGTGAAAATATAAAGGTATTTAAAATGGATTTCATTAATAACAGATTTTTTATGATTCAAAAATTGGTTTTTCAAATACTATAGCATTTTTTCTTTGATTTGAAAAAAAAAGTTTTATAAATGGTTAGAACGGTTTTGAAATGTATTTTGACAAGATTGGGACTTTGGGAACCTTGTGTGTGTCGGGAAATAGACATAACAAAATATTAGTCTATGTAAAAACTCTAGTGGTTGCTTTATTGATATCGAAATACTATGGAAGGAATAGATATATATTGGATCCAAAATTTGGCCTTATTGAGTCAAAAAAAATTCGACTTTCCCATTCATCTTTTTGTTTTGGAAATCACAAATTTCATGTTGTTCTACATCATAATCATATGTTGTGGTTTTACATTGTAATCATATACTATTGTTTTTCATTGTAGTCACCTAAGTTGTTTCTCGTTGTAACCACATATGTTTTTTTAGTCACATAAATGTTTTTACAATCATAACTACATATGTTGTTCCTCATAGTAATCACATATGTTGTTTTTGTCACATAAATTGTTTTATAATCATAACCACATATTATATTTTTGTAACCATATGTATCGTAACCATGATATGCATCGTAATACTGATATGCATCTTATTCATGTTATGCATGATAATCATGTAATCATAACCATGATATACATCGTAATTAAATTACACATCGTAATCACATTATGTGTCATAACCATGATTTTCATCGAAATCATAATATGCAATGTATTTATGTTATCCATTGTAACCGTGAATTGTATCCATGATATACATTGTTATTATGTTACACATTGTAATCAGAACTTCCTTTTGATGGATCCTGAGTCTCCGAGTTTCCTTCCCTCGCACCTGGGTTTCCCAGAATCACTGTTCCATCTCTCTCGCCGTCCTATCATGGTGTGAGGCTCTTCTCCGCTGTCACTCCCTCTCCCCTCATCCCCTTGCTCAGAGAATTCTGGCGAGACCCTTTTTCTCTCGAATCTCTGCTATGTTTCCCCTAGAGTGATGATCTCCTTCCCCTTTGATTTCATCTTCTACCACCTTCTACAGAAATTTTAATCTCATTCCTTTTTCTCCTTGCCTTCGGATCTCTTGTTTTTCCCTCACCCTGGTTTCTGCGGTTCTTCTCTTACGGAGATGTCCTTCTCGTCGCTCGGCATTTGTTTCTTCTCTTGTACGGCCTGGGTTTCTTGATTCCTCCTCCTCTGCTTCTCCTCTATTCTCATCTTACTAAGACCCCATCTTGTTCCAATACGTTGGTGCCCTAGAAGGATTAGGATGGTGATGGTGGAGTGCTGGTATGGACCTTTGGTTGCACGGGTGTTAGTTTGGCATTGTCCTTTGGCCCAGGTTTCACCTCCTCCTCTCTCTTTTTCTACTCTACCCAATTGTCCCTAATGTCCCTTTGGTTCCCTATGGTGATGTTGATGAAAATTTTGAAGTTGGTTTCTTGGGTCCGATGAAGGTTCTGTGCTGATGATCTTCTTGTCTGCTCAACCTGCTCTGACCCCAAGTTCTGATGCACCTCTCCTAGTTGGATCCAGAGCAGAGGTATCTACATGGTTTTGGGATATGTGGTTCAACGTTCGAAGGTCCTCAAGCCACTAGATTTGGAGATATTTTTATTTTTGGTTTTTATTTTATTTCATTGTTTCTATGGTGTTTTTTATGGTTTTTATTGGCAGTGACGATGGTTTCCGATGATCGGGTGTCTCCGAACCTAGTTTAATCAGCGAAGATGACAATTTTGATGGTCATCGATGATGGTTTGGTGTTCTTCGTTGCTACTTGTGGTGGCAGACACTGATGAATATGGTGAGGTGATGGGAAGATGGTGATGAAATGTAGATGGGATGGGACTTTCCTCAATGCAGTCAATGCAGTTCCTAGGTCGACTTACGGGATTTTCGTGATTTGCGGTGATGATGGTTTGAATCTTGAAATAGGTGCGGGTTGAATGTCTTGGTGCGATGTTTTGGTTCTGTATTATTATTTTGATATTTGAATTATGTAATGTTTGTGTTTTAATGGTGTGACTGAATGATGAAGGATTCTGTTGGTTCCCACTTACCGTCAATGTGGATTTTCAATAAAATAAAAAAAATGGATTGTGCTGGTGGTGGTGGTGGTTTTATAATCACATTATGCATTGAAACTATGTTATGTTTCATAACTATAATTTGCATCATAAACAATTTATGCATCGTACTCATGTTTTCCTCTAATAAAGTATACATTTTTCTCGTTATAATTCATCATACCCTTTCTATCATACTTCTGTACTCATTTTTTTCTAACCAAAATGACGTTGTGAAGTTAGTTGTATACCAATCAAAACAATGTCATGTATTCTGTATTGTTTTGATAGTTATAATGCCAGGTGTCCACGTCCCTCTGAATTTTTCTAAGAAATATAACCATTGGGGGAAATGTGACCGTTGGAACCTGAGGCCTATAAATAAAAGGTCATTCGAACCAGATAAATTAACTTTTGTATCTTCCAAGTTATAGAGAGAGACTATGTGACATCTCTATTTCTTCATGAGAAATCCTTGAAGATATAAGATGTGAATGGATTATTCCTAGTCCCTATATTTCAATAAGTGGTTTTTCTTGCTTTGTGTGAACAATCATTGTGATAATAATCGAGGGGTTAGAGGGATAGGAATATGGTGTTTCCAATCATTGAATCGAGGGCTTTCAAGTATTTGAATGAAATAGGTTCAGATTACCTTCTTAATCAAGGGCTTCCGTGGATAGGAAGATAGATGTACTGATCATCATATCGAGGGATTACCTAGGTGGTGGTAAGATAGACCATTTATACAAGGTTAAAGGATACCCTACTCTTTGAGATAAATAATTGTAATACATTTTAATTTTTACACTGCGTATTTGTAATAGAAAGGGAATAATTTTGTTTCCTCTTTCTATTCATATTCTTCTCTATTGTAATGGTTTTCATTATGATACATTCATTACATATTGTATTAAAATATTTTATATGTTGTATGGTAGAATCATTTACATTTTCTATACTCTGATCACTTTATCCAAATACAATTGTTTTGGATTTCTTGTGATATCATATCATATTATATCCATCGGATCCAGGACCCATTATATCAATTGTATTGTTAGTTAATTGTATTAGTTTTAGATCTATTAAACTAATATTATTCTTAATATTATAAATAAAATGTTTTTAAAAATAAAATTCACCCCCTATTGTATTGTGCCATCTCATATACATTTACATCTATATTACAATCCAACAGGCCTAGTATAGATATACTTTTTTGTTTAGTATGTATTGTACCATATGCTAGATCCCAAATGATGGTTTCCTTTTTCATTTATAAATTTTTATCACATGGTGGTTTTTATTATGGATTGTTTCTTGTAGGTTTTTATATGACGTTGTATCACATGGATTGGCATGATGGTATTTCATGAGGATTTGTTTACTTAATTAACCTCTGATTCATGGATATGATTTCATGTTTTATAACTTCTACTTTTCATATTCATATCTTTATTAATATGAAAGGCTATTAGTCCTTATATAGACTCTGTGGTGGTATCCTATTGGTATTTTTTCTCACATGCTACTTTTTCATTTGGGTAGTTATAGATGATGTATTGTAAGATCTAGGTAAAGGGAAGGGATTATTGTTTCATTTTGGCATCTTCTTTCATCTTTTTCATTGCAGAGGAGTGGTTTGGAGGTGATTGTTAGTCACATGGATACTTATCATACTTTATAGTTAAGCTTTTTTTACATGGATTTTTTGTTTTCTCTTTTATATCTATTCTTCCAATTTATAATCCAGTTTTGTGTCCTTTATTGGATAAATTAAATAATTGTTTATGTAATCATTTTTTCACATAACCATGTGTCATCTGGCTCAATTATATGGTTTTTTAACCCTGGTTGGTCTGTTACATATATCACTTTCCAAAAAAATTGGTGTAAACATTGGATATAGTGAGACTCTCTCAAGCCCTGGAGAGATATCAAAAGATATAGAGTGATCAACTCCCCTCCTATATCAATCCAATAAGATAACATCAATATTTATTTATGTCTTGAGAATAATTATGCAACGATCAACCAAAAACAATGCAAGAAATCATTATTTTCGGTGCTATCACTCGACGACTCTACGACGTCATTAAAAGATTGTGGTGCATGTTTGGATCACCACTATTGGGATTATACACTTGTATCCTACAACACAAAAATGGTACAAAAATATCTTCTTAAATATATAATCAATGAAACTATAATTAAAAATTATAGGTAATTGCATATCTTCTCATAAATTAATTATAACTTATATGTGATGATTTTTCTCTTCTAGTTCCATCATTTTAATCTAGTCAAGTAATCTACTATTTTCATTGTACATAAAATTTTCGTCATATAAAGCATTGATTAAATTAAATTTAAGATTAAAAGTTGAGTTGATTATACCATCAATGAATTTTTCCACTTCAACCAAACATAGAAGTAGTATCATAGGGGTCACATGTTTAATTTATAAATATTTTTCTCTTGTTGATTTATTTCATGAGATTGCATTAAATTTTACTTAAATGGTTTGTTTTAATATATGAAATCATCATATCTTCTCTTTATTTATTCTTGATAACATCACCAGTAATCATCTAATGATTCAAAACAAAAAAAAATCATTTGATTCATACCATTTAGAGATGAAAAAGGCTCGCTTGGACAAAAACTACAATAAACGGCATGTACTTACGGTATACATGTTGTTTATTATGGATTTTATGTATGAATATTGTAATAAATTTGGATACATATGACCTAATCAGATATAATATATGATATGAACATATTAAAGTGGGATCCAGATAGACTGTAACATTGATTGGAGAACTACACGCCATGTAACCACAATACCTAATGTGCAGTCACATTTTTCTCATGGCTAAGAACACATGGTGTTCCTAAATGCCATATATCATATACATGAAACTAGAATAGAAATTTCCTGAAACTCCAAGTCTATACACCATTTATTACCAAAACATGTCGTGTACCCCAAACACATCCATGAATGGAAACAAGGACAGACCCAAGGCATGTGTTGTGGACACAAGCATTGGACAATACCCATCGTGTACTATTGTACATGTCATGTAGTATGATTCCAGTGGTTTTCTCAAATATCTATGTAAAAAATAATTAAATATATAATGAAACCAATTTATTATATGTTTTTTGTTCCATTCATTCGACAGTACACACCATTCCATAGAATTATAAATTATTTATTAAATTAATTTCCTTGTTAGAATTTTGATGAACACACAATGTTGACTCCAAGTATACTTATATACTATATTAATTTTAAATTAATTTAATTTTGTTTAAAATAAAGATGGTGGTGAGTTAATGATGGTTTTATGGAATTAAAATATATTGAATTAATAGGATTAATTTGTAGTGCATTATGTTAGTTAAAGAAAAAATCGAAGTAATTGATAAATATATTGTAAATTTATGATCATTTTTAAATGTTTAGATGATCATGATATTAGAAAATACCTTTATATGTGACTGGTTTATTTTAATTTATTTTGGTTAAATTGTTATTGGTGGCCTACATGTCATCCCCTCCTCCTTGTTATGTAAGGTTCTGCATGCCCATAGTTTCTCTTATGCAAACCCCCTTTATCCAATCCAATGGACCCCCTTACTTACATGTCAGTAAAAGATTAAATAAGGATGGAGATACCAGTTGATTAGAGATGATATAATTCAAGTATCTAAGGTGAAACAAATCAAGGTGATATATAGGATCCGATGAATAATTTTTCAACATTAATCAGGCTATGATTTAAGGTTTGTTTTCTCCTCGGGTCAAGGGTTTATTTTTTCATCCACTAGATAAACTAACCATTAGATAATCTGATGATCATGCCACTTATATTTTATTTTGTTAGTTTAATTTTTAATTATATATGTTTTGGGATTCCTAACAGTCACATAATAAATTAGTTAACAAGAATGCAATATGGAGTAAAATGTAACCAGATTATGAGTAAATGTTTTATCAAAAATGGTTAATCACATAAGTAAATCCCACATAATATTAACAAGTCATGTGATAATATAAAATTGTCTTTTATGAATAATAATGGAAATCCCTAAATTAAATATTAAGTTATCATAGCCTTACACTGCTTAAGTTAGAATCAACCTCATACTTCAAATTATTTGAAAACACAAATTGGAGTGCTTTCAATTTTCATGGAATTTTTAACTTGAAGTTTTAGGTTCACTTGACTTGGTTTACATCAAGGATGGACTATACAATTAGGACTTTGTGTAACTAATATGAGAGTATTATGGAAATATGATAACATTATTTTATGATTGGTGAGTCCACTAAATAGATCAAGGAACAATAAGTTAATATATTGGGAAGGTAATTACTACCTAAAACCCTTCAAATAGCTTGTTAGGACCAAGTCTCGGTTATAATAAGGGGAATATATATCCTTTACACTAGAATATATAACTGATAAGATATTATGAAACTAATGGTGAAGACTATTAGGTTTCCTAAAATAGTGGGATATTAATAAAATTTTATTAAAATTAAAAAATTTAATATAATCTTTTAATCAAACAAATTTATAATTGTATGATCTTCATTTATAGAAATGGAAAACCAAAAAACATTGACAATATCACTATGATCTATTCTAGAAACTTATAACCTTCTCATCGTCATGAATTTCTAGGAATGGTTAAGGTGCTTGTGCATTATACTATGCCACAAATGGAAATTATTTGTTCTAGAAACCCCACTTCCCAAGTCAGATGCGAAAGAGGCTAGAGAGAAAGAGGTGTCTTACCATATGAAGCACATATATCTCACAATGGATATCATATTTTTATTCTATCCTCCATGTAAAATGACATTCTAAAGAAATAGGATTATATAGATGCGTGTATAATTATTTCTCACCTTTGGGATCTCTATCAAGAGAAATAAAGATCAGATATATATGAGATCTACAATTCACTTTTTATGTGCATTCTTGGAGAGTTAGCACCAGATAGGCCACATGTAGTCAAGATGATTAGATACATTTATAACCTAGATATCTTGGGTTTTAAGATCCCTGGTGATCTATGAATAGATCTCATTATGTCCTAACTACCCACAAAATTCTCCTGTTTTATTATAAATTATAATATGAACAATAGTGAGAAGAGACTATCATAAATTCTTACTCTTACCTAGAAAGTTGATAAAGACATGGGGAATGAAAACCACATTGTACTTATGGTGAATAAAAATAAGTGGAACAAGGAGAATGGTCTGAAGAATCATTACAAGTCTAAGGCTTTGGACCACCATCCCTCTTATAGGAAATCGATCCAGAGGAAAGGAAAAGAATAGGATGTGGTATATTTTTCATGTGTCAAGAAGGGCCACTGGAAGAGGAATTGTTCCAAGCCAACGAAATAAGGGGAAGATTTAGGTGTATTTTTTATCAAGTATAATATTTCTATATATACAAGTTGCATATTAGATTATATATTTGGTTCTCACATTTGCATCCAAATACAAGAACCCAGTAGATTTCAGAATGTTACAAATGGTGAGGTGGATATTTGGGATTCTAATGGATAGTAATTTTTTTCTCTTTCCATTGGAGACTACTATATCACATTACTAACTTGATTGATTTTTATTTTATAGAATTTTTATTATGTTTCTATTGTTACCAAGAACATTATTTTTGTATCTTTATTAGGTATGGAAGGGTTTATTTTCATCTTTGGAAATAAAGGCTTATATTTTTATAAAGATAGAATTTTTTATGCTATGGAATAATTAAATAATAGTATTTTCTCATTAAATTATGAAAAAATATTTTCAATTGATAATTAATCTAGTATGCATGACTCATGTGAAGCCATGTTTTGGTATCACCATATCAGTCATGTAAACAGGAATTTCTTGAAAAATATCTATCAAATGATTATTTAGAATCCTTTGAGATAAATACACTTGAAAGATGCTTTCCTTGTTTATAAGGAATGATGCCCAAACCACCATTTAGTGGTCAAGCTAAAAGGTATATATATATTCTAGAATTGGTAGACACCAATGTTTGTAGAAATTTTCAATTAGGATCAAAGGTGGTTTGTCATAATTTATTACTTTTAACGATGACTTGATTAGGTATGGTTATATCTACATGATGAGGTATAAGTCTAAATCCTTTTAGATGTTCAAAGAGTTCAATAATATGTTTGAGAATCATCTTGGTAATAAGATAAAGAAACTGATACTTGATCAAGGTGGTGATTATCTTAACCAATACATTATTGACTTTATATTAGAGTATAGGATTTTATCTCAATTGACGACACCATTTGCACCATATTGTAATGGTGGTAGTTAAATAAGGAACTGTACCTTATTGGACATGGTAAGGTCAATTATGAGACAAAAGATCCTTTCATTATCCTTTTCGGGATATGAATTATAGACAATATTATACTTACTAAACTATTTACTAATAAAATTGGAAAATGTTATTCCCTTCGAGTTGTGAAGTGGAAATAAATTGATTTTTTTCACAATTTCATGCATAGTGTTGCGAGGAGTCTGTTCAGGATACATAAAGAAAAAACTAGAAACATAAGGCATGAAGTGTATATTTATAGGATATCCTAATGAAAAAATGGGATACTGTCTATATGATCCTTTGGTCATGAAATTAAATGTCAAAAGATAGGTTTTCTTTCTTGAGAGGGAGCACATCCTCAAGAAGGATAATGGGAAAAATATTGACTTTGATGAAGTTGATGATCAAGATATATAATATTTGGTATAATCATTTTTTCCACATGTCCCCATATAATAGTTTTCAGAATCAAAAGTATAGCGTATGAAAACTAGAGAGGTAATATACCTATAGAGGTATGTTTGTATAGTCACTGATAACGGTGACTCGTTATTGGATGAAAATGGTGATCACATCTTCTACAAGGAGGTAGTAGAGAGATTAGAAGCTATAAAATGGAAAGAATACATGAATTATGATATGTATTCCATATAACAAAACCATGTTTGGATTTAGATCGATCTAATAGTTACTATAAAATCCATTGTGTGTAAATCGGTATTCAAGAAAAAAATAGTCATTGATGGAAAAGTAAATACCTATAAAGCATTGTTAGAGGCTAAAGGGTGTAGAAAATGTTAAGGAATTGACTATGAATAAAACAATTCTCTTGTTTCCAGGTTTAATTCCATAAAATTTTTAATTTCCCTAGAATCTTACCATAAATATGAGATTTTGAAAATTGATATCAAAACAGATTTCCTTAACTGGAACCTTTAAGAGGATGTGTATATGACATAACGAGAAGGGTTTTGGACTCTAGGAAATGTCAAAAAGGTATAAAAGTTACATAGATATATTTATGGGTACTGTAAGCATCCAATTATTCAGAAATTTGGATTGATGAAGCCATAAATGAATTTAGTTTTTTTAATAATGAATATGATCCATGTGTTTAAATGCGGTTTAGTAGTTGTATGGTTGTTTTCATAATAGTGTATATTGCTGACATATTACTAATTTTAAATAATATACCATCCTTATAAGTGGTGAAGGATTGCTTGGGAAAGTTCTTCTCCATGAAGGACTTAGGTGAAGAAGACTAAATTCTAGAGATCATGATCATTCATGATAGATAAAAGAGGATAATTGGGAAAAAATAAAAGTATATACATTGACTGTATAATGAAGAGGTTCGGTATAGAAAAATCTAATAGGGTATTGGATCTAGTGTCACGTGTTATACATATTTCCCCGAAAATTTATCCTCAAACAAAATTGGAAAGATAGTGAATGAATAAGATCCCATATTCTTTTGTGATGGGGTCAATCATGTATTCCATCAAATTCATGAGACATTATGTTTCCTATTATTTAATCATGGTAGGAAGGTATCAATAAAATACATGTGAATAAAATTGTGCTAATCTTAAGTTTATCCTTAAGTATCTGAGCCATACAAAGGATATGTTCTTGTGAATATATTAAATTAATAATTATTCATTAGGGTTTATAAAAATTATAGGTTTTATATAGTTCCTAATGATATAAATTCATAGTATATATATTTATTTTGTCTCAATGGAAGAGCTGTGAGATGGAAGAGTTTAAAGTAGGAATTTTTTTTCCGATTCTAAATAAGAGTTTAAGTATATTTTAGCTTCCAATGCTTCTAAGGAATTTTTTTGGATTCACAAATTTGTAAAAGAGATTTATTTGGTACTTGGTAATAAATACCCTATCATATTTTAGTACAATAACACTATAGAAGTGGCTCTCTACAAAGAGCTAAGGTCACACCAAAGGACAAATCTCATACTTCATAAGTTTTATATCTTGAAATATTTTTCCCAATGATGTGGATACGTGGTTAGTAGAGTATACATGGGGTAAAAAATTTCACATCCCATGATGAAGTATTTATATTAGTATAGGCATGAGTATTTTTTGAGAGCTAGTTGATTGAAAATTGTTGTCATTTGGCACTAGTGCAAGTGATATTCTATAAGATTTTGTGTAACACCCCAAGTAAGTAATGAATAATAGATATTTTTATCTATGTCTATTAATGATTAAGATAGTGTTGTAGAGGCTTAAAATGAAAATAAATACAATCTTATGCATGGAATACACTGATATTCTTAAAAGATTGTTTTACTGCCTTTTGATGGCAAACCATTTTTGAATCTATATTTTGACAATTTTATAAACTATGTTTGTCAAAATAAACTTATTCTTTATGATTGGGACATCAAAATTTACCTTGTGTGAATTTTTGGTATTTTTCTGACAATATTTATTTTTTAATGAATAGTGAAAAATACTGCATTTTACATCAAAACTGCTTTTAATCTAATTTATTTATATGATTATATTATCTTTTGAATTGGTCTTAATGTGTAATATGAATATATTTTTACCATTTAATCCAATGGTGGTCATTGGAAACAATTTCACTTTGAAATTAGACTTAAACTGGTGTCAATCTTTTGATACTTATTGTTTTGTAAAAACACGCTATTTGCTCTGGCAGCGAGAATTAATTATTAAATTAATTAATGTGACTTATATGATTTGAATTTTGTAAAATAGACTTCATTTTTGAATTCGGAATATCAAATATAGCTTAGGGTGAATTTTTGGTAATTTTCTGAAAAACTTCAATTTTTGATGAATAGTGAAACCACTAAGTGGTAATCAAGAAAACTGATTTTTCAGTTAAATAAAAGTTTACCACTAATGTGTATTGAATTTTGAAAATCCGACATACATGGTTGTCATTAAGAAGTAAAATGTGGTTCAATGAGATTATAATAATTTTTTGGTGAATAGTAACTTATTAAGTTCTTAATCGCGATTAGTGGTAATTAGGGTAGTTTAAGGTATAAATAATGCTTTAATAATAGGAAATTACCTAGACACATGTCCCAACCTTATTGGTTGTGTCATGGCAGACCAAGACAAGCCATGGGTCAACTTGGGGACCCCATGGAGACACTTTGGTTTGGAAATGACATAAATAACTTTTTATTAAATGTTAAAGTAAAAATGACACAAACAAGAGATGTTTTACGAAAACAATTTTTACATGGGGTTATAAAGATCAGATTTTTGATTATAAATAGTAATTGGAAATCTAAAAAGATTTCCTACATCATAGTATTTTTTTTATGATTTTTAGACATTAAATAAATTAAATTATTTATGACATAATAATGATGCAGCGATGACATCATTATTTGACGATTTAAATAAAATGGAAAGATAATATAAAATCTATAAACTAAACATGTCCAAAACCAATTGGATGAGTGGATTTCGAACCCTTATCACCTTATCCACGAATTATATCAATGTGGGACCTTTTGAAGCCGAAACACATTTTCAAATAAAGTAATATTTCTTTACTTTCCAAAAGTGCCCCTCCTCTCCTCTTATAAAAGGCCCCCACCTCTACCTCATTTCACACACTCCTCAAGCCTTTGGATCGGCAAACCCCTGCCCATTTACTCTCTCCACATCCCTCTCCTCATCCTAGAGGATTCCCTTTGGGCAGAATCCTTTCAAATTAAGCCTTTAGGCTCAAATCAAAAGGAGTTACACTTTTTAAGGTAATTCATTCTCTAATGTTCATTTGTTTTATTTTGCTTCTCCAACCCCCTAAACTCTTTTTATTTACTTATTTTGTAACAACACCAGTATCTTCAATATACAAGGATGTTTTTATAATATTTATTTGAGCTACACTCTCACACAACTACATCAAATGATTAAAGAACATACGGTTTCCGTGGATGGCGAAATTCTGCCTCCCGAAACGATGATTGTTCAACACTCATTTAACACCTTCAAAGGTGGCCATTATGATGTCACTATTTTTATATATGCTATATAATATGTTTATGTTTTCCTTAAGCTTCTGTTTTTTTTCATTTTGGGCATACCTTTATGGTTTCCATTATGGGTAAACACGATATCTTCATTTTAGGAAGTGCGGACTACCGCCCCCTCAAAGTGATTTGATTCGTTAAATACCATATGTGGGACATATAAAGGATGGAACTATGATATTATATATGATATTATACTGGAATTATAATATACCTTTATATCATTATGATTCCATTCTATAAAATACGAAATAGAAATGAAAGTAGCGTTCATGCGTACGTACGGCTTACCGTCTCTATGAACGGTGCATTTCATTTCTTACCTCTAAATGTGATGTAATATTATAAATACATGTATATGATGAATATATATGATATATATGTTATCCAAATCATTAATATCATTCTGGATATAATGAACCTTTGACCAAATTAACAACATGTAAGTGTAAGAAGTCTATTTTTGACTTAAGAACCAAACACCGACAAAATGAACATTATTAACTTAACTGATTACATGATGTCCATAACATGGTATAAAAGGAATAATGAACTTGAAAAAGATTCATAAGCAAGTAGAGATTAACTCAAGTTTATTATTCAGGAGATTAAAGAACGGTCGGGTCAAGTCGGATACGAGGTATGGGACTTCGTCTCAATCTCCTTTCATTGAGGCATATTTTATTTTATACACAACTTTCTTTTATACGGTATATAAACCCCTTTGACTTTTACGTTTATTCAAAAGGAATCTTTTTTATACGAAGCGTTTACTAAACGACAAAAGGGAATGTTTTTGTCGTATGTATGCGGCGACAACGACTTCTCCGCCGTCGTGACCGTTATTTGAGTTTCGGCTTCCTCTAAAAGCCATACCTTCTTTTTAAAAGAAAAATAAATACCATGTTTTACTTTTCTTTTATTTTAGTATTGAAAATGGTTTTCATAATGTTTTTATATCAATGTGTTGTATTGATATCTCGTGATTGAAATGTGGAAATTTTATGTTTCCTTTATGCATGTTTTATGTGATATGATTGTGTTATGGTTCTTGGGCATTATTATGAAGACGGGTGGTTCCGTGATAAACTAAGGGCGGGTGAGCCCGTTATAGCTCTCCAATGCATTGGGTAACGCGAAGGAGTGAAACGTTAAGGTTTCTCCGAAGAGATTTTAGGGAATATACTGTGATGGGTATTCCAAACGTAACCAAGAGGGTTACTCCCTACGTAAGAATGTTATGAATGCCTCAAGTTACCTTTATGTCTTATGATTTCTATGATTTATTCATGATTTGATGAGGTATGTTAAAGTGCTTATGTTTTATGGGTAAAGTATAATCTCATCCTTATGTACATATGTACCCATGTTTCCTTTCAATATTTTTATAACCCATACTGAGTTTTTATGCTCATCCCAAGTTTTTGAAATGTTTTTCACAGGTCAAGGGAAAGGTACATGATAAGATGATAGAGTCAAGGATGTGTCAAGAAATAATCCATGTTTTAATTTAAATGTGTTACCATTGATGGGAATGAAGAGTACTATCTTTATGTAACCACTTTGTTTATATGTGGATTGTAATGCAAGTTTTATGATCTAATTCTCTAAAACTCTAAACCCGAAAAGATCCTCAATGTGTAATCTTGTAATAACTCAAGATTAAGTAAGGTTTAAGGCTGGGGACTTATAGTTGGTATCAAAGGTCGGTTTAGATAACTTTAGGAGTTAGAATTCTATTAAATGATTATCCAAAAATATTTTTTTTCGAAATGATATAGCATTTAAAGATTACCATGTTGCTTCATCTAAGACATGTTTGTTCAGAATGGTTTTCCGCAGAGGAAATAGGGAAGCAGTGCTAGGAAGGCATACAGAAGGAAATAACCTTCCGAATCAGCATCCAGAAATGGTCGGAATTGGAACTGAACAGTTTGTTGCAGTAATGGCGCAGTTGACTCAAGCGATAAATGGCGTTGGTATCCATGCACGAGATCATCCAGATCAACCGCAGAGGAACATGTCAGTGGTGGAACGTTTCATGAGGCAACATCCACCATCATTCAGAGGATCATCTGACCCTGTGCTAGCTGAAGGGTGGATTAAAGCACTGGAGAAGATTTTTGATGTCATGGGGTGTTCAGACAATCAAAAGGTTAGTCTTGCTATTTACCGTTTGGAGGGTGAAGCAGATCAGTGGTGGTCTATGGTTAAAAATATCAGGGACGCCGATGAGATTGATGCTCTTGACTGGGATGAATTCAAAGGTATGTTTCTTGAGAAGTATTTTCCTAAGGTTGTTCGACTTAGGATGGAAAAGCAATTCTTGGAATTGAGGCAAGAGGAAGAATCAGTGGCTGCCTATGAAGAAAGGTTCACTCGATTGGCAAGGTATGCTCCAAATTTTATCAGAGACCTTGATAGTAAAATCAATCGTTTTTACTCAGGATTAAATCCAAAGTATCGAAGGGCATTAGCTTCTCGTGAGTTTAAAAGTTATGAAAAGCTTGTTCGATGTGCTGAGAAGGTGGAAATGGAGTTCGCCGATGACCAAGTTTTCTATAACAACCAGCAGAAGAAGAGACCGAGGTGGCAGGAGAAAGGGAAGAATTCTTCAAAAAAGTCTGATGGTAAGAGAACTAAGTTTCCAGTTTGTGATAAATGTGGCAAAAGGCATGCTGGGGAATGTCTTCTGAATTCTGGGAAGTGCTACCGATGTAGTAAGATGCGACATAAGGCTCGTGATTGCACTGAAAAGGATCAAGGTGAAGGTAAGAACAAATTTGATTTACAGTTAGTGAAATGTTATAAGTGCAATGAGATGGGTCACTATGCAAACGAGTGTCCGACAAGGAGATTGAGTGATGGGAAGCAGTTAGACTACAAGCAGAAAGAGGTGGTGAAATCCTTTGCAACTACTTCAGCAGATGTCGGGCCATCAAATGAAGTTGTATCAGGTACTTTGTTTGTTTTTTCAGATTATGCCAGTGTGTTGTTTGATTCGGGGTATACACATTCTTTCATCTCTGAAACCTTTTCTAGTAAAATGGGAATACCATCTCAAGAAATGACTCCTGAACTTTTGGTAAAAACACCTGGGGGAAGTGTTGAGGCAAAAAGAATTTATAAGAAACTTCCTATCCTTATCTGTGGAAAGAACCTACTTGAAAACCTTATTGTTCTACCTCTAGTAGAGTTTGATGTTATCCTGGGTATGGATTGGCTCTCTATCTACCATGCTAAGATTGACTGTAGAGCTAAAGAAGTTTCTTTTCAGAAAGACTTTCACTTTGTTTACAAGAATGAACCCTTACTTTTGATAACATATCAAGAGGCCGAGAAACTTGTAAAAGATGGAAATGAATGTTACCTTGCACACGTCATTGAAAATAAAGGAACTGTTCAGATTAATGATGTGCCAGTGGTAAATGAGTATCCTGATGTTTTTCCTGATGAGTTGCCTGGAATAATACCAGATCGGGAAGTTGAGTTTACTGTTGACTTAGTTCCTTATGCTAAGACAATTTCAAAACCCCCTTATCGAATGGCACAAATTGAACTTTTAGAGTTGAAGGAGCAATTGAAAGATTTATTAGAGAAAGGTTTCATTAGACCTAGCACATCACCTTGGGGTGCTCCTGTTTTATTTGTTAAAAAGAAAGATGGTTCTATGAGACTTTGCATTGATTATAGAGCCTTGAATAATATCACTGTTAAGAACAAATATCCTTTGCCTCATATCGATGATTTGTTTGATCAGCTCCAGGGAGCTCAGTTTTTTTCAAAGATTGACTTGAGATCGGGGTACCATCAGCTGAAGGTAAAGGAGGCAGATATTCCGAAGACCGCGTTCCGTACGAGATATGGCCAATATGAATTTGTAGTAATGCCTTTTGGGCTAACCAATGCACCTTCTGTATTCATGGACTTAATGAATAGAATTTTCCATGAGTTCTTGGATAAGTTTGTGGTGGTTTTCATTGATGATATTTTGGTGTTTTCTAAAAGTAAAGAGGAGCATGAAAAACATTTAAGGGTTATCTTGCAAACCTTAAAATAAAAGAAACTGTATGGGAAATTCACCAAGTGTGAGTTTTGGTTGCAACAAATTTCTTTCCTTGGTCACATTGTTTCTAAAGATGGAATAACTGTTGATCCTGCAAAAACAAAAGTTGTGGAAGAATGGCCAAGACCAACAAATGTAACCGATATTCGTAGCTTCCTTGGTTTGGCGGGCTATTACCGAAGGTTTGTTAGAAATTTTTCACGGTTATCTAGTCCAATGACTAAGCTAACTCGGAAGGGTGTTAAGTTTATCTGGACAAAAGAATGTGATGATTGTTTTCAGGAATTGAAAAGAAGATTGGTGAATTCTCCAGTTTTGGCACTACCTTCCAGGAATGGTGAGTTTGTTATATACAGTGATGCTTCATTGAAAGGACTTGGTTGCGTCCTAATGCAGAATGATCAGGTAATTGCTTATGCTTCACGACAGTTGAAAACTCATGAGGTAAATTACCCTACACATGATTTGGAATTAGCTGCTGTTGTTTTTGCTTTAAAAATTTGGAGGCATCATTTGTATGGAGTAAAGTGTGAAATATATACTGATCACAAAAGTTTAAAGTATATATTCACTCAGAAAGAGTTAAACATGAGACAAAGGAGATGGCTGGAATTAATCAAGGATTATGATTGTACAATTCATTACCATCCGGGAAAAGCAAATAAAGTGGCTGATGCTTTGAGTCGAAAAAGTAATGCTTCATTAACAATGTTGCGTTTAGAACGTGATCCTTTGGTTAAGGATTTGATGAACTTTGGCATAGAAGTTGTTGGTGCAGGAAGTTCTTCTGTTTTGTTTCAGGTATCAGTGAGATCATCTCTATCAGATAAAATCAAGCAAGCACAGAAGCAAGATAGTGAGTTGCAGAAAAGGGTAGAGCTGGTTCAGAAAGGTAAGTTGCCTGAATTCAACATTGATAATGATTGTGTTTTTAGATTTGGGAAGAGATTGTGTGTGCCTTGTGATTCACAGTTGAAGAGAGAGTTGTTATGTGAAGCTCATAGTTCTCCGTTTTCAGTTCATCCGGGCAGTACTAAGATGTATAGAGATCTGCAGGAGTATTACTGGTGGGATGGAATGAAAAGAGATATTGCTGATTTTACTGTGAAGTGTTTGATTTGTCAGCAGGTTAAAGCAGAGCGGCAGTTACCGAAAGGGATGCTTCAGCCTTTACCAGTGCCAGAGTGGAAATAGGAGAATATATCCATGGACTTTGTTGTTGGATTACCGAAGACATCTCGAGGTAATAATGAAATCTGGGTTATTGTTGATCGCTTGACCAAATCTGCTCATTTCCTTGCTATACGAGATACTTTCTCTCTTGATCAACTTTCCCGTTTGTATCTTAAAGAGATAGTCAGGTTACATGGAGTTCCTCTCTCAATTGTATCGGATCGTGATCCCAGGTTTACTTCTAACTTTTGGAAAGGCCTTCAGAAGTCGTTGGGTACTGAATTAAATTTTAGTACAGCTTTTCATCCTCAATCAGATGGGAAGTCAGAACAAACAATTCAGACCTTGGAGGATATGCTACGAGCTTGTTCTATGGATTATCAGGGAAGTTGGGACAAACATCTTTCTTTGGTTGAATTTTCATATAATAACAGTTTCCATTCCAGTATACAGATGGCACCATTTCAGGCATTATATGGGAAGCGGTGTCGAACTCCAGCTTTCTGGGATGAAGTGGGTGAAAGGAAGTTGATGGGACCAGAATTGGTAGAAGAGATGGTAGAAAAAGTTCAACTGATTCAGAAACACATGAGAACAGCTCAGAGCAGGAAGAAGAGTTATGCGGATAACCGGAGGAAGGATCTATCTTTCGAGGTAGGTGATCATGTTTTTCTCAAGGTTTCTCCTTGGAAAAGTGTGATGAGATTTGGTAAGAAAGGAAAGTTGAGTCCAAGGTTTATTGGACCATACGAAATTCTGGAGAGAGTTGGATCAGTTGCATACCGAGTGGCTTTACCTCCGAGTTTATCTCAGGTACACAATGTTTTTCATGTTTCGATGTTGAGAAAGTATATGCCAGATCCATCTCATGTTTTGAGTCCATAGGTAGTTCAGCTGGAAGAGAACCTATCTTATGAGGAACAACTGGTCCAGATTCTTGACCACATGGAGCAAGTGTTACGGAATAAGGTGATTAAGCAGGTAATGGTTTTGTGGAAAAACCACATGATTGAAGAGGCAACATGGGAATCTGAAAATGCAATGAGGGATAAGTACCCCCATTTATTCGATAAGTAAATAAATTGCGGGGACGCAATTTTCTAAAGGGGGGAAGGATGTAACACCCCAAGTAAGTAATTAATAATAGATATTTTTATCTATTTCTATTAATGATTAAGATAGTGTTGTAGAGGCTTAAAATGAAAATAAATACAATCTTATGCATGGAATACACTGATATTCTTAAAAGATTGTTTTACTGCCTTTTGATGGCAAACCATTTTTGAATCTATATTTTGACAATTTTATAAACTATGTTTGTCAAAATAAACTTATTCTTTATGATTGGGACATCAAAATTTACCTTGTGTGAATTTTTGGTATTTTTCTGACAATATTTATTTTTTAATGAATAGTGAAAAATACTGCATTTTACATCAAAACTGCTTTTAATCTAATTTATTTATATGATTATATTATCTTTTGAATTGGTCTTAATGTGTAATATGAATATATTTTTACCATTTAATCCAATGGTGGTCATTGGAAACAATTTCACTTTGAAATTAGACTTAAACTGGTGTCAATCTTTTGATACTTATTGTTTTGTAAAAACACGCTATTTGCTCTAGCAGCGAGAATTAATTATTAAATTAATTAATGTGACTTATATGATTTGAATTTTGTAAAATAGACTTCATTTTTGAATTCGGAATATCAAATATAGCTTAGGGTGAATTTTTGGTAATTTTCTGAAAAACTTCAATTTTTGATGAATAGTGAAACCACTAAGTGGTAATCAAGAAAACTGATTTTTCAGTTAAATAAAAGTTTACCACTAATGTGTATTGAATTTTGAAAATCCTACATACATGGTTGTCATTAAGAAGTAAAATGTGGTTCAATGAGATTATAATAATTTTTTGGTGAATAGTAACTTATTAAGTTCTTAATCGCGATTAGTGGTAATTAGGGTAGTTTAAGGTATAAATAATGCTTTAATAATAGGAAATTACCTAGACACATGTCCCAACCTTATTGGTTGTGTCATGGCCGACCAAGACAAGCCATGGGTCAACTTGGGGACCCCATGGAGACACTTTGGTTTGGAAATGACATAAATAACTTTTTATTAAATGTTAAAGTAAAAATGACACAAACAAGAGATGTTTTACGAAAACAATTTTTACATGGGGTTATAAAGATCAGATTTTTGATTATAAATAGTAATTGGAAATCTAAAACGATTTCCTACATCATAGTATTTTTTTTATGATTTTTAGACATTAAATAAATTAAATTATTTATGACATAATAATGATGCAGCGATGACATCATTATTTGACGATTTAAATAAAATGGAAAGATAATATAAAATCTATGAACTAAACATGTCCAAAACCAATTGGATGAGTGGATTTCGAACCCTTATCACCTTATCCACGAATTATATCAATGTGGGACCTTTTGAAGCCGAAACACATTTTCAAATAAAGTAATATTTCTTTACTTTCCAAAAGTGCCCCTCCTCTCCTCTTATAAAAGGCCCCCACCTCTACCTCATTTCACACACTCCTCAAGCCTTTGGATCGGCAAACCCCTGCCCATTTACTCTCTCCACATCCCTCTCCTCATCCTAGAGGATTCCCTTTGGGCAGAATCCTTTCAAATTAAGCCTTTAGGCTCAAATCAAAAGGAGTTACACTTTTTAAGGTAATTCATTCTCTAATGTTCATTTGTTTTATTTTGCTTCTCCAACCCCCTAAACTCTTTTTATTTACTTATTTTGTAACAACACCAGTATCTTCAATATACAAGGATGTTTTTATAATATTTATTTGAGCTACACTCTCACACAACTACATCAAATGGTTAAAGAACATACGGTTTCCGTGGATGGCGAAATTCTGCCTCCCGAAACGATGATTGTTCAACACTCATTTAACACCTTCAAAGGTGGCCATTATGATGTCACTATTTTTATATATGCTATATAATATGTTTATGTTTTCCTTAAGCTTCTGTTTTTTTTCATTTTGGGCATACCTTTATGGTTTCCATTATGGGTAAACACGATATCTTCATTTTAGGAAGTGCGGACTACCGCCCCCTCAAAGTGATTTGATTCGTTAAATACCATATGTGGGACATATAAAGGATGGAACTATGATATTATATATGATATTATACTGGAATTATAATATACCTTTATATCATTATGATTCCATTCTATAAAATACGAAATAGAAATGAAAGTAGCGTTCATGCGTACGTACGGCTTACCGTCTCTATGAACGGTGCATTTCATTTCTTACCTCTAAATGTGATGTAATATTATAAATACATGTATATGATGAATATATATGATATATATGTTATCCAAATCATTAATATCATTCTGGATATAATGAACCTTTGACCAAATTAACAACATGTAAGTGTAAGAAGTCTATTTTTGACTTAAGAACCAAACACCGACAAAATGAACATTATTAACTTAACTGATTACATGATGTCCATAACATGGTATAAAAGGAATAATGAACTTGAAAAAGATTCATAAGCAAGTAGAGATTAACTCAAGTTTATTATTCATGAGATTAAAGAACGGCCGGGTCAAGTCGGATACGAGGTATGGGACTTCGTCTCAATCTCCTTTCATTGAGGCATATTTTATTTTATACACAACTTTCTTTTATACGGTATATAAACCCCTTTGACTTTTACGTTTATTCAAAAGGAATCTTTTTTATACGAAGCGTTTACTAAACGACAAAAGGGAATGTTTTTGTCGTATGTATGCGGCGACAACGACTTCTCCGCCGTCGTGACCGTTATTTGAGTTTCGGCTTCCTCTAAAAGCCATACCTTCTTTTTAAAAGAAAAATAAATACCATGTTTTACTTTTCTTTTATTTTAGTATTGAAAATGGTTTTCATAATGTTTTTATATCAATGTGTTGTATTGATATCTCGTGATTGAAATGTGGAAATTTTATGTTTCCTTTATGCATGTTTTATGTGATATGATTGTGTTATGGTTCTTGGGCATTATTATGAAGACGGGTGGTTCTGTGATAAACTAAGGGCGGGTGAGCCCGTTATAGCTCTCCAATGCATTGGGTAACGCGAAGGAGTGAAACGTTAAGGTTTCTCCGAAGAGATTTTAGGGAATATACTGTGATGGGTATTCCAAACGTAACCAAGAGGGTTACTCCCTACGTAAGAATGTTATGAATGCCTCAAGTTACCTTTATGTCTTATGATTTCTATGATTTATTCATGATTTGATGAGGTATGTTAAAGTTCTTATGTTTTATGGGTAAAGTATGATCTCATCCTTATGTACATATGTACCCATGTTTCCTTTCAATATTTTTATAACCCATACTGAGTTTTTATGCTCATCCCAAGTTTTTGAAATGTTTTTCACAGGTCAAGGGAAAGGTACATGATAAGATGATAGAGTCAAGGATGTGTCAAGAAATAATCCATGTTTTATTTTAAATGTGTTACCATTGATGGGAATGAAGAGTACTATCTTTATGTAACCACTTTGTTTATATGTGGATTGTAATGAAAGTTTTATGATCTAATTCTCTAAAACTCTAAACCCGAAAAGATCCTCAATGTGTAATCTTGTAATAACTCAAGATTAAGTAAGGTTTAAGGCTGGGGCCTTATATTTTGATCCCTAAAACTGAATTTTTGAGTATTTGATTACATGTTTTTTTATTAATAAAGTTGTATTATCAAATCCATAAAGTTACTCTAAAATATATTTAATTAGGATATTATCATAAGAATGCATGTTGTATTGAGAGGTCATAATAGTTCTCCGCTGTGATTAGAACCTGGAAGTTTCATGGTAGTATTCTTAGACATAGTTCTATGGACATGTGATATTATCTTAAGGAACATAAAAAAATATAAGATATTAGAGGTTCTAGGCTCATAATACATTAATACACCTTCTCATTCTGTTCTCCTTTGGTAATCTTCAAGATATGAGGTTATGAGAACAAACTCGTTAATAGGAAATCCACATTTCCATGTGTCATTGCATATTTCTATGTATGGATCTCTGTATTGATCTTTAGACTTTATGATTATCATTAATGGATATCATGAATCAAATAATATGATGTATTGAAAAAAACTATGATAAAATATGCTCACGGTGAAGCAGGATGTGTTGGTTACATCACAAGTGATATTACATTAATGGATAATGAGGGAAACTATTTATCCCTTTTATCTCTTGAAAAAAGTTAGTATCTTAGGCCCTTTGATGGGAATGGAACAACCTAAATAAATCCATGGTTATGGTATTCATTGGGTAAGTTCATTTTATAAAATTTAAAGAAAGATACATTGAACATATTGGTTGATGGCACCAACATGCAACCTACTTGATTTAAGATATTGTGATTAGAGGATTATGGTAATCATTCGTAAGAGATTGGATTTTGTTGCAATGTTAACTTTTTTATCTTTTTATTACATGGTGTATTTCTAGATTTTAAATTTGGAATTTATGCAGTTATTTATAATTACACTGAGAAAGAGTCCTAGATAGTCACACACTAAGTGTATCCACAATCTCAGATAAATTATAGTATTTAATTTAACAAGTTAAAATAAATAATATTTATTCAAGTTTAGTTGATCACCATAATTTAATCACAAATTATTCAAAACAATGAGTGAGTTAAATAATAATACTAAATATTTGTTTTTAATTATGGTGAATGAAATTTTTATTATATGTATCATAGAATAATTGAGTGAGATTTATTAAATAAATAGTCATTATTAGAGGATCAATAAATGTCGATGTGGAAAAGAAGACTGAGTTTAATGGTTTGATTTTAAATGGTATAAAAGATATTTATTTGTATTCTTAAAGTGTTTAAAATGTCTAGATATTATTATTATTATTATTATTATTATTATTATTATTGGACATGGGTTTGAGTAAGAATTATAATGACTCTAAGGGTTTAGTTTGCTGTTTTCCAACCCTAAACCTTCCATAATAAATATCTAATTATATCACTATAAAAAAACACAATTCATGTGCAAAATAGATAAAGTGAGACTATCTCAATACCTAGATAGAGATCAAGAGATCTAGAGTTATATCATCCCCTCCTCTATCAAGCCAACAAGAGAAAATAAATATTTCCTTCTCTCTCAAGAATAATTCTCATATAATCAACCATAAATAATGCAAGTGGTTAGGATCGGCTGTGCTTGCACCTGATGATTCAATAGTGTCATTCAGAGATTGTGGTTCATGTTTGGATAACATATTGAGAGATTATTCACTTAGATAAATCATCAAAATTATGTTATGACAAGATTTTGTTAACTATATCCTAAATGAAAGAAGAATTACAAGTTATACATAATTCCATATATACACATAAATTACTTATAAATTACATATGAAGATCATTTACTTCTAGTTTTTGTGTTTTAATCTAGTCAAGTAGTCTACTATTTTTGTTTGACATGACGTTTTGATCATTTTATGAAATGATTACACAAGATTTTATACTGAAATATAAGTTTTTAAAAACATAAAAGGATGCTTCCACTTCACTCAGAACCTATAATTTCCTATTTTCAAATATTAGACTTTAAAATTTTCACTTCACTTCTCAATACTTGAATCATATCTTATTTGTGACAAAGAAAAACCCCTTATTCATATTGTTATGTTATTTCTTATTCACTACCATCATTATATTATATGTACATCAATAAGTAATTTTTTTATATATGTTTTGATAGTGAAATATTATTAGATATACCCTAATAATTATCCATATGTAGAAATCCATTGGTTTCTTATGAACATTGATTTTTATAGGGAGTTAATTATCTCCTTTGATGAATATATTTAAATTAAATAATGAGTTATGATATGGGACCTCTTGTAATAAAAAAATAAATGTTATAAAACTTTAAATTCATATAATTCTTGCCCTTTATATGTTCTAATAAGTTTCTAAAATAATGAAAAATTATATAGAATATTATGACTATATGTGTGTGTGTATAAAGAATATCCCTTTAAGGTTATAAGATCATATTTCTATGTATTTATTTATTTTGTTAAATATGAATGTTACTGAATCAAATTTTATGGGTATGAATAAAAAATGGATGGATGTCAATCCTATGACAGAATATTAAGAGGATGGGGTGAAAGGGTTCACCAAGTTTGTAAAAGGTCACGAATATAACCCTTATCAAATAATTTGTTTGTGTTAACACTAGTGTTATTAAATAATAATTAGTCCAAAGGAGTTTTAAAAACACTTTATCTATCATGTAAAATATTTATGTTATAAATGTTGGACTAAACATAGGGAAGAACTATATTTAGCTAGTTACTAGGATAACACTGAATTTTATAAATCATTTGATATGATTAAAATTGTGAATAATGATGAAGATTGTATTGAGGATATGATCACTAGTGGGGAAAATGATGAAAATCATTTTGAGGAAATGACAATGACCATTGAAAATGAACTTCTTGATTCTCTAAAATAGTTTCATAAATTTAAGAGTTGTGGAAGGATACCATTGTATATTGTTTGTACTAAATATACAACATTGTCACATATTGAATCTATATAAAGTAAAATATTGAAATGAGTTGAGTGATACCAGCTTTGCTGAACTACTTAATCACTTTAATGATTTTCTACCATAAGATAATGAGCTTCCTTGCAGAACATAATATGCTAAACTAATGCTACATTCAATAAGTATGATTTCTAAAATAATACATGCATTTACAAATGATTTTAAATTTTTTTAGAGGACCTTAAATTAATTAAAAAATGCCCAAATTGTGGTGCATCTCAATAAAATAAAGATTAATAAAGTCCCTCAAAATTTGTATGGTACTTTATAATAATTCCAAGGTTTATGTGCCTATATGAACGTGACGATACTGAAAGGTAAGATAGAAATTTTATCCAAGGTGAAAGGATACCCTACTCTTTGGAAGATTGGGGGATCCCAGGGATTGGAAGATTGTGTTTCCGATAATTTAATCGAGGGATTTCAAGTATTTGAAATAAAGAGGTTTAGATTACATTCCTAATCGAGGGCTTCTGTGGATAGGAAGACAGATGTACCTATCATCATATCGAGGGCTTACCTAGGTGGTGGTAAGACAGACCTTTTATCCAAGGTGAAAGGAAACCCTACTCTTTGGTATAAAACAATGGTAATAAATTTTATTTTTTCCACTGCATATTTGTAATAGAAAGGAAATCATTTTGTTTCATCTTTATATTCATATTATTTTCTATTGTAATTGTTTTAATTATGATACATTCATTACATATTGTATTAAAAAAAATACGTTGTATGGTAGAATCGTTTACATTTTCTATAATCTTATCATTGTATTCAAATACAATTGTTTTTGAATTCTTATGAAATCATATCATATTATATCCATCGGATCCAGGACCTGTTAGATCATTTTTATTTTTAGTGAATTTTATTTGTTTAAGATCTATTAAACAAATATTCTTCTTAAGAATTTAAATAAAAAAAATTAAACATACAATTCACCCCCTCTTGTACTATGCCATCTCATATACATTTACATCTATATTACAATCCAATAGGCCTAGTATAGGTATCCTTTTTTATTTAGTATTTATTTTCCTATATTCTAGATCCCAAATGATTTTTTTCTTTTTCATTTATATATTTTTATCACATGATGGTTTTTATTATGGATTGTTTCTCGTAGGATTTTATATGACATTGTATCACATGGATTGGCCTAATGGTACTTCATAGATATGTGTTTACTTTCTTACCCTATGATTCATTGATATGATTTCATGTGTTATAACTTCTAATTTTCATATTCATGTCTTTGTGAATATTAAAGGATACTAGTCCTTATATAGACTCTGTGGTGGTATCCTATTGGGATTTTTTCTCACATGCTACTTTTTCATTAGGGTAGTTGTAGATGTTGTATTATAAGATCCAGGTAAAGGTAAGGGATTATTGTATCATTTTGGCTTCCTCATTCATCTTTTCCATTGTAGAGGAGTGGTTTGGAGGTGATTGTTGGTCACATGGATACTTATCATACTTTATAGTTTAGCCCATTTTACATGGATTTTATGTTTTCGCTTTTATATCTTTTCTTCCAATTTAGAACTATTTTTGTGTCCCTTTTTGGTTAAATTAAATAATTTTTTATTTAATCATTTTTTCAGATAACCATGTGGAATATAGCTCAAGTGTATGGTTTTTCTTAACCCGGTTTGGTCTGTTGCATATATCACTTTCTAAAAAAAATGGTGCAAACAATGGATATAGTGAGACTCTCTCAAGACCTGGACAGAGATAAAAAGATATATAGTGATCTACTCCCCTCCTATATCAATCAAATAAGTGAACATCAATATTTATTTATCTCTTGAAAATAATTATGCAACGATCAACCAAAAACAGTGCAAGAAATCATTATTTTCTGTTCTAGCACCCGACGACTCTAAGACGTCATTAAAAGTTTGTGGTTCATGTTTGGATCACCACTATAGGGATTCTAAACTTGTATCCTACATCACGACAATGGTACAAAAATATCTTCTTAAATATATAATAAACGAAACCAGAATTACAAATTATAGGTAGTTCCATATCTTCTCAAAAATTAATTATAACTTATATGTGATGATCTTTCTCTTCTGGTTCCATCATTTTAATCTAGTCTACTAATCTACTATTTTCATTGTACATAAATTTTTCATCATGTGAAGCATTGATTAAATGAGATTTAATATTAAAATTTGAGTTGGTTATATCATCAAAGGATGTTTCCACTTCACCCAAGCATAGAAGTGGTATCAGAGGAGTCGGATGTTTTATTTATAATTATTTATTGATTGTTGATTGATTTCATGTTTTTACATTAAATTTTACTTAAAAGGTTATTTTAATATATGAAATCATCATATCCTCTCTTTATTTATTCTTTATAACAAAACCAGTAATCATCTAAATATTCAAAACAAAAAATAATTTGATTCATACCATTTAGATATGAAAAAGGCTCTGCTTGGACAAAAACTAGAGTAAACAGCATGTACTTACTATATACAAGTTGTTTGTTATGGATTTTATGTATGAATATTGTTATAAGTTTTGATATTTATGACCTAAAAAGATATAATATATGATATTAACATATTAAATTGTGGATCCATAGAGACTGGAACACTGATTGGAGAACTACACGCCATGTAACCACAATACATGATGTGCATTCACTATTTTCTCACGGTCAAGAACACATGGTGTTTCATTATTCCATGTATCATATACATGAAAATGGAATAGAAATTTAATGAAACTCCAATGCTATACACCTTATATTACCAATACATTGCGTGTACCCTATACACATCCATGAATGAAAACAAGGACAGACCCCATGTGTTGTGGACACGAGCATAGGAGAATACCCATCATGTACCATTGTACATGTCGTGTAGTAAGATTCCAGTAGTTTTCTCAAAATTTTATGGAAAAAAAGAATTAAATATATAATGAAACCAATTTATTATGTGTCTTGTGTTCCATTCATTCAAAAGTACACACCATGTCATAGGATTAACAATTATATATTAAACTAATTTCCTTGTTAGCATTTTGATGAACACACAAGGTTTCCTCCAAGTATACTTATAAACTATACTAATTTTAAATTAATTTAATTTTGTTTAAAAATATAGACGATGTTGAGTTAACGATGGTTGTATGGAATGAAGATATGTTGAATTAATTGGATTAATTTGCAGTGTAATATCTTAATTAATGAAAAAAATCGACGTAATTGATAAATATATCGTAAATTTATGATCGTTTCTAAAAGTGTAGATTATCATGAGATTATACCATACCTTTATATGTGATTGGTTTATTTTAATTTATTTTTGTTAAATTATTATTAGTGGCCTACATTTCATCCTCTACTCTTTATTATGTAAGGGCATGCATGCCCATAGTATCTCTTATGTAAACCCCTTTATCCAATCCAATGGACCCCCCTCACCTACATGTTAGTAAAAGATTAAATAAGGATGGAGCTACCAGTTGATTAGAGGTGATCTAAGTCAAGGATCTAAGGTGAATCAAATCAAGGTGATACATAGGAGCTGATAAATAATGTTTCAACATGAATCAAGCTATGGTTTAAGGTTTTTTTCTCCTAGGGTCAAGGGTTTGTTTATCATCTGCTATATAAACTAAAAATTAGAGAATATCATGATCATGCCACTTATATTTTATTTTGTTAGGTTCTTTTTTAATTATAGATGTTTGTGGATTCTTAGTAGTCACATAATAAATGAGTTAACAAGAATACAATATGGAATAAAATGTAACCGGATTATGAAAAAATGTTTTATCAAAAAAATTTAATCACATAAGTAAAAACCACATAATATTAACAAGGAATGTGAAAATATAAAATTGTCTTTTATGAATAATAATGTAAATCCCTCAATTAAATATTAAGTTATCGTATCCTTCCACTGCTTAATTTAGAATCAACCTCATACTTCAAATTATTTGAAAAACACAAGTTGGGGTGCTTTCAATTATCATGGAATTTTTTACATGAAGTTTTAGGTCGAATTGACTTGGTTTACATCAAGGTTTGACTGCCTAATTAGGACAATGTGTAACTAAGATGCAAGTATTAGGGATATAATATAACATGATTTAATGATTGGGGAGTCCACTCAACAGATCAAGGAACTATAAGTTAATATATTGGGAAGGTAATTACTACCAAAAACCCTTCAAATAGGTTCTTAGGACCAAGTATTGGTTATAATAAGGGGAATATAGATCCTTTCCACTAGAATATCTAAGTTATAATATATTCTTAAACTGATGGTGAAGGCTATTAGGTTTCTAAAAATAGTGGGATATTAACGAAATTTAATTAGATTTAAAAATATATATTATTTTGTAATCAAAATAATTTATAATTGTATGATCTTAATTTGTAGAAATGGAAAACCAAAAAACTTTAACAATATCACTACGATATATTCTATATAAGGATAACCTTCTCATCAGCATGAATTTATAGGAATATTAAAGGCACTTGTGCCTTATACTATGCCACAAATGGAAATTATTTGTTCTCAAAACCCCACTTCCCAAGTCACAAGCCAAAGAGGATAGAAATAAAGAGGTGTCTTCCCATATAAAGAAAGTATATCGCACAATGGATATAAAATTTTTATTCAATCCTCCATGTAAAATGATATTCTAAAGAAATATGAGGATATACATGTGTGTAGCATTATTTCTCACCTTTGGTATCTCTATTAAGAGAAAGAAAGTTAAGATATATATGAGATCTACAATTCACTATTTATGTGCAATCTTGGAGAGTCAGTAACAGATAGGCCACATGTAGTCAAGATCATTAGATACATTGAGAACCTAGATATCTTGGGTTTCAATATCCCTGATGATCTATTCATAGATCTCATTATGTTCTAACTACCCACAAACTTCTCTGGTTTTATTATAAATTATAATATGATCAATAGTGAGAAGAAACTATCATAACTTCTTACTCTTATCTAGAAAGTTGATGAAGACATGGGGCATGAAAAACCCATTTTCCTTATGGTGTATAAAAAGAGGTGGAACAAGTAGAAGGGTCTGAAGACTCATTACAAGTCTAAGGATCTGGACCACCATCCCTCTTAGAAGAAGATGATCCAGAGGAAAGGAAAGGAATAGGATGTGGTATGTTTTTCATTTGTCAAGAAGGGCCACTGGAAGAGGAATTGTTCCTAGCCAACTAAACAAGGGAAGATTCTGGTGTGTTCCTTATCAAGTATAATCTTTCTATATATACAGGTTGTATATTAGATTCTATATTTGGTGCTCACATTTGTATCCAAATATAAGAACCAAGTAGATTTCAGAATGTTACAAAATGTGAGGTGGATATTTGGGATGATAATGGATAGTAATTGGTTTCTCTTGACATTGGAGACTACTATATCACATTACTAACATGATTGATTTTGGTTTTAAAGAATTATTATTATGTTCCTATTGTTACCAAAAACATTATTTGTGTCTTTTTCTTAGATATGGATGGGTTTAAAATCCTCTTTGGAAATAAAGGCATCTATTTTTATAAAGATAGAATTTTGTATGGTATGGAATTGTTAAATAATAGTATTTTTTCACTAAATTATGAAAAACAAATATTATCAATTGATAATGAAACTAATATGCACGACTCATGTGACACCAAATTTTGGTATCACCATATCAGTCATGTAAATGAGAAGTTATTGACAAATCTATAACAGATGATTATTTAGACTCCTTTGAGATAAATACACTTGAAGGATGTTTTTCTTTTTTATAAGGAAAGATGACCAAACCACAATTTAGAGGTTAAGATGAAAGGTATATATATATTCTATAATTTGTTGACACCAACATTTCTAGAAATTTTTAATTAGGATCAAAGGTGGTTTGTCATAATTTATTACTTTTAACGATGACTTGATTAGGTATGGTTATATCTACTTGATGAGGTATAAGTCTAAATTCTCTGATATGTTCAAAGAGTTCAAGAATATGTTCGAGAATCATCTTCGTAATAAGATAAAGAAACTTATATTGGATCAAGGCGATGAATATCTTAACCAAGACATTATTGAATTTCTATTAGAGTATAGGATTTTATCTCAATTCAAGACCCCATATAAACCATTGTGTAATGGTGTTAGTGAATAAAGAATTGTACCTTATTGTACATGGTAAGGTCAATTATGAGACACAAGAGCCTTCCATTATCATTTTGGGGATATGAATTATATACAACATTATACTTACTAAACTAGGTACCAATAACTTTTTAAAATTTTATTCCCTTTGAGTTGTGAAGTGAAAATAATTTTTTTTTTCACAATATCATGCATAGTGTTGTGAGGAGTTTTTTAAGTCTATATAAAGAAAAAAAAATAGAAACATTAGGCTTGATGTGTATATTTATAGGATATCCTAAGGAAACAAGGGGATGGTGTCTATATAATCCTTTGGTCACGAAATTAAATGTCAAAAGATAGGTTGTCTTTCTTGAGAGGGAGCACATCATCAAGAAGGATAATGGGAACAATATTGACTTTAATGAAGTTGATGATCAAGATAAACAAGATTTGGTGTAATCATTTTTTCCACATGTCCCCATGTAATAGTTTTCAGAAGAAAAAGTATAGCGTAGGAAAACTAGAGAGGTAATATACCCAAAGAGATATGTTTTTATAGTCACTGATGATGGTGACTCATTATTGGTTCAAAATGGTGATCATATCTCTTAAAAGGAGGTATTAGAGATATTAGAAGATATAAAATGGAAATAATCCATGAATTATGATATGGATTCCATATAACAAAACCATGTTTGGATTTTTATCGATCTAACAGTTACTATAAAACCCATTGGGTGAAAATGGGTATTCAAGCAAAAAAATAGTCATCGATGATAAATTAAATACCTATAAAACAGGTTTAGTGGATAAAGGGTGTAGAAAATGTTAAGGAATTGAAAATTAATAAAGAATTTTTCTTGTTTCCATGTTTAATACCATAAAAAGTTTACATTTTCTAGAATCTTACAATGAATATGAGATTTGGAAAATGGATATCAAAACAGATTTCCTTAATTGGAACTTTTAAGGGGATGTGTATATGAAATAATTAGAAGGGTTTTGGACTCCATGAAATGTCAAAAAGGTATGAAATTTACATAGATCTATTTATAGATTAATGTAAGCATCCATGTCTTTTGAAAATTTGGTTTGATGAAGCCATAAATGAATTTGGTTTTTTTAATAATGAATATGATCCATGTGTTTACATGAGGTTTAGTAGTTATTATGGTTGTTTTCATAATAGTGTGTGTTGGTGAAATATTACTAATTGTAAATAATATACCATCCTTAAAAGTGGTGAAGGATTGATTAAAAAAGTTATTCTCCATGAAGGACTTAGGTGAAGCAGACTAAATACTAGAGATCATGATCATTCATGATAGATAAAAGAGGATAATTTGGAAAAATTCAAAGTATATACATTGACTGGATACTGAAGAGGTTCAGTATAGAAAAATATAATAGGGTATTGGATCTAGTGTCACATGTTACACATATTTCGCAGAAAATGCGTCCTCAAAAAAAGTGAAAAGATAGTGATTGAATAAGATCCCATATTCTTTTGCGATGGGATCAATCATTTATTCCATCTAATATATGAGGCTTGATGTTTCCTATGATTTAATCATGGTAGGAAGGTATCAATAAAATACATGGGAATAAAATTGGGCTAATGTTAAGGTTATCCTTAAGTATATGAGCCATACAAAGGATATGTTTTTGTGTATATAATAAATGAATAATTAGTCATTAGGGGTTATAAAAATTATAGTTTTTATATAGTTCCTAATTATATGAATTCATAGTATATATATTTATTTTGTCTCAATGTCGGCACCGTGAGATGGAAGAGTTAAAGTACGAAATGTTTTTTGATCCTAAATAAGTGTCTAAGTATATTTCGGCTTCTAATGAATCTAAGGAAGTTATTTTGGATTACAAAATTTGTCCAAGATATTTATTTGGTACTTGGTAATAAATATCCTTTCATAGTTTAGTACAATAACACTATAGAAGTGTCTCTCTACAAAGAGATTAGGTCACACAAAAGGACAAATCTCATACTTCATAAGTTTCATATCTTGAGATATTTTTCTCAATGATGTGAAGTTGTGGTTAGTAGAGTATATAGGGTGTAAATAATTTCACATCCCACGATGAAGTATTTATATTAGTATAGGCATGATTATTGTGTGTGAGATAGTAGATTGAAACTTTTTTTCAGTTGGAACTAGTGCAAGTGAGATTCTGTAGGATTTGGTTCCCTAAAACTGGCATTTTGAGTATTTGATTACATTGTTTTTATTATTAATAAAGTTTTATTATAAAATCCATAAAGTTATTCTAAAAGAAATTTAATTATGATAATATCATAGGAATGTATGCTTCATTGAGAGGTCATAACAGTTCTCTACTGTGATTAGAACCTGGAAGTTTCATGGTAGTATTCTTAGTCATAGTTCTATAGACATGTGATATTATCTTAAGGAACATACAAAATATAAGATATAAGAGGTACTAGTCTCAGAAGACATTAATACACCTTCTCATTGTCTTTTCCTTTGGTAATCTACAAGATATGAGGTTATGAGAACAAACTCATTAATAGGAAATCCAAATTTTCATGTGTCATTTGATATTCCTATTTATGGATATCTGTATTGATCCTTAGACTTTATGATTATAAAAAATGGATATAATGAATCAAATAATTTTATGTTTTGACAAAAACTACAATGAAATATTCTCATGGTGAAGTAGGATGTGTTGGTTATATCACAAGTGATATTATATTAATGGATAATGTGAGAAAATATTTATCCCTTTTATCTCTTGACAAAAGTTAGTATCTTAGGCCCTTTATGGGAATGGAACAACCTAAATAAATCCATGCTCATGGTATTCAGTGGGTAAGTTCATTTTCTAAAAGTTAAAGAAAGAGACATTGAATATATTGGTTGATGGCACCAACATGAAACCTATTTGATTTGAGATATTCTGATAATATTATTATGGTGAACATTCATAGGAGATTTGATTTTGTTGTGATGTTAACTTCATTATCTATGTATTACCTGGTGTATTTCTAGATTATAAAATTGGAATTTATGCAGTTATGCATAATTACACTGATAAATAGGCCTATACAGTCACACACTATGTGTATCCACAATCTCAGTTAAATTGTACTATTGAATTTAACAAGTTCAAATAAATAATATTTATTCTGGTTTAGTTGATCACCATAATATAATCACAAATTATTCAAAATAATTAGTGAGTTAAATAATAATACTGAATATTTGTTTTTAATTTTGGTGAATGAAAGATTTATTATATGTATCATAGAATAATTGAGAGAGATTTCTTTAATAAATAGTCATTATTAGAGGATCCATAAATGTCAATGAGGGAAAGAGGACTGAGTTTAATGGTTTGATTGGAAATATTATAAAAGATAATTATTTTTATTCTTAAAGTGTTGAAAATGTATAGAGATTATTATTATTATAATTTTTCTTATTGGACATGGTTTTGAGTAAGAATTATAATGATTGAAAGGGTTTAGTTTGAAATTCTCCAACCCTAAACCTTCCATAATATATATCTAATTATAACACTATACAAAAACACAATTCATGTGAAAAATAGATAAAGTGAGACTATCTCAATACCTAGAGAGTGATCAAGATATATATAGTTATCGCATCCCCTCCTCTATCATACCAACAAGAGAACATAAAGAGTTCCTTATCTCTCAAGAATAATTCAACTACAATCAACCATAAATAATGAAAGTGGTTAGGATTAGTTGTGCTTTCACCTGATGAATCAATAGTGTCATTTAGTGAATTTGGTTCATGTTTGGATAACATCTGGAGAGATTATTCACTTAGATCAATCATCAAAATTATGGTATGAAAAGATCTTGTTAACTAGATCCTTAATGAAAGTAGAATTACAAGTTAGACATAATTCTAAATATACACATAAATTAATTATAAATTACATGTGAAGATCATTTACTTCTAGTTCTTGTGTTTTAATCTAGTCAAGTAGTCTACCATTTTTCATGGACATGATGTTTTGATCAATTTGTGAAATTATTACACATGATTTTAGACAAAAATATGAGTTTTTCATATCATCAAAGTATGCTTTCACTTCACTCAAAACCTATAATTTCCTATTTTCAACTATTAGACTTTAAAATTTTCACTTCATTTCTGAATACTTGAATCATCTCTTATTTGTGATAAAGAGAAACCCCTTATTCATATTGTTGTGTTATTTATTATTCACTACCATAATTATATTATATGTACATCAATAAGTAATTTTTTTATATATGTTTTGATAGTGAAATATTATTATATATACCCTAATAATTATCCATATGTAGAAATACATTGGTTTATTATGAACATTGATATTTACAGAGAGTGAATTATCCCCCTTGATGAATCTATTTCAAAAAAATAAACACTTTTGATATGTGACCTCTTGTAATAAAAAAATTTAATGTTATAATACTTTAATTTAATATAATTACGTCCCTTTATATGTTCTAAGAAGTTTCTAAAATAATGAAAATTTATATAGAATATTATTACTTTATGTGTGTGTATATAAAGAATATCCTTTTAAGGTTCTAAGCTCATATTTCTATGTATTTATTTATTTTTTTAAATATAAATGTTACTGAATCAAATTGGATGGGTATGAATAAAAAATGGATGGATGTCAATCCAATGGTAGAAGATTAAGAGGATGGGGAGAAAGGGTTCACCAAGTTTGTAAAAGGTCATGAATATAACCCTTCTCAAATACTTTGTTTGTGTTAACACTAGTGGTATTCAATAATAATTAGTCTAAATGAGTTTTAATAACACGTTATCTATCATGTAAAATATTTTCATTATAAATGTTGGACTAAACACAGTGAAGAACTATATTTAGCTAGTTACTAGGATAAAACTACATTTTATAGATCATTTGATATGATTATAATTGTGAATAATGATGAAGAATGTATTGAGGATATGATCACATGTGTGGAAAATAATGAAAATGATATTGAGGAAATGACAATGACCATTGAAAATGAACATCTTGATTTTCTAAAATAGTTTCAGAAATTAAAGAGTTGTGTAAGGACAAAATTTTATATTGGTTGTACTAAATATACAGCATTGTCACATATTAAATCTATATAAATTAAAATATTGAAATGAGTTAAGTGATACCAGCTTTACTGAACTACTTAATATCTTTAATGATTTTGTACCATAAGATAATGAGCTTCCTTGCAGAACATAATATGCTAAATGAATGCTACAATAAATAAGTATGATCTCTAAAATAATACATGGATTTACAAATGATTTTATATTTATTTAAAGGACCTTTAATTACTTAAAAAATTCCCAAATTGTGTTGTATCTCAATACAATAAAGATTAATCAAGTACCTCAAATGTTGTATGGTACTTTTTAATAATTCCAAGGTTTATGTGCCTATATGAAAGTGAGGATACTAAAAGGTAAGACATACCTTTTATCCTATGTGAAAGGATACCCTACTCTTTGGAAGATCTAGGGCTTCTAGTGATATGAAGATGGTGATGCCAATCATTGAATCGGGGGCTTTCAAGTATTTGAAGTAAAGAGTTTTAGATTACCTTCTTAATTGAGGGCTCTTGTGGATAGGAAGATAGATGTATCGATCATCGTATCGAGGGCTTACCTGGTTAGTGGTAAGACATTCCTTTTATCCTGGGTGAAAGGATACACTACTCTTTGGGATAAAATAATTGTAATAAATTTTATTTTTTCCATAGTGAATTTGTAATAGAAAGGGAATCATTTTGTTTTCACTTTCTATTCATATTCTTTTCTATTGTAATTGTTTTAATTATGATACATTCATTACATATTGTATTAAAATATGTTATACATTGTATGGTAGAATCATTTACATTATCTATACTATGATCATTGTATTCAAATAAAATTGTTTTTGATTTCTTGTGATATCATATCATATTATATCCATTAGATCCAGGACCCATTAGATTGTTTATATTGTTAGTGAATTGTATTAGTTTAAGATCTATTAAACTAATATTATTCTTAAGATTTTAAATAAAAAGTTTTTAAACATACAATTCACCCCTCTTGTATTGTGGAATCTGATATACATTTACATCTATATTACAATCCAACAGGCCTAGTATAGGAATCCTTTTTTTAGTTTGTATTTCCCCATATGATAGATCCAAAATGATAGTTTTCTTTTTCATTTATATATTTTTATGACATGATGGTTTTTATTATGGATTGTTTATCGTAGGTTTTTATATGACGTTGTATCACATGGATTGGCATGATGGTATTACATGGATATGTGTTTACTTTCTTACCCTATGATTCATGGATTTTATTTCATGTTTTATATCATCTAATTTTCATATTCATGTCTTCGTGAATATAAAAGGCTATTAGTCCTTATATAGACTCTGTGGGGGTATCCTATTGGGATTTTTTCTCACATGATACCTTTTCATTTTGGTAGTTGTAGATGTTGTATTGTAAGATCCAGGTAAAGGTAATGGGTTATTGTATCATTTTGGATTCTTATTTCATCTTTTCCATTTTAGAGGTGTGGTTTGGAGGTGATTTTTGGTCACATGGATACTGATCATACTTTATAGTTTAGCTTGTTTTTACTGGGATTTTATGTTTTCTATTTTATATCTTTTAATCCAATTTATAATCTAGTTTTGTGCCCTTTTTGGTTAAATTAAATAATTGATTATTTAATAATTTTGTCACATAACCATGTGTCATCTGGCTCAATTGTATGGTTTTTTAACCCTGGTTGGTATGTTAAATATATAACTTTCTAAAAAAATTGGTGTGAACAATGGATATAGTTAGACTCTCTCAAACCCTGGAGAGAGATCAAAATATATAGAGTTATCTACTCCCCTCTATATCAATCCAATAAGAGAACATAAATATTTATTTATATCTTGAGAATAATTATGCAATAATCAACCAAAAACAATGTCAGAAATCATTATTGTTTGTGCTAGCACCCGACGACTCTACGACATCATTCAAAGATTGTGGTGCATGTTTGGATCACCACTATAGGGATTATACACTTGTATCTACAACACAAAAATGGTACAAAAAGATCTTCTTAAATATATAATCAATGAAACCAGAATTACAAATTATAGGTAATTCCACATCTTCTCATAAATTAATTATAACTTATATGTGATGATCTTTCTCTTCTGGTTCCATAATTTTAATCTAGTCAAGTAATCTAATATTTTCATTGTACATAAAATTTTCATCATGAGAAGAATTAATTAAATGAAATTTAAGATTAAAAGTAGAGTTGGTTATACCATCAAAGGATGTTTCCACTTCACCCAAACATAGAAGTGGTATCATAGGGGTCGCATGTTTAATTTATAATTATTTATTTCTTATTGATTGATTTCATGTGTTTGCATTAAATTTTAATTAAAAGGTTTTTTTATTATATGAAATCATCATATCTTATATTTATTTATTCTTGATAACCTAACCAGTAATCATCTAATGATTCAAAACAAAAAATCATTTGATTCATACAATTTTGAGATGACAAAGGCTCTACTTGGACAAAAACTAGAGTAAATGACATGTACTTACTGTATACATGTTTTTTATTATGGATTTTATGTGTGAATATTGTAATAGATTTGTATTGATATGACCTAATCAGATATAATATATGATATGAACATATTAAAGTGTGGATCCAGATAGACTGGAACACTGATTGGATAACTACTTTCCATGTAACGATAATACATGATGTGCAGTCCCTATTTTCTCAAGGTCAAGAACACATGGTGTTTCAGTATTCCATGTATCATATACATGCCAGTAGAATAGAAATTTCATGAAACTACAAGGTTATACACCATATATTACCAGTACATGTTGTGTACCTCAAACACATCCATGAATGGAAACAAGGACAGACCCAAGGCATGTGTTGTGGACACGAGCATAGGAAAATACTCATCGTGTACTATTGAACATGTTGTGTAGTATGATTCCAGTGGTTTTCTAAAATATTTATGGAAAAAAGAATTAAATATATAATGAAACCAGTTTATTATGTCTTTTGTGTTCCATTCATTCGATAGTACACACCATGTCATAGGATTAGCAATTATTTATTAAATTAATTTCCTTGTTAGAATTTTGATGAACACACAATGTTTCCTCCAAGTATACTTATAAAATATATTAATTTTAAATTAAATTAAATTTGTTTAAAAATATAGATGATGGTGTGTTAAGGATGGTTGTATGGAATTAAGATATATTTAATTAATTGGATTAATTTGTAGTGCATTATCTTAGTTAAAGAAAAAATCGAAGTAATTAATAAATATATATTAAATTTATGATCGTTTCTAAATGTGTAGATGATCATGAGGTTATAACATAACATTATATGTGATTGGTTTATTTTAATTTATTTTGGTTAAATAATTATTGGTGTCCTACATGTCATCCCCTCCCCTTGTTATGTAAGGGCCTGTATGCCCATAGTTTCTCTTATGTAAACCCCCTTTATCCAATCCAATGGACCCCCTCACATACATGTCATTAAAATTTTAAATAATTATGGAGCTACCAGTTGATTATAGGTGATATAAGACAAGGATATAAGGTGAAACAAATCAAGGTGATACATAGGAGCTGATGAATAATGTTTCAACATAAATCAAGCTATGATTTAAGGTTTGTTTTATCCTAGGGTCAAGAGTTTGTTTATCATCCTCTAGATAAACTAACCATTATAGAATATCATGATCATGCCACTTATATTTTATTTTTTTTAGTTTCATATTTAATTATATGTGTTTGTGGATACTTAGCAGTCACATAATAATTGAGTTAACAAGAATTCAATATGGTATAAAATGTAACCAGATTATGAATAAATGTTTTATAAAAAATGGTTAATCACATAAGTAAAACCCACATAATATTAACAAGGCATGTGAAAACATAAAATTGTCTTTTATGAATAAAAATGGAAATCCCTCAATTAAATATTAAGTTATCATAGCCTTCCACTACTTAAGTTATAATCAACCTCATACTTAAAATTATTTGAAAAACACAAGTTGGGGTGCTTTCAATTATCATGGAATTTTTAACATGAAGTTTTAGGTTGACTTGACTTGGTTTACATCAAGGTTTAACTGTCTAATTAGGACTTGGTGTAACTAAGATGAAAGTATTAGTAAAATATGATAACATGATTTTATGATTGGGGAGTCCACTCAATAGATCAAGGAACTATAAGTTAATATATTGGGAAGTTAATTACTCCCTTAAACCCTTGAAATAGCCTGTTAGGACCAAGTCTCAGTTATAATAAGGGGAATATAGATCATTTCCACTAGAATATCTAAGTGATAAGATATTCTAAAACTAATGGTTAAGGCTATTAGGTTTCAAAAAATAGTGGGATATTAACAAAATTTAATTAAATTTAAAAATCATGATATAATTTTGTGATAAAAAAAATTCTAATTCTATGATCTTAATATGTAGAAATGGAAAACCAACAAACCATGACAATATCACTATGATCTATTCTAGATAAGGATAACCTTCTCATCAGCATGAATTTTTAGGAATAGTAAAGGCGCTTGTGCATTATAATATGCCACAAATGGAAATTATTTATTCTAGAAACCCCACTTCCCAAGTCACATGCCAAAGAGGCTAGAGATAAAGAGGTTTCTTCCCATATAAAGCAAGTATATCACACAATGGATATCATATTTTCATTCTATACTCCATGTAAAATGATATTCTAATGAAATATGAGGATATGGATGCGTGTAGCATTATTTCTCACCTTTGGGATCTCTATCAAGAGAAAGAAAGACCAGATATATATGAGATCTACAATTTACTATTTATGTGCAGTCTTGGAGAGTCAGCACCAGATAGGTCACATGTAGTCAAGATGATTATATACATTGAGAATGTATATATATTTGGTTTTAATATCCCTAATGATCTATGCACAGATCTCATTATTTCCTAACTACCCACAAACTTCTCTAGTTTTATTATAAATTATAATATGATCAATAGTGAGAAGAAACTATCATAACTTCATACTCTTATCTAGAAAGTTGATAAAGATATGGAGCATGAAAAACCCATTGTCCTTATGGTGAATAAAAAGAAGTGGAACTAGGATAAGGGTATGAAGGCTCATTACAAGTCCAAGTCTTTGGACCACCATCCCTCTTAGAAGAAGACGATCCAGAAGAAAAGAAAGGAATAGGATGGGGTATGTTTTTCATGTGTCAAGAGGGGCCACTAGATGAGGAATTGTTCCTAGCCAACGAAACAAGGGGAATATTTAGGTGTGTTCGTTATCAAGTATAATCTTTCATTATCTACAAGTTTCATATTAGATTCTATATTTGGTATTCACATTTCTATCCAAATAAAAGAACCAAGTAGATTTCAGAATGTTACAAATGGTGAGGTGGATATTTGGGATTCTAATGGATAATCATTGGTTTCAATTTCCATTGGTGACTAATATATAACATTACTAGCATGATTGATTTTTGTTTGAAAGAATTTTTATTATGTTCCTAGTGTTACCAAGAACATTATTTTTGTCTCTTTCTTAGGTATGGATGAGTTTATTTTCATCTTTGGAAATAAAGGCTTCTATTTTTTTAAAGATAGAATTTTTTATGGTATGGAATAGTTAAATAATAGTGGTTTGTCGTTAAATTATGAAAAAAAATATTATCAATTGATAATGAAACTAATATTCATGAATCACGTGACACCAAGTTTTGGTATCACCATATCAGTCATGTAAATGAGAAGTTCTTGAAAAATCTCTATCAAATTATTATTTAGACTTCTTTGAGATAAATACACTTGAATGATGTTTTTGTTGATTAAAAGGAAATATGACCAAACCACAATTTAGTGGTCAAGCTGAAAGGTATATATATATTATAGAAATGGTACAAAACAATGTTTTTAGAAATTTTCAATTAGGATCAAAGGTGGGTTGTCATAATTTATTACTTTCAACGATGAATTTATTAGGTATGGTTATATATACTTAATGAGGTATAAGTCTAAATCCTTTGAGATGTTCAAAGAGTTCAAGAATATGTTTGATAATAAGCTTGGTAATAAGATATAGAAACATATATTAGAACAAGGAGGCGGATATCTTAACCAAGACATTATTGAATTTCTATAAGAGTATTGGATTTTATCTCAATTCAAGACACCATATACACCATAGAGTAATGGTGTTTGTGAAATAATGAACTGTGCCTTATTAGACATGGTAAGGTCAATTATGAGACACAAGATCCTTTTTTTATCCTTTAGGGGATATGAATTATAGACAACATTATACTTACTAAAATAGGTACCAATAAAATTGGAAAATGTTATTCCCTTCGAGTTGTGAAGTGGAAATAAATTTATTTTTTTTCACAATTTCATGCAAAGTGTTGCGAGGAGTTTGTTAAGTCTAAATAAAGAAAAAAACTACAAACACAAGGCATGAAGTGTATATTTATAAGATATCCTAAGAAAACAATGGGATACTGTCTATATAATCCTTTGGTAATGAAATTAAATATCAAAATATAGGTTGTCTTTCTTGAGAGGGATCACATCCTCAAGAAGGATAATGGGAACAAGATTGACTATGATGAAGTTAATGATCAAGATACACAAGATTTGGTGTAAGTATTTTTTCCCATGTACCCATGTAATAGTTTTCAGAAGAAAAAGTATAGTGTAGGAAAACTAGAGAGGTAATATACCCATAGAGATATATTTTTATAGTCACTGATGATGTTGACTCATTATAGGTTGAAAATGGTGATCATATCTCTTACACGGTGGTAGTAGAGAGATTAGAATCTATAAAATGGATAGATTCCATGAATTATGATATGGATTCCATATAACAATACCACGTTTGGATTTTTATTGATCTAAAAGTTACTATAAAACCCATTGGGTATAAATGGGTATGCAAGAAAAAAATAGTCATGGATGGTAAAGTAAATACCTATAAAGCATGGTTAGTGTCTAAAGGGTGTAGAAAATGTTAAAGAATTTACTATGAATAAAACATTTCTCTTTTTTCCATGTTTAATTCCATAAAAATATTACTTTCCCTAGAATCTTACCACGAATATGAGATTTGGAAAATGGATATCAAAATAGATTTGCTTAACTGAAACCTTTAATTGGATGTGTATATGACATAACGAGAAGGGTTTTGGACTCCAAGAAATGTTAAAAAGGTTTGAAAGTTACATAGATCTATTTATGGATTAATGTAAGCATCCAAGTCTTTGAAAATTAGGTTTGATGAAGCCATAAAAGAATTTGGTTTTATTAATAATGAATATGATCCATGTGTTTACATGAGGTTTAGTAGTTGTATGGTTCTTTTAATAATAGTTTATGTTGGTGACATATTACAAATTGAAAATAATATACCATCATTAAAAGTGCTGATAGATTGATTGAGAAAGTTCTTCTCCATGAAGGACTTAGGTGAAGTAGACTAAATTCTAGAGATCATGATCATTTACGATAGATAAAAGAGGATAATTGGGAAAATTGAAAAGTATATACATTGACCGGATACTAAAGAGGTTCTTTATAAAAAAATCTAATAGGGTATCGGTTATAGTGTCACATGTTATACATATTTTCTAGAAAATGTGTCCTCAAACCAAAGTGGAATGATAGTGAATGAATAAGATCTCATGTTCTTTTTTGATGGGATCAATCATGTATTACATCTAATATATAAGGATTTATGTTTCCTATGATTTAATCATGGTAGGAATGTATCAATAAAATACATGTGAATAAAATTGGGCTAATGTTAAGGTTATCCTTATGTATCTGAGCCATATAAAGGATATGTTCTTGTATATATAGTAAATGAATAATTAGTCATTAGGGGTTATAAAAATTATAGTTTTTATATGGTTCCTAATGATATGATGTCATTGTATATATATTTATTTTGTCTCAATAGAGGAGTTGTGAGATGGAAGAGTTTAAAGTAGTAAATTTTTTCCGATTCTAAATAAGAGTCTATGTATATTTCGGCCTTCATTACATCTAAGGAATCTGTTTTGGATTCAACAAAAATTCCAAGAGATTTATTTGGTACTTGATAATAAATATCCTATCATAGATTATGTCACGAACCGTCCTCGGAGCCCGTGCCGTGACTACCCCAAGCCCGCCTTCCATAGTCCAGGGGATGGCGACTAGCACCAAAGGCGTAAATCCCGATAACATGGGAAGGCATTGCCTTTATAAAAGTAAACAAAACACCACAGAGTACAAGCGGAAGTAAAACACTAAGTACAAAGAGAAGTGCTTAAAGGTAAATGGGCCAGAATATAAACCCAAAAGAAAGTACAACTACAACTGAACAAAGTACAACAGGAAAAGACAACAGCTGGAAGAACGGAAGCAGCTCCTGGGTCATCCTCCTCGGATCCTACCTGAATTGTAGGTACATATGGCGCAGCTCCTGGATCGTCCGCCATGGATCCAACCTGAAGGGTAAGTACAGATAGCCTCCACAACGCTCTCACCCATCAACCTCCTCCGTGTGTCGTCTCGTCGCGAAGTCCACCTCCGGATATTGACTCGTCGTGTAGTCCACCTCTGGGTACTGTCCAATCCTCGAACATTCGGCCTCCGTCAGCACTGCCCGTCATCTGCAACCAACACAACGAGGTGCGGGCATAGCCCATGCAGGGGTGAGTATAACGATACTTAGTAGGGACCCCGAGACCCTCAAGGTCTCACTAAAAACCAACAAGGATAACCACAAAGAAGATCTCAACAGATAACCTCTACTTAGGTATATGCCATGTATATACCTAAGTTATCAAGTAACTCATCTCAATCATGAGGAAAACACCAAGATCATTAAATCAACGGATAACCACTACCTAGGTATATGACCATACATATACCTAAGTTATCAAGTGACCCATCTCAATCATGAGGTAAACACAAAAGTCAAAAGTCTTAGCTCAAACCAGGATTTTCATTATCGAAACCGTAACTGCTGAAGAGCCCCGCCTCTGGAGTGTACAGTGGTCCTGTCACGACTCTGTGGTACTGCTCACTAACCTAAGACTGCTGAGGTACTCCTTCTATCGAGTACTGTGGGTCTGCTGCTACAACCAAGCGCTTCCCACCATGGGTCTGCTGCTACAACCAAGCACTCCCCCTCATAGCCTCAAGAGGTACTCCTTTTGTTGAGTACCGCGGGTCTGCCGCTACAACCAAGCGCTCCTCCGCCGTGGGTCTGTCGCTACAACCAAGCGCTCCCCCTCATAGCCTCCAGAGGTACTCCTTCTATTGAGTACCGTGGGTCTGCTGCTACAACCAAGCGCTCCTCCGCCGTGGGTCTTCCGCTACAACCAAGCGCTCCCCACTGGGCTATCTGAAACACACCGAGTCGATCGGTCAAGCAGTCGTTAGGTCTCAGTTAGCTACACGGTCTCCGTACTCCGCACGCTCGTCTCCGGGAGGGTCCGCTCCACGAGCTTCTGGTCGATACTATTAGTATCACAAAGTTCAATGAAGAAGTATCTCAAAGGACCGCCTCGTCATAGGGGTCTCAATGAAACAGACGGCGCGTCAATCGGACTCCGGGTCTGTGAGTTATTAGCCTTTTCGTCCCAGGGGCCCGGTTGGTTTCGTGAATGAACCAACCCGGCCGTAACTCAACTGTACTCCGAACTCTCATAGGGTATACTGATAGGGACTGTTTCTCAACGAGATCACCAACGCCGCTGACGGTTCGTCAGACGGACGTCTGGTCTGAAAGATAACAGCTTTTTCGTTCCAAGGGCCCGGTTGGATTTTGGGTGCAATCCAACCCGGCCACTATCCAACTGCAACCAAAACTCGGGCGAAGTATGCCAAAAGTTCCGTCTCAACAAGAGGAAATCAACGAGACAGATGACGCATCAATCGGACGCCCGGTCTGTGAGTTATTGGCTTTTTCGTTCCAGGGGCTCGGTTGGATTTCGTGAGCGAACCAACCCGAACGCACTCCGATGGCATCCAAACCTCAAACGGAGTAGGCCAAAAGATCCTTCTCACTTAGAAGAACCCATCAAAGTCGACGGCACATCAATCGGACGTCCGGAGTTCAAGATATAAGTGTTTCCGCTCCGAGGGCCCGGTTGGTTTCGTATCCGAACCAACCCGACCGAACCCAAAGTATTCCGAAACCTTAAGTGCGATATACCGAAACGACCGTCTCGTTCCAAGGATCGCTACGCAGCTGACGGTGCGTCGATCGGAGGTTCGTAGCCCAAGATATGGGCAAAAGACCAAAGAGGGTCCGAAAACGGGGGGTCTGGGCCCGGACCAACCCGGCCCGACCCCCTGGGTCAGCCCGAACCAGGTCGACCCGACCCGAGTCCGGGTCCAACCTGGTTTGGTACGACCTGTCCCGGCCTGGGCGCGACCCGGCCCGGCGGGTCGGGTCGGCTTGGCTCGGCCCGGCCGAGCGGCCGGGCGAAGGAACCGCGGCCCCCGTGCGGGAGCCGCTCCGCAGCACCCGGACGCGGCATGCCGGCCGCGTCCCGCCTCCCGGTTCCGCGCGGCCGTGGAACCGCCTCACCGCCGCGGCTTCAGCCGCGCCGGGCTTTGCCGGCGGCACGCCGGGCGCCGCCGCCGGGGCCGCCGCGCCGGCGTGGGATTCCGCGGACCACCGGACGAGCTCCGGTGGTCCATTTTCTATGCGGTCTTTGCCAGTGGTCCTCCCGGGACCCGACCTTCACTGCAAGGACCTCAAATTTCCCTTGAGGCCCCGTTTGTCATCATCCGCCATTCCGCACACTAAGAACGAGAAAGAATGTGGTGGTTCGGACTTGTTTGTTGGTCCGCACCCACCGCGTTAGCGGTTTGAAACAACACCATAATATTTCCCATGAATTTGATAAACCCCAAACCGCAATAATAATCCATGGACCAACTTGTTAATTAGTTGGTCCGCGTTCATGCCTTGAAGGGAAACAAACATGGAGTATTATCATTTTCAAAACGACCCCTACCTCAACGTCGTCGTCGGACGCGAGTTCGTCGCGGAATTGACCGCCGCGGAAGAAAAGGATCATCGCGTCGCGGAAGGGCATCGCTGTCGCGCAGTACTCGGCGTCGCACAGACAAACTCTGAGGATCAAGAACATACAGATTTAATTATAACAATTAAATCCATGTTGATGTTATAATCCACAAATAATTAAAAGGACCACAATCCCCTACCTTGTCATTGTCGATCAAAGATTGTCGTGGGATTGGATCGTCGTGGAAGAAGCGTTGCGGAGGAAGAATCATTGGCGTCAATCTCTGGGGGTCCAGCGTTCTTCGTCGCCCTTCGTTGGAGGCCGGCGTTCTTCACGTTCTTCGCGTTCTTTGCGTTCTTCATGTTCTTCACGTTCTTCGCGTTCTTTGCGTTCTTCGTGTAGGAGGGTGAATATCTTTAGAGATTCTCCAAAGGTCTAACACAACAAGCCGATAATAAAATAAGTCCTCATCTTATTTTATTATCAACTGAAGAATTTGAAAAACAAAGATAAGTAACGAACAATTAATTCATAAAATTAATTGCAACGAAATAACCGCCCAATTAATAGGGGCGTTAAGAATTTAAGAAAACGCACCAGTTGACTTTCATTAATGAAGAGTTTTCGCGGGTGCGTTACTTAGAGGAAAAGAAACGGTGGGGCTCGTGCGGGCCCCACCTCACAAATATCCTACCCAGAGGGTAGGATATTTTTGGATTGCACCCTATCCGCTTTAACTCAGCTTAAGCAGCTTTAAGCGGCTTTAAGTAAAAATAAAATAAAGTTTGTCATACCCCATTATTTTATTTCTTAACTTAAAGCCCAAAAATTTAAAAACCACACCTGAGCAAACGCAACTCCGGAAGAGGCGTTTCTAAGAAATTACCAGCGCTATGATTCCATCGGTGCCCTCAGAATTTGATTCCGAGAAATGGTTCAAATGTTATAAAAACTCGCTCGTTCGTTCACAGAACGTACCCGAGACCAAACTTCGGAAAATGATTCTGGGCACATCGGGCCTCAGAATCAGGCGCCGTCAGAAACTGTGTTCTTATAAAATCCCAATGAAAATTTAGAAAAAAATTCCCTTGAAATTTCTGGGTCTTTATATTACTCTCACCTCAGGGTTTTACGTCCTCGTAAAGCTTTAACACAAACTAGGGTCACAAAAGCAGTACAAAGCACGCATCTAAGCATTCCGCTCCCATGTGCTCACCCAGAGGTTCCCGTACTGCCAGAGAAAGTGCACCCGAGGAATTGATCATCCTCGTAGGATCTGCTCCTGTCGATCCTCGATCCCCACTGGAACCTCCGTCAAAGACACCCCATCAACATCGTCCAGCTCCTCATGGTCGATGATATGCAAAGGGTCGAGCACGTATCTCCTCATTTGAGATACGTGGAAGTCGTTGTGCACCTGGTGCAACTGCGGTGGATGGGTCAAGCGGTAAACCACCCCGCCTACCTAGATGAGGACCTAAAAAGGTCCGTTGAACCTCGGAGATAACTTGCCGCCTTGGCCACATCTCCGTAAACCTCGTCGAGGTGAGACCCGTATAAGGACATGATCGTCATCCTCGAACTCTAGAGGTCTCCAATTCCTGTTAAATATGGAACTCAAAACGACTGCAACCACGAGGGTAAGGTTGACCGACTCAATAATGATCGGCCTCACCCTCCTATGCAAGAGGTTATCCTGTGCTGCCTGGGGTTTCCTTTTCTCCAACCAAGGAAAACCCATCCCGACGTCGTAGTTAAACCACAACCTTTTGCCTAATATAGTCAATCTGTGTATGAACTGTGGATCCAATCCATAATCAGACCAACGTCGTAAGGCCTCGACGCTGCTACCAAGAGATTCCAACCGAAACTCTCGCCTCGAGGTCTGACCACACTGTCGGCGTAAGTGTGATTATCGAGTCTCCTCCCAAGGTATCTCCAGACGTGAGGGTCAAGTCCACGGCTTAACAGAAACTCTAGGTCTGGAACAAGATTTGTGAAAACAAGGAATGATTCATGTCGACGTCCGTTACTACAGCAGCTAGTAGTGGACACAGACTGTCCCTTGAATAATTTCTAGAGCCATTGGGTCACACTCCTTGACCGCAAGTAGCAACACTCTTTCTCCGCCCTCCATCTCCCTGAGCCTGGCGGGGATAACCAAGGCGGGTGGTTGTAGCATGCTAATATGTACACCACCTCATGCTACTCTCCTAGCTCTGCCTCCACGTCTGCAGCTCCGCAGACTCATCTCTCCTTAAAGCTTCCTATTATTTAAACATTTAACATGCCTGAGTCTCTATGACTGGTGCCAGTTTCCTGTTTCTTACTGCACTGTGTAGTCTTCATCCACTCCTGGATGATCTGCACCTTCTTTGCCTACGATCTAAAAGAGCTGCTAAAATTTCTCTTCTGCCAAAAAGAGAAACTCGGTCTCCTCCCCTGGATGACCCACGCCCATTGCCTAATACAGTCAATCCTGACATTAATGATGCATTCATGCCATGGATGACGTCGTAAGGCCTCGACATAACTACCAAGAGATCCAACTGTCACTCTCGCCTCTAAGGGTCGAGTCACACTGTCGGAATCAGTGTGCGGTCACTGGGTCTCCTCCAGTAGAAATCTCGAAAGTGAGGGTCAAGTCAACAGTCTTAACCAGGAACACTCAGTATCAACCAAACAAAAAGGACAGGAAAGAAAACATCACAAGATAAGTGTCTTTTTATTATTACATCTCATAGTACAAAGACATGAATACAACAACAACATGGAACTAGAAGTACAAAGGATGTATCCACTAGTTCCTCTCCTATCCACCTGCTCCCTAAACTCTACTACCTTGTCCACTGCTCGGCTGTTGCTCGAGCACCCGCCACTGCTTATGCCTCGGTGGCTCCTCCAAAGCCTGCGGATCAACTGTATGAGGAGTCGGACAGTCACGTGCTAGGTGACCCTTACCACCACATTCATAACACTTCCTACTCCTCGTATGGCTGGCTCTGGTCCTCTTGGACCTCTTCATCATCTTTCTACTACCCACAGATGACTCGGCTAATGATCGAAAACCCTGTGGCAAAGGAAGATGCTCTTATACACGCTCGGGGTGTAGAGCTACGGGCACAAACTCCACCCTGAAGAAGGTCTCGCAGTCTTCCCATGCGAAGGTCATCCCGTCGTAAAACTGGAACAAGTGGCTCCACCACCTGCATGCTGCTGCCTGAAGAAGGCAGGTAGCAAAAATCACCATGAAGTCTTCCGACGTCCCCACTAGCCTAAAGACTCTCACCACAACCTCCAACCAATCCTCAGTGGCCTGCAGGTCCATCTCTCCCCGGAACCTTGGTGGCCTCTGGTGCTGGAACTCGTGCAGCGAACTCAAGTGGCATGCATCGCCTACTGCTGGGGCTGGTAGCATCGGTGGCCCAACGTATGGTAGTACCGCTGGTTCCTCCGCTAGTGCCTCAACTGTAAGAGGGCCCTGTACCGAAGCCTCATCGCTCGACAGGATGTCAGTACGCACATCCCTCTGGGCTCTAGCTGGTCGTCCGTGAAAAGGCATCCTAAAAGAAACAACGTGACACGGTCAAAAGATTACACCTGGTGAGTTGACCTGGTTTGAGCTGACATTTAAAAACGTCTGGAAACACACACACAATTAGTGTTTTCGTGAACAAAGTCGGAAATCATTTTTCAGGTTCCTGGTGTATGGATACATCGGCCGCCCGCACCAACACTGGACTCCCTGAACTGAAAACCACACTCGGTACCCTTAACACTATTGCTTCACAGAAAGGGAATATAAGAGTTATAAGTTCTGCGGTAGAACCGACTCCTCTGATACCAATTTGTCACGACCCGTCCTCGGGGCCCATGCCGTGACTACCCCAAGTCCGCCTTCCATAGTCCAGGGGCTGGCGACTAGAACCAAAGGCTTAAATCCCGATAACATGGGAAGGAATTTCCTTTATAAAAGTAAACAAAACACCACAGAGTACAAGTGGAAGTAAAACACTAAGTACAAAGAGAAGTGTTAAAAGGTAAATGGGACAGAATAAAAACCCAAAAGAAAGTACAACTACAACTGAACAAAGTACAAAAGGAAAAGAAAACAGCTCAAAGAACAGAAGCGGCTCTTGGGTTGTCCTCCTCGGATCCTACCTGAAGGGTAGGTACAGATGACGCAGCTCCTGGATCGTCCTCCACAGATCCTACCTGAAGGGTAGGTACAGATAGCCTCCACAACGCTCTCGCCCGTCAACCTCCTCCGTGTGTCATCTTGTCGCGAAGTCCACCTCCGGATACTGAATTGTCGTGTAGTCCACCTCCAGGTACTATCCAATACTCGAACATTCGGCATCCGTCAGCACTGCCCGTCGTCTGCAACCAACACAACGAGGTTCGGGCATAGCCCGTGCAGGGGTGAGTATAACGATACTCAGTAGGGACCCCGAGACCCTCAACTTCTCACTAAAAACCAACAAGGATAACCACAAAGAAGATCTCAATAGATAACCTCTACTTAGGTATATGCCATGTATATACCTAAGTTATCAAGTAACTCATCTCAATCATGAGTAAAACACCAAGATCATGAAATCAACGGATAACCACTACCTAGGTATATGCCCATACATATACCTAAGTTATCAAGTGACCCATCTCAATCATGAGGTAAACACGAAGGTCAAAAGTCTCAGCTCAAACCAGGATTTTCATTATCGAAACCGTAACTGCTGAAGAGCCCCGCCTCTGGAGTGTACAGTGGTCCTGTCACGACTCCGAGGTACTGCTCACTAACCTAAGACTGTTGAGGTACTCCTCCTGTCGAGTACTGTGGGTCTGCTACTACAACCAAGCGCTTCCCACCATGGGTCTTCCGCTACAACCAAGCGCTCCCCCTCATAGCCTCAAGAGGTACTCCTTTTGTTGAGTACCGCGGGTCTGCCTCTACAACCAAGCGCTCCTCCGCCGTGGGTCTGCCGCTACAACCAAGCGCTCCCCCTCATAGCCTCCATAGGTACTCCTTCTGTTGAGTACCATGGGTCTGCCGCTACAACCAAGCGCTCCACCACCGTGGGTCTGCTGCTACAACCAAGCGCTCCCCACTGGGCTATCCGAAACACACCGAGTCGATCGGTCAAGCAGTTGTCAGGTCTCAGTCGGCTACACGGTCTCCGTACTCCGCACGCTCGTCTCTGAGAGGGTCCGCTCCATGAGCTGCTGGTCGATACTACAAGTATTACAAATTTCCATGAAGAAGTATCTCAATGGACCACCTCGTCATAGGGGTCTCAATGCAACAGACGGCGCGTCAATAGGACTCCCGGTCTGTGAGTTATTAGCCTTTTCGTCCCAAGGGCCTGGTTGGTTTCGTGAGCGATCCAACCTGGCCGTAACTCAATTGTACCCCGAACTCTCATAGGGTATACTCATAGAGACCGTTTCTCAACGAGATCACCAACGCCGCTGACGGTTTTTCAGATGGACGTCTGGTCTGAAAGATAACAACTTTTCCGTTCCAAGGGCCCGGTTCGATTTCGGGTGCAATCCAACCCGGCCACTATCCAACTGCAACCAAAACTCGGGTGAAGTATGCCAAAAGTTCCGTCTCAACAAGAGGAAATCAACGAGACAGACAGCGCGTCAATCGGACGCCCAGTCTGTGAGTTATTGGCTTTTTCGTTCCAGGGGGCCCGGTTGGATTTCGTGAGCGAACCAACCCGACCGCACTTCAATAGCATCCAAACCTCGAGCAGAGTAAGAAAAAAGATCCGTCTCACTTAGAAGAATCCATCAAAGTAGACGGCACGTCAATCGGACGTCCGGAGATCAAGATATAAGCGTTTCCGCTCCGAGGGCCCGGTTGGTTTCATATCTGAACCAACCCGGCCGAACCCAAAGTATTCCTAAACCTTGAGTGCGGTATACCGAAACGACCTTCTCGTTCCAAGGATCGATACACAGCTGACGGTGCGTCGATCGGAGGTCCGTAGCCCAAGATATGGGTAAAAGACCAAAGAGGGTCCGAAAACGGGGGATCTGGACCCGGACCGACCCGGCCCGACCCCCCTGGGTCGGCCCGAACCGGGTCGACCCGACCCAGGTCCGGGTCCGACCTGGTTTGGTGCGACCCAACCCGGCCTAGGCGCGACCCGGCCCGGCGGCTCAACTCGGCCCGACCGAGCGGCCGAGCGAAGGAACCGCGGCCCCCGCGCGGGGGCCGCTCCGCAACACCCGGACGCGGCATGTCGGCCGCGTCCCACCTCCCGGTTCCGCGCGGCCGCGGAACGGCCTCGCCGTCGTGGCTTCAGCCGCGGCGGGTTTTTCCGGAGGCGCGCAGAGCGCCGCCGCCGCCTGGCGGCCGGCCGCTGTCGGCCGCCGGCGTGGGATTCCGCAGACCACCGAACGCGCTCCGGTGGTCCGTTTTCTATGCGGTCTTCGCTAGTGGTCCTCCCGGGACCCGAACTTCACTACCAGGACCTCAAATCGCCCTTGCGGCCCCATTTGTCATCGTCCGCCGTTCCGCACATTAAGAACGAGAAAGAATGCAGTGGTTCAGACTTGTTTGTTGGTCCACACCCACCGCGTTAGCGGTTTGAAACAACACCATAATATTTCCCATCAATTTGATAAACCCCGAACCGCAATAATAATCCACGGACCAACTTGTTAATTAGTTGGTCCGCGTTCATGCGTTGAAGGGAAACAAACATGGAGTATTATCATTTTCAAAACGACCCCTACCTCAACGCCGTCGTCGGACGCGAGTTCGTCACGGAATTGACCGTCACGGAAGAAAAGGATCATCGCGTCGCGGAAGGGCGTCGCTGTCGCGCGGTACTCGGCGTCGTGCAGACAAACTCTGAGGATCAAGAACATACATATTTAATTATAACAATTAAATCCATGTTGATGTTGTAATCCACAAATAATTAAAAGGACCGCAATCCCCTACCTTGTCGTTGTCGATCAAAGATTGTCGTGGGGTTGGATCGTCGCGGAAGAAGCGTTGCGGAGGAAGAATCGTCGGTGTCAATCTCTGGGGGTCCAGCATTCTTCATCGCCCTTCGTCGGAGGCCGGCGTTCTTCACGTTCTTCGCGTTCTTCGCGTTCTTCGCGTAGGAGGGTGAAGATCTTTAGAGATTCTCCAAAGGTCTAACACAACAAGCAGATAATAAAATAAGTCCTCATCTTATTTTATTATCAACTGAAGAATTTGAAAAACAAAGATAAGTAACGAACAATTAATTCCTAGAATTAATTACAACGAACTAACCACCCAATTAAGAGGGGCGTTAAGAATTTAAGAAAACGCACCAGTTGACTTTCATTAATGAGGAGTTTTCGCGGGTGCGTTACTTAGAGGAAAAGAAACGGTGGGGCTCGTGCGGGCCCCACCTCACAAATATCCTACCCAGAGGGTAGGATATTTTTGGATTGCACCCTATCCGCTTTAACTCAGCTTAATCAGATTTAAGTGGCTTTAAGTAAAAATAAAATAAAGTTTGTCGTACCGCATTATTTTATTTCTTAACTTAAAGCCCAAAAATTTAAAAACCACACCCGAGAAAACGGAACTCCGGAAGAGGCATTTCTAAGAAATTACCGGCGCTACGATTCCATCGGTGCCCTCAGAATTTGATTCTGAGCACTGGTTCAAAAGTTATAAAAACTCGCTCGTTCATTCACTGAACGTACCCAAGCCCAAACTTCGGAAAATGATTCTGGGCACACCGGGCCTCGGAATCAGGCGTCGTCAGAAACTTTGTTCTTGTAAAATCCCAAATAAAATTTAGAGAAAATTTCCCTTGAAATTTCCGGGTCTTTACCGATTAGTACAACAACACTATAGAAGTGTCTCTCTACAAAGAGAAAAGGTCACACCAAAAGACAAATCTCATACTTCATAAGTTTCATATCTTGAGATATTTTTCTCAATGATGTGAAGTTGTTCTTAGTAGAGTATACATGGTGTAAATAATTTCACATACCATGATGAAGTATTTATATAATTATAGTCATGATTATTGTGTGAGATCTAGTTGATTGAAATTTGTAGTCATTTGGCACTAGTGCAAGTGAGATTCTGTAGGATTTGGTTCCCTAAAACTGACTTTTTGAGTATTTTATTACATGTTTTTTATTATTAATAATGTGTTATTATCAACTAAATAAATTTCCTCTAAAATACATTTAATTGTGATAATATTATAAGAATTTATGTTGCATTGAGAGGTCATAACATTTCTTCGTTGTGATTAGAACCTGGAAGTGTCATGGTAGTATTCTTAGACATAGTTCTATGGACATGTGATATTATCTTAAGGAACATAAAAAATATATGACATCATAGTTACTAGGATCATAAGACTTTAATACACCTTATAATTGTGTTCTCCTTTGGTAATCTCTACGATATGAGGTTATGAGAACAAACTCGTTAATAGGAAATCCACATTTCCATGTGTCATTGGATATTCCTATTTATGGATCTCTGTATTGATTCTTAGACTTTACGATTATCATTAATGGATATCATGAATCAAATAATTTGATGTATTGACAAAAACTATGATGAAATATGCTCATGGTGAATCATAATGTATTGGTTACATCACAAGTGATATTACATTAATGTATAATGTGAGAAAATATTTATCCCTTTTATATCTTGAAAAACGTTAATATCTTAGGACCTTTAATGGGAATGGAACAACCTAAAAAATCCATGGTCATGGTATTCAGTGGGTAAGTTCATTTTATAAATGTTAAAAAGTGAGACATTGAACATATTTGTTGATGGAACTAACATGCGACCTACTTGATTTGAGATACTGTGATAAGAGGATTATGGTAAACATTCGTAGGAGATTGGATTTTGTTGCGATGTTAACATCATTATCTATGCATTACTTGGTGTATTTCTAGATTTTAAAATTTGAATTTATGTAGTTATACATAATTACACTGAGAAAGAGACCTAGATAGTCACACACTAAGTGTATCCAAAGTCTTAGTTAAATTCTAGTATTGAATTTAACAAGTTCAAATAAATAATATTTATTCAGGTTTAGTTGACCACCATAATTTAATCAAAAATTATTCAAAATAATGACTGAGTTAAATAATAATACTAAATATTTGTTTTTAATTTTGGTGAATGAAATATTTATTATTTGTATCATAGAATAATGGAGCGAGATTTATTTAATAAATTGTCATTATTAGGGGATCGATAAATGTCGATGAGGGAAAGAGGACTAAGTTTAATGGTTTGATTGTAAATGGTATAAAAGATATTTATTTGAATTTTTAAAGTGTTGAAAATGTCTATAGATTATAATTATTATAATTATTATTATTGGACATGGGGTTGAGTAAGAATTATAATGATTGAAAGGGCTTAGTTTTCAATTTTACAACCCTAAACCTTCCATAATAAATATCTATTTATATCACTATACAAAAACACAATTCCTGTGAAAAATAGATAAAGTGAGACTATCTCAATACCAAGAGACAGATCAAGAGATCTAGAGTTATCTCATCCCCTCCTCTATCAATCCAACAATAGAACGTAAAGATTTCTTTCTCTCCCAAGAATAATTATGCTACAATCAACCATAAATAATGAAAGTGGTTAGGATCGGTTGTGCTTGCACCTGATGATTCAATAGTGTCATTTAGAGATTGTGGTTCTTGTTTGGATAACATCTGGAGAAATTATTCACTTATATCAATCATCAAAATTATGGTAAGACAAGATCTTGTTTACTAGATCCTTAATGTAATAGGAATCACAAGTTATAAGTAATTCCATATATATACATAAATTAATTATAAATTACATGTGAAGATAATTTTCTTTTACTTGTTGTGTTTTAATCTAGTCAAGTAGTCTACTATTTTTGTTGGACATGATGTTTTGATCATTTTATGAAATGATTAAACATGATTTTAGACTAAAATATGAGTTTTTCGTACCCACAAAGGATGATTCCACATCACTCAGAACCTATAATTTCATATTTTCAACTATTAGACTTTAAAATTTTCACTTCACTTCTCAATACTTGAATCATCTCTTGTTTGTGACAAAGAAAACCCCCTTATTCATATTGTTATATTATTTCTTATTCACTACCATAATTATATTATATGTACATAAATAAGTAATTTATTTATATATGTTTTGATAGTGAGATATTATTATATATACCCTAATAATTATCCATATGTAGAAATCCATTGGTTTCTTATGAAATTTGATATTTACGAAGAGTGAGTTATCTCCCTTAAGGAATCTATTTCAAAAAAAATAATTATTTATGATATGTGACCTCTTGTAATAAAAAAATAAATGTTATAATACTTTAAATTCATATAATTCTTTCCCTTTATATGTTCTAATAAGTTTCTAAAATAATGAAAATCTATATCGAATATTATGAATATATGTGTGTGTGTATAAAGAATATCTTTTTAAGGTTCTAAGATCATATTTCTATGTATTTATTTATTTTTTAAAATATGAATGTTACTGAATCAAATTGGATGGTTATGAATAAAAAATGGATGGATGTCAATCCTATGACAGAATATTAAGAGGTTGGGGTGAAAGGGTTCACCAAGTTTGTAAACGGTCATGAATATAACCCTTATCAAATACTTTTTTGTGTTAACACTGGTGTTATTTTATAATAATTAGTCCAAAAGAGTTTTAATAACACTTTATCTATCATGTAAAATATTTACGTTCTAAATTTTGGACTAAAACTGGGAAGAACTATATTTAGCTAGTTACTAGGATAACACTAAATTTTATAGATCATTTGATATGATTACAATTGTGAATAATGATGAAGACTGTATTGACAATATGATCATAAGTCTGGAAAATGATGAAAATCATATTGAGGAAATGACAATGACCATTGAAAATGAACTTCTTGATTTTCTAAAATAGATTCAGAAATTAAATAGTTGTGTCAGGACACCATTGTATATTTTTTGTACTAAATATACAGCATTCACACATATTGAATCTATATAAAGTTAATGATTGAAATCAGTTGAGTAATACCAGCTTTACTGAACTACTTAATATCTTTAATGATTTTATACCATAAGATAATGATATTCCTTGTAGAACATTATATGCAAAATGAATGCTACATTCAATAAGTATGATCTCTAAAATAATACATGCATTTACAAATGAATTTATATTTTTTTAAAGGACCTTGAATTACTTAAAAAATTACCAAATTTTGGTGCATCTCAATATAATAAAGATTAATCAAGTCCCTCAAAAGTTTTATGGTACTTTATAATAATTCCAAGGTTTATGTGCCTATATGAAAGTGAGGATACTAAAAGGTAATTGATGTGACACACAAATACAATAAATAAAGATAGAAAAATTCATCACCCATTAGAATCTTCTTAGTAGAAGAAAATTGATCATGAGTATCCTGAATTTATAAATTATCCAAGAAAACATCATCTTATACTATCTAAAGATGGTGTGAATCCTTTTTATTTACAAATATGAAATCACAATACATGGCTATTTATGTTTATAAATTATAACTTGGCATTGCAGTTATGTATGAAGTGAAAAAAAATTATGTTATCTATGCTTATTCAAGACCAAAACAACCAGGAAATGATATTGATGTTTATTTGGATTTATTGATGAAAGACTTGAAATTAATGTGTGATTCAAGTGTTATGTTATATGATTCTTATATAAATGAATATTTAAAATTGAGTGCCATGTTTACAAGATGAAAAATGAATTTACTACTTATGTAAATTTCTCAGGATATATAATCATAGGAACTCAAGGTGTCCCATTTGTGAACAAGGAACACACTCAGTTAGATTTAAATATTCATAAAAGACTTTATTTCTAGGACACAAAATATTTCTACCCCGATGAAATAAATATAATTCTTTGATTAAATCCTTAGATGAAAATTTATAATAATATAAAACCTCATATCCACTAATAGGTGATCAACTATTTGATAAAATAAAAGATATAGACCCCAGTTTAAGTAAAAATTATTCAAAAAATATTATGAAAATTGATTGAAAAATATAGGATTTTTCTCCCTATAACTGACTTTTGAAGTACTTGATTATATGTTTTTTATTGTTAAATTTTATTCCTGTCACTTCATTACCATTCCTATTTATGAAATTTTTATGAGATAATTTCCTAAGAATGTATGTTTCTCTTATAAATCATAGAAGTTCCCCGCAATTATGAGAACTTGGTAGAGCCATGATAATATTCTTAAATATATTTCTATGGTCGAATAATAAATTATGATAGGACATATAAAATATAAGTTATAAGGGGTAGGAGGCTCATAATACATTGAGACACCTTCACATAGTGTTCTACCTTGGTAATCTCTAAGATAAGAGGTTATGAGAACATACCAATCAATAGAAAATCCATATTTCCATGTTTCATTGGATGTTCCTATTTTTTGGAAATGTATATTGATATTTATACTTTAATATTATCATTAATGGATATCATGAAACCTTTACTTTGATGTATTGAAAAAAATATGATGCCATATGATTGTGGAAAAGTAGGATATGTTTGGTGTGTCGCAAGTGATATTACATTAATGGATAATGTGAAAATGTATTTATCCTTTTTTTCTCTTGATGGAAGTTAATATTTCAGACCCTTTGATGGGAATAGAAATGCCTGAATAAATCCTTGGTCATAGTGTTTAATAAGAAAGTTCATTTCTAGAAAGTCAAATAAAGAGACATCAATCATATAGGTTTTTCCACCATCATGCGGCCTAATTGATTTGAGATATTGTGATAAGTGGTTTATATTACATATTTAATGTTAATATGAGGTTGGACATCATTACAAAATTAACATGATTCTCTATGGATTTCTTGGCATGTTGTTAGATGCTAACCTTCGACTTTATGCGGTTATGCATAATTCCACTGAGAAAGAGTCCTAAAGGGTCACATGGTAAGTGTATCCATAATCTTAGTTAAATTATAGTATTGAATTTAACAAGTTAGAACAAGTAATATTTATTTGGGTTTATTTTATCTCTATAATTTGATCACAATTTATTCGAAAGAATAAGTGAGTTAAATAATTACAATAAATATGTATATTTTTCATGTTTTTTGAATATAATGTTTATTATATTTATTGTATAATAATTTAGTTACATTTATTTATTAAATATTCATTATTCTATGATTGGTAAATATCAAAAAGGGAAAGCTGTCCATGTTTAATGGTCAGATTGGAAATGGTATAAATGATATTTATTTATATTATTAAATAGTTTCTCATGTCCAGAGATTATTATTATTATTATTATTATTAGACATGGGTTCGATTAAGAATTATAATGATGAAAATGGTTTAGTGTGAAATTTTTTAACCCAAAACCTACAATAATAAATATCTAATTACAAAAATTTCCAAAACATATTTGGTGTGCACAATATATAGAGTAAGACTCACTAAATACCTAGAGAGAGATCAAGAGATCTAGTATTCTCTTCTACCCTCATCTCTCAAGACAAAAAGAGAACACAAAGAGTTATTTATCTCTTGATAATAATTCTACTATGATCAAACATGTAGATGAAAGTGATCAAGATCATCTATGCTATTACCTAATGATTCTATAACATCATTTAGAGATTGTAATGCATGTTTGGATCACTACTAGAGGATTTTTTTACTTGGATCCTATAGCAAAATGATGGTAGGATAAAATCTTGTTAACCAGATCATAAATGAAAGTGGAATTACATGTTAAAGGTAATTCCATATCTGCTCATGAGTTAATTATAAATTACATGTGAAGATCCTTTACTTCTTGTTCTGGTGTTTTAATATAGTAAAATAATATAATGTTTGTGTTGTGTATGATGTTTTGATCTTGTGAAGAAATAATTACACATGTTTTAAGACTAAAATTCATGCTGGTCATACCATTAAAGGACAGTTTCTCTATTCTCGGAACCTACAAGTGGTATCAGAGCGATCATATGTTTAATTATTTGTTATTTATTATTCATTGATTGATTGCATCTTTTTACATTTTATTTTACTTAAATTGATTCATTTTAATATTTAAAATCATTATATTCTATTTCTTCAATATCAATAACATAACTAGTATTTAGTTAATGATAAAAAATGATAAAGCATTTGATTCATACCATCCAAATGTTCCAAATTCTCTCCCTAGAAAAATAACTGTATATGTAGTGTACTCACTTTATACATGTCATGTTATCTTTTTTAATGTATTTGTATTATAAAAATATTAGATAGATCTAACCCAATCGGATCTAAGATCTGAAAAAAATGGATCGATGTGTGAATCCAGACAAATTGGCACACATATTGTAGAATTACACACCATATAACCATTGTACATGATGTGTAGTCCCTATTTTCTCATGGATGAGTACACGGGGTGTCCCTGCTGGTCATGTATCAGATACATGAAAAGGGGATAGATAGTCATGCAACTGCAAGGTTACACATAATGTATTCCTATTACACATTGTGTACTTCGAACATGACAACAAAAATCAGCACTACCAAACCCAAGGAGTGTACTTGGTACATAGGCAAAGTATATTACATGCCATGTACTATTTTATATCCCATGTAGTATGTCGTAGGCAATGTTCTCAAATTTTCATGGAAAAAAGAATTAAATATATGATTAAACCAAATGATTATATATTTCATGTGCTTTTCATTCGATTAATTTCTATGTTAAAATTTTTTATGAACACATGAGGTTTCCACCAAGTACACTTGTTTACTTCAATAATTTTAAATGAATTTAATTTTCTTTATAATTATTGATGATGGTGATATAAGGATGGTTGTATGGAATTAAGATAAAGTTAAATAATTGGATTAATTAGTGGTGCATTATCTTAATTAAATAATGAATCGAAGTAATCTATAACTATATTGAAAATTTATGATCATTGATGAATGTGTGGATGATTATGAGAACAGACCACCCCTTTTCATATGATTAGTTTCTTTTAATTTATTTTGTCTAAATTATTATTAATGACATGCATGTCATCCCCTCCTCCTTATTATGTAAGGGCCTACGTGCTCCCAGTTTCATTTCTAAAAACCCCCTTTATCAAATCCATTGGATCCCCTCACATATGTGTGGGTAAAATCTTACAAAAGGATGGAGCTCCTAAGTGAGTGGAGGTGGTCTAATTCAAGGAGTTTAGGTGAAACCTCTAACAAATTTGGTTTTGATGGATTAGTCCATAGAATATTTTTTTTGTTTATATCTAGATTTTCTATTGGATTCTGTGTTGAGTGTGGTTGCCTTTGGACCCCATAATTAATATATTAAAAATTTTAATATATTTTAATTCGCGTGCATGCATCGTCTCATTTTAATTGTTCTTCCAATTATTTGGGACTTAGAATGGGAAATTAGAGACCATGGTTGATTCCAAAATGTGGGGTTTACCCTAGGTGTGACCTAAGGTAGGTTGGTGTTAGACGTTCTATGGAAGGAATCCATAGGTGAGTGTGTTAAATAAAAAAAATAATTTATTTATTTATTTTTATTAAATGACCCAAAACATAGAAACCCTCTCTGAATACCATGTTGTGGAAAATATACAAGGGTAGTTTCATAACCTTAGGAGATTAGAGAGTAGGAGATAATCATTCATCATTAGATAATTGGGATTAGAGAATGATGATGACCAAATCGATGTGAATCCAAAAGAAGATAGTGAACGCAGTGGATCATCTTCATCATCGTTGAACACATTGTTCACTAATGATTGATCCAAAATGTAGGTAGGATTTTTTATTTTATGGTCTCTGTCCTTGTTTATTATTGACCATGTATTTTTTATTATCACCTTAATTTATCTTCGATCTCATAAATTTCTCAAGAAGGATTAAATATTGTTGAATCTCAATAAGTAATTTTTTTCGTTGTACCTTTCTTCACACATTATTTACCTACCTTGTGATCATTATCCATGATCACACTAGAAATAATGGATTTACCTCATTCTTGTTCTTTTCCCCCACCATTATTTGAATTCTTCACCATTGGCCCATGTGGTCATATTTCGACATTACCATTGTGGGATCCAATCCAATCGAACCCACAGATTCATGGTGGATGCATGAATGATGTATGTATTGATCGTTTGGGGATAAATCAAGGTTAGGCATGGGATATTGATGATTGATTCAAAGATTTGAGATCCTAGATAGTGGAAGACACATGATGGATTCACGCGCTAGCAATCAGACTCCCGATTTGTTGACATCTGAGGTTAGGAATCAATGTTTGGGGATGCTACCTTTGATATCAGTGGATGAAAGTTGTCAAAAAAGCACAAATAGCGATAGAAGTTGTGGATCTGGGATCCACGTAAAGAAATTTGGTTTTTGAGAAAAACTAGACTACACACCATGTATCCCAAAGGAACACACTCCATGTAGTCCCCAAGATATTGTGGCTAGCATTTTGGTGGAAGATAAATATCACATTCCATGTATGACCCATACATTCAAGGTGACCTTGTGTAGGAATATCTATGTGTAATTAGAGATTACATGGGAAAAAACATGACCATAGTATAATAGAATTTTCAAGAGTACACGAGCATCGACCGATGCACAGACACGACCATAGTACATGGGAATGACCCAAAGTACACGGGCAAGGCCAGATGCACACTGGAAAGGTCTAGGAGGACATAGGAAGACCTTGGGTGGATAAGACACATTGTGTACCCCATGTACATGTTGTGTAGTATGAAATGGATTCCCAATCCATTTTCAGTAGAGAACAAACCCATGTGATGAGGTGAGGTCACACGTTGTGTGACCCTACATACACATTTTTTACTTCTCTCAGAAACTTATACCTTCCATATATATTTCTATGGGAATCATATGTTGGACCATGAGTAGACCATCCTAAGTATTTATCAGTGCAGAGTGTGATGGTAGCCTTAATAGTGTATTTTGAGAAATTATTTAAGGTATTGTAAAAATGAAACTTCTTCAGGTGATGCTTTAATGGTTGTTGTGATGATATGGGATCATTAGAGAGATGTCAGTGTTTGCAACCCACCCCTACCATAGTAGGGAATGGGTCACCCATACTCTTTTATCTACTGAGTGTAACCCCCCTAACGCACTAGGGTGAGATTCATCTATATTTTCAATGGAAACCCCCTGACACACTAGGGTGTTGATCATTTAACTACTGAGTGTCACCCCTTATTGCACTAGGTCATGGATCTTATATCTTCTTAGTGTCACCCCCTACAGCACTATAGTGTGGGTACTCTATTAGATATTGTGTCCCCTTGGCTATGGAGCATAGTGTGAAGGTTTAGGTCCTCCACATGCATCTCTTATAAGGACACGTGAGATGCTAGTCATTAGGGATAAACCTTTTGATCTGCAAGAAGACTCATCTTCCTTGACTAGGATATGGAGATGGAGATCCCCTTTCTATCTCACTTAGGTTTCTTTATGAGAATATATATATATATATATTTATTTATTTATTTATCGGGTTTCATTTCCCTCTTACTATGGGTTGATATTACATCTGATGTATCTTTCTATTTCTCCTGTCATGGTTTTTGGGGAATCCTACTAGGTATGTATATACTCACCCCTATATGGAATTTTCTCACACATGTTGTTTCTTATACCAATGATAAGAAGATCAGTGGTGACATCAGTGCAACATAGTGATACTTGAGTGAATTTTTCACATTCATTGGTCGATCTTGAAGATCAAGAGTCAGGGTCTCTCTATTTTTCCTTTTCCCTATTGTTGTTTGGTTGGGACTTCTTTTCATGTTGGGCACGTATTTTTACACTTTATTATTTGGTTTTATATTTTTATAGTATTATGTATTCCCTATAGTTAATTTCAGGCATGATTATACTCTAGATTTTGTAGTCTTTTATATTTCTTCTACACTTTTTCATGGAGTCACTTGTGTTCATGTATAATGGTAATTTAGAATAAGAATTCCCATTTCACTTTATGCCTTCTCGATGTTTGTCTATATTCCCTAGCCTATTAGAAGTGGGATCAGGGTTGTCACACCTAGCTTTCCACCAACCAGAAAGGCCCCATTGGGTCGAGTTGTGATTTAATGGTATCAAAGGAGGTTATCCTCGGGTTGGTGGTTAATGTTGGCCCCATAATTAGGATTGGTTTGGGAATTTTGGAAATGGTTTCAGAGTGTCTTGAGCATGGATTTCAGGATGGGGAACCATGTATTAATGTGGCAATCAACCTATCCATTTACTATGACTCTAACTACATTCTTGTTAACTCAACATAAAAAGACATCAGTTTCAAATAACATTGATACATACATCATATAGGATTGATCAATTTCACTTTCCTTCTTGATTCAGATCCCCATATATGTTCTCATCTAATCATGATACATCTTTATCACTTTAAGGGTGACTTTATGAAGAAAACCATCCATGTTACCGATATAGGATCATTAAAAAAAATTCAGTGATGAAGCCTCAGTTTAGGGGCCATCTCATGAGGTGTTTCTTCCACAAGAGTAGGGAGATGTTCCACCACATATAGATTAAAGGATAGTACCATCAGATCCATATGATGAAGCACATAGTCTTAGAATACTACCTGAGTTCCAACATCATATACCATTGAGTTTCCACATAGAGATAAATCCTCAGTAATCAGAGGATTTTCTTAAGTCAGTGATTTGAGAATTATATATTGTTCCCACCCTGACTAATCAGATAGTTACACTAGAAACCAGTCTTTTCCATAGAGTATTAGGGTAATGGTGGAGTCTGATGATGTAGACCCATGATAAGATGATTCTCTCATGGTCATACTTATAGCAGTTATTTTGTGATAATTATTACCATTCATTCTTATATTCTAGATAGATTCAAGTGCTTCTTGATTTGTAGAAGGGTGATATGTCAGTTTCTGAGTACACCTCAAGGTTTATTGACTACATTAATTACTCCCAAAATATTTTTTGAGATGGTTTCTTCCAAGAGTAGATGTTTCATAAGGTCTTACAAAAATTTATCCACGTCAAAACAGTCTCCTTGTATATACCCAATTATGATGGAGTGCTAGAGATAGATCTGGTTATAGAGATCATCCTGGAAGAGGGAAACCCAAAAACTAGATCCAGCAATGGACATCATGGTTCTAAATCATCTATATCAGCATTAAGTGTCATACATCAGGTTCTCGGCATATTAGACCATCCCATGGCCATAATTAGGCACATGGTTCTATAGTACAGGGTTTTTACAAAGGATCTGGTCAGCCATGATAGGGGTAGTTCTATTGTTTTGATAGGGAAAGTTGCATGGGTTGTGATTTCTGGACACGATGTGTTAAGGAAAGAACTAAAGTAGTGGATATACCACCAAGGTAGATATAAAGATATGATCAAAGTTCTCCCATGTGTGATTAGGGTGGCTATAAGGAGGAGGTTCTGGAAAAGGAGTAGTTAGAGTACCATAGGGAGGAGCTATTAGTATAGGGTGACATTATGATCTACTTACACCACCACAACCAGGTTACCCATACCAATCATAGAGAGTTGATGGTTTGGTTTGGGGGAATCTACATGAAATGGAGGGGTATGACCATGTAGCTCAAGAGATGATATGAGGTATGATATGTGTCTTTTCTAGTCTTCTAGCTATATTACATATAGAAATAGGCACATGTCACTCTTTAATCCCCATATACACTGTGAAAGAGCTATATCGTCCCATTGATACCTTTCCCTAGAAGTTGTGACTAAAGTTTCTAACTGGGTGTGATTCTTCGAAATCACTTATTAGCCGACAGTGTGAGCTGGATCTCATTAGAGAGAGTTTCTCATGGGACCTCTTGGTCATCACGATGAAATCTTATGACATGATATTGGGCACGTACTGGTTTTACATAGTTTGTACCTAGATTGAATGTCATAAAATATGAGTTATATTCCTTTGGAAACATGGGGTGAGACTCTCCTTCTTGGTGGATATAGATATCAGGGATGAGTTAGTAGAAAGTTTGAAAATTAAGTTGTAACCCATCACCCATCAGTTAGTGGGTTTATCCCTTCGCAGAGTTGGCTCTTCAGGAATCTGGATTTCAATAGTAGTGGATGATTATATGGATTTATTCTATGAGGATGTTCTAGGACTAAGTTTACGGGGGTAGATAGAATTCTGCATCGAATTACACCTAGTAACTGCATCGATATCTTCTGTGGCATATCAGATGGACCCTACTGATCTTTGGGACCTAAAGTTTTAGTTGGAAGACCTTTGAGAGAATGTTTTTATCATACCCAATATGTTCCCCTATTTAGTTCAAGTACTGTTTGTGAAAATGCAAATGGGTACATGAGACTTTTCATTGATTACCATCACTAAAACCAAGTAATGATTAAGAACAAGAATAACCTATTGAGTATTGATAACCTCTTCAGACAGTTGGGATGTGCAAGTTGGTTCTTCAAGATAGATCTTGGGTATGGATACCATCATTTGAGTTTTCATGAGGATGATATTTTGAAGATAGAATTTTAATGTCACTACGAGCGCTATGAGTTCTTGATGGTTACTTTTGGTGCGATGAATTATCTCATGGTGTTTATGGATCTTATGAATTAGATCTTATATCCAAACTTGGAATGACTTTTGGTTGTCTTCATTGATGGCTTACTCATTTACTTTGTGTTATAGTAGAAGCGTGTATAGAATTTTAGGTTTGTCCTAGACTTACTCTGAGAGCACTTGCTTTATGGTAAGCTATCGAAGTGCTAGTTTTGGATCTATGAGGTTCACTTTTTTAGTCATTTCATCAATAAGAATGGTTTATCTTTGGACTTGGTTAAGATTTATGTGGTTCTTTCTTAGGATTCAATCAAGATTATTTTAGATATGTAGAGTTTTTTTTGGATTAACATAGTACTATGAGAGGTTTATGATAGTATTATCTAAGATTGTAACCTCTTTGATCACCTTGACAAGGAAAGGGTATCCATTTATGTAGACTGAGAAATTTTAGAGAGCCTTTGAGGATCTGAGTTTGAGATTTACCAATGCTCCTATTTTGAGGCTACCTGAGGAGGATATTGAGTACATAGTGTTTTATAATGCCTCTGGATGCTAAATTTATTGTGTATTGATTTATAGGGAGGAAATAATCACATATGGTTAAAGTTAGTTTAGACCCCATGTTAAGAACTACATGAATCATGAGCTAGAGTTGGAAGTGGTAGTCTTCACTCTGAAGATGTGAAGGAACTATCCTTTAGGTGAGCATTTTGTTATTTACTAAAATCACAAGAGTCTCAAGTACATATTCACTCAAAGAGATATTACCCTATAATAATGGTGTTGGTTGGAGTTCCTATAGGAATATAACTTTTAGATAGTATATACTCATGGGAAGGGAAACATGGTGACAGATGACCTTAGTGTGGATTCCTATGCTCACTTGGTGGTGGTGGCATCTGAGCAGTTGGATTCGTTGCAGTTGACCCTCATAGAAGAGAGGGGTTCAGTTTTTATTCAAATTATGGAAGTGAATACTCTGCTTCTTTAGTGTGTGAGAGAGTCCCAATTGAGATACATCGAATGTGATGTTCTACATTACTAGTTATCATTAAGAGATTCACTAGATGGATTTTCTAAAGGAGGGGAGCACATCATCCTTTTTTGGGGATAGACGGTCCTTCCAGTCACATTGCATGAGGAGGTAATGATGGATTTTTAAACTTCCCCTTAGTTATACATCACAATGCGGAAAATATGTTGAAGGGAATTTAGTGGGTGTTATGGTGGGTTGAAATGTGGTGAATTTTCACTGATTTTTTCTCTTAGTGTCTTACATCTTAGTGGGTGAAGGCTGACCACCAGGTTCCAGAAGTTTTTTATAGCCTCTTGAGATCCCAAATTGGAAATGCAATGGAATATATATAGAATTTTTGATAGGGATTACATGTATAGAGAGAGGAAACAATTCTATTTGGGTGTTTTTTACTGACTTACCAAGTCGGCACACTTCCTTTCTTTTAGGTAAAAAAACTCAGTTTAGAGTTTAGGGCAGTTGTATGTGTAGGTGATCTTCCTGTTTTATAGAGTACCTATAGAGATCCCCTCCAACCAAGATTTTTATATTACATCGCAATTGTGTGGAGGATATGTTGAACTATGAACTTGATGATGGTTTCTGGTGGTTCATCGCCGACGTTATGCGGGTCTGGCATTTCGTTTTTGTTGGTTATGGTGGTGATGATGGACTTTGATGGTGATGGGATGGACGTGGGTGACAGGATGGTAGTGTCGTGTGGTGCATCATGATGGCAGGAAAAGTGATTCCCTATGTGGTGTTTGGTTCGGATTTTCAATTAAAATTTGAATTTTGAATATTATGGCATGGGATTTTGAATTTTATTTGGTTTGAATTTGTTTTTTAATTAGGTATTTTCCTAATTTGTATGGTGGTTTTTAATATTGGGTTGGATCTGTTGTATGCGAGTTGTGGTTGTGAGGTTCCCACTAACCCCAAAATTGGTTTACTCATAAAATGAAAAAAATATGAATTTGGAGGAGGAGGACCTAATTGAGGATGATTGAAGTATTTAACTCCCAGATGTATGGGTAGACCAAATATACTATCTAGGTGTTGGAGGATATATTGAGAGATCGTGTGTTACACTTCAGTCAGAGATGAGAGGATGACATTCCACTGGTAGAGTCTTCTTATAATAACATATATCACTCTTCTATTGGAATGGAATATTTCAATTATGTGTATGGGAGACCATGGAATTCACCCTTATGCTAGAATGAGATTGGTGATACATCTCTTATTAGGATAAAGATTATGTAAGAGACAATATAGAAGGTTCAGGTGATATGTGAGCATATGAGGATAACATAGAGTAGATATAATTTTTATGAAGATTGAAATTATAGTCCATTGAAGTTAGATTAGGGAAACCATGTTTTCTTAAGAGTATCCCCATGATGAGGTTTGTAGAGATTTTGCTGGGGAAGAAATATATCACTGAGTTTCATCAGTCTGTTCGAGATCCTACACAGGGTTGGAATGGTTTCTTACCCCTTATCCTTTCCCATAGAGTTGGACCAAGTACATGACATCTTCTATGTTTTATAGATATAGATATATGTGCATGAACCTATGCGCATTATTTAATGGGTAAATAAGGACATATAGGATGTAATAAACTTTATGGAGTACCCAATGGAGATTGAGGATTGGAAAGAGCAGATCCTTCATTGATGGACCATTCCTTTGGTTTGTGTTCTTTGGTTTCATAGGAGCTTGCAGGAGAGATCTTGGGAATGTGATAGTTAGATGAGGACTCAATAACATCACTAATTTGTATAGATTATGTTTTTCAAGGTGAAATTAATTGAAGTAGGGGAGAATGTAATGACTTTGGGTTTGATGGATTTATCCTTTGAATCTTTTTATGTATATATATGTTTTTATTGAAGTCGGCATGAAGTTTGGGTGTCTTGGGACACTAGAATTAATATATTAAAAATATTAATATATTTTAATGAATTTATGTGCATTGTTTCTATTTAAATGGGTTCCCCATTGTTTGGGAAATCAGATGGTAAATATGATACCATAATTGATTCCAAAATGTTAGGTTTATTCCAAGAATTACCTAAGGTTGTTCGGCATCAGACTTTCCATGGAAGGCATCCATAGGTGGGTGAATTTAATAAAATAATTTATTTATTTTTATTAAATGACCCAAAACCTAGAAATTCTATTTAAATACCATGTTATGGAAAATCTCCACATTTGGAACATAATATTGAAAGATTATATAGGATGAGAGAATCATTTTCATTAATGGATCGAGATCGTAGAATGAAAATGATCAGATCAAGGTGAATCAAGTGGCAGATGGAAAACATAGTGGATATTTTGATTCTCTATTGAACAAATTATTCACCAATAATCAATCCACAATTGAGGTAGGACTCATTATTTTATGGTTTCTTCTCTTTTTGATTATTCAGCATAGATTTTTTATTATATTATAAATTTATCTTTGATCCTATGAATTGTTCAAACTAGATTATATCTAGTTGAAGCTCGATTTTCAATTTTATTTATTGTGACATGATTCACCCCTGATTTCCCCACCTTATTATGTTTTTCCATGATTGCATCATCCAAAATCGGATTTACCTCATTTTTATGCTTTTACCACACTATTCTTTATGATTTTTGTCGTTAGACCATGGGGTCACAGTTCAACATTGTATGGGTGGGTTTGAGCGTGATCAAACCCCCAAATTATTTTTGGATGAACTAATGAAATATAGATTGAATCATTGGGGATTAATTAAGGTTAGATGTGTGATGTGGGTGATTGATTCATGGATTTGAGATCCGAAGTGGTAGATGATGCACATTAGATTCCCACACGAGCAATTGGACACCTAATTTCTGGACATCAAATGCAGAGAATCGATGGTCATCAATATTACAAATGATTCTATAATATTTGAGTGTTCAAATAGGCACAAAAAGTGGTATAAATAGAAGATCTGGGATCTATGGGAATAAAATGGGTTTTTAGAAAAACACAACTACACATCATTTATATTGGAGGAACACACGTCCTATAGTCCCCTAGATGTGATGGCAAGGGTTTTATGTTAAGATAAATATCACATGACATCTATGTCCCATACACAATGTGTGACCCAGTGCTTGAGGCTTGACATGCACTCTAAGAGTACACTAGAATGAACATGGCCATATTACATGGGCACAACCCAAAGTACATGGGAATATCATGGTACATGGATGCATCTTTTGTATATGGGAACAACCCAAAGTAAATGTACACCACTAGATGTACACATGAATGAAACGGGAGGAAATGTGCTAGTCCCAAGTGGATGTGACATGTCATGTCCCAACTGTAAACACTATTTAGTATGACAAGGACTCCCAAGCCATGTTCAGGGGAGAAAATTCCCATGTGACGAGATGAGTTCACCCATCGTGTGACCCCATATACACACCATTTACTTCTCCTAGGAATTTATAACTTACATATCTCTTTATTAAAGACTCATATTTTGGCTTGTGAGTATCATATTCGAGGTAGTTTTCCACGTACAACACAATGGTATCCTTCGTATTGGATTTAGAGATATGATGTTTGGTATTGCATGCATGAATCATCTTTAGGTGATGCTTGAACAATATAAGTGATCATTCAGGATCATTAGAAAGATATAATAGATGGAAATCCCCCTATTACACTAAGAAATTGCTCCCCCATACTACTCTATCTATGGAGTGGAACACCCTGATGCGGTGTGATTATTATATCTTTTAATGTCACCCCCAGCCCAACATACTAGGGAATGGGTCCTCTATCTTATGAGTGGAATCCCCCCCCCATTATCACACTAGGACATGGGTACTCTATTGGATATTATTCCCCCTTGACTATGGAATATAGTGGTGAGGTGCATGCCCTCCACATGGATTTCATGTACGGACACACAAGATGCTAGGCATTAGAGATGGACCTTTGGATCACTAGGAATACTTTTCATCCTTGGCTAGGTAGTGGTGATAGAGATATCATTTTTATCTTTCCTAGGTTTCTTTATGAGAATATTTATATTAGTTTTTATTTCCCTCTTATTATGGGTTGATCTGAGTTCTATTGTATCTTCCTATTTATTCACTTGTAGTTTTTGGGGCTTCCTACTGGTTATGTATATACTCACCCCTGCATTGGATTTTCCCAAAATTTTCGTATATTATATAGATGATAGAAATATTTTTGGAATCATTGGTGAAGACTAGTGATATTTTTGTACATTAGCCACGTTCAGTGCTCAAACTTAGATATCAGAAGTTGGGAACTCTCAATTTTCCTTTTTCTAGTTGTTGTCAGGTTGAGGAATCATTTTTGGTCAGGCATTTACTTCTCCCCTTTACACTTGGGTTTTATATTTTTATACTCTAATTTATTCCTTATAGGATATTGCATGAATGATTATACTCTCGATGCCACTATCTTTTATTTTTCCTTTACACTTTTTTCATAGAGATGGTCAAGTGTGTGTGTATAGGTACTTTAGGATAAGGCCTCCAAGTTCAGTTTATGCCTTATCAACACTTAAATCTAGAACCTAGCCTATTGGAGGTGGGATCGGTGTTGTCATAGCTAACATACCCCTAGGTGGGCTCTGGTGGGCCCCTATCCTATTAGAGGCAGGCCCCGGTTGGTCGGGTCATGACAAAAAAACAAGGTGATACATAGGAACCATTGAGGAGTGATACAACACTAACCAAGATATAGTTCAAGGTGCTTTCTCCTAGGTATGATGGTTAGTTTTTCATCCACTATATTAACTAACCACTAGAAAAATCACATGATTATGCCACTTATGTTTTATTTTATATCAATTTCATGTTAATTATTTATTTATTTGAAAAGTGTGTGATCACCAAATAAATGAATTAACAAGCATACAAAATGGAATAAAATATACCTAGATTATGTATCAATGTTTATCATACATGGTTAATCACTTAACTAAAATAAATTTTATATTAAAAAGTCATGTGAAAAGATAAAATTGGGTTTTAAACATAAGAATGAAAATATATCAATTAAATATTAAGTTGGCATAACATTCCACTACATAAGTTAGAATCAGCCTCATAGTTCAAAGTGCTTGACCAACCCAAGTTAGGGTGATTTATATTAATATATAACTTTTAAATTGAAATTTTGGGTTGAATTAAATTGGTTTACATCAAGGTTTTACTTCCCAAGAATGACTTGGTATAACTAAGAGGAAAGTGTTGCTGATTTCATATAATGGGATTTCAAGATTGGGAAGTGCACTCAACGGATCAAGGAACTATGAGTTAACATAGTTGACAAGTTATACCTACCTAAAACACTTTAAATATCCCTTCAATACCAATTATAGGTTATGAGAAGGGGAATATAGATACTTTCCACTAGAATATCTAAGTGACAAGATGTTCTGAAACTGATAGTGAGAGCTATTAGGTTTTGGAAAATAGTTTGATATTAATGGGATTTAATTAAAATTTAATTTTTAATATAATTTTTTAATCAAAAAAAGTATGAATTATATGATATTAATTTGTAGAAATGGAAAATCAAAAGTCTTTGAAAATATAACTACAATCTATAATAGTTAAGGATAACCATCTCACCATTGTGAATTTCTAAGAATGGTATAGGAACTTTCACCTTATACTATGCCACAAATGAAAATTGCACATGCTGAAATCCTAACTTCCTATCAAGAAAGAGGTGTGTCTTTATCTAAAGCATGTGAATGATGTAATTCATCCATACAATGGCCCAAGGGCCTTAGATTTTTTTCCATTATATGAAAAACCCCCTTTTAAGGGAAGAAGGGGGGGAAACCCGAACATACTTCATGGACTTAAAACATTACATGAACCAAAGATCAATAAAATACAACTCAGGCTGACGCCTTGGAATTACCTCTCCCCAGCATTAAAAATCTCTTAAGCTCTCCACCGTTGCAAGACTGTACGTCTAGCAAGTGTCATGTTTCAAAGCATAGGCCCAATCTGATGGCTAACGCCATACCCTCTCAAACATCCAATTCCATGCAGCCTGTATAGGCGAACCGCCTATTATGAATCATCCTATGAGGCATGTTCCATGAGGTCAAGTCCGTCTGAACCTTCATAATCTGAGTCTAGAAAACCAACTCAACATAATTATGAAAATATCTGAGAATACGCAAGATCGAACAACACAAACCAGCAGCCTTCCATTCCGAATTCCCAAACTAAAATGGGATCAAACCAGCAATCATTCATCAGCACAGAGTCCAAGCACCAGAGACGAATCCAGAAGCACCCCACTGCAGCCATGAAAAATCTCCAACGACATCTGCAGCAACCCGAAGAGGACAACAATCCAAGGAGCATGAAGTCGGGTCTTCATCACCTAGGACTGGAAGAACCAACAAAACCTCAAGGGAAGATCTCTGATGAGGGGATCCGCGCATATCTGATCCAACAACGCCTCTCTGGGCTTGGAGACGAACAAATCAAGGCCACAGAAGAACCCTCAACATATTCCTATTGGATATCTAATGTTTCGTGTTATCATCCACATCCAACGATATTCTAAATATATATGAGGATATAGATGTGTATATCATTGTTTCTCCCCTTTGAGATCTCTGTCAAGAGGAAGTGAGATTAGAGAGATATGAGATATTCAATGCATTATTCACATGAACACTTGGAGATTTAATACCTCCTAGGCCAAATGTAGTCATGATGATTGGGTAATTTGAGTTCTTGGACATCTTGGGTTTTAAAATCCCCAATGATATATGAATAGATCTCATTATGCCTCACTATCCAAAAACTTCTCCAGTTTTATTATGAATTATAATATGAGAAATAGAGACAAGACACTATCAGAACTTCTTACTCTTATACTCCAAGTTGATAAAAACATGAGGCCTGACAAAATCATTTTACTTATGGTGAATAGGAAGAGGAGGAACAAGCCAATGGGGCTGAAGACTCATACCAAGCCTAAGTATCTTAAGCACTATCCATCCAAGATGTTGAATTTTTGGAGGAAAATAAAGGAACATGATGTGGTATGTTTTCCATGTGACAAGATTGGACACTGAAGAGGAATTGAACCTAGCCAAAGAATTATGAGGAAGATTCAAGTTCTTTTGTTTTCGAGTGTAATATTTATAAATCTATAAGTTGGGTATTAGATATTGCATGTGGTACTCACATTTGTATCCTAATATAGGAACTAAGTAGATTTTGGAAGGTTTCAGGAGGATATGTTGATATTCAGGCTACCAATGGAGCAAGGCTAGCTACTCTAACCATTGGAGAATACCATCCCACGTCCACAATAATATTGATTTTGGATTAAAATAATTTTTATCATGCAACTAGTTTTACCAAGAACATTATTTACATCGCTTTTTTAGCTATAGATTGATTTATTTTTTGCTTTATAAATAATGGTTTCTACTTTTATAAAGATAGAATATTTTATTTTAAGAAAAAATTGAATTACGGTCTTTACATATTAAATTATAAAACCAAGATATTGGAAATAGATTGTGAAATTGATATGTGTGACTCATATGACACCCAGCTATGGAATCCATGTATCAGTCACATGAATGAGAAGTGCTTGAAAAATCTCAATGAAGATGGTTATTAAGACTCTTTTGACCAAAATACATTTAAAATATATCATGCTCATTTACAAGGAAATATGACCAAATCACCATTTGGTGGTCAATATGAAAGGGCCATAAATCTTCTAGAATTGGTATACACCGATGTGTGTGGAAATTTTCAAGTAGAATATAGATATTCATTCTCATACTTTATTACTTTTACTAATGACTTGACTAGGTATGGTTATATCTACTTGGTGAGGTGTACGTGTAAATCCTTTGAGAAGTTCAAATAGTTCAATAATGAGATTTAGAATCAACTTTGTAAAAAAATAAAGTCACTTCAATCAGATCAAGGTGGTGAATATATTAACTAATACTTTATTTAATTTCTTTGGGAATATGGGATTTTATCTCAGCTCACTCTACCTTTTACTCCAAAGTGGAATGGTGTTAGTGAAAATAGTAATTATACATTGTCTGACAAGGTAACTTCGATGATGAGTAAGGAAATCCTTCCATTATCTTTTTGGGATATGCATTATATAAAACATAATACTTACTAAACCAAGTACTAAAAAAAGTGAAAAACCATATTCCCATCGAGTTATGGAGTGAAAATTAAATTTTTTATCATAATTTTAGGCATGGGGTTGCGAGCTGTTTATTAAGCACTAGTACAAACATTATTTTTCTTAACATGTTTTTCACAATGGTAATATATAATCAACGTGAAAAATAAAATAAAAAATTATCTTAGGTTATTCAATAACTGGCATGGAAAATTATTTTTTAACATCGGTTATTGAATAACTAATATGAAAAAATTTAATATTTAATTTTATGAATTGTTTATTGAATAACTAACATCAAAAATAAAATAGCAAAAAATTTCACACCTTTTATTCAATAACCGAATTGAAAAAATAGTTTTCAAAATTGGATACAAGATAAATGATATGAAAAATATAATTTTATGCATCAGTTATTAAATAAATAATGTGAAATGGTTTAAAATTTTAATTGGGATCAGGAGGTGTCCTTTTTTTCTTTCTTATATCTGAAAACTATCATTTTTCTCTAATGTAGTGATTCCTAACCCTAAAAATCCTTGATAATTGGCCTCAAATATAGTAATTAATTAATAAGTGGTATCAAATATATTATTTAATCAATCCTTGTATTAGAATATCTTTGATTTGGTATCCACTACCACCATTCATGGTCACCCGTAGTCGATCGCCGATCACGCTTCTTCTCGTTGATATCGCACATCCCAGTTTTGATTTCAATCTACAGTTAATGTTTATTGTTTCTATTTTCCATGGATTCTATTTATTTGTATAATTGCTTTAATTTTTTATTTTATTTCAGTATATCTTTGATATGGCATCAACCACTTCCATATATGGCCACCCATCATCGATCGTTGGTTTTCCTTCTTCTCATTGGTGTCATTCATCCTGGTTCTGATTTCGATTTAGGGATAGTGTTTATTTTTTCCATTTTCCATAGATTATATCTATTTGTTTTTTTAGTTTAAATTATTATTTTATTTAACCTTGTATTTTAATTTAAATCTACCAAAGTCGTCCATCTTCAGCTATGTGTAACTTCTTCTCATTGGTATTGACTTCCCAGTCATATCAGATCCGATATCAATTTATAGATTGTGTTTTTTGTTTCAAATTTTTCATGAATCGAAGTTATTTTAATTTGTATTTTTAGTTATAATTTTACATTGATGTATTTTTATCTTTAAATTTGCATTCACCACCACTATCCACCATTACCTATAATCAATTTCCATGTGTTCCTTCTTACCATTGGTATATTCTTTTCAATCATCCTGGTTCAAAAATAAATTTACAGTTTGTGTTTATGGTTTTTATTTTATATGCTTCCAAGGTAATTTAATTTGTAATTTTGGTTCCAATTTTCCATTAATGTCACTTTATCTTTACCATTTATATTTTTATTTTCAATTATTCTCTAATCTTGGATTTTTTCAATTTATGCATGATTGTTTTTAGATTAAGGTTTTTGATTTTTTATTAAATAATAATTTAATTCGTTCAATGTTATATTTTTTTATATAAAATATATTGTATCTATTTTTTTATTATGAAATATATTATGGAATGTTCTTTATTATTATTTATAAAAGTAAATTTGAAATTAAATTTTAAATTTTAAATACTTAGTTTCAATTTTTCTTATTTGTTATAAATAATAATGAGTAAAAGTTGGATTATTTCACTTTTAATAAGTAATGAATATAAGGAAAGTTTTAATGATTTTTGGAAATTTCTAAATGAAATATTCCAAACAACAACATGGTTTTTTTATCAATACCTGAAATGTTTAATTATGAAGAGGTTGAAAGCTAGAGAGATCAAACATCATTTAATTTGTCGTGGTTTTAATCTGAGTTACATCCCTTGAAATTTTCATGGTGAAAATGGGCATAATTTTAGATCTACTGATGATGATGACTTTAATGATGATAAGTTTGATCAAATTGAAGAAACAATTCATGAGATTGATTTAGAGGAAATTGAGAAAGAACCATAAATTGAGCATCTATATAGTGATGATGAAAACCCATTGCATCTAGGTTTTATGTATTTTTTGATTTTATCAATAATGGTAATATTTTTTAACATGAAGGTGAAAATGGATGGATTTATGAGAGTTTTACATAGTAGCTACAATTTTTGAAAGGCATCCTTCTTAAATACAATAATCCTGTATATTCACATTATAAGGAGAATAAAATATTATGCCTCATGGGATTGGGGTATAAGAAAATACATACCTTCCAAAATGATTGTGTGTTATATAGAAAGGAATACAAATTTTCTTCAGAGTGTCCTAAATGTGGTTTGTTGTGGTATAAGTTGAAAGAAAAATCATAGGCAGATTTATCAGTTAGAGAGAGTAATTCTAATAAATTTTTTTATTATCCTAAAATTACTCATTTTGATATGTTTATTTAAAAATTAAATTGATGAAAAAAGGGTAACATGGAATGTATACGAGCATTTATGTGATGGAAAATTTCATCATCCAACTGGTTTCCCATAGTGGAATAAAATCGATCAACAATTTCCTATATTTGGGAGTGAAGTTAAAAATCTCATACATGGATTGTGCACAGATGGAATAAATCCATATCGAAGCCTTAGTATCATACATAGTTCATTCCATGTTTTGTTAGTAATTTACAACTTATATTCTAAATTTTGTATGAATAAAAAAATATGACTTGTGGATTTTAATGATCTCTGGACCAAAATAGCTCGAAAATGATGTTGATGTTTTCATGTCATCATTAATTGATGATTTAAAACTTTTATGGTAGGATTTTTTTTGCTATATGATTCTTATAAAATGGAATATTTTCAACTGAATGTAATGATTATGTTCACTATAAATGAAATCATAGGATATAGAAATTTTTGTGGATACAGTGTTAAGGGGCATAAATCATGTCTAATTCTTGAATAAAAGACTACATATTATCAACAACAACAAGGGATAAAAATATTATACATGGTCTATCAAAGATTTTTGTTAATAGATCACTCATATTTAAGAATAAAAAGGTAATTTAATGGATAAAAAGATTTTTATATTTATATAAAACCTTTTTCCACTGATCAGTATTTTGAGAGGGTAAAAAACATTGATGTGACATTTGGAAGGACACAAAAATATGGTAATGATAGAAATATTTGTAATAAACTGTAAATATTTTTTGAGCTACCATTTTGGAGATATAATGAGGTCAAACAAAACATTAATTTATGGTATATTGAGTAGATTTTTTTGTTACCTTGATTGGAATGTTGTTATATATTAATGGAAATACTAAATATAGGATGAATACATGATTAGACTTACTCTTAAAGGGAATAAATTTGGAGTTATCTTCTACTATTGATAGAAGGTGAACATACTTGCCTCCAACTTGTAATACATTATCTAAGAGAGGGAAAATTATCTTTTTCTATTTCTTCATGATATCAAAGTGTCGTAGGGTTATTTTAAAAATGTGAGAAAAATTAGTTCATTAAAGGATTTTAAGTTGATAGGTATGAAATCTCATGATTTTCACATCATGATACAACTTCTACTACCAATTTCATTATGTGGAATGTTTCACATATATGTCAGAATCATTATCATGAAGGTGTGTTATTTACTCAATTCAATTTATAATAAGGTGATTGATCTGAATGTTTTTAATAATTTTGAGAACAAAATAGTTTATATACATTATCAATTAGAAATATATTTTCCTCAATTTTTTGATATCATGTTGAATTAAATGGTTCATTTGGTGTAAGAAATAAAGCATTGTGGACTTGTGTATCTATGTTGGATGTATCCTTTTGAAAGGTATGTGAAGATATTGGAGGAGTATGTTAAGAATCCATATAGACCTTAAACCTTTATTGTTGAGGAGTGTATTCTTGATGAGGTTTCCACATTTTTTCGAGTTACTTTTCTAGAGTGGAGCACGTTGGTTTACCTACATCTTTCCATGAATGAGTAAATTATGGGGGAAATGGGATCTATGTATTGAAAGTCAAATCATTGACTGAATAATAGGTAAAGAAGGTACATTTATGCATCTTGAATGACATAAATGATGGTCATCCATATATAACATTGCATATTAATGTGTTAGATAAATGTTCTCCAAATAATAAAGATATATGGATTTTTAATGGTCATATCATAAATTGTTCCCCATGGTTTAAAGATACCATGCTTGGTAGATTAGATGCTTCAGAAACATTTATATGGTTAGTTGTTTGTCCACATTTAAATTTGATAACATTTTCTGAGTATGACATTAATAGATATACATTTCATATGAAAGATCAAGACAACAAAAGTGAATTTCAGAATAATAGTGTATTGGTGATCAAAAAAGCAATGCATTTTTTGAGTGTCAAAGACAAAAACCCAATCTTTTCATCAAGTTCGTATTATGGATTCATCGAAGAAATATGGGAGGTTTATTACCTTAAATTTTGAGTTCTAATGTATAACTAAAAATGGATTATCGGTAAAAATAATGTCACACACGATTAATTTGGAATAAAACTAGTTAATCTGAATGGATTGGAATAAATAGTTGATCCTTTTATCATGGAAATACATGAAAAACAAATTTTTTATGTTCTTGATCAATCCGATATGCAGTGGTCTATTATTTTACAATGAAAAAATGTATGTTGGGGATGAAAAACTTGATGAAGATACTAATTTATATGAGATCCCTACTTACATGGAAATATTAATATATAATGTTGATGATCATGTCGTATACGTGGTTTGTGCCATACAGGATGATCACAAGGAAGGAATTTTGAAAAATAACCATTTAGTATATTCCTAATATTATTTGTAATATATTTTTATATCTAGGTTACTTTTTAAATTTCATAAAATGTTAGATATATATTTTTTATTTTCATTATTAAAACACATATCTTAACTAATAAGTTAAATTGTTTGTTTATATTATTTTAGCTTTGTTTAGGTTATAATGTTTACCCTTACTTAAATTATCTATCTTTTGATTTTGTGTAGAAATGATTATTTTCAATCTAATATGTTAAATAAAAATAAAAATAAATTATAAATGAGTATATTCAATGAATATTATTTTTTGCGTAAAAAAATAATGTAGTACGTTGGAGCATTTTTACTATTCACATGCCATTTTTGGATTTATTTTCATCATTTTATCTCTTTTCATCTCTCATTAATTTTTTCGCATTTTAGTTAACTAATCTAAAAAATATGAATAAAAATGTGTTCAGTTTAGTTTACCTTTTTTGGATCATTTTTTATATATTAAAATAATATTATTTTTGGTATAAAAATGGTGGAATACATTGGAGGATTTTTACAATTCACACGCCATTTTTGGATTTATTATAATTTTTATGTCATTTCATATCTAATTAACATTGTTATAATTTTAGTTAACTATAAAAAATATGAATAAAATGCATTTAATTTAGTTTACTTTTTGTTTGAAAATTTTTCATTTTTTATTTACATTTATATATAATAGTTGAATTTATATATTTGTGTAATAATTGTTTATAAATTTAATATATAGGATAATTAAATATCAAACATTTGATCCATCACATACTTTTATGGGGGATCATACATATAAATCTAGGGAGGAACATACCATAGTCCTTTTAATGAGCACCATCATCCTTCTAAAAAAGAGGCATCTACTTCCATGGGGAAAAAGTGTTTGAGGGTTGGTAAAGGTGGCGGCATGCATTTACAAAAATTATATATTAATCATATCTAGGATTAGAGGATACCATTTTAATTTTAGGATAATGATATTTCAAGGGGTCCAAATTCAAAACAATTTAAGAATTTTATTATAGTACTGGCTAAAAGAAAATTTAGTAATTTGATTAATGATTGGAGAAGTGTTGACAATATGAAAACATGTCAATTATGGGACATATTTTTGGTAATCTCGTTAATTATTATTTTTCTTATGATGAAATATTTATACTCATATAGGTTTTACCCATTCTTAACAAATTAAATAAGATATACATGATACTATAGGGGTTAGTAATAATTGTTTAGAATTGGCTGCTAGGTGATGGAGGGATTTTAAATCAACCCACACATCAGATTTCATTTTTAGGCATATAAAAAATAAAAAACCATGTGATATATATCCATTTATAAAATAATATACCTAAAAGATATTTGTTGAAAGTAGATAACCTAAAGTATTTTTGGTAAGTGCAATGTTACATTTTATAAGTTTTTTATATATTAATGTTTTATTTATTATTAACATATAATAAACGATGAGATCTCATTAGAAGATCCAAATATTTATATCTTCATACTTTATCTCATGGGGGTATAAGACATTAGAATAAAAAATGATAGCTAAAAATTTTCAAAAAATGAGAGTTGAGTCTTTAGGCTCCATGGAGGTTGACCCTCCTCGCCTAGCTAGACAAGATAAATAGAAGATGGATCGGATTAGAAAAAAGGAAAATATCTTAGGGAATAGTCTAGGGTTGTAAATGAGATTATTGTAAGATTCTTACTTGATTTATTTATTTAAGTTAAATCAATTATTTATATATTGTGATTTAGTATAGATTTTTTCAAATATTTTAAATAGGAATATCTTGAAGAACAGATCACCTAGGGGGCTTTATATATGAGGGTAGGAATGATATTTTTGCTACATAATTGGGAAATCCCAAACACCAGGGTCGTGTTTGAGGATACTTGGAAGTTGTATCGATAAAAAAGTGTTTTCACATGCTGAAGCTTCTTCATTGGAGGATGTTTATAAAATAAAAATATAATCTTTGGAAGCTATAGTTGATTATATTCATGAGACGGTTGAGGAAAAGGTTAGAGTATTGGTATAGTAGATGTTTTCAGACATGAAAATATAGTTTGGGACTGCTAATGTCACTTTTCCTCCTTTACCAAGAGATCCTTATCCTCCTACTTGTCCTACACATACACCTCATCCACCCCAACTCCAAATTTATTATGAGTTATACATTGATGATCCCCAGTATCATATTTTTTCATATGGGATGATATATTATAATGCAGATACCATTCATAATCAATTTATAAAGAAAGTGAATCATAGGCTCACTTTGTAGGATATTATATAATGATCAGAAAGAATATTATTTCCTCTAGATGAGTTCAGTACAGTTGGATAAAGTATCAACCATTTTCTAGTTTGTCCATTTAGACTTGTTTGATAAATTACCATTGAGGTATATGTATATTATATCCTTTATTTTATATATCTATTAATTTTTTAACATTTTAAATTATATATATATATATATATATTATTGGAATTATTTAAAGTTAAATATATACTATATAGACAAAAAAAATATAGATTATTATGACTTCAAATACAACTTCTACTAGTCTTGAAATATTTTCAACATATTCAAAATTTTTGCTGGATGTTTATGAAATTACATTAGAAGTTGGAATTTATGGGAATATAATATATGTGATGACCTTTAAAAAATATAACATTGATATTTTAACTAGATATGAGTTGGTAATCAACAAGATGAATGTTTTTCCATGTAAGTTGATTAACATATATCTTTTCATTATTTGAATTTATAAAAATTTTATACTTATATTTTTTGTATTAGATAAATTTATAAAAATTTGTATGTAGCATAACATGATAGAAGTATATAGATTTATCTACCCAAAGTTTATTTCACCTATAGTGAGGACAATAACTAATGTAGACATAACAGTTTATATTACTGAAATATTTCAAAAGAATGTAATTATTTAGAGTCGGATGCTTCCTTATATTCAAGAGTAAAAAAATATATCTCATAAATTATTATATATATCTTAACAAAATAACTAGTCACATTATATTTTCTTATATATTAGTGTCCATTGGGTTTTTGGTATTTTTTTCAAGGGATAATACACTTTACTAGCTATTCTCTATCTATGGTGAAGTGCGGGAAAATTTTATGAATGTATTGAACATGTAAGTTGGAATATTTTAATAATTATATATATTATAATGGAATTTAAATCTATTTCATACAAATTATTTTCAAATAGGGAATGGAATTAATTTATAGAGACTATAATAAAAAAGATCCCAAAGATCAAATATGTAAAAACAAATGTGAAAATTCATTTACAATTACTATATTTTGGATGTAAGTTCTTAAAATATTATTTTGAATCGAAAAATCTTTTTTATCAATAGTTAAAAAAAATAAGGATTAAATGAATGTGCATACTATTTTCTAAAATTTATGTTTGAAATAATTTCAATCAGGATAATTATAAAGTTTCATAAAGATAAATTTTGTAAAAAACATTTCCTTTAATTTTGCATTCGTTTTATTCAGAATACATGTTAAATGATTTCTTTTTAATTTTTAATTATTTAATGACCTTCAGACTTATAAAAGAAAAGAGATAAGAAAATTAAAATTATAATGGGAAAATAATTTCATAGGTCTTATTGTGTTTTAGTTTATTTCTAATATACATTGTAAAGTAGAAAATTCAAATTGTAAATGTTTGTGTTGTTGTAATTTTTCTGCTTTTGATTTTCTAGTATGGTACTATTTTTCTTCTACTGATCTTCTATACTATTGGGATTGGATAAAATAATTAATATATATATATATATGTCATGTATGTTATTTTATAATAGATGTAAAAATTTTAAAACAAGATTTAACAAATTGATTTTTTTTAAACGAACATTATCAAATATTTTTTATGTTGGTTTCAATATAACCTATTTAGTAATCCATGAATAATATTGTTTTTAATTTTTTCTTTTATATAACCAATATTAATAATCAAGTATGATTGTCCTTTCATGTTGGTTATCTTATAAGAGACATTCCAGGTCGGTTTTTAAAAAACCGACGTGGTAAATGTTTTTCACATAATTTTTAAGATATAAGACGTACTATATCATGAATAATATTATTTTTCATATAATCGATGTGAAAAATCAAGAATTATAGACCTTTCATGTTGTTTTTTAACCGACATGGTAAAATATTTTACATGTTAGTTATTTCATAACTGATGTTGAAAACTACCACCGAAATGTATTCATAACATCCATATTTATTAACTAGAGTACAAATTTATTTAAAAAATCACCTATAGTAACATTTCAAATTAATCGATGTTAAAATACAAAAAAAAACTAGTGTGAAAATTCCTTTTCGTCACTACTAAAGGCTAGATAAAAAAACAAACTGACACCCTAAGTCATGATGTGTATCTTTATAGGCTATCCTATGGAAATGAGGGGATATTCATTATAAAATCCTTTTTGAAATAAATTAATTATTACAATACTGGTCATATTTCTTGATAGTTATCACATCTTTAAGGGGGTGGTGGGAGAAATATTGACTTCGATGATGTTGATGCTCAATATACACAAGATTTGGTATAGGAACTGATTTCATGGGTCCTCATGGAAAAAGTTCTTGAAACAAAAGTAATCTGCAGGAGTGCTAGAGATATAAGAGAACTAGATAGATATGGTTTTCTATTCACTAATGATGGTGAATCGTTATTGGTTGTAAACAATGATCTTCTCTCCTACAAGGAGGAAGTAGAGAGCTCAGAATCTACTAGAGGTAAATAAACCATGAATTCTAATATGGATTACTTGAATTGAAACCAAGTTTTGGTTTTGATTGGTCTATGAGTTGATGTAAAACCCATTGGGTGTAAATGGGTTTTCAAGTAAAAAATATAAATTTAAGGTAATGTAAATTCATATAAATTATGGATAATGGATAAAGGGTTTATAAAACATTAAGGAATTAATTATGAAAAAACCTTTTACCAAGTTTTCATGTTTAAATCAATCAGAATTTTACTTTCCAGATAATCATACTACGACTATGAGATTTGGAAGATGGATATAAAGGCTTATTTCCTTAAAGGTAACCATAAATATGATGTGTATATGACACAACCAGAAGGGTTTTTGACTCCATAAAATTACAAATAGGTATGAAAGTTTCAAAGATCAATTTATGGATTGAAGAAATCATTCAGATCATGGGACATTATGTTTAATGAATCAATAAATTAATTTGATTTTATTGAGAAGAAATTTGATCCATTTGTTTACAAGAGATTTAGTGGTTGTATGACTATTTTCATAGTAGTGTTTTTGATGATATATTACTAACTATAAATAATATACCCACCTTAAAAATGTTAAGGAATGGTTGAGAAAGTGATTCTCCATGGACTTAGGTGAATTATCCTACATTATAGGGATTAAGATCATGCATGATAGATCCAAGAGGCTGTTTGGGAAAATTCAATGTACATACATTGACTATATATTGAAGTGGTTGAGTATTGAAAAATCCAAGAATTTATTGGTTCCGTTATCACATAGTATATATCTTTCCAAGAAAATATGTCCGCATAAAAAATTGGAAAGAGATAATGATTAAAATATCATAAACTTATGTGATAGGTTAAATCATGTATGCCAAGTTATATATGAGGCTTTCCATTTCTTATGATTTGATCAAGGTAAAAAGATATCAAATAAATCCATGTGAACAACACTGGACTACTATTAAGGTTATCCTTAATTATCCAATGCGTACTAAGGATATTTTCCTAGTTTATGTAAAAGATGAAGAACTAGCCATTAAGGGATATAAAAATTATAGATTTCATGAAGATCAGAATGATATAAAGTCATATTTTGGATATTTTTTTCTCTTAATGAAGTAGTTGTGAGCTACAAGAGTTCAAAGAATCTAGTTTTTTCTAATTCTATAGTAGATTCCAAGTATATTGTGAATTTTTATGCATCCACAGAAGTAGTTTGGATTTGTAAATTTGTCCAAGTACTTGATTTCATACTTAGTAGTAAATAGCCTATCACAGTTTACTATGATAACACTCTAGTGATGGTTCTATCAAAATAGATAAGGTCACACAAAAGGAAAAGGAAATTATTTATAATTTTCATATCTTGAGGTATTATTTTCAATTATGTGAATTTATAGTTAGTAGAGTATCCATGGAGGAAAATGTGGTGGACCCCTTGATTAAGGATTTATCTCTACAGTGGAATGGATATCATGTGAGAGCCAATGGACTGAAAGTTATTACCAATTGAATCTAATGCAAGTGGGAGTCTGTAGGAGTGTCTGCCCTAGAACAAACTTTATAAGAATTTTATTACAAATTTTTTATTGTTAAAAAAGTAATATTATAACATCGTTATTATTCCACTATATGAAATATTTATGTGATAATGTCCTAAGAATGTAATTCATGCTGACTGGTCATAGCAGTTCCCCGCTATGATGAGAACTTGGAAGTACCACAATAGTATTCTTAAATATAGTTTTATGGTTAGATAATATTTTATGATGTGATATAGAAAAGAAAGAATATAAGAGGTAGGAATCTCATAATACATTGAGACACCTTCTAAAGGTGTTAACCCTTGGTAATCTTAAAGATATGAGGTTATGAGAACACACCCATTAATAAAAAATCCACATTTCCATGTGTCGTTGGATGTTACTAATTGAGGACATATGTATTGATCCCTAGACTTTAATATTATCATTAATGGATATCATTACTCATGTGATTATATTTTTTTATGAGAATCATGATGACATATTCTCATGAGTAATTAGGATGTGTTGGGTGTGTTATGAATGATATTGCATTAATGGATAATGGGAGAAAAGATTTTTCCCTTTTGTATCTTTATAGAAGTTAGTATCTTATTCCCTTTTATGGGGATAAAATATTATGAATAAATCCATCTCCATGGTGTTTAGTGGGTGAGTTCATTTTCATAACTTCAAAGAAATAGACAATGAGCATATAGGTTGATGGTACCAGCATGTAGTATGATTGATTTGATATATTTTTATAAGAGGATTATATTACATGATAAATGTTCATAAGAGATTGGACATTGTTACAAAGTTAACTTCTTTCTCTATGTATGTGTTGGAATATTTGTAGAAACTAACATTTTACTTTATGAGGTTATGAAAAATTCTAGTGAGAATGAGGATTAGAGGGTCACACACTAAGTGTATTCAAAATCTCAGTTAAATTCTATTATAAAATTTAACAAGTTTGAATAAATAATATTTATATTGGTCTAGTTGATCACCATAATTCAATCACAATTCATTAGAAAGAACAAGTGAGTTAAATAATAATAATAAAGATATTTGTTTTTAATTTTTGTGAGTATAAAATTTATTATATTTATTGTAGAATAATTCAATGGCATTTATTTATTAAATAGTCATTATTTGAGGATAGGTAAATATTGATGATGGAAAGAGGGATGAGTTTAATGGTCTGATTGGAAATGGTATGAAAGATATTTATTTATATTCCTAAATAATTTAACAAGTCAAGTGATTAATATTGTTATTATTATTATTATTATACATAGGGTCAACTAAGAATTATAAAGATGAAAAGGGTTTAGCATGAAATTTTCCAACCCTAAACCTATCATAATAAATATATAATTATGTAACTTCCCAAAAGATAATTAGTGTGCACAACACATAGATTGAGACTCTCTCAAATTCTAGAGAGATATTTAGAGATTTAGAGTTCTATCCTCCCCTCCTCTATCCATCCAATGAGAGAACATCAAGAGTTATTTATCTCTCAAGAAGAATTATACTATTATCAACCAGGAACAACAAAGTGATCAGGATTTCTTATACTATCACCTGATGATTCAATGACATCGTTTAGAGATTTTGGTGCATGTGCAGATCACCTCTAGAGGTGTTCTACACTTTCATCATAGAACAAAAAGATGGCACGACAAGTTATTGTCAATGATATCATCAATGAAATCATAATTACAAGTTATATGAAAATCCATATTTCTCATAAATAAATTTTAAATTACATGTGATGATCCTTTGAATTTTTTCATCATTTTTATCCTGTCAATTAATATAATTTTTCATATTACATGTTGTTTTGATCATATGAAGCAATGATTGCATGTGATTTAAGTCTAAAAGTAGAGTTTCTCATAATATCAAAGGATGCTTATGCTGCACCAGGAACCTAGATAAAAATAGATATATTTTTCTGAATTATAATACTAGAATTGTTTGAACATAAAATATTTTCTTGATTTCATGCATGTGGAGAAAATTTTATGTGATTGGATTGTTGTAAGATTATTAAATACACCTGGTAAAACAAATTATGGCATTGAGGCTGGGTAGGACATTATTAACATGGTGATGTGGGAAGAGTGGGAACTAGTGAATGGAGAAAGATGGAATTTTATTCCTCCAGATTCTTACACTCTTTTGAGGTAATAGAGATACCATTTTTCAAATTTTCAGATGATATAAAGGTTCTTGATGTGCATTCATCAAATATCAATAATATAATTTTAATAACTAATTTAAAGTTAAAGGGATTGAAATCACATGATTGTCATGTTTTGATGTAAGATTTAATGCCTTTTTCTTTACATTTCATTTTTCCTTTGAATTTTCTTTATACATTAATCAAGGTTTTTTCCATTTTTAATTTTATAGGTACTAAAGTTATAGAACCAGTGAAATTTTCATCTATAGGAAAGGTAATTGTTATTATATTTTTTAATTGCTGATGTTTTTTTCTCCAAAATTCATTGATATAATGGTTTACTTAGTTAAAGAGATCCAGTTATGTTTTCTTGTACATTATAGATGGATTTACCCCATTTTTAACACCCCAAGATTTCATAGTACGTTATCTTTTCAAAAAATTCAATAACTTGTGTTACACACAACACCGAGTTCGAGCGCACCACGACTTACCAAACTAGCCGTTCAAAAAGTGGATATGAATAGTATTAAATGAATTTTGAATTTAATATAATCTATATATTTTTAGAATCCATATTATGTGTTTATTATACATAATATAAGAACAAATTCATTTTTTTAGATAAAAGAAGTATTTTTCAAAAAATGAAATTTTACCACTTTTTAATGGAAAACCCTGTTAAAACCAATATTTGACACTTTTATATTTTAAATTTAATGAAATTAAATTCTTATTTAGAATCGGGACATAAAAATTTATTTTGGATAAATTCTTAGTACTTTTCTGATAACTTTCATATTTTAATGAATAGTGAAAAATACTAAATTTTAATTAAAAACAACTTTTTTAATCGAAATAATTTATAGTGTTAAATTTTACATTTGAATGGTTTTTAAGAATTATTATATTATATTTTTATTATTAAATATAATTTAGGTCATTATATTTAATTTCATGTTTAAACTAGACATAAACAAGTATCAATCTTTTGATAGTTATTATTTCTTAAAAACACGCTTTTTGTTTTGACCACGAGAATTAATTTTAAATTAATTTATAACACTTATGTGTTTGGAATTTAGAAAAATGGATTCCATATTTAGAATCAGGAGGTCCAAATAGTGTAAAAAGGTAACTTTTATTTTTAGATATTATGAATATTTACTTCAGTAAATATTTTTTATCATTGTTGAAGGGGTAAATCCTGTAAATAAGGGTAAAAATTTATTATAATAATATTAAATTACCCTAACATGTTTTCTACTTATATTAATCAATACTTCTCCGACCATGCGCATCCTTGTGTCGATTTTGGGACCCCATGGAGCCACTTGAGAGTGATAATGACACTTTATATTAATTAATTTAAAGTAAAGACAAAATGACAAAAACATATATCTTTTAGTAAACCAAATTTTACAAGGGGTTATATAAGTTATCTCTTCGACTAAAAATATTCATTAGAAAGATAAAAATATTTAATACATAATGGTATTTTATTTATAATTTTTAGACATTAAATATTTATATTTATATTTTACAGAATGATGATGCAGTAATTACCATATTAATGAAAGATTAAAATGGTAAATGTAATTTGAGACTTTTGATGAATTGAACTAACTTTATAGGTTAATATGAAATTTTAGGGATGATTAAATAAAATTTATTCTAAGTGATAAAGTCTTTATGGCTTTCAAAGAAATATAATACTAAATAGTGTCAAAATTTACATAATTGACTTTTTAAAACAAATAATATATTATTAATTGAAATAATATTACTAAAAATATAATGTTCTTCCAAAGTACTTATATAAGGTTATATATATTAATAATGAACCACTTGGGGTTCTCTTGGCTTGTTATAGTATTTTTATTAACCATATAATAATCAACTTCAAAGAGACATGGTAAATGTCAAACTATTTAACTAAGAGTTAAATTTAAAAGATAAGGTTAATATGGTGACCTAAACCTATCTAAAACCTATTGTTTGAGTGGTTTTATAATCATACCTACCTTATCCTAGAAATAAATCATTTTGGATCCATTAGAATCCGAAAATGATTTTATTATAAAATAATATTTCAAGCTTTTCCTAAAATGACCCTCACCTCTCTTATAAAAGGGTACTTCCCCCTATCTTAATTTCACACCTCCAAATCCATTTGGATCGGCCAAACCATTACAAAATATCCTCCCAACTTCTCTAAAATCATCTTAGAGTCCTTACATTGGTAATAAATCCAACATAAGGAGCCCTTTTGATCAAATCCAAAGGAAGAACATGAAGAAGAGGTAAATATTTCATCACCTTTTTCAAGTTCTCTTCTTCTTCCACTTCTTATTTCTTTGTTTTTTCCATTATAAAATAATAAATCCAGTATATTATATATAATTTTATTTTATTATAAAAAATTTACAACCATATTCATTATTTTATCCATCATATGAATGACAAAGTCACCATACGTTCATACGTACGGCTTACCGCCTCCACGTCGTGGTGTAGTTGTTATTCAATACATTATTTTTTGGATGGGTATAATAATGATGTATAATTTATGTAAATAATAAATATAACATGTTAATTATTCTTTATATATTATATACCATCTATTTACATACGATTTTAATATTAAAAGAATGATATTGTCCCTCGTGCGTACATACAGATTTTTGTCTCCACAAACGCGATGAGATTCATTCCCCGTCGTAATCATTCAAGAATTATTTTCATTTTATGATTAAAAAATAATTTTTATGAACCTAATATCATTCTAGATATGAATAAAATATAGAATATACATAACAAACATGACTTACGTAATGAAAAATATAAAGGAAAATGAATCAGTTAACAACCAAAATAATGAAACTACTGAAATATCATTAACAAATAAATATTAGAAGATCATATATGATATCATATTTATGTATTTTTTTCTTTTATAATTTAATAACAACGATTTCACCATTATATAGGAGGTTAACCTACCTTTTACTAAGTAAAAGTACAAGGTAAGGGGTTTTCATCTCATTTCTTATTCTTGTGAGATTCATGCTATATTGTCACTATTTCATTTTGTGTGGTGTATTTACTGCCCATGATTGTATTATTTGTGTAATATACTTTAATTTATGGGTATTTACATCTTCATTGTATGATACTTCTTTTGTGGGGTGTATGTTTCGTAAGTTACCAAATCTGTAAGGGAATTTCAAATTTCAATTTCCACTCATTGGGCTTTACGCATACATCATTGATTATTTTACTCCAAGATTATGTGTGGAATCGCTATTTATTATTTATGTAGTAATTTACACTACTCTTTCTGTGAATATACCTTTTATACACATAATCACTCCATTGATAAATTCTCAAGTCATCAATATGAACTTGATATGAGTAATTTTAACTCAATTTTTATTCATTGAGTTAAACATCCAAGTCATTGGTGTGGTTTTTACAAGTATATGTGTGAATTTCCTCTAATTGATTTAAAAATAGTATCCAATCATATTGAGTGTATTTATATTTTTCACACCTAATTATTTCATTTATTTGTCCTTAACCTAAGGATATGGTCTTTATAAGGGATTTCATCTCAACTTACAATCCATTGAGAATTCTTTGTTGTTATGTGACAATTCACTTTTATATGGTGTATATACTATACTTTCACATAGTGTATCATGAATCCATTTATTCTCATGATATTATAGTGCTTTTATTTCCTCAATTGTTTTTATTTAAGCATCTCTCATTTGGTTAGGAACTCTAACTAAAATATCGTATTAAATTATTTAATGATTTATTATTCTAAATCATTCTCATTAATGTCCATGTTTTAAAAATTGTTTTAAGGATTTATTTATATGGAAATTAATGTTTTAAAATTAATATTCCCTTTAAAATTTTCAAATTTGTTTGGGAAACTTTGATTCAAAAATCTATTTTAAATGGCTTCTTGATAAATATTGAGACTTTTAAATGTTTTAAAGAAAAAGGGGGATATTTCTCTCAAATAGTTTTGATGATTATTTTCATCTGTGTCAATATCCTTTATTATTCTTGATTGAGGTTGATTTATTATATTACATTCTTCTATATTGTATTGAATGAAATATGTTTGACTATGGATGTGTTATTTTTATACCATTCAAGGTTTGTGGCTAAAGTATCGACATTTCGTATCCTAGTTTTAATAAGAATGTTTAGATTATGTTTCACCCTTTTCATATCAGGAATGAATTAGACTTAGTAAGTGAAAGGTGGAGCCTGCTATATCACCTTGATGTATCGGTATGTCTCATGAGACAAACTAGTGTCTTGACACAAGGCCTTGAAAAAATCTTATTTGTAGTTTTGGAACAAGGCCTTGACTATGTGGTTATGAAGTCTGTCATTATGCATTCCATAATTATAAATTGGATATTGATAATACATGTGATTATTCGACTAGTATAATATCAATGTGAAAAATTAAATGGCATTATTTGATTTATCTTCGCCAAATTATGCTGATTTTTAAGTTTAAAAGGATTTTGTTCTATTCTTATACATTGCCTTAAATGTTTGTTCTTATTTATGACAGTTTTCCCTATATTGTTATCCTTACTGAACATCTGTGCTCACCCCTTTATTATGTTTTATTTTTCTCAGGATGCAAATAAGTATATTATGATTAACCTACAGGAATAGTCTAAGGTATATAATAGTTTTCAAAGGGGACACAATGTTGTTTTTTTATTTCATGATGTAATGTAAAACTTATGTATGTATCTAGTACTTCCAAGGATACTAAATTGATCTATCTTTTGGGACATGATTCTTTGTATAATGCCATTGTAATGTAATAATGCACTGATTCTGGGTAACTGGGGTCGAGGCGTTATAGTTGGTATCAAAGGAAGTTTATAAATAACCTTGGAATCTAGATATAGAAAAAACTCTGATTAGGAAACACTACTCTAAGATAGACATTGAGGATTAGTATAGAAGAACATCCAAAAATTTTGGTAATATAAATATTATGTGGGTATTCCAAGCAATACATCTATGTATGGATATGATCAGAAAGAGGCCGATCTAGCACAGATGTACGTAGGAGTGAAAACTCCGACAAGGAGTTTCGGGCTTGACCTGGGGTATCCTGTACACGACAAAGGGCCTTACTGCACTCTTGGTTATGAAACTATAGGGGGATATGCTTTGGATAATTTATATTTTTGTTACAAACTAATTATAAGGATTTTAATATAAGATGAGAATAAATAACCTTGGTTAATCCTAAGGTGTTTTAGATTTAAAATAAGGTGTTATGATATTCTCTAAATTCGTTTATGACTCACACTATGCTTTCTTGTGTTGGTCAATGACTGGATTCCAAGGAAGTCATAGTAACACTGAACATGATGTATAAGGTGGGCACGATGGTGGAAATGAGCAACAAAATGGAATTTTTATAGGTGTAAAAGATATCGGGTTCATTCCGAATCAGTTTTCCAAAAATATGATCAATAAGATGTATAGTAACCAACTCCCAAACTCAACAAAGAAGTGAAAGGTGGTGAATGATAAGAGCTCCAACATTGGAGACCATAGAGAAAAGGAAGACCAATTTCCATCATGTAAGAAATGTGGAAGGGAAAACCTAGTAAAGTGTCTCAATGGAACAATGAAATGTTTTATGTGTGGGAAAGAAGGACATAAGGTAAAGACTTTCCGAGGAAAAATGAAGAGTATTATGGAAGAAAATAAAATGATACAAAGAATCCATTTATAGTAATTTACCGTATATGTAGGGGAACTGGGAATTACCTGAGTGAATTCCCTATTCTATAGGATAACCTCTTGGTCAAGGAAGAACCTATGTGAAAAAAAAGATGGTGAAATTTTTAAAAGTACTAGTGCTCTTTGTTGATTGGATTACATTGGAAGACTTTTCCCTTTTATGTGTAACCCTACAATTTGTTATGTGAAAATTCTATTTTAGGAAGAATTATCTTTACTATTGCTGATATAGTTATAAATAATCATTTGGGTTTATATGATCCTTGAATTTGAGTCAATTACATGTTACTAAATTTTGGGATGAAAATGTGAGGTATGAGATAACATTTGTGGTGAAATTATGTTATGGTTATTTTGAGAATTTATCTCTTATTAGGAATGTTATAAAATATAGTTTCTGAAAAAGGATAACACGCATAATGTGTGACAACCCATCGTATCAGACAAAGAAGTGGGAACTGAACCCACAACCAGAGTGTGATTGGGATTTATCACCTACCACTAGACTACATAAAGTCCCTGGTTAGTATGACTAATGTTTTTTAGTTAAATGATTTTATTGATCAATAATAAGTTGATTTGGGATCTTACGTCTTATCAAATTGATATACTTATTATAGGAAAATGATTTATTGATTAAGTGATAAATGTTATTTTGGAAGACGTTCGCTCTTTTGGAAACACTATATGCTTAAAGAAAATAGAATACTATGTGATTTCATTTTAGGAGTAATGGTGGATTTTTATCTATGTTTTTATTGTGTATTTATAGAAATTTTAGTTATTTAAGGAAATGATTATCCTATCATAGAGAATATGTGATTAGGATAATTACTTTCAAGTATGTGACTTTAAGAGTAGTCGATGTTATTTGGAGATAGAATTTAATGTGCAAGACTATGTAATAACATTATTCTAAGTTTTGGGTTTCAATATAAGTTTGGATTATATTTAAGGATTTTAGAACAATTTTTTTTTAAATGTAATTTATTTAAATTTGGGTATTGTTGGTTTTATTTTAGTAATTAAGATTGGTATTTCTTTCTCTAAAGGATTATCCTTTTTGGTGACCATTGATCTTGTACTAACAATTTTGGTTTTGGTTAATCTCTAAAGACAAGGTAAATATATAGTTTATACTTTGTGGATCATGTGATTCTCTAGAAGTTTTTTCTAGCACTTCTGGTGTGACTAAGTTATCTTGTATACTCATCGTTCAAAAAAAATATGAGTTAGTGGTAGAAATTTATTAAAGGATGAAACTTTACTTAAAAAGTAATTATTTCTCTTTATGTTCTTAGTAAATCTCATAAATAAATTCCTCAGCTTTATGAAATGTAACTTAAAACAAAAAACGTTGTCCGTTTACTTTCCCTACTCGGAAACTAATGATCGTTTATCCCATCACAAGTTTGTGGTTTTCTTATTGTTAACTTTCTCCTGATTATGATTTCTAGCACTCTCCATCAGAACTTGAAACTTAGTTTATCATCCATATCCATGTTTTCCTATACGTAATCTTGGTATGGGTTATCTCGGGTGAGAATTGTACTTCTCCTTATTTCTTTTAAAGTGATGGTTTTATTGACTCTTTTTCTGATGTGGGACTTTAAATGAAGTTACCAAGACCAATTTTAATATTACGAGGACACAATTTCCAAAATGGGGGAAGAATTTAAAACCCAAAGATTTCATAGTATGTTATCTTTTCAATGTAATTCATTAACTTTCATTACACGCAACACTGAGTTTGAGAGCACCACAACTTACCAAACTAGCCATTAAAAAGACGTTTATGAGTAGTATTAACTGAATTTTGAATTTAATATAATACATATAATTTTATAATCCAAATTATGTGTTTATTAGACATAATATAAGAACAAATTCATTTTTTTCAGATAAAAGAAGTGTTTTTCAAAAAATGCAATTTTACCGCTTTTTAATGGAAACCCATTTTAAAAACCAATATTTGATACTTTTATATATTCAATTTAATGAAATTAAATTCTTCTTTATAATTGGGACATAAAAATTTATTTTGGATAAATTTTTTGTACTATTCAGATAACTTTCATGTTTTGATGAATAGTAAAAAATACAAAATTTTAATTAAAAACAAATTTTTAATCAAAATAATTTATAGTGTAAAATTTTACATTTTATAGTTTTTAAGTATAATTAGATTATAATTTTGTTATTTAATATAATTTAGGACATTATATGTAATTTCACGTTTAAACTATACATAAACAAGTGTCAATCTTTTGATAGTTATTATTTCTTAAAAACATGCTTTTTGTTTTAACAACGGGAATTAATTTTAAATTAATTTCTGCCAATTCTGTGTTTTGAATTTGAAAAAATTGTTTCCATATTTTGAATCAGGATGTCCAAATTTTTTAAATAGAAAAATTTTATTTTTAGACATTATGAATATTTACTTCAGTAAATATTTTATTTACCGTGGTTAAAGGGGTAAATCCGGTAAATAAGGGTAAAAATATATATTATAATAATATTAACTTACTCTAAAATGTGTCCTATTTCTACTGGTTAATTAATGTCCGATCATGTTCTTCATTGAGTCGATTTTGGGACCTCATGGAGCCACTTCAGAGTGATAATGACACTTTATATTAATTAATTTAAAGTAAAGACAAAAATGACAAAAACATATATCCTTTAGTAAAACAATTTTTACAAGGGGTTATATAAGTTATATCTTTGAATATAAAAATTCATTAGAAAGATAAAATTATTTCCTATATAATGGTATTTTATTTATAATTTTTAGACATTAAATAATTAAATTTATTTATAACACAATGATGATGAGGTAATTACCTTATTAATAAATGATTAAAATAATCGATATTATAAATATCCAAATGAATGTAATTAAATTATTATAAATGTTTTAAAGATTTATTCTTATAAATAATTCTCATTAATATCCATGTTAAAATGTTTTTAAGAATTTATTTATATGGACATTATTGTATTAAAATTAATTTTTTTTAAAGTTTCAAAGTGGTATGAAACACTTTGATTCAAAAATCTATTTTAAATGGATTCTTGATAAATAGTTAAACTTTTAAATGTTTTAATGAAAAATGAGGATATTTCTCTCAAATAATATTGAGGATTATTTTCATCTATGTAAATATCCTTCATTATTCTCGATGGAGGTTGATTTATTATAATACAATCTTCTATATTGTATTGAATGAGTTATGTTTGACTGTGGATGTGTTATTTTTATACAATTCACGGTTTGTGGTTAAAGTATTGACATTTTGTATGCTAGTTTTAATACAAATGTTTAGATTATGTTTCACCTTTTTCATATTAGTAATGCATTGGACTTACTAAGTGATGAGTGGAGCCCTCTATAGCTCCTCAATGCATCAGTAGGTCTCATGAGACAAACTAGTGTCTTGGCACAAGGCCTTGAAAAAATCTTATTTGTAGTATTGGAAAAGGGCCTTGACTATGTGGTTATGAAGTCTGCCATTATGGATTCCATCATTATTAAATTTTCTATTGATATTACATGTGATTAATATTCTAGTAGAATATCCATGTGAATAACTAAATGGCATTATTTGATTTATCTTCTCCATATTATGCTAAAGTTTAAGTTTAAATGGATTTTGATCTAATGTTATACATTTCTTTAAATGTTTGTTCTTATTTATGATATTTTCTACTATATTTTTATCCTTACTAAGATTCCAAGATCACCCCTTTCTTATGTTTTATTTTTTCCAGGATGCAAAGAAGTATATTATGATTAACCTACAGGAATAGGCTAAGGGATATAAGAGTGTTCAAAGGGGACACAATGTTGTTTTTTTATTTCATGATGTAATGTAAGACTTATGTATGTATCTAGTACTTCCAAGGATACTAAACAGATCGGCTTTTTGAGGCATGATTCCTTGTATCATGCAAATGTTATGTAATAATGCACCGATTCTCGGTAACTGGGGTTAGGGCATTACACCATTGAATGGTATATGATTATTTTTAAATGGTTTTCCCAAAAAATATAAGTCATCGAGAAGGTTTTATTATAGAGTGATATATTATAGAATAATTCATTGAATTATTTATTACCCACTTGTCTAATATGGAAAGCATTGGTGTAACAAGATCTAATTACACTGGGTTGCTTGTGGGTGAAGTAATTTTCAAAATAGATGACGTTTCATTTACTATTATAGAGTGGGATAAGGATAAAATTTACATTTTACATAATATTTTATTGGTTTTTACATATGTCGAAACCCATAAAGTAATTCATGGGTATTTGAATCTATCAGGGGATAAAATATAAACATCAAATTCACATAATCAATAGTATATAGGATGGTTTTGTGAATATATATATTTAAGTATTCAATATAAAATACAAATTTAATTTCAAAACAAATTTAATTGCTAGCCAGAGGAATAGGTGAACATTATTATCTTATAATAGTTATGCAATTAATAGTTATAAATTATATAAAAAGGAACATGATGATTGAAGTATAATGAAAAATAGTGGAGTTACACTTGTGGCTAATGCGATACATGTATCTAGTACCAAGGATAAAAATCCAATATTTGTGAAGATATCATACTTTGGCATCATTTAAAAATTATGGGAGTTGAATTATACAACATTAAGAGTATTTATTTAATAATTAAAGTGGGTTAATTATAGGAGTACAATTAAAATCAATGAATTTTGATTCAGGAAACTATATTTCAGTAAGGAAGTTTACAAGGAAGAACCAGTTATAATGGAATCCCTAGAAGTACATGTATTTTTTGTTCTAGATCCAACCGATATAAAGTGTTCAATTTTTTTTTATCGATAAAAACCATTGAAAGGTCATATGTTAATTCAAATAAGGATGAACCTTTCATTGGGATAACACGCTCATTTTACAAAAGTCCCAGCGTAGAGGGTGTCTTATATGTCAAATTAAACAAAAATTGCATGCCTTACCATAGGTAATAATTTTTTCATAACTATTTCTATGAAATTTGAATCAATCAGACACCAATACCTTTCCTATACTAGTATTCTATAGGATTAAAATAATTGTGCTTTATATCTATCAGCACCTAATCATTTCCTTCTTTCAAGGGGTGCATTGTAAAATATCCAAAGAGATATTATACATAAGAAACAACTTCTACAAGTTCATGTGCTAGTGGGGATTCTTGTAGTTCATGAGTTGAAGGTTGAGCTGCATATTCCCCTTAATGATCTAGATTTTCACAAGGTCGAACTTTCAATTGGAACATTCATAAAATGGTCATTTGATCATGTAAAGGCATATTTTAACAAGGAGTTATTCCTTTCCAATTTATATTTTATTCAAAACCATTAACAATTGATTAAAAAATGCTTGAACTAATGAATTTTATTATAGGTATAAAAATGTAAGGGGAAATGAAAAGTCAATTAAAAACAATATAAAGGATCAACCAATTAATCAAAAAGGACTTCATGAAGTACCAGTACCCCACCACTTCAACTTTCACATTTAATAACATTACAATCCCATGTGGATACAATATTTGAAAAAGGTTATACCGCCATAAATTATTTTGAATACAAAATGCATGGAGAGTCTATTAAAGACTTTATTGGTCTTGAAAATGTAGATAAAATTCCCAAGCATGGATGACTAGGAGTCCCAATTATAAATGTATAAATGAGGTGTGTTTAAATAATTTGTTTGTCCAATAGCTGATATACAATGTTAATTATAGTTAAATACTAGTCATATTTTTTTAGGTCTTTGTATTAATACTATTTGAAGGGAAACCACTGTAAATAAAAATAAGGACTCATTATTCCTCATATAACTTCTACAAAAAGTAGTTCATTAGAAGAAGAGAAATATTTATTAATAGTGGAAAAATTGGTCGTAATGATTTTATATAAAATTGCATATTTCATACTCTTATTAATACCCATGATGCAGGTGTAAAACTCTAACATTTAATCATATCAAATATATTTTCATTAATTTCATGAATTATTTATTTTTGTTTTTAGGGATAATTGGTTGGTCATTGCAATCAATTTGGATACTCAAAAGATTTATTTTTTGGATTCAATTCATGTATACCCAAAATATCGCCCACATGTGACAATGTTTATCTATTTGTAACACACTACATGAAATATTTTACAAATAAACTTCAAGTTATACATTTTATATTGTGTTTTAATGATTTTTATTTGGACAGGGTAGTGTTTGAATATCTTCAAAATCATGGCCTGAGGACAGTCCATGAGCACAAGAAGCCTATAAAATTCTAAAAGTGGATTAGTATTAGGGTATATATAATAATATTACATTATTAAAACATATATTAAAAAATTAATTATTTTTATCAATGTTTTTATTGTTTTTTAAACAAATTCATGGAAAATATTATGGTTATTTCATTTGAAGATTTATGAAAGATATTGTATTACATCACCAAAATGGTATTACAGAAGAGGAATTTCTGATTATAATGACAATTTCATTTAAAAATTTTGTTAATCCTTTGTCTATTTTTATTTTTCCAATACTTCTAAGACTATTGATAGTCCTCATATTCAAAAGAGGAAATAGATTTATTTAGAAACAAATTAGTGAAATACATGGTTCCAGAATGTATGAAAACTTCATGAAGATGCGACTTCTTACTAATTATTTAGTTAATTTTGTCATTATTTTATCTATTATTTTTTAGTTAATTTCCTTATAATTTTAATTTAATACTTATGTAGTTAATTTTAATAGTGATCGTGAAGAAATGAATTAATCAATAATTATTTTTTCTTCAACCATTGTGTGAAATATTAAGATCTTGGAATGATCGAAGAAATAACAATTCTTGAAAAAGGTTCACCTAGGTACTATTTGTTCTCTTCATAGAAATATTTTTATTTATTCAATTTTTATTATAAAAAATGTGTGTTTTTAGTTTATAAATAACTCAAAGTTAATTATTTTAGTTTAAATTGAAATTTTAGTTAAAAAGATATACGACACACTCAAAAATGATAAAACATAGTCAAATTGTTTTTATACTTTAATATAATGATCCATAAGTCATTTGTGACATATAGGAATCAGTTTTCAGTCAATCTAAAACATAGTGTAATCAGTATGACTCAAATTATTGTTTCAATTTAATCATTACATTTTAGTTAAAAATGTGTGTCACTCACTAAAAACCAATAATACATGATTGTATTATCTTGATACATTAGTAAAAACATCCTTATAACTCATAAATATAAAGCAAGATGTGATCAGTATGACTTAAAGTGTGTGTTTCTAGATTAAAATGACATTTTAGTTCAAAAGTCTCATGACATACTCAAAATCAATCAAACTTCTTTATAATGTTTTGAAATCTTAATAAATTATCAATAAGTCATTTTTGACATATATAAATTATTCACACATCAACCTGATACACAGTGTATCCGGTATGACTAAAACTATGTGGTTTTAGTTTAAAAATGAAAATTTGGTAATAAATACACATAACATACTTAAAACTAATAAAAACATTCATATTGTTTATATACTTTAGGAAAATGATCAATAAGTTATTTTTTAAGTCCAGGAATCCGTTTTACCTTAATACAATACACAGTGTGACCGATATGACCTGAAATGAGTGTTTTCATTTTAAAAATGATCTTTTAGTTAAAAATAGATTTCACTCACTAAAAACCAATAAAGAACAATTTTATTATCATGATACTTTAGTAAAATGATCCTTAATACATTTGTGATGTGTAGAAATTAATTTTACAGCAATATGATGCACAATGTGACTGGTATAACTCAAAGTGCCTGTTTCCAGTTTAAATGAAATTTTAGTTAAAAAGACATGTGGCACACTAAAAACCTTGATAAAATATTCATATTATATTGATACTTTATAAAAACAATTTATAAGTTATTTTTGACATGTAAGAATCAATTTCACTTCAATCTGACACACAGTGCGATTAATATGACTTAGAGTGTGTGTTTTAATTTAAAATGGAATTTTATATAAAAAGATGCATGACATACCCAAAAAAAAGAAAACACATTCATATTATTATTTTACTTTATTAAAATGATCCATAAGTTATTTTAAAAATGAAGGAATCATCCACACCTCAATCTGATACATGGTGTGACCAATGTGACTCGAAATGTGTGGTTTCAGTTTAAAGTGATATTTTAGTTAAAAACATGTATATGTAATGGCGCGGACCTCCTTGGTATATTTATTTTTCAAAATATATTTTTTGGGATGTTCATGGAGACAAAAGTGGCTCATTTCAAGAGTTTTCTAATTTTCAATATTTTTTGTTTTGTCAATGACTCAAGGGCATCGGTGTCGGTGACTCAGTGTGTCGGTGTCGGTGAGTCAGGGTGTCAATGTTAGTGAGTTAGGGCGTTATTGTCAGTGAGTCATGGTGTTGATGTCGGTGAGTTAGGGTGTCAGTGTCGGTGAGTCAGGGCACCAGTTTCGAGGAGTTCGAGTGTTGGTGTCGGTGAGTCAGGGCTTCAGTTTCGGTGAGTCATGGCATTAGTGTTAGTGACTCAGGGGGTCGGTGTCAGTGAGTTAGGGTGTCTGTCTTGGTGATTCAAGGCATCTGTGAGTCAAGCATCGGTAGGTTGCGTCAGAGGCTCTGCATTGGTGGATTTCTGTCAGTGACTCACCCATCGGTGACTCACTATCGGTGTCGATGACTCACCAATTAGTGACTCATTTCCATTTTTCCCAATTTTCCCCCTCTTACATTTTTTTTGATGTAAATAGAGTTTAAATACTTGTTTATGAATTTTTAAGGGTGTTTCAAAGGATATTAATTATATCTTTAATATCCTAATGCTCTGGAAACTTTGAGATATTCAAATTGCATAATCTTGAACAAGATCCCACATTAATGACTTTTGAAACCGTTTCCCATTCCATTTATATAAGATTTGGCCCTTCTAAAAGAAGATCATATTTTCCCTGTGTGTTTATATTTTCCTTTGGCATGCCAAGATCCTTTCCTTCTCCTGGATTCACATGTTGTTCCCTAGCCATCGATTGATTTTCCTCTTGGAGTCCTTCTTACCTCTCCCATGACCCTATTTTTTATGCAAGGAAGATTTTTTGATCGTATTCTATTCCAAGTAGGTATTTTCCTTCATCTCTCTTTTAATTATGTATCATGAGGTGCGGGTGTAGTAATTTTCTTTTTTTAAAACTTAAAAATACATATTTTAAAAAAGATTAATGATAATACGAACTTGATGATGGGCTAGGAGTGGATTGATGTTGATCACATGTTTTATTTGTTATCCTTATTAATGATGTGATCTATTATAGCCATATGGCTTCTGAAAATCGTGGTTGTTGGTGGTATTTTTCTATACATGGGTTATGATTTATAACTATTATTGTTTACCTGTGAATAATTGGGGTAAATATCATTCTGATTAATCATGTATGCTTAGTTAAAGTAAATGGATTACTTGGGATAAAAACCATTGTTTGATCACCCTTATTTATCAAAGTGAATTTAAAGAACTATGTATACCAAATATGAATAAATCTTTCTTGATAGGTGTGGTTGTGTGTTGTGTTCTATTGGGTTTTTTGACTTGTGTGGGTTATGTGGTGCTGCTATTGGGAGCACAGTTGTGGGTACAAGGATGGGGAGAGGATTTGGATCTAGGATATGGGTGAGTTATGTGTATAACGTGGGGTTGTGGTTTAGTGGTTGTTGTTGTGGGATTTTTTAATGGGGTGGTGCATGGGGTGTGATGGAATATTGGGTTAAAATAATGATTGATTGTGGAATGGATGGACTTTCATACAGTGGGACTCCATCTGGATAGTGGTTGGGCAGTGGGGCTATAGGACTGGGTTGTCATGATTTCATTTTTATGGGTATGCTGGGTGTGGTATCACTGTGTAGTGGGGCTGCCGGGTTTAGTTGTGAGAGGATTTTTGAGTGGTATGACTTTGAATAATGATAGTTGGCAGTGGTCGAATGGGTGTCAAGGAAAGGGGGTATGCATTGGGACTAGAGGATGGTTGTTCTTTATTTGTCTTTATAAATGGGTGTTAAAATGGATTTCTTTACCTTGGTACCTTTTTTCTTGTTTGGATTTGGCAGTGATTGGTGTAGTTTCTTCGCCTTATAACATTTTCAGTGTTTAGATGTTTCCCAGGTAGGGATGGAATAAATAAATGAATGGGATTATAATGCAGAATGACAACTGGTTAAATTAAAAAGGGGTGGGTTGATGTTTTGGTTATGGCTGTTGTGTGGTTTAGTAAGTAGGGGTATAATCAAATATGTTGTTTAGTGGGCTAAATGTATGTTTGAAAACTCATAGGTTGGGTAGAGTGTTTGGTACCTATATATATACTTGTGTTTCCATGTGTTTTCTATATGAACCCCACCCATGTTGATCACTATTTGCTGAACACCCCCATTGTTTTGGTGGAGGGTTTATTTCCAATCATCATGGTAGGAGGATGGATGACTAGTTATTTACTCTTCTATACTACCTCTTCTAGGAATTTTCCACCCAAGAATCTTCAGGAAAAATGTAATGGATTGAGTTTGTTACCAGATCTACAGTACTGGTTGTGTGAGATGTGGTTTGTTTCCCAGGTGTCCTTAGGATGGGGCCCATGTGTTTTTAGGTAGGGTGTGGTTTGTGTGAGTCCCAAGTGTTTGCAGGAATGATTTTGGTGTGGTAGTGTCCCAGGTGTCTCCTTGTAACAATGTGGTGTGGTTTATATACTAGGTGTGTGCAATCATGTTGTGAAAGTGGGGATTGTGGAAGATTTTGATGCCTTAGGATGTTCCAGTTAACTAGTGGGAAGTGGTGTGGGGTACCCAAATATTGATATTCTTATTATATAACATTACTTGATTTGTGTTATTTGGTGAGTGTGCCTTGGTGGGGTTGGTGGTTAGTATTCCTTGATAGGTTCTGTTGGTTTCTACTATTTTCTCACAAGGGCATTAGTATGTTTCCCACATTTGTGCATGGGTGACTTTTTTATTTTCCTACTGAGTATAGTTGTATTCTCACCCTACATATATAAAATTGTTTTCAGGTTTCCAAGGATATTATGCGGACCATGATGGACCTTACTAGCTCAGTCATTGAGGAAGGTTGATGTGTCGCTTCTTAGTTTTATTTTGGTACTTACTTTGGAGTTTTCATTGTATTTCTTGTAGTGATACTTTAAACATGAATGTGGGATTGATTTTGGTTTCCTTATATATACATCTGTCTTGGAGTTGTTTGAGGTTCATACATCTTATCTCCCGATACTATTTTTATCAAAAAGGGTAATTCCTAACAATTGTGTGAATATTTACCTACCCTTGGTTCTAGTCACCACCCTAGGGTCTATTGAAGGTGGGACTTGTGGGTAATTATCTCTCCTTCATCTTGAGAAAGGAAGGTCTCAGTATCTTTCCATCCCTTCCCTCATCATGAAGAAGTTGGGTCGTGTTAAAATGGTATCAAATGTGATGGTTGAGATATAGGATGGAGTTTGAAGTTAGGTTCAGTGAGGATTTCATGGGTTGGTAGGGAAATAGGGTTGGTTGATCTTGATGCGTGACATAAGATAGGGAATACCATCTTGGAAATAGGATTTTTGGGGGCCTTGTGATCCAATGCAATGATTCTGAGATTACTAAAAGACAAAGTGAGGCTGCATCGATTGCGGGGTAGAGACCCTATGAAATTTACATGCATTATGATGACTTTTGTTCTTGTTTTTTTTTGTATTTTGAAAAAATTAAAATATATAATGAGTTAAAATGAATCCTAAATAAATTCTATAGTACCCGAGCTTAGGATTTCATTGTTTTCCTTTCCTTTCATTGGTATGAGCAGTGGAGGGTCGATGGGCTGACTTGGTTGACTGGTAGAGGGTTGACCTAGAGGAGGAGTAAAATCAATGGTAGAAGACACTTCGTGCTTTCCAGTGATTGAATTTGGGAAAATATGAGGGCAGTGTCTCGGACATGGAGACAAAGAGTTGGATTAAGGAGCTAGTGATCACTTTCTACTTGATTTGGTCTCGGAAAAAGTACTGGGTTCCTCTAGTGGTGAGCCAGATGAAGGGAGCAGTGCATTAGTTGTGGATGCTTTACCTTAGGGAGAGAAAGTAGACTAATGTTTTGTGGGGTGACTTTGGGAAGGAGTTCTAGGTGGAATTACATTATTCCACAACGAAATCTGAGAAGAGGAATGAGCTAATATGCAACCAACAGGGGGGATTTTAGTGAGGGAATTGGGGATCATGTTTATGGATCTTCTTCACTTTGCTCTGAATCGCTTTCCGGGTGAGGAGTGAAACACCCCGAGATTTTATGAGATGGATTCTTTTTAATTTATTTGATGTATTGTGTTGTACGCTACACCAAGATTAGCTTGTGATATACGCTACACCATATTATCTTTTAGAATACACAACCCTATTCTTGGTTTGTGTTACACACAATTTCAAGTTCTTTCGATAGAAATCATTTCACGCAACACCGAGTTGACATATGATACTCGAAACACTATGTATAGATTTTATTCAATGCATAAATAAACTAAGTTTGGATTATGTAATACGCAACACTAAAGGAATATTTCACTAAACACAACATTGACTTGGCTTGCATTACATGCAAGAGTGACATTCCTCGATAGCTTTCGTTGTACACAATACCTAGTTTCACTAAAAAAAGATATATTATTAAAATATTATTATTTAGTGGGATATAAACTAGATGTTATGAATAGTATTAACCACATTTTTTATTTTATATAACATTAAAATTTATCTTATTTATTTTCTATACATGATATAAGACCAAATTTAATTTTTCATATAAAAGAATTATTTTTCAAAAAAAATGCAATTTTGCTATCTTTTGATGGCACACCCATTTAAATTTTAGTTTTTGACACCTTTATATGTTCTATTTGAAACAATATGCTTCTTTTTTTAAGTGGGAAATCAAATTTTACTTTAAGTGAATTTTTTGATATTTTTCTGATAATTATCATCTTTAGATGAATAGTAAAAATACGCTAAATTTTAATTGAAAACAACTTTTTCCATCGAAATAATTTATATGGTTAGGTAATATTATTTAATTGTTTTAATGTATAAATGGAATATATTTTTATCATTTAATCCAATGTTTATCATTTTAAGAAATTTCATTTTTAAATTGGACATAAACGCATGTCAATCTTTTGATATGTTTTTCCTCTTAAAAACCGACTTTTGGTTTTTGACAATGAAAATTAATTATAAATTAATTTATTCCAATTCTATGTTTTGAATTATGAAAAATAGATTCCATATTTGGAATCAGTGGGTCCAAATTATTTTAATATGTTACTTTTATTTTTTTATATTATGAATAGTAACTACAATAATTTTTATTTACCACAGTTAAAGGTCAATCAGGTAAATTAGGGTAAATAATAATATGATAGGGACAATAAAATTATCCTAAAACCTACAAAAATACCATTATATGAATACAAGTCTAACATTAACATCTTTTTTTTTTTGAAAAATATTCATTTAATGTCTACTTTATAATGAAAATGACAAATATATTAATAAAACCAATGAAAGTGACAAAATGCCAAACTCGCATTTCTTATAAGTATAATAATTTTAATATAGTGATAACAAGGTGATATGTTTGAACATAAATATTACATGGAAAGATAAAATAATTACCTATATCATGGTAATTTATTTTTAATTTTTATGAAATAAATAATTACATTAAATTCTTATTCTTTGATGATGTAAAAAATTATTTCATTTATGAGAAATCAATGTAATAATTTTTATTAAAATCCTAATAACCATAAAAAGGTCCAAACACATGATCAAATCTTATTGGTCGAGTATATCTCAACCATAATCATCCAAAATTAAATCTAGTGAATATTTTTAGCCTTATAGAATAGATTATGAAATTTATATTATTTTATTTAAAGTAATGTAAAAGTTTTCACATTCATACTTTAAAAAGTATAACATTTTTAATATTTGTTTTTATTGTAGATAAATTCGATAAAATATATTCTCATAAAATATATGAAATTTATATCCATTTTTTGTTTTTATTTTTAATTTTTAATAAACAAATATGTATATTAAATAATTACCCAAAATAATTGTATTAATTATTTTAATAGTGGATATATCAAATAAATGTTATAAACAATATTAAAATTAATATAATTTGGGATAATTAATTTGTCTAATTAATTTTATAGAAGAACTTTCCCCATTTGGGATATAATAAAATATTTTTTTCCAGGATAACACCTTATATTGATATTTCTAAAAATCCATGAAATGAATAGTGTCAAAATTGACACAATTGATATTTTGTTAAAATAATGTTTATAAAATTATTTAAAAATCATAAAACAATTTTAAAAATATAGAATAATTATTATATGGTATAAAATTATCTAAATTATTAATTTATGGTATAATTGAAATCAAATAAGTATATATTGCACCATTTTAATATTGAAACATTTGTTATCTTAATTAAAATTAAATAGAATAACAAATTTTCAATTAAAATGATAATGTTTAAATTGAAATTAAAAGATGTATAAATTTTATTGGTTGATTATATTTAAATATAATCATATCATATTTTTGAGGTATTTTTATTGAATTTTTAAACTATTATAAATTAATATTTTTGAGGTTTTAAAAAGTGCCCTTCACCTCAATTATAAAAGGTAACTTCCTCCATCAACTCTTCAATTCATTTTGAGCCTTCAAGCTCAAAATTACCCATCCAATTTACATTATAAACTTACATATTAAAATTATATAGGTCCCGGCCTTCTTCAAATATCTACTCTAGTGCTCTACAAGGAGATTTAGAGGAGGCACGTCGAAGAAGAGGTAATATCATTTACCGATTCTTCCAAACTTATTTCTTCTTATACTTCCACCTCATGAGTTGTTTCATTATAAATTAAAAAAATCTAGTATTACATATATAATGAGATATTATTATTATTATGAAATAAACATATTCTACCTTCTACCAATCCTATGAAAAATAAAATCACCATGCATACGTACGTACAACTTACCATCTCCACGAAGCAATGAGATTCATTCTCCAAGTTAACCATTCAAGAATGATTATAAAGTATATATGAAAAATAAGAATAAAATATATTATATAATAATTCTAGTGAATTTTTGTATATATATAAATATATATGTCATTTACTTACTTCCATTCAATTCAATAAGGAAACAGAAACAGCGTTCATGCGTACGTACGACCTACCATCTTCATGAACGGTGTATTATATTTCATTTATCTATATATTATATATATACATACTGAATATATATGATATATAAATTATGTTTTATATTCTTTAAGTAATTAAATCACAATATATGTAATAATATCTAGAATAACAAGTCGAAACACGTACGATAAATAAAATGATTATTACCCAAAATGTTACTTTAACAAGGAATTGATAAATGAACAGGTAATATAAAGTAATAAATGAATCATATATGATATCATAAATATTGTTATGGTTTTTTTAAAAGTTAATAATATGTTTAAACCCACTATACAATAGTTTCGATCACATATGGAAGAAATCATACCTATGGTAAGGGATAATTCTACAATCTCATTATTTACTGAGATTGTTTATACGTAAGCATTTATTGTGGTATATTTATCATCCACATCCATGTTTCATAAATATATAATATTATTTATATCCTTATACTATTTTTTAAAGTAAATTTTACCCACTGGTGAATTTTTATTAAATGTTATGGAAGGAATCTTTCTTTCATTTTCCATACGAGGTGTTTTTTGACTTTTCCGGTAGGAGTACTAAAAAAATGTTTTTTAACTTATACAGCATGAACAAATTTTTACGTCTTCATAATTCCTTTTTCCCATGAATATTCATTTAAATTATTTCATGTTTATTTTCAACTAAATTATTTTCTTTTAAAATTTCATGGCATTTTGAGAATACAGAATGTTTTGTAGAAGAAAGGATATTTTCCTCAGGAATTAAGTTCAAGTGTTTTATCAAAAACAAATTCCATCTAAGATGAAATAGGGTTATCTTTATATCTGTATTATTACTTTTATTTAATTGTTTTTATGATAGAATTATTTTTATGAAATCCATTTATATTATAAGGATTATGTTATGATTGAATGATGTTTAAAAACCCCATTTTTTTGTTCCTTGGGTAATGCTATGGTGAATGGTTTATGTTTTGTGACTCATGTTAGAATGATTTTATTATGAGATGGGTGGGAAATATATATCCCTTCAATGAATTGGATAAAGATTTATATCTCATGAGATAAACATGGAAGAAATGAAAAGTAAATCTGGTTTAGTAATACAGGGCTAGAATGACATGTAAATTTGGTTCAGTAATACATGGCCGGAATGACAAGTAAACCTAGTTAAGTAAAGGACATTGTCCACCATGATGTTATTGGAAGAAATGACTTGGATAATATATAAATCATATTATGTGCTTATTTTTTTCCACAATTACATGTTTTATTTCACTGCTATGTTATCATTGTCATGTTCACTTACAATTTATGCCTTACGAACTTCCAAGATTTATTTCTTGACTCTTCGTTTTGATATTTAAACTTTATGTTCATGTTTTTACATTCTTATGTTTATGGTTTGTTTTATGTTCTCAATGTTTACCCATACTGGGCATTTTAACTCACCCTTTTTATGTTTTCTTTTCCCTAGGATATAAAGAAAAGTTTTAGGTAGGAAAAAAGGTGAAAATCATTATGGGATATGTTGAAGATCTTTCACAAAGTTAGAAGATTATGTTCTGAGTTTCCAAAGATACATAACTAATAAAGTCTTTGGGTGTATGTTTGTTTCATGTATTAAGTATTAAGTAAAAGTAATGTAATTTCCATGTACATGAATCTTGGGTCATTATAGTTGGTATCAGAGAAAGGTTTAGTCAACCTTTGGAAACTAGGATGCGAAAACTTTAATGAGATCCCTAGAGATATTTATAAGGAAATGTCTAGGGTTGTCCTAAGGATAATTCTAAGTATATGTTACAATACTTGGTTTTTTGTGAAAAACATGACTAACCTAGGGCTAAACCTAAGATATCATAGATTGAAATATTATAAGTAATTTACCTTACTTATGTGTTTCTAATCTCTAATATGTATTTCTCAAACCTTTCTTTCTAGTCTCAGTCGATAGACAGAACTACATAGAACATTGTTAAACATTGAATATTTCATATGTGGAAATTAAGATTATTATAAAGATTGACTTCCTAAGTGGAAATATCATGAATAGAATCATGATGATGGTACAAGTATCGGTCATACTGCTAAGGATAAAGTGATTGTAAATGACATGTGAAAGGTATGTGATATTCTTATGATATTTTTTACATTAACTCTAAGAAGATTTAGGTTTATAAACCTTAAAACATGATTCGTATTCTATGAATGATGAATAGGATGGATCATAATTAATGGTTTAAGAATAAAGATGGATGATTGAGGTGTATATGTATTTGAATTCAAATATTATGTTATATGAAACATGAAATTTATAAGTGTTTTCAGTATAAGTTTACAATTAAGGATTGGAAAGGATTTGTTGAATAATTATAAGGATATATAAATTTGATTTAATGGCAAGGTGATATAATTTGAGAACATGTGACTAAGGGGAAGATAAACCTTAATATTTCCATTATGTCAAGATAATGATGCTTGGCTAAAGATATGTTGTATTTGAATAAGTAAATAGGATGATACTAGTTTCTTGATATCTAATTATGGAGTTATTGACAAGAGGGTTATGCTATCATGGATGATGTATAAAAATTTTTGGGACTTAAGGAAATATATCCAATATGTTTTGGAATAAGGAAACATGCATGTTTTCAATAAGAATATCTGATAATTTAGGTAGTTACCATGACTCAAGATAATACATGATTAAGGTTTTGACATTTTTTTAATGTGACCAACAAGAGATTTCTTATTATATATGGGGGATAAATGTTATGTCGAGTTTTTGAATGTTTTTATATAATTTTGGATTTTCATCTTTCATAAGGATTGTAAGGTTATCAATTGTTTTGGAAAGATTAAACATTGGATGAAGTTTGTTAGAATAAAGTATTATCTCACTATATATGGACTTATGCATGTTTGATAATATGTGATAATTTTTTTAATAATGAAAAATGGAATGACCTATCATTCTATTTATGGATCACATGATCTACTAAAACTTCAGGAATGAAAAATTCAACTTCATTTCTTTAAATAAGAGATGAAGTGGAAATTTTTCAATGCTTGAGCAATGATGAGATTGTACCAAAATCAATTAAGTATTTATTCTCATGTTCTTAAACTATAAGAAAAGGATCTTGAAAACCAAAAAATTTATCCTTGTACCTTTTTATCTGATGAATCAGATGGCCCCCTAAACCATCGTAGATTTATGGATTTCTGGTTGTTAACTTTCTCCAAACCTTATTCTCTATCACTATCCATCAAAACTTTATGGTTAGATTTCCCTTTCATATCCATGTCTTCACTTATAACATATGTTCTCTTATTTGGAAACCCAGTGATGAGTTACTTTAGGTAAACGTTGTATTTTTTACTATCTTTTTTAAAAAGAAGTTTTATTATCCCTTTTTACAATGTGGGTTTCCATGAAAGAAACTTTCAAGTAGTAAACCATTTATAACCCCAACAAATTTTGAGGGTGAAATTCATTTTAAGGGGTGTGGAATGTAACACCCTGAGATTTTACAAGATAAGTTATTTTTTATTTATTTTATATCTTGTGTTCTATGCTACACCAAGATTATCTTTCACAATACGCAACACTGTATTATCTTGCAGTATAGGAAACACTATTCTTGTCTTGTGTTACAAACAATTTCAAGTCCTTTTGAAAGAATTCATTTCATGCAACACCGAGTTGGCATAAGATACACGGAACACTGAGTATAGATTTTGTTCAATGTAAAAATGAACTAAGATTGGATTATGTTAAAGGAAACCCAAAAGTAATCTTTCACTAACTGTAACACCGACTTGGCTTGCATTACACGCAAGAGCGACCTTCCTCGATAGCTTGCGCTATAGACAATACCGAGTTTTACTAAACAAAGATATATTATTGAAATATAATTATTTAATGGGATATAAACTAGACATTATGAATATTATTATCCACATTTTTAATTTTATATAACATTAAAATTCATATTATTTATTTTCTAGACATGATAGAAGAACAAACTCGATTTTTCGGATAAAAGAAGTATTTTTCAAAAAAATGAATTTTTACCGCCTTTTGATGGCACACCCATCTAAAATTTATTGTATAACACCTTTATATATTCTATTTGACAAAATAAAATTATTTTTTGGAAGCGGGAAATCATAATTAACTTTGGATGAATTTTTTATATTTTTCTCATAATTATCTTGTTTTGATGAATAGTAAAAATACGCTAAATTTTAATTAAAAAAAACTTTTTTCCATTGAAATAATTTATATCATTAAAAAATATTATTTAATGTTTTAATGTATAAATGGAATATATTTATATAATTTAATACAATTTTTTTCATTGTAATTAATTTCACTTTTAAATTGGATATAAACACTTGTCAATCTTTTGATAAGTTTTTTCTTCTAAAAAACACGCTTTTCATTTTTGACAATGGGAATTAATTTTAAATTAATTTCTACATATTATTAGTTTTAATTATGAATAATGGATTTCATATATTTAATAAGTTGGTTCAAATTATTTTAATTGGTTACTTTTATTTTTTGATATTAAGAATAGTAACTACGGTAATTTTTATTTACCATAGTTAAAGGTAAATCAGGTAACTTAGGGTAACAAATAATATGATAAGGATGATACAATTATCCTAAAACCTACCAAAATCCAATTAGATGAATAAAATTATTCCATTAACATATTTTTTTAGAAACATAGTCATTTAATATCCACCTGAAAATGAAAATGACATAGATATTAATAAAACCAATGAAATAGAGAAAATATCAAATTCACATTTCTTATACGTTTAATAATTTTAATATAGGGATAACTAGGTGATATCTTAGAATATAAATAGTACATGTAAAGATAAAATAATTACATACATCATGGTAATTTATTTTTAATTTTATGATATAAATAATTACCTTTAAGTATTATTCTTTGATGATGTAAAAATTATTTAATTGATGAGAAATCAATGAAACAATTTTTATTAAAATTTTAATAACCATAAAAATGTCCAAAAACATGAATAAATATTATTGGTTGAGCATATATCGACCATAATAATCTAAAATTCAATATAGTGACCATTTGGAGCGTTATAGAATTGATTATGACCTTTGTATTATTTTATTTAAAGTAATACTAAAGTTCACACATTCATACTTTAAAAAGATTAACATTTTTAATGTTTTCTTTTATAGTAGATAAATTCTACAACATATATTCTCATGAAATATATGAAATTTTGATTAATTTTAGTATTTTAGTTTTAATTTTTACTCAAAAAATAAGTATATTAAATAATTACCCAAAATTATTATAGTAATTATTTTAATAATGGGTATATCAAATAAATGTTATTAAAAATATTAAAATAAATAAAATTTGAGCTAATTAATTTGTCCAATTAATTTTATATACGACCATGAAAAATTAGGGATATAATAATATATTTTTTTCAAGGATAAAACATTTTCTTGATATTTCTAAAAATCCATGAAATAAATAGTGTCAAAATTGATACCATTGATATTTTGTTAAAATAATGTTTATAAAATTATTTAAAAATAATAAAACAATTTAAAAAATATATAATTATTATTATATGGTCTAAATTTATCTAATTTATTCATTTATGGTATAAGTGAAATCAAATAAGTAAATATTGAACCTTTTTAATATTGAAACATTTGTTATCTAAATTAAAATTAAATAGAATAACTAATTGTCAATTAAAATGATAATGTTTAAATTGAAATAAATACTTGTCTAAATTTTATTGGTTGATAATATTTAAATATTATCATATCTTAGATTATAATATATCTCTTTTTGGAGGTATTTTAATTGATTTTTAAATTATTATAAATTAATATTTTTGAGGTTTTCAAAAGCTTTCATCACCTCAATTATAAATGGACACTTCCCCCCAAAACTCTTCACTTAATTTTGAGCCTTCAAGATCAACCATACCATACCCATTTACCTTCTAAACTTCCCTATCAACATTATAGAGGTCATTTTCATCTTCAAAGACCAAATCTAGTGCTCTACGAGGAGATTTAGAGGAGGCACGTCGAAGAAGAGGTAATATCATTTACCGATTCTTTTAAACTTTTTATTCTTATACTTCCACCTCATAGGTTGTTTAATTATAGAGTAATAACTCCAGTAGTAATTATATAATGACATTTTATTATGATTAAAAAATAATCGTACTCCACCTTCTACCCATATTATGAAAAATTAAAGCACCACGCATGTGTACGTACAGCTTACCGTCACCACGACGCGATGAGATTCCTTCTCCATGTTAACCTTTAAATAATGACTATAAATTATATATAATATATAAAAATTAAATATATGACATAATAATTCTACTATATTTATGTGTATATATATATAATTTAATTACTTCCATTCAATTCAATAAGGAAACAGAAACAACATTCAAGCGAACGTACGGTCTACCGTCTCCATGAACATTGTATTCCATTTCATTTATCTATCTATTATATATACATTTATATAATGCATATATATGATATAAAAAGATTTTTTTACATTATGTAAGTAATTAAATCATGATCTATGTAATAATATCAAGAATAACAATTCAAACCGCGTACGATAAATAAAACGATTATTACCCAAAACGTTGCTTTAACATGGAATTGGAAAATGAATGGGTAATTTAAAGTCATAAGTGAATCATATATGATATCATAAATATTATTATAGTTTTTTTACAAGTTAATAATATTTTTAAACCCACTATAAAAGAGATTCAGGCACATATGGAAGAAATCAGACCTAAGGTAAGGGATAATTCTGCAATCTCATTATTTTCTGAGATTGTTTATACGTAAGCATTTACTGGGGTATATTTATCATCCAAATCCATGTTTCCTAAATATATAATATTATTTCTATACTTATAATATTTTTTAAAGTAAATTTTACCCATTTGTGAATTTTTATTAAACAGTATCGAAATAATATTTCTTTCATTTTCCATATGAGGTACTTTTTATCTTTTCTGGAAAGAGTACGAGAAGAATGTTTTTTTAACTTATACAGCATGAACAAATTTTTACATCTTCATAAAGCCTTTCTTCCACGAAGCTTTATATATATGATTTCAATTTTATTTTCAACTAATTTGTTTTTTAAATTTCACAACATTTTGAGAATTTAAAATATTTTGGTAGAAGAAAGGATATTTTTCTTCAGGAATTAAGCTCAAGTATTTTATCAAAATTATTTCCCATCTAAGATGTAATAGGGTTATGTTTTTATCCATATTATTACTTTGATTTTATAGTGTTTATTGTGGAATTATTTTTATGAAATCCATTTATATTATATGGATTATGTTATGATGGAATGATGTTTAATAAACCCATTTTTTGTTCCTTGGGTTATGTTATGGTGCATGGTTTATGTTTTGTGAGACATGTGATAATGATTTCATTATGAGATGGGTGGGACCTATATCTCCCTCAATTTCATTCGGTAAATTATTATATCTCACACGATATACATGGCTGGAAAGGCAAGTAAATCTAGTTCAGTAATACAGGGATGGAATGACAAGTAAATCCAGTTCAGTAATACATAGCTGGAACAGCAAGTAAACCCAGTTCAATAAAGGAAATTGTCCACTATGATGGTCTTGGAAGCAACACCTTGGATACTATGGAAATCATATTATGTGCTTATTTTTTTCCACAATTCCATGTTTTATGTCAATGATATGTCATCATGGTTTTGTTCACTTATTATTTATGCCTTATTAACTGCCATGATTTATTTCATGACTCTTGATTTTGATATTTAAACTTTATGTTCATGTTTTTACTTTATCATGTTTATGGTTTGTTTTATGTTCTTAATGTTTACCATTACTGAGAATTTTATCTCACCCTTTTTATGTTTTCTTCTCCCAAGGATATAAAGAGTGTTTTTAGGTAGGAAACAGAAGGGGAAGATCTTTATTAGAGATGTTGAAGACCTCTCACCATGTTAGAAGATAATGTTATGAGATTCCAAAGACAGTAAACTAATATGGTATTTGGGAATCTGTTTATGTCATGTATTAATTATTCTGCAAAAGTAATGTAATTTTCATGTATGTCATGTTTGGGTCGTTATAAGGAGTCTCGGGTGAGATGCTTAGAGGAAGAACTCTATACATCTCTTTATTATACGCTTACTCCAATCTACTGACATACTTAGAGATTCAGAAGAATGATGAGGTAGTGGAAGGGATGCACTCACAAGTATTTCTGTCGTGAGAGGGAAGTCAGCCGAGTTATTCAAATGGGAAGGTTGTCAGCAGTAAGTATTCAATGTCAGGGCCTTATAGGTTTTTTCCAACGGGGATCTGACCCCAATAGTTTTACTTTTGACCCTCTATTCCTTTCCCTTTTCCCATGGTCATGGGTCCAAGGTGTTTTTTTATGGTGGTCGTGGGAACCTCTAGGGATAATGCCTGAATTGAGCTCAGTATGGTGGAGGTGGGAGGGTTTAGCTCCATCCTCAGTAGCATTTCCTAGATAGGACTTTCTAGTAGTGGGGATAGTAGGTTCATGCTTCACAAAGGGAGGACAATATAGGAGGAGGCTGACATTAGGGTGCTCCTCCAGGACCTTGACCAGGACGTGATCGGGGATGCTACCGAAAACTAAGGGGTAGAGGAGTTGGGCGTGGGAATTTTTATGCCATAGAGGTAATAGTTCCAATTGGACTAAATATTTTCCGAATTATGATCATTCTTTTAGTACACTTACTTTCACCTTGTTCGATTCGAGAGCTTCACACTCCTCCATTTCACCCAGTCTAGACCATTCCTTGGGACTAGACATAGAGATACTTTCCATGCCCCTGGTGTTTAGTACACCAGTCCGAGGTCAGACCATCGTTTTTGATGTTTTCCTGGGATGTAGAATGATGTTGGGGCGGTATCAATTTAGTGGGGATCTCTTTATACTACAGAAGCAACCATACAGTGTTATCCTTAACTTCAACTAGTTGTAATATTTTCATTCTGTTATCAACTACTTCAAAATAAGAGTCATGTTTTCTGATGAAAAAGGAAAGTCCGTAGCTTTTATTGGAAAGAGGAGCTGTCAGGTGGGAATTCGGTGCATGGAGCCACTTCTTTCCTTTTTAGCTGTGTTGTCAGTGGGATCTATGGATGCTGAGGTGGTGGAGGTTCTAGGATTTTTTGGATATTTGTTAGATGTTTTCCCTAATTAGGTTGTGACTCTACCCTCTTGATGTGATTTTGAGTTTGGGATAAACTTACAACATGGTGTTGGTCCAATTTTTATGGATCCTTATCAAATTGTGCCTTATGAGTTGCTATAGTTATAGATTTAGATTGATGATATGATGAAGAACGGTTTCATCCAACCCAGTGTGTCACCATGGGGGGCTCTTTTATTGTTTACAAAGAAGGAAAATAGTGGTTTGAGGTTGTACATAGACTACCAGAGACTGAATCAGGTAACGGTCAAGAAAAGTTACCCCCTCCCGAGAATAGATTATATTTTGGACCAGCTAAGGGGAGAAGTTTTGTTCTCTAATATCGATTTGTGGTATGGGTATCACCAATTAAGGTTGATGGAGGGTGACATCCCAAAGACTACTTTCAGGTGTAGGTATGGTCACTTTGAGTTTGTGGTTATGTCGTTTGGTGTAATGATTTCACCATCAATGTTCATGGGTCTTATGAACTCCTTCTTTCATGAGTTCTTAGACTATTTAGTCACAGTATTCATTGATGACTTTATAGTCTACTTAAATTAAAAGTTTGAGCATACCGAGCATCTCAAGACAGTACTAGAGGTCCTTCGGCACCACCATCTCTACAGGAAGTTGTCTAATTGCATGTTTTAGACAAGGTAGGTCCACTTAATTGGACATGTGGTGTCTCATTAGGGTGTATCAGTGGACCCATAGAAGGTCGAGGTAGTTTTTTCTTGGTAACCACCCAAGAATGCGGTAGAGGTTCGCAGTTTTCCCATTCTCATTGGCTACTACCAGATATTCATACCTGGTTTCTCTCAGTTAGCAGCTTTATTGATAGTTATGATCAGAAAAGACAAAGATTTTGTGTGGAGTGAGCTGTGTGAGGCAGAGTTTGGATATGTGAAGGGGAATCTAGTATGTGCTCTAGTGCTCAGGATTCCAGAAATGGGGTGATGTTCGAGGTGTTTTGTGATGTTTCCTATCTACTCTTGGGTTGTCTGCTAATGTAGCAATGAGCAGTGATCTCTTAAGGGTCTAAGAAGTTACATCCTCATGAATGTAACTATGACACCTAGTATTTGGAGATGGAAGAGGTCATGTTTGCGCTAAATCTATAGTGAAAATACCTATTTGGGGAGTGCTTTGTGGTCTTCATGGATCACAAGAGCTTGAGGTACATCTTTTCCTAGTGAGATCTAAACTTTAGAGAGTGGAGGTGGAGGGAATTTCTCCAAGATTACGATTTTGAGGTCTCTTACACCTCAGGAAATGGAAATGTCATGGAATATGCTTTGAGTAGGATGTTACGGAAAGAGGTAGTTCAGGAATCTGCAGATTCTTGGAGAGAAATGGATGGGTTGGATTCCTTGCACTTAAATACATGAATAGATGGTGGTAGAGGTTACCTATTTAAGATGATAGTGAATTCATCTTTGAGACAGAAGGTGGAGCAGTCTCAGTGGGGAGACATAGAGGTGGAGGTGATGCGTGATCGCATTGACTAGGGTGATGCTCCAGAGGGATGGTCGGAGAATGGTCAAAAATGGATGTTGTTCTATGGGAAGCTATTTGTTCCAGTAGAAATGTGTGAGGAAATTCTCTGTGAGTTTCATAGCTCACCCCTATCGGTGCACCTAGGAGTTTCCAAGATGTACTAGGGCTTGAGGGAATAGTTTTTGTGGCCTGAGATGAAGCGGTCAATGGCAGAGTTTGTGGAAAGGTGCTTAGTGTGCCATCAAGTGAAGGCTGAGAACCGTGTCCCTGGTGGTTTGTTGCATCCCGTAGATGTCTCCTAGTGGAATTGAGATGATATCTAGATGGATTTAGTCGTGGTATTACCCAAGTCTTAGGGATGATGTGATACTATTGGGGTAGTAATGGATCGGTAGATGAAATTTTCTCACTTATTAGTGATCAAGTAGTTAAGCACAATAGATGCCTTAACCCCGAGGTATGTGGATGAGGTGGTGAAGCTGCATGGAGTTTCAAAATAAATCTTATCAGATCAGGATACACATTTTACATCATGAGTCTCGAGGGGATTCCAACATTCCTTTGGCACCCAGTTATGCCTCAACACAACTTCCCACCCTCATACGGATGGAGAGACAGAGAGGACTATCTAGAAGTTTGAGGACATGTTACGGGCATGTGTTATAGACTTTAGTGGGTTTTGGGTGTGACATTTTCCCTCGATAGAATTTTCTTACGATAATAGATATCACTCTTCCATTCATATGGTTCCATTCAAAGCTCTATATGGGAGGTTGTATCATTCTCCCTTATGTTGGATGGAAGTTGGGGAGGTAGATGTTCTTTGTATGGACATAGTGTAGAGTACGACAGAGAAGGTGCAGCTTTTATGTTAGAGGATGAAGGCAACATAGGACCAGAATAAGTCATATGCTAATCAAATGAGAAGGCCTTTGGAGTTCGAGGTGGGGGACCAAATATTCTGATGTTTCCCCGTGACATGGGTAGCATAGGTTTGGAAGATGAAGTAATATTTCTCCCAGGTTCATCAGACCTTTGAAGGTGTTGGGATGAGTTGGTGAGGAGGCATATCAGCTGGTGTTTCCACCATAGTTTTGGAGGATCCATGTCATCTCTCATGTCTCTAAGCTTCTTCAATCTCTTCATGGTGAATTAATTGTCATTTATTGGGTAGATTTTGATATCGAGGATGATACAACATTTATGGAGTAACCATTGGAGATCCAAGAATGTCAGTATAATATGTTTCATGGATGTACCATTCTCTTCGTTCACATGTTATGAAGGCATGGTTTCCTGGAGGAGAGTTCTTGGCAATGAGAGACGCAGATGCGTGCCCAGTACCCAAAGTTGTTTTGAGTTTTGATAGTGTGTTTTACCTTATGATGTAATTCTTGAACATTTTTTCTATTAAATTATTTGTTCCCTTAAAATTTAATGTACGATAAAGTCTGGACGTATGAGGAGGGGAGGATCTGATCCCAAATCAAGATGCATTAATGCAGATGCGATTAAACCCATGCAGGCGAGTCAGTGTCGCCTAAAGCAGATATTATCTTGACTTGGATAAAGGAATTATTTAATTCATGTGTCTGACTAGTTGTTTCTTTTGTGGGGTATCGTGTGGAGTATTGGGTTAATAGATATGGGAGGAGGTGCTCTTGGATGTTGAGGTTTCACTCCAGCAACACAGGGTGGCTTTTCCTTGAGATGTATGTTGAAATGTGGTTGTTATAACCCCTCTTTATTCTATGTTTGGTATAGAAATTCTCATGGGTGAGAATAGTTTGAGAGGTATTTGATGCAATGGCTTGGACCTCTGTGGTGCATTTATTTGTAAAAATTTTGTGTTCGGGGTGTTCTGAGAGACAACGATATCTCATTTCAAGAGTCCAATTTTACAATTTTTTTGTTCTTTTGGTGACTCAAGGGCATCGGTGTCGGTGACTCAAGGCGTCAGTGTTGGTGAGTCGGGGCTTCAGTGTTGATGACTTAGCGCATCAATGTCTGTGATTCCGGGCATTAGTGTCGTTGAGCCAGGGTGTCAGTGTCGATGAGTTAGGGCGATGGTATCGGTGAGTCGGGGCTTCGGTGTCAGTGATTCAGGGGGTCGATGTTGGTGAGTCAAGGAATCAATGTTGGTGAGTGAGGGCATCTGTGTCGATGAGTCTGGGCATTGGTGTCGGTGAGTCACAGCGATAGTGTCAATGAGTCAGGGCATCAATGTCGATGACTCAGGGCATCAGTGTCGGTGAGTAAGGGCGTCAGTGATTCAGGCGTCAGTAGGTTGTGTCGAGGAATCAATGTCGATGGCTTGTTATTGGTGACTCACCCATTAGTGACTCGCTATTGGTGTCGGTGACTCACCCATCAGTGACTTATTTCCAGTTTTTCCAGTTTCGCCCCTCTTACATTTTATTTGACGTAAATCATGGTTAAAGCCTTGTTTGGTCGTTTCTAAATCATTTTCAAAGGATATTAATTATATATTTAATATACTAACACTTCAGGGACTTTGTGATATTAAAACTTCATAATTTTGACCACAATACCACGTTAATGACTTTTTAACTCGTTTCCCATTCTATTGGTATATGATCTGGCCCTTTTGAACCGAGATATTCTTTTCCTCGTGTGTTTCCATTTTCCTTTGGCACGCCTAGAGTCTTTACTCCTCATGGATTCACATGTTGTGCCATATCCATCGATCATGTTTTTGGAGTTCTTCTTGCTACTCGTGCAACCCTCTGTTTTTATGTAAGGAAGAGTTGTTCATTGTTTTCTATTCCAAGTAGGGATTTGCCTTTGTTTATCTTTCAATTATGTATCATGTGGGGTTGGCATAGTAATGTTCATTTGTTAAAACTGCAGAATCCAACTTTTAACAATGATTAATGATAATACAAACCTAATAATGGGTTGGGAGTGGATTATTGTTGATCGCCTATTTTATTTGTTATCCTTGTTGATAATGTGATTTTTTGTGGTCGTATGGCTTATAAAAATCCTGGTTTTTGGTGGTCTTTGACTGTGAATGTGTTATGATTTATAACTCTTATTATTTCCTTGTGAATAATTGGGGTAAATATTGTAGGATCGAAATAGTGATGTAGATGCTCAATTTACAAGAGGGGGGAGAATTGTATACTTTAAAAATTCCTTTGGAACTTTTAAAGTTAGTTACGATTAACTATGTTTTCCTAAAGGAAAGGAAAGGGCTAAGTTTAACAAAGTTAAACTTAAGAAAATTCACAACACCTCTAATACCAAATGAAAGCTTGGAAAGAGATTTCGAAAGTAGGTTCCGGAAATATGGTTCCTGAAATTTAAACTTAACAAAAGATTACAATATGAGATTCTACCTTAAAGCATAAAGAATCTAAATGAAACAGAGTACAAGTAAAGAAGTATAAGAAAGTTATACTTTCCTTATAATACAAAATTCAGCGGAAATAAACAGGTAGTAAAACTACAAGTAACAAGATATACGTCTTTTAACCCAAAGAGAAGGGTATCCAACAACCTTGGATAAAGGTCCCTTGATTTATACTTTCAAGAAAGTATGTCTTACCCACACCAGGGTAAGCCCTCGATACGAAGATCGGAGTCTCTGTCTTGCTATCCCTGCAAGCCCTCGACTTCAAGGTAGTTGGCAACCTCTATCTTCCTCAGCAAGGAAGTCCTCGAACTTCAAGGTAGTCGGCACCTCTGTCTTCCTATCCCCGGAAGTCCTCGAATGTAATCACCAACATTCGGAGTCGCACAAAAGCTTTGAGAGTTAATAAGAGCCTCTCTCTCTATAAATCACTTCAAGCATGTAATCACATGAGTCGAAGATCAGTCAGCTTTTCAGCACTGAGCTCTTTCAAATGAGCTCCTATTTATAGGTAAGGTCGGCCTCCTTTCCAACGGTCATATTTTCCTTAAAAATCGGAGGGACCTGTACACGTGTAACTTGACCAACGGTTAGTTCATAACAGAATACACGACATCGTTTTATAACAAAACAAGTGTAACAGAATGTACGACATTCTTTTAAGTCTTAGTTAAAAGGTTCGGAATGAATGTTCGGAGTGTAAAAATATTTTTTCAGAGTCTAAACAAATATGGAGTGTATAAAACAAAGATGACCAGATTCTCTTTAATAGATGAATTCGAAATAAGAATTCGGAATGAGAATTCGTAATGAGAATTCATCATCAGGATTCGTAATGAGAATTCATCACAAGAATTTGTAATGAGAATTCGTTGTCAAACTTCATAAGGATTCGCATCCTGAATCTGATGTAGAACTTAATTAGAGTTCGTATCCGGAGTTCGGAATGAAACTTTATTACAGTTCTCATCTAGATTTCGGAGTGAAACTTTATTACAGTTCTTGTCCAGAATTCAGATCCTAAAACAGAATTCTTCATATCAAAGTTTTAAACAATTCCGAGAATATAGAAATGAATCCGAATCTTATAATTAGGAAAAATATGAATGAAAATATGATAAGGATAATTTTTCTTACAAAATAGATTTTCCTTATAAAAGCGATTTTCCTTATAAAAGCAATTTTTCTTATAAAAGCAATTTTCCTTATAAAAGTAATTTTCCTTATAAAAGCAATTTTTCTTATAAAATCGATTTTCTTAAAGATAAGGTGTTTGTGATTTTCAAAACAAGAAGGAATGTAAAAGTCATAAGAAAAACCTTATTGACTCAACAATCTCCCCCTTTTTTGAAAGCACAAACATCCTTGAAAAAGAAATTCTAAGAAGAAAGAAAAACATTAAGGCTTATCTCCCTTTGCTTTAAGGATATTGATGAATACGACTAACTCCCCCTTAGGCTTTGAAACTCTAAGGATCGTATTCTAGATTTCCGGAGTGACATTTCATTACGAATAAGAAAGTCTTCTTTAATGAAAAACTCCCCCTTAGATAAGATCTTATTAGAGTTTTTTTCTTAAGAATATTTTCCTTCTCCCCCTTTGTGATTTTCAAATAAAATTTGAGGGAATGGGAAATATAACAAAGTACCTAAAAAATTAGTAGTAACACAAAAAAATGGACAAGCAAAATTTCTATTAAGTTTGAAAATTTAAACAACAAAAGAGTTAAAGTACAAAAAAAGATCAGATCTGTCTATTTGGGATCTTTCTCCTTCGCCATGAGACCCTTTAGAATAGCCTTTATCTTCTTTAAGTCTTTATTATCTTCTTCAGCTTGCTTCTCTAATACAACAATTATTGCACTTTGGGCTTCAATCTTTTATTCCTGGGATTGAAGCTTTTCTTCCTAGGATCTAATATTTTCTTCCTGAGCCTTCAATTTCTCTTCAAACTCAATCTGATGATCCCTTTCAAACTTCCAGTTTTGAGAAACGAAATTCAGCTTCCCATTCAGATCTCTGACTTCTTGAATCCAGAAGTTCTTTTCATCTGTCAGCTTCTCTTCAAAAGAATAAGTCAGCTCATTTATCTTCCTGTCCTCAGTCTCAAAAGCATCTTTAACATTGTCTTGAAATTCATAAAATAACCTCATTTATTCTATAGTCTTCCTCGACCAGTTTGTCATCCTCTTGCAAGATTTTATATGGGCTTCGTAGCCAGCAAAGAACGTTTTGAACTGAGCCTCTATTTCAACACACTTGTCCATAACCATAGATACAGAGTCTGATTTCTGATTCAAAGCATGTTGGAGCATCTGACATCTTGAGTCAATACTTGAGAAGGTCGGAATGGTTCCCACCAACTTCTTTAAAGACTGAACAACAAAGTCATGCCACAACGAAGATGAATCTGAATCCGAGACTCTTCTTGGAGAATTTTCTTCTTCAACCAGGTCAAGCTTTCTCTTTGAAGAACTAGAAACTTCCTTTCTCTTCACCACTACTGAGCTCGGAGTATCAGCAAGAATTTTATTTCCCTTGTCTTTTTTCGGAATAGAATCCTGTTCCAGAGTTCTCTTTTCACTATCAGAAACTTGGACAACAATGTATTCCTCATCAGCAACTTTCTAAGCAGCAACCTCTACATTTTCCATCTGAGCAATATCATGTAGAAGTTGTTCTTCCTCTGTATGATAAGCTACTTCTTCTTGTCCTTTCTCCTCATCCATCACTGGAGTAACTAGCTTCGATGATTCAGCTTCTGAAGTTCAGAGTGATAAGTGTTCCGAAGGTGTCCCCTTATAATCATCTACTTGCTTCAACACATCTCCGGTTTCACCACTACCTTCAGCAACATCTTCTTCTTCTTCCACATGCTGAAATTGCTCTACTTCCTCAGCAGTCTTAGAAACAGCTTCTTCCGGAGCAACAAAATTTCTTCCTGGAGTCTCAGGAAGAGATTCTAGAGAAAAAGATCTCGGAACAGGAATATTTACAGAAACCATCTCATTGAATTTCAACAAATCCTGAGCTATCTCAGCCTCAGACATCTTCTTCTTGAGCTTATTTTCTTTTTCTTGTTTTTCGAGCTCATCTGTAGTTCTTTCCTTCAAGGCCTTAGCCTCTGCAGGGTCCAAGCCAAACTGAGGCTCCCCTTGCACTCTCTTCTCTTTCATCACCCTCCATTTAGAAACAACCTCATCTGGGTAAGCTTTCTTCTTCTTTGGTTTTGGAGGTGCGGAATGAACTTCCTTAGACTTGGGATTCTCTGCTTCTACTTCCACTTATTTCAGCTTTCTCTTCCTTACCGGCTTAGAGGATTCAGGATCAGCAACTTTCAGAACAGTTTCTTCTTGAGCAGGTGAATCAACAAACTGACCAATCTTCTTGTCAAAAGCTATATACATCCTCTTAATAGTACCATCACTCACAAGCACAATCATGAAAACTCTTGTCTTAGACTTGCAAGACTCCTTGAAAGACTCAGGGCACCGAACTATCAACTTCGAGAGGATTGTTGGATACATTATAATCTGAGCTCTCAGATTTCCTTTCTTCAAATTCTCAAGAGTAATGATAATGTGCTTCATCAGTTTAAACTTCCTCAGATTTATCAGAAAATATAGAATGTATATCTCACACTTCTTTAAGCTATCTTTATCACCCTTCCTTGGTACGATAAGACCCTGTACCCATAACTCTAGAATCCGGAAATTTGTAGATAAACTAGCAATCTTCGGAGCCTTGTCATCTGCCAGTCCGAGAGTTTCTAAAGCTTTTTCCTTGTCGAATCTTCCTTTTGAATCCGGCAACACATGAGATATGAATTCATCTTCTCCTTCATTATTCATCCCTACCAAGCTGGCTGCCTTGGCATATGAAAGCTTATAAGTCTTACCATAAGACTCAAAAGATAACTTCTCCCTTCTATCTTCCTTAAGAAAGGAGAGTGCCTCATAAAAATCTATAAGCAAATCTGAATACACTTCATCTTGATTCCTGGGTTTTGACACTGCAACATCTTCCCAACCATTTAGCTAAATATTCTTAGAAATAAGAGAGTCATACTTGTTGAAGAAATCCGGATGAACCAGCCTCTCTCTATATACTAACCACTTTGAAATCGACTTAGAAGAAGACATGTCTTGAGAAGCTACTTCCACAGAAATTTGGATTTTAAGACCTCTGAGAAGTTCAGAACGGAAAAAGATGAGGTTTGGAATGACTTTAAAACAGAGAGGCAGAGCTTCGGGACACTGGATCTTGAAAACCGATGTGGGACAACCATTTGGGGTTCCCTTTATATAGGCAATGGAAAAACGGTTCAACTTCCATGGTTGATCGAATGGTTGTGATAAGCTGAGATCAGATCTGACGGTCGATAACCAATTTTCTTGAATCTGATCTTTTTAGGTTTTTATTAAAACAAAGAATTAAGAAAACTATAATCCAAAAACAAAATAAAAGAAAATTCCAGCAAGTAAAGTATGACTATGAAAACTTGGGTAAGGAAATAATACCTTTCAGATTGGATTAGGAGGATTATTCGTAATGGGTAATATTCTTATGAAAACTACGGGGAAAAAACTTTACTACGAAAAGACAAAGTTTGTAAAACTCACTATGAAAAACAAGCTCAGTAATAAAAACTCAGTACGAAAATTTTATTGCAAAATTTTGAAAATGAAAAACTTATTATGAAATATTTGGTACAAAAATTCCGTTATGAAAATACCAGTACGAAATTTTCCATTTCAGATGTTCCCAATATGAACATTTCCATTTCAGAAGTTTTCTATACGAAAATATCCATTCTGGAAATTTTTAGTTCCGGAAATTCCATTCTGGAATTTTAATTCCGAAAAGTTTGAAAACAAATTTTAAAAAACATTGTTATTCTAACAATAAAATGTACTCCCCCTATTAAAAGGATTTTTTGCTGTAAGGAGAGTTTTTAAACAGAAAGTTAATTAAGAAGGATTACCTTACGGTTATCATTCCTAACTTCTGTTTAATATATTCAAATCTATCAGAAGGCAAATATTTTGTGAAAATATCAGCAAGTTGATCTTGTGTTCTGATAAACTGAAGAATAATATATCCTTTAAGTGTGTGATCCCTAAGAAAGTGATGCCTAATATCTATGTGTTTTGCACGGGAATGATGTGCAGGGTTATTACTAAGGGAAATGGCACTAGTGTTATCACACAAAATTTGAGTTTTGGTAAAAATCAAGCCATAGTCTATGAGTGTGTGTTGCATCCACAACACTTGAGCACAACAACTTCCAGCTGCTATATATTCAGCTTCAGCAGTGGAGAGTGCTACAGAATGTTGTTTCTTGCAGGACCAAGAAACTAATGAATCTCCTAAGAAATGACAAGTTACGGATGTACTTTTTCAATCCATTCTACACCCACCAAAGTCAGCATCAGAAAATCTTTTTAGGATAAAATCATTTCCAGAAGTATAAAATAATCCTAGATCCATGGTTCCCTTAAGGTAGCGAAAAATTCTTTTTACTGCCTTTAAGTGAGATTCCTTAGGATTGGATTGATATCTTGCACATAAGCATACTGAAAACATTAAGTCTGGTCGACTAGCTGTTAAGTATAGTAGACTTCCTATCATACCTCTAAATGATGTTTGATCTACTGGTTTCCCAGCTTCATCAAGATCTAAAGAGTTTGAGGTACCAATAGGAGTACTTATACTCTTAGTGTTATCATAACCATACTTTTTAAGAAGATCTTTAATATACTTATGTTGAGATATGTAGGTTCCTTCTGGTTTTTGAGAAATTTAAAAACCAAGGAAAATGTTAACTCACCCATCATACTCATTTCAAACTCAGATTTCATTAGACTTGCAAAAGAGTCGGTTAAAGATTGCTGAGTTGAACCAAATATGATGTCATCAACATAAATTTGAACAATCAAAACATTTTTCTTATCTTTCTTTATAAAAAGGGTTGGATCTGCATTTCCCTTAACATAGATATTTTGAAGCAAAAATTCAGTGAGTCTATCATACCATGCTCGTGGGGCTTGTTTAAGGCCATACAGAGCTTTGGTAAGTCTAAATACATAATCAGGATGTTTTGTATCTTCAAAGCCAGGAGGTTGTTCAACAAAAACTTCCTCTTGAACATAACCGTTAAGAAAAGCACATTTCACATCCATTTGGAAAAGTTTGAAATTAAATAATGCTGCAAAGGCAAGTAGAATACAGATAGATTCAAGTCTAGCTACTGGAGCATAGGTTTCTTCATAGTCTATTCCCTCTTGTTGATTATAGCCTTTAGCAACAAGTCTAGATTTATTTCTTACTATGACTCCATTTTCATCACATTTATTTCTGAAAACCCATTTGACTCCAATTATAGAAGTTTCCTTAGGTCTTTCAACCAAGGTCCAGACTTTATTCCTTTCAAATTCATTTAGTTCATCTTGCATGGCTTTGATCCAATCATCATCACCTAAAGCTTCATCAGTGCTTTTAGGTTCTAATTGGGAAAGAAATGCTAGATGTTATACTTCATTTCTTAAGGAACTTCTAGTCCTTACAGGTGGATTTACTTCACCAATGATACTATCACTAGGATGATTCTTAAGAAACGCCTGATTTGGGTTTTGAAAAGCATGTTCATCAACATAGGGTAGAAAGTCTTCTGGGGTAAATGTTTCAGGAATATCTTCTTAAACATTATCTTTATCAGAAGGTTCTTCTATCAAAGGTTGATAATCAGTTTTTGAAAACACATCTGAGGATGTAGGCTGAGGTGTTTTAAAAACAAAAGGATCTGACTCATCAAATTTTACATGTACTGTTTCTTCAACAGTACAAGTGTTTTTATTAAAAACTCTATAAGCCTTAGATGTTGTGGAATAACCTAAGAAAATTCCTTCATCAGATTTTGGTGCGAATTTATGTAAGTTATCTTTAGTATTCAGAATTAATACTTTGCAACCAAAAACCTTGAAGTAGGATAGTCTTGGTTTTCTACCATTCCATAACTCAGAAGGGGTTTTATTAAGAAAAGGTCTAATCAAAACTCGATTTATAGTATAGCAAGCAGTACTTACAGCTTTAGCCCAGAAATGTCTAGCTATATAATATTCACTCAACATGGTTCTAGTTATTTCTTGAAGAATTCTATTTCTTCTTTCAACTAAACCATTTTGTTGAGGAGTTCTAGGTGCTGAAAAATTGTGAGTAATACCTTTTTTACTGCAAAAGGTTTCAAAATCAGAATTTTGAAATTCTCCTCCATGATCACTATGAATAGTTTTCAATGGAAGGTTTTTCTCATTTTTAACTTGAGCTCTAAAACTTTTGAAATAAGAAAAATCTTCAGATTTATTTTCTAGAAAACAAACCCAAGTAAATCTAGTGTAATCATCAACTAGAACAAACACATAGTATTTGCCTCCAATACTTCCAATTTGTGTTGGACCAAAAAGATCCATGTGCACTAACTGTAATGCATCGGTTTTTGAGACTTCACCAATTGATTTAAAACTAGATTTATGTTGCTTGCCATATTGACAAGGATCACAAACTTTAGAAGAATCAAATCTAAGCTCTGGTAGATCCTTAACTAGTTTCTTCTTAAAAAGTTTACATAGGTTCCTAAGGTTACAGTGACCTAGTCTTCTATGCCATAACCAGGAATGATCTTCCATTACACTTAGTCAAGGTAAATCTTGGCTTCTAAGATCTTTTAAGTTTAAGGTGTAAACATTCTCGTGCCTATTGGCTGAGAGAATAAATTCTTCCTTGGAATTGTGAACTAAGCACTTATCATTCCTAAAATTCACAAGGTAACCTTCATCACATAACTGACTTATGCTAATGAGGTTATGCTTAAGACCCTTAACAAAAAGAACATTTGAAATCAAAGTTTTACCAAGAAAAACAATATTACCAATACCAACAATCTCACCCTTATCATTATCTCCGAAAGTTACTTTTCCTCCTTTCGTTTTGATAATATTTTCAAAATAGATTTTGTTACCAGTCATGTGCCGGGAACATCCACTATCCATATACCATGTATTGATGCTGGTACTCTCTTTATTTTCCTGAAATCAAGAAGAAAAATAGACTTTAGGAATCCAAACTTGTTTGGATCCGAGATTTCTAGATAACAAAATTTTAGGTACCCATGTCTTCTTATAGAAATAAGCTTTGTGAAATCCTAGAGATTGGGTTTTGTTTAAGGAACAATCCTTTGCCCAGTGACCACCACATTGACACTTGGTACAAAATGGGGCACTTTGAGGAACAAAATAATTGTTACTGAAAATTGGTTTTGCATGGGTATAACCAAATCCGGATTTATTTCTTAAAGGTCGTATTTGGGAATACATTTTATCAAAATTTTCTTTCCCATGGGTAAAGTTTGATAAACACTTCTTTAAGGAAAAATTTCGGACTTGAGTTTTACAACCAAGTTTTTATCCTCAAAATCATTAGTTTTAGAACTAAAGCTAGGCTCGAAAACATTTTTATTAGAAATTACTTTTTCTAATTCTTTAGAAAGTTTGTTCTTATCAGAACTTACTTCCTCAAGATTTTTTGAAATACTTTCAAAATCAGCATTTTTTTTATCAAGATCTTTAGAAAGATCTGATATCTCTTTTGTAATAATAGAATTCCTAGAGTTTGCCTTATCAAGTTTTTTATTGAGTTTAGAATTCTCAATTTCAAGAAGTTCAGCAAACCTAGAGACTTCTTCATAAGTAGGTAAAATATTTTATTCATCAAAAGAAGATTCTTCATTAGAAGAGTTATAATACTTACTATTATTATAATTTAAATAAAACATTGGTCAATGATTCAGCATTTCGTACCTTATCCATAAAACAATGATTATTAATAGGTAATCTGGCTATAAGACCAAGATTCTTCTGTCCTGAATATTCATAATCAGAAGATTCATCTGAAGAGTCAACACCACTGGCACTCCAGGTGTCATTAGCTTTCAGAAATTTCTTAGCTTTTGCTTTATAATACTTCTTTCTGTTCCTGTCTGAATATCTTTATTTCCTTTCTTTCTTTTTGAGCATATGGAAATCTGTTCTTATATGTCCATCTCTCTTGAATTCATAACAAGTAACTTCTCCATCTTTTTTATCTTTCCTTTCGTTTTTCTTATACTTGGATTGGAAATTTCTTTGGCCAGCTATCTTGTTCATCCTTCGAGCAAGATTTGCTAATTTATTTTCAGAGATTTCACTCTCACTGGAATCTGATTGAACTATCATCTTCTTAGACTTGGATCTGGTTACTCTCTCAGGAGTCTTAGCTTTCATATGATTTTATGTTGTTGTAAAAGCAATAGTACCATTTCCATTTTTCTTTTTGATGTTGTCAGCATCTCTCTTCATTCTTGTTTCATGTTGGAGAAGAGTTCCAAAAAGCTCATCAAGAGAAATCTGAGTCACTTTCCTATTCTCATCTATAGCTATTCTTTTGTATTCCCACTCATTGGGCATGATATCAATTATCTTATCCACAATAGCTTCATCATCTAAACCTTTATCTCCCATAGACTGTAGGCTTTTGACGATAGTCATAAATCTCTGTTGAACTTTACATATTGGTTCTCCATAAGGAAAGTTGAATCCATGATATTCAGCTCTAAGCATAGCTCTCCTAGTCTCAATTACTTTAGAAGTTCCAAAGTGTGTAACTTCTAACTTCTTCCAGATACAATTAGCTTCTTCACAAGAATAAATTTGTCTATATATATTTCTGGTCATTGAACAAAGTAGAGTATTGTGTACCTTATAATTGAGTTGATATTCTTGCTTTTCCTGGTTAGTAAAAGTTCTAACTTCCTTATTAGGAATTTTATAATCACCAGTAAGCATAACAAAATTTTCTACTCCAGTATTGATAACAAAAGTCTTCATTTGATCTCTCCAGTAATCATAATCATTACCATCAAAGATTGGTGGTCTTGTAGGATTTAGATTATCAATAGAACCAACATTGATTCCTGCCATACTAAAAATAACCTTCGGCACACAAACTTGTTAGTAGAAAAGATTCGTAATAAAAAAGTTCGGAATGGAAAAGTTCGGAATGACAAAGTTAGCAATAAAAACTTATACGTGAGTACAATTATTTCATAGACCTGCTCTGATACCAATTGTAGGATCGAAATAGTGATGTAGATGCTCAATTTACAAGAGGGGGGTGAATTGTATACTTTAAAAATTCCTTTGGAACCTTTAAAGTTAATTATGATTAACTATGTTTTCCTAAAGCAAAGGAAAGGGCTAAGTTTAACAAAGTTAATATTAAGAAAATTAACAACACCTCTAATACCAAATGAAAGCTTGGAAAGAGATTCCGAAAGTAGATTCCAGAAATATGGTTCCAGAAATTGAAACTTAACAAAAGATTACAATATGAGATTCTACATTAAAGCGTATAGAATCTAAATGAAACAGAGTACAAGTAAGGAAGTATAAGAAAGTTATAATTTCCTTATAATACAAAATGCAGTGGAAATAAACAAGTAGTAAAACTACAAGTAACAAGATATACGTCTTTTAACCCAAAGAGAAGGGTATCCAACACCCTTGGATAAAGATCCCTTGATTTATACTTTCAAGCAAGTCTGTCTTACCCACACCAGGGTAAGCCCCCGATACGAATATCGGAGTCTCTATCTTGCTATCCTCGCAAGCCCTCAACTTCAAGGTAGTTGGCAACCTCTGTCTTCCTCAGCAAGGAAGTCCTCGAACTTCAAGGTAGTCGGCACCTCTGTCTTCCTTTCCCCGGAAGTCCTTGAATGTAATCACCAACATTTGGAGTCGCACAAAGCTTTGAGATTTAATAAGAGCCTCTCTCTCTATAAATCACTTCAAGCATGTAATCACATGAGTCGAAGATCAGTCATCCTTTCAGAACTGAGCTCTTTCAAATGAGCTCCTATTTATAGGTAAGGTCGGCCTCCTTTCCAACGGTCATATTTTCCTTAAAAATCGGAGGGACCTGTACATGTGTAACTTAACCAACGGTTAGTTCATAACAGAATACACGACATCGTTTTATAACAAAACAAGTGTAACAGAATGTACGACATCATTTTAAGTCTTAGTTAAAAGGTTCGGAATGAATGTTCGGAGTGTAAAAATATTTTTTCGGAGTCTAAACAAATACGGAGTGTATAAAAAAAAGATGACCAGATTCTGTTTAATAGATGAATTCGGAATGAGAATTCGGAATGCGAATTCGTAATGAGAATTCATCATCAGGATTCGTAATGAGAATTCATCACAAGAATTCGTAATGAGAATTTGTTGTCGAACTTCATAAGGATTCTCATTCTGAATCTGATGTAGAACTTAATTAGAGTTCGTATCCGGAGTTCGGAATGAAACTTTATTACAGTTCTCATCTGGATTTCAGAGTGAAACTTTATTACAGTTCTTGTCCAGAATTTGGATCCTAAAACAGAATTCTTCATATCAAAGTTTTAAACAATTATGAGAATATAGAAATGAATCCGAATCTTATACTTAGGAAAAATATGAATGAAAATATGATAAGGATAATTTTTCTTACAAAATCGATTTTCCTTATAAAAGAGATTTGCCTTATAAAATCAATTTTTCTTATAAAAGCGATTTTCTTAAAGATAAGGTGTTTGTGATTTTCAAAACAATAAGGAATGTAAAAGTCATAAGAAAAACCTTATTGACTCAACAAATATCAGTCTTATTAATCACATATACCCGGTTAAATGAAATGGATACCCTAGGATGAAAACCCTTATGTGATCACCCCTATTTATCAAAGATGATTTAAAGAACATTGTTTACCAAATCTGAATACATATTGTTTGATAGGCGTGGTTGTGTGATGTGTTTTGTTGGGTTTTTTGACTTTTCTGGGGCTACTATTGGAAGCACAATTGTGGGTATAGGGGTTGGTAGAGGAGCTGGTTCTGTGAGAAGGGTGTGGGATGTGTATACAGAAAGGTTGTTGTTTAGTGTTGTTTGTTGTGGTATTTTTGTATGGGGTGGTGCAGGGGGTGTGATGGAATCTCAGGTTGAGAGATTGATTGATTGTGTAATGGATGGACTTTTTATGCAGCGGGACTGCATCTTCGTAGTGGTTGGGAAGTGGACCTGCAGGACTAGGTTGTCATGATTTCATGTTTATGGGTGTGTTGGGTGTGGTGTTGTTGTGCAGTGGGGCTATCAGGTTTATCTGTTAGAGGATTATTGAGCATGAAAACTTTGATGAATGATAGTTGGTAGTTGTCAAATGGGTTTCTAGTAAAGGGGGTTATGTAGTGGGACTGCAGGCTGGTTGTTCTCTATTTGTCTTTATGAATGGGAGTTAAAATTGATTTCTTTACCTTGGTCCCCCATTCCTTGTTTGGCTTTGGAAATGGTTGGTGTAATTGCTTCACCTTATAACATTTGAAGTGTTTAGTAGATGCTCGGGTAGGGATGGAATAAATAAATGAATGGGATTATAATGCAGAATGAAAACTAGTTAAATTAAAAAAGGGGTGGTTTGATGTTTTTGTTGTGGTTGTTGTGTGTTTGTGTATGTAGGGGTAGTAGAAAAGTTTATTTTTTTTGGGATAGTTGTATATTTTAAAATCCATAGGTTGGGGAAAGTGTTTGGTACCTATATATATACTTGTATTACCTTGTGTTTTCTATACGCACCCCACCCGTGTTGAGCACTATGTGTCGAACACCCCCATTGTTGTGGGGGAAAATATCTTTCTCAACATCCAAGTGAGAGGGTGGATGGATGGTTATTGGCTCTTCTTTGATCCCTCTTCTAGGCATTTACCTCATAAGACTCTTTGGGCAGGTTGTAATGGCATGAGGTTTGTTACCATATATATGGTAATGGTTGTGTGAGAGTTGGTTTGTTTCCCATGTGACTTCGGTATGAGGCCTAGGTGTTTTTAGGTAGGGTCTGGTATGTGTTAGTCTCAGGTGTTTTTGGGAAGGATTGTGGTGTGGTAGTGGCCCAAGTGTCTGTAGATAGGAATGTGGTGTGGTTTTTGTCCCAAGTGTGTGTGGGAAGGTTTTTTAAAGTTGGTATTGTGGAAGAGATTGATACATCAGGATGTTCTAGTTAACCAGTGGGAAGTGGTGTGAGGTACCCAAATATCGATGTTCTTATTATATTACATTACATTATTTGCATTACATGGTGAGATTGACTTGGTTAGGTTGGATGGTTAGTATTACTTGATAGGTTCTATTGGTTTCTATTATTTTCTCACATGGGAATGAGTATGTTTCCCCCACTTGTGCATGGGTGACTTTGGTTTTTCCTACTGAGTATACTTTTATTCTAACCATATGTATATAAAATTGTTCTCAGGTTTCCAGAAAGATTATGTAGACCATGTTGGACCTTACTATCTTGGACTTTGAGGATGGTTTCTATGTCACTACTTAGTTTTATTTTGGTACTTACTTTGGAGTTATCTTTGAATTTATAGCATTTTTACTTAAAACATGCATGTGTGGTGGATTTTGGTTTCCTTATATATAAATCTTTCTCTATGTTATTTTAGGTCGATACATCTTATCTCCTGATCCTATTTTCATCAAAAAGGGAAATTCCTCCCAATTGTGAGAATTTTTACCTACCCTTGGTGCTAGTCACCACCTCGGGGCCTATTGGAGGTGGGACTTGGAAGTCATTATCTCTCCTTCATCTTGACGAAGGAAAGATCTCGACATCTTTCCATCCCTTCTCTCATCGTGGAGAAGGCGGGTCCTGACAATGTCACTCACCGAAAACTAAGATAACACACTTAAATTGTATTTTTATTTTAGGCCAATGATTCATAAGTCATTTTTCATGTGTAAGAGTCATATTCACATCAATATGATACATAGGGGGCATGTATGACTCAAAGTTCATGTTTTCAGTTTAAAAATGACATGTTATTTATAAATATGTGTTACTTAATGAAAACCTATAAAATATTCTTGGATTATCTTGATACTTTAGGAAAATGATCCTTAAGTAATTTTTGACCTGTAGGAACAACCAAACATCAATCTGATGTATAGTGTGACCGATATGAATCAAAGTGTGTGTTTTTATTTAAAATTGACATTTCACTTCAAAATACATGTCATGTATTAAAAATTGATAAAATAATTTTATATTTATTTTGTATAATTTTTTAAAATGTTCCATAAGTCATTTTTTATGTGAATCAATTAGATTTACCTCAATATGATACATGGTGTGTCTGGTATAACTTGAAATGTGTTTTTTCATTTTATAAATGAAATTTTAGTTCAAAATACATGGGACATACTCAAAATTTAGTAAACAAATACATATTATTTTTATACTTAAATAAAACAATCCATAATTCATTTTTGTTGTGTAGGAATCATATGTACCTCAATCTGATACACAGTTTAACCAGCAAGACCCAAAATGTGTGTTTTTAGTTTAAAAATGACATTTTTGTTAAAAAAAATCTCTAATGAAAATCGAGAAAATGTTTTTGGATCATCTTTATACTTTAATAAAATGATCCATGAGTCATTTTTTATTTGCAAGAATCGTTTGTACATAAATCTGACAAATGATATGACTAGTATGACTCAAAGTGCATGCTTTAAATTTGAAAATGAAATTTTAGTTAAAAACATGTGTCACTCACTAAAAACCTATCAAAGACATTTGGATTGTATTGATACTTTAGTAAAATTATCCTTAAGTCATTTTTGATGTGTATGAATCAATCACATGTTAATCTAACACATGGTATGGTTGATTTGACTCAATATGTGTGTTTTTGTTTAAAATTGATATTTTTCTTCAAAATACATTGACATACTCAAAACTTAGAAAACACATTCATATTGTTTTGATACTTTAGTACAATGATCAATATGTCATTTTTGATGTGTAAGAATTAACCACACCTTAATTTGATATATAGTGTGACCAGTATGACTCATAATGTGTGGTTTCAGTTTAAAAATTACATTTTAGAAAAAAAAAATGTGTGGAATACTAAAAACTAATAAAACACATCCATATTGGTTTGATACTTTAGTAAAATGATCCATAAGTTGTCTTTATGTGTATGAAGAATCCAAGACTCAATCTGAAACACGATGTGACCGTTATGACTCAAAAGGTATACTTTTAGTTTAAAAATGAAATTTTCGTTAAAAACATGTTTCACTCACAGATAGATGAGAAAAAATGCTCAAATTGTCTTAATATTTCTATAAAATGATATATAAGACATTTTTGACATGTAGGAATCATTTGGATTTAAATTTGACATATGATGTGACTGGTATGACTCAAAGTGTGTGTTTTCTATTTAAAAATTAAATTTTAGTTAAAAACATGTCTCACTCACTAAAAATAAAAAAAACAAACTCATATTGTCTTTATACTTCAGGAAAATGATACATAATTCATTTGTTATGTGTAGAAATCAACCACATGTTACTATGACATACAGTGTGACCGGTATGAATCAATGTTTGTATTTTTATTTAAAATTAACATTTTAGTTCAAAAGATGAATGATATACTCAAAATTAATAAAACACTTTCATATTTCTCTAATATATTATAAAAATAATCCATAAGCCATTTTTTATTTCTAAGAATCATTATCACCTCTATCTAATGCATAGTGTGACTAGTATGACTCAAAAATGTGTGGTTATAGTTAAAAAACACAATTTAGTTAAAAAGATGAATGACATACTCAAAATAGAGAAAACTAATTAGGAATTTTTTTTTTGCTTTTGGAAAAGTATATGTAATTCATCTGTGACATGTAGGAAGAATCCATACATCAATCGGATACATGATGTACCTGATATGACTTGAAATGTGTGTTTTTAGTTTGCAAATGACATTTTAGATAAATATGTGTGTGAATCACTGAAAACCAAGAAAACAAACTCATATTGTCTTGATACTTTATAAAAATGATCCATAATTCATTTTTAAAATATAAGAATATGTTTCCAATTAATCTAGCACACGATGTGACTGGTATGACTCAAAGTGTCTATTTTTTGTTTAAAATGACATTTTAGTTAAAAACATGTTTCAATCACTAAAAACCTAGAAAACACACTATAACAATCTTGTTGCTTTAGGAAAACATTCTATAAGTCATTTTTGATCTGTAGGGAACACTTTCACCTAAATCTGATACATGGTGTGAGCTGTATGACTCAAAGTGTATGTTTTCATTTAAAATTGACATTTTAGTTCAAAACATATGTCACATACTTAAAACCAACAAAATGAAATCATATTGTATTGATACTATAGTATAATGATACGTAAATAATTTATGACATTTTTTAATTGAACAAACATTAATATGACACAAAATGTGCCTTGTATAACTTAAAGTGTGTGTTTTTAGTTTAAAATTGAATCTTTAGTTCAAAACAAATGTTACATACTTAAAACCAAGAAAATGTGCTTTTATTTTATTAATACCTTATGAAAATGATCAATAAAACATTTGTGATGTGTATAAATTAATCATGCATTAATCTGACACACGGTGTGTCTGATATGACTAAAAGTGTATGTTTTCAATTTAAAAGTGTATGTTTTATTAATGCATTGTTTGTACCATCTCATTACTCTTCTTACTAGTGAATTTTTAAACATTTCATGGTTTTCCTTTTTTTTGTATGGGTAGGGCTGAGAATAAAATTCAAGGATACCTGTAATGGTGAAGTTCAATATTTATTGGAATTTCGGGCCCAAAACCTACTGATTCTATAGCCTGCTATAGAATAACATGTCAGGTAATAAGGTTACATGATGTGTAACTCATAAATGAAATTGAATAATTTTTTAATCAATAGGTGACAGATTTCTCAGCGACTATGGGGTTGAAAATTGTGTAATTGGGTTACACATCATGTAAAGTCATGATGACTATTTTAAGTAGGAAACCTATTTAATTTCTCTTTTTTTCTTCCTCCAGACATCCTTGTTCTCAACCTAGATCCACCCCCAAGTGATTTTTGGAACCTCTAACCACTCTAGGTCCTTTCATTCAGCGATTCATCCTTAATCCGGTCATTTTGTGACATACTGTGTAATTGTTCTCTCTGTTTCTTACTCTCTTCTCTATTTGAGTTTGAAATATCATCTAGGGATTGATGGATCTAAACTCCAGGTTGTCGAATCTTTAATATTGGTGTGATTCTTGGATGTCTGTTATAATCATTCTTCATTGGTTTTGGTGTGGCGGGTGTGCATTCTTGAGGTATGTGTATTTCCTCATTTCCTATGACCCCTTTTTCTAAATTGAATCTATCTTGAGATGAAAATTGGATTCTAGGGTTTCCATTGATGTTGTTGGGTTTTGTTGTTGGTGGATCCTATTGTTGGTGCGTTCGACCTGAGTTTTGAGGTAGGTGGTTCCGTCGCTAGCATATGTTTGATAAACTGAATTGTTCCATTTTTATAAATTGATTTATAAAAAATTTGTATGAAATTGGAATGATTTTTTGTGTGTGTTGGAAAGGTATTTTAAATAAGATTGGTTTTCCTTGGTATTTGGTAAATGGAAAGAAAAGGGGTATTTTCAAATCATTGAATGATTTGTGAAAAAGAAATAGGTATGGATACCATATTTAATGTTGAATTTCATAAATTGTTTTGAAATAGATTTAAAAACATTTAGATGATTGTGAAAATGAGCACATGGGTTGCCTTGGGTACTAGGTTGAAGTTTTATCTTAAGGATAACATCCATTTTGGGGGTTCACTTTATGGGTTTTCCTTTTATCCTAGAGTGTAGATTATTATGTCTAGGTACGTGTATGATGTTGGGGTTTCACACATTGGGGTGTCTCTCTAGTCTTGTACTGTATATAATTGGCTTCAGGTACCACAGTGCACTGTTCATAGATTTTTGGGTATGAGTAGTCTTCAGCCTAACCTATTACATACCTTGGTGTTACGATATCTATGTTGATACTGTTGTTTTCTACTATATGGATTTGTACTGCTTTAGACTTGATATGCGTGTTGATTCTTGTAAATGATGATATCAAAAATGTTCTTTGAAATTGATATAACTGATTTGGTTTTAGAACTGTGGAAAAAGAGAAATGTTTACAATTTTTTTATATAAAACTACTTTACTAATTATCATGCCATTTTTTCTTTGAAATGGGTATACATGAATTGTTATACAGATAATTTTTATGGAACACCTGTGTGGGATCCTATTGATCCAGTTATCTCACACCCTGTGCACTTCGTTGTGTATAGACCTCTGTATGTCTTCCAATGCAGGTAAAGTCAAGGAGCCATAGTAATGTGGAGATTTTTCATCTCAGCTGAGTTGGGTAGCTGGTGGTGAAATGGTGGGAGGTTTCCCATACTATCACATGGAGCAGTTTCTTGTTTTTATTGTCCTTTGTGGTTGGACTTGTCCATTTAAATTTGTAGTTACTTTAGTGGTTGCTTCGTTTCCTCTATCTTCTTACAGTTATGAAACCTATATATATTAGTCATCCATTGTTCCTTTATTCTTTGAGTATGTGTATATATATTTCCATGTTCTTCATTCAGGTTGGGAGAAATTGTTCCCTTGGTGTGTTTTTTGATGCCCAGGTGATTGTCACCATCCCGTGAGGATCGTTAATGCCCTTTTGGTATGTAATGGATCGGGTTAGGTTCCAGGTTTGAGGGTAACCCAATTTGGTTCATTACATTGACTCATATCTATTTTTAATTTAGTTCTTCATAGTATTACTAACATAAGAATTGTTTTTTATACAGTTTCACTCATTTTCACAAGTTGTAACGGTTTGTTTGGTAACTAGTACCATGACCAAGATCTTTTGAGAGAGGATCATGGGCCAAAGACAATAAAACATTCATATTTTTAAATTCTTTTATGTTTGTGATAAATTGTACATACCTATATAATTTTACAAACTAATGTCTAAAATGTATATAATATAGTGTTTTTTCTTGTATTTTTTATGTAAATTTAATTTATTTTTAATTTTTAATTTTTTGCTATAGTGTGCTATAATTTTAGCAGCATTCTTTTCTAGTATAGATTTTTTTATTCTATTTATAGTGCTGATAAAATTACAATTCATCATCATTAAACTAGTGATGATAAAGGACCCCCTTTATCAGTAATTTCTTTAGTGTTGATGAAATGCCTTTTTATCAACATTATTTTTAGTGATGATAAAAGTTGTTTGTAAAGACCCGTAATTTTCAAGGAAATTTTTTTTCTTAATTTTCTTTGGAATTTTACAAGAACGCAGTTTCTGACAGCACCTGATTCCGAGGCCCGGTGTGCCCGGAATCATTTTCCGAAGTTTGGGTCGGGTACGTTCAGTGAACGAACGAGTGGGTTTTTCTAACTTTTGAACTGGTGCTCGGAATCGAATTCTGAGGGCACCGATGGAATCGCAGGGCCGGTATTTGCTTAGAAACACCTCTTCCGGAGTTGTGTTTGCTCGGATGTGGTTTTTAATTTTTTGGGCTTAAAGTTAAGAAATAAAATAATTGGTATGACAAACTTTATTTTATTTCACTTAAAGCCACTTGAAAGCCACTTAAAGCTGCTTAAGATGAGTTGATGTAGATAGGGTGCTATCCAAAAATATCCTACCCTCTTGGTAGGATATTTGTGAGGTGGGGCCCGCACATGCCCCACCGTTTCTTTTCTGCTACGTAACGCACCCGCGAAAACCCTTCATTATGAAAGTCAACTGACGCGTTTTCTTAAATTCTTAACGCACCATTTAATTGGGCGGTTAACTTCGTTGAATTAATTCTATGAATTAATTTAATCGTTTCTTAACTTGATTAAAATCCGTTGGCGTAATAATAAAATAAGACCAACGCGCGACATCTTGAGGATTGCTCGTTGAGAGGCTTTTGGCAGAAATCTTGTGCCTTCATCCTCCTTCGTGAAGAACGCAAAGAACGCGAAGAACGTGAAGAACGCGAAAAACGCCATCACCCTCGGAGATCGACGACACTTCTTCCGAGACGTTCTTCCCCGCAACGATCTCCGATCACCAACTGCTTGAGGTAGGAGATTTCTGGTTTCTCCTTTTAAATTCTTTTTGGATTATAACAACAATATGGATTTAATTATTATTAATTAAATCTATATGTTCTTGAACCTCGGAGTTCGTCGACGTGACGCCCTTCCGTGACGACGCGATGCCCTTCCGCGACGACGCGATGCCCTTCCGCGACGCGACGATCACCTCCTTCCGCGGTGACCAATTCCGCGAAGAACGCACGTGCGAAGACTTGATGAGGTAGGGTTTTGTTGTGATATAATTTATATTCCCGTGATTGTTTCTTTTAAAACAAAGAACCCGGATCAAGTTCAATTTTAATTCTATTAAAATTGTGCCTTGCTTCTTATTCATGTGTTGAATATTTTTTCCCCGATTGTTATCACCTAACACTGAGGGTGCGAGCCAAACAAACACGGCCCGAAAACCCTCCGCAGTTCTTCATTGTTGTGCAGATTGGCGGGTGACGAAAAAACATGCCACAGGGGTGATTCGTTTTTTCCGCAGTGAAGTACGGAACCCGGGAAGAGATACGGCGTAGACGGGAGAAAAATCGGACCACCGGCGGCGCGGGTCGCCGGCGCGGCGGCACCCCGGCGCGCCACTGGACAGGGCTGCCGCGGCGACGACGGTTAGCGGACCCGCGGCCGCGTGGGTCCGGCACGCACGGGACGCGGCAAAGCCGCGTCCGCTGAATTCCAGCGCGACCCCACGTGGGTCGCGGCACTTTCATCCCGCGGGGGCAGCGCCCCGCAGCTCCCTCGCTCGGCCGTTTGGTCGAGTCGAGCCGGGTCGGGTCATCCCGGTTCGGGCCGACCCGGGGGGGTCGAGCCGTGTCGGTCCGGGCCCAGACCCCCCGTCTTCGGACCGTTTTCGGTCTTTTACCTGTATCTTGAGCTACGGGCCTCCGAACGACGCGCCGTCAGTGGCGATGTGATCCTTGGATTGAGGCGGTCGTTTCGGTTTATCGCACTCAAGGTTTCATAATACTTTGGGTTCGGCCGGGATGGTTCGTACACGAAACCAACCGAGCCCTCGGAGCGAAAACGCTCATATCTTGAGCTCCAGATGTCCGATCGACGTGTCGTCGACTTCGTTGAATTTCTCTAAGTGAGACGGATCTTTTGGAATACTCTCACTGAGGTTTGGACACAGTTGGAGTACGGTCGGGTTGGTTTTGCCTTAAAAACCAACCGGGCCCCTAGAACGAAAAGGCCAATATCTCTCAGACCGGGCGTCCGATTGACGCGCCGTCTGTGATGTTGAGTTCCTGTTGACGATACGGAACTTTTGGATACATCAACTCTGGACTATGTGTTAGTTGATGTATCAGCCTCTCGGCTCATGGAGCGGACCCACCCGAACGAGCTTGCTGTGTGCGGGAACCCTAGAGCTGGTTGTGACTGCTACTGTGACGACGACGACTGTGCAGAGATCCTCAGTGGATTCGACGGCGACGACTACAGCACTCAGCGATCCTTTGTGGGTCAGTGCTACCGATCCTGTGTGGGTCTGATCCTGTGTGGGTCAGCGCTCAGCGGTTCTATGTGATCCAGCGCCTACAGGTCCTGTGTGGGTCTTTGCGGGGGTTAGTTACCTATCGATTCTTTGTGGGTCAGATCCTATGTGGGTCATTGCGGGGGTTAGTACCTATCGATACTTTGTGGGTCTGACGACTTAGATGGATCAGTGATAATCTCTATCGTCATTCGAAGAAGTTTACTTGTGTGAGCTGAAACTCTGTTTTACTTTCCTTTGTGGATTGTGTTGAGCTATCCTGTGTGAATTTACATTTTAATTTCCATTGTAGATTGTGTTGAGCTATCCTGTGTGGATTTACATTTTACTTTCCTTTGTGGATTGTGTTGAGCTATCCTATGTGGATTTTACGTTTTGCTTTCCTGTGTGGACTGGGTTGTACTTGAGCTCGGATGTTGGAGTCGAGCGAGAATTGATGACTTAGGTATATGTATGGGAATATACCTAAGCCGTGTTGGATGTTACTTCGTGATTGTATCTTTCCTTTTTGGTTTATCCTTTGTGGATTCTGGGAGACCTTTGGGGGTCTCGGGGTCCCTACTGAGTAGCTTATACTCACCCCTGCACGGGCTATGCCCGCACTTCATTGTGTTGGTTGCAGATGATGGACAGTGCTGATCGTGGTGGAGGATTGCGGAGCAAGACGGTACCTGGAGGTGGACCACTGGGCGGGACGCACTCGGAGCGGTCGGCTGGACCCGAGGAGCAGTGGAGGCTTTCTGTACCCACCCTTCCGGTGGGACTTCCAGAGGATGGCTCGACGTTGTGGCTTTACTTTTCAGTTTCTGTTTTTCCCCTTTCAGTTGTACTTTACAGTTGGTCTTGTATTTCCGCACTTACTGTTGTACCAGCTTTTACTTAGTGTTTACTTTTTTCCTCTTGCTTACTCTGTAGTGCTTGTTTACTTTTCAAAGGCAATGCCTTCCCTTTTTACCGGGATTTTACGCCTTGGTTCTAGTCGCCAACCCCTGGCCTATGGAAGGCGGGCTTGGGGTAGTCACGGCACGGGCCCCGAGGACGGGTCGTGACAAATTGGTATCAGAGCGGTCGGTTCTACCGCAGACTCTGATCTTTCTTCTATGTGAAAAAATAGTGTTAAGCATATTGAGTGTGGTTAACAGTCCAGGAGCCCAGTGTTGGTGCGGCGGCTGACGTATCCATACACCAGGACCCTGACTTCTGATTTCCGACTTAATGCACGAAAACATTGATTGCATGTGTGTTTCAAGTTTTCCTTGTGATTACTTTGTATCATCTCACCAGGTATATTGTTCTGACCATGGCGCACCTATTTCCTTTTTAGGATGGCCCCATGATGGCAGCCATCTAGGGTTCCGAGAGTCGTACGTGACGACAGCCCGCCGAGCGACGAGGCCTCGGTACAGGGCCCTTTGACGGCGGAGGCACCGGCGGTACCTCTACCCGCCGTTCCACCGATGCTTCCAGCACCAGCCGCTGACGATGCACGTCGCCTCAGTGCACTGCATGAGTTCTAGCACCAGCGACCGCCCAGGTTCCGTGGGGAGACGGACCCCCAGGCATCCAAGGACTGGCTGGAGGCAGTGGTACGGGTTTTCAGACTAGTGAGGACACCATCAGACCTCATGGTGATCTTCGCAGCGAGCCTACTACACGCAGCAGCAGGATGATGATGGAGCTTAATGCTCCAGGTGCACGATGAGGCCTCTCTCATCTGGACAGACTTTGAGGGCCTCTTCCGCTCAGAGTTTGTCCCGGCCACCCTCCGTGCGGTGCGCATCCAGGATCTTCTTCAGCTACGGCAGGGCAGCTTGACGGTCGCCCAGTACTCGGTGCGATTCACCAATCCCTCGCGCTACTCGACCGACATGGTACGGGACCCGTTCTTCCGGGCCCAGAACTTTGAGCAGGGATTGAGACACGAGATCAGGGCATCGCTGATCTCCCTCATCATCCCGACCCAGGCAGAAGTACTGGAGCGAGCCCTTTTGATCGAGAGCTTTCTTGACGAGACTTCTCCAGCGACGACACCTACTGCGGGGCGGCACGTAGCAGAGTCTTCCGCAACGGGCAGTCGACGGATGACTCAGGGGTCCAGGCAGACCAGAACCTCACGCAGATGGCCTCAGGACACTGGCTCAGTAGTGCGGGGCACACAGCGTGGAGCCAGTCTTTCGAGAGGCAGGCAGTGCTACACTTGCGGCGAGCAGGGTCACATGGATCGTGACTGCCCGACCCACCGTGCTAAGGAGCAGAAGACAGTCGAGGGACCACCCAGTAAGAGGCAGAGGGTCAACCGTGGCGGTCCGCAGGGAGGAGGCGGACGAGGCAGAGGAGCTGGCTGAGCAGTAGGTGGTGGGCGACGCTTTGAGGCTCTACCACCACCACCACCAGGAGGTCCGCCCCGGCCATAGGGAGCTGGTGGGAAGAGACAGGCACAGCTCCAGGCAACGGAGGCCTACGACCACGGCGCGCTCGAGATGATTCGAGGTACGATATGTGTCTATTCCACCCTTGTTGCAGTTCTTATAGACAAAGAAGCGAGTCACTCTTTCATAGCCTCTGCCCTTTTTCGGAGCTCGGAGATTCCGACAGAGTCGTTGGCTCGTTCCTTACGGCTAGAGACTCCTACGGGAGCAGACTCGACAATTACACACTGGTGTCGGTAGTGCAAGCTTACTCTAGGAGGCGAGAGCTTTGGCTGGGATCTTCTTGTAGCGGCGTTGAGGCCTTACGACGTCATCTTGGGCATGGATTGGTTATCTACAGTCCATGCACAGATTGACTATATTAGGCGCAAGGTGCGATTTGTACGCACCGACGGGAGCAGGTTCACCTTCACCGGCGAAGGGAGCCTTCGCAGCACAGGATGGACTTCCGCAAAGAAGAGGACAACCCATCACTCATCAGTTGGCTAGCCTCATCCTAGGAGCAGTTGACGTGTGGAGTCCTAGTTTTCCTGCAGTGGTGGATCAGTACGCGGATGTCTGTCCCGACGACGTTCCAGGGCTACCTCCTCGTAGAGAGGTAGACTTTCATATTGATCTGTACCCCAGGACAACCCCGATATCCACTCCAGCATATCGGATGTCCCCTACTGAGCTTCGAGAGCTACGGGTACAGTTGGAGTACTTGTAGGGCAAGGGATTCATCCGACCCAGTGTTTCACCCTGGGCTTCCCCGATATTGTTCGCCAAGAAGGCGGACGGGAGCTTGCGACTGTGTGTCGACTATCGTCGCCTGAACCAGGTGATAGTGAGGAACAAGTATCCGCTACCGAGTATTGATGACCTCTTCTATCAGCTCAAGGGAGCACGGTGGTTCTTGAAGAGAGACCTCGGGTCAGGCTATCATCAGCTCAGAGTTCGAGACGAGGACGTGCAGAAGACGGACTTCAGGTGTCGGTATGGCCACTATGAGTTCTTGGTTATGTCATTCGGCGTAACCAATTCTCCAGCAGTGTTCATGGGCCTCATGAACAGGATCTTTCAGCCATACCTCGATCGATTTGTCGTAGTCTTCATCGACGACATTTTGATTTACTCGACGACTGAGGAGGAGCACGCCTACCACTTACAGGTCGTACTAGACACACTCCGAGAGAACTAGATTTATGGAAATCTCTCGAAGTCTCAGTTCTGGATACGTGAGGTCCACTTCTTGGGGCACTTCATCTCTGAGGCGGGAGTTTCATTGGATCCTGCGAAGATTGAGGCGGTGATAGCTTGGGATCCACCCAGGAGCGTGACAGAGGTGCGTAGTTTCTTGGGACTAGCTGGATACTATCGGAGATTTGTGCCAGACTTCTCTAGAGTTGCGGCACCACTCTCAGCTTTGACGAAGAATGGGAAACCCTTTGTGTGGTCATACATATGTTAGCAGAGCTGAGACAGAGATTGACCAGCGCACCTATCTTGAGGTTGCCTGAGGAGGGAGTAGGGTACGTAGTCTACTGTGATGCATCAGGGACCGGACTCGGATGTGTCCTGATGCAGGAGCGGGAAGTGATCGCCTATGGATCACGTCATTTGAGGCCGCATGAGCAGAACTACGCTACCCATTACCTGGAGTTAGCAGTAGTGGTCTTCGCTCTGAAGACATGGCGAAACTATCTGATGGGCGAGCGCTTTACAGTCTTTTCTGACCACCAGAGTCTCAGGTACATCTTCTCGCAGAAGGACCTAAACCTGAGACAGTGGCGATGGCTCTAGTTCCTCCAGTACTATGACTTTGAGATAGTCTATACTACTGGGAAGGGGAACGTGGTAGCTGATGCTCTCAGCTGGAGGACGGGCATTCAACTACTTGAGGAGGCCACAGAGCAGCTAGCCGCTTTGCAGATATCCTTCATGGATAGAGATGGAGCAGCCTTCCTTCAGTCTCACACAGTCACTCCTCCACTACTGCAGCGGGTCAGAGAGGCACATCATGGGGACACTGACTGTGAGACACGGCGTGCGCAGTTATCCTCAGGAAAAACACCTGATGGCTTCTCCCTTGGAGTAGAGCACCACATCCTTTTCAGAGGACGTACCTTGGTACCAGTCGCTTTACGAGAGGAGGTGCTGAGAGAGTTTCACACTTCTCCTTTGGTGGTACATCCTGGAGTGGAAAAGATGTACCAGGACCTCAGACGACAGCACTGGTGGCCGGGCGTGAAGAAGGTTGTGGCAGAGTTCGTTTCTCGATGCCTCACCTGCCAGCAGGTGAAGGCTGAGCACCTGGTACCAGCAGGCTTGGTACAGCCCTTAGAGGCCCCGGAGTGGAAGTGGGACGGGATATCTATGGACTCCATGACTGGACTTCCACACACTTCCAGAGGCCATGAATCCATTTGGGTGATTGTCGACTGACTCATCAAGTCGGCTCACTTCTTACCCATCAGAGAGCAGGGCTCAGTGGAGAGCTTGGGGCGTCTCTACGTTTAGGAGATTGTACGGCTTCACGGTGTGCCATCATCTATCGTCTCCGATCGAGATTCTCGCTTTAATTCCCGGCTTTGGAAGGGGTTGCAGGAGGCGTTCGGGACACGGCTACATCTGAGCACCGCCTTTCACCCTCAGACGGATGGTCAGACGGAGAGGACCATTCAGACCCTCGAGGACATGCTCCGCACATGTTTCCTCGACTTTGGTCGCAGCTGGGAGGACCACCTACCCTTGGTGGAGTTCGCGTACAACAACAGCTACCACTCCACCATCGGGATGGAACCATACGAGGCATTGTACGACAGACCTTGCAGATCTCCTTTGTGCTGGACAGACCCTGGGGAGTCAGCACTTATGGGACCAGAGATGGTCTTGGCCACAACAGAGAAGGTCCAGGCCATCCAAGAGCGGATGAGGACAGCTCAGAGCCGGCATAAGTCTTATGCTGACAGGAGGCGGAGGCCAGTAGAGTTCGAGGATGGCGACCACATCTTTTTGCGTGTCTCACCTCGACGTGGATTACAGAGATTTGGCCGAGGCAGCAAGTTGTCTCCACGCTTCATTGGACCATTCAAGGTCCTCAGCAGGATTGGCGAGGTGGCTTATCACCTAGATCTACCTCCTCAGTTGCACCGGGTGCACAACGTCTTCCACGTATCTCAGCTGAGAAGATACGTGCACGACCCGACACACATCATTGACCATGGGGAGCTATACATGGATGATAGGGCGACCTTTGTGGAGGTCCTGGTGGAGATCGAGAATCGAAAAGAGTGGGTCCTACGTGGACGATCGATTCCTCTTGTGCGCATCATATGGAAGCACGGGAACCTCCAGGAGAGCACTTGGGAGCGGGAGGCTCAGATGCATGCTCAGTACCCACATTTGTTTCCATAGCTTATGATGTATCTTTACGGGGACGTAAAGCCCTGAGGTGGGAGTGATGTAAAGGCCCGTAATTTTCAAGGAAATTTTTTTTATTAATTTTCTTTGGAATTTTACAAGAACGTAGTTTCTGACAGCACCTGATTCCGAGGCCCGGTGTGCCCGGAAGCATTTTCCGAAGTTTGGCTCGGGTACGTTCAGTGAACGAACGAGCGGGTTTTTCTAACTTTTGAACCGGTTCTCGGAATCGAATTCTAAGGGAACCGATGGAATCGCAGCGCCAGTATTTTCTTAGAAACGCCTCTTTAGGAGTTGCATTTGCTCGGATGTGGTTTTTAATTTTTTGGGCTTAAAGTTAAGAAATAAAATAATTGGTACGACAAACATTATTTTATTTCACTTAAAGCCACTTGAAAGCCACTTAAAGCTACTTAAGCTGAGTTGATGCAGATAGGGTGCTATCCAAAAATATCCTACCCTCATGGTAGGATATTTGTGAGGTGGATCCCGCACGATCCCCACCGTTTCTTTTCCGCTAAGTAACGCACCCACGAAAACCCGTCATTATGAAAGTCAACTGACGCGTTTTCTTAAATTCTTAATGCACCATTTAATTGGGCGGTTAACTTCGTTGAATTAATTTAATCCTTTCTTAACCTGTTTACAATCCATTGGCGTAATAATAAAATAAGACCAACGCGCGACATCTTGAGGATTGCTCGTTGAGAGGATTTTGGCAGAAATCTTCTGCCTTCATCCTCCTTCGCGAAGAACGCGAAGAACGCTATCACCCTCGGAGATCGACGACGCTTCTTCCGAGACGTTCTTCCCTGCAACGATCTCCGATCACCAACTTCTTGAGGGAGGAGATTTCTGGTTTCTCCTTTTAAATTCTTTGTGGATTATAACAAAAATATGGATTTAATTATTATTAATTAAATCAATATGTTCTTGAACCTCAGAGTTCGTCGACGCGACGCCCTTCCGCGACGACGCGATGCCCTTCCGCGAAGACGCGATGCCCTTCCACGACAACGCGACGCCTTTCCGCGACGCGACGATAGCCTCCTTCCGCGGCGATCAATTCCGCGAAGAACGTGCGCGCGACGACTTGACGAGGTACGGGTTTGTTGTGATATAATTTATATTCCAGTGATTGTTTCTTTTAAAACAAAGAACCCGGATCAAGTTCAATTTTAATTCTATTAAAATTGTGCCTTGCTTCTTATTCATGTGTTGAATATTTTTTTTTCCGATTGTTATCACCTAACGTGGAGGGTGCGGGCCAAACAAACACGGCCCGACAACCCTCCGTAGTTTTTCGTTGTTGTGCAGATTGGTGGGCGACGACAAAACATGTCGCAGGGGTGATTTGTTGTTTCCGCAGTGAAGTACGGAACCAGGGAGGAGCTACGGTGCAGACGGGAGCGAAATCGGACCACCAGAGCAGCTCCGGTGTCCCGTGGAACCCACCGGCGGTGCCGGCGGCGCCCCGGCGCACCGCCGGACAGGGCCGCCGTGGCTAAAGCCGCGGCGGCTGCGCGGGTCCGACACACACGGGACGCGGCAAAGCCACGTCCGCTGAATTCCAGCGCGGCCCCACGTGTGCTGCGGCACTTTCATCCCGCGGGGGTAGCGCCCCGCGGCTCCCTCGCTCGGCCGTTTGGCCGAGCCAAGCCGGGCCAGGTCGGTCCGGGCCCAGACCCCCGTCTTCGGACCGTTTTCGGTCTTTTACCCGTATCTTGAGCTACGGGCCTCCAAACAATGCGGCGTCAGCGGAGATGCGATCCTTGGATCGAGACGGTCGTTTCGGTATATCGCACTCAAGGTTTCAGAATACTTTGGGTTCGGCCGGGTTGGTTCGTACATGAAACCAACCGGGCCCTCGGAGCGGAAACACTCATATCTTGAGCTCCAGACGTCTGATCGACGTGCCGTCGACTTCGTTGAATTCCTCTAAGTGAGACGGATCTTTTGGCATACTTTGCATGACGTTTGGACGCAGGTGGAGTATGGTCGGGTTGGTGTTTCCTTAAAAACCAACCGGGCCCCTGAAACGAAAAAGCCAATATCTCTCAAACCGGGCGTCCTATTGACGCGCCGTCTGCGACGTTCAGTTCCAGTTGACAATACGGAACTTTTGGATACATCAACTCTGGACTATGTGTCAGTTGATGTATCAGCCTCTCGGCTCATGGAGCGGACCCTCCCGAACGAGCTTGCTGTGTGCGGGAACCCTGGAGCTGGCTGCGACTGCTACTGTGACGACGACGATTGTGCAGAGATCCTTAGTGGATTCGACGGCGACGACTACAGCACTCAGTGATCCTTTGTGGGTCAGTGCTACCGATACTGTGTGGGTCCAATCCTGTGTGGGTCAGCGCTCAACGGTTCTGTGTGAGCTAGCACCTACAGGTCCTGTGTGGGCCCGATCCTGTGTGGGTCTTTGCGAGGGTTAGTTACCTATCGATCCTTTGTGGGTCAGATCCTTTGTGGTTCATTGCGGGGGTTATTACCTATCGATCCTTTGTGGGTCCAATGACTTAGATGGATCAGTGATCATCTCTATCGTCATTCGAAGAAGTTTACCTGTGTGAGCTGAAACTCTGTTTTACTTTCCTTTGTGGATTGTGTTGAGCTATCCTGTGTGGATTTACGTTTTACTTTCCTTTGTGGATTGTGTTGAGCTATCGTGTGTGGATTTACGTTTTACTTTCCTTTGTGGATTGTGTTGAGCTATCCTGTGTGGATTTTATGTTTTTCTTTTCTATGTGGACTGGGTTGTACTTGAGCTCGGATGTTGGAGCCGAGCGAGAATTGATGACTTAGGTATATGTATGGGCATATACCTAATCCATGTTGGATGTTACTTTGTGATTGTATCTTTCCTTTGTGGTTTATCCTTTTTGGATTCTGGGAGACCTTCGGGGGTCTCGGGGTCCCTACTGAGTAGCTTATACTCACCCCTGCACGGGCTATGCCCGCACTTCGTTGTGTTGGTTGCAGACGACGGACAACGCTGATCGTGGTGGAGGCTTGCGGAGCAGGACGGTACCTGGAGGTGGACCACTGGGCGGGACGCACTCGGAGCGGTCGGCTGGACCTGAGGAGCAGTGGAGGCTTTCTATACCCACCCTTCGGGTGGGACTTCTAGAGGACGGCTCGACGTTGCGGCTTTACTTTTCAGTTGCTGTTTTTCCTGTTTCAGTTGTACTTTACAGTTGGGCTTGTATTTCCGGCCCCCTTTACTTTTCCGCACATACTGTTGTACCAGCTTTTACTTAGTGTTTACTTTTTTCCGCTTGCTTACTCTGTAGTGCTTGTTTACTTTTCAAAGGCAATGCCTTCCCTTTTTACCGGGATTTTACGCCTTGGTGCTAGTCGCCAGCCCCTGGCCTATGGAAGGCGGGCTTGGGGTAGTCACGGCACAGGCCCCGAGGACGGGTCGTGGCATTGTTGGATTTTAATGGTGATTACAAAATCAGTGATTTTTTAACACTAATGAAGTTTATTTCATTCACTATTAAATCCCATATCTATAATAGTGGATCTTGGTGAAATACAGATCATACCAAGGACTAGTCTTTCGTTTCAAAAGATGAATCTTGTAAATCTTCTTATCTCTTGTGTGCATGTGTTCAGTGTTGTTTCTTGAAATAAAAAAATAATGATATGGAAAGAGAGAAATAAAATCATCACCTAACCGTGAAATATGTAAAAGTGATAAGGTATTAAGAAACATTCATCTATATTGATTCAACTCCCTCTCAGTGTATAACATATCCCAATCGTTCCTCCTAAAAAAATATGATTATTCAAAATCAAATTTAAAATGATTGAGGTATTTTTTTATTTGATCCCTTATCCTTTGAGACCTACCTTTAAAATTTTTTCTTTATTTTAAGCTCATAGAATCCATGAATGACATTTTTTAGGAAGATCAACATTATAAGCCTATTTTATCCTTCCTACACTACACTTGGAATTTTTACATGATACTCAACGGTTCCAGTGTTGAAGAGGGGTTACACATCATTAAATGGATATTCCAAGATGAATAGAATATGTGAGGTGATTACTTGGGTGTGTGGGGAATTTTATATATTATATTTCATTGTGTTTCATTGTTTACCTATTTAAATAAAAAAATGATAAACATAATGAAAAAAATGATTTTTGAAAAATATTGAAGAAAACAATTCTTTGAAAACAAAATATTATTGTAAAAGAGGGGATATTATTCATTGAATTTAATTTCCATAGTTTAAGAGACTTTGAATTGAGTTGTTGGGAAGTGTTGGGTAATTTCATTCATTAAAATAAGGGTCATTTATCATTGTGATTTTCTCTTGTTTATCATTCACAGTACATTATATTTTAACCTTATTTTTGATCCTGTATTTTTTTACACATCATTACCTACCTACATTAATCCCTATAATTATTTTAACCAAAATAATAATTAATCCCTATTAATTTTGATATCTATTTTTAATGATTGGATATCTGAGATGCCTTGTAAGCTTATGGTTAATAGAATGTTCTTGAGGTATGATCATAAATCCATTTTAAGTCATATATTGAGTGATGAGTGGGAAAAAATTTAATGTGAGGATGATCACAATTTTAATGTAGGATAATAATTAATTGAGTTACTTTAATGGAAGATAAGATAAGAACATTAATTTCAACTAGAGGAAAGTAAAATACATAATTTATTGGTTTATTTGAAAAAATGAGGATTTGAAAATATGTCTTTTATGTTATTCTTAAAATAATTTTCTCCATTGATAATAATTTTATTTTAATGTAATTTATATCTAAATATTGGTAGGATGGGTGTTACTCTATGTTATGTTCAAATTACATGTGTGCGGAAATGAAAGATTCTAGGTGTGGAAGATTTGATATGTTCATTTCATGCAGACATTTTTTAATTAATTTCATTAATATTATAGTTTAATTGTTAATTGTTACCAAATTGTAATTGTTTTATATTATTTATGGAAATAGATATTTAAAATTTAATTTTGGAATAAAATAAATAAATATATAATTTTTTAAGAGATGTTTTCTAATGGAATGTAAACTTTATTTGTAGGTGTCATTAGTGTAAAAGAGATAGTGATGTAGGTCGGTGCCCAAGAGACTTTTTGAACTATATTTTATGCATATAAGGGGATAAAAAAGACCCTTATCATAATGAAAAAATATATGGGGCTATATCTTATTGGATACTATTCATTTTATAAAAACAACATCACTCTACTCTGTATTCTACAATCATCCTCACACTAATTTCCTGTGAAATGTCTTCTTCGTTTTGTTGGTACACTACAATGCACCATTGATAGCTCATAGGAATAATGACCCTACCAATAAAACCACTATAATCACCATGGGAGGTGTGTTGTATGCTCAAATCACCTTCATGGGCACTGTTGAATGAGCATAGGTGTCATGGTGGAGCTTTCCAATGACACTAAAAGCTCACTATCACTGGAAGATCTTGAGCCATTACCATAAAGTGGAAAAAACCCAATGAAATTTTGAAACACTATTTGAAATACCTACATTTAATAGTGTGGTCAATAGGGAATTTCTAAGAATTAAATAGTCCCCACCATGATGAATGAAATTCCATGCATGTCGTGTTGCACAGGGATTTTCTGAGGATGAAATTTCAGCACCTTTTATGCAGAAAATTTCATGGTTTCATTCATGAGGATGATTGTATGCATGGGAAATGCCTGAAAAAAACTTATGAAAATGATTTTATTTTGTGATGAAGATTTTAACTATTTGAATTAAAAAGATATATTGGATAAAGGAAACTATATGTATTATTGAAGGTTCTCGCTGTAGAAAAATCATTATATGGGGCATGGCCTACTTAGTTTTATGTTGTGATCGATGATTAATCTGATATTTACATGATGATAAACATCGTGATCAATGGAATTGAATCAAATAATATAAAAATAGAAAACACTGGAACCTGAAGTGTGGGATCGTCACATATTATTTACAATTAATTTAAGAAATTATATAATTACCTTACAAGGAATTTTTTCTTCATTGATGGATCAAAAAATGTTTCTATGTCATGAAATCATTACATTATAGGAATCAAGAATAGATTCCCTCCAGTGGTAATCCATTGGTGTTCTATGAACCACTGAACGCCTCCATAGGAGTCTCTAAGTGATAACACGATAGATCCTAACGCTTTCATTGTTCTCCTTTGATCACCCCAATAATCACTTTAAGGGAGGGTTCTCTTCAATATCTCTAGACTTTAGAGTAGTGGTGGAGGATAATCACTCTCCATTCTTCATATCATTCTTAGAGAGGGAGCTCCCTAGGGATTTGAGTGGATTCTCTATAGATCTCGTTATGCACAAAAAAATGTCTCTCTTAAGAAAATAATATAATTGGGTTTATATACCACTAGGATTAGAAAATAATAATTTCACATGCACCCTAATTATTTCCATAATACCTATGGAACCCCATATCTATAATAATAGTATTATTATTATTATTATTACTTATTGACATGTTCTGAAATCACAAATTAAATTAAATATTATTTATTCAAATAATATTCAATATATATTATTTATTCAAATAATATTCAATATATATTATTTCTCACCAGACTATTAAACTTCTTCTTCCATTCCCCCACAATATTTATCAGGCCTTGGATAAGGATTATATAATTAGTAAACAAATATCACTTCATTGTTCACAAATAAATAAATAAATTATATTCACTAAATAGAAACTAAATATTAATTAAATATTCTTCTCACATAATATTCTCATGAATTACTGATGATAGAATATATGAAATCAAGCAAACATGAATAATTATTAAACCACGTGTAGGAATAATATTTATTCAACTTGTTAAATAATAAATAATAATATATTATTTAAATAAGATTATAAATACACTTAGTGTGTGACCATCTAGGTCTCTTTCTTAGTTTCATTAAGTAAAGTAGCCTAAATTCCATGGTTAACATCTAGTAACACGCTATGGCACCCATAGAGAAAGAATTTAATGTTGTAATGACATAATACCTCATATGGACACTTATTGTATAATATAATAACTTTATTGCATTATCTCTAATCAATCAGATTGCATTATAGAGCCAACAACGAATGTGCTTGATGTATCCTTCTTTGACATTAGAAAAACCAAACTACCCTATATAATTTTTCTTTATTTCAATTTATATAAATTGAACTTTCCTATAGAACACCATGAACGCTGATTTATTTAAGCCATATCATTTCCTTCAAAGGGTCTAAGATAAAAAATTCCATTAAAGAACATAAGGTACAAATTTTTTCTCGCATTATTCATTAATGAAATATTACTCATGACGCAACTAACATATCAAACAACTTCATGAACATATGTCATCATCGTTCTCATATATACATCAAAATACATGACTTATAATACTAGTTTATAATAAAATTAATGTATAAGGATCAAAACATACATCCACATATAGGAATATCCAATTAAATGTATAAATGTGGATTTTCTATTGGTGAGACACATTATCATAATATTCTACACTGGATATTACCAAAGGGGTACACCATGAGAAGGTGCCTAAAAGTTCTATGTGTCTCCACCAATGATAGATTGTATCATTTGTGTCCATAAAATTATTTCATCTAGATATAGAACATATATTTAAAAATACTGGTGTGGAACTTCTAGGTTCTCATCATATTGGGGAATATCTATGACCTTTAAGTGTGACAACTACTCTTAGGACAGTGTCATATACTAATTTACATATAAAAACAATAATGATGTGCAAAGGTGTTTATTAATATTAAAAAAATGAATATAGGTTATCATAATGTACATATAATTTAGTTCTAGGTAACCCACTAAAATATACTCTCACTTTCACTAGATCCAACCACTAACAACCTTTATTCCACCAGCTATTGAATGGTACTTATGCTTCTAGTAAGGTAAAGATAAAGTCATGGGGTCCACCATGTTTTATTCTATGGAAACTATACATACTACAACATCACCCCTCTAAAATAAATCCTTCAATATATGATACATTTGGAGTATGTTCATTTTCTATTGGTGTGACCATGATATTTTTGTAGGAGACATTGCTAAAAAATTATCACAACACAATGTGATAGGGTCTATTATTAGGTACAACAACATGATCCTTGAAAATGTTTTGTACACAAACAATTTCCTTGGATGCATTAGAAGCCTCTATATACTTGGGATCCATTATAGAATTGGTGAAAAATACCTTCTTTGAAATATTATAACTCACAACTCCTCTGTTGAGATATAAAACATATCTTAAAAATTACTTCAAATCATTATAATCTATATGAAAACTAGCATCAGTATAACCCCTAATGACTATCTCCTCATCTCCTCTATACACCAGGAAAATATTCTTAGTTATTCTCAGATACTTAGGATAGCCTTAACAGTATACCAATTTTTTCTCCTTGATCATCCTTATATATTCCTACCGTGATAAATACATAGGCCACATCAAGTCTATTACATAACATGGCATATATTATTGATATTATCACTGAAACATATGGTATATCACTCATTCTTTATTTCTACTATTTTTTATGAGGTCACATTTTCTTATAAATATGTATACCATGTGACACAGGAACCAATATTCTCTTGGATTGTTCCATAATAAATCTCTTTAGTATCTGGTCAATGTATCTGCTTTGACTTAGTCCAAGAATCCTCTTGGATATGTCATGAATGATCTTAATTCCTAGAATATAGGCTACTTCACCTAACTCCTCCATGGAGAAATACTTGTATAAATTGTCCTTAATAGACTGTAATACTAGTATGTAGTTTCAAATAAGTAATATTTCATCCAAATATACTACAAGGATAATGACTGTATTCCCACTAAACCTTTTGTGAATAAATGGATCACATTCATTCTTGATGAAACCAAGTTCTTTTATAACTTCATTGAATCAAATATTTTATGACCTTTCCACCTATGTATCTCTCTTATATTTTTTTCACCTTTTCTCCAAACATAAACCACCTCCACTAGCTTGGGATCTCAATCTATTACATATTATTGTACTCGCACATAGGTGATGGGAACTAAAGTTTTTATTAAGGGGTTTATATAAAAGAAACCATGGGCATGCATGCCCATAAATAATGAATGGAGAGGTGAAACACATGCCAATAATTTAATCTAATAATAAATTAAAGTAAACTAATCACATACAAAGGTATGTTCTATGCTCATGATCATCCAAATACATGCAATGAATTACGCATAAAATTACAAATCAATTCTAATGATTCTTATTTAAGATAAATCACACTCAAATTAATTAATTATAATATTTAATTTATTAATTATTTTATCTTAATCACCATCCAAATTTTCTTGAGATTCTCATCCATCATAATTTTAAACAAATTAAATAAATTTATTTAAAATTAACTTTTTTATAGAAATGTACCTTGTCGGAAACATGGTGAGTACCCATCTAAACTACCCAACATGTATTATATTCATATATTGTTTACTCGTGTGACACCCAATATAAAAAAATTATCATGTAATGTCACTTCATGTACTATCAACTTAATGAACACATAGAACACATTGTATTTAGATTGCATGTAATATTTCGATGTGCTTTTTGTAATAATTTTAATATGATTTATACCTGATATATAGTTCCGAACATTATGAAAAAAAATTAATAAGATATTTAATATATATTAAACCTATCACATGGAATGTACTACCAACCAAATAAACATAAGGAATACATGTTTATAAGGTTTAAGTAGTATAATAAATAAATTTTTAATTTTGTGTAATTTGGTAAAAGTACATGATGTGTACATTCATGATATACATCGTGTATCATTCTCACATTCTATCTATGGAACAAACCTAGGGACTCGGTGTGTAATAGTTCAAAGAAAAATATTGGAGTACACAACATGTACATGGGATACAAGGAATGTGATCTCTAAGTTACATGGTCACCAGTAATATAGGTTGTGTAAGAAGATACATGGATCGTCTGTGACTAAAGGACTTAAGGTCATGTATAGAAGTTACACAGTGTGTACTCCGGCTGACCGTGTGCTAGGTTGGCTAGGTCTACATGTGGGGTGAAATTAAATATTCCATGTGTAATAAATGGGTTCGGCTCAAATAAATTTGGGCTTAATTCAGGGTGCATTTAACATAGATACATAGTGTGTACCTCTAGATTACATGACATGTACTCATGTGTTGTCCGGAAAAGTTCATCAGCACCTCCATATGAAATATATGCATTTATTTCATTCATAAAATTAATCAATTTGATTATATATGCAATAAATGAAGAGGAAGAAAGAATATCTCAAAATTTTGATTAAATAACAATTAAACAAGAATTGAAAACTAATGAAAAAATCATAAAAAAATCAGTGATATTTAAATAATTGAAATAATTATGTAACCCCCTGTAATACCTATTATAGGTTTCGAGTGTAATGGGAACATCATATGGTTCATTTCCAACTCATTTTTTTGTCATGATCGAGATTAATATGAGATTTACCTCTTGAAAAAAGTAGTGATCAACATAATTTAGTCAAATAATATATAAAATAGAAAAATGTTGGAACCAAAGTACAGGAACATCACATATTATTTATAATTAATTTAAACAATTAAAGAATTACCTTACGAGGAATTTTTTTCTTCTTTGGGGATCAGACAATGTCTCTATGTAATATTTTCATTGAGTTGTAGGAATCAATAATATATTCCATCCAGTGGTGATCCATATGTGTTCCATGAACCTCTAAATGTTATAGTATAAATATATGGGTGCTAGCATGATAGATACAAACACTTGAATCATCCGCCTTTGATCTCCCCATGAATAAATTCAAGGAAGGGTTCTCTTTGATCTCTCTAGACTTGAGAGTGGTGGTGGAAGATGATCACTCTTCGTTCTTGAAAGCATTCTTAGAGAGGGAGCTCTCCAGGGATTCAAGATTATTCTCAATGGATCTCCTTATGAACAAAAAAATGAATCAACTCACTTAAAAAAATTATATAGTTGGGTTTATATACTGTTAGGGTTAGAAAATAATAATTTTACATGCGCCCTTGTTTTCTTCATAATCCCTATAGAACCCCATGTCTATAATAATAATATTATTTGTATTTCTTGATAAGTTCTAAACTCATGAATTAAATTAAATATTAATTATTCAAATAATATTCAATATTTGTTTTTCTCACCAGTCCATTAAACTCGGTCCACTTTTCCTCCACAATATTTAGCAGGCCTTAAAGAATGATTATTTATTTAATAAATAAATATCACTACATTATTCTCCAATAAATAAATAAATATTAAATTCACTAAATATAAAATAAATATTTAATAAATATTCTTCTCACATAATATTCCCTTGAATAATTGGTGATGGAATATATGTGATCAAGAAAACATGAATAGTTATTAAACCATGTGTACGAATAATATTTTTTCAACTTGTTAAATAATAAATAACAATATATTATATAACTAAAATTCTGTATACACTTAGTGTCTGTCCATCTAGACCTCTTTCTCAGTGGCATTAGGTGAAGCATCCCAAAGTACAAGGTTAGCATCTGCAATATGTCAAGGAACCCATAAAGAAATAAGTCTATGTATTAATGACATATTACCTTATATGGATTCTTAGTGTGTAATATAATCCATTTACCACCATATCTCTAATCAAGAACGTTGGATGCTGGTGTCATCAACTTATGTGCTCAGTTTCTATTTATTTGACTTTATGGAAATATAAATTTACTATAAAACACCATGGACATATATTTATTGAGTCTATATCATTTCCATAAATGGTACTGAGATATCAAATTACATTAAATAACATAAGGGAAAAATTCTTTCTCACATTATTCATTAATTAAATATTGCACATGATGAACCCAATGTATCATACCTCGCCACAAACATATTTATTCATGATTTTCATAAAAACATAAAATTACATGAATTATAATAATCAATAATAATAATATTAAAATCTAATGATAAATATAGATATCTTCAAAAAGAAACATCCAATGACACATAAAAATGAGGATTTTCTACTGGCGGGTCTTGTTCTCATAATATCCAACACTATATATTACCAAAGGCATACACCATGATAAGGTGCCTGAAAGTCCTATGAGTCTGCACCCCTAATAGCCTTTATCATTTTTGTCCCTTAAATGATTTCAACTTACTATAGAAAATATATTTAATAATACTATCATGGAACTTTTTGGTTTTTTCATAGTGGGGAACTTTTATGATTTTTAGTGTGAGAGATACTCTTAGGACAATATCACATACTATGTTACATAGAATAATAATTTGGATGTGGTATGGAGTTTATTAATATTAAAAAATTAATAGAGGTTATCATAAAGTATATAGATGTTGGTTCTATGGAACCAACTCCAATAATTATGTTGTATAGGAGAGGCCATGGCTCGCAAGTAAAGTTTAAATGCGAAAATGAAACACTTTCAATGTATAGGTTGGAATAGAGTTGCATTCATGTGAGAAGAGGTGTGATGTAAAGGTAACACTCAGTGCCACACCCATAGTGGGTTACACATTCCATCTTTATGAGTATCGTGCATGTTTGATATTTTCTATGGCATTATGAGGATATTATTGAGGTTTATCTTCCTAAAGATAGGTGATATCCCATGTGGGATTTAACTTCTATTTTGAATGAATTTTAATGGAAATTAAATGATAAGATAATGGAGATTAAAAGGTGATTTTATGCATATAAATCCAAGGTAGTTTTGCACAAAAAGAAATACTAGAGATAAAGAGTCTGCAAGTAGATCCTACACTAGGAGATTGTTTCTAGATTGTGTTGATGTGATACTATTTAGGTCCTTTTAATTTTTATACTCTTGAATGAATACAACAAGGGGGTACGTTTTCATTATCTCTAAGTTATTTAATAAATGGGGGAGTGTTATTGTGAAGGTATTCTCTATTTTCCCCTATTTTTATTGGTTTATTCATATTTATTTCTCATTGTCTTTTTATTTCTCATTGTATGACCGTTGTTAACCTGAATAAATTTTAATACAACAACTGATCATCTTGAGTCATGTTTGAACATTGCATGAATTAGGATTATTATGGATAAATATAGTTTTTACACACCTAAATCATTAATAAACCTAATTAATTGACCATAATAAAGAGAGTTATTGAGTTATGAATAACCAAAACTAAGGACTTTCTTAGCCTCAAGTCCAACAACAAGCTCAAATAATCAATTTATATTTTCACTTCACCAGGATATAAACCCAAAATTAATGAACTTGGCACAACATAATACAATAAATTAGTCCTTTAAAGTGCTAAAAATGGATTTTTAATCACAAAAAGTGATGACTACCTAAGTTCCATTAAAAGAACTTGACCTTTATCAGTGCGAGAAAAGGCGATGATAATGGGTGCATTTATCAGTGCTTTTTCACTGATAAAGAAGTAATTTATCAGTGATTTCTTTTTAGTACTAATAATGTTACCCTTTACGGTTTCTTTTTCTAGACCAGATAAAGGAGGCCTTTATCGGTTCTTTATCTATTGTTAGTAAAGGTGGTCGTTATTAGCTCTTTCTTTGGTGTTGAAAAAGGCCATATCAGCTGCTACACAACTTCATCCCTACAGAATACATGAAACATCCCTATAATAATAAATAATAATTAAAATAAATAAATAGGAATATTAGTATAAATAAAAGTAGATTAGACTAAAAATATTACATTGCACTATCATCTCAATTCGAAATTTATATACAAAATGTTTACATTAAGAATAAACAATGAAAGTGGTCAGGATCATCCATGATAGCACCCAATGATTTTATAATTTCAATTAGAGATTATGGTTCATGTGGTGATAACATCCAGGGAGATTATTCACTTTGATCAATCTGCACAATGATGTTATGATAAGATCTTGTTAACCAAATATTTAATGAAATCAGAATTACAAGTTAGATGTAATTTTGTATCTAATCATAAATTAATTATAAATTATATGTGAAGATCATTTTATTCTAGTTATTGTGTTTTTATCTAGTCAAGTAATTTACTATTTTTATTGGACATAATGTTTTGATCATGTGAAGAAATGATTACACATGATTTGAGACTAAAATATAAGTTGTTCATACCATCAAAAGACACTTCTGCTACACTTGGAACCTATAATTTCATATTTTCAACCTTTAGAATTTAATAATTGCACTATTTTTTATGACATGGAAAAACTTATTATTCCGGTAATGATCTGATTTCCTATTCTCTAACATCATTCTCTTATATTTACATCAATAAGTATTTTTTTTATATATGTTTTGATAGTGAAATATTATTATATATACCCTAATACTTATCCATTTGTAGAAACCCATAGGTTTCTTATGAACATTTATAGTGACAGGGAGTGACTTATCTCCCTTGATGAATCCATTTCAAAAAAAATAATGATTTATGATATGTAAATTCTTTTAATAACAAAATAAATGTTAAAATACTTTAAATTCATATAATTCATGGTCTTCATATGTTCTAGCAAGTTTTTGACACAATGAAAAATTTTATCGAATGTGATGATTATATGTGTGTGTATATAAATAATATCCTTTTAGGGTTATAAGATCTTACTTTCAATGTATTTATTTATTTTGTTAAATAAGAATGTTACTAAATCAAATAGGATGGATATGAATCAAAAATGGATGGATGTCAATCCTATGACCAAATATTATGAGGATGGGGTGAAAGAGTTCACCATGTTTGTAAAAGATCATGAATAAAACTCTTCTTAGATCCTTTGTCTATGTTAACACTACTATTATTCAATACTAATTAGTCCAAAGAAGTTAGAAGAACACTTGAACTATCATGGAAAATATTTAAGTTATAAATGTTGGACTAAATGTGGGTAATAACTAAATATATCTAGTGACTAGGATAACACTACATTTTATGGATAATAAGATATGATTACAAGTGTGAGACTTTATTGAGGATATGATTTCAAGTGTGAAAATGATGAAAATCAAATTGAGGAAGTGACAATGAACATTTAAAATGAACATCTTGATTGTCCAAAACAATTTAAATAGTTAAAGAGTTGTGAAAGGACACCATTGTATGATGGTTTTACAAAATATACAACATTGTCACATATTGAAGCTATATAATGTAAAATATGGAAATTATTGGACTGACACCAGTTTTACTAAACTACTTACTCTCTTTAATGGTTTTATAACATAAATTAATGAACTTACTTACTGAACACATGATTCTAAATGAATGATACATTCAATAAGTATGATCTATAAAAGAATACATACATTTAAAAATGATTTTATATTGTTTTTAATGGACCTTGAATCCCTTAAAAATTGAACAAAGTGTGGTGTGTCTCAATATAATAAAGATTAATCAAGTCCTTCGAAAGTTGTATGGTACTTTCAAATAATTCCAAGGTTTATGTGCCTATATGAAAGTGAAGAGACAAAAATGAAATTGATGTGACACACAAATAAAATAAATCAAGATGGGAAACTTTATCACCTGGTAGAACCTCCTCAATGGAAGAAAATTTATCATGAGTATCCTGGATTTGGAAACGATCTAAGAAACCTTGATCCTACACTATCTACAAATAGAGTGAATACTTTTTGTCTAAAAATGTGTACTCACAAGACATGGCTGGTTATGTTGGTAAATTATCTCTTGGTTCTGTGTTGTGTATGAAGTGAAAATACATTATGTTGTCTCTTATTATTCAAAACCAAAACAACCAGGTAATGATATCTATATTCATTTGGATCTATTGATCAAATATTTGAAAATATTATGGTGTTCAAGTTTTATGTTTTATAATGTTTATAATAATGAATATTTTATAATGAGTGACATGTTTACGATATGATAAATGACTTTACTACTTTTATAAATTTATCATGATATAGAATTAAAGGAACTCAAGGAATCCCATTTATGGACAAGGTACCCTCTAAGTTAGGTTAAAATATTCATTGAAGACTATTTTTATAGAAGATCACATATTTATACCCCTATGAAATAAATATCAATCTTGGATGAAATCCTTCGATAGAAATTTATAATATGGTACAAAATCATCTCCACTAACAGGTGATCAACTATTTGAGAAAGTAAAAGATATAGAAACCAATTTTAGTAAACATTATTAAAAAAATATTATTAAAACTGATTGAAAAAATTTGGATTTTGCACCCTATAACTGACTTTCTAAGTACTTGATAATATATTTTTAATTATTAATTTTTTTTCCTCTCACTTCATTACTATTCCTCTTCATGACTTTTATATGTGATAATTTAGAAAGAATGTATGTTTCACTAATAGGTCATAACAGTTCCTCGCTATGATGAGAACCTGGTAGATCCATGACAGTATTCTTAAATATAGTTCTATAGTTGGATGATATTTTCTAATGGTACATAGAAAATAAAGGCTATCAGGGGTATAAAACATTGATACACCATGTCATAGTGTTCTCCCTTGGTAATCTATAATATAAGAGGTTATGAGAATATACCCATCAATATGAAATCCATATTTCCATGTTTCATTGGATGTTACTATTTGTGGACATGTGTATTGAACATTAGAAATTAATATTATCATTAATGGACATCATGACTCGTGCACTTTGATATATTGACAAAAACTGTGATGGCATATGATTGCGGAAAATTTAGATACGTTTGGTGCAACATGAATGATATTGCATTAGTGGATAATGTGAGAAAGGATTAATCCATTTTTTCTCTTGATGAAATTTAGTATCTTAGTCCCTTTGATGGGAATATTACTGCCTGAAAAAATCCAAGGCCATGGTGTTCGATGAGTAAGTTCATTTATAGAAATTAAAAGAAATAGACATCAAGCATGTAGGTTATTTTCACCATCATGCGACCTACTTGATTTTAGATATTATGTTAAGAGGTTTATATTACATAGTAAACGTTTGTATGAGATTCAACATTATTGTGACATTAACATATTTCTCTATGGATTCCTTGTCTTGTTGTTAGAGGATAACCTTAAAATTTATGTGGTTATTCCTAATGCCACTGAGAAAGAGTCCAAGAGGATCACACACTAAGTGTATCCACAATCATGGTTATATTCTAGTATTGAATTTAACAAGTTAGAATAAATGATATTTATTTGGGTTTAGTTGATCACCATAATTTAATCACAATTTATTAGAATGAATTGGTGAGTTAAATAATAATAATAAATATATATTTTTTGAATATAATATTTATTATATTTTTTGTAGAATAATTCAGTGACATTTATTTATTAAATATTTCTTATTCAAGGATTGGTAAATGTGAACAAGGGAAAGATGACCAAGTTTAATGGTCCTATTGGAATGGTATAAATGATATTTATTTATATTATTAAAGTGTTTCACATGTCAATAGATTATTATTATTATTATTATTATTATTATTATTATTATTATTATTAGACATGGGTTTAATTAAGAATTATAAATATGGAAAGGGTTTAGTGTGCAATTGTTTCACCCAAAAACTTCCATAATAAATATCTAATTATATTACTTTCCAAAACATAATTAGGGTGCACAATGTATAGATTCATACTCTCTCAATACCTAGAGAGAGATCAAGATATCTAGTGTGATCATATACCCTCATCTCTTAAGCTAATGAGAGAACATCAAGTGTTTTTTCTCTCTCAATTAGAATTATACTATGATCATCCACGTACACTGTAAGTGATCAAGATTGTCCATTATATTACCCGGTTATTCTACAACATCATTTAGAGATTGTGGTGCATGTGTGGATCACTGCTAGAGGGTTTTTTACTTGTATCCTATAACACAATAAGGGTATGATAAATGTTTTTAACCATATTATCAATGAAAGTTGAATTACAAGTTAGAGGTAATTCCATATCTTCACATGAATTAATTATAAATTACATTTAAGATCCTTTGCTTCTGGTTCTAGAGTTTTAATATAGTCAACTAATATAATTTTTGTGTTTTACATGATGTTTTGATCATGTGAAGTAATGATTATAAATTTTTTTAGACTAAAATTCATGTTGGTAATACCATCAATGGATGTATTATATATGCTCAGAACCTAAAGGTGGTATCAGATTAATCACAAGTTTAATTAATAATTATTTATTATTCATTGATTTATTTCATGTGTTTAAATTTTATTTTATATAAAATGATTCATTTTAATATCTAAAATCATTTTATATTCTCTTTCTTAAATCTTGATAACATAGAAGTTATTAATTAATGATTAAAAATGAAGAAGCATGCAATTCATACCATCCAAATGTGACAAAGGGTCTCCCTAAAAAAACAGAGTACATGGTGTGTACATACTTTATACACGTCATGTTTTATTGTTTCAATGTATGTATATTATGAAAATTTTAGATAGATCTAGCCCAATCGGATCTAAGATCTGACAAAATGGATCATCATTTGGATCCAGACAAATTGGCGCATGTCTTAGAGAACTACACACAATGTAACCACTATACATGTTGTGTAGACCCTATTTTCTCATGGCATGGTATATGGGGTGTCCTAGTGTGTCTTGTATCAGATACATAACATGGGGACAAACTTGTCATGTGACTCCAAGGTTAAACATCACGTATTCCTAGAACATGTTTTGTACCTCAGATATGACCACAGAAAGTACCACAACTAGACCCAAGGAACGTACTTTGGAAATGGGAATGGATAATACATTCCATGTACTATTGTACATTTTGTGTAGTATTCTATAGGAACTGTAATCAAATTTTCATGGAAAGAAAAACTAAATATTTGATTTAACCTATTGATTATATGTTTCATATGTTTTTTATTCAATAGTAAATTACATTTCATAGGATTAACATTTATATATTAAATTAATTTTGATGTCAAATTTTTCGACAAACACACGAGGTTGTCTCTAAGTACACTTGTGTACTACCTTAATTTTAAATGAATTTAATTTTATTTAAAATTATATATTATGGTGAGTTAATGATGGTTGGATAGAATTAAGATAAATTGAATTAATTGGATTAATTAGTGGTTCATTGTCTTAATTAAATAACGAATTGAATTAATTGATAACTATATTGAAAATGTATTATCATTGTTGAATGTGTGGATGATTATGAGATTAGACCATCCCTTTTTATATGATTAGTTTATTTTAATTTATTTTTTCTAAATTATTATTAATGGCATGTATGTCATCCCCTCCTTATTATGTAAGGTCCTTCATGCTCCCATATTCTTTTCTAAAAGCCCCCTTTATCCAATCCATTGGGTCCCCTCACTTGTATGTGAGTAAAATATTATGAAAGGATGGACCTCCTAGGTTAGTGGAGGTGGTCTAAGTGAAGGCTTTGAGGTGAAACCTATAAAAAATATAGTTTTTATGGATTAGTCCATTGAATATCTTTATATATATATCTGTATTTTCTCTTGGAGTCCACACATAGTGTGTGTGTCTCTGGACCCCATAATTAATATATTAAAAATATTAATATATTTCAATGCACGTGCATGAATTAACTCATTTTAAATGTTATTCCAATTATTTGGGACCTCGAATGGGAAATATAAGACCATGGTTGATTCAAAAATTTAGGTTTTACCCTAGGAATTAACTAAGGTTGGTTGGCGTTGGACGTTCTGTGGAAGGCATCCATAGGTGGGTGTGTTTAATAAAATAAATTATTTATTTATTTATTTTTATTTGATGATCCAAAACCTATGGACCCTATTTAAATACCATGTTATGGAAAATATCCAAGGGTAGTTTCATAACCTTGGGAGATTATAGAGTTCGAGAGAATCATTATGCATTGGCAGATCGGGATCAGAGAAAAATGATGACCAGATCAATGTGAATCCAAAGTCAAACAGTGAACGCAGCGAATCTTCTTCATCACTGGTGAACATGTTCTTTTCCAATGAATGATCCAAAATCAAGTTAGTACTCATTATTTTATTGTCTCTGACCGTATTGATTTTTGACCAGGTATTTTTTTTATCGCCTTAATTTATCTTTGATCTCATAAATTTTTCAAGTCGGATTAAATATTATTGAAACTCGGTCAGTAATTTTATTCGTTGTTCCATACTTCACCCATGATTTATCCACCTTATGATCATTTTCCATGATCAGACTATGAAACAATATATTTACCGAATTCTTAGGCTTTCCAGCCACCATTCTAATAATTCTTCATCATTGGCCCATGTGTTCGTGATTCAACATTACCGTGGTGGCTACGAGCACAATCGAACCCATGAATTAATGGTGGATGCATGAATGATGAACATATTGATGTTTTGTGGATAAATCAAGGATAGGTATGGGATATGGGTGATTGATTCAAGGATTTGATATCTAATATGGTAGTGGACACACAACAGATTCCCAAGATAGCAATCATAAAATAGATTTACAGACTTCAGAGGTTGGGAATCGAAGTCTGGTGATGTTACCTTTGATATCAACAGATTCTAGTAGTTAAACATGCATGAACAGTTATAGAAGTGAGGGATTTGTGATCTGCAGGAAGAAATTGGGTTTTTGAGAAAAACTCGACTACACACTGTGTATCTCGGAAGAACACAATCCTTGTAGTCCCCAGGCTGTGGTGTCTAGGTTTTTGGGTGAAGATAAATATCACACACCATGTATGACCCATACATGTTGTGTGACCAGGTGTTGGAATCTTGACCTGTACATAGAGAGTACATGGTAAAAAAAAGAACATAGTACAAGGGAATGGTCATGGACAGATACTCATACATGACCACAGTACATGGGTATAACCCAAATTATATGTGCAAGGCTAGATACACACTACGAATGGCCAAGAGGACACGAGAAGGAATCGGGTGGATAATACACATCATGTTCCACATGTACATGTTGTGTAGTTTGAAGTATCTTCCCAATCAATGTACATGGGAGAACAATCCCATGCGACAAGGTGAGGTCACACATTATGTGACCCTATGAACACATTGTGTACTTCTCTCGTAAAATTCTACCTTCCGTATATCCTTTATTGGGACTCATATATTGTCCCATGAGTAGACTATCCTATGTATTTTTAGTGCAGAATGTGATGGTAGCCTTCATAGTGGATTTTGAGATATTATGTAAGGTATTGTAGTCATGAAACTTCTTCAGGTGATGCTTTACTGATTTTTGTGATTGGGTGGGATCATTACAGAGCCACCTGGGATTGCAAACTGCCCCTATAACAGTTGGGCGCAGGTCACCCATACTCCTCTCTCTACTGAGTAGAACCCCCTAATGCACTAGGTTGTGGGTCCTCTATCTTTTGAGTGGAAACCCCCTACCACACTAGGGTGTAAATCCTTTATCTCTTGATTGGAACCCCCTATCACACTAGGGAATGGGTCCTTTATCTTCTTAGTGGAACCCCCTATCTCACTAGGGTGTGGGTACTCTATTATATATTGTTCTCCCTCAGCTAAGGAGTGTAGTGGTGAGGTGTAGGTCCTTCACATGGATTTATTATAGGGAAATGACAGATGCTATTCATCAGAGATAGACCTTTGGATCTATAGGAAGACTCATCATACTTGATTGGGATGTGGACATGGAGATCCCCTTTCTCTCTCTCATCTAGGTTTATTTATGACCATATATATATATATATGTATATATATATCAGGTCTCATTTCCCTCTTACTATGGGTTGATCTGACTTTTTTTGTATCTTTCTATTGATCCATTTTTGGTTTTGGGGGATTCCTACTAGGTATGTATATACTCACCCCTATATGGGATTTTCTCACACAAATAATATCTTATAAAAATAATAGGTAGATTAATGGTGACATTAGTGAATCACAGTTATACTTGAGGGCATTGGATGAATTAATTGGTCAAGCTTGGAGATAAGGAGTTGGGCTATCTTCATTTTTCCATTTTCCATTTTTTTTGTTTAGGACTTCAATTCTAGTTGGGAATGAATTTTTACACATTATGCTTTGGTTTTATATTTTCATACTCTGATGTATTTTTTAGAGGTAATTTCATGTATGATTATACTCTATATGTTGTAGTCTTTTATTTTTCTTTTACACTTTTTCATGGAGATGGTCGTGTGCATGTAGACAGGTAATTTAGGCTAAGGCCTCCCATTTAGGTTTATTCCTTATTGGTGCTTGTCTCCATACCCTAGCTTATTAGCGGTGGGATCGGGGATGTCACACTTGGCTTTTCTCCAACCAAGAGGGCCTCATTGGGTCGATTCATGATAGAGTGGTATTAGAGGATTTCATCCTCGGGTTGGGGGTTAGAGTTGAGCCCATAATGAGAATTGGTTTGGTAATTAGGGTAATGGTTTTAGATTTTCTTGAGTATGGATTTCAGGCTATGGAGCCCATTATGATGTGGCAACCGGTGTAGCCATTCATTTGGACTCTGACTACCTTATTTTCGACACGACCTACTAATACATCAGTTGAAAAGAATATTGGTACATACATATTATAGGATTTATTCCTTTGAATTTCATTCTTTATTCATATACCCATATATATTATCATATAATCATGCTACGTATTGATCAATTTTAGGATGCCTCTGTAAAGATAGCCTTCCAAGTTACTGATATAGGACCATGAAAAACATTAGTTAAGTGATGAATCCTTGGTTCAGGGGCCATCTCATGATGCGTTTCTTCCAAGAGTGCAGGGAGCAATTCGACCACCATTTTGAGTAGAGGATTTTACTTTTTGATTAGAATGATGATACAAATTTGTCTTAGTACACTATACAGTTTCTAACATCAGAGATGGTTGAGGTTTCACAATGATCTAAATCCTCAAGGATCATAGGATTGTCTTGAGTCGGTGATTTTAGAATTCAGTATTGTTCAGAGCCTGATCAATCAGATAGTTACACCGGAATCCACTCTTTTCCGTAGAGTATTAGGGTACTAGTGGATTTTTATGTTGTAGATCCATGATGAGATTATTCTCTCATGGTTATACTTAGGGTAGTTGTTTCACGATGATTATTACCCTTATTTCTTGGACTATAGGTAGATTCAAGTTTGTATTGATCTATATTAGGGTGATATATTGGTTTCTGAGTACATCGTGAGGTTTAATAACTGCATTCCTTACTCCATTGATATAGTGTGAGATGGTTTCTTCTAGTAGTAGTAGTTTCAGAAGGTCTTACACAAATTCATCCATGTAGACATAATATCCTTGTACATACCCACTTATGATAGAGTGCTAAAGAGATATCTAGTTATAGAGATCTTCTTGGAAGAAGGACACTAGGAAACTAGATCCAGTAGAGGAAATCATGGTATTGAGTTGTTTGTAGCAGCTAAAAAGTGTTATACATCAGGGTTTCGACACAAGAGACTATCCCATGGTTGGAATCAAGAACACATGTCTATGTTATAAGGTTCACACAGAGGATATAGTCATCCCTGAGAGGGAAGGTTCTATGATTTTGATAGGTGAAGCCATATGGATCATGATTTCTTGACCAGATGTGTCATGGGGGGAAGTATGGTAGTGGATGTACCACCGAGGTAGAGACAACACTATAATCAGGGTTCTCTTGTGTGTGGTCAGGGTGGCCCCTTGGAGGCGGTGCTGGAAGAGGAGTAGATGGATCTCTGGAGGGAGGAGCTACAAGTGGAGAGTGACTTTATGATCTACTTACACCACCAAAACCTGGTGGACCATGACAAGCTTAGAGAGAAGGCGGTCGAGGCTGTGGATAGCTACAAACTATGGAGATGTATGACCATGTAGCTCACGAGATGATACGAGGTATGATATATGTATTTTCTACACTTTATCCATTACTTATAGACATATCAAAAATTAATTCCATCATCTCCATATCCATTGTTCAAGAGATATATCTTCCCATTAATACCTTGTCCCAACAGTTATGGGTAATGGTTCTGACTGGGTGAGATTCTTTGACATTTCTTATCTATCAGCAATGTGAGCTAGCGGTAATTGGAGATAGTTACTCATGGGACCTCTTTTTCCTTGAAATGAAACATTATGATGTTATATTTGGTATGGATATATTGTATATGGTTTGGAAATAGATTTATTTTCATCAGTGATGATTTTAATGTGTATGGAAATAGGGGATGGTACTCCTTTTTGGGCGAGAGAGATCGCATGGATGAGTGAGTAAGTCTGGAAAGAAGGAATCTATAACCCATCACGCATTAGTTGGTGAGTTTATCCCTTTTTATAGTTGGCTCTCAAGGAATCATGATTTTATTAGTATTTGGGGATTATATGGATGTATTCTCTAAGGATTTTCTAGTACTACCTCTAAGGTGAGAGATAGACTTATGCATTGACTTACACTATGGGACTGCACTGATATCTTCTGTGACATATCAGATGGAACCTACCAATCTTTTGGAGCTAAGGGTGTAGTTGGAGGACCTTTGAGATAATGGTTTTATCAGACCCAGTGTGTTCTGCTACTCAGCTCCAATCCTATTTGTTAAAAGTTCAAATGGGAACTTGAGGCTTTTCATTGATTGTCATCACCAAAACCAAGTAATGATTAAAAAAAATTATAACCTACCAAGGATTTATTACCTCTTCAACTAGTTGATATCTGAAAGTTAGTTATTGAAGATAGATATCGGGTCTATCTACCATTAGTTGAGTTTCAATTTTTATGGAATTTCATCTCTAGGAATGGTTTATCTTTGGACTCGGTGAAGATTGATGTGGTGATTTCTTTGGATCCACTCAAGATCATTTCAGAGGTGTAGATTTTCCTTATCTTAGAGGGGTACTATGAGAGTTTAATGGTGGTATTTTCTAATATTGTAACCCCTTTGACCACCTTGACATGGAAATGGAATCCATTTACCTAGACTGAGTAATGTCATAGATCCTTTGAAGAGCTAAGGTTGAGGCTGAGTATGCTCTAGTTTTGAGATTATCTGAGGAGGATATTGAGTACATAGTGTTTTAAGATTCTTCTGGATATGGGATCAATTTCATGTTGATTCATAAGAAGGAATTCATCGCATATGGGTTGAGGAATTTTAGAACCCATGATAATAACTAAACAAATCAATACCTAGAGTTTTTAGTGGTATTCTTCACTAAAAATATGTGAAGGAACTATCTTCTAGGTAGGCATTTTGTTATTTCCTAAAATAAATAGTGTCTCAAGTACATCTTCACTCAAAGAGATATTAACCTAAGATGGTTGTGATGGTTAGAGTTCCTATAAGACTATGACTTAGAGATAGTATATACTCCTAGGAATGGAAACATGGTGTAAGATGACCTTAATGGGAAGTCTCGTTCTTGCTTGGTGGAGGTGGAATCTAAGAAGTTGGATTTGTTGTAGTTGACCCTGGTACAGGAGAAGGGTGTAGTTTTTATTCAATTAATGGTGGTGACTCCTCCGATTATTCAATGTGTGATAGATAAAAAATTGAAAGACATAAAATTAGAGGTTATACATGACTAGTTATCATTAGAAGATGCACCTGATGGATTTTCTGAAGGAGGGGAGCACGTTATCCTTTTTTTGGGGCGGACAATGGTTCAAGTTACACTATCTGAGGAGGTAATGAGGTATTTTCACACTTCCCGTTATTTATAAATAACAATGTGGAAAAAATGTATAAGTAACTTAAATGGTGGTCATGGTGGGTTGGAATGTGGAAGAGTTTCACTGAGTTTGTCTCTCAGTGTCTCACATCTCAACAGGTAAGGGCTGACCACTAGGCTCCATCAAGTTTTTCACAGCCGATTGGGATCCTAGAGTGGAAATGGGATGGCATATACATAAAAAAAAATTATGTGTCTTCCATGTATATCAATATTCTACTATTCAATTTGGGAATTTTTTCACTTACTTACCAAGTTGGCACACTTCCTTTCTATCAGGTAAAAAATATCAGTTGATAGTTTGGGGTAGTTGTATGTGTGGGTGATCATCCTACTTCATGGAATGCCCTCAATTATCATATCCCACCATGATGTTTAGATTAAGTCACAATTTTGGAGAGTTTTGTACGAGGATTTAATGACCCAGTTGAGGATTATTAAAGAATTTCACCCCCAGATGGATGGGAAAACCAAGAAGACTATCTAGGTGCTGGAGGATATGCTGAGAGCATGCGTTTTGGACTTTCTCTAGAGTTGGGAGGATTACTTTACACTGGTATAGTATTCTTATAATAATATATATCACTCTACTATTAGAATTTAATGTTTCAATGCCATGTATGGGAGACCATGCAAGTCACCCCCGTGCTAGAATGAGATTGGTGAGACATCTCTTATTGGGCTAAAGATGGTGCATGTGACAATAGAAAAGGTTTAGGTGATCTGTGATCATATGAAGATATCCCAGAGTATATATAAATCTTATGAAGATCTACATCATAGGCCATTGGAGTTTGAGTAGGGAGACTATGTTTTCCTAAGAGTCTCCCCATGATGAGGATTGTGGAGATTTGGTTAGGGGAAAATATATCCAAAAGGTCCATTGGTATGTTCGAGATCCTAAAAAGGGTTGTAAATGTTTTTTAACCCTTAGCCTTGCCCCTAAATTTGGACCAAGTACATGACATCTTCCATGTTTCATATCTAAGGAGATATGTGCATGGCCTTATGCACATTATTGACTGGGGAAAGCAGTACATCGAGGATGGAATCACATTCATGGATTACCCATTGGAGATCAAGGATTGAAAAGAAAGGATTATGTATGGATAGAACATTCCTTTGGTTTATGTTCTTTGGTATCATTGGATCATTCCAGAGAGCTCCTAGGAGAATAAGAGTCTGATGAATACTCAATACCCCCACCAATTTGTATATATTATGCTTTTTGGGGTGAAATTCCTTGAAAGAGGGAAGAATTTAATGACTATAGTATTTATGGATTTGTAATTTTAATATTTCTATGTGTATATATATATATTCTTGAATTCGGCATGAAGTTTGGGTGTCTTGGGACCCTATAATTAATATATTAAAAATATTGATATATTTTAATTCACATGTATGCATTGTTTCTATTTAAATGGTTTCCCCATTTTTTGTGACATCGGATAGAAAATATGAGATGGTGGTTGGTAATATTAGGTTTATCCTAGGAATGGCCTAAGGTTGGTTGTCAACGAGCGTTATGTGGAAAGTATTCATAAGCAGGTGCATTTAATAAAATAAATAATTTATCTATTTATATTAATTAAAAGACCCAAAACCTAGAAACCCTCTTTAAATACCATGTTATGGAAAATATCCAAGTTTGGCACATAATATTGGGAGATTATATAGAAGGATAGAATCATTTTTCATTAGTTGATCGAGATTGAAGAACAATGAAGATCAGATCAAGGTGAATCAAGAGGCAGACAGAAAACACATTGGATCTTCTTCTTTGCTAGTGAATTCATTGTTCACCAATGATTGATCCATAATTGAGGAAGGAGTCATTATTTTATGGTTTCTACCCTTTTTGATTATTGAGAATATATTTTTTATTATTTTCTTAATCTATCAATGATCCTATTAATTTCTCAAACATGATTAATTTTGGTTGAACCCTGATTATCAATTTTATTTATTGTGCCATGCTTCACCCCTGATTTCACCACCTTATTGTCTTTGGACATGATCAAATCATCCAAAAATGGATTTAACTTATTTTTATTCTTTTCCTACACTATTCTTTGTGATATTCATCATTGGACCACGGGGCCCTGGTTCAACATTGTAGGGGTGGGTTTGAGTTTGATTTAACCCTTGAATTCTTATTGGATGCACAAATGACATATATATTGAAATTTTATGGATGAATAAAATATAGATCTGAGATATGGCTGATTTTTTCATGGATTTGAGATCTATAGTAGCAGTAAACGTTCATTAGATTCCAACATGAGCAATCAGACTCCCATTTTCTAGCCATCAAAGGCCGGGAATCGATGGTCGGAGATATTACCTATGATTCTAGTGTATTTGAGTGGTCAAATAGGCACAAATAGTGGTTTAAATGGAATATCTTGGATCAATGTGAATAAACTAAGTTTTTTACAAAAATGCAACTACACGTCATGTATCTTAGAGGAACACACATCGTGTAATCCCCTGGTTGTGATGGCTAGGGTTTCAGGAGAAGATAAATATCATATGTCGTCTATGATCCGTACATGTTGTGTTATTTGGTCTTGCATCTCGACATATAATTTGAGAGTACATCTAAAAAACATGTACATAACACATGGGAATGACCTGAATTATGTCGATATATCCTGGTACTCGGATTGGGCCATAGTACATGGGCATAACCCGAGTACAGGGCCACTACCAGATATACACATGCATGAATCCGAAGGACACAGGTCAGCCCCAAGTGAATGAGACATGTCGTGTACCACCTGTACACACTGTTTAGTATGGAATGGCTTCCTAATCCATGTTCTAGTGATAAAATTCCCAGGTTATGAGATGAGGTCACATTCCTTGTGACCCCACAAATACATCATGTACTTCTCCCGGAAACTTATACCTTCTATATCTAATTCTTCAAGATGTGTATTTTTTCCTATGAGTATCCTATTATATTTATTGTTTCACATAGAACGTGATGGTATCCTTCATAGTGTCTTTAGATATATGATGTGAGGTATTGCACACATGAAACTTCTTCAAGTGATGCTCGACTCATAGCTGTGATCGGTCAGGATCATTAGAGAGATGTAGGGGATAGAAACCCCCTATCACACCAAGGAATGGGTCCCTCATACTCCTCTATTTACTGATTGGCACCCCTAATTCACTAGGGAATGATTCCTATATCTTCTAAATGTCACACCCACCATGATGCACTAGGGAACCAATCCTCTATCTACTGAGTGTAACCCCTATATCGCACTGGGGAGTGGGTCATCTATGTTTTGAGAGGACCCCCACCCCCCTATCACACTAGGACATGGGTCCTCTATAAGAGATTGTTCCCCCTTGACTATGGAAGATAGTGTTGAGGTGAAGGCCCTACACACATCTTTCATGTATGGATACATGATATGATGTGAATCATAAATGGATCTTTGGAGCTCCAGGAAAACTTATCATCCTTGTCTAGGAAGCGGTGATGGAGATCCCATTTCTCTCTTTACTAGGTTTCTTTATGAGCATATATATATTGGGTTTTATTTCCCCCTTGTTGTGGGTTGATCTAAATTCTATTGTATCTTTCAATTTACCCCCTTGTAGTTTATGGGGCTTCCTACTGGGTAAGTATATACTCACCCCTGCATGGTATTTTCCCACATGTGTCATATATTATATAGACAAAAAGAAGATTAAGGGTGAAATCAGTGGATCATAGGGATACTTGGGTACATTATACACATTCTGTGGTCGAACTTATATATCATGATCCAAGATCTCTTCATTTTTCCTTTTTCCAGTTTTTTTAGGTCGGGGAATCATTTCTGGTTAGTATTTATTTTTCCCTTTTACACTTTGGTTTTATATTTCTATACTCTAATGTATTCCTTAGAGGTTATTTCATTCATGATTATAATATATATGTTTTTGTCTTTTATTTTTCCTCTACACTTTTTCATAGATATTGTCAAGTGTGTGTGTGTGTTGGTACTTTAGTATAAGGCCTCCCAATTCATTTAATGTCTTATTGAAACTTAGCACTGGAACCTATCCTATTGGAGGTGGTATTGGGGTTTTCACACCTAGATTTCCCTAGGTGGACCTCGATGGGCCCCTATACTATTTGAGGCAGGCCTCGGTGGGTCGAGTCCTGACAAAACAAATCAAGGTGATACATAGGATCCAATGAAGAATACTAAAACACTAACCATGATACGATTCAAGGTGTTTTCCCCTAGGGATGAGGGTTAGTTTTTCATCCACTAGATAAACTAACCACTAGAAAAACCTCATGATCACACCACTTATGTTTTATTTTCTATCAGTTTTATGGTTAATTATTTATGTTTCTGAATAGTTTTTGGTCACCAAATAAATGAATTAACAAGCATGGAAGATGGAATAAAATATAACGACATTATGTATAATTGGTTTATAACACATGGTTAATCACATAACTAAAATACACATAATATTAAAAAGTCATTTGAGAAGATAAAAGAGGTTTTTACACATAAGAATGAAAATCCATCAATTAAATATTAAGTTGTCAAAGCCTTCCATTACTTATGTTAGAATCGACCTCATAGTTCAAAGTGCCTGACCAACCAAATTTAAGCTGATTTAAATTATTGTTGAACTTTTAACTTGATGTTTTGGGTTGAATTAAATTGGTTGACATCAAGGGTTTACTTCCCAAGAAGGATTTGGTGTAACCAAGAGGAAAGTGTTAAAGAAATTGAATAACAGGATTTCAGGATTGGGGAATCCACTAAAAGGATCAAGGAACGATGAGTTAATGTAGTTGTAAAGTTATACCTACCTAAAACACATTAAATAGATTGTATACCTAAATTCTAGTTTATAATAGGGGGAATATAAATACTTTACACTAGAATATCAAAGTGAAAAGATATTATAAAACTAATGGTGATGGATTTTAGGTTTTAAAAAATAGTGGGATATTAATGGGATTTAATTAAAATTTATTTTTTAATCTAATTTTGTATTCAAAACAAATACTAATTATCTTATCTTAATTTTTAGAAATGGGAAATCTAATTAATTTGACAATATCACTATGATCCATAATATAAAAGGATAACCATCTCACTGGTGTGAATTTCCAAGAACGGTATAGGCTCTTTTGCATTATACTACGCCCCGAATGAAAACTGTACATGCTGAAAACTCGGATTCCTAGAGAGGAAGATGTGTCTCTCAATATAAAGCATGTGGATGATGTAATAGATGTATAATGCTTCATGTTATCCTCCATTTACAATGAGATTATAAAGAAAGGTGAGGTATATCATTTTTTCTCATCTTTTGAGATCTTTATTAAGAGAATGCGAGATTAGTGAGATATGAGATCTCCAATGCATTATTCACATGAAATATTGGAGATTCAATGCCATCTTGGACAAATTTATTCAAGATGATTGGGTACATTGAGTTCATGGACATATTGGGTTTTAAGATCCCTGATGAGCTTTGAATAGATCTCGTTTTTTACCTCACAACCCAAAAACTTCTCCAGTTTTATTATGAATTAAAATATGAGAAATAGTGAGAAGACATTATCAGAAATTCTTACTCTTATCTGCCAAGTTGATAAAGGCATGAGGATTGAAAAACCCATTTTCCATATGGTGAATAAGAATAAGAGGAACCAACCAGAGTTAGTAAAGACTCATACCAATTTTAAGCCTCCATAGAACCATCCATAAAAGAAGAAGAATATTCAGAGGCAAAGAAAGGAACAAGATGTGGTATGTTTTCCATGGGACAAGATAGGTCACTGGAAGAGGAATTAAACCTATCAAAATAAGTAATGGGAATATTCAGGTTATTTTGTTTTCAATTTTAATATTACTATATTTTCAAGTTGGGTATTAGATATTTCATATGGTACTCAAATTTGTATCCAAATATAGGAACCAAGTAGATTTTATAAGGTTGCAAGAGGTAAGGTGGATCTTCAAGATGCCAATGGAGTGAGGCAAGATACTCTAGACCTTGGAGACTACCATCTCACATTGCCAATAGGATTGATTATGGTTTAAAATAATTTTTATTATGTAGCTAGTGTTACCAAGAACATTATTCATATCTCTTGTTTAGATATACATGGATTTATTTCCAAATTTAGAAATAAAGGCTGGTACTTTTATAAAGATATCATGTGTTATGGTGTGAAAAAATTTAATTATAGTCTTCACATATTAAATTATGAAACAAAAATATTGGAAATAGATAGTGAAACTAATACACATGACACATGTGACACTAAGCAATGTAATCACTATCTGAGTCACATAAATGAGAAGTGCTTGACAAATCTCAATAAAGATGGTTATTTATATTCTCACTACTACAAAACTAGGTTTATCCAGAACTAGGGCTTTAACATCACTATCTAAAAATGTGGTTAAAATCCCCTTTGTTAGTGCTAAAAAAGTGATGTTAAAGGGGGTCTTTAACAGCGTTTTTTTTTTGCACTATTAAAGGGGGGCCTTTGTTAGCATTTTTTTACAAGCACTGATAAATGTGTACATCAAGAAAAAATTATATTTAATTAAAAATAATATATTAATATATAAATATAAATATATTCATATAAATATAATATATATTTTTTAAAATATTTTTTAGATAAGGTGAATTGGAATTTACACTTAATATATAAGATATTTAGTGGAAATAACTTATAAAATTATTAAAAAATATTTTTAATTAATAATTTGCTTATTATTACCAAGTAATAGTTAGTTACTATCAATATAAAGACAAAAAAATCAAAAAATTAATAAAAGATCTAAAATAATTTGAAAATGTAACTCAAACTTCAAACGACTGTAACTTTTGATTTGGGTGTTCATTTGGGCTATACTACATATTAAATCAAAGAATGTGGAAATCTTTACACCTTTAGTGACACAGGAAAACCTCTGTCATATTTCATGAGGCCAAAAAGGCCTATAATGCCTCCAAAACTGATCTCTTAGTCGGTGTAACCTGATTTTTTAACATTCAATGGATTTTCATGCTTGTTTTTTAGGGTTTTTTGGCCCTTGTTTGGTGGGGACTGAATTTATTCCCTAGTATTACATTCATATTGATATTATGCTTTTAAAATTTTATCATTTTTCACAATATAATATTATTTATAATCAAATATATAACAATATACACATATTATTTATATATTCACACAACAAAATTTAATTTTATAAATAAATTATTAAACATATTTATATATATAATATATTTTTTAATATATAAACATATATAAAAATGTATGAATAAAAATGTAATGAAATATATGAAAATATATAGATATATCGTAAAATGTGAAGAAAAATAGTATAGGGGAGTGGAAAAGGCTTTGATGTATATGCTGGAGGTCTGGGGTTCCAAACTCGTTGGAGGCAGAGCCTCAAACGGGAGGGTGGTATTATCTAAAGCATTAATTAAGGGGTGGGGGAAGTGCTGATAAAGGGGTCGGGGTGGGAAGCATTGATGAAGGGGGTGGGTGGGGCATGGGAAAAAATTGTATACCATTTATCAGTGGGGCCTTTATTAGTGCTGAAAACACTGATAAAAGGGGTCTTTTATAGGGCTAAAAAGCACTATTAAAGGAACCATTTAATGGAGCTTTCTTAGCGCTGATAACATCTTCAGGACTTTAACCACAGATAAATTATCAGCAATTTTTATGTGGTAATAAAGGCCTTTTTTAGTGTTATTAAAGGCCATTTTTGTAGTAGTGTCTTTTGAGATAAATCCATTTTAAATATTTCATGATCATTTACAAGGAAATATGACCAAATCACTATTTGATGGTCAATATGAAAGGTCCACAGATATTCTAGAATTGGTATACACCAATGTGTGTGGAACTTTTCAGGTAAAATCGATTGATATATTCTCATACTTTATTACTTTTACTAATTAATTGATCAAGTGTGGTTATATCTACTTGATTTGGTATAAGTCTAAATCCTTTAAAAAGTTAAAATAGTTCAAGAATGAGGTTTAGGATCAACCTTTTAATAAGATAAAGACACTTCAATCAGATAGAGGTGGTAAATATCTTAGCCCAAACTTTATTGACTTTCTATGGGAATATGGGATTTTATCTCAACTCACTCCACCTTTTACTCCATAATGGAATAGTGTTAGTGAAAGGAGGAACTTTTACATGTTTTTTATGGTAAGTTAGATGAGGAGTAAAGAAATCCTTCCATTATCCTTTTGGAGATATGCATTATATAAAGCATTATACTTACTAAAAAAAGTACCAACCAAAGTAGAAAAAAGTATTCCATTCGAGTTATAAAGTGAAAAGAAACTTGTTTTATCACAAGTTCATGCATCAGGTTGCGAGCTGTTTATTAAGCACTAGTATGAACTTTATTTTTTCCAACATTTTTTTTTCACATTTGTTATATATTTCCGACCAAAAATACAAAACAAAAAAAATCAAATAGATTATTTAATAACAAACATGGAATTTTTTTTAACATAGGTTATTGAATAACCAATGTGAAAAATTTTATTATTTTATTTTCTGCATTGGTTATTGAATAACCGATGTCAAAAATAAAATAGTAAAAAATTTCACATTGGTTATTCAATAACTCGATTGAAAAAAATAGTTTTTTACATCGGTTATTGAATAACTAATGTGAAAAAAATAATTTTATGCATTAGTTACTGAATAACCTATCTGAAAATGTTTTATAATTTTAATTAGGTTCAAGAGGAGTCATTTTTTATTATTTTTTACACGTAAAAACTCATATTTTTATCTCATGTGGTGAAACCTAAAACTAAAAATATTTGATCTATGTCCTTGAAAATATTAATTCTTCAATATGTGGTCTCCAATATCATCATTCTTAAATCCTTGGCTATGAATAAATTTCATTTGGTATCCACCACCACCATTCACAATCACCCATCTCCGACTGTCGATCAGACTTCTTATCATTACAGAAGGTCATCCCAGTTCTGGTTTCAATCTATAGTTAGTGTTTATTGTTCTTTTTAGGCATTATATCTATTTGTATTAGTGGTTTTAATTTTTTATTTTATGTCACTTTATCTTTGAGTTTTCATCTTCCACTTCCATCTATGGTCACCCATCGTCTACCACCGCTTTTTCTTTTACTCATTAGTGTCACTCATCCTGGTTCTTTTTTCAATATATGGTTAGTGTTTATTTTTTCATTTTCCAGGATTTCTAGTTATTTGTATTTTTAGTTTAAAATATTTTTTGATGTCACTTTATATTTTAATTGGCATCTTCCACCAACATCCATCATCAACTTCTTGCGACATTTTCCCATTGGTGTCGACTTCCCAGTCATCCCGAATCCGGTATCAATTTACAGTTTGTGTTTTTTGTTTTAATTTTTCATTCATCCAAGTTATTTTCATTTTTTTAGTTCCAATTTTCTATTTATGATAATTTATATTTAAATTTTCATTCACCACCACCATCTACCAATACATATCATCGGTTTTCGCTTGTACCTTCTTACCATTTGTAACTCTGTCTCAATCATCCTAGTTCAAATATAAATTTACAGTTTGTGTTTATTATTTTGATTTTCTATACATCCAAGGTAATTTTATTTGTAATTGTGGTTCAAATTTTCCATTTATGTCACGTTATCTTTACTATTTATATTTTCAGTTTTGATTATTCACACATAATAGATATTTTTAAATTTATGAATGATTGTTTTTAGATTAAGGTTTTTGATTTTTTATTAAATAATGATAATTTAAAAATGTTTAAAGTTATATTTTTTTATATAAAATATGTTTTATTTATATTTTTATTATGAAATATGTTATGGTGTTTTTTATTGTTATTTATGATATTAAATTTGTAATTAAATTTGAAATTACAATAACTTATTTTCAATTTCGTATATTTTTTATAGATAATAATGAGTAAAAGTTGGATTATTTCACATTGAATTGGTGATGAATATGAAAAATGTGTTGATGATTTTTGAAATTTTATAACTAAAATGTTCCATAAAATGATGTGTTTTCTATCCATGCCATAAGTGTTTAAATATAAAGAGGTTGAAATCCAAAGAGATAAAAGATCATTTAACTTTTAATGGTTTTAATATGAGTTATAGTCCTTGGATATGGAATGGTGAAACTAAGTATAATTTTAGATCTATTGATGATAATTATTTTCAAGATAATAAGTCTGATCAAATTGAAGAAATGATTCATGATATTGAAGTAGAGGAAATTGAGAAAGAACCAAAATTTGATCATATATATGGTGATGTTGAAAACCCATTACATACAAGTTTTTTGGAATTTATGGTTTTATTGATGGTGTTAAGATTGATTAACATGAAGGTGAAAAATGGATAGAGTGATGAGAGTTTTACAAAGTTTCTATAATTTTTGAAAGCCATACTTCTTAAAGACAACAATCTTATATATTCACATTATAAAGAGAATAAAATATTATTCTCGAATGGATTGGGGTATAAAAAAATACATTATTTCCTGAACTATTTAGTTCAATATAGGAAGGAATAATTTTTTTAGAGTTTCCTAAATGTGGGTTTTCACGGTATAAGTTGAAAAAAAATCATAGGCAGATTTAGCTGTTTTAGAGACTCCATCCAAGGAATTTTGTTATCTTCCTAAAATTATGCATTTGAAATGTTTATTTGAAAATTAAAAGGATAAAAAAGGATAATATGAAATTTTGATGAGCATATATGTGATGGAAAATTACATCATCCAACTAATTTTCCATAGTGGAAGAAAATTGACCAACACTTTCCTATATTCAAAAATGAAGTTAGAAATATCAGACTTGGACTGTGCACAGGTGGGATAAATTCATATCAAAGACTTAGAAGAAAACATAGTCCATGGCCAGTTTTATTAGTAATTTCCAACTTATCTTCTGAATATTGTATGAAGAGAAAATATTTCATGTTTATTTAAATGATATATAGACCAAAACAGCCCGAAAATGATATTGATGTTTTCTTATCACTATTAATGATGATTTGAAACTTTTATGGTAGGAATATTTTAGGGTGTATGATTATTATAAAATGGAATATTTTAAACTACATTCGATGATTATGTTCACTATAAATAAATTCCCAATATATATAAATTTATATGGATATAGTGTTAAGGGGCATAAATCATGTCGAATTTGTGAACAATAGACTTCATATTATTAACTGCAGCATGGGAAAAAAATAGTATACATGGTCCATCGATGATTTTTGTCTATAGATCACTCTTATTGAAGATTAAAAAAGGTATTCAATGGCTGAAAAGATTTTGATATTTATATAAAACCTTTTTTTCATTGATCAGTACTTTGAGGGGGTGAAAAAAATTGAATATGACATTTAGAAAGACACAAAAATATGGTGATGATAGAAATATTTTGAAGAAATTGTCAATATTTTTTGTTCTACCATGTTGGAGATATCATAAGGTAAACCATAAAATTTATATTATGCATGTTGTGAACAATTTTTGTGAGATATTGATTTTAATTTTGTTAGATATTAATGGAAAGACTAAATATGGGATGAATGTATGATTGGACTTACACTCAATCGAAATACATTTGGAGTTAGCTCCCACTCCTGATGGAAGGTGAACATACCTACCTCTATCTTTTCATACATTATACAAGAGAGATAAAATTATCTTTTATCTATATCTCCATGATATAAAAGTTCCGTAGGGTTATTTTTAAAATGTAAAAAAAATTGTGTCATTAAAGGGTTTGAAGTTGACAGGTATAAAATCTCATTATTGTCACATCAAGTTGCAACTACTCCTACCAGTTTCATTGTGTGGAATGTTTCCCATATATTTCTTTATGACTATCACGAAGGTTTTTTATTTAATCAATTCAATTTTTAATAAGGTGATTGATCTGAATTCTTTGAACAGTTTGGAGAAAAAAGTGGTTTCTAACTTTATCAATTGGAAATGTATTTTCCTCTATATTTTTTATATCAGGGTGCATTTAATGGTATATTTGGTACAACAAATAACTTTTTTCAGACTTATATATCTATTTTTTATGTATCCATTTTAATGGTATATGAATATATTGAAGGAGTATGTTAAGAATCCATATCGACCTTAAGCCTCTATTGTTGAGAAGTATATTCATGATGAGGTTTTGAGTTTTTTACAAGTTACTTGCCTATAATGGAGCACATTTTTTACCTATATCTCACCATGAACGAGTCAATTATTATGAAAAGGAGATCTATGTATTGAAAGTAAAATCATTGACAGGTGAAAATATAAATAAGTTACATTTATACAAACAGAATAACATAGATAATGGTCATCCATATATAACATTTCGTAGTAATGTATTAAAGAAATTTTATCCAATGAAGAAAGATATGTGGATTTTGAATGAACATATCAAAACGTTTTTCCCATGGTTTAAAGAGAATATTCTTGGTAATCTACATGCATTAGAAACATCTAGATGGTTAGTCGGTGGTCCAAGTTTAAATTTGATAACATGGTCTGAGTATGACATTAATGGATATACATTTCATATAAAAGATCAAGACAACAGAAGTGAAGTTCATAATAGTAGTGTATTGGTGGTTACAAAAGCAATTTATTTTTTGAGTGTCAAAGAAAAAAACCCAATATTCGCATCAAGTTCATATTATGGAGTCATTGAAGAAATATGGGAGGTCTATTACATTAAATTTTGAGTTAAAGTGTTTAATTGAAAATGGGTTATCAGTAAAAAAAAGTGTCATACATGATTAATTTGGAATTACACAAGTTTATCTGAGTTTATTGGAATACACAGTTGATCCTTTTATTATGAAAACACATGAAAAATAAATTTTCTATGTTTTTTTTTCAATTTATTATGTGGTGGTCTATTATTTTACATGGAAAAAAATTATGTTGGTTATGAACAACTTGATAAAGATACTAATTTATGTGATATCCCTACTTCTATGAAAATATTAACAAATAATATTGATGAGAATGTCATAAACATGGATTGTACTATACAAGATGATCATGAGAAAGGAATTTGGGAAAATAATCATTTCGTAAATTCCTAATATTATAGGTAACATGTGTTTATTTCCAGTTTAATTTTTTTATTTAATAAAATGTTAGATATATTATTTTTATTTTATTTATTAAAACACATATTATAACTAATAAGTTAAATATTTTTTTATATTAGTTTAGTTTTTTCAGTTTACCATATTTACCCTTACTTAAATTATGTATTTTTTGACTTTGTGGAAAAACAATTTTTTTAATCTAATATGTTAAATAAAAATAAAAAATTATAAAGGTGTATATTCAAATAATATAATATTTGGTTTAAAAATGATGTAATACATTGGAGAATTTTTACTATTCACAGACAATTTTTGGATTTGTTTTCATTCATTTATGTATTAGAAGCTATCATTAATTTTTAATAATTTTAGATAACTACTCTTACAAATATAAAAAAAATGTGTTCAATTTAGTTTCGTTTTTGTTGGATAATTTCTTATATATTAAAATATTATTATTTTTTCTTTAAAAAACTGGTGGAATATATTAGATGGTTTTTTACTATTCACACACCATTTTTGGATTTGTTTTCATTTTTCTATATCATTTAATCTCTCATTAATGTTGTAATCATTTTATTTAACTCTAAAAAATATGACTAAAATATATTTAATTTAGTTTACTTTTTTAGATAATTTTTCATTTTTCATTTAAATTTGTATGTAATAGTTGGATTTGTATATTTGAGTACTAATTGTTTGTAACATTAATTTATAGGATAATAAAATATCAAAGATCTGATCCACTAAATACTTTTATGGAGGATCATACACATAGCTCTATGGATGAACATACCATACTCATGTTCATGAGCTTTCTCATCCTTCTGCAAAAGAGTCATCTACTTTCATGGTGGGAAACGTGTTTGAGGGTTGGTAAAGGTGGAAATATGAATTTACCAAAATTATCTATTGAATATATCCAGGATAAGATGATACTAGTTTAATTTGATGATAATGATATTTCAAGGAGTCCAAATTCAAAAAAAAAATCAAAGCTTTTATTACGATGAAAACTAAAAAAAAGTTAGAATTTCAATTAATGGTTGGAGATGTGTTGACAGAACAAAAATATCTCAATTATGGGACACCGTTTTGGTAATCTAATTTGTTATTATTTTACCTATGATTAAATATTTATACTAATATAAGTTTTTCCCCTTCTTATTAGATGAAATATGATATAAATGATTCTAGAGGAGTCATGAAAAATTGATTAGAACTAGATGCCAGGAGATTGAGGTATTTTAAATCAACCCTCACATAAGATTTCATTTTTTCCATAGACAACTTCAAAATCCATGTGATAAATATCCATTTCTAAATAAATATACATGGAATAAATTTTTTCAAAGTAGATGAAAAAATAATTTTTTATAAGTGTAATGTTACCTTTTATAGTTTTTTATATATTAAGGGTTTATTATTATTAATTTATAGTAAATGAGGATATCTCATCATGATATCCAATAAAAATGTATATATTCAAACTTTATATCATGGAGGGTATATGTTATTGGAAGAATAAAAAGATACCTGAAATTTTTCAAAAACTAAGAGCTAAGTCTTTAGGCTCCATGGAGGTTGACCCCCCAACTAGACATGAAAAATGGAAGAGGTATCAGATGACCAAAAAGGACAATGTCTTAGGGAATAGTCGATGGTTGTAGCTTAGAGGATTGTAAGAGGTTTAATTGATTTATTTATTTATGTTAAGTAAATTATTTATATATTGTGATTCACTATGTATTTTTTCAAATATTTTAAACAATAAAATATTGAGGTGAAGAGCATACATGGGGCCTTCATAGTTGAGGGTAGGAATGATTTTTTAGCTACATCATTGGGAAATCCCAAACATCAGGATCACATATGAGGATACCCAACATGTGTATCTGTAAAAAAGTGTTTTCAGGTTCTGAATCTTATTCAATGGAGGATTTTTATAAAATAAAAATAAAATCTTTGAAAGCTACAGTTCTGTATATTAATGAAATGATTGAGAAAAATGTTATATCTTCTGTATAGTCAATGTTTTCAGACATGGAAATATAGTTTCAGGCTGTTTATCTCACCTCTCCACCTCCACTTACAGATCTCACTCCTCTTAATTATCATACTCATACACCTTATCCTATACAACTTTCCTTTTATTATGAGTTATATATTGATGATCCCCAACATAATAGTGTTTCATATGGGATGATATATTATATTGGAGATATTATTCATCATCAACAGATAGAGATGGAGAATCATAGGGTCACTTTGCAGGATATTATAGACAGATCGGCAAGAATATTATTCCCTATAGATGAGGTCAGTATAGTTGGACATGTATCGACCATTTTCTTGTTTGTCCACATAAATTTTTTTGATAAATTAACATAATGGAATGTGTTTATTATATACTTTATATCATTTTAAATTACATTTGTTTCAATATTTTAAATTTTATATATTTATCTATTTTTATAGGAATAATTTAAAAGGTAAAGACATGTTTTATAGACAATAAAAATAAAGATTGTTATGACTTCAAATACAACTTCTACAAGTCTTGATAGATTTTAAACACATTCAAATTTTTTCTTGGATGTTTATGAGATTTCAATGGAAGCTATAATTTTTAGAAATGTAATGTATGTGATGAATTTTAAAAAATATATCATTGAGATTATAACTAGAGGTGAGTTTGGAATCAATATGATGTAAGTTTTTTCTATTAATTTGTTTAACATATATCATTCCAATATTTTAATTTATTGAAATTTTATACTTGTGTTTTTTTCTATCATGTATCTTTAGAAAATTTGTATGTAGCATGACACGATAGCATTATTTGGATTTATGGACACACAATTTATTTCACCTATATGAGGATCAATAACTGATGTAGAAATAATAGTTTATATTACTGAAAGACTTCAAAAAAATTTAATTATTTAGTGTTTTATGCTTCATTATCTTCAACAGTAAGAAAAATATATCTCATAAAGCTTTATGTATATCTTATAAAAATAACCACTAAAATTATATTTTCTTATATATTAGTATACATTGGATGTTGGGTGTTTTTTTTCAAGGGAGAAGACACTTTACCGGTGTAAGAACCTGGTTCTTATTCTTAAGGTACGGGTTTCTTCTTTTCCCTTTTCCTTAAGTGTTTTTGATAAAATAAGGAAAATGGGAAAAAACCCCAAATTTTTTGGGTACACGCCATGTACATTTCCACACGCCGTGTACTTTGGCCGTGTCAGATGAGTACACAGAGCGTGTAGGCCTATCGGTGGTGAAGGGTGTAAAAACTAACTACACGCCATGTACATAGTATTTACACGTTGTGTAATCAATTGGCAGGTGAACAATAAGGTAATGGTAGTAGCCGCCAACTGAGTGACAGTACATGCCATGTATTCAGAAATACATGTTGTGTAACCATGTCAACAAATGAACAGTGTGGCGGTGAAAAGGATCCGCCATGGGAATAGTAAAAAAATGAAAAGTACATGCCGTGTAGTTTGTTTTTTTCACTTAAAATGGGCAGTAGCCTCCTCATTCGGCAGAAGAGGCAGTAGATGTGTTTGGAGCACCGAGAGAGAAGGTCGGATCTTGGAGGAGCTCCTGAACGCACATCGGGACTCCGATTCCTTCATCGATGATCACGTTAGGACCGCGTGGGTAAGCCCTTTCCTCTCCTTGTGTGTTTCCTTCCAATTATTTCCCGTGGAAAAGATATTTGGATTTGAATACGTTTTCATTTACCCCAAATCTACACCATTCTTGGACATTTCGGATGGCTTCGTTCACGTATATTGATCATATGAGATCAAGGTAGGTGGTCTGATGTTTAATTCCAACAACTGAGTGTTTATGTGTTCCATTGTGCTACGCGCCCATGTTGGGGTGTCGTATGGATGATGCCTTGATTAATTAAATGCCTATAATTGCAATGGTAATTTAATGAATATGTATAACTACTATGTGGGATCATTGCTTGGATCTAGGGCCACCTCGTGGGTGCGTCCCCCTATTTATCTGTTTTCCTAGGATACCCGAGGGTATGCCATATATATAACATTTTTTAAGTTTTCTTGAGAGGAACTTATATGAGTTCCTTGTTGTGCATTGGGCTCGGTCCAGTTACCTGTTAGCTTTAGGGCAGTGTTTTTTTAGCCTGAGGGCAGTATTCTATTTAGCCTGAGGGCAACGTTTCATATGTTTTAGGATAGTACTTTCGTGCCTGAGGGCAAGTCCTCCTACCTGAGGGCAATATTCGTTTAGCCTGAGGGAAATCAATTGCGGGTTTCGATTCTATTTACTCGAGGGTAAGGTTTTACATGTCTGAGGACTCTGTTTACTTCATATATTCATAGAGGTGGTTATACATGTTATACCTACCAAGTTAAATCAGAGGCTTGGTATTTTTTTACCTTATACTTGTTAGATAGCTTGTTGTAGTTTTGTTGTGGCACTGTTTAGGAGATTGCCGGCTGAGGCTGAGTCTTGGGAATTTATAATTCGCTTAAACTGAATTGTTAAATAATAATTAAATGGAAATGGTACTGGAAGGAGTAGCTGCTTTTGAGTACTTTGTAGTTTACTGCATGTTCATTACTACACACTGCTATTCCACAAATTCACTGTGAGTTGGGCACGGGCCATTGGTGGTTGCCTACTAGGATTTATTTCTCACACCCTGTTTGGGTCATGTCTTGGGCCCAAATAGATTATATTGTTGCAGGTCTGGATAAGTAAAAGGGTCCCTATAGAGGTACTTGATTTTAGTAGAGGAGTAGGAGAGCATGGGACCGAGCTTAGTCTTGCGATGATGCTAAGTTCTTGTTGCACTGTTTTATTTTGCTTGCTATAATTTTCCCTTGTATTTTATTGTTCTGATTGCATTGTATCCTGTTTTGGCTGCCTTCTTATATGTAGGGACATATTACATCATTATATATGACTATGTGTCTTATCTTTACTTCAGTACTCTGTCTATTTCATCATTGGTATTGTTTACTGCTTCTGCTTTTGTATGTTTATAATCATTTGTTCCGCTGTGTTACACTTTGACCAATAAGGGCATAGTTTCCCCACTATCAGACCTAGGCCCTCACTGCTAGTTAGTAGCCTCTGGTGTTTGGGGAAATGCGCTTGAGGTCATGAGACCAACTGGGTTTGGGGCACCCGTTGAGTGGCACCCGGGTCCGGGACGTTACAATGTGGTATCAAAGGGTTTCCTTTCTCTAAGTTATTTTATTATTTGGCGATGACAGAAAAATATAGATTGTTAAGGGATTCGGTATTAACTATGTTCCGGAGTATCTACCCCGTGTACAGGTAAAGACCTTATTGCCTCGAATTAAATTGTGATTTTCTATTTATGATTATTACAATTGATTTGATTTTCACCGTTGGGTGACACACTTGTGGTGTGTTGTTTATATATTTATAGACGGGTTTTATTTAGTTGAAACCCAATGAGATAAGTTTATGCCATCTCAGGTATCATTTAGGCATATGTTAGAATCACATTCCATGCATAATTTCCATGCCACATAGGTGCATTAGAAATTACATGTTGTGCTAGAAAATGCATGATGTTGTGATAGATGTCTTGATAAAATACTTACTATTTAATAGGGTATTGTTATGTAAGGTTCTGTGAATGAAATCCAAACTTTGGTTTTTGAGGAGTATGGGCCCTCATCAACTAGAATTTGGTGGATCATCGACTTGGTTACATTGTTATAACATGTATAAGATTCCAAGCATTGATTCGCGGGGAGTATGGGCCCTCACGGATCAAAAATTGGCACATAGGGGTTGGTTTTAGTGTTCTTTCTGGGCTCCGGAAAAGTTTCTAGGGCTTACTGTCTGGAAAAACCCAGAATACATGCCATGTAGTTTTAACTACACGCCATGTTCTCTTCTGTTCAGGAATAAAATAAAAAAAATTGAGTACACTCCGTGTACCGTAAGTACACATCATGTAGTTTCTACCCATGTCATAGGCCATGTGGGCAGAAACACGAGATAGTGAAACATTGAGGGCACACGCCGTGTACTGATTGTACACATCGTTTTGTGTCGACCTTGTGTCCACCGTGTAACTAACAACACATATAGAGAAATATGAGCTTATACAAGCCATGTCAATTCCAAACACGTCGTCTAGCATAACCTGTTTATCCGGCTGTGTAGCTAATAACACGGGTAGGTGTAATCATTTCTTGTACATGCCGTGTAGTGTGAGCCGTGTATCCAGCCGTGTAACTAACAACATGGGTCGGCAAAGCTCGTCTAGTACATTATGTGTACCTATGGGGAACGTCGTGTAGTATTGACTGGTGAGAGACTGTGTGGACTTGGCCACATGGCTAGGGAAACAAGGTTGTTTACACACCATGTGAGGGTGTAACATGTTGTGTAGTGTCAGTCGATTAACCGGCCATGTCACTAACAACACGTTCAGTTGGAATTTAAGTCGTACACGTCATGTAGATCTTATAAACGCCGTGTAGTCTCATTTAAAGGAGAGTCGTGAGGCTAAGATGTGTAGAAGGACTCGGGCAGGGGAATAAAATTCAAGTACATGCCATGTGTGTGGACAACACACCGTGTGTTTGGGGTGTTACACGACCAATTTTGGCAGAGTACACGCCGAAGTGATAGACTTGAGGAAACACGCCATGTAGTTATTTACAAGTCATGTAGTCTTGTTTAGTAAAACTTGAAAGTTTTCTTTTCCTTGTTCTCTCCTTATGCTTTCGGTTCTTATTCCTTGATAATCTTGATCAAAGGCGTGTGTTTGACCTTGTAGAGTCATGTTGCCGAGACGACCTCAATTTGTTCTATAGGAGAGCATAAATGAGTATACTCTAGAGACGGTAGTCCATGGGCTACCGATGGATCCTCCAGCAGATCCAGATGCAGCACCAGCCATTATACTAGACACAGGCGCAGAGGCGCAGTTCCGTGAAGGCTTCATGCGGTTCATGCAGACCTTCCAGGGAGCACCGTCGGCTGCCACATCTATGGAAGAGCTAACTAATATATTCTAGCAGCAAAATCTGGCTACATTTTCTGGGGATGGCAGACCACAGGCTGTGGAGTCTTGGATGGGTTCAATGCAGACTATCTTCGAGCATCTAGAGACGCCTCCAGGGCGGAGGGTCAAGCTCGATACATACATGTTGCGTGATTCCTCCAAGAGATTGTGGGATATTACCACCTAGACCGAGCATCACAGAGACATGGCGTGGGAAGATTTTCAGGAATTCTTCTATTACTTTTTCATTACAGAGATGTTATGGGCAGATCGGGCTCAAGAGTTCACGAATCTGCAGTAGGAGTTCCATGTCAGTGATGGACTATTCTACTCGCTTCACCGAGATACAACATTTTCCACCTGTTCTGGTGGGTGATGAGATATTGAGGGCTCGACATTTTGAAGATGGTCTTTGATATGACATTTGAGCACTGATGAACGTTATTAGGTTTCCTAAAGTACATACTATTGTGAACCAGGAACTGATTACTGAGCGGAACCTGCGGGAAGCTAGTGGTGCAGGCCAGGGTGGTTCAGCACCAATTTATGGTACTCTTTCTATCGATAAGAGGAAGTGGCAGATGGATTTATCTCATAGTGACAGTACTACCCAGAAGATTTCTTCAGGTGGCGAGGTAATATGCTACCAGTGTTGTAATGAGGGGAACAAGAGACCTCAGTGTCCACGTGGCCTAGTGGAGTGTCGAGCTTGCGGAAATATTGGTCATATGTAGTTCTATTGTAGGGAATTTCCACCAGTGGCTAGGGAGAGGGGTTCTATGTAGACTCCGCTTGTGGGGGAAATTCCAGCAGCTTCTTACCAGTCAGGTAATTGGGATATGTCAGGATGTTCTGGATGAGGTGGTGGCCATGGTCGTGGTAGCCAGACACCAGGATCACAGAGAGAGTAGGGCGGGTCATCTCTGGGTAGCCAGGCTGTTTTGCAGGGCCGTGGTACAGGGTAGGCATATGCAGTGCAACAGACCCAACAGGAGCAGGAACCCAGACCTTCCACTATCAGAGGTACTATTCTAGTTTCTTCTGTTTTATCTTTAGTACTTTTTGATACTGGTACAACACATAGCTTTATATCTGTTCTAGTTGTCGAGAGCCTTGGGCTATGTGTTTCTTCTTCTTCTGATATCATGATGCTAGACACTCCGTTGGGGATGATAACGGCAGGTGTACATCAATGCAGGGAGTTCCCCCTATAGGTTGGTGGGTGTCACTTTCTATGGGACCTCTATGTCTTAGAGATGACGAGTTATTATGTCGTTATCGAGATGGAATGCTTGGTACCCTTTCTATCCTTTGTGGATTTCTATCGTCACAGGGTGAGATTCACTTCACCAGAGGGTGGAGAGTTTCTATACAAGGGAGAATGGGATGTCCAGGTGAGCCGAGCTGGACCCGAGCATCGTGGGCGAGGTGGAGTGACAACCCAGGTTGCGATTTTATATCTGGATGACCAAGTAACTTGTTAGAAGGATTTCCCTCCAGTGGTTGATCGTTTCAGGGAAGTCTTCCTGGATGACTTTTCAGGTCTACCTCCGGAGCGAGAGGTAGATTTCTCTATTGAGATAGTGCCAGGAGTAGCACTGGTGTCTATTCCTCCTTATAGGATGGCTACACCAGAATTACAGGAGCTCAAGAGGCAATTAGAGGAGTTAAAATCAAAGGGTTTCATCTGACCCAGTACTTCTCCTTGGGGTTCACCTGTCTTGTTTGTGAAGAAGTCATACTGTGCCCTCAGACTCTGCGTGGATTATCGGAAGCTGAACCAGTTGACGGTTAAGAACAGATATCCCTTATCGTAGATTGATGATATTTTTGATCACCTTCGTGGAGTACGAGTTTTCTCTAATATTGACTTGATATCTGTATATCATCAGTTGTGCGTTAGACCATTGGATATACTGCTTACAGTTTTTCGGAGCAGATATGGTCTATACGATTACTTGGTTATGCCGTTCGGACTCACGAATGCGCCAGCAGTTTTCATGGCAATGATGAATCGTGTGTTCCACCCATATCTGGATTCAATTGTGGTAGTCTTCGTGGATGATATCTTGGTGTACTCTCACTCTCGACACAACCATGCCACCCATCTTGAGATCGTATTAAGTACATGAAGAGAGCATCAGTTATACACTAAACTCTTTAAGTGCCACTTTTGGATGGACCAGATTCACTTCTAGGGTCATGTTATCTCAGTGGAAGGAATTGTAGTAGACCCAAATAAAGTGAGAGAAGTAGTTTCTTGGGAGAATCCTAAGAAATTGTTTGATATGTGGATTTTCTTATGTCTGGATGGTTACTACAGACGTTTTATACAGGACTTCTCCCGCTTAGTAGTTCCATTGACGGGTTTGACTAAGAAGGGTATGAAGTTCATTTGTTCAGAAGCTTGTGAGACAACCTTTCAAGAGCTGAAGGGAAGGTTGACATCATCACTAGTCCTGATACTTCCAGAACAAGGGAGGTGCTATACAGTTTACTATGATGCATCTGGTATTGGGCTAGGAGCAGTGTTGATGCAGGGCGATCGAGTAGTTGCGTACGGGTCTCGGAAGTTGAGGCCACATGAGAGGAATTACCCGACACATGATCTTGAGTTGGCTGCAGTTGTTCACGTTTTATGATGTTGGAGACATTATCTATTGGGAGAACATTTTGTGGTGTTTATGGACCACAAAAGTCTTAAATATATCTCTACCCGGCATGATCTAAATTTAAGACAGTGAAGGTGGATTGAGTACCTCCAGTCCTTCGACTTTGAGCTTGCCTATACACCTGGTAAAGGTAATGCAGTGGCTGATGCACTGAGCTAGAGGACTCAGATACAGACAGTGTAGGAGGCCAGTGGTGAGTGGAAGCTTATGGATTTGTTTTATTAGATTCATTTGGAGGTGCACAATACTTAGGGATGAACCAATATCTCATCCTTAGTGGTGAATTCTGCCCTCCTGGATAGAGTTAGGATGAGACAACTATCTGATTCAGAAGGCCTAGTTCTATGGGAGTCGGTGGCTAGTGAGGACCCTCCTCCTAGTTGGACAATAGGTGATGATGAGGTACTGCGTATCCATGGATGAGTGCGGGTTCCAGAGGATATACGTGAGGAGCTGTTGCGGGAGTTTCATGCTTTAGCTTGGATATTGCATCCCTGAGTTGCCAAAATTTACCGTTACTTGAGACGTCAGTATTGGTGGCCAGGTATGAAAAGAGAGGTAGTTGGTTTTGTTACGAGATGTTCCACCTGTCAGCAGGTGAAGGTGGAGCATCAGAGGCCAGACGGACTATTACGGTAGTTACCCATTCCAAAGTGTAAATGGGATGATGTCGCGATGGACTTCGTGACAGGGTTGTTGAGGTCACCTCGAGGCAATGATGTCGTGTGGGTTGTTGTGGACTGACTCACTAAGATAGCTCACGTTTTTCCGATCAAGGAGACCTTTGATGTTGACAAGATCGTGAAGTTGTATATCTGAGAGGTAGTACATCTTCATGGGGTCCCTCATTCTATAATTTAAGATAGGGATTCCCATTTTATGTCTTGTTTCTGGCAGAGTTTTCAGAGGGAACTGGGTACACAGGTTCTTCTGAGCAAAAATTACCACCCTTAGACCAATGGACAGTCAGAGCGTACGATATAGGTGCTAGAGGACATGTTGTGTGCATGCGTCCTAGACTTTCGGGGATCTTGGGAGAAGCACATACCCCTGGTCAAGTTTTCCTACAATAATAGTTTTCAGGAAACTATTGAGATGGCACCTTACGAGGATTTATATGGTAGGCCATGCCGATCACCCTTATACTGGTTAGAGGAAGGTGAGGATGCTTTACTGGGACCATGTCTTGTGAAGGAGACTTCATAGTAGGTACATTTGATTCAGAAGTGGATTCCTACTGCACAGTATCATCAGAAATCTTATGTTGATCTCCGCAGATGACCCTTGGAGTTCGTGTTCAGGGATCAGGTTTTCTTGCATGTCTCTCCGAGGTTGGGACACAGGCAGATCAGGAGATAGGGTAAACTTTCACCGAGGTATGTGGGGTCGTTTGATATTCTGGAGAGATTCGGGCTGGTTGCCTATCTGTTTCAGTTACCACAGAGGTATCGGTCCATGCACGACGCCTTCCATGTATCTCAACTGCATTGTTATCACTCAGACTCGTCTCATGTCTTTCAGCCCGAGGAGTTTGAGCTCCAGGACGATGCATCCTTTGAGGAGCATCTGATTCGTATTGTTGATAGAAGCATGAAGGTTCTCCGAGGTCGGCCAGTTCCTCTTGTACGGGTGCTATGGCAGCATTGCCGAGTGCAGGATGAAACCTAAGAGCGGGAGATCGATGTACATCCTCGGTGGACAAAGTTGTTCACAACTTTATCTTCACCTCCCTTGCAAGGGAAATTCGAGGATGAATTGCTTTAAGGGGGGGTGTTTCTAAGAACCCGGTTCTTATTCTTGAGGTACGGGTTTCTTCTTTTCCCTTTTCCTTAAGTGTTTTTCAAAAAATAAGGAAAATGGGTAAAATTACAAAATTTTTTGGGTACACACCATGTACTTTTCCACATGCCATGTACTTTGGCCGTGTGGGATGAGTACACAGGGCGTGTAGTCATGTCGGTTGTGAAGGGTGTAAAAACTAACTACACGCTGTGTACTTAGTATTTACACGCCGTGTAATCAGTCGGCAGGTGAATAGTAAGAAGGTGAGAGTAGCCGCCAGCTGAGCGATAGTACATTTCATGTATTCAAAAATATATTTCATGTAACCCTGTGGAAAAAATGAATAGTGTGGCAGTGAAAAGGAGCCTCCAGGGGAATAGTTAAAAAATAAAAATTACACGACGTGTAGTTTTTTTTGTGCATAAAATGGGCAGTAGCCTCCTCATTTGGCAGAGGAGGTAGTAGATACATTTGGAGCACTGGGAGAGAAGGCTGGATCTTGGAGGATCTCCCAACTGCACACCGGGACTCTGAATCCTTCGTCGATGATCATGTTAAGACCGCGTGGGTAAGCCCTTTCCTCTCCTTGTGTGTTTCCTTACAATTATTTCCTGAGGGGAAGCTATTTGTATTTGAACACATTTTCATTTACCCCAGATCTACATAATTCTCGGATGTTTCAGAAGGATCTATTCATATATATTGATCAGAGGAGATCAAGGTAGGTGGTCTGATGTTTAATTCCAACAGCTGAGTGTTTTTGTGTACCATTGTGCTACGTGCCCATGTTGGGGTGTCGTATGGCTAAGGCCTTGATTAATTAACTTCCTATAATTGCATAGGTAATTTAATGAATATGTATAAGTGATGTGTGGGATCATTTCTTGGATCTAGGGCCACCCCATGGGTGCATCCCCCCTGTTTAGCCGTTTGTCCAGGATACCCAAGGGTATGCCATATCTATAACATGTTTTAAGTTTTCTTGAGAGGAAATTATATGAGTTGCTTGTTGTGAATTGGGCTTGGCCCAGTTACCTGTTAGCCTGAGGGTAGTTTTTGTTTAGCCTGAGTGAAATATTATATTTAGCCTAAGGGAAACGTATCATATGTCTGAGGACAGAACTTTCGTGCTCGAGGGAAATACCTCGTGCCTGATGGCAATATTCGTTTAGCCTGAGGGCAATCACCTGTGGGTTTTGATTCTATTTACTTGAGGGTAATGTTTTACATGTCTGAGGACTCTGTTTACTTTGTATATTCACTAAGGTGATTTTACATGTTATACCTACCAAGCTAAATCAAAGGCTTGGTATTATTTTACATTGTACTTGTTAGATAGCTCATTTTAGTTTTGTTGCGGCTCTGTTTATAAGACTGTTGGCTGAGGTTGAGTCTTAAGAATTTATAATTCACTTATACTGAATTGTTAAATAGTAATTAAATGGAAATGGAACTGGTAGGAGTAGCTTCTTTTGAGTATATCCTAGTTTACTGCATGTTCATTACTGCACACTGCAGTTGCACAAATTCACTGTCAGTTGGGCACGGGCCTTTGGTGGTTGTCAACTGGGATTTATTTCTCACACCCTATTTGGGTCATGTCTTGGGCCCAAATAGATTATATTGCTGCAGTTGTGTATGAGGGAAAGGGTCCCTATATAGGTACTTGATTATTGCAGAGGAGTAGGAGAGCATGGGACCGAGCTTAGGCTTGTGATTCTACTAAGTTCTTACTACACTGTTTTATTTTTATTGCTGTAATTGCCCCTTGTATTTTATTGTTATGATTGCAGTGTATCCTATTTTGGCTATCTTCTTAGACGTAGGTACATATTGCATAATTATATATGAATATTGGTCTTTTCTTTACTTCATTACTCTGTCTATTTTAGCATTGGTATTGTTTATTGTTTCTGCTTTTGTATGTTTATATTCATTTGTTCCGATGCATTACACTTTGACAAATGAGGGCATAGTTTCCCCACTATCAGACCTAGGCCATCGCAGCTAGTTGGAAGCCTCTAGCATTTGGGGAAATGCGCTTGAGGTCATGTGACCAACCGGGTTCGGGGCACCTGTTGAGTGGCCCTCGGGTCCGGGATATTACAACCGGTTACGCTCAATCTATGGTAAAGTGTGAGAAATTTTTATGAATGTATTGAACACGTAAGCTCTAATATTTTAATAATTTTATATATTACAATGAAATTTAAATTTATTTCATACTTATTATTTTAAAATAGGGCATGGAATTACTTTATAGATAAAACAATAAAGAAGATAACAAAGATCAAATATGTAAAAGAAAATCTGAATTTTCATTTACAATTACTAAATTTTTGTTGTAAGTACTAAAAATGTTATTTTTAATTGAGAAATTATTTTAGTAATTAATTTCATAAAAAAATTAAAGAAATTTAGATATTATTTTATAAGATTTATGTTTGAAATAATTACAATTGGGATAATTACAAAGTTTCATAAGGTTAGATTTTGTTAAAAAAAATTCCTTTAATTTTTCATTATTTTTATTTAGAATACAAAATAAATGATTTATTTTTAATTTGTAATTTTTTAATGACATTAAGTATTATATTGGAAAATAGATTATATAATTAAAAATTAAATGGGAAATTATTTCATAGGTTTGATTGGGTTTTAGTTTATTGTAATATACATTATAAAGTTGAAAGTTCAAATTGTAAATGTTTGTGTTACTGTGGTTTTTCTACTACTAATTTTCTAGTATGATGCTATTTTTATACTTCTAATCTTCTATACTATTGGTAGGGGATAAATTAATTTATTTTTAAAAAAATATTTTTTTTCATGTTAGTTATTTTATAAACGATGTAAAAATATTTAAAACAAGATTTACCATATCGATTTTTTAAAGAAAACCAATGTGGTAAAATATTTTTTATGTCAGTTTTAATATAATATTATTGACCTCACCTGTTTTGATAATCTCAATTATGTTTCAATATGCTTTGATAATCCCAAATAATGTTTATATTTAGAATAATTATTCGTTTAATCTATGAAATCATATTATTAAGTTGATAAAATATCAAAATGATCATTGGAATTTGTTAATCAATGGTTATCTATGATTACACTTGTTTAGAAATGTTACTAACTCAATCTGGATTTGTTTTGCATAGAACATATTACTATTTGGGTCACTGATACAGACCTACCAATAGAGTAAGTCCACTAGTATGCATAAGTCCACCGGTATGCACAATAGTTACTGATACAGACAGACAGACCTGCCGATGAAGTCCACAAGAGCCACTGATACAAACAGCTACTGATACAAAGGTCTCAGGTAAATAGCTACTGATAAGGCCGAGTACACCGGTATAGAAGTCTACCGATATGGATAAGGTCACCGGTATGCAGACAGTTATAGTTACACCTAAGCTACTGATAGAATAAGTCTACCGGTATGCACAAGTCTACTGATACAGAATAACCGCAACCGTTATGAAGTCCACCGATACAAAGACAAAGTCTACTAATACAAGTCTAATGATATAGACAGACGACTACCATTACATAGTCCACTGATATAGATGGATACCGTTACAAAAGAGCTACCAATACATAGACCTAATTTTTTAAAGAGTTACAGCTACCGACAGAATTTCACTAGTATAATGACCCACCGAGTGACAGGAGGAGCTACCGATAAGAGGAGCTATCATAAGAGGAGCTACCGATAGAAGGAGCTACCGATAGAAGGAGCTACCGATAGAAGGGATACTGATACAAGCTCACTGATACTAATATCTACCGATGGAACCAGTCATTGTTTCTCTAAAACTCTATTTCTATTTGTTTATTTAGAAACGATCATATTTGTTGTTTTTAATGCAAGCTCTATTAATTAATGAGGTTTGTTGGCATGTCAAGGAACAGTACCTCGTACCTGTAAAAAGTTAATCATTCCCATTTCCAGAGCTAAAGCTATATAAGGGAACCTCGAACGGCTAAAGAAAGTGGTGGTTGATCAGTCTTTCCGTGAACATACGAGACAATCTTCTGGAGATACTCAAGGTCTTACATGCAAAGAAGAAGAAGGAAGAATACATACTGAATCTATAGAACTAGTAAATTCAAGGAGTAAAGAGATTCAACGATTTCATCTACACTCAAGATGATCAGGCTGATCAACCTAGACCTGGAAGTCAAATGCAAAAACGACACTCTATTTTCTTGACAAAAACCAGAGAGGGAATCAAATCTTCATCTACATCAATATGAGGCATCCATAGCTTCACTCAAAACACATAGAGCATTCTAAACTCATATCTAATTGTTTAGCTCTGTTTTGTTTCTTTTATTAACATTTTGATCAGTGTGTGTGCTCTGTATTTTTAGACACACACTGTCTCCTGTGCTAAACTGGAGTATTTCTAAATCCTCACACAATCTTTTCCTTATACTCTTATATCCCACTGTGGATAGTGGTATAGGTCAAGTGTGACTTGAATAGCTGTGTACTATTGTTTTTGTTTTCCCACGTAGAACTGTGGTAGAGTTCTTAGTACCTGGATAGTCTTTGTGCTATTGTTTAACCCCGATCCTGGTTTTGGATCAAAGTTTATATAAACCGTTTGAGAGGACTAAGTCTCTGCTTGAGACTGAACCTCTTGGTTAAAACAATTGTGCTTGTTTATTTTTTTTAAACTATATTGAATATTCCACTGCTAAGTACTTTAAATTCAATTTTTTTTAAATTAACTTTGATAGTTAAACTAGAAAGTGTTTGTATTTATTTTAAAGCATTAGGTTAGTTTCGAAAGATAATCTAATCTTCAGATTAGATTAACTGACAACTAATCAATCTCTTGAGAACCTAACTGATCCTTTACTATATTACAAATTCACTATAGTTTAGATTTTTATTTAAATTGTGTGATTTTTAATAGAAATATTTTTACCAAAATTTTTTAATTGGAACTCAATTCACACCCCCCCCCCCTCTTGAGTATCCACTCCGACCAACATTTGGTATCAGAGTTTTTTATTAATAAAAAATTTCCAAATACTTTGTTTTTAAACTGCGATTTTAGTTGTATCTTAAAGATCTTAAATTTTTGTTAGTTATAAATTTTATCTCTTTAAATATATTTTCTAAAATCTAATTATGGATAATAGATTAGAAGGTATTGCTACCAACATGGCATCTTTCTTTAATGGTGTTAATTATGCCCAATGGAAACAGGAAATGAAAATTCATTTAGAAAGTATGGGATTTGACATCTAAACTGTTATAGAGACTAAGTATAAGATCCCAGAAACTTAAAGAACTACTTGGGATGAACCTACTAAAGCAGATTACAATAATAATTGTAAAGCAATGAATGCCCTGTATTGTGTTTTTGGAGATGAAGAATTTAATCGAATATCTTCTTGTAAAACTTCTTATGAAATTTTGGATACTTTGGGTGTTTCTCATGAGGGAACAACTAATATTAAGTAAATGAGACTAAACACTTACACTATTAAGTATGATAACTTTAAAATGATACCTGATGAACCTATCTCTGACATGTATCTCAGGTTCAATGAAATTGTAAATACAGTGAGCTCGCTGGGAAAGGTTGTTCTAGAAAAAGATAAAATAATGAGGTTATTAAGATGTCTGCCAGACAGATGGAGAGGCATATCAGTTTCAATAAGAGAATCGTGTGATATAAGTTCACTGCCTGTTAAAGAGCTAATTGGTCAGTTAATGATGTATGAAGAATATATGAAGGTAAACAAGGAAGAATATTATGAACCAAGAAAGAGATTTTTAGCCTTCAAGACCTCTGCTTCAAAAAACAAGGACAAAGTAAAAATTCAAAGTGACAGTGATAGCTCAAGCTATGACGAAAGTGCATCAGACAGCGATGCTGAAATGGATCAGATATCCAGATGATTTAAGAAGTTTTATAGAAAGAATAAGTTTTTTAGAAAATCCAATTACAAGGTAAAGTATGACAATAAATTTCATTGGAAGAAATATTGTAAGAAAGCTGATAATAGTGATGAGATAGTGTTTTATGAATGCAAACAGAAAGGACACATTAAGGCTGATAGTCCAAAATTGAAGTTCAATAAGAAATATAATTATTAGGACAACAAATATAAGAAAGATATGAAAGAAACCTGGAGTGCTTCATAAGATAGTTCAAGTGATTCTAACTCCACTCAAGATGAAAAATCTCAAAAATCTAATATGTGTTTCATGACAAACACATCTGAGGTAACATTGGATAATCCTGCTTTAAATTCTTATTATTCTGGAGATGATTCTAATTCATAAAACATGTCTAGTGACGATTTATTTGAATACTGTAATATGATAGAAGATACCTGCAATGATCTTAAAGATAAGTATAAAACCTTAAAGAAATATCATGCCTTAACTAGCACTGTACAATCTACATTAGAAGTATAAAAGGAAAATAATGATCATATGTTAAAGGATAATACTCAACTTAAATTTTCCAATGAGAAACTCAAAATATATTTAGAAAAGTTCACTAATGGAAACAACACTCTTACTCAAGTTCTAGGAAAACAAGTTGCACTAAAGTATACTACTAGTTTAGGATACCAACATGGACAGAGAAATATTACAAAAAATAGATTTATTCCTAAATCTGGACAGTATGCTGCTTGTTTCAGTTTTGGAAATTCCTATGCCTCAACTATCTATTCACATGGTTATAGATAAAAAAAATTATATTTCAAAATATTTTTAATCTATTGATTGTATGATACCCATTAGACAAATCTGGGTACCAAAAGTTTTTCTTGCTAACCTGTTTGGACCCAATAAAATCAGGGTACCAAAATCATTTTTTGTTTAAATATGTTTTGTAGGAGACTTGCTTGAAGAGTTCCCATAATAAGATATGGTACTTGGAAAATGGATGTTCAAGTTATATGACTATAGATTAATCATGTTTCAAAATTTTAATCAAGGTTGATGGAGGACAGGTCACCTATGGTGATAATTCAAAAGGAAAAATCATCGGCTTAGGATAGATTGGTAACACTTATTCAATTTTAATTTCTAAAGTATTATTTGTTGATGGATTAAAATACAACCTGTTAAGAATTTCTCAGTTGTGTGATGATAGTTTCAATGTTAAATTTGAAATTGATGCTTGTAATTTTTTTAATTGTAAAAATGTTTTAGTTTTTTCTGCTTTAAGAAATGAAAATGTATATGTTGTAGATTTAAATTCTTTATCCAAAAAAAACGTTTCCTGTCTAAATGATTTTCATAGAGAATCTTGGATATGACACATAATATTGGGACACTGCAGTGTTCATTCACTTAAAAAACTGACTAAGAAAATTTTAGTTAGAGACGTACCTCAACTAAAATTCTCAGCTGACAAAGTTTGTACTCCCTGTCAAAAGGGAAAGAAACATAAAGTTTCATTCAAATTAAAGAAATAAGTTTCAACTTCTCAACCTCCCGAGTTGGTTCACATGGACTTGTTTGGACTTTCTAGAGTTTCTAGTTTAAATGGAAATCACTATGTCTATGTCTTAGTAGATGACTTTTCTAGATACACTTGGGTATATTTTCTAGATCACAAAAGTGAAGCTTGTTCTTATTTTATTAAATATTCCAAGTTTGTATAAAACCTAAGTGGACTTAAGATTAAGACCTTGAGAAGTGTCCATGGTCTTGAGTTTGAAAATCATGAGTTTGAATCTTACTTCTCACACAATGGCTATAGTCAAAACTTTTCTACCCCTAGGACACCTCAGCAGAATGGTGTAGTAGAAAGAAGAAATAGAACCCTTCAGGAAATGACCACAACTATGCTTAATGAATATGATTTAACTGTTTATTTTTAGGCTGAAGCTATGAATACGACTTGTTATATTATAAATAGAGTCTTGATTAGACATGTTCTTAAGAAGACCCCATATGAACTGTGGAATAATAGGAATCCTAAAGTTATTTACTTCAGATTTTTTGGTTGCAAAGTCTTTAATCTAAATACAAAGGATAATCTTGACAAGTTTTCCTCTTAAAAGTGATGAAGGAATCTTTCTAGGTTACTCTATAACCAGTAAATCTTATAGAGTCTTTAACAAAAGAACCAAATGTGTGGAAGAATTTGTTCACGTCAAATTTGATGAAACTAATCCGCATGAACCTATGTCTTCTCTAGAAAATCTTGAAGAAGATCTATCTATTATGTACCTTAATGATAAAATCAATGAACCTGTTGTAAAGACAACCAGTTCTGGAAATATTCCAGAATATGCTTCTAGTGAACCCGAACATAGAGAAAAACCATAAATTTCTAGTCCTACCTTTACTAGATCAACTATGATTCTAAAGAATCATTCTTTAGATGCTGTTGTTGGTAATCATGATAGAGGGACAAAGACTAGAGCTTCTCTAAGAAATCAAGTTGAACATCAATCCTTTCATTCACAGTTAGAACCTAAAAATATCAATGATGAGATCAATGATGAATTTTGGGTAATGGCTATGCAAGAGGAGTTAAATCAATTTGAAAGAAACAAAGTCTGGGAATTAGTTGACAGACCTAATGACACTTTGACCATAGGAACTAAGTGGGTTTTTAGAAATAAAGTTTATGAATAAGGAAATATAGTTAGAAACAAAACAAGGCTTGTTGCACAAGGGTATAGTCAAGAGGAAGGACTAGACTATGAGGAAACCATTTCACCTGTAACTAGATTAGAAGCCTTTAGGATTCTACTTGCCTATGCTATTCAACTGAATTTCAAGTTATATCAAATGGATGTTAAAATTACTTTTCAAAATGGTTTTATAATTAAATATGTTTTTGTTGAAAAAACACCTGGATTTACTAATCCTCATTTTCCAAATCGAGTTTATAATCTTTATAAAGCTCTATATAGTTTAAAACAAGCCCCACGAGCTTGGAATGATAGACTTGGTAGTTTTCTTATTTCAAAAGGTTTTTCTAAAGGGATTGCTGATCTGACTCCCTTCATTAAAATAATTTCCAAATATGTTTTGATAGTAAAAACCTATATTGATGATATTATTTTTGGATCTTCTAAAAATACTTTGTGTGTTGATTTTTCAAAGAGTATGAAAAATGAATTTGAAATTAATTTAATGGGAGAACTAAAATATTTTCTTGGATTTCAAGTTTTTCAAAATAAAAATGGTATTATTTTAAATTAGAGTAAATATACAAAGGACCTTTTAAAATGTTTTGGATTAGATAGTATTAAGGAAAGTGATACACCTATGAGTACTAGTTGTAAGTTGGATGTTGATGAAACTTGAAAACCAGTGGATCAAACCAACTACAGAGGTATGATAGGGAGTCTGCTTTACCTTACTCCTAGTCGACCAGATATTATGTTTAGTGTGTTTGTGTGGGGAAGATTTCAAGATAATCCAAAAGAGTCACACTTGCTTGCTGTTAAAAGAATTTTCAAATATCTTAAACATACTACTAACTTAGGATTATTCTATCCAAAAGGAAAATACTTCGATTTAATAAGTTATTTAGATGATGACTTTTCTGGTTGCAAGTTAGATAGGAAGATCACTTCTAGAACATTTCATATTCTAGGTAAGTACTTGGTATCATTTTGTAGTAAAAAGCATAACTATGTTGCATTGTTTACTACTGAAGAAGAATATATTTTGCTGCTAGTAGATGCTATGCACAAATTCTGTGGATGAAACATACTTTATTGGACTACGGATATCAGTTTAGACATGTGTCTATAAACTTTGATAACACTAGTGCGATTAAAATATCTAAGAATCTCGTGTCTCACTCTAGGACCAAACACATTGATGTAAGGCACCACTTTTTGAGAGATCATTACCAAAAGGGTGATACTACTCTTAAATTTATAGGTACTGAACATCAATTAGCTGACATATTCACCAAACCTTTAAGTTCAGATAGGTTAAGTTACATTAGACATGAATTTGGAATGATAGAATTTATACGTTAGAAACCTCGCCATTAGGAACCTCACCGTTAGATACCTCACTATTAGAAACCTCACCGTTAGAAACATCACCGTTAGAATCCTCACTGTTAGACTAATCCTCACTGCTGGTATGAACCTCACTGTTATACCTCACTGGTATGAACCTCACTGTTATACCTCACTGGTATGAACCTCACTGTTATACCTCACTGGTATGAACCTCACCGATTAAATACCTCACCATTAGGAAACCTCACCGGTATGTATCACCATTAGGTTGCACTATTTTTAAATTTTGTATCTTTAGTCGCCGAAATCTGTATCATTTATATTTTACTTATTATATTTTGTTATTCCTAAATGATAAAACATTATTCTTGACCTCATCTCGATCCACCTCAAACCCTTTACCTTCAAGCCTTAGCTCTCAAACCTTCGTTTCATTCGATCCCTAAGCCTCACGATTTGCAGAATGGAAAGAGTGAAGAGACCATAATTCAGAGAAAAGGAAGATGAGACAAATTCAAAGAGACTCAAAGGAGATTCTAGTGGTGGTAGTGAAGTGAAGAAACATACAAATCTGCATCATGTTCAAAGGGAAATAGAAGTTGAGAAAGAGATATGCACATAATGGTTGATGATCAGTAATTCTTTAGTTCTATAGGTACTGGAAGATCAGAAATGGGTAGAATGCTTCTCGAATAGCAATGGTGCTTATTATCTGAAGCTGGAAAAATAATTCTATAAGTTTTTTTGTTTTGATAAATCGGAAGTTGAGAACAGGTTGGTATCAGTAGTGAATGGAAAGATAATATCTTTTTCCTCTACTGAATGGGATGAGTGCCTGAAAGTTCCACATGAAGGATAGTTTGGGTATTTCTCGAAATCAATACCTCCTACCAGTGACATATTTGAGTATGAAGCTACCTTGGAAGAATTAACAGGAGATTGTACACCAAGAAAATTCGTGGCTACAGAGATGGATGTAGAAAATAGATTGTTGTTCAAGTTCATCCAACATGTGCTAAGTCCAAGAAGAGGGGACTTTGCAAATCTGAAATACCAAGATATTTATTTGATGCATTTGTTAAGACATGGTGTTAAAGTGAATTTGTGTAGACTGTTAATGATTCAAATTGAATATATGACCAGGACAAAGTCAAAAACTAATGCTCTATTATTTGCAAAGATGATCTCTATGATGATCAAGGTAAGAGGTGTGGCTAAGTCTCAGGATGAGATAGTAGTTATTAAAGAAAACTTTTTAATTACCAAAACTATTTGTAAATATATGAAGATAAATTAGAATCTATGGAGAAGAGAATGGGTCAGTGATGATGAGAAGTTGTATGTTAAGTTTAATCCTATGGATCATCCTTCTAGGCCAAAGGATGTGAGGGATCCAGGTCTAGGACCTGATTAAGAGGAAACTCGGTATAGTGATGATACTGATGAAGAGGATACTTATATAGCTGATGGAAGGGATCCTGATTTTCCTCCTAGTCCAACTACTAAAGTAGTATCATTTGGAAAGGAATCAGTCTTGAAAGAGAGAAATGAAGAAGCAACTGTTGATGAGGAAGACCAAGCTAGTTCAGATAATGAGAAGACTTCCCCAGAGAATGAAGAAGAAAGAGAATCTGAAACTGAAGTATATGCTTCTGCCTGCTTGAGTCTTAGTCCACTGATTGGGCACTCCTTAATGCCTACTGAGGAAATTAATGAAGTAGATAGACCTACACATATTCCTGAGGAGCCTTCTACTGTTGGAGAAATGGATATGGTTTTGGAATATTATTCTGAAGAAGACCAACCTGCTGAGGCTGCTATTGATGTACATATATAGGAGAATGAACGGATTGAGGGGAAGCATCCTACCATACATGGTACTATTTTAGTTGCTCTTGAGATTGAATACTGGGATGAAGACCCAAGTTTTGTAGTTTTTGGATTGGACTATCCTGATTCAGAAGATGAGACACCCATCAATCGACCTCCTGTCACTTATAATATCCTTTCTAAAACTTTACCTAGGGATATAGTATGAAAATATGATTTAAACTTGTTGAATTCTGATATCCAAGCCAGTTTTGTGGAATAAATGAAAAGAATGGAAACCTCTTTAGTATATTCTATTCAGTCTGTGATGAATAAATCAGCCTCTGGTGTTTTGGATAAAGTTAAGACCTGCTAGAATCAAATTTCAAGCTTGACAGAGGATGTTGAATCTCTAAAGAAATCAATTGTCTCTATGGAGTATTATATGAGATCTAAATCTCAAGCAGACAAGGAATTGGCTTTCGTGAATAGTGTAGTTGGCCAAATGGTATCAGTTTTTGAGGTATTTAAGACTTCTATAGAACAGCATGTCAGCACCTATGACTCTCTTGTGAAAAATATTATAAGTGGGATGACTAAATCTTATAAGGAAATAGTAGCCTTTACTGTTGCACCTCTCAGTTCTACCAAGCCTTATTTGGATATTGATCAGATTCGAGTTGTGATGAGAGAAGAGATTGGATAGTCTTCTACTAGTGGCTTTGTAGACTCTGCTACATTGACCCAAGTGGTGACTACCACTAGAGATATAGGGAAAATAGTTCGGAATTTTATGATAGAGTCCACTACTTCTAAGAAAGAGGTCAAAGACAAAGTGGGTTTCTATTTCCAAAGGATATACACTAAGCATCAATTGAACAATCATTTCAAGCTTTTGTTAGAAAATATGAAACTTCCTCTATTCAATCAAGCTTTCAAAGAACAAGTGGGAAAGCTTAGGGAGTTGACTCCTGCTCTAGATAAATTTATGGAGAATAGGGATGACTTTATTTCTTCTATGGAAAGAGGAGGATGGATCATTATGGACTTTAAGAATTTGTTTCTACCATTTTTGCATGTAGACAGTACTCCAATCAATGTACCTCCATCTTTTCCTGCCTCTGCTCAGTCATCCTCTGTTCCTCAGATGACTCCACCTCAAGAAATCCTAAGCCTCACTCCTATGATCACCCAGCAAGCTACACAGTATAGGCCAGGCACTGTATCAGTCACTCATCCACCTTTGATCATCTTTGGTGTTCCTAAGCCTATACCTTCATCTACCAAACCTGAATCTTCTTCTGATCCCAAGGGAAAATCTCATGCTGAGGAGGTGGAATGAATAGTGGCTAGGACATTTGATAGAAATCACTTGTATTATTTTTGGTTCACTTCTATATTTCTATGTATTTTTCCATCAAGTAATATATACATGCCTTCATTCTCACCTACTTTCTGTTACTTTTCTCATCTTTGTTTACTTCTTTTTTCTAATCACAGAGGGGGAGAACAGAACTGATATAGAAAAATATGGGAGGACAAAGGGGCAGAACTATGATATGAAGAACCATTATATTTTACCTCTGATAAATTTTTTTTATAATTATAGTACATTGTTTTTATTATTACCTCTCATACAATTGCATTTAATACTATATCCTCTGATACATTTAAGATCTCACATTTTAAAATGTCATTACTCACACTGATAAATAAGAACCATTTTATTTTACAGTGATACATTACTACTTATTTTGGAGTTATAATATCATAATTTGGGATTATAAAAAAGGGAGAGATTGTTGACCTCACCTGTTTTGATAATCTCAATTATGTTTCAATATGCTTTGATAATCCAAAATAATGTTTATCTTTATAATAATTATTCGTTTAATCTATGACATCATATTATTAAGTTGATAAAATATCAAAATGATCATTGGAATTTGTTAATCAATGGTTATCTATGTTTACACTTGTTTAGAAATGTTACTAACTCAATCTGGATATGTTTTGCATAGAACAAATTAGTATTCGAGTGACTGATATAGACCTACCAATAGATTAAGTCCACTGGTATGCATAAGTCCACTGGTACGCACAATAGTTACTGATACAGACAGACAGACCTATCGATGAAGTCCACAAGAGCCACCGATACAAAGAGCTATTGATACAAAGGTCTCAGGTACATAGCTACCGATAAGGCCAAGTACACCAGTACAGAAGTCTACCGATATGGATAAGGTAACCGGTATGTAGACAGTTACTGTTACACTTGAGATACTGATAGAATAAGTCTGCTGGTATGCACAAGTCAACTGATACAGAATAACCTCTACCATTATGAATTCCACCGATACAAAGGCAAAGTATACTGATACAAGTCTGCTGATACAGACAGACGGCTACCATTACATAGTACACCGATACAGACAGATACCATTACAAAAGATCTACTGATACATAGAGCTACTATTATAAAGAGTTACAGCTACCGACAGAAGTTCACTGGTACAATGAGCCACCGACTGTCAGGATGAGTTACCGATAAGATGAGCTACCAATAAGAGGATCTACCGATAGAAGGAGATACTGATAGAAGGATCCACTGAAAGAAGAGCTACTGATACAAGCTCACTGATACTAATAGCTACTGATGGAAACCAATCATTGTTTCTCTAAAACTCTATTTATATTTTTTTTATTTAGCAGTGGTCATATTTGATGTTTTTAATTCAACTGCTATTAATTAATGAGGGTTGTTGTCATTTCAGGGAACCGTACCTCATACCTGTAAAAATGTAATCATTCCCATTACTGGAGATAAAGCTATATAAGGGAACCTCGAATGGCTAAAGAAAGTGGTGGTCGATCAGTCTTTCCATGCACATATGAGAAAATATTCTAGAGATACTCAAGGAATTACATGCAATGAAGAAGAAGGAAGAATACATACTGAATCTGTAGAACCAGTACATTCAAGGAGTAAAGAGCTTCAACGATTTCATCCACACTCAAGCTGATCAGGCTGATCAACCCGGACTTGGAAGTCAAATGCAAAAAACGACACTTTGCTTTCTTGAAAAAAACCAGAGAGGGACTCAAAGCTACATCTACATCAATCTTAGGTGTCCAGAGCTTCACTCACAACACATAGAGCATTATAAACTCATTTGTACTTGTTTAGCTCTATTGTGCTTCTTTTATTTACATTTTGAGAAGTGTGTGTGCTCTGTATTTTTAGACACACACTGTCTCCTATGCTAAACTGGAGGATTTTTAAATCCTCACACAATCTTTTCTCTATACTCTTATATCCCGCTGTGGATAGTGGTAGAGTTCAAGTGTGACCTAGATAGCTGTGTGCTATTGTTTTTTTCCCACGTAGAATCGTGGTAGAGGTCTTAGTACCTGGACAGTCTTTGTACTATTGTTTAACCCTGATCTAGGGTGTGGATCAAAGTTTATATAAACTTTCTGAGAGGACTAAGTCTCTGCTTGAGACTAAAGCTCTTGGTTAAAACTTCTGTGCTTGTTTATTTTGTTTCAAACTATATTGGATATTCCGTTACTATGTACTTTAAATCCAAATTTGTTTTAAAGTAACTCTGATAGTTAAACAATAAAGTGTTTGTATTTATTGTAAAGCGTTGGGTTAGTTTCAAAAGCTAATTTAATCTTCAGATTATATTAACTGAGAACTAATAAATCTCTTGAGAACCTAACTAAACCTTTACCGTATTACAAATTCACTATAGTTTAGCTTGTTATTTAAATTGGGTATTTTTAATAGAAATATTTTTAACAGAAATTTTTAATTAGAACTCAATTCACCCCCCCCCCCCTCTTGAGTATCCACTCCGACAAACAAATATATCTATTTATACATGAATAATGTTTTTTTAATGTTTTTTCATATAAAAACATGAAAAATCAGGTATGATATGCCTTTCATGTTGGTTATTTTTTAATCGATGTGATAATGTATTTTTCATACCGATTTTTAAAAAACTAACATGGTAAATGATTTTTCAGGTCGATTTTAATATAACTGATATAGTAAACGAGGAATAATATTATTTTTCATGTTTATTTTCAAATAATAGATGTGAAAAATAAATTATGATAGATCTTTCACTTTGGGTTTAAAAAAAATTACATGGTAAAAGATTGTGCATGTCGGTTATTTCATAACCGATTTTAAAAACACCCACAAAAATGTATTTATAAAACCCATTATTATTAATAGGAGTTAAAAAACTTATTTAGAACATCACCTTCAATAATTTTGAATAGTAACTAATGTTAAAAAAACTAGTGTGAAAATGCCTTTTTCCACTAGTGAAGTCAATCTCAAAAAAACAAACTACACCCTAAGGCATGATGTGTATCTTTATATGGTAACCTAAGGAAAAAAGGGATGTTATTTAAACAATAATTTGTAGAAGAAACTAATTATTAAAATACTCATTATATTTCTTGATAGTGAGAATATCCTCAAAGAGGATGGTGGGAGAAATATTCACTTCGATGAAGTTGATGCTCAAGATTCACAAGAGTTGTTATAGGAACTGATTCCATGGGTCCTCGTGGAATAAGATCTTGAAACAAAATTACTGTGTAGGAGTGTATGATAGGTAAGATAACTATAGAGATATGGTTTTTTGGATATTTATTTAGTCATAAATAAGTATTTGTGAGATGGAAGAGTTCATAAATTCCATCTTTTTCTAATTCTATAGTATTTTCCAAGTATATTATGGATTTTTATGAATACAAGGAAGCATTTTGGATTTGTAAATTTGTCTAAGAGCTTGATGTGGTACCTAGCAGAAAATATCTTATCATAGTTTACTACGATAACCCTGTAGTGATGGCTCCCTCAAAATTTTCAAGGCAACACCAAAGGAAAAGGCACATACTTCAGAATTTTTATGTCCTGACGTATTTTTTCCAATAAGGTGAAGTTATGGTGATTAGAGTATCCATAGAGGAAAATATGGTGGACCTTTTGATGAAGGCTTTATCTTAGTAGTGGAATGAGTATCATGTGAGATCTAATGGACTAAAAGTTGTTTTCAATTGAATATAATGAAAGTGGGAGCCCGTATGGGTTTCTTCCCTAGAGATGACTTTATAAGAAATTTATTTCATGTTATTTATTGTTAATAAAGTTCTATTATAACATCAATATTGTTCTTCTGTATGACATTTGTATATGATAATGTCTTGAAAATGAATGTCACACCGAATGGTCATAGTAGTTCCCCACTATGATGAGAACCTGGAAGTTCCACTATAGTATTCCTAAATATATTTTATGGTTGGATAATATTTTATGATGAAATATATAAAATATAGGATATCAAGGGTAGGAATATCATAAAACAATGAGACAGATTATCATGGTGTTCACCCTTGATAATCTCTATAAAAGTTGGTGTCCTAAAACCAACTGGTTGTACTTTGATTACATGAATATTTAATATATTAAACATATTATTACATATTTTCCCTTGTTATGCATGACTATAGTGTAATATTGTCTTGGAGTATTTGTTGCATTTACAATGTCATAGTAGTTCCCCACTCTGATGATAACCTTGAAGTGCTATGAAAATATTCTTAAATATAGTTATGCGGTTGGATGACATACTATAGTGGGACATATAGTATAAAGCCCGTCTGGTGCGAGTACTCATAAGTAGATGAGGCTTCCACTCATAAAGTTCGTACTTGGTAATCTTCAAGATGGGAGATTATGAGAACAAACCCGCCAGTAGGAATTACGGATGGTTTAGTGTCATCAGATATTCCAATCTGCGAGCATGTGTAATTATCCTTAGACTTTAAGATTCTCATTAATATGTGTCATGACTCATGCACTTTGATTTACTGACAAAAAATGTCACACAGACAGTTGGTGGGTAGTAGGGTATGTTGGGTGTGTCATGAGTGGCATTCTTTTAATGGATAAGTCGAGGAAGGATTTTTTTTTCCTTCCATTTATTGATGTTGATATCTCGGCCCATTAATTGAAATAGAATCATTGCAGGAAATTCCATGGCTATGGTGTAACGATGAGTTTATTTCCGGTAGTCAAAGAATGATGTATCAAGCATAAAGTTTGATGACACTGTCATGAAACTAGCTTGATGAGATATTGAGACAAAGGAATTATATTACACAGTGAGTGTTCATGTGTGGATGTCATTGTTGAAACTTTAAGTTATTTATCTTGGGTGCCTTGACCCGTTGTTAGAAAGTAACCTTGGACATTAGGCAAGTCCGCCTAATGCCAACAAGAGAGAATCGTATAGGGTCACACACTAAGTGTTTATTGTGGTCTCAGTTAAATTCTATTTAAATTTAATTAATAAATATTATTCTCAAGATAGTGAAATAAATTTATTCAACTTAAAATGATTGCATAAATTAAATAAATATTTATTCACCGGATTGTGGGTAAAATTTATTTGTTTATTTTTTTGAACATTTAATAAATATTTATTTACTAGTTTGTAAATAAAATATTTATTTAAGAGAATAAATTATTTATTTATTTATTTGGGTGTTCAATAAATGGAAGTGGAGATCAAGTGGACCAAGCCTAGTAAGGTAGTAAAATAATTATTTTCAAGATGGTAACTAATTATTTAACTAGTTAGCACAAGTTGAAATAATAATAACGCTGGTATTATTTTGTGATGTGGAATTTTATTTATAATTCCATTCTGCGCATGTTGGCGCACCATAAATAATGACGTGGTATTATTTTTAAAAGCATAGGTTTTATCTAAGGTTATGAATGTATTTAATTTTTATTACACAATTAAATATTGTAACTGAAGCCCCATGTTGGTAAATAGACATATAAGTCTATTGTGCCATGTACCAAACTGTACGCCCGATGAATTGAGAATTGTTGAGTTGAACAATTTATCTCTCGAATCCTCTTCCTACCCCTCTCAAGAACGAGAGACATTCTTCAAGGATAAAGAACAAGTGATCAAGAACAACTAAAACAAGACACTCGCTTCCCGTGCTAGCACCAAGAGAATGAGTGGTGTCGATCGGAAGGCATCGAAGCCTATGTGGACCACCACTAGAGGGATTATAGTTTAGATCCTTACAAGCGTAATAAGATAATCCATAAAGGGTCATTCTAAACGATCAACATCATCAATGAAGAAAATATCAAAGATCCAGGTATTCTTTTCTTTATGAAATTAATTAAATTAATTATGAACATGATATGAAAGATCCTCTCTAAAGGTTTAGGGCATCTACCTTATTTATCTAAATCTTTGATTCTATTCCGTGGAGAATCGCATTCATCAACGTATTGATCATGGAATAATCATTGATCATGGTGAAAATTAAAGTTGGATTTTGTCCCAACCGCACTTCCACTATGCCCGAAACCCACAATTGGTATCAGAGTAGTTACACCATAGTTTATAATTATTTAAATAATTCATTGATTATTTATGGTTTAATAATTTAGTTTTTCAATTCAATTTAACCATTCTACAAATCTAAATCTTGATATATCTTCCTCCTCTTTAATTTCTCATTCACCTTATAGAAACAATCTTTTTGTTTTAATTTTGATTAAAATAAAATAGAAGATTTCATCTGATGGTTCCAAAGGTTCTTGGTTGTACAACACCAGAATACATAGTGTGTAGTTTTATTCACACACCATGTATCAAGGTTCAATGCATCAGGATTAGTTCACCAAACCAATCTTTGTCATTGGAGTTTGTCTAAGTATTAAAGATTCAATGTGTTGACCAGGAATAGGTGGAACACGGTTTCTAGATTACACATCATGTGTCCCACTAGACATGACATGTAGTACCTTCAGGTTAGGTTTGGACTTGTACCCCATACACGACTTTCCTAGATGGAGACTATGTAATGCGGATACAACACGGTGTGTGGCCCACTGGACATACCGTGTACTGTGAGGATTTCTGACATACATATACGTGCCATATCCCTGAGCGCATACTTCAGATAGATGGTGAATGATAGTACACGGTGTTTCCTAGGAACTACACACCATGTACTTATCCAAATTACATAGATTTATTAAAATTTATTATTATATTATACAAACCCTTGAGACATGTACCATGTTTCAGGTGTAAAGCTTGGGCACAACACGTGATAGTTGTTTTATATATATGTTTGTTTAATTTTACATCTGTGTAATGTTCATTCCTACTCATTGGGTAGTTATGAATGGGAATTCTCTGGGTTACCTCTAAGATACAAGTTACGTACGAAGATAATTTTAAATTATTTTATTTTTTTAAAATTATGAAGGATTATAATCTCAAGGAAATTCAGAAAAATGGTTCAAGATAAAAGTATTGATTAATTAAAGATGATAATTAATTGATTCGAGCGTGATTTATCTTAAAAAATGATTAAAAAATTGAATACTAGTTTTATTAAATATGAAACTTGTTGTATGTATATGGGTGATCATAAGGTAGACCAACACCTTTGTATGTGATTGGTTTCCTTTTAGTTTATTTATTAAATTAATTGTTGGCATGTGAGCCATCTCTCCTCATTAATATATGGGGCATGGATGCCCATGGTTTCTTTTATGTAAACCCTAATTTTTACCCCTCACTTACGTGTGAGTTAAAAAAGGAATATGTAATGGATGAAACTCCCAAGATAGAGGAGGAGGTTCAAGCTGAATCCAAGACGAAGCCAATCCCAGGAGTTACAGAGGCGGACAAGTGAAAATATGTAAACATGAAACCAAAAGGTTCAAGGTGTTTCTCCCCTAGGTCAGGGTTAGTTTATCTACCAGTAGATAAACTAATCATTAGAAAATCTCATGATCATGACCTTTTATTTATTTAATTTTATTCAAGTTCATGGTTTATCATTATGGATGTGTTGTCACGATCACATAATTAATGAATTAAACAAGCATGCAAGATGGAAAAAAAATAAACTAGAATTATGCGTAAATATTATCAATACATGGTTAATCACTTAATTAATATCCACTTAATATTAACAATCATGTGATAATGATAATAATCAATTCATGCATAATAGATGAAAATCACTCAAATAAAATATTAAGTCAGACTAAGCCTTTTATTACTTGATTAAGGGAAAAACTCAATAAAACTTTCTGTTTGACCAACCCTTGTTGGGACACTTACTTTTATACAGGAAACCCTTATGAAAGGTTTTGGTTTGACTTAACCTTATTAAATCAAGAGGAGTAACCCTTTCTAGACTTGGTGTAATATTGGAGGCAAGAGTTGAAGAAATCCAAAGTCAAGATTTACGGGATTGGGGATTCCACTCAACAGATCAAGGAGCTACAAGACCGCTGTTGGAAAAGAACTGCCTACATAAATACCTTCAAATAGCTTTACCAACCCTTGTTAGGGTTATGAGAAGGGGAATAAAGATCATTTCCACTAGAATGTCATGGAAACTGGACATTCTGAGTTCAATGGTGAGGTCCATTGGGACTTAATAAAATAGGTGGAGACTTAATAAAATTAATTTATTATTTCTCGTAAAATGTAATCAAGAAAGTACTAATGATATTCTATTTTAATTTTAGAATAAAATTATAAAATCTTCAACTAGACAATCCCTACGATCAATTATAGATAAAGAAAACATCCTCACTAGAAGTAACTTACAGGAATCATTTAGACGCCTTTGGGTTATTTTATGCCATGAAAAAAAGTTATATGTGCTGGAGGCAGCATTACTTGATCCTCCTTCCTAAGAGGTGAGTGAAGAAGAGTTCTTGGTCTATGAGAAACATATGAATGACATGATCAATATTCAATGTTTTATATTATCATCAATTTATAGTGATCTTATGAATTCTCATGAAAACATGGATACCTATAGCATGATTGAGCACCTCTGTGGTCTTTACCAGGAGAGAGAAAGACAAGAACAATTTGAGATCACGAAGGCACTCTTTTAGAATAATCTTGTAGAGGGTTCCCCAACTGGGCCTCACGTAGTCAAGATCATTGGCTACATTGAGTGCTTGGAGGTTCTAGGGTTTAAACCCCCCAAATAACTGGGTACCGATCTCAATCTTGCATCACTCCCTCATAGCTTCTCTATCTTTGTTGTTAATTTCAATATGAATAACATTAAGAAGTCGCTATCTGATCATCTTATCCTCATTCACCAATTGGACAAAGATATAAACTAAGAAAAGCCTTTGGTCCTTATGGTGAATGAGAGGAAATGGAAGGTGAAGAGCTTTAAGCCCAAAGCATCATCACACCCTTCCATGAAAAGGAAGATCAAAGGGGAGGAAAGGGAATAGAAAGTTGTTTGTTTCGCATGTGGAAAGAAGGGCCACTGAAAGAAGAACTACACCCATCCTAAGAAGTAAGGTGAAGCTTCATGTGCATTTTTTATTGACTGTAATCTATCTATTTCTACTAATTGAATATTAGATATATCTTATGGTGCTCAAATATGTATCCAAATATTGGAACCAAGTGGATTGAAGAAGATTGACCAAGGGATGGTAGATCTACGAGTAGCCATTGGATCCAAAATCACTGCTATAGTTGTCGGGGACTACCACCTCACGTTCCCCGCTAGGATGATCTTGGTGTTAAAGGGTTGTTATTATGTGTCTTCTATTACCAAAAACATTATTTCTGTATCAAGATTAGATACAGATGGATTTTTTTTAAGTTTGGAAATTAATGTTACTTATTTTATAAAGATAGAATTTGTTTTGGTAGGGCACATTTATACAATAGTCTTTACGTGTTGGATTACATAAACCAAGTAATGGAAATAGATAACAAAGATACTTCACATGACTCATATCACACCCAACTTTGGCATCACTGGATAGGTCATGTAAACAAGAAACTCTTGGCAAAGTTACATCAAGATGGATATTCAGATTATTTTGAACTAAAATCACTAGGTGTATGTCATGAATTTTTTAAAAGGTTGGGGCCAAAGCCTCAATTTATTATTTAAAGCAAAGACCTATTTAAACTCGGTGTATTTCATGCATGTTTACAAGTCAAAATTACCAAATCCCCATTTAGTGGGAAAGATGAAAGGGTTAACGAGCTTCTTGAATTGGTGCATACCGATGTGTGTGGACCATTTCCCGTTGAAGCAAGAGGAGGGTACTCATACTTCATAACTTTTACTAACAATTTTAGTAGATATGGATATATATATTTAATGAGGTATAAGTTGGATTCTTTTGATAAGTTCAAAGAATACAAGAATGATGTTGAGAACCATCTTGGTAAGAAGATTAAGAAACTCTACTCAGACTGAGGTGGAGAATATCTTAATCAAGACTTCATTGATTACTTACGAGAGTTTGGGATCCTATACCAAATCACTCCTCCTTACATGCCCTAGTGGAATGGTGTGAGTGAAAGGAGGAACCTCACCTTGTTGGACATGGTCAGATCAATGTTCATTCATGTGAGTATTTCATTATCCTTTTGGGGAAATGTGTTAGAAAAATAGGTGCACATACTAAACCAAGTACTAACTAAAATGATAAATGGTATTCCTTATGAGTTATAGACTGGAAATAAATCCATGTTATTTAATTTACATGTGTGGTGAAGTGATAAATTTGTTAAGGCCTCTTCAGGTAACAAACTTGCACCCCGAGGCACAAAGTGTACCTTTATAGAATACCCTAAGGAAACAAGGGAATATTACCTATAGAACTCCTCAGACAAAAAAGATTTAGTGGAAAGACATGCCATATTCCTTGAGATAGAGAACATCTCCAAAAGAAATAGTGGGAGCGATATTGAATTCGAAGAAGTTGAGGCTCAAGGTACGAAAGAGTTGGTACAGGAATAGATTCCACAAATCCCTCTGGAAGAAATAAAAGTTCAAGAGACATAAGAACTTTGTAGGGGTAAAAAGATGTTAGAGAACTAAAATGGTAGTATTTTATAGTTATCGAGGAGGGTGACTCATTATTAGTTGATAATAATGATCCTCTAACCTACAAGGAAGCCGTAAGTGGCACAGATGTTTCCAAGTGGAAAGAAGTCATAAATTCTGAAATGGATTCCATATACTAAAACTAACTATGGATTTTGGTGGATCCCCCAATCGATGTAAAGCATGTTGGTTGAAAATGGGTTTTCAAGAAGAAACTAGACATGGAAGGATAATCCAGTACCTATAAGGCATGACTGGTTGCAGAAGGTATCAAGAAGCATCAAGGCATTGACTACAAAGAAACCTTTTCACCAATTTCAATGTTGAAATCCATAATAATTATATTGGAAATTGCTGCTTACCATGACTTTGAGATTTTGAAAATAGATGTCAAAATAACCTTCCTTAATGCGAACCTTCAGGAATATGTCTACATGACACAACCTGAAGGGTTTATGACTCCAAAGGATTCCAATAAGTTATGAAAGTTGCAGAAATTCATTTATTGATTAAATCAAGCATCTATGTCAAATAAAATTAATTTTAATGAATCCATAATGAAATTTTGTTTTATCAAGAACGAATGTGAGCCTTGTGTTTAAAAACGTTTTAGTGGGAGTGCAGTTGTTTTCCTAATAGTATATGTTGAAGACATATTACTTATTGGAAATAAGATACCAGCCTTATAGTCTGTTAAGAAATGGTTGAATAAATGATTCTCCGTGAAGAACTTGGGTGAGGTAGTATATATTATTGGGATCAAGATCCAAGATATTGTTTGTCCTAATTCAAAGTATATACATTAATAAGATACAGACGATATTAAGTATGGAACAATCCAAGAGGGGGTTTTTTCAGGCATCACATGGCATTTATCTCTCCAATAAAATGTGTCCTCAGACACATGAAGAAATAAATATAATGGCAAGGACTTCATACGCATCAGTGATTGGGTCAGTCATACATGCCATGCTATGTACTAGGATGGATTTCACATGTGCATTGAGTGTGGTAGGAAGATATCAAGATGACATAAGTGACCGTAATTGGATGGCAGTCAAGACTATCCTAAATTATTTGAGGCATACTAAGGATATGTTCCAAGTTTATGGAGGATATTAGGAACTAGTCATCAGAGGATATGCATATACTAGTTTCTAGACTGATCAAGATGACATAAAGTTTAAAATGGGATACAACTTCACTTTTAATGGAGGTGTAGTGAGCTGGAAGAGCTCAAAGAAGAGTGTGGTCACATATTCTATAACAGATTCCGAGTATATTGTAGCTTTTGAGGCAGCTAAAGAAGCAGTTAGGATCGAATAATTTTCCAGGTGCAGGATGTGATACCTATCAGTAAAGATCCCATCACATTGTACAGTGATAATACTACAATAGTAGATCTCGCAAAAGAGACAAGGTCACATCAGCAGACGAAGCACATACTTTGGAAATATCATATCTTGAGAGATTTTTCTTGGAGAGTTGAAGTTGCAGTGGGTAGTATTTCCATGGAAGACAATGTGGTGGAACCCTTGACTAAAGCCTTGACTCAGCAAAAACATGATCATCATGTGAGGTCTAGTGGACTGAAATTCGTAGGCATTTCGCTCTAGTCCAAGTGGGAGTTTGTAAGAGTTGGTTTCCTATAACAAACAATTTATACTTTGATTACATGAATATTTAAAATATTAAACATATTATTACATATTGTTCATTGTTCTATATGACTATAGTTTAATAATGTCCTAGAGTATTTTTCGCATTGATAAGGTCGTACCAGTTCCTCGTTATGATGAGAACCTTGAAGTTCTATGACAATATTCCTAAATATAGTTATTTGGTTTGATTAAAAACTATAATAGGACACATAGTATATATACGATCAGGTGTGAGTACTCATAAGTAGATGATAATTCCTCTCATGAAGTTTTTACTTGGTAATCTTCAAGATGGGAGATTCTGATAATAGACCTTCTTGTAGTAATTTCGCATATTTTGGCGTCATAAGATATTACTATCTACGAGCATGTGTAATGATCCTTATAATTTAATATTATTAATAATCTGTTTCACAACTCACACACTTTGATAAAATGACAAAAACCTTCATGTAGACAGTTGGCGAGAAGTAGGGTACGTTGGGTGAATCACAAGTGTCATTTCATTAATGGATAAGTCGAGGAAGGATTTTTCCCTTCCATTTATGGAATTTGATATCTTGACCCTTTGATTGAAATTTAACCATCATGTGAAATTACATGTCCATGGTGTAACGATGATTTTATTTCAGTTATTCAAAGAATGACGTATCAAGAATAAAGGTTGATGACACTATCATGAAACCTGCTTGATGAGATATTGAGACAAAGGGATTATATTAGACAGTGAGCCTTCGTATGTGGATTTCGTCATTTCAACTTTAAGTCCTTTCTCTTTAGTTCCTTGAGTTGTTGATAGACACTACTCTTGGTCTTTAGAAAAGCCTTTCTAATTCCAACGAGAAAGAATGTAACGACCCGAAATTTTTTTAAATAAAATTTGTTTCCCAATTTTATGTGTTATTATTATACTCAACAAAAATGTTTTATTTGATAAACATGATTATAATTAAAATGAGATCAGTGGGTTTTGACTATTATATAACCATCGGTCAATATGACCGCTGTGAACAAAATGTTTTGATTTTTGTCTCTAAATATAAGTAATCTTGGTTAATTATTATAGAAAGAAGATTTGATGGCCTCACCTAGTAGTCTTAGACCGATCGAAGCCCATCTAACAGAGCTTGGGAAGGAGGTAGCACCACTGGGCTTTGCTCTGGATCAAATCCAAGCCGAACTTCATCATGTGAAGCTGGAACGGAATCGCCTTCGTGAGAAGTTCAAACTGATAGAAATTACTACTCGGGCAATGTTGACCGAGCTGCCCAAGCTTCTATCACCCTAGCACACCTTACTCTTAGGTCCTATGCTGGTATTATAAGGGGTTATGTAACGAGACCATAACTACCTTGTGTAATCCTTGTTTTAAATAAAAATTGGGATTTCTTCTTATGATGAAGTTTATGAATTTTGAAATGACCGGATAAATATAGTATGCATATTTTTGATGAATTTTAGAAAAAGGATATTTTAAATATGTTTATGTAAACCCTAAATAATTAAAAATGTGTAATGATTTTTAAAAAATGGTCTTCTGCAATTATGTTCAGTACTAAATTTAGAATCTAATAAGATCAACTTGATTTTTGATGAATAGTAAATTATGAATAGTGATTTTATGATTAGGATTAGTAATATGACCAAATGGATTAGTAATCTCACTTAAAGAAAGTTTTAAAATAATCTAGGCACCTTGATTAAGTAATGTGATTAAATAAAATAGTTAAAAACGGTTTCATTAATTATTATTCAAGGATTAGTTTTTTCGGGTGAATAGTGTTTTTTAATTAAAAATTTAATTAAAAATAATTAGAAAATTATTTTTATAAAAATGACTTTATTTTTGAACTCAGAGCATCTATATTATGTTATGGTAATTTTTGGGGTTTTTTCTGAAAAAATGAATTTTCGATGAATAGTGTTTTTATTTAAAAATTAAATTAAAAATATTTAGAAAATTATTTTTATAAAATGGATTTCATTTTTGAAATCAGAGCATTGATATTTGGTTAATGTGAAATTTTGGGATTTTTCTGAGAAAGTTGAATTTTCAGTGAATAGTAAAAATACAGTTTTAGGGTTTCGGTATGTTTAATGACATCATAACGGTTTCATGATGATTTCATGAGATCTTTTGAGGGTTGGCCGGCCAAGGGTGATGAATTATTGTTTTGGGGGCCCCATGTGGCCTAACTCCATGATAAATGACAAGGGAGAGCACATGGGTTTGAGAAAAGCACATGTGAGGTGTCCCTTGGCCATTAATGCCTTGTCCCCTCACTTTCCCTATAAATACCAAGCCCTCCTCTCATCCAATCGACTCCCCACTCATTCCCAACGAATTTATGGTCTCATTACCTCCCAAGGAGTCCTCCCAAGGTGCCCCCAAGCCCTCAAGGTCCCAACCCTTGAGGTTTAAGAGTTACATTTTAAGGTAAGGGATCTGACCTCTCTCTTTCTTTTCAAGTAATCTCTTTTATGTCATTTCTTTTATACTCCATGTTCTTATGTTGGAGGATGTTCTTTTATATTCATCCTACTGCCTATTTCATGTTCATATGATGAGAGCCCCCCCCCCCCCTTGCTCTCATCAATTCGTTTTAAGAATGTTTAAGTGGCGCCGTTAGGCTGCCGAATTTTTAAGGGATTCTTTCACCTTCCTCGTTTTCAAGTTCTATTTTCATTCAAGTATTTCATGTTCCTTTTTATTATGTTGGGGTATGATCTCTAAATTATCATACCGATATTTTATGATCTTATGATGAGAGACCCCATTTGATCGCTTCAATTCAGTATTTTGAAGTTTTAAGTGGCGCCGTTAGGCTGCCGAATTTTTAAGTGGTTCTTCACCCTTCTCGTTTTGAAGTTCTACTTTCATGTCAATTATTTCAAGTTCCTTTTTGTTATATTGGGGTATGATCTCTATATATATCATACTGGACTCTTATGTTCATATGATGAGAGACCCCATTTGATCTCTTCAATTCAGTATTTTGATGTTTTAAGTGGCGCCGTTAGGCTGCCGAATTTTTAAGTGGTTCTTCACCCTTCTCGTTTTGAAGTTCTACTTTCATGTCAATTCTTTAAAGTTCCTTTTTGTTATGTTGGGGAATTATCTCTATATCTATCATACTGATCTCTTATGATCATATGATGAGGGACCCTATTTGATCTTGTCAAATCATTTTCTTTTGAAGTTAAGTGACGCCGTAAGGCTGCAGAATTTTCATAAGAGAAATCTAATCTTTTTTTCCATGTTTTTCATTTCAAATGGTATGTCCCTAAAATTTCATTACCATTTCCATATGTCCTTCTTATTCTTTCACCCTACTGTTTTATGGATCATTTATGAGTGGGTGACCCATGTCCCCTCTCATTTCAATGTTTTCTAAAACCCCGAAACTTAGCCGTTATGCTGCAGAATTTTCCCCTCAAAATGCCTCTCTCTTTTCTCAAAAATTATTTTATGTTATAAAGTGAATACTCAAAGCTCTTATTTCTACAAGGGTATTCACATATATATCAAAATGTTCCATTTTAAATTCTGGGATTTACATACATGAGACCCACCTTCCTTTTTTGTGGGTTTTAAAGTGTCGTAAAGATCATGTCTTTAAAGCAGTTTTTAAAACGTTATGATTATGAAATGAAACCCATTTATTTTATGCTATATGGGTTATTTATGAAATGTTTGATGATGATATATGTGGCTCACATGATAACAAAGGAAAATTTAAGGGTGCGCCCTGATAGCGCTCCAATGCATTGGGTAATGATGTAACCACTAGAGATTACAATTTTCACGATACCTTGGTGAATAACCTTGGTAATTTTAAAATGACGCCTTGGGGATGGACCTTGGTGATATGTTCATGATTGTCTATGTTAAATGATGTAGCCACATCTTCAAGTTATGAAAAAGTTTTATTTTTATTATGATATGCCTCATGATTTCATTTTCATGCCTTAAAGTTCTTTTCATGACTTTATTGATGTATCTCAAGTTCATATGTAAAATGTTTCACTTGTTTCCCTTGCTGGGCCTTCTTCTCACCCTTCCTTTTGATGTATGTCCCCAGGTTATGGGATGTAGTAATGATCCTAGGGTGAACATGAGGAGAAGCCTTTCAAGTGTTAAAGAATAATGTTTTTTTGTTTCATGTTTTATGTTCCTTGTTTCCAAGACACTAAACCTTAAAGATCCTCAGTTCTGTGTAATGGAATGAAAAGTTATGTTATAAAAATACGGGATGCTATAGTTGGTATCAAAGGATGGTTTAGTTATTTGTGGAAATTAGGATATGAAAACTCTAGGAGGAACCCTATAGAAAAGTTTAATATAGGAAATCTTCCTGGTATTTTGGTGAGTATTGAGTAAGGGGTTGCCAAGAAAATACATCCCTGTCTGGATACGAGCAGGTAGAGGTGGCTCTGGCACAGATGTACATAGGGGTAAAACCTGAAAACACCGCTTTGAGCTATACTCGAACGAGAACTGGTACACGACAATGGGTCTTGCTGCACTCTTGGTTACGACACTCCCGGGGGATATGCTTTGGTAAATTCATAAGCTTGGTATGAACCATTGTTAAAGGAACAAAGATAAAATAAAATAAAGGTTCACATAAGAATATATGATCATTCATAACCTAGATGGGAACCTAGGAGATCACAAGTTAGGGTATACCTTTCATATACAAGTTATCCTTATATGCTTTCAGTTCCTTTTCATGATTATTAGCTAAGTACTTAAGCCCCTAACTATGCTTTCTCTTCTTAGTTAATGGTGGGAAATGGAAGAACATGTTCCGACAACCAATGTGATAGGAAATGCGACGATTTTCGTATTAATATGACAGGGATGATTAGGGGATTAAAATATGATTATTATTTTGGAAGACGTTCATTATTTTGGGAACCATATTTGATCGAGGTAAATAGATTACTACGGTATTTTCATTGAGGAGTAAGGTTGACTTATATTTTGAAGAATCGATGAATTTAAGGTGAACTTATAGTAATTTAGGTTACTTATGGAAATGACTAACCTATCTTGGGTAAAATATGTTTAGGTTAGATACTTTTTTTTATAAGATGTTAGGAGTGGTTGATGTTGTCTGGAGAAGAACAATGAAGTTGTTTTGGAAGACTATGTTATCAAATCCTTATTGTATTTGGGTTTCAATCTTAGTTTGGTTGTTTTGAGGAATTTTAAGGACCACTATTTATGGAATGGTCTATGATGAAATTTGTGTAGTACCATGGAACTTTGATGATTTAAAAGTAGTTTCCATTCCTATGGGATTCTTTCTTTTTGAAGAGTTGTTTTACCTTAACCTTTCTGTTTTTGGGATAATGTTTAAAGATAGAAGAAATAGATAGTTAATCTTTTGTAGATTATGTGATTCTATAGAAGATGATTCTTGTGCTTTTATGAGACCAAGTGTTTTTGAATTCTCATAATTTGGAGAAAAGATTAGTGTTGGTAGGGACTTTTTAAAGGATGAAACTCTACTTGAAGGTAAGTATATTTTCTTATGTTTTTGTTCTATGTAGTAAATGAAATCCTCAAAATTATGAAAAGAAACGTAAAACAAAAATGTTGTTGGTTTAAGTTTCCTACTAGGTAATCAAAGACCGTTTACACACATCATAAGTTTGGGATTTTCTCATGGTTAAATTTCTCCTAATCATGTTCTCTATCACTCTCCCTCAGAACTTGACCCTTTGTTTTCTCCTCCATGTCCATGTTTTCCTACATGGAACCCTAGTGTGGGTTAACTCGGGTGACCTTTGTACTTCCCTTTCTTTATTTTAAAGTAATAGTTTTACTGACTCCTTTTCCGATGTGGGACTTTCAATGAAATCTCAAAACCCAATTTTAAAATTGCGAGGACGCAATTTCTTAAGGGGGGGAGATTGTAACGACCCGAAATTTTTTTAAATAAAATTTGTTTCCCAATTTTATGTGTTATTGTTATACTCAACAAAAATGTTTTATTTGATAAACATGATTATAATTAAAATGAGATCAGTGGGTTTTGACTATTATATAACCATCGGTCAATATGACCGCTGTGAACAAAATGTTTTGATTTTTGTCTCTAAATATAATTAATCTTGGTTAATTATTATAGAAAGAAGATTTGATGGCCTCACCTAGTAGTCTTAGACCGATCGAAGCCCATCTAACAGAGCTTGAGAAGGAGGTAGCACCATTGGGCTTTGCTCTGGATCAAATCCAAGCCGAACTTCATCATGTGAAGCTGGAACGGAATCGCCTTCGTGGGAAGTTCAAACTGAAAGAAATTACTACTCGGGCAATGTTGACTGAGCCGCCCAAGCTTCTATCACCCTAGCACACCTTACTCTTAGGTCTTATGCTGGTATTATACGGGGTTATGTAACGAGACCATAACTACCTTGTGTAATCCTTGTTTTAAATAAAAATTGGGATTTTTTCTTATGATGAAGTTTATGAATTTTGAAATGACCGGATAAATATAGTATGCATATTTTTGATGAATTTTAGAAAAAGGATATTTTAAATATGTTTATGTAAACCCTAAATAATTAAAAATGTGTAATGATTTTCAAAAAATGGTCTTCTGCAATTATGTTCAGTACTAAATTTAGAATCTAATAAGATCAACTTGATTTTTGATGAATAGTAAATTATGAATAGTGATTTTATGATTAGGATTAGTAATATGACCAAATGGATTAGTAATCTCACTTAAAGAAAGTTTTAAAATAATCTAGGCACCTTGATTAAGTAATGTGATTCAATAAAATAGTTAAAAAACGGTTTCATTAATTATTATTCAAGTATTAGTTTTTTCGGGTGAATAGTGTTTTTTAATTAAAAATTTAATTAAAAATAATTAGAAAATTATTTTTATAAAAATGACTTTATTTTTGAACTCAGAGCATCTATATTATGTTATGGTAATTTTTGGGGTTTTTTCTGAAAAAATGAATTTTCGATGAATAGTGTTTTTATTTAAAAATTAAATTAAAAATATTTAGAAAATTATTTTTATAAAATGGATTTCATTTTTGAAATCAGAGCATTGATATTTGGTTAATGTGAAATTTTGGGATTTTTCTGAGAAAGTTGAATTTTCAGTGAATAGTAAAAATACAGTTTTAGGGTTTCGGTATGTTTAATGACATCATAACGGTTTCATGATGATTTCATGAGATCTTTTGAGGGTTGGCCGGCCAAGGGTGATGAATTATTGTTTTGGGGGCCCCATGTGGCCTAACTCCATGATAAATGACAAGGGAGAGCACATGGGTTTGAGAAAAGCACATGTGAGGTGTCCCTTGGCCATTAATGCCTTGTCCCCTCACTTTCCCTATAAATATCAAGCCCTCCTCTCATCCATTCGACTCCCCACTCATTCCCAACGAATTTATGGTCTCATTACCTCCCAAGGAGTCCTCCCAAGGTGCCCCCAAGCCCTCAAGGTCCCAACCTTTGAGGTTTAAGAGTTACATTTTAAGGTAAGGGATCCGACCTCTCTCTTTCTTTTCAAGTAATCTCTTTTATGTCATTTCTTTTATACTCCATGTTCTTATGTTGGAGGATGTTCTTTTATATTCATCCTACTGCCTATTTCATGTTCATATGATGAGAGACCCCCCCCCCCTTGCTCTCATCAATTCGTTTTAAGAATGTTTAAGTGGCGCCGTTAGGCTGCCGAATTTTTAAGGGATTCTTTCACCTTCCTCGTTTTCAAGTTCTATTTTCATTCAAGTCTTTCATGTTACTTTTTATTATGTTGGGGTATGATATCTAAATTATCATACTGATCTTTTATGATCTTATGATGAGAGACCCCATTTGATCGCTTCAATTCAGTATTTTGAAGTTTTAAGTGGCGTCGTTAGGCTGCCGAATTTTTAAGTGGTTCTTCACCCTTCTCGTTTTGAAGTTCTACTTTCATGTCAATTATTTAAAGTTCCTTTTTGTTATATTGGGGTATGATCTCTATATATATCATACTGGACTCTTATGTTCATATGATGAGATACCCCATTTGATCTCTTCAATTCAGTATTTTGATGTTTTAAGTGGCGCCGTTAGGCTGCCGAATTTTTAAGTGGTTCTTCACCCTTCTCGTTTTGAAGTTCTACTTTCATGTCAATTCTTTCAAGTTCCTTTTTGTTATGTTGGGGAATTATCTCTATATCTATCATACTGATCTCTTATTATCATATGATTAGGGACCCTATTTGATCTTGTCAAATCATTTTCTTTTGAAGTTAAGTGACGCCGTAAGGCTGCCGAATTTTCATAAGAGAAATCTAATCTTTTTTTCCATGTTTTTCATTTAAAATGGTATGTCCCTAAAATTTCATTACCATGTCCATATGTCCTTCTTATTCTTTCACCCTACTGTTTTATGGATCATTTATGAGTGGGTGACCCATGTCCCCTCTCATTTCAATGTTTTCTAAAACCCCGAAACTTAGCCGTTATGCTGCAGAATTTTCCCCTCAAAATGCCTCTCTCTTTCCTCAAAAATTATTTTATGTTATAAAGTGAATACTCAAAGCTCTTATTTCTACAAGGGTATTCACATATATATCAAAATTTTCCATTTTAAATTCTGGTATTTACATACATGAGACCCACCTTCCTTTTTTGTGGGTTTTAAAGTGTCGTAAAGATCATGTCTTTAAAGCAGTTTTTAAAACGTTATGATTATGAAATGAAACCCATTTATTTTATGCTATATGGGTTATTTATGAAATGTTTGATGATGATATATGTGGCTCACATGATAAAAAAGGCAAATTTAAGGGTGCGCCCTGATAGCGCTCCAATACATTGGGTAATGATGTAACCACTAGAGATTACAATTTTCACGATACCTTCGTGAATAACCTTGGTAATTTTAAAATGACACCTTGGGGATGGACCTTGGTGATATGTTCATGATTGTCTATGTTAAATGATGTAGCCACATCTTCAAGTTATGAAAAAGTTTTATTTTTATTATGATATGCCTCATGATTTCATTTTCATGCCTTAAAGTTCTTTTCATGACTTTATTGATGTATCTCAAGTTCATATGTAAAATGTTTCACTTGTTTCCCTTGTTGGGCCTTCTTCTCACCCTTCCTTTTGATGTATGTCCCCAGGTTATGGGATGCAGTAATGAGCCTAGGGTGAACATGAGGAGAAGCCTTTCAACTGTTTAAGAAGAATGTTTTTTTTGTTTCATGTTTTATGTTCCTTGTTTCCAAGACACTAAACCTTAAAGATCCTCAGTTCTGTGTAATGGAATGAAAAGTTATGTTATAAAAAGACGGGATGCTATAAAGAATCCTAGAGGGTCACACACTATGTGTTTCTGGTGGTATCGATTAAATTCAATTTTAATTTAATTAATAAATATTATTCTCAAGGCAATGGAATAAGTTTATTCAAGTTAAAGTGATTTCATTAATTAAATAATCATTTATTCACCTGATTGTGGGTAAAATATATTTATTTATTGTATTGAACATTTAATAAATATTTATTTACCAGTTTGTAAATAAAATATTTATTTAAGAGAATAATTTATTTATTTATTTCTCTGGGTGATCAATAAATGGAAGTGGAGTTTGAGTAGACCAAGGCTGGTAAGATAATAAAATAATTATTTACAATATGGTAAATAATTATTTAACTAGGTGGCACATGTTGAAATAATAATAATGTTGTTATTATTTTGTGAGGTAGAATTTTAATTATAATGATGTCTTGGGAAAGTTCGTGCACCATAAATAATGATGCGGTATTATTATTAAAATCATGGGTTTTCTCTAAGGCTATGAATGTATATAATTTATGTTACATAATTAAATATTATAAATTAAGCCCTATGTCAATAAATAGACATATATGTCTATTATTCCATGTAACGAAATGTACACCCGATGAATTGATAATTGTTGAGATAAACAATTTCTCTCTCAAATCCTCTTCCAACCCCTCTCAAGAATGAGAGACATTCTTTAAGGCCGAAGAAAAAGTGATCAAGAATGACTGACATAAGACACTCGCTTCACCACGCTATCACCTATAGAAATAGTGGTGTCGATCGGAGTCCATCGGAGCATGTGTGGATTATCGCTAGAGGTGTTCTAGTTTGAATACCCGCAAGCTCAATGAGATAATCTGGAAATGGTCATTCCAGACAATCAACATCACCAACGAAGAAAATAATGAAGATCCATGTATTCTTTTCTTTATGAAATTAATTAAATTAATTATAAACATGATGTGCAAGAACCTCTCTAAAGGTTTTGTGCCTCTTCATTATTTATCTAAATCTTTGATTATATTCTATGGAGAATGTCTTTCATCGTCATATTCATCCCATAATAATCATTGATCATAGTAAAAATTAAAGTTGGGTGTCCTCCCAACCACGCTTCTGTTGCGCCTAGAACCTACAATGTCCAAGATGTGAGGTTATGAGAATAGACATGTTAATAGAAAATCCACATTTCCATGTGGCATTGTATGTTCCTATTTATGGACATTTTCATCAATCCGTAGACATTAAGATTATCATTAATGGACATTATGACTCATATTCTATGATGTATTGATGAAAATCATGATAAAATATTCTCGTGGGTAAGTAGGATTTTTTGTGTGCATTATGAAAGATATTTAATTAATGGATATTGCGAGAAAGGATTTATCCTTTTTTTATCTTGATAGAAGATAGTATATTATACCGTTTGATAGGAATATAACATCCTGAATAAATCCATGTCCATGGTTTTTGGTGGGTGAGTTCATTTTTGGAAAGTCAAAGAAAGATATGTAGAGCATATAGGTTGACGGAACTGGTATGTGGCCTACTTAATTTGAGATATTTTGATAAGAGGGTTATATTAAAAGATAAATATTTGTAGGATATTGTACATTTTTATGATGTTAACTTATATCTCTATTGATATATTGTAATATTTATCGACACTAACCTTGTAATTTATGTGGTTATGCCTAATTCCAGTGAGAAAACAGATTAGAGAGTCACACACTACCTATATTCTCAATCTCGGTTAAATTCAATTTTTAAATTTAAAAGTTTGAATTAATAATATTTATTCAGGTCTACTAGATCAACATAATTTAATAACAAGTTATTATAATGAATAAGTGAGTTAAATAATAATAATAAATATATTTTTTTTCAAATTTGTTGAATGTAATATTTATAATATTTATTGTAGAATAATTAAATGGAATTTATTTATTAAATATTCATTATTCGATGATAGGTAAATGTAAATGAGGGAAAGGGAATAAGTTTAATGGTCTGATTGGAAATGGTATAAAAGATATTTATTTATAATCCAAAATCATTTTACATGTCAAGTGATTAATATTATTATTATTATTATTGGACATCGTGTGGATTAAGAATTATAAATATGGAAAGGGTTTAACATGAAATTTACCAACCCTAAACCTATCATAATAAATATCTAATTATATCACTTTCCAAAAGATAATTAGTGTGAACAACACATAGAGTGAGACTATCTCAATACCAGGAGAGAGAGATAGATATTTAGAGTGTTCTCCTCCCCTCCTCTCTCAATCCAATGAGAGAACATCAATATTTATTTCTCTCTCAATAATAATTATACTATGATCAACCATGAACAAAAAATTTATGTGGATTATCCATAATATCACCTGATGATTCTACAAAATTGTTCATAGATTGTGGTGCATGTGTGGATCACCTCTAGATGGGTTCTACACTTGGATCCTACAACACGATAATTGTACGAAAAGATCTTGTTAACCATATCATCAATGAAAATATAATTAAAAGTTAGAGTTAAATCCATATATTCTCATAAATTAATTATAAATTACATGTGGTGATCCTTCGCTTTTGTTTTCATAATTTTTGTCTAGTAAAGTTATATAATTTTTCATTGGAAATGTTTTTTTTTTATCATGTGAAAAAATGATTACATGTGATTTAAGACTAAAAGTTGAGTTGGTCATACCATAAAAGGACTCTTATGCTGCACTAGGAACCTATAGAAAAAAAAGAACAATTTTTTTGAATTGAAATAATAGAATTTTTTAGATATTAGTTATTTTATTGATGTCATGCATGTGGAGAAAAATGTATGTGATAATATCATTGGAATGGTATTAAATTTTCCCAGTAAAACAAAGGATTCCATTAAGGCCGGGTTGGACATGATTGACTTGGAGATTCCATAAGAGTTGGTACTAGTGAAGGGTAAAATATAGACTTTTATTCCACCATATTCTTATACTCTTTCCCGGTAAGATAGATACAATTTTTCAAATTCTTGGAAGATATAATGGTTCTTGATGTGTATTCATCAAATATTAATAATATCGTTTTAATGACTGATTTAAAGTTAAAGGGGAAAAAATATTATGATTATCATGTTTTGATGCAAGATCAAATTTATGTAGCTTTACATTTCCTTTTTCTTAATAATTTTCATCATATATTAACCAAGATTTGTTCCTTTTTCAATGCTATAGATATTAAAGTTATAGAACCGGTGAAATTGGAAACTATATAAAAGGAAATTTTTATCATATTATGTGAATTGGATAAGTTCTTCTCACTAACATTATTTGATATGATGGTTCACTTGGTTATAGAGATCTGGTTGTGTGTTCTTGTACATTATTGGTGGATGTACCCCATTAAATAGTATATGAATATTTTTAAAGGTTTTTCCAAAAAACAAAGTCGACCAAAATTTTGTATTACTGAGTGATGTGTTATTAAGGAAGTAGTTGAATTATTTACCAACTACTTTTCTGATGTGGAAAGCATTGGTATACTGAAATATTGTCACATCAGGTGGCTTGTGGGCGAAAAAAATTTCAGAATAGATGTTGTTCCATTTACTATTATAGAGTAGGAGTTATATAAACTATAAATTTTACATAATAGTTTATAGGTTGTTCCATATGTTGAAACCCAAAAAGTAATTCACAAAAATTTAAATCTATCAATGGATAAAATTTAAATATCAAATATACATAATTGATAGTTTATAGGATGGTTTTGAGACTATATTTTTAAGGATTCAACATAAAATATGGATTTAATTTCAAAACTAATTTAATGTCTAGCCAGAGGACTAGTTTCACATTATTATGTTATAATGGTTATGTAATTAATGGTTATATGTTCTATACAAAGGATCATGATGAACATAGTTTGATGAAGAATAGTGGAGTTATACTTGTGGCTGGAACGATACATGTATCTAGTAACAAGGATAAAAATCCAATTTATATGAATATTTCATACTTTGGAATCATTTAAAAAATATGGGAGTTGAATTATACAACACTACAAATGATGATTTTTTAATTCAAGTTGGTTGATAATAGAAGTACAGTTAAAATTGATGAATTGGGATTCATGAAACTATATTTGAGAAAGAAAGGTTACAAGGAAGAACCATTTATAATGGGATCCCTAGAAGTAAATGTATTTTAAGTTCCTGATACAACAAATAGAAAGTGTTCAATTTTTCTTTTATCGGTCAAAACCACTGAAGGGTTGGATGTTAATTCAACTAAGGATGACCCTTTAATTAGGAAAACACAATAATTTTGCAGTGGTCCCAATTTAGAGAGGTCTTATATATTATATGATACCAAAAATTTCTACCCTATCAGAGGTAATAATTTTTTTCATAACTATTTCTATGAAATGTGAATCAGGAAGACATTGATACCTTTCCTATACAGATATTCTATAGGGTGAAAATAATTGTGATTTATATCTATCAACACTTGTTCATTACCTTTCTTAAATGGTTTCATTATACAATATCCAAGGAGATATTCTATATAATAAAAAACTTCTAAAAGTTCATGTGAGAGTGGTGATTCTTTTAGCTCATGAGTTGAATGCTAATCTATATATTCCCCTTAACGATCTAGGTATTCACTTGGTTGAAATTTCTATTGGAACTTTCATAACATGGCTTTTTGATCTTATAAAAAAATATTTCAACAAGTTGGTATTCATTTCTAAATTATATTTTATTCAAAACCATTAATAATTAATGAAAAAAATTCTTGAATCGATGAATGCTATTATAGGTAGAAAAAGCAAAGGGTAAATGGAAGGTTGAATCATAACAATATAAAGGATCAACCAATCAATCGAAAAGGCCTTTAGAAATAACCTTTATCCCACTAGTTAAACTTTCACATTTACTAAAATTAAAATTTCATTTGGATACAACATTCCAAAATGGTGATACCTCCATAATTTATTTTGAAGAAAAAATGTATGGAGAGCACATTAAGGACTTTCTTGTTCTTGAGAATGTAGATAAAATTCCCAAGCACGGATGGCCAGGAGTATTAATTATAAATATATAAATGAGGTGTATTTTCATAATTTATTTATCCAATAGCTAATATACTATGTTAATTATATTTTAATACTATTCATATTTTTTCAGGTCTTTGTATCAGTACTATTTGAAGGGAACCCACTGTGAATAGAAAAATGGACTCATTAGTCCTCATATCACTTCTACATAAAGAAGTTTATTTAAAGAAGTGGAATATTCAATAATAGTGGAAAAAACTGACTGTAATGTTTGTAAATATAATTACATATGACACACACCTATTAATACCTACGATGCAGGGGTAAAACTTAATAATTTTATTATATAAAATATATTTTCATTCATTTGATTACATATTCATTTTTTAGGGATAATTAGTTTCTCATTGCAATCAATTTAGATACTCAAAATATTTATTTTTTGGATTCAATGCATGTATACCCAGAAATCTACCACATGTTATGATGTTTATCAATTTGTAACACACTACAAGCAATATTTTACAAATAAAATTCAAGTTATAAATTTTATATTATGTTCTAATAAAAAAATAGGATAGGGAAGTGTTTTAATATCTTAAAAATCATGGAATGAGGATAGTCCATGAGCACAAAAAGCACATCGACTTCGAGAAGTGGATTAGTATTAGGGTATATATAATAATATTTCACTATTAAAACATATATAAAAAATTACTTATTTTTATCAATGTTTTTACAGTGTATGATACAAATTAATGGAAAATATTGTGGTTATTTTATTTAAAAGTTATTGAAATATATCGTATTACATCAAAAAACCAGCATCCTTGAAAAGGTATTTCGAATGATAATTAAAATTTCATTTAAAAATTTTATTAATCCTTTATTTATTTTTGTTTTTCCAATACATCCTAGACTATTGGAAGTCCTCATATTTAAAATAGAAAATATATTTATTTAGAAATAAATGGGTGGAATACATGGTTTCATAATGTATGCAAAAATCGTGAAGATTTGACTTTCTACTACTTATTTAGTTAATTTTATCATCATTTTATCTATTATTTTTTAGTTAATATACTTTTATTTTTTATTTAATACTTATGTTGTTAATTTTAATAGTGATCATGAAGAAATGACTTCATCAATAATTATCTCTTCTTCAACCATTGTGCTCTCTATTAAGAGCATGGAATGAATGAAGAAACAACAATTTTTGAAAAATTATTCAATATGGACGCACTCATGTACTATTTGTTCTATTTATAAAACTATTTTTTATTTATTATATTTTTTATTATTAGTAGTGTGTATTTTTAGTTTATAAATGAATCAAAGTGAATGCTTTCAGTTTAAATTTATATTTTAGTTAAAAAGATGTGTGACACAGTCAAAACTGAGAAAACATGGTCAAATTGTTTTCATACTTTAATATAATGGTCAATAAGTAATTTTTGACATATAGGAATCATTTTTACTTAAATGAAAAACATTTTGTGATCGTTATGAATCGAATTAGTGTTTTCAATTTCAAAATGATATTTTAGTTAAAAATGTGTGTCATGCACTAAAACCCAAGAATACAAGCTTGGATTATCTTGATACTTTAGTAAAAATATCATTAAGACATTTTTTATGTGTAGTAACCAATCACACATAAATATGAAGGAAGGTGTGATCGGTATGAATCAAAGTTCATGTTTCTATATTAAAATGACATTTTAGTTCAAAAGATATCTGGCATACTCAAAACCAATCAAACTCATTTATAATGTTTTGATACTGTAGGAAAATGATACATAAGTCATTTTTTATGTATATAAATTATCCACAACTTAATCCAATATACGGTGTATTTGGTATGAATCAAACTATATGGTTTCAGTTTAAAAATGACATTTTTGTAAAAAAGACACATAACTTACTCCAAACTAATCAAACAAATTCAAATTATTTAGATACTTTTAGAAAATGATCCACAAGTTATTTGTGATGTATAAGAATCATTTTTACCTCAATACAATACACATTGTGATTAGTATGAAAATAAATGAGTGTTTTCATTTCAAAAATGATGGTTTAGTTAAAAACATGTTTCACCCACTGAAAACCAAAAAAGAACACTTGGATTATCGTGATAATTTATTAAAATTATCGTTAATACATTTGTGATGTGTCGGAATAAATTGTATGTCAATCAGATTCACAGTGTGACTAATATAACTCAAATTGTGTGTCTCCAATTTGAAATGAAATTTTAGTTAAAAAGATGCATGACACACTCAAAACCTAGAAAACACATTCATATTATTTTGACACTTTATAAAAATAATCCATAAGTAATTTTTTACATGTAAATATCAATTGTACTTCAATCTTACACACAGTGTGATTGGTATGACTTAGAGTGTGTCTTTTTATTTAAAATGTCATTTTAGTTAAAAAGACACATGAAATACCCAAAACAAAGAAAACACATTTAGATTATTTTTCACTTTATTATAATGATCCATAAGTTATTTTTTAATTGTATGAATCATCCACATCGCAATATGATACATGGTGTGACCAAAATGAATTGAAATGTGTGGTTTTAGTTTAAAAATGAAATTTTAGTTAAAAACTTATGTCACTCACTAAAAATTGAGATAACACACTCATATTGTATTTATATTTTAGTATAATGATCAATAAGTTATTTTTGATGTGTAAGAGTTAGTTGCAAATCAATCTGACACATAGTGTGACCGATATGACTAAAATTTCATGTTTTTTGTTTAAAAATGACATTTTAGTTAAAAATATGTGTCACTCAATTAAACCCAAGAAAACAAGCTTGTATTGTCCTAATACTTTAGGAAAATTATCCTTAAGTTATTCTTGACATGTATTAAAAACTTCACATCAATCTAATGCTCGATGTGACTAATAGGACTCAAAGTGTGTTTTTATTTAAAATTAACATTTTAGTTCAAAAAACATGTCACATACTCAAAAATTAGAAACCGGATTTATATTTTTTTTTAATGTTGTAAAATTATTCATAAGTAATTTTTGATGTGTATCAATTATCATTACCTCAATCTGATACATAGTGTGTCTGGTATGAATCAAAATGTGTGTTTTCATTTTAAAAATAAAATTTTAGTTAAAAAGACATGGTACATACTAAAAATTGAGAAAACACATGCATATTGTTTTGATACTTTACGAAAATAGCACATATGTCATTTGTGATGTATAAGAATCATTTGTACCTCAATATGATACACAGTGTAACCAGTATGACTCAAAATGTTTGTTTTCAGTTTAAAAATGAAATTTTTGTTAAAAATGTTTATCGCACAATGAAAATAAAGAAAACGTTCTTGGATCATCTTGGTACTTTGGTAAAATGATCTGTAAGTAATTTTTTATGTTTAGGAATCAACTGCACATCAATATGACACACGGTATGACCAGTATGACTCAAAGTGTGTGTTTTTAATTAAAAAATGACATTTTAGTTGAAAAAATGTTTCACTCACTAAAAACCTTGAAAAGACACTTCTATTTCCTTGATACTTTTGGAAAATGATCCTTAAGTAATTTTTTGCATGTATAAATCAATCTCATGTTAATCTGACGCACTGTGTGACTATTATGACTCAAAGTATGTGTTTTTATTTAAAATTGGATTTTTTTTCAAAATACATATGGCATACTCAAAACTGATAAGACACATTCATATTATTTTGATACATTATTACAATGATATATATTTGATTTGTGACATATAAGAATTATCCACTCCTTAATCTGATACATAGTGTGACCAGTATGACTCAAAATGTGTGGTTTCAGTTTAAAAATGACATTTTAGTAAAAAACATGTGTGGAATACTCAAAACTGAGAAAACACGTCCATAATGGATTTATAATTTAGAAAAATGATCCATAAGTTGTTTTTTATGTTTAGGAATAATCCATGCCTCAATATGATACACAGTGTGACCGGTATAACTCAAAATGGGTGTTTTCTGTTTAAAAATGAAATTTCAGTTAAAAAGATGTTTCACTCATTGATAACTAAGAAAACATGCTCAAATTGTGTTAATATTTTCTAGAAAATGATCTATAAGTCATTTTTCACATGTAGGATTTATTTAGATGTCAATATAACATATGATGTGACTAGTATCACTCAAAGTTCATGTTTTAAATTTAAAAATGGATTTTTAATTAAAAACATGTGTCACTCACTAAAAACATAAAAAACACACTCATATTTTATTTATAATGTAGTAAAATAATCTCTATGTAATTTTTGATTTGTATAAATCAACCAGATATTAATATGACACATAGTGTGACCAGTATGACTCAAACTTTGTGTTTTTATTTAAAATTAACATTTTAGTTCAAAATATGCATCACATACTCAAAATCAAGAAAACACATTCATATTGTTATGATACATTAGAAAAAAATCCATAAGTAATTTTTTATGTGTAAGAATCATCATCACCATAATTTGATATACAATGTGATCGATGTGACTAAAAATGTGTGGTTTTAGTTAAAAAAGACATTTTAGTTAAAATATGAATGATATAGTTAAAACTAATAAAACTAATTCCAAATGTTTTGATACTTTAATAAAGTATTTGTAATTCATTTGTGACGTGTAGGAATCATACACACCTTCATCTGATACATGATGTTATCAGTATGACTCAAAATGTGTGTTTTCTGTTTGAAAATTAAATTTCAGATAAAAATGTGTGTGACTCATTGAAAATCAAGAAAACACGCTCGTATTGTCTTGATACTTTATAAAAATGTTCCATAAGACATTTTTAACATATAAGAATCATTCACACGTTAATCTGGTACACAATATAACTGGTACGACTCAAAGTGTCTGTTTTTTATTTATAAATGACATTTTATTTAAAAACATGTGTCACTCACTAAAAACCTATAAAATACACTCTAATTGTCTTGACACTATATGAAATCATTTCTTAAGTCATTTTTGATGTGTAGGAATAAATTTCACCTCAATCTAATGCACGGTGTAATCCGTATGAATCAAAGTGTGTGTTTTTATTTGAAATTGATATCTTATTTCAAAACACATGTCACATACATAAAACCAATAATATTCACTCATATTTTATTTATAATATGGTATAATGATCCATAAATCATTTATGGCATGTAAGAATCAAACACACATTAATATGACACACAATGTGCCCAATATGACATGAAGTGTATGTTTGTAGTTTAAAATTGACAATTTAGTTCAAAACACATGTTTCATACTTAAAACCAATAAAAAGTTCTTGGATTTTATTATTACCTTATTGAAATGATCAATAAATCATTAGGTATGTGTATAAATTAACCACACATTAATGTGATACACTATATTCTCAGTATGACTAGAAGTGTATGTTTTCAGTTTAAAAGTGACATTTTATTAATGTGTTGTTTCATTTCTATGTTTAATTTTTTTTCTTGATAGTATTACTGAAATAAGAATAGTTTTTTATATAATTTCACCAATTTTCTCAATTTGGGGTGGTATTCTGAGTAACTAATAGCATGAACAAGCTCTTTTGAGAGAGGATTGGGGGACAAAGATAATTAAATGATTGTGTTTTTAAATTTGTTGATGTTTTTGATAAATTGTAGGTACATATATAATTGTACAAAACAATGTATGAATTTTCTATAATATAGTTTTTTTTCTTTTATTTTTGGTTTAAATTTATTTTAAATTATTTTTTTTATTATCATCTACAGTGTTCTATAATTTTAGCAGCATGTTGCTCCAGCATAGCTTTTATCAATGTTATTTCTAGCACTAATAAAATGACCATTCATAAATGATAACCAAGTGCTGATAAAGGACCCCCTTTATCAACACTTTTTTTTAGTGTTGATGAAATTCCCTTTTATCAACATTGTTTTTATCGAGGATAAAATTCATTGGGTTTTAAAGTTTCTGACAACATTAGTGGTTTCTTAGAATTGATGAAGGATATTTCTTTCATTGTTAAAATCCATATCTAAAAATAGTGTATCATAGTGAAATACAGATCATACCAAGGACTAGTCTTTCATTTTAAAAGATAAATCTTTTTAATATTCTGGTCTCTTGTGTGCATGTGTTTAGTGGTGTTTCTTTAAAAAAAGAAATATATAGAGAGAAAGAGAGAGAGATAATCATTACCTAAAAGTGAAAGAGGTAAAAGTGATAAGGTATTAATAAAAATTTATCAACATTGATTCACCCCTATCAATGTATAACATATCCCAATCGGTCCTCCTCAAAAACTATGATTGTACAAAATGACATTTAAAATGATTAGGGTATTTTTTTTATTTGATCCCTTATCCTTTGAGACATGCCTTTAAATTTTTATCTTTTTGTTAAGATCATAGAAGTCATGAATGAACCTTTTTTGGAAGATCAACATTACAAGCCTATTATATTTTTCCAAGCCTACACTAGGTATTTTCACATGATACTCAATGGTTCAAGTGTTTAAGAGGGGTTATCTATGGTTAAAGGGATGTTCCCTGATGAAGAGAAGATATGAGGTGATTCCTTGGGTTTGTTGGGAAGGTTTATATATTATATTTTATTGTGTTTCAATGTTTCCCTATAGAAATAAAAATATGAATTTCTAAAAATTAATGAAAAAGAAAAATAATTTTTAAAAAATATTGAAGAAAATAATACATTGTAAACAAAATATTATTGGAAAAGAGGAGATATTCTTCATTGAATTTAATTTACATAGTTTATGAGCCTTCTCTTTGAATTTCTGGGAGGTTTTGGGTAATGTCATTCTTTAAAATAAGGGTTATTTATCATTGTGATTTTCTCTTGATTATCATGCATGGTACTTTATATTTTAACATTATTTTTGATACTTTCTTGTTTTACACATAATTTATTACCTGCCTTATCCTTAGGGTTATTTGAACCAAAATTAGAAGTCATCCTGATTAATTGTGATATTTTTCTTTAATGAGTGGATATTTTAGATGCCTTATAAGCTTATGGTTATGATAATGTTCTTGAGGTATAAGCATAAATCAATTTTAATTCATACATTTATTGATGAGAGGGAAAAAAATTAAAGTTATAAAGATCACAATTTGAATTCATGATAATAATTAATTGAGTTAATTTAATGAAAGTTAAGAGTAGAACAATAATTTCAAATAGAGGAAAGTAAAATACATGATTGATTTGTTTCTTTTAAAAATAATGATTTGAAAATATATCTTTTATGTGATTCTTAAAATTTTATTCTCCATTTATGATAATTTTATTTGAATGGAATTGATATCTAAATATTGGTAGGATGGGAATTCTTCTATGTTATGTACAGATTACATGCTTGAGGAACATAAAGGTTCTAAGTGTGAACGATTTGATATTCTCATTTCATGCATGCATTTTTTTAATTAATTTCATTTATAATAGAGATTAATTGTTAATTATGATTAAATTTAAATTTTTTTATATTATTTATGGAAATATATTTTTAAAAAGTACTTTTTATAAAAAAATATATATATGTTTTGAAGATATATTTTATAATGGAAATTAAACTTAATTTGTAGGTGTCAAGAGTGTAAAACAGAAAGTGATATAGGACAGCTCCCAAGAGACTTTTAGAACTGGATTTTCTATATCTAAGATGATAAATAAGACCCCTCTCACAATTAAAAAAGAAATGGTGGTATATCTTATGGCATACTATTCATTTTATAAAAACAACACCGCGCTACTCTACATTCCTCCATCATCATCACACTAATTTCTCATGACATGTCTTCTCTACACTGTTATTGCATTGTGATACACCATTGAAATCCATAAGGAAGCACGATCCTTCTGATACAACCACTATAATAACCATGGGAGGTGCACTGGAAGCTCTAACCACCTTCATGTATGCCATTGAATGGTTATAGGCATCGTGGTGGAGCTTTCCACTGACACAACAAAGCTCACTATCACTAGAAGATCTTGATCCATCAGCATGAAGTGGAAAACACCTAACGTGAGTTTGAAAGACTCTTTGAAATGCCTATATATAATAGTGTGGTCTATAGGGAATTTTCAGGAATGGAACAGTCCCCACCATGATAAATGAAATTCCATGCATGTGGTGTTCCACAAGGATCTTATGAGGATTAAATTTCAGCACTTTGACATAGTGAATGTTTTGGTATCCTGTATGAGGATGAATGTATGCGTGGATGCCCAAGAAAACACTTATGAAAATGGTATTATTTTGTGACGGAAATTTGAAATAAATTAATTAAGGAGTTTTCTTGGATAAAGGAGACTCTGATTATTATTGACGGTTCTGGGCATAGAAAAAAGCATCGTATGGGGCATGGCCAACTTAGTTTTATGTTGTGATCAATGACTAATCTGATATTTACATGATGATAAATTTCATGATTAGTGGAATTGAATAAAATAAAGTTGACAATAGAAAACACCATAAACAAAGCATGGGATCATCACATATTTTTTATAATTAATTTAAGTAATTACATAATTACCTTACAAGGAAATATTTCTTCATTGATATATCTAAAAATTTCTCTATGTTATAAATTCATAGTGCTATATGAATCAGGAATAGATTCCCTCTAGTGGTAATGCTCATGTGTTCCATGAATGACCAAACATCACCATCAGAATCTTTGAGTGCTAGCATGACAGATCCTAATTCTTCTATTGTTCTCCTTTGATCTCCCCAAGAATTGCTTTAAGGGAGGGTTCCCTTTAATCTCTTTAGACTTGACAGTAGTGGTAGAGGAGAATCACTTTCCATTCTTGAGAGCATTTTTGGAGAGTGAGCTCTCTAGGTCTTTGAGTCTACTCTCTCTAGATCTCTATATGCACAAAAAAAAGAATTGGCACTCTTAAAAAATATATAATTGGTTTTATATAATGCTAGGATTAGAAAATAATAATTTCACATGTGCCCTTATTATTTTCGTAATACCTATGGAACCCCATGTCTATAATAGTATTATTATTATTATTATTATTATTATTATTTTGTTAACATGTGATAAACTCCCAAATTAAATTAAATATTATTTATTCAAATAATATTCAATATATATTATTTCTCACCAGATCATTAAACTCAGTCTTCCATTTCTCCACAATATTTATCAGGCCTTGAATAAGGCTTATATATTAAATAAATAAATATCACTGCATTATTCACAAATAAAAAATCAATTATTTTCACTAAATAGAAACTAAATATTAATTAAGTACTCTTCTCACATAATATTCTCTTGAATAACTGGTGATACAATATATGTAATCAAGAAAACATGAATAATTATTAAAACATGTAAAGGAATAATATTTATTGAACTTGTTAAATAATAAATAATGATATATTATTTAGATGAGATTTTGGATACACTTAGTGTATGACCCTATTGGCCTCTTTCTTAGTGTCATTAAGTTAAGTAGTCCAAATTCTAAGGTTAGGATCTAAATACACACTAAGGAACCTATAGATAATGAAGCTAATGTTGTAATGACATAATACCTCATACATATTCTTACTGTGTAATATAATCCTTTTTTACAATATCTCTAATCAAGTAGATTTAATTATGTTTACATTAACCAATGTGCTCAATGTCTCCTTCTTTGAGTTCAGAAAAATCAAACTAGCCAATAGAAATTTTGTTTCTTTGAATTTACAGAAATTGAAATTTCCTTTAGAAAACTATGCCTATGGAATTATTTAGGATATATCATTTTTTTTCAAAGGGTATAAGACATAAAATTACATTAAAAACAAAGGGGAAAAAATTTCTCACATTATTCATTAATGAAATATTACTCATGATGCAACCAACGTATCCTACCTCTCCGCAAACATATGTCATCATAATTCTCATTAATACATCAAACTACATTAGTTATAAAACTAATTAACAATAATATTAAAGTATAAGGATCAAAACAAACATATTCATATAGGAATATCTAATGACCTATATAAATGTGGATATCCTAATAGTGGGACTCATTCTCATAATATCTTACACTAGTTATTACCAAGGGTGTACACCATGAGAACGTGCCTCAAAGTTCTATGAGTATACACCCCTAGTATCTTGTATCATTTATGTCTCTAAAATGACTTCATCTGACTATAGAACACATATTTAAGTATACTGGTGTGTCACTAATAGGTTCTCATTATAGCGGGGTACTGCTATGACCTTTTAGTGTGACAGCTAATCTTAAGTCATTATCATATACTATGTTACGTAGAAGAACAATAATGATGTAATATAGAGTTTATTAATATTCAAAAAAATGAATATAGGTTATCATAATGTACATAGAATTTGTTTCTAGGGAACCCACTTAAATAAACTCTCACTTTCACTAGAGGAAACTGCTAACAACCTTTAGTCCACTGGATCTCACATGATACTCATGCCCTCTACTGTGATACGCCTTCAGTCATGGGATCCACCATGTTTTAATCTATGGGAACACTAATTACTAAAAATTCACCCCTATAAGATAAGTCCCTTGATAGGTGATACTTTTGGAGTATGTTCTTTGTTTATTGGTGTGACCTTGAATATTTTTGCAAGAGACATCGCTGCAAAATTATCACAACACAATGTGATAGGATCTTTACTACTAGGTACCACAACATGATCCTAAAAAGATTTGTATCAAAACAGGTTACTTGGATGCATTAGAGGCCTCTATATACTTGGGATCCATTATAGAATTGGCAAAAATAGGATTGTTTTAACTCTTCCAACTAAAAAATCCACTGTTGAGAAAGAAAACATATCTTAATAATGACTTCAGATCATTCTGATCTATTTGAAAACTAGCATCACTATAACCCCTGATGACTAGCTCCTCATCTCCTCCATACACTAGGAAAATATCATTTTTCCTTCTCAGATACTTAACAATACACTTAATATTATACCAATATTGTTCTCCCAGATCATCTTAATATCTTTCTACCTTGATTGATGCATAGGAAACATAAAGTTTAGTACATAACATGGAATACATGATTGATCCTATCACTGAAGCATGTGGGATATTACTCATTTTTTTCTCCTGTTATGTTTAAGGACACATTTTATTAGAAAGATGTATAACATGTGATTCTGGAACCAATCCCATATTGGATTGTTCAATAATAAATAACTTTAGTATCTAGTCAATGTATGTGCTTCGAATTAGTCCAAGAATCCTCTTGGATATATCACAAATGATCTTGATCTATAGAATATAGGCCACTTAACATAAGTCCTCCGTGGAGAAACACTTGTTTAACCAGACCTTAATATACTATAAGATTTATATATAGTTTAAAATAACTAATATTTCATCCACATATACTACAAGGATAATCACTGCATTCCCACTAAACCTTTTGTAAATACATGGATCACATTAATTCTTAATGAAAGAAAATTATTTTATAGTTTCATCGAATCAAATGTTCCATGACCTATCCACCTATGTATCTCTCTTAGATTGGTTTCACCTTGGCTCCAAACTTAAATCGCCTCCACTATCTTGGGAGTTGAATCTATTACATATGCTTTTACTCACACATAGGTGTGGGGAATTAAATGATTTTATTAAAGGGTTAACATAAAATAAATCATGGTCACACATGCGAGTACATAATGAGTGGATAGATGACACATAGGCCAATAATTTAATTTAATAATAAATTAAAAGAAACCAATCACATACAAAGGTCTGTTCATCCTCATGATCATCCATATAAATTAAATGAATTGCGTATAAAATTAAAACTAAATTCTAATCATTCATATTTAAGATAAATCACTATAAAATTAATTAATTATATTCAATAATTATTTAATTATTTTATCTTAAATCACATCCAATTTTTTTTTGAAATTATTATCCATCATAATTTTAAACAAATTAAATAAATTTATTTAAAATTAACTTTTTACAAAGATGTACCTTGGAGGAAACATGTTGAGAACCCATTTGAACTACCCAATGTGCATTATATTATTATATTGTTTAGACATGCAACATCCAATATACACAACTTATCATGTAATGTCACCACATGTACTATCAACTTAATGACCATACAGAACACATTGTATTTACATAGCATGTAATATTTTCATGCGTGTAGAGTAATAATTGTATTATAATTTATACATGATATGCAGTACCAAACATTATGCCAAAAATTAATTAGATATTTAATTTTATATTTGGTAAAAGTACATGACATTTACATTTATATTACACATAGTGTATTATTCTCACTGCTTATCCACTGAACACGCCTAGGTACGCGACATGTATTAGTGGCGGGAAAAATATTGGAGAACACTGCGTGTACATGGGCTACAAGGTGTGTGATCTGTGAGTTTCATGGTCACTAATCATGTGGGTCATGTAAGAATATATATGGATCGTCAGTGACTAAAGGACTACACATCATGTATAGAAGTTACACAGTGTATACTCTGGTCGACCATGTGCCAGGTTGGCCAGGTCAACATGTTGTGTGAAATTAAATTCACTATGTGTAATAAATGAAGATGGATCAAATTAATTTAGGGTGCATTAAACACAAGTATATCGTGTGTACCTCCAAATTTCACGGTATGTACTCTAGTGTTGTCTAGATAGATTCTTTGGTACCTCCTGATGTGATCTTTTAATTTATTTCAATCATAAAATTAATCAATTTGATTATATATGCAATCAATGAAGAGTAACAAAGAATATATCACAATTAAGATTAAAAAATGATTGAAAAATAATTGAAAACTAATGAAATATTCATAAATCAATCAATTATATTTAAATAATTAAAAAAAATTATGTGACCCCTCTGATACCAATTATAGGTCTCGAGTGAAATGGGAGTGTCGGATGGTGCATGCCCAACTTAGTTTTTTTTCATGATCAAGATTAATCTGAGATTTATATGATTAAAAATGTTGTGATCAACATAATTGAATCAAATAATATATAAAATATAAAAATTCTGGAACCAAAGTGAAGGCACATCACTTATAATTTATAATTAATTTAATAAATTAAAAAAATTTCTTGTGTGGAATTTTTTCTTCATTGATGGATATTACAACTTCTATACATTTTATTATCATCGATTTGGTAGAATAAAGAATATATTTCATTCAGTGGTGATCCACACATGTTCCATGAACCTCTAAATGTCATAGTGGGAATATTTGGGTGCTAGCATGATAGATCCTAACACTTACATTGTTCGCCTTTGATCACTCCATGAAGTGCTTTAAGGAAGGGTTCTCTTTGATCTCTCTTGACTTGAGAGTGGTGTTGGAGGAGGATCACTCTCAATTATTGAGAGTGTCCTTATATAGGGATCTCTTTAGGGATTTGGGAGGATTCCCAGTAGATCTTATTGTGCACTAAAAAATGAATTGTCTCTCTTAAGAAAAAAATATAATTGGGTTTATATTCTGCTAGGGCTAGAAAATAATAATTTTACATGTTCCATTATTATTATTTTCATCCCTAAAAACCCCATGTCTATAATAAAAATATTATTATTATTTCTTAACATGCTCTAAACTCACAAATTAATTTAAATATTATTTATTCACATAATATTGAATATTTGTTTCTCACTCGCCCATTAAACTTAGTCCACAATTCCTCCAAAATATTTTTTGAGCTTTGAATAATGACTATTTATTTAATAAATAAATATCACTACATTATTATTCAATAAACAAATAAATATTATATTCACTAAATAAAAAATAAATATTTAATAAATTTTCTTCTCACATATTATTCTCTCGAATAACTAGTGATAGAATATATGTGATCAAGAAAACATGAATAATTAGTAAACCATTTGTATGAATAAAATTTATTCAACTTGTTAAATAAAAAATATTAATATATTATATATCTAAGATTATGGATGCACTTAGTGTGTGTCCATCTAGGCCTCTTTCTCAGTGGAAATAGGTGAAGCAGCCAAAAGTCCAAGTTTAGCATCTAGAAACATGCCAAGGCACCCATAAAGAAATAATTCATTGTCACAATGACATAATACCACATAAGGATGCTTATTGTGTAATATAATCCCTTTATCATGATATATCTAATTAATCAGGTTGCATATTGGTGTCATCAACCTATATGATTTATTTCTCTTTATTTTACTTTTTGGAAATCTAAATTTCCTATTGAACACCATGGCTGTAAATTTATTTAGGCTATATCATTTCCATTAATGGGACTGATATATCAACTTCTATTAAAGAACATAAGGTAAAAAACTTTCTCGCGTGATTCATTAATGAAATATTAATCATGACACACCAAATGTATCCAACCTCTCTACGAACATATGTTATCACGATTTTCATCAGTACATAAAATTACATGACTTATAATAATCATTTATAATAATATTAAATCCAAGTGATCAATACATACATCTGCAAAAAAGAAAATCCAATAAAACATATAAATGTGTATTTACTACTAGCAGGTCTCATTATCATAATATCCTATAGTAGATATTACCAAGGGTACACACAAAATTAATGTGTTTCAAAGTCCTATGAGTCTGCACCCTTGATATCTTTTATAATTTATTTCCCTTAAATGATTTAATCTGACTATTGAATATAGATTTAAGAATACTATCATGGAAATTTTGGGTTCTCGTCAAAGTGGGGAACTGTTATGGACTTTTAGTGCTGAAGCTACTCTTTGGACAATATCACATACTATGTTACATATAAAAACAATTATAATGTGATAAGTAGTTTATAAATATTAAAAAAATTAATATAGGTTACCATAAAGTACACAGAAGTTGGTTTTACATAACCAGCTCCCACAATTATGTCTTGGTGGAGAGGACATGGCTCACAAGTAACGTTTAAATGTGAAACACACACACTTTCAGCATATAGGTTGGCATGGAGTTTCATGAAAGTGAGAATATATATGATGTATATGAAATGATTATTTCCACACCCATAGTGGATTAAACATTCTATTTTTAGGAGTATCACACATGATTGATATTTTCTATGGAACGATGATGAAATTTTTTGAGGTTTATCTTCCATGATATAAGTGATATCACATGCAGGATTTCACTTCTATTTAGAAAGGATTTTAATAGAAATTTAAGGAAAGATAATGGAGATTAAAAGCGGATTTGATTTCTATAAATCCAGGATAGTGTTGCACGAAAAGAAAATTCGGAGAGGAAGAGGTTGCACCTAGAGCTTTCACTATGATACTTTTTATAGATTGTGTTGTTGTGGTACTATTTGGGTTATTTTAATTTTTATATTATTTCATTAATACCACTAGGGGTTATGTTTTCATTAGTTCTAAGTGATGTAATAAATGGTGGAGTGTGATTTTGAAGTTATTTTCTATTTTTTACCCTTATTTGGATTGGCATATTCATCTTTTTTTCTCACTTTATTTATATTTCTCATTATAAGACCATTGTTAACCTGAATACATTTTAATACACCAACTAATCATCTTGATTTATGTCGGACCATTGCATGAATTTGGATGATTATGGTAAAATTTGGTATTGATACACCTAAATCATTAACAAACCTAAGTAATTAACTATAATAAAGGGAGAATTATTGAGTTAGAAATTACCAAAACCAAGGAATTTCTTATCTTCAACTCCAACAACAAGCATACATAATTAATTAATATTTCCACTTCACCATCATATAAACCCAAAATTAATGTACTTGGAAAATTTTACTATAATAAATGAGGCCTTTAACGATGATAAAAAAGGGATTTATCATTGAAAAAAAATTTACTACCAAAGTGATATTAAAAGCACCCAACCATTATTAGTGATAGAAAAAGTGATTAAAATTGGTGCATTTATCATCACTTTTTTTCCACTGATAAAGAGGGAATTTTTAGTACTTTCTTTTAAGTGTTGATAAAGTTACACTTTATTAGCGCTTTTTATATACCTAATAAAAGAGGCCTTTATCAGTGCTTTATTTAGTGCTCATAAAGGTGGCCTTTATTAGCTCTTTATTTAGTTTTGAAAAAATCCATATTAGCTGCTAAATAGCTTTAGCCCTATAGAATCCATATAGGAGCACTATAAAAACAAACAACAATTAAAATACATAAATAGTAATACTAGTATAAATAAAATTGGATTAGAATAAAAATATCATATGGCACAATTATTTAAATTCAAAATTCACATTCAAAATATTTACATTAATGTTATTTTTACAATTAATCAAAAACATTACAACCCATATAAAAAATCAAAACTAGTAGACTTTTTTCAATAATCAGCCTCCATATAAAAAATTGTCCCTGTAATAAAACCAATGTCCATTTTAGTAATAGTAAATAAGTAAACAAATTATAATTTTAATGTTATATAATCCATATATGATAAATTATATTGTTAATTACTATATATATTAATGATATTATTAGTTAATCATGAGTCGTATTGATGTAAAGTCAATTCTGACACGTCACGAATGAATTATGGATCATTTTCCTAAATTTTGAATAAAATAAAAGCTTATTTTATATGTTTTTTCTATGTGACATGCGTTTTAAACTACAATGGAACTTTTATATTAAAAATGCACTTCGAGACACACCATCCACATCATTTTCAAATTAATGTGTGGTAAATTCCTACACAACACGAATGAATTATGAAGCGTTGTCCTAATGTTTGAAAATAATCTATGATTTTTTTCTCATTTTTTTCTAGTGACACTCATTTTAAACTAAAATTAAACTTTTATATTTAAAGCACACACTTTAAGTCATACCTATAACATCGTATGTCATATTGACATGCATTTTGTTCTTACACATCAAAAATGAAGTATGGATCTTTTTCCTAATGTTTGAAAACAATTTGAGCTCATTTTCTAGGTTTTGAGTATGTAACATGTGTTTTGATCTAAAGTGTCAATTATAAACTAAAAACATATACTTCGAGTCATATCGAGCACACCATGTATCACATTGAGCTATCGTCAATTCCTATAAGTCATAAATGAATTATGGATCATTGTCCTAGTGTATCAAAACAATTTGAATAGGGTTTGTAAATTTTGAGTATGCCGCATGTTTTTGAATTAAAATTTCAATTTTAAACTAAAAAAATAAACTTAAAGTAATATCGGGAACACCGTGTATTGTATAGTTGTGATAATGGTTCTTACATACCGAAACTGAATTATGGAACATTGTAGTAAATTTTAAAAACAATCGAAGCTCATTTTCTCAATTTTGGCTATGTGGTGCCTATTTTAAACTAAAATGAAACTTCCATATTGAAAACATGAACTTTGAGACTTACCTACCACATCATCTATTGAATTTATTTGAGGTCAATTACTATTCATTGAAAATAAATTATGGACATTTTTCCTAAATTTTAAAGATAATATTAGCTTGTTTTATCATTTTTGGCTATGTGATGTTCATTTTAAACCAAAGTAGAACTTTTATATTGAAAACATGAACTTCAAGTCATACCAGACATATCATGTGTCAGATTAAAATTTGTTCAACTCCTACACATCACAAATGAATTGTGGATTATTGTCCTAAATTTTGAAAAAAATTGAGATTGTTTACTCATTTTTTTCTAGTGATGCACATTTTAATCTAAAATGACACTTTTATATTAAAAACACGGACTTCGATTCATACCATCCACGTCATGTATCAATTTGAATTGGGGTCAATTAAAACACATCAAAAATAAATTATGAATATATTTCCTATTGTTTGAAAATAATTTGAACCTATTTTATAAGTTTTGAGAATGTGGCATTTATTTTTAACTAAAGTGACAATTTTAAACTAAAAACATATATTTTGATTCATAATAAGAACACCATGCATCAGATTGAGGTTTGGTCGATTCCTACATGTCACAAATTAATTATGGATCATTATACTAAAGTATCAGAAAAATATGAATGTGTTTTATTGATTTTGAGTATGTCCCATGTGTTCTAAACTAAAATGTCAATCCTAAACTAAAAACATATACTTTGAGACATATCGGCCACACTATGTATCATATTGAGTTGTGATATATTCCTACATATCAAAAATTACTTTTCGAATATTTTTCTAAAGTTTTAAAATAATTCAATCATGTTTTCATAGTTTTAGCTACGTGACGTGTGTTTTAAACTAAAATAGAACTTCTATATTGAAAACAAAAATTTCGAGTCATCAATTCCACATCAACTATTGGATTTACATGTGGTCGATTCCTACAAGTCAAAAATTCTTTATGGATTGGTGTTGTAAATTTTGAAGCTAATACAATCCTATTTTCATAGTTTTCTTGCTACATGATGCGCATTTCAAATAAAATGGAACTTTTATATTGAAAAAAAATAACATCAAGTCATATCGGCCACATCATGTGTCTAATTAATGTGTGTTCAATTATTACACTTAAAAAAATTATAGATAATTTTCATAAAATTTGGGGAAAAAATCCATGATTATTTGATCATTTCTTGCTAATGAAGCATATTTTAAACAAAAATGATATGTTTATGTAAAAACACACACTTCAAGTCATACCGGCCATATCATGTGTCATATTTACATGAGGTTAATTCATACACATTACAAATGAATTATGGATCATTGTACTAAATTTTGATAACAACCTGAGCTAGTTTTCTTAGTTTTTATTATTTTATGTGTATTTTGAACTAAAGTGTCCGTTTTAAAATAAAAACATATATTTTGAGTCATATTGGGGACATCATGTATCAGATTGATGTGAGATAAACTAAAACACATAAAAAAATTATATATAATTTTCCTAAAGTATAAAAATAATTTGAATGTGTTTTCTTAAATTTTTTTATATAATTTTTATTTTGAACTAAAATATAAATTTTAAACTAAAACCATACACTTTGAGTCAGACCAGACACACCAAGTATCATATTGAGGTAAAGATTATTCCAACACATCAAAAATTACTTATAGATAATTTTCCAAAAATTTGAAAACAATATGATCTCGTTTACTTAGTTTTGGATATGTGATGTGCATTTTAAACAAAAATGGCACTTCTATATTTAAAACACATACCTCAAGTCATACCTATCACATATTCTACTAGATTTATTTGAATTCAATTCCTCGGTGTCAAAAATTAATTACGGATCATTTTAATAAGGTTTGAAGAAAATACAATCTTTATTTCTTGATTTTTTCTATGTGATGCGCATTTTAAACTAAAATGGAACTTTTATACTAAATTCATGCACTTTAAGACATATTGCCCAAATCACGCGTCAGATTGATGCAAGGTTGATTCATATATGTCATAAGTGAATTATTTATATTTTTCCTAAAGTTTGAAAATAATACAAGCTTTTTGATTATTTTTGATGTTTAACGCATGTTTTAAGCTAAAATGATACTTTTATATTAAAAACACACACTTTGAGTCATACAAACCATATCGTGTATTAGATTTACATGTCAATAATTCCTATACATAAAAAATTAATTTTGGGTAATTTTCCTAAATTTTGAAAATAATTCAATCTCATTTTATTAGTTTTGAGTATGTGATGTGTGTTTTAAACTAAAGTGTCAATTTTAAACTAATAACATATACTTAATGTAATACTAGGAATAATGCATATCATATTGAGATGAGGTTGAATCCTACACATCAAAAATAAATTATGGATCATTTTCATAAATTATCAAAAAAAATCATGTGTTTATCAGTTTTAAGTATCTAACATTTTTTTGATCTAAAATGCCAATTTTAAAATAAAACATACACTTTGATTCATACTAGAAACAGAATGTATCAGATTGAGGATTGGTTGAATGTTAAACATCACAAATGACTTATGGGTCATTATCCTAGAGTTTAAAAATAATAAAATCTCTTTTTATTTGTTTGGTCTTGGTGACCCACATTTTAAACTAAAATAGAACTTTTATATTGAAAACATGCACTTCGAGTCACACCTACCAAATCATATATTAGATTGATGTATGGTATATTACTACATGTTACAAATTACTTATGGATCATTGATACAAATTTTTAAGATAATATGATATTTTTTATCAGTTCTTTCTATGTGATGTGCATTTTAAACAAAAATGGAACTTTTATATTGAAAACATGAACTTAAAGTCACATTGGCCACATCATGTGCAATATTTAAGTGTGGTTAATTAACACACATCACAAATGAATTATGTATCATTTTCATAGATTTCAAAAATATATATAATCTCATTTTATTGGTTTTGTGCATGTGACGTGTGTATTGAACTAAAGTATCAATTTTAAATTAAAAACATATACTTTGAGTCATATCAGGAACATCATGTATCAGATTGAGGTGAGGTTGATTATTATACATCACACCATTTTTTAATATTATAAATATTATTTCCACTTTAATTGTACCCCATCCATTGGTGATAAGAAACTCTTTCCATGAATGTGAGGCAATTCATGAGAACATGCTTTTTAGGAAAACAAGCCTTCAACCGTTACACCATTTTTTCAACTTCATGAATTATATTTATGAAAATTAACTAAATAAGTAGTAGTAAATCAACTTTTAATAATTTATTTATACAATCTCAACTCATTTCCCAATCATCCTTATCTTAGTCATAGCCTTGATGTCCAATCTCTCATGAGCGTGAATATCTTCTAACATGTTACTATCTCTAGAATAATTCGTAGAGCATAACCCACCATTATACTTCATATTGAGAAAAAAATTAAAAAATAATATATAAGAATTAATATACTATTACTTCAAATCCCAAATATATATCTAAGGTCACAGCCGGTACTAAATCACAAACATAATAGGTAATCCCTAAATTTGATATCGGCAAACATTCTGACACCATGTACTCTTCCCACTCATCTCTAAAAAATATTAGTTCTTATTTTGAGTATATAGATTGTTTTAAATCTTATTATTATAAAGAAAATATAAAAAAATAAATGATTAATGAATATTTTTAATAAAACTTTAATTACCATCCGAAATTACATTTTTAGGGATTCTATTCTTGTGATGGTATATGATATCATTCATAAATTTTCAAAATTAATATCTACAATAATTATTCTTATATTTCTTTAGATATTGTATAAACATTGACCAAAATAAGTAAATTGTTTTGAAATATGTTTTTATAGTTAACTCTTAATATATATATATACCCAGATATTTTTTCATTTGATGAAATCTATAGGCATATTATGTTCAATCACTGACCTCATACCATGATTTAGCCTATATTTATTGATCTACCTATCATGAAAAAAAATTCATTAAATCACAAAATGAAATATATAATTCGAATTTTATCTATAAAATGATGATTTTAGTGAATTAAAAATTCACAACTCTCATCATGTGTGATCAGTTTGATGGAAATTTATGCATTGCATCCAAAAAATAAAAAACTAGGGTATCCAAATTGATTTCAATGAGCCTCAATTTATTCCTAAAAGAAATAAGTAATAAAAAATAGAAATAAAAAAAATATTTTATATGATTATATTGTAGAGTTTTACCCCTACATTATAGGAATCAAGAATATTTTTTTGTCTGTTATTTGATTCTCAAACACCTTTATTAGTTTATATTTTTTATTTTCATTTTCTTTTAATTCCAAATAAATTTCATGCATAGAAATGATACAGGGATTGATGAGTCTAAATTTTACTTCATGGGGTTTTCTATTTATATAACAGTAATATATACACCTATATAAACTATAAAAAGTTATTATCTACAATGAACATAATAGATTATTTTTTGGACATAGTGATTATGAAAAGGAACCTCGTGTATGTATTCACAACTGAGACTCCCATCCATTAAAACTTTATAATCTCATTTATACTCTCCAAACCAACCACTTCTGTATTGAAATATCCAATTATTTATTCCTCATATATAATGTAGGAAATATTTCTATATTTTAAATTTGATTCAGTAATAAATTTTAATGTCAATAAATATGGTAGTGGAACTAGTGGGGAGAAGGTACTCCTGGAAGGTCCCCTTGAATTATTGGTTGATCCACTAGATTGTCTTGATCCTGCCTTTTATTTCTCTATCATTTTATCCATCTTTAATGACATATCTCATTTCAAACCTTTTTTATTGACTATTAAATGTTTTTCATTTGAAAAAAAAATGTTAAGCAAATACCCCATGTATCTTTATAATATTATAGGACCATGGTATGAAAGTTCTAATAGCATTATCAAACATAGTAAAATCCATATCATCAACAGGAGAAAGAAACTCAGCACTCAGCTCATGAGCTACTTCAATCCACACTTTCATGTGAACTTTTAGTAGTTTTTCTGTTGTGTGTCATGTCTCCTGGTATATTATACATCATATCCCTCACAATAAGGTGATGTGTGGGTGTTGATAAATTTAAATCACATACAACCATTCCCTAAAAAAGTTTAGTAAAATAAAGTTATCGTAAGTTGTTTGATTCACATTTAGGAGAAATATTAATGAAAAAATAGATTACCTCATTTAAGGTAATAGGTTTAGGGTAATGGATATACTCAAAGCTAGTAGGTTTATTTGGCTCTTCATGTATTAATCTTTGTTTCCACTTCCAGTTCACTTTGATTCTTACACATATGTTTTTCTGCCAAACCAGACCAAAAAATAATATCTTTCAAAGAATTTATCTATTATTAAAGTCCTTTCATTTTCTCATATATATCTCCATTTGGATTTGTCTTATTGAAATATGTTCTTGGTGACACTCTAAAATCTATACCTATAATGCATCCATATTTTTCTATACGCTTCAAAGCTACTAAAAGTTCTTTTTCTTCAGGTACAGTCTATGTTGATTCTTGTGTATAAACCATATAAAATACATATGAACATTAATATATATTTTAATGTAATAATTTCATAAATCATAACAAGAATAAAAATAGACTATTATTCCATAACTACAAATTATTCCCATAATTCTTGAGTGTTTTCATCAACTAGTTTACCATATTTATTTATGCGGTCCACCTTCCATAGCATGTGACATGGGATGGAAGTGTATTTGTATTTTTATTCATCAATTTACAAATAAAAAAAGTAACATATATTGTTTTATATCACATAAAACTTTTATTATATATTTAAAATAAATACCATTTTCTTTTCAACCAAATATTACACCACCCTTTATTTATGATAGGGGTTCATTGGTTTTGTTTCATGTTGTTTATTTTCAGTACTACTTTATTGTTTTATAAATTAAAAATTTTCAATCAAAGTAGATAAAATAAATAATTTTAAATAAAATATTATCAACTACATTTCACCTAAAATAATTTCTCGTTGTAATGACTAATGAAATATTTCCTTGTATCTTGTTTTATAATGTCTGCACATGTAATTGGTGGGTGGGGGTTTAATTTCCCCTCAGCATCCTTGATATGACGCTTTGTAAGAAGTTTCTAAAAGTATATATAATATTTTTTAATGACTATTAATACATATTTATTATGTAAATCATCTAAAATAAATAAACTCTACATGGGATAATGAAAATAAAATCAACGTTTTATTATATAATTTTTCTATAAAATAAATAAAGTATATTGTAACATTACCTTAATATCTTCCCAATGGGTTTCCTTCAATACAAGTAAGACATGGTTCTATTAATCTATATCAATTATCACATTTATTGTTGTTTTCATCCCAATATTACTAATTAACAATAACTTGTTGGGGTCAACAGGTTGGTCGTGTTGATTCCATACAACCTAAAATTTTATACCATTGCTTCTTACCTTGATAATTTTATTTAACATAGTGATACTACATAATTATTTTTTTTCATCAACATTTTTTTATCCCCTAATAATTCTACAGTTTCAGCATCAATAGTTTGTTCTTCCTAGGGATTGGTAACATCATCATATGTAGAATTCATTATATTTATGAGTAGTCAAACATTTAATTTATATTATATAAATATAGTATAGAACACATAATATTATGAGTAAAAGAATAGAATATTAAAAAACTTTTACCTACTCATTTTATTCTCTTTCTTTCTTTAATGGCTGCGGGATTTAGATCCTCTTTTGAGTATCCAAATCCCCTCTTTTTGGTCCCCTATAATATACAAGTCATTGTATATAATGGGACCTCTATGAAATTATTGTGATCTCCCAATGAAAGGTTCATACTCAATTGAATTTTCATCTAACACGGTAGTTGTTTTAGTCACCAGTAGGATAGTTGACCAATTATTGTTTGTTAGATCTGAGACATAAAATCCCTACACTTCTAGTGATGTTATTATGAATGGCTCATCATTATACCATTCCACACTAAAATTCACCTTTAAGAATCCAAAATCATCAACTTTCACTTCACTCCTATTGTTAACCCATTTTTAATGGAAAATTGGCACTTGAAATTCTATATAATATAACTCATATATCAGTTCGATTATAGAAAAGTATGAAATATTCCTTAAAACCATATAAGTTCATTGTTTCCTCCATAATCATAACTCCACTATTTTTCATCATACTATATTAATCGTGTTCCTTTTTATAGAATTTATAAGCATTAATTACAAAACTAGTGTACTATATAACTTTTATATTTGGTCTCCTAGCTAGCCATCAAAGATTTTCATCAATTGAATTCATATTTTTAGACAAAACCTTATAAATATGATCTTGGAACCATCTTATAAACTATTGATTGTGTTTATTTGATGACCATACTTTATCCCTTAATGGATTAAAATGTCTAAAAAATTATTTGTGGGATTAACTATATATAAAAACCTCTATACTATTATGTAAAATGTAAAGGTGAGATTTATCCCACTCTGTGATATTAACTTTAACAACATATCATATTGAAATCCATTCACCCATAGGGCACCCACTATGATGAGACTTTTGGAGACTGATTCTATCAACATATGATAGGAAATTGGTATATAATTAATCAAATTATTCAACAATATATCATTCTATAAGACAATATTTGGGCTGACTTAGATTCTTGACATACCCTTTAAAAATATTTATATATCATTCAATGGCGTATATCTAAATGTAATAGATGGGACCACATAGTTGAACCTCTCTAACAAAGTGAACCATTAGGTGTAACATTATATAAAAGAATTATGGTTAGAAGAAAATTGAAATAAAATTGATCTATTTTTCAAACCTGATTTTGTGTGGTTTTTCAAAAAGGGTTTACTAAAAAATAGTGTCAATATCTTTTACTTTCTCAAACATTTGATCACCCATTAGTGGAGGTGGTGTTTTATATTATTCTGTATTCCCATAGAATTGTATTATCTCGGATTGTTATTTATGTCATTGAGGTAAAATAATTTTATGTACTAAAAACATAATCTTTGAGGAATATTTCAGCCAAACTGAGTGTGTACATTATTCACAAATGAGACAACCCTATATTTCTTTAATGATATAGCCTAAAAAATTCTATAAGTAGTATAGTCATTTATCATCCCTTAAAACAAGTATCTCAATATGAATTATTCAGTCATATGATCATAATAAGATGTAACACTCATATCCCACATCAATTTAAAATCTTTGATCAATGGAGCCAAATAGACATAAATATCATTACCAGGTTGTTTTAGTCTAGATATAAGCAGATACAAAATAATGTATTTACACTTCATGCATAACCATAATGGAAATTTATAATTTACTATCATTACTGGATATATACTATGAGTACTGGTCTATACAGAAAATGTATTTATTTTATCTATAGATAATTCAAGATAGAGGTTGCTTCGCTCATTTCTAAATTCAGGATTCTCATGGTAAATTTTATTCCACTAAGGAGAGTCTTCTAAGTGATATAGTTTCCCATCCAATGGCCCGAAGGCCTTCATTTTCTATTGATTTTTGATAATCCACCTTTCAAGGGGTGAGGTGGAACCATTACAATTCCCGTAGGTGTAAGTATTACATGACCCTATATCCCTTAGAGGAATTCATTTCCCATAGGCTTCAAACATTACATACAACCCAGACTAACTACTTGGAACTGCTCCTCCCATCATCTTCATCGTGAAATCAGCTCTCCACCTTCGCATGGATGTTTAGATAGGCTATCCCATTCATGCATAGGCTTGTCCCAATGGCAGGTGCCATACCCTCTCATTCTTGAAATCCGTGTAGCTTCTGCTATGGTGGAAGCTCCTTTCTCATCCTCCTATAGAGCTTGTTCCTTGTAGGTTGTCTGGTTTACATCTGCACTAAAGGTGGCCCGAAGGCCTTGAGGTGGCCTGAAGGCCTTAATGGCCTAAATTCTTGGGTGGTCCGAAGGCCTTAAAGGACTTGGGGACCAAATCGGTGGCCCGAAGGCCCAAACAGGGGTAAATTCATGGCTGCTACATTGTCAAATAGTACATGCTACAGTTCCCACATTAGTACCTACTACAGTACTGCACAGTTCCCGCTATAGTACCTACTACAGTACTGCTATTGTACCTCGGAAATTGTGCCTCCGCCTTGATTTGATCCCGAGTTTCCTGGATGCACTTAAGAGTCCTCACCAACCGGGCTGAGTCTCATCGGCTAAGTGATGTAGTTTCCCATATCTAATTATTGTATCAATGTTACATGTTGATTTGTCTAGTGTTTTACTGAAATCCATATAGTCATATAAACTATGGAATGCTAGGAAATTACTGCCCAACTTTTGAAGGACTTGATTCATCTTTCTTGTATTTATTTACACCATAGTTAGGGAATTTTCTAAGTGATTCATGGTCCTTGTGAAACAATATGAAATCATTTGGATGGATATTTATTTTTTTAGTGATCATTCCCATTGAACATAAAATTCTTTTATCATTATATGTTTTAAAAGTAATGTCATTTTCTTCTTGTAGCATATCATTTAGGAGACCAATTATCTCTGCAAATCTAGTTTCATTTCATTTGCTTCTAGTTTTTAAATTATATAACTTCAATATGGCTGAAAATGTTATATATTTAGAAAAAATAGTATACAATGGTCTCTTACAATAGTTATTTAACTTCTCAAAAAAAATTGGAAAATCATGGAGGACATCTTTAATTTCCATTTTCATTTCTTTTATATGATCTTTTTCATCATTTACACTAGTATTCATATCAAATGACCCATAAATCATAGTATCGTCCCAATCAGTGTGTACATTCAGTTTCTCTCCAATTTTAATCCAACATTTATATCTCTCATCTATTCTATGAAAAATAAAATGTTCTTCTAAATCTTTGAGGCTAGTTTTTCTTGAAAAACAGCAATGTAAACACAGACAAAGGATTTGAGAAGCGTCATATGCATACTCCATTGAAAACTTGATGAAATCTATAAAACCATCCTCATACTCTTTTGTTATATGACTATAAACCATACATTTTCAATTCATATTCATATTATTAGTTTAATAAAATATTTATTTTCTATAATAAATAAATAAATAAATTCAAAAAATGTATTCATAATCAAAGGAGAAAGTTAAGGATACTTATAATAAGGGGAACCCAATATTTGAATGATTCCTAACAAGCTATCATTTTACAAAAGTGTGACATGAAAATAAATAACCTAGGGTAAACATGTGGTTATTGTTATGGGTTCTTGATTTGATGTTTTTTAGGGTAAAAATATAGTAATTCCATTATGGTTTCTATAACTTTTATATGTGTTCGTCCCACAAGAGGGAGGAGTTTATGTTTATTCATTTCTTAACATTGTACATGGTGGATCAGGTTTTGTTTTGGTAATAGGGTTCTTAGAAACCGAAGCTGGTTATCTTTTATGAGATGATAAAATAATCAACTTCAATGAAAGTTGATGAAGTGTCCTAGTGGGTTCAGTAAAAATCCCCATCTCAAACTAATGATTGGAGTATAAACCCAACTACTTGGGATAAACATAAAATAAAACCGAACCTTAGTGGAACCAATAGAGAGAATCAACTCTGGAAAGATGTCATTTTAGAAATTGGGAGAAAGGTTTAAATAATATGGAAGAAGATATAGATGTTTTTAATGGTTTCAATAGGGGGAATTAAATAATACAAGTGAAAATTTATATAATTGGTTCACTAAAAATGAAAAATCAGGTGAATTGACCTACTTAATAGTGATTTGAAACTTTCTATTTTATACACCCACTTCTTTTATAATTCTTAAAAGATTTCATTTTTTAAATGAACATGAGGTTATCGGTTTATGTTGAAAAATGACTATCGTAGATGTTCATAGAAATGAAAATATTAAAAGGATTGGGGTTATTTTTCCTTTTAATGGAATCAAATAGGAATAATTCTTTGATTTTAATACATGAGATTTGGAAGGATACTTGGAACTTGGATAATTCTCCCTCGTGTTTGAAGTTCAATTCAAGCCCTCACTCCAAAATTACCTCAGGATGTGTAAGGAGTGGGAAAGTTTGGGTGAAAAATAATTTTTGGTGGCTAAATGTTATGTATGACAAGTATCGATCATTAGAACGATCACAATCCTTCCACATCCTGAGGTGAACTAGGTGGTAAACAAGTGGTGTGTAATGGTGGTGTTATATCAAGTATGCATGAGGGATGTGACTTGCGTCGAGGATAGTATCACAAGGATAAATACACTTATAAAGGATAAAAAGTTATTTTGAATAAAGATATACATTTTTAAATAAATAATATACATCAATATATATCAATTTACATAAAGTTATACAAAATATAATAATTAAGTAATCAAAAATGGAATTCCCATTAATTAGTAAAAAATAATATCTCTAGACATTTTTAGGCATGGTTATTTTAAAAAAAAATTAGAAAATAATACCATATACACTTCTTATAAAATTAATCAACATGATTTTAAAAATAGTATTCATTATATTTAAAGGTTCACTTTATAGAAATTAGAAAACTTATAATTTAAAACTATTTTTTAAAACACATTAGAGAAATCCACTAAATTTTTTCAAAAAAACAAAAACTAAAACCCATTTTATATGAAACAAATTTTATTTTAACTTTAATGGATACATTTGGTGAAAATTTCAGCACATCAAACCCTCAGAAAAAATGATTCATTATCGATTTTCATTTTAAATCCAAAACAACCATATTTCAAAAAATGAAATTTTACTCCTCACGCAACTTCAATAGTTCAATTGAAAATTTTTAACTAAACATATTTAATAGATATCAGCACAACTATTTCTAAATCTATAATGTATTCACACATTTATAAAATCTAAGAGAAACATAAAATAATGAAAGGTGTATACATATCCCGATTAGATAGATCAACAGCATGTACAACAATGTATTCAAACACAACTTTGCCTCATTTCAGAATAATAATTAATAAATGTGGGGTCAAGGGAGAGGGTGAAGAAACAGTGGCTCGAGGTGGGGAATATTGGGTGGAGAATCAAGGATATCAGGGTAAAATCGCTTGTATGCACAGTTCAAATCCATTGGGAATATTAAAAATACCCAAAGAAGAACTAAAAATGATGAAATAATGAAAGAGAATGAATGAGTCACATAATGTGGGTTTTGGAAGTTATGATCATCTGAGGAGTTCGAGGGAGAGTGGATATGAAGTTTTAATTACATGAGAGCTTGAACGGTGTGAGTGATCACATTGTCTATTAGGGTTATATTTAAATGTTCATAAATGTTTTATTGGTGTTTATTAAAAATCACTGATAAAGACCCATATTTATCAGTGATAAAATAAAAAGTGTCGATAAAGGACACTATTTATCATTACTACCTCTTAGCAATGATAAAGATAGTTATTTAACAGTGCTTTTTAGCGTTGATAAAGATAGGTATTTATCAGCATTTTTTAACGCTGAAAACCCCAATATTTTTCAGTGCTTTCCAAAATACACTAATAACGATAGATTTTGTCATCACTTTAATTTTAGCACCAACAAAGCCTATATTTATCATCACTCTTTAGAAAGTTCTAAAATAACTATATAAAATAAATAGAAAAATATTGAATGAATATAAATTAAAGATACATAAATAATAAAAAATTTAAAAATTAATTAACAAGATTAATAAATAAATAATCCTAAATTAATGAATTTTATAAAATAGATAAATTTAATAACTAAAAATGAATAGACTTCAAAAATATTAAAAAATGAATGAGTTTTATTAATTCTATAAATTATTAAAAAAAATTAAAAATGAATATATATATATATATATATTAAAAAAATGAATACATATTAAATATATATATTACAACCATGTTAAAAACATTAAATAATAATGAATAAATATGTATAAATAAATATAAAAAAAAGAATAAATTACAAAAATATTAAAAGAATAAACATTAAAATTGAATAAATTATAAGAAAAGTAAAAAATAAGTAACATTATTAGTGAATAAATAATACTAAATAATATTAAATGAATTAATGTTAAAAAAAGAGAAATTTACAAATTAGAAAATTATTAGATTATAAAAATATTACAAAAATGAAGAAGAGATATTAATTATATAGATTATTAAAAAATTAAAAATGAATACATTTTAGAATGAAAATAAATAAATGGTAATTATATAAATTACAACCATATTAAAAACATTAAATTCTAATGAATAAACTTGTATAAATAAATATTAAAAATAGATAAATTACAAAAAATATTATATGGGTGTGTGTTCTATATAAAAATGCATTAATTCATATATATGTGTGTAAAATTAATGGAACACATGTCTAATATATGTTAGATTGAAATAATAAATGACATCTAAATAAATGTCCATTACTCGATACAATGACTCAATATTTTTAACTAAAATTAATTTTTAATATTAAACCATTTTTTAATAAATACGTAACTTATTTAATGTAAATATATATATTTTGTATTATATAAATCATATTTAAGGAAATATTATATATATTGATATATATATATATATGAATATATTTCTATATGAAAAATATTAATTATATTATTGAATAATTATATATAAAAAACATTAAAAAAGAAGAAATTACAAAAATATTAAACGAATAAATATTTAAAATCTATAAAATATAAAAAAATTAAAAAAAAACATAAAATTATTAATAAATAAATAATATTAAATGAATGCATGTTAAAAATGAGTGAAATTTAATTAAAATATGAATAGATTGAAAAAATATAAAAAAAATGAATAAGAGATTAATTATATAAATTTTAAAAAATAAAAAATGAATATATGTTTATATGAAAATGAATATATATTAATTATATATAAATTAATAATATATCAAAAACATTAAATGTTAATCAATAAATATAAATAAATATTAAAACGATTAAAATTAATAAAATATTAAAAAAATAAAAATTAAAAATGAATAAATTTCAAAAATATTAAAAAAATATTAATACAATAATTATTTTTAAAATTGAATATTATATATATATTAATTATAAATATTAATAAATATTATATATTAATTATAAATATACAAAATGGATAAAATCTAATAATTAAAAACATATAATATTTAATATTAACTATTAACAAATAAAATTATAAAACATTAAGATTAACAATATTTATTATTTCTGAATATATGTTTCTATAAATTTTAAATAATTTCCTATATGTATAAATGTAAAATTGAGAAAAAAAATTTGATAAAACCAAATGTCTTAATTGGTAAATATATTTTAATTAATATTAAATGTTTTTTCTTAAATTAGTTAATTGTTTTTTACTAAATATATGAAATATAAATTTATATGATTTATACTACATATTTAATATTATGTAAATAATATTTAATAATATATATATATATAATTTATATTTTATCTGACAGCTTTCACAAAATATCCAGTGGAAGTGTATATATAGTCATATATAAAACAAATTTAATATAATATGTTATATTTTTATCAATATGAATATATTTATATATTAATATATGATTTTTAATGATATAATTTTTTTAATAGAATATACCTTTTATCAATGCTAAATAAAAGCACTGATAAAGGGTTGCCTTTATCATCGCTAAAAAAAAGTACTAATAAATGGTGGTATTTATCAATGCTTAAAAAATAACTGATAAAGGATGCCTTCATCAACACTTTCTTTAAACATTGATAAATAACACTCTTTAATAAAGATTTATTTAGCATGGATAAAGTTTTCCTTATCAATGCTTTTATCTAGCATTGATAAAGGCTACCATTGTATATTGAGGGTTTTGTAGTAGTGAATTTTCAATTCTGTAGGAGTTGGTGCCCTAGAAAAGACTTTATGAGTACTTTATTACATGTTTTTTATTAATAATAATGTTTTTTACCACATTATTATTATTCATCTGTATGAAATTTTTATGTGATAATGTCCAAAGAATGTATTTCACAAGAACAGGTCCTAGCAGTTCCCCACAATAATGAGAACCTAGAAGTGTCATGATAATATTATTAAATATTGTTCTATGGCTAAATGATATTGTATGAAGGTACATAAAAAATACATGCTATCAGGGTTAGTAGGCTCCTAAGACATGAAGAAACCTTCTCATGGTGTTTTCCCTTGGTAATATCTACGATAGGAGGTTATGAGAACTATCATATTAATATGAAATCTACATTTCTATGTTTCATTGGATGTTCCTATTTGAGGAAATGTGTATTGATCCTTATAATTTAATATTATCATTAATCGATATCATGAATCGTGTACTTGGATGTATTAATGAAAATCATGATGAAATATTCTCACAATGATGTAGGATGTGTTAGGTGCATCATGAGTGATATTGCATTAATGGATGATGTGAGAAAGGATTTGTCATTTTTTTCTCTTCACAAAAGCTAGTATCCTAGGACCTTTAATAGGAATTTAACCACCTAAATAAATCCATGTCCATGGTGTTTGTTTTGGGATATTTTAATTTTGAAATTTTTATATGAGAGAGAGAGAGAGAGAAAAATGATAAAAGGGTTTGAAAATGAGAGACATGTGGGGATGAGATTTTAAAATAATGAGATATTTTTCTTATCCATGAGAGAGGGGTGGTGTGTTCTACTATATATGTGTGTACATGATGAAGAGAAAACTTATAAGGATGGTATGAAATATGTATCTTCCTAGAGAAAACTGGGATGTGGCTACCGTGTTTGCGATAGCTATTGCGAAGAGATGATGAAGATGATGGAATGAGAGGATAGAAAGAGAATTAGTCATGATGGGATTTCAAGATATCCATGATATATACCCATGTATAAAAATTCATCTTGGTTATGGAGATTAGGTATTTTTTCCCGGTTGTGATGATTTTTGGTATAATGAAATGGTATGTCCATGGGTGTGAAAAAAATTTGTACGAGTGTTGAGAGAAAAATTACTCTATATGAGTTGTGAAAAATCCTTCAGGGGAATTGTATAATTACTTCAGGTGATGTGTAAAATTCATTCAAATTAGAAATCCTTTTGGTTAATTTTTTGTGTTTTGTGACTGCTGCTGCTGTGCTTCCGGGATCTGACCCAACTACTAGTATCAGAGCATTTATAGTTCCAACTTGAAAAGATTGAGATGTAGCGATGGAGACACATCATTGAGTTTGTTAAATATATTAATAGATGAAACCTATAATGGGTTTGATGAATCATCCCATTGTCGTCATAGATGATTTGATCAAGATACAGATTCGACTAAGGTGGAGTTGATGTTACGAATCTGATCATGGTGGGGTTAATGATGGTGGAGCCAACAATCATTGTGGAAATAGTGGGGAAGATAATGATGGATTATTAAAATTTTAAATCAAGGAGGATATTTTTGGGATATTTTGATTTTCTAATTTGAATATGAGAGAGTGAAAAAAATGGATAATATATTTTAAAAATGAGAGATACATATGGATGAGATATGAAAAAAGGAGATATTTTTATTATATTTGAGATAGGACTAGTGTGAACCTATATATATGTGCGTGTGGACACGATAAAGATAAATAGTATAAGGAGGGAAGGTTAGATGTAGCAGCCTAGACATAACTGAGAAGGGGATACCATGTTTATGGTAGCTCGTCCAAAGAAATGATGAAGATGATAGCATGAAACAATGGCGATAGAATTTTCAAAAATAGAATGTGAAGAGTTCCATGATGGAGATACATGTGTTGAAAGTCCTCTTGGTTGTAGAGATCAAGTGGCGTGTACCAGTTCTGATGATCGGTGGTATAATGAAGTGGTATCAGATCCATGGTGCATCCCATGTGTGATGTGGGGTGAATTATTCCCAAAAAAAGTTTGAAAATGATAATGGTGGATCATTTGAAGAATGTGGATCCATGGGTACTTGTTTCAAAATTATCATTATATAATTGGTCAAGCAGTTAGTCCCAATGATGAGAAAATGGTGGTATAATATGGTTAGATACGGTGAATTATCATTGAAGGTGAGACTAAATTGTGTGGTCTTTGGATTAAGGGGGGGTTGTTGGGTGTAAAACCAAGACCCATATTAAATTTTTCAAAGGATATTATCTCACATATAAGGTTGGAAGGGAAATTACTCCTACCACCTATGGGTTTTTTAATATCAATGGTCATGCAGCGAGTCCTCATGATAAGAAAATAGTGGTGCCAGATGGTTGGATCTGGTGGATTATCATTGTAGGGGAGGCCGAATTGTGTGGTCACTGGTTTGAGGGGATGATTGTTAGGTGAAAAACCAAGTCCCAAATCATATTCCACAAAGGATTTTTCATCACATATAATCTTGGATTGTAAATTCCTCCCATCACCCATGGGATTTAGGATAGATCCCTTAAAGGGATTATGTGTTGTGCCTAGACTATCTTGGGTTTAAAAAAATATCCTAACAGTTTGGTGGGAGAATTTTTTTTATGTAATGACAAAGAAAGTTACATTTATCATGTTGGTTGATGGAACCATCATACAACCTTCTTGATTTGAGATATTGTGATAAGAGGATTATATTACATGGTAAATGTTTATAGGAGGTTGGACATTGTTGAGATGTTAACTTCTTTCTCTATGGATGTATTAGTGTGTTGCTAGATTCTATCCTTATACTTTATGTGTTTATGCTTAATGCCACTGAGAAAGAGGCCTATAGGTTCGCAGGCTAAGTGTATCTTCAATCTCAATTAAATTCTAGTATTGAACTTAACAAGTTGGAATAAATAATATTTATTCATGTTTGATTTATCTCCATAATTTAATCAAAATCAATTCAAAAGAATAAGTGGGTTAAATAATAGTAATAAATATATTTATTTCTATGTTTTAAAAAATGTAAAATTTATTATATTCATTATATAAAAATTAAATGACATTTATTTTTTAAATATTCATTATTTAAGGGTCGATAACTATTAATGAGAGAAAGATTAATGATTTTTATGGTCCAATTGGAAATGGTATAAATGATATTTTTTTATATTCATAAATCATTTCACAAGTTAATAAATTAATAGAATTATTACAATTATTATTGTAAATGATGTTGATTGTGAATCAAAAAAATAGAAAGGGTTATGTGTTGAATTTTCTAGCCGTAAACCTGTCATAATAAGTATCTAATTATATCACTTTACAAAACACAATTGGTGTATACCATAGAAAAATTTAGACTCTCTCAAGTACTAGAGAGAGATCAAGAGATTTAGAGTTCTCTTCTCTCCTTGTCTCTCAAGCCAATAAAATAACATCAATATTTCTTTCTCTCTTGAGAATAATTCGGTTGTGCTCAACCATGATCAATTAAAGTGATTAAGAACATCCGCACTAGAATCTGGTGATTATGTAACGTCATTCATATATTATGTTGCATGTGTGGATCACCACTAGAGGTATTATACACTTGGATCCTATAGTGAAATGGTGGTATGACAAGATCTTTTTAATCATATCATCAATAAAAGTGAAATTACAAGTTATAGGTAATTCCACATCTTCTCATTAATTAATTATAAACTACTTGTGAAGATCCATCACTTCTGGTTCAAACACTTTAATCTAGTCAATTAATCTACTATTTTCATTGTACATGAAATTTTGATCATTTGAAGAAAGTATTACATGTTACTTAATACTAAACTTGAGTTAGAAATACCATCAAAGTCTTTTCCTAGAAAAAAACCATAGTATACGGTGTGTACTTATTGTATACACACTATGTAATATTGTTTTCACATAAAAATATCATGATAAAGTCAGATAGATCGGATAGAAATGGATCTGTGTGTGGAACAGATAGACTGGCACACGACTTGGAGAACTACACATCATGTAACCATTATACATGACATGTAGTCCCTATTTTCTCATGGGTGAGAACCAAGGTATCCCATAATTTCATGTTTAGGATAAACAACATGGGGATAAACATGTCATGAAACTTCAAGGTTGCATAATTTTCATTCCCAATACACATCGTGCACCTTAAACACGTGCATGGAAGACAACACAAACAGACCTAAGGTGTGTGTTGTGGATATGGGAAAAGTACAGTACATGTTGTGTACTAATATACATGTTGTTTAGTATATGGAATGAAGTGTTCAAATATTTTCATGAAAATAATAATTAAATCTATTAAATATTTATGTCGTGTGCCATTCATTTTAAAGTACATGTACTCCATGTCATAGGATTAAAATTTATAAATTAAATTAAATTCTATATTAAAATTTTCAATGGACACACAAGGTTGTCTCCAAGTACACTCATATACTCCATTAATTTTACATTAAGTTAAATTTTTTTAAAATTATAGATTATGGTGAGTTAAGGATGGTTGTATAGAATTAAAATAAATCGAATTAATTGGATTAATTTGTGGCGTGTTATCTTAATTCAAGAATGAATCAAATTAATTAATAACTATATTAAAAATGTATTCTCGCTGTTGGATGTTTGGATGATCATGATAGTATACAAACCATTTGTATATGATTGGTTTCTTTAAATTTATTTTGGTTAAATTATTATTTATGGCCTATGTTTCATCCCCCCTCCTTATTATGTAAGGTCCACCATACTCGTAGTTTCTTTTATATAAATCCCCTTTATCCAACATATTGGATACCCTCACCTACATGTGGGTAAAATATTATATAAGGATAAATCTCCCATGTGAGTGGATGTGGTTCAAGTCTAGAAGCCAAGGTGAAACCAATCAAGGTGATACATGGTTGCTAAAGAGGAATGCTGCAACTCGAACCAATCTACGGTTCATGGTGTGTTTTACCATAAGGTTTACGGTTAGTTATCATATTATAGATAAACTAAACATTATATAATATCATGATCATTCCACTTATATTTTATTTTATTAGTTTCATGGTTAATTATTTATGTTTTTGGATATTGTGTGATCACCTAATAAATTAATTATAAAGAATGAATGATAGAATAAAATATAACTAGATTATGCATAAATTTTTTATCTTACATGGTTAGTCACTTAAGTAAAATACACTTAATATTAATAAGTTATGTGAAAATATAAAATGGGGTTTTATGCATAAGAATTAAAATCCCGCAATTAAATGTTAAGCTTGGATAACCTTCCACTACTTGAGTTAGAATCGACATCATAATTCAAAGTGCTTTACCAAACCAAGTTGGGGTGATTTCAATTATCATATAATTTTTAACTTGATGTTTTGGGTTGACTTAACTTAGTTTACATAAATGTTTGACTAGACAAGTAGGAATTGGTGTAAATAAGAGGCAAGTGTTAAGGAAATATTATAACAGGATTTATAGCTTGGGGAGTCCACTCAATGGATTAGGGAACTACAAGTTGATTTTTTTGGAAAATTATACCTACATAAAACCATTCAAATAGATTGTTAGGCCCAATTATGGGTCATGAGAAATTTAAAATAGATCCTTTCCACTAAAATATCTAATAAACAAGATATTCTGAAACTAATGTTGAGGGCTATTAGGTTTAAAAAATAGTGGGAGATTAATAGAATTTAATTAAATATAAATTTGTTAATCTAATTTTGTAATTAAAAAAAGTACTAATTATCTAATCTTAATTTGTATAAATGGAAAAATCAAATGAATTTGATAATATCACAGTGATCTATACTAAATAAGGATAACCTTCTCACTGGTGTGAATTTCTAGAAATTGAACTGGTTCTTGTGTGTTATACTGCACCAACAACAGAAATTGTACATGCTGGAAACCCCACTTCCTAAGTCACTTTCCAAAGAGACTAGAAAGGAATAGGTGTCTCTCTATCTAAATCATGTAGATGATACAATGAATTTCCAATTTTCCATTCTATCCTCCATGTAAAATGAGATTCTAAATCAATATTACAATATGGATTCATATAGAATTGTTTCTTACCTTTGAGATCTATATCAAGAGAATAAAATATCAGAGAGATATCAGATATCCAATGCATTGTTCACATGAAATCTAAGAGATTCAGGATTTTCTAGGCCACATGTATTCAAGATGATTGGCTGCATTGAATTCTTGGAAATCTTGGGTGTTAAGATCCCATATGATCTACACACAAGTCTCATTTTTTTCCTTACTACCCAAAAACATCTCGATTTTTATTATGAAATGTGATATGATTAATAGTGAGAAGACATTATAGGAACTTATTACTATTATCTTCAAATATTATAAAGATATGGGTTGTGAAAAATACAATTTCCTTACGGTGAATAATAAGTGGAAGAAGAGGGAAAATGGGTTAAAGACTCATTCCAAGTCTATGGTTCGGAAGCACCATCCATCCAATAAGAATAAGATCTATATATAAGAAAAGGAACATGATGAAATATGTTTTCATGTGGTAGGCGGAGCTACTAGTAGAGGAATTTCACCTAGCCAAAGAAATAAGTGGAAGCTTCAAGTGCATTCATTATCATGTTTAATCTTTCTATATCTACAATTTGGGTATTATATATTGAATTTGGTTGTCCCATTTTTATTCAAGTAATAGAACCAAGTATATTTCAGAAGGTTGAAAAAGGTAAGGTGGATCTTCAGGCTACTAATTTAGCATGGTTGGAAGCTCTAGCCATTGTCATATCAGTCACATAAATAAGAAAAACTTGGAAAAATTATATCAAGATGGTTATTTATACTCTTTTGAGATAAATACACTTGAAAGATGTCATGATTTTTTATAAGGAAAGATAACAAAAACCATCATTCATTGTTCAATGTGAAAGGGATAAAAATATTCTAGAATTGGTTCACACTAATATGTGTGTACCTTTTCTAGTAGAAGCTAGAGGTGGATTCTCATACTTTATTACTTTTATAAAATATTTTAGAAGGTATGTTTATATCTACTTTATAAGCTATCATTTTGAATCCTTTGAGAATTTTTAGTACTTCTAGAATGGGGTTGAGAATCATCTTAGTAATAATATAAATAAAATTCAATCAGAATGGGGTTGTGAATATCTTAACAAAGACATTATCAACTTTCTATGGGAGTATGGGATTTTATCTTAACTAACTCTACCTTGATGAGTTCACATTTGATGTATTAAATATAAAAATATTTATTCATTAATTTCATTGTTTTTAATTGTAAAAACCAATATTTTAATACATAATATTAATTTTTTAATTTTTTATATTTAATGGAATTTTACAATAAATAAATATTATGGTTTTAAACAATTGATGGTATCTTTATTTATATTCATTAATATTTTTTTTTTACTTTTGTAGGAGGAAATGGCCTGATGGATCAACCAAAAAATGGGCCATCCCACACTGGCCCTCAACCCATAGCTTCAAGCCTCATAGTCAGACCCTAAGAGACATCCAGCCAATAAATACATGGGGAAGGATCATATGGGAAGTAGTAGGAAGCTGGGCCATTCATAGGCATGTCCGTACATAGTTTGGGAAAAATCCAATTAGGATCATGCATGTCAGCATAGGCCCATTTTGGTTGTGTGTTAGTATTGTAGGAACACATTCATGTAGTAGGAAACTGAGTGGTGTATGGAACACCTTTACTTATTAAGGAGTGGTTAAACACTATAATCATTGATGTGGGATGTGAGCACCCCTTGTTAATATTCATCACTTAAAAATTGACATCATTTCGAGTTGGGATCCATTAATATTCATTGAAAACACCACCTAAGGCTATATATTCTACATTTTTTTCTCAAAATCACTAAACCATCTCCTGTACTAACCAAAAATTACATGTGACCCATTGGAAAATATTAGGTTCAAGCAAGGAGCCACTTTTATGGCCTCAAACCACAGTGGATCACCATTAGATCTTGGGAAGACCACCGTAAAGAAATTAATAGATGAAAAAGATCCATGCATGTCCAATGAAGAAGAGTTTGATTCCCATTATAATTTCAATACTATTATTTCAAAATTCTCTCTCTTGTGGCAAATACAAAAGTGGAGCCAGAACCAAATGAGTCACTGCACCATGGTTCTAAATGTTGTGTCATGGTCGAAGTGCTACATTGTATAATTGTTGTAGGAGTTGTAAGAAATGAGGCCAAAACATTGAATAAATAATGTTCCACTCTGGCTGAAGATTGGAGAAGAGGATGTTCCATGGTTTAACTGGCTATGTCGAATCCAAGCATAGATAAGTACACACACGATGTCGCTGCATCATGAAGGAGGACCTATGTCATGGAGGTGTTTAATTTGGAAGATACAAAGTTTGGAAATAGAAATGATACAAGAAGGCTACATCCATGGATACAACAGATACACCATGAACATGAAAAACCATAAAATTATTGTTCCATAAGGAGAAAGCCCAGCCTATAGGGTTCAAGTTACTATAACCTAATATCTTCAGGCATCCCACATGTCACTAGCTGATCTTGAGGAGTTTTCAATGAATACATACCCATGGAGAACTCTTCCAATTAATAGGGAGTTTTAATACTCCCTTAAAACAATGAATACTAGTATAAGATTTAAATAATTTTAGGAGGACCATCATAGAGATAATAGAAGACTGGGTTAAGTGCTGATATAGGTGAAGGATGACTAATTCAAGAGAAAAAAACCAGAGGGGAAGAAATTTTACAATTCATAGATGTGGACTACTGCTTATAAATAGAGAGTAACTACTACATAGAAAGAAGTATCCAAATCTAGACAGAGGGGAACACAGAATAGATTTCCACACAAGGCTAGGGAGGTTTCCACTAGTAACATAGGAGACTGGTGGGTGATCTCGACCCGACATCTGAAGTGATATTGGAATAATATATTCATCATCAACCATGAAGCTGCTTAATTTAGGATTTGTTTTATTTTTTTCTTTTCAAAATTATAATTTTTAATTCTTATTTCGGATATGTGAGTAATTAAAAAAAGTCTCCACTTTTACACCGCACATTTATTTTAGCACAAATTCTTTATTCCCTTTTTTTAATACTTATTTCTTTCATGTTCTTTTAGAGACTCTCCATGGATGAATAAATATTAAAGGGAAGGATTATTTTGATAAAGAGGATTTTTACCACTATTTTATATTAATATTACATTGAATGAATAAAATCATATCTGCTAAATGCACAAAAACGGATTAAATTTAGGGGAAAAACCTCAGAATTATAAAGGGAAGTGGGGGAGAAAGAGATGACCTTCACTTCACCTTCTATTTTGAGATAATTTATCATGAATCTATGTTTGTTAAGAAACCTTGAAATAGTATCCAACTGTTTTAGATAGTCATATCCATTCTAAGTGTCTAGGCTAGATACTCCAAGAAATCTCATAATTAATGAATTTAATAAAAAAAATATCCTTTGATATCAACGAAATTCCATTCATCCTTTTTTTTTTGAGTCAGTCTAAAATTTCTCTAAATTAGTTTAGTATTTTAGTTTTATTTAATTAAACTATGACAACATCATCAAGACTATTGAATATTTATAGCCATTTTTCTCATGGTATCGACCCTATCTCATTGTTATTATACGTCCCCATTAGTATATTCAGGTTAATTTAAAATTTTATTTTGATATCTCTCGATATAAGTAATTAAACCATTAGGAAATTTCAAAACTAGCACCTTTTCTAGGGATTAATTGTATATACAATTTGATAGTTAGACAATTCTATTATATCCCATTTTTCTATTTTCTGATTTTAGATTCGGTAACATTTATCCTTTGTTTTTTTAATACAATGGGTTTTTTTGTGATCTCAAAAATATGGAGAATGAAATCCCACATCCAACGGGAAATTTAGCTTTCAAGAATCTATAAAATAATTGAATATCTAAAGATGAAAAATCAAGCATAAGGATGGGAGCATAAAAGCAACCCAAGAGAACAACAATCGCACCCAAGTCGAGAAGAAACACTCCAAATCATGGAATTGTAGTTAAAAGGTTCTTTGTTCCTAGAAATCATGGATAAAGAACCAGAGGAGGAATATGATTGAACCAAATAGGATTCCGACTATAAAGATCAATTTGGCAGTACAACATATTTTGAGGTTGAATCCGATGTAAGTTATGTTTCCAATGATTATTCTAAATTAACCATGGAGGACACATTCTTAACTACTAAGGATTAATAAGAAGAATAAGAGGAAGAACCCTTCACTACTGAAATATAATATCAAAAGGAAGATGAAGAGATAGAAGCTACTAAAATTTTGAATATTACTTTGAAACTGGTGAAGGAGCTACCCCATGAAGAAGAAGAAGAAGTGGCTGGTGAATTTTTAAAATTGGGTATAGAATTTAAGGAACTATAGCCATAAAAATAAGGAATGTTGTACCCTATTTGAACATACCATGTCATTTTACTCCAAACATTGGGTTTTTCCACTACTTGGTACATTCCTCAACAACAATAAGAGGAGCTTTCAAAGAGGAGGTAAGGAAGAAGAGCTACACCAGACTTCCATCAAAGAAAAAATTGGTTCAATACAAGGTGGATGGATATATACCCTACTCCTATTAAAAAATACAAGTGGTAAGGTCAAAATTAAATAACTTCAGAAAATATATTTATGGATGGAAACCTATGTTTTTATTTATTTTTTTACTATTTTAGGATTTCATTTTTAAAAGCAGAGAAACCCCTACCATCATTTTAGAACATTAGATTCATGGACCATGTGCTTTTACTATTTCATTTTTTTGGACCATGAAGCTCTTGGGAACAAGGAAAAATGACTTAATCTAGAATATAAGAAAATATTCAAAGTTAAATGTCATTTTACTTCAAAATTTTATTGATTTTACCCCCATAAACATTATTCTAGAATCTATTTTTTGAGTTTAAATGAAAAAATGCATTCCAAAATTATATTATAGATTATTTTTTGATTAATGAAACTTTGGATCTTTCATAAACCCAAATATTCCATGTTTTAATTTTCAAGTTCATGTAATTGAACAAGTAAATGGGAAGATTGGATGATTAGAGTGAATAATTAGAATTTGAAATCAATGAATCGTTTTTTTATTTGTTGTATCATGTTATTGAAAATTACCTTCCATATTTTATAATTTAATTTTTAGAAGTTAATTTTGATTGATTTATTGTTATGAGACACACCGTGAGTTGTTTTCTTAATTTATATGCTCTTATTCTTGATATATTTTAAATAAAAATATTTTAAATATTTCTTAGTAAATTCAATTAATGTCACCTACTAGGATTTTATTTTAATCTTGTCAATACAATGATTGAACAAATTCACTAGAAAAATGATTGAGGAATTTTTTTGACATATCCAAAATCTCTGATACCTTCCTAACATATATCTTTCTTTTATCCATTAGAAACCATGAATGAACTTTGATAATAATATCCAAATTTCATGCTAATTTATTCATTTATACCCAAACACTAATGCTTTAAATGATTTTCAAAGTTCAAGTGTGGGGAAAGGGATTTCATGGGGAAAGGGATATTCTATTTTTAGAGAATTTTTCTTTGGTGTTTACTTGGTTTTTTAGAAGAAGGTTCATTTATTTGTCGCTCTTTTTATTATTCACCCCTCTATAAATGAAAAAAAATAAAAATTGAAAAAATGTGGGTTGAGTTATAGAGGGTCAAAAATCACCATCACGTGACCAATATTTTTTATCATTTAGAGTTGGGTGGTGGATGTGATACTTTTCCTAAATCAAATTTTAAAAATATTGAAAAGGAAATAATATTGGGGTAACTCATTCATTGTGATTCATTAATCATGGCCTTTTCTTGATTTTCAGAAGTGGAGAAAGATGTCATTTTTAAAAGGGTAAAGTGATTATTTACTTTTTTTATCATGATTAACACTTATATATGAGCCTCATTTTTATCCTTACATTTTATACATTAATTTTTTACCATCCATGTAACCTCAAAATCATTTGATCCATATTTCAAAGTCCTCTTGATTTTTAGTGAAATTTTACTCTACTAAGTGGATAAAGTATATAATTTTTTGTTTTCTGAATTTAGATTTGGGGATTTAATGAGTTCATATTTTATGCATAAAATTTAAAAATATCAATTCATTAATGTCGTTATTCCTAATTTTCAAAACTCTTATTTTAGTTCATAATATTAATTTTTCGGTATTTTTTTATATTTAATGGAATTTTAGAAAAAACAAATAAAAAGGTTTAAAATAATTGATTTCGTCTTTATTTATTTTCATTAATATTTTTATGTTACTTTTGTAGTTGGAAATAGAAATGAGGGATTAACCAAAAAATAGGCCTACCCGTACAAGCCATCAACTGACAACTGAAGCCTCATAGCCATCCCTTGAGGGTCTTCTAGACAAGAATTTTATGGGGAAGGCCCGAATAGGAAGTTGTAGTAAGATGGTTTGCACATAGGTTCACATGTCCATAGGTTGGGCCAAATCCCATTGGGAGTGTGTGTGTCGGTACAGGCCCATTTTGGTCTTGTGTGAGTATAGAGGGAGTTTATCCCCATAGATGACATCTGATTGGTGGACTATATGCCTTTACTTATTAAGAAGAATCCAAATGATTAAATATTTTATGTGGGATGTGAGCGCTCCAAATTATTATTCCCCACTTATAAAAACATGATTATTTTAGGATAGGGTTGTATTTTATTTTTGGAAACACCACCTATGCCACTCTTTATCGACTATCATTCTCAAAATTACTCATCCACTACCAGAACTCACAATAGATGGAATATCAGCCACTAGAAAAGCTCAGGCTCGAGCAGGGATCCATTTTTGAGGCCTGAAACCACTTTGGATCGCCTCTAGAGATTTGGGAGACCACTGTTAAAACCTTAATGGATGAAGAAGTGAAATGCATGGATGAAGAATAATATATCAATTCCTGTTAGAATTTTGAGACTACTCTGATGAATTCTTCGTCCTTAGGGAATATGGGAGCCTGAACTGATGATCCACTACACCATGGTCCCAAACGTTGTTTCATGGATGAACTATTACACCATATCACCATTGAAGGATTTGGAATAAATTCAGTTGTGGGATTGGAGAAAAAATGTTTCTCCGTTGTTAGAATTTAGAGAAGAGGATGTTATGTGGTTGAACTGGCTATGCTGAAGCCAAGCATATAGAAGTGCACACATGATATCATTGCACCATAGAGGAGGACCTGAATTGTGGAGATGTTTAATTTGGAAGATCCATTGTTTTGAGAGAATAATGATACTAAAAGAAACATCTATAGATATAACAATTTCACCATGTCTATGTATATCCATGTAATGGTTGTTCCATAAGGAGAAGGATGATGCCACATGGTTCAATTTATTTTATCCCAATATCATAGGGCTTCCCACATGAAAATGTATAGTCCCTAAGAGTTTTAAATGATGAAATACATGTATATGACTCACCCAATAAAGAGTGATTTTTAATAATCCCTTAAAATAAGGAATATTAATACAAGCTTTAAATAATTTGAGGATGACCATCATATAGATAAAAGAGGACTGAGTCTAGCACTGGTATAGGAGGATTCCTAACAATTCAAGAGAAAAATACCAATGTGGAAGAAATTTTAAAATTTAAATATTTGGAATGCTTCCTATAAATAGAGAGGAGATGTTACATAGAAAGGGAGATCCAGAGTCAGACATAGGGGAACCCAGGAGATATTTCCACATAAGGTTGGGGAGGTTTCTACTGTTAAAATAGAAGGATAGTGGGTGATCTCAACCTGACATCTGAATCAAGAGTAGAGGAACATTTTCTTCATCTACCACAATATTATTAATTTTTTATTTTTTTATTTTTATATTTTTTCAATGGTAATTATAAATTCTTGTGTACATTTTGAGATTAATCCACATGATTATATACTTTTACACTCCATACTTATTTTAGCACTAATTCTCTATTCCAAATTCTTTAATACATAGTTATTTCTTGTTGGTTGGGAGACTCACCATGGATGGATAAATATTAAAGGGAAGGTTTTGTTAGATAAAAATAATGTGTACCGCTATTCTAAATTAATATCACCTAAATTAATCAAAATCATATCCCCTAAATGTATAGTGAAAGCGATGAAATTTTGGGGATGAACCTAAAAGTTATAATGGGAAGTGAGAGGGTGAGAGATAACCATAACTAATACTTCCAATTCAATATAATCTATCTTGTATTTAAGTTAGTTGGGAAACCCTGAAAGAGGATCCAATTAATTTAGATAGTCCTATATAATTCTAATAGTCTAGGAAATATAATCCAATAAATCTCACAGTTAATTAATTTTAAGAAAAATTACCCTTCAATATCAACTCACTTCTCATTGTCTATTTTTTATTTCTTTTTATTCATCCCAATGAAACTCTAAAAGTATTTTATTTAAATTAGTTTGGATAAATCATAAAAATATCATTGAAACTATTGAATTCTTATATACCTTTTTCTCATGGGATCGACCATGTCTCATCACTACTCTATATCTTAGTAGTTAGTATATTTGGTTGATTATAAATTTGTATTTAGATATTTCTCAATAGAAGTAATGATGCACTTGGGATACATCACACCTTATACCCCGCAGTGTAATGGTGTTAGTGAAAGTAGTAATGGTACCTTATTGGACATGGTAAGTTTAAGGGTGAGTCACACAATCCTTACATTATCCTTTTTTGGATATTCATTATAGACAGTATTATAATTACTCAACTGAGTACAAACCAAATCATAAAATGGTATTACCTTTGAGTTATAAAGTGAAAAGAAACTTATTTTTTCACATGTTTGTTCATGGGGTTGTGAGTAATTTTTTAAGGTTGGATCAAGAAATAAGATAGCATCTCAAGTCACAAATCTTATCTTTATAGGCTATCCCAAGGAAACAAGGGGATATTATCAATATAATCCTTCAGATAAGAAAGTAATTCTCATGAGATAGACCATATTTCTTGAGAGGGAGAACATCCTCAAGCAGGATATTGGGAGAAATATTTGATTTATTGAAGTTAGTGCTCAATATTTACAAGAGTTAGTACAGGAACCAATTCCATAGGTCCCCATGGAAGAACTTACCAAAACAAATGTACTGTATAGAAGTTCTAGAGAGATAATATAACAAGAGAGACATGGTTTACTATAAACTAATTATGGTGACACATTATTGGATGAAAATGATAATCTTATCTCTTACAAGGAGGTAGTAGCATTATAATAAGCTACAAGATGGAAATAATCCAAGAATTCAGAGATGGATTCCATGTATCAAAACCAAGTTTGGGTATTGATCAATACATCAGTTTTTGTAAAACCTATTGGGTGTAAATGGGTATTTAAGAGAAACGTGAAAATGGAGGTAAATTAAATACTTATAAAGCATGTATAGTGTCAAAAAAGTTTATACAACATCAATTCATTAAATAAAAAGAAACCTTTTCTCTAGTTTCCATGTTTAAATGCATAACAATTTTACTTGTCGTGGAATCTTACCATGACTATGATATTTAGAACATAGATTCCAAAACTAATTTCCTTAAAGGGAACATTTAAGAGGATGTGTATATGACACAACCAAAAGGTTTTATGACACCATGAAATAAAAAAAAGGTATTAAAGTTGCAACAATCCATTTATGGATTAAATAAATAATCCACATCAAGGAATATTTTGTTCTACAAATCCATTAGGGAATTTGGTTTCAGTAATAATGAATGGGAAATACATATTTACAAGAAATTTATTTGTAGTATGGTTGTTTTCATATTAGTGTATGTTGATGTCATGTTACTAATTAGAAATAATTTACCAACATTACAAGAGTTTAAGTCATGGTTAAGAAAGTGATTCTCCATGAAGGTCTTGAGTGAAGTGACCTATCTTCTAGGGATCAAGATCATGAATGATATATCTAAGAGGATACTTGGGATAAGTCAAAGTATATACATTGAATAGATATTGAAGAAGTTTAGTATGGAAAAATCCAAGAGGGTATTGGTTTAATGTCACATAGTATACATCTTTCGAATAAAATATGTCATTGAACACAATAGGAAAGAGAGAAAATGAGTAAGATCACATACAATTCTGTAATATGAATAATCACGTATCCCGTGTTATGTATGAGGATTGATATTTCATATGATTTGATCATGGTAGGTATATATCAAGAAAATCTAGGTGAACAAAATTGGACTTTTGTTAAGGCTATCCTTAAGTATATAAGTCATACTAAGGATATGTTACTGGTGTATAGAGGAGATTAAGAGTTAGACATCAGGGATTATAAAAATTCTGGTTTTTAAACAAATTATAATGATCTAAAGTCACAGTTTCGGTAAGCCTTTTATCACAATGAAGGATCTGATCTAGAATAGTTCAAAAGAATCTAGTTGTCACTGATTTTACAATGAAGTTTGAGTATATTAAATCTTTTGATGCATCAAAAGAAGTAATTTGATTTCAATAAAATCCAATAGCTCGATATGGTACCTAGTAGTAAATATCCTATCATAGTTTACTATGATAACACTATAGTGGTGGATATGTCCAAAGATACAAGGTCACACCAAATGAAAATGCACATACTTCATAAGTTTCATCTATTGATGGATTATTCTCAATGAGGTGAAGTTTAAATGAGTATATTAACCATAGAGGAAAACATTGTGGACCCCTTGATGAATTATTTTTCATGGAAGATGCATGGGTATCATGTGAGAAATAGTGGACTTAAAGTTATTGTTAGGTGGCTCTAGTGCAAGTGAGAGTTTGTAGGAGTTGGTTCCCTAGTACTATCTTTCTGAGTACTTAATTATATGTTTTTATTATTAATAAATTTTCCTTGTCACATAATTTATATTCATCTACATGAAGTTTTTATGTGATAATTTCCTAAGAATTTACATTTCACTAACAGTTCATAGTAGTTCCCTACTATGATGAGAACCTGGAAGTTCCATGATAGTATTCTTAAATATAGTTCTATGTCTAGATGATATATTCTGAAGAGACATATAAAATACATGATAATAGGAGTATGAGGTTCATAAGACACTGACACACCTTCTCATGGTGTTCTCCCTTGGTAATCTCTAAAATATGAGGTTATGAGAATATACCCATTAATAGGAAATCCACATTTCCATGTATCATTGGATGTTCCTATTTGTAGATGTGTGTATTAATCCTTATACATTAATATTTTCATTAAAGGATATCATGAATCATGTAATTTTAGGTATTGATAAAAAACTTTCATGACATATGCTCATGGTGAAGTAGGATGTGTTGGGTGCATCATAGTTGATATTGCATTAACGGATAATATGTGAAATCATTTATCCCTTATGTCTCTTGAAGGAAGTTAGTATCTTGGGACCTTTGATGGGAATGAAACTATATTAATAAATCCATGGCTATAATGATTAGGGGGTGATTTATTTTTTATAAATTCAAAACAAAGATACATCCGGTATATAGGTTGATGGAACCATCATGTGACCTTCTTAATTTGAGATATTGTGATAAGAGGATTATATTACACAGTAAATGTTCATCAGAGGTTAGATGTAATTAAAATGTTAAATTCTTTCACTAAGAATGCCTTGGAATGTTTGTAGAAACTAACTTTGGACATTAGGTGTTTATGACTAATGACACTGAGAAAGAGTCCTATAGTGTCAAACACTATGTGTATCTAGGATCTTAGTTAAATTCTAGTATTGAATTTAAAAGGGTAGAATAAATTATTTTTATTTAGGTTTGGTTGATCTCTATAATTTAATCACAATTTATTCAATATAATATGTGAGATAAATAATAATAATAAATATATTTGTTTTCAGGTTTTTAGAATGTAATATTTATTATATTTACTGTATAATAATGTAGTGAAATTTATTTAGAAATAGTCATTATTCGTGGATTGGTAAATGTCAATGAGATAAAATGGACCGAGCTTAATGGTCTGAGTGGAAATGGTATAAATGGTATTTATTAATATTATTAAACAATTGAAACTGTAAATTTTTTAATGATTATATGATTATTATTATTATTGTACATGGGGTTGATTAATAATTATAAAGATGGAAAGGGTTTAGTGTGTAATTTTTAAAACCTAAACCTACCACACTAAATATCTAATTATATCACTTTCCAAAACACAATTAGTGTGTACAATGGATACAGTGAGACTCTCTCAAGTCCTATAGAGAAATCAAGAGATATAGAGTGCCCCCCTCTCCTCCACTCTCAAGCCAATGAGAGAACATCAAGAGAAATTTCTCTCTCGATAATAATTCCGTTGTGATCAACCACAAACAACGCAAGTGGTTAAGATCATCCATGCTAGCACCCAGTAGTTCGGCAGTGTTGTTCGGAGATTATTTTGTACATGTGGATACCCACTAGGGGGATTTTTCACTTGGATTTTGTAGAACAATGAAAGTACGATATTGTAACGTCCCGGTTCCGGAATCCACCCAGAGGCGCCCCATACCCGGTTGGTCACATGGCCTCAAGAGGATTTCGCCAAATTCCAGAGGATACTGACTAACAGCAAGGGACTTGGGTGTGATAGTGGGGAAACTATTCCCACATTGGTAGAGTACACAACGAAAGTAAATAAACATGCAATAGAGGAAGTAGTAAATATCTGACAATAATAAACAGCGAAATACTACATCAGCAAACAACTAGAGCACATATGTATATATTTGAAATAATGCATGATGCATATCTAGGAAAGCGTCTAAACAATTCACAATGCTGAAAAATACAATAGTACCAAAACAAGTACAAAAGAAAGTGAACAGCTCCTCAGCATCGTAAGACAAAGCTTGGTCCCATGCTCTCCTGCTCCAAGAAATCAAGTACCATAAGTCGAATAGTGCTTTCCCTTGTCTATACCTGCAACAACATAGTCTGTTTGGGCCCAAAAGCATGACCCAAACAGGGTGTGAGACTAAATCCCAGTAGGCAACCACCTGAAGATCTGTTCCTAACAGTCAGTGAGTATATGGAAGGTAATAGTACAAAAGCAGTAAACAGTAGCAGAAATAGCAGGCAGTAATTAGTAAGCAGTAAACAGGATGATATACAACAGTGATCAGTTCACAGAACAACAAGTAGCAGTGAAGCAACAGCTAACACAAGCACGAAACCTTCTGAGAAGTTCTTGCATCCATCCCCTCTGGTATGTCCATGAAGTACCACAACCCTCTGGGCGGTGCACTCAGCCTAACCCCCTGGTTTGGTCATACGAATTTATAAGACTCTCTGGCGAAGGTCACTCGGTCAATTCCCCTTATATTCTAGGGTAGTCATGGACACTCTAAGGAAGATCACGCAGTCTAACCCTCTTGGCCCCAAGATCTAGAGACTCTCTGTGGAAGCTCACTTAGTCAATCCTCCTATATTCTTAGGTATACCAAAGACTCTCTGAGGAAGCTCACTCGATCAATTCCCCCTCTAGCCTAGGAAGGTTTTAAAGACTTTCAAACAAGGTAAAGACTCTTTGAGGAAGCTCTCTCTATCTACCCTCCTGTAGTCTATAATAACTAAGACTCTCTGGGAAGCTCACTCTGTCTATCCCCTTTAGTCTATAATGTCCAAGACTCTCTAAGGAAGCTCACTCGGTCTATCCCCGTATAGTCTATAATATCTAATACTCTCTCGGAAGCTCACTCGTTTTATCCCTTATAGTGTATAGCATTGGGTTCTCACGGTCCCGTGCCAGTTAGTGCATATTAATGATATAAGGCCAGAGTACACCTACAGATCTACTTGGCTAACCAAAGTACACCTATAGAGATACTTGGTTAAACAGTCTACAAAGCAACAAGCATGTTAACAACATCATTCTGTCCTACGATCACAAGGCATGGAAACAGGTACAACGGCCAAAGGCTAACAAGACCCAAAGGTCGTAACATGAAAAAAGCATGGGAAAAACATCCAAGAATGACAATTATCCACAAACATGATCAATTTACCTCTACACAAGCATGCAAGCAAGGCAGGAATAATCACAAGGGAAAAAAGGTAAACACTAATACCACGTTCACGGATATTGGTGGAATTTGAACATAAAACTCAAAGACATTGAAATTTAAGGCACAAACCACCTACCTCGATCTTAGTAGATCGATATAATTGAACCACGAAGCTTGATTCTCCATAGAATGACGTAGATCTACAAAAACACAAAAAATGTTCAACCCACAAAAACTCGAGAAAGAGGAGGAATTGGAAAATTAGACTCTAGGGGAAGTAAGAGCTTACTGCTGTGGTTCCAACGCAAAAAAAAGCAGTCAATTCGGAGAACAGATGGAGGCTCGGGGATTCAGAGAAGTTCCACGGTCGTACGGTGTCTCTCGGTCGAATGGGACCTAGAAGAAGATGATTCTATCGATTAGGCATGACCCCGGTCCGTTTAATGAAAAAAAAATACACGGCGTGTACCACTTGAGTACACAGCGTGTACCACTTGAGTACATGGCGTGTACTCTACTTTTCCGTACTCCCCTTTAAGCGGCCTCCACATCACCCCTACACACTGTATGTGTGGCCCGGACATGGCCAGCACACAGCCTGGCGTGGCAAGGGAGCACATTGCGTGTTCTCAGAAAGTACACGATGTGTACTTCAAAAATTTCCAGAAACTCCTCTTTTCTCAAAAACAACCAGAAAAGGAAAAACATACCTAAAATGAAGATCCAGGTTCTTACAGATAAGATCTTGTTAACTAGATCATTAATGAAAGTGGAATTGTAAGTTATTTGTAATTCAATATCTGCTAATAAATTAATTATAAATTAAATGTGAATATCCTCTTCTTTTGGTTTTAGTGTTTTAATCTTGTCAAATAATCTACTATTTTCATTGGACGTGATGTTTTGATCATGTAAAGCGATGATTACACTTGATTTAAGACTAAAATATATGTTGGTAATACCAAAAAATGATGCTTCAACTGCACTCAAAACTTACAAATTTATGTTTCATCTCAACTCTATTTTTTGTACTTTTTATTTATTCACTTAATTTTCCTAAGACTTTATAAAACCTTTTTTACATTAAACTTCCACAAGATATAGTTGTTAGTTATTGGTTAGTTTGAGTTTTTAAAATGTACTAAATTTTTTTAACCCATATGATTTAATAATACGCTATGGGTGATCATGAGAGAAGATTAAAGAATCAAATATGTTTCTTGAAGATTTCAATATAAAGAAATTGAGTGTTGTATTCTTGCCTATCATGAGAGGTGTGAAAAAATATTTTAATATGGGGTACCAATTCATTCAAATTTCAATTATATAATTTTCTACATTGGACTTTTCACACACAGACACGCATATACATATTATATAAGACTCATATTCATACACACATTGTAAAACAAATACACTCATACATGTAAATATGTAATATACATACACTCACACATAAATATAAATATACAGTGTGTTTATTAGAAACACAATATACCATTACATATATATATAATATAAAAATATTATCTAAATAATATATATACAGAAACATTATTAGTATAAACACACACACTTACATGTAATAACATTTATATACATCCACAAATACATATATACCAATATATGTGTGTGCACATACACCCTAAAAAGAATATATGCTATTTATGAGCAAGATATACAATTATATATATATATATTAGGTACGACTTCCAATGGTAGTGAACTCATGCTATAAGAAACTACAAATAAACCTACTCACCTAAGGACTGGACCATACAACCATGCCCTAAACCCTATCCCACCCTCACCACCCCAACCGTCTATGGGGGAAATTATATATATATATATATATATGTACATATGTATGTATGTATATATATATATTAAAAAATATATATATCATAAAAAAATAAAGTTAATACAAAAAAACATGTATATATATATACAAGTGTGTGTGTTTCCAAATCAACATGTCTCTGTGTGTGTGTGACACAAATATTTTTTTTATTTATTTTTTTCAAAAAAAATAAGAAAATAAGACTAAGTTAATTTTTTTTGGAAAATAGGCCACAAAGGCCTTAAACCCCTAAATGCATTCAGCTTTTCTGGTGGAGGCCAAATGAATTTTGGGCCTTAATTCCTTTATCCTGAACCTTTGGGAAATGGTGTTAAGGCCTCAAAACCTTTTCCTGAATTAAAAATAATAAATTTTTAAATATACATGTTCTTATAATAAAATATATATATATATATATGAATAATTTTTTAGAATAATTTAACTATTATAAATATCCAAATTACACCAATTAAAGGAGTCTTGATGTGATAGAAACCATCACCCGTGGATCCTTTTATAAGGTGGATAACTGTAGAAATCCTTATGGATTTCAAATATCAGATCCAGGTTCTATTTTCCTATATATAATTAAAAATATATTATTATTATTAATTGGTAATTCATTAATAATTAATTACTTATAAATAATAATAATAATAATAATAATAATAATACCTAAATAATTATAACATCTTACTTAAAGGTATGTTTCCATTAATGTTTAGGAGGTTGTTTTTTAAGTTTGGATGACTTTGAGGAGTTTTGGGAGTTTTATTCAGAACCTAGATTGGTCGCTGCCTACGATTCACATTCACACCATGAATGTTATTCATGATATGAATTTTTTCTTGGAATATTCCATGAATTCCACTCATAGCATGAAAATTATTCAGGTCATGAATAATGTTTAGGTCATGAATTGGTCAACCGTGATTTATTTATCCTTGGGTGATGCCTTTTTTAGTGTACATGGAACTCGTGGGATTAATATTTTGAATAGGGGATTCGCAATGTGAATCATTTGAAACCAATAGTTTTTATGCACTTAAATCTTTAATCCGGACCCATTCAGATTTTTTCACCCTACATCAAATCCTAGGCTCTTCCATGAGATTTTGTATATCTCCACTCCTAGATTGCTTCATTTTAGGCTTGATCTCCATGGTGGTTGTGTCGCTTATCTTTGGGTAATTTTCCTTTCTACTTATTCATTTCTCTTATTTCAATTGTAGCATTGGGTTGAATTTGTGGATTTTTTTGATCATGTGATGATTATTCTTGTTTGATCCTTCTATATCTGTTGTGTGGTCTTCTTTCAAGGGCTAGTCCTTAATTTTTTTGTGGGGAGGCATGTGTGTTCCTTGGGTATGTGTAACTTAACATCTATGCTGAAACGTTTTGTTAGGTATTATGATTCTAAGATATGGGAATCATTTTTAGGGCCTCTTTTGTTATCTCTACTTTATTTTCGGTATTGGTGGATCCCATTGCAGGTAGTTTTTAATCCGATTTTGAGGTTGGTGGTTTCATCTCTAGCCTACATTGTATGATCCATATCTCACTATTTTTTATGAAATATTTTTATAAATGAATTGGTGTGATTTTTTTTGTGCATACATGGACTTGTGATAAAATATGGGTTTTCCCTTGGTTTTTGGCAAAATAAAAGGGTGTTTTAAAATAATTTTTAAATGGGTTTAGAAATGGGTTTTCAAAGAATATTTTTGAAATAATAAATGGTTTTTTGGAATTGTTTATGAAATGTGGAACCCTTTTGAAATGATTTTAGAAATGTAGCACATGGGAAGCCTCGGGTACTTAGGCGGAAGGTGTGGCTTAAAGAAATCATCTATTTTATTGTTGGGGTCACTCATAGGGTATTAATATACTTATTAGGAATATTTTTCTGAGGAATTTTTGTTGATATTGTTAGGGGTCAACTCATGGGGTGTTCATATACTACTTAGACATGTGTTCTAAGGACTTGGGTGCACACTAGTCATTGATTATGGAATGAGAAGTCTGGTAGCCAGACTTGTTATGATCCTTGGCATGATTTACCTGTGCTTTGTCTTGTGCTTTTATAGATTCGATATACATGCTTTACTTTTTGATAAATGGTTATGGAAAATTGTTCTTTTAAATTTTTTTCCCAACAAAAATTAGAATTATAGAAAATGGGAAATATTTATCATTCTTTTGATATAAAACAACTTTACTTCAAATCATGCCATGTTTTCTTTAAAACGATCATGCTGGGATTATTTTCAAAAAGACTTGATATGGAACACCTAGGTTGGATCCTACTAAGCTTGTTTATCTCACACCAGGCACACCCCTTTGATGGTGTGTAGACCTTATTATGTCTTTTTATGTAGTAAAAGGAAAAGAAACATAGTTAGGTGGAGAAGTTCATGTCAGCTGGGAATGGGTAGCTGGTAGTGATAAAGTGAAATATTTCCCATATTATCACATATAGTTGTTGGTATTTACTCTTTATTTTTTGTTTGTTGTATGTGTACAATTTGGTTTTATCTGGCTTTGAGTTTTATCGCTACTACTATTTTCTTTTAGTTATATCATATATTTCTTCTATTTTTCTTATTTTATTATTTTTGTTATGTATATATATTCCATGTATCTAGTTCAGGTTGGTTAAAATCATTCCCAATGTTTGTTTTTTATGCCTAGGTGCTAGTCACCAGCCTGTGGGGATTGGGAATGCCCTTTAGGTATATGGAGGATCTGGTCAGGTGCCCGTTTTTTAAGGAATCCCGGGTTATTTTTTTATAAATTTGTATCAAAGTTTGGGTTCTCCTCAATATTTACTATATTATGATGCTTGGTAGACTATAGATAGGACTATGAGAACATGACATGTAGGTTTCGGTGAGTACCTATCCATCTTTTTTGTTACAAGACTCAAGTTACCATGGAATTTTGGGATGTGTGTCCCCTGCGTTGAGTTCTTGTTCATAGTCTCAATTTTTTCTTATGGTTTTTTTGTTTGAATTGAGATTTTACTCCTGTATAATAATTTCTTCTATTTTTAGTGAATAGTGATATACCCCAATGACATCTTCCACAAGGTCCATATGAGGGTTCAGGGAATGCTCCTCAGGGGAATCTGCCTTCGGGTTAGAATTTTATAGAGGCTATCATGCGAGTAGTCCGTGACATAAACCAAAATGTACCGCAAGTCTGGAACCCAATTGTTGAGGTACATCAAAGATATGGAGGAGATATGGATCGATTTCAAAAGTTTTTATAAGGTAATCTTCCATCCATTAAGGGTGTGAATGAATCCCATGAGAAAGAGGGATGACTACACAATATCAATCAGATATTTGACATCTTGGATACACCTGATAGGGTCAAAGTTATGAGCGCAGTGTTCGGGATTGAGGGGCCTAACAAGTGATGGTTGGATTATATGGTATAGGAGGATAGGCACATGGTCATCGATTTAAATGTATTAATGGAACTCTTCTTTTATCAGTTCTTCCTAGAGTCTCTAATAATGAAAAAGTATCTAGAGTTCCTCTCTCTACGGTAGGGTGAGTGCTTGGTGTCATAGTACACTAATTGGTTTGTGGAGCTAGTTTTTTTTACTCTGGAGGTGGTAAAAAATGATCAGTTGAAAGATCAGAAGTACCTTCATGGTTTGAGACTGGATACTTGATTATAGGTATTTATACTAAATCTTTCTACCTATGTAGAAATTATAGACATGGAAATGAAGGAATAAATAAAAATGGAAGGAAATATCAGTTATTTTGTCCTTTATCTTCCACCTTATGGAAGATACAATTATGTGAATGGAAATAATATAAATTGGTATGATCATCGCAAGGGTGGTGGAGTTAATTCTCAGTAGTAGACCACCTCTGTACCACCATTAGTGTTCCCATGGAATGTTACCAATGCGGCATGTTCAGGCACACCCTAAGTTCTTGTCTCACCCCCATGAATATGTGAAATGGTTTTGGACACAATTTCCATCTATATTGGTTCTTATAGGATATTTCAATACCTCAATGTGGTCAGGGATCATTGGCTCCAAAGTCCAGGGCGACACTGTCTGAAGCTTTAAAGTCTTTAAGAATCTAGCTGTGGGACTCATGAGTGAATAACTTTCACATAGTGGATGAATATCCAATGGAGGATTTTGTGGGTCCATTAATAATGATAGGTACCATATTTATTTCATATTCTATGGACATGAATATCCATGAAAGGGTTGTGTCATAAGAAGAAGTTCCATGCCACAGGGTTCAAGTTACTACAACCCAATATCATTGGTCTGCCCACATGAAATTGGATGATCCTTGAGATTTTTAAATGAATACATATACATGGATGTTTCACCCAATAATGAGGGAGTTTTAATACTCCCCTAAAACAAGGAATAGTAATCCATGATTTTAATAATTTTAGTAGTACCATCATAGAGATAAGAGAGGACTGGGTCTAGAATTGGTACAGGAGAAGGATAAGTAATTTAAAATAAAAATACCATTAGGAAAGAAATTTAAAATTTCAATATTTTGGACTGCTACTTATAAATAGATAGAAGATTATATAAAGAAAGGGAGAGATAGATTTGGACAGATGGGAACCCATGATAGATTACAACATAAGGTTGTAGAGGTTTCCAGCACTAATGTAGGAGGCTACTAAGTGGTCTCAACCTAACATCTGAAGTGAGATTGGAGGAAAATGGTCTCCATCAACCATGAATCTTATTAATTTAGGATTTGTTTTCTTTTTTTATTTTTTTAATTCTAATTCGGAATTCTTATGTTGGTTATGATAGTAATTCATATGAGTCTCCACTTTTACACTACACATTTTTTAGCACTAATTATATATTCCCATTTCATTAATACTTAGTTCATTAATGTCTATTGATAGAATCACTATGGATGGATAAATATTAAATTAAAGGGTGAGTTATATAAATATAATGTATACCAATGTTTTAAATTAATATCACATTGAATTAATCAAAATTATATATCGTAAATGTGCAGAAAAAGTGATAACATGTATTAGACGAACCATAAAGTGATAAAGGGAAGTGGGAGAGAGAGAGAGATCTAACCTTAACTATTCCTTCTATTTAATGATAATCCATATTGTATCTATGTTGGTTAGGTAACCTTGAAATAGTATCCAACTAATTTAAATAGTTCTATCTAATGCTGAGAGGCTAGGAAAGATACTCAAATAAATATCATATTGAATGAATATAAACTCACTTATCTTCATCCTTGCTTTTATATCTTTTTATTCATTACAATACAAATCTCAAAGTATTTTAGTTAAATTAGTTTGGATAAATCATAACAACTAGTCATAAAAACTATTGAATTATTATATCCATTTCCCTTGTGGGATCAACCCTATCTCATCACTAATATGTGTCTTAGTAGTTAGTATATTCATGTGATTATAAATTTTTATTTTTATATTTACTAAGAGAAGTAATGATGCAATAGGGTGATGGAACACCTTATAAACCAAAATGTAATGGAGTTATTTAAAGTTGGAATGATAACTTGTTGGACATAGTAAGGTTGATGATGAGTCACACAAGCCTTTCATTATCCTTTTGGGGATATGAATTACAGACAGTGTTATACTTAATAAACTAAGTACTAACCAAAGAAGAAAATGGTATTACCTTCAAGTTATAAAGTGAAAAGAAATTTTTTTTGTCACATGATTGTTCATGGGGTTGTGATTCCTTTTTTAATGTTGTCTTAAGAAACAAACTAGAATCTCAAGGAAAAAAAGTGTGCCCTTATAGGGTATCCCAAGTAAACAAGGGTGTACTATCTATACAATCCTTTATAAAATGAAATAATTATTTCAATATAGGTTCTCTTTCTTAAGAGGGATCATATCCTCCAGGATGATAGTGGGGGAAAATATTGGATTTATTGAAGTTGATGCTAAAGATACACAAGAGTTGTAATGAAAACTAATTCCATAGGTCCCCATGAAATAAGTTCATGAAACACAAGTACTGCATACGAGTGCTAGAGAGGTAATAGAACATGATAGATATAGTTTCCTAGTAATTGATAATGGTGGCCCATTATTGGTTGAAAATGTTGATCCTCTCTCCAACAAGAATAATTTGAGATCTTATAATCTACCAGATTGAAAGAATCCATGAGTTCTGACATGGATTCCATGTATCAAAACCATGTTTGGGTTTTGATCAATCCATCAATTTATGTAAAAATCATTGGGGGTAAATGTGTATTCAAGAGAAAACTATACATGAGAGGTAAAGTAAATACCTATAAATAATGGATATAATTTGAAAGGTTTAGACAAAATCAATTCATTGACTATGAATAAACCTTTTCTCCAGTTTCCAAGTTTAAATCCATCAAAATTTTACTTTCTATAGAAACTTACCATGGCTATGAGATTTAGTAAATAGATTTCAAAACTACTTTCCTTAAATATATCCTTAAAGAGGATATATATTTATATATATGACACAAAAATAAGGTTTTATGACTATAGGAAATGAAAAAGGTTTGAAAGTTATAAAGATCCATTTACGAATAAAAGAAAGTATCCTAGTCATGGAAAATTCTATTTGATGAAGCCATAATGGAATTTGGTTTAATTAAGAACGAATTTGATCCAAGTGTTTACAAGAAGTTAAATGGTAGTATGGTTATTTTAATAGTAGTGTATATTGATTAAATATTACTTATTGTAAATAATATACTAGCTTTACAAGAGGTTAAGACAAGGTTGAGAAAGTGATTATCCATAAAGGACTTGGGTGAAGTGGCCTATATTCTATGGATAAAGATCATGAGTTATATATTTAAGAGGCTACTTTGGATAATTCAAAGTACATAAATTCACTATATATTGAAAAGGTTCAGTATGGAATAATCTAAGAGAGAATTAGTTCTAGTGTCACATGGTATACATATTTCCAATAAAATATTTCCTCATAAAAAATAGGAAAGAGAGAGTGTGTGTAAGACTTCATATGCTTCTATGATAGGATCAATCATGTATTACATGTTATATATGATTATTGATATTTCATATTATTTGATAATGGTAGGAAGATATCAAGAAAATATAGGTAAAAAACAATGAACTACTATTAAGTTTTTTCTTAAGTATCTGAGGCATACTATGATATGATCTTGGTGTATGGAAGATATGAAGAACTAGTTGTCAGGGGTTATATAGATTCTAGTTTTCATATACATCAAAATGATCTAAAGTTATATTTTTGGATATGTATTTTTTCTCAATAGATGAGCTATGAGCTGTAAGAGTCCAAATAAGCTAGTTTTCATCGATTCTACAGAAAAGTATGAGTATATTGAAGCTTCTGAGATGAGGCCTATAAATCAGTTTGGATTCAAAAATTTCTCCAAGAACCTAATGTGGTGCCTAGAAGTAAAGATCCTATCAGAGTTTGCAAAAATAACACTGTAGTGGTGACTCTCTCCAAAGACCAAAGGTTACACCAAAGGACAATGGACATACTTCAAAAGTTTCATATCTTGATGTATATTTATCAATGAGGAGAATTTAAGATGAGTAGAGTATCCATGGAGGAAAACATAGTGAACACCTTGATGAAGTATTTTTCTAGGAAGTAGAATGAGTATCTTGTGAGAGCTATTTTACTAAAAGTTTTTTCCAGTTGTCTCTATTGAAGGTGGGAGTTTATAGGAGTTGGTTCCCTAGAACCATCTTTCTAAGTACCTTTCTATATGTTTTTATTATTAATAATTTTTTATTATCACTTCATTATTATTCCTCTATATGAAATTTGTGTGTGATAATGTCCTAAGAATGTATATTTCACTAAGAGGTCATAGAATATTCCCACCATGATGAGAATATAGAAGTTTCACGATAGTATTCTTAAATATAGTTATATAATTGGATGATATTGTATGATGGGACATAGAAAATATTGGCTATCAGTGGTATGCGCCTTATAAGACATTGAGACACCTTATCATAGTGTTCACCCTTGTTAATATCCAAGATGTGAGGTTATGAAAACAGACTTGTTAATAAGAAATTTTTATTTCCATGTTTCATTGGATGTTCCCATTTGAAGACATGTGTATTAATCCTTATACATAAATATTATCCTGAATTGATATAATGAATCGTTTAATTTGATGTATTGATGAAAATTTTAACAGTATATGCTTGTGGTGAAGTAGGATGCATTAGGTGCATCACAAGTGATATTTCATTAATGGATAATATGAGAAATCATTTTTCCCTTGTGTATCTTGATGAAAGTTAGTATCTCGGGCCCTTGGGTGGTAATGGAACTGCCCAAATAAATCAATGGTCATGGTGTTTAGGGCGAAATTTCATTTATGGAAAGTCAAAGAAAGTAACATCGAGCATATAGGTTGATGTCACCAGCACATAACCTATATAATTTGGGATATTATGATAATATTATTATATTATATGGACATCATTTCAATGTAAGATTCTTTATCTATGAATTTCATGGAATATTTCTATATAATAACCTTATACTTTAGGTGGTTCTGTCTAATTCCACTGAGAGAGGGGCCTAGAGGGTCACACACTAAGTGCATATGCAATCTTAGTTAAACTATAGTATTGAATTTAAAAAGTTATAATAAATAATATTTATTCAGGTTTGGTTGATCTCCATAATTTAATCACAAGTTATTCAAAATAATATGTGAGTTAAATAATAATAATAACTATATTTATTTTCATGTTTTGAGAATTTTTTATTTATTATATTTACCATATAATAATATAGTGGCATTTATTTATTAAATAGTCATTATTTTAGAATTGGTAAGTGTCGATGAGGGAAATCAGAACAAGTTTAATGGCCGAAGTGGAAATGGTATAAATGATATGTATTTATATTCTTAAATTATATCACATGTCAAGAGGTTATTATTATTATTATTATTATTATTCAACATGGGTTTTATTAAGAAATATAAAGATGGAAAAGGTTTGGTGTGAATTTTTAACCTTAAACCTACCATAATAAATATCTAATTATATCAATTTCAAAAACAAAATTTGTGTACACAACGGATATAGAGAGATTCTATCAATCCCTATAGAGAGATTAATAGATATAAAGTGCTCCCCATCCCTCCACTCTCAATCCAATCAGAGAACATCAAGAGTTCTTTCTCTCTTGAGAATAATTCTACTGTGATCAACCAAGAGCAATACAAGTGATCAGGATCATCTGTCCCAGCCCTTGGAAATTCTACAGTGTCGTTCAAATATTGTAGTGTATGTGTGGATCGCCACTAGAGGGATTTTTCACTTGGATCTCATGGTATAAGGATGATAAAACAATATATTGTTAACTATATCATTAATGAATGAAAAATTGTAAGTTAGAGGTAATTCCATATCTACTCATAAATTAATTATAAATTACCTATGAAGATCCTCCACTTTTTGTCTCAGTGTTTTGATCTAGTCAAATAATCTACTATTTTCTTTGGGAAAAACATTTTGATCATTTGAAGCAATGATTACATGTGATTTAAGACAAAAAATTGAGTTGGTCATACCATTAAAGAACACTTTAACTCTACTCAAAACTAACAAATTCATCTTTCTTTTCAACTCTATTTTTCCTATTTTTGATTTATTTGATTTATTTTCCTAAGAATTTCTAAAACTATTTTTTCATTCGACCTGAAACCTCTATATTCTATTCTTATTACTTAAGATTTAGTTTTATTTTTTATAAATTACTAAAAAAATTAACCCATAGGATTTAATAATGCCCTATATGTGATCATGAGCGAAGCTTAAAGAATCAACTATGTTTCTGGAAGATTCTAATATTGATACATTAAGTGTTTTATGCTTCCTTGTTATGAGAGTTGGGAAAAAAATATTATATTACAGTGTACCAATTCATTCAACTATCAATTATATAATCTCTTTCATTGGAATTTTCACACACAGACATACATATACATAGTTATCTAAAACACATATGCATACACCCATTGCAAAACAAATACAAACACACATGTAAATATGTATTATGCACTGACCCAAACAAATAAAAATATACAGTGTGAGTATTAGAAGAAAAATATGCAATTACAAATATACATATATAACATATATATAAATATTTTCTAAATAATATATATACATAAACATTATCAACACAAACACACACTTATGCATGTAATTACATTTACATGAATAAATAAATGTATATACACATACATATATGTGTGCACATGCACACTACAAAACATATATATTATTTATGAACATTATATATGATTATATATATATTATAATCAAAATATATATAGCATACATAAGTAAATTAAATACAAATAACATATATATATATATATATGTCCCAATGTGTTTGTGACCAAATCTACATGTATCAGTATGTGTATGACACACACATTTGTTTAATATAATTTTTTAAAACAATTAATAAAATAAGCCTAAGTTAATTTTTTTTGGAAAATAGGCCGCAAAGGTGTTAAGCCCATAAATTCCTTTGTCTTTTTTTGTGGATTCCAAAGGCATTTAGAGCCTTAAAACCATTTTACTGAACCTTTGGGAAAAGGCGTTAAGACCCCAAAATCAATTTCCTAAATAAAAAAAATACTTTTAAAATATACATGTTTGTATATTTAAAAAAATTTATGTTTATTTTGTTTTGTTTATATATATATATATGTATATATATATATAATTAATTTTTTTCATAATTTAATATTTATTGAATATCCAATATTACCCCAATTAAAGCATCCTTGATTATGATAGAAACCCTCACCCAAGGATCCTTTTATAAGGGGGCTTGCCTTGGAAAACCTAATGGATTTCCAATGTGAGATTTAGATTCTCCTTTCTTGTACATAATTAAAAATATATTATTATTATTAATTATTAATTAATTATTAATGAATTTGTAATAAATAATAATAATACCTTAATAATTGTAACATCTTGGTTAAAGGTATATTTCATTTCATGTTTTGAAGGTTGTTTTTCTGGTTTGGATGACTTTGAGGAGTTTTGGGAGTTTTATGCAGAACCCATACTTGGTGCTTCTTGTGGGGCACATTCACGCAATGAAATTTATTCCCAATGTGAATATTTCACTAAGAATATTCCATTAATTCCATTTAGAGTGTTAAAATAGTTTAGGCCATGAAACACATTCAAACTGTAAATTGGTCAATTGAGATTTATTTAATCTGAGGTGATGTCATTTTCATTGTACATTGAACTCATGGTATTTAAGCCATGAATAGGGGATTCACGATGTGAATCATTTGCAACCAAAAATTTTTATTCACTCCAAGCTTTAATCCTAACCTATATGGATTTTGTCTCCCTGCTTTGAACCCTAGGCTCTTCCGGGAAATTTTTCATGTCTCTTATCCATCTGGATTGCTTCATTCGGTGCTCAATCTTAATAGTGGTTGCATCGTTTCTCTTTGGGTAAGTTCCCTTTATGAATCTTAATTAATATTATTGTGGTTACAAAATTTGGATATATTTTTTGATTGGTTGATCATGTGATGATTATTATTATTTGATCCTTCTAGATACATTGTGTAGTCTTATTTCGAGGGCTAGTCCTTGCTTTGGTTTTGGTGTGGATTATGTGGTTATTTAGGTATGTGTGACCTAACATCTCTACCAAAACTTTTTATTATGGATTATGATTCTAAGATGTGGAATCACTGTTATGGACACCATTTTTTCTCTAATTTAGTTTCGATATGGTTGTATCCCAATGCAGGTAGTGTTTGACCCGATTTTGAGGTAAGTGGTTTCGTCTATAGCTTACATTGGATGATTCGTATCACACTAGTTTTTATGAATTGTTTTTATAAATGAATTGGCATGATTTTTTTGTGTGCATAAATGGATTTGTGAGAAAATATGGGTTTTCCCTTGGTTTTTTGGGGAAATAAAAGGGTTTTTTAAAGAATTGAGAAATATATCGAGAAATGGGTTTTCAAAGAATGTTTTTGATAGAATAAATATTTTTTTTGGAATTGTTTTTGAAATGTTCAACATTTTTTAAATGATTTGAGAAATGCGGAACATGGTAAGCCTTGGGTACTTAGGTTGAAGGTGTATCTTAAGGATATCATTAATTTTATTTTTGATGTGTTCACTCATGGGGTATCCCTACACTCCCTATTCTTTTTTCTCTAGGTATTTTTTATTGACATTGTTGGTCGATTCACTCAAGGGGTGTTCCTCTACTCCTTGGGAATGTGTTATAAGGACTTGGGTGGGCACTAGTCATTGATTATGGTATGAGTAGTCAACTAGAATCACTTTTTGTGACCTTTAGTATGATTTAACTATGATTTGTATTTTACTTTTCTATATTTGATATAAATTAATATCTTTTATATAAATGTTTATAAAAAAATTTCTTTTAATTTGTTTACCTGACTTGTTTTAGAAATACGTAAAAAGGGAAACTTGGGTGCACACTAGTCATTGATTGTGGTATGAGTAGTCTACTATCATGACTTTTTGTGATATTTAGTATGATTTACCTATGATTTTTCTTCTACATTTCTAGGTTTGATATACATTATCTTCTTTTTTATAAATGTTTATAAAAAATTGTTCTTTGAATTTTTTTTACCTGACTTATTTTAAAACTATGTAAAAAGGGAAATATTTACCACGTTTTTTATATAAAACTTGTTTACTTATTATAATTCCAATTTTTCATTAAAATGGTATACTATTATTTTGTTCATATAGACTTGATATGGAACACCTTGGTGGGATCCTACTAAACATGTTCAGCTCACACCCTACACACCCTTTCGGTGGTGTGAAAACCTTGTTATGTATTTTTATGTAGGAAAAGGAAAGGAAAAATAGTGAGGCAGTGAGGTTAATGTCATCTGGGTATGGGTAGATATTTGTTAGATGGTGGTATATTTCCCATATTATCACATGTATTTATTAGTTTTTAGTTTTCCTTTCTATTTTATTGGATGTGTACCCTTTGTTTTTATCTAGATTTGAGTTATATTGATATTGTTGTTTTCTTTTAATTATGCTTTATATTTATTCTTTTTTTCTTCCAATATTCTTTATAATATGTATATATATTTCATGTATCGTGTTTAGGTTGGTTTAAATCATTACAAATGGGTTTTTTGATGCCCGGGTTCTAGTCTTCAGCTTGTGGTGATTGGGAATGCCTTTCCAGTATGTAGTAGATCGGGTCGGGTGCTGGTTTATGAGGGAACCCAGTTTGGTTTGTTATAAATTGGTATAAAAGGTAGGTTTTTCCTCAAGATTATTTGTCTTAGGATTCTTGGTATACTATATATAAGACTATCTAAACTTTATAGGTAGGTTTTGGTGACTGCATGGCCAAATCTTGTCATAACGAGACTCAAGTTACCATGGGATATCAGGATGTGTGTCTCTTGTGTTGAGTTCTTGATATTAGTCTCAATTTTTTCTTATAATTCTTTTGTTTGAACTAATATTGTTCTATTGTCTGGTCATTTATTTTTATTTCAATGAATAATGATATTCCTCAGAGATGTCTCCTGTGGGTTCCATGAGAGGGTGTGAGTAGTTTTTGTTGTGGACCAAAATGTACCGCAAGCCCTGAACCCAATTGTTGAGATACAACCAAGAGCTATAGGTGATAGGGATCAATCTCGTTATTTATTATGAGGGAAGACACCATCCATTAAGGGTATAAATTAACCCCATGAGGTAGAGGACTAGATATACAAGATTGATCAGATATTATACTTCTTGGATACACCTGATATGATCAAAGTTGAGTGTGTGGTGTTCAAGCTTGAGAGAACCAACAAGTGATGGTGGGATTATATGTTATAGGTTGATAGGAATGTGGGGTTGGATTAAAAGGGTTTAACTAAACTCTTATTTCTACAGTTTTACCTAGGATCTTTAATGATGGAAAAGTATCTGGAGTTCTTATCTCTATATTAGTGTGAGCGTTCAGTGTTGTAATACACTAATCATTTTTTGGTGATAGTTTGTTTTACTCTAGAAGTGGTAAAGAAGGATCATTCGAAGGATCAGAAGTACCTTCAGTGTTTTCAACTTGATATCAGATAACAAGGTGTTTATACTAAATCTTTACACCTATATAGAGTTAGTATACATGGCTATGATGGAAGAAATGGACATGACAGGAAATATTGGTTATTATTCCCCTTATCTTCCAGCTAGTAACGGCTTCAGTGGTTTTACAAGGATAGAATAGGAAGTGGTATGATCATTATAAGTGTGGGGGAGTTGATTATCAGTAGAAGGCCTCCTCTTCACCACCAACAATTACCAACAGTGTTTCGCTAACTTTTTACCAATGCGAAAGGTTGGGAACACCCAGAATTATTGTCCCACCATATATAATATGTGAAATTTTGTGGATACTACAGACCTCTACAAAGTTTCTACCAAGATATGTATATGCCTCACTATGGTTAGGGATCGTCATCTCTAAAGTACACTATATTGTATTCTGAAGCTTCAAATTCCAAATGCCTCTAGCCACATGCCTCGGGATTGAAGCACTTTCATGCAGTGGATGAGTTTCTAGCAGAGGTTGTTGTGGGTCTAGTGATAGCGAGAGGTACAATATTTATTTCATATTCTATAGGGACTAAGTTATTTGATACATGTTCCTCCCACTCGTTTATATTTGACCATTTTTTGATGTGTTTAAACTTCCAATTCAGCTCATGTCCTTTTTCATATTGTTAGATATACCAATTGGGAAGAATAAATTATAGGCAGTTTTGTGTTCTTATTCTCTATTGATGGTTGATAGGAAGTTATTCTAGGATTTCCTTATTATCAATTTGGATCTATTAGATGTCATAATCAGGATGTATTGTCTTGTTGATCATCATTATAATATTTATTATTATCATAAACATGTCATGTTCCTTATTATCGATGGGATCTCTCGGGTGCTTCAGGGAGAGTTAGATCTAAGGTTTGGTCATGCAGGACCTCCAATCCCAAAGTTCAAGAGTTTATTTTCTGCTATTTTTTTTAATTCTAATGTATTTTATTATCTTTTTTATCTTTCTAAATTTCTTTGGGACTTTCCTATTTTTTCCCAAATGAATTATCTGCAATTCCTCCAGAGATAGAGTTTGACTTTTTGATTGATTTGGTTCTAGGTAAGTAGTTGATCTTGATACCCTCTTATTGTATGGAACCAGAGGATGTAAAAGACCAAGATATTTAGTTAGATGATCTAATATAGAATTATTTTTTCCGAAGTTTTTTATCGTGGAATATCGAGTTCTCTTTTATAAGAAGTAATATTCTTCACTTTGATTATGTGTGTAGTATAGATTGTCAAACTACAGAACTATTAAAAATAAGTATCATTTTTTCTATGATGATGATTTTTTTATCATTTAAAGGAGGCAAGGTGGTTTTTGAAGATAAATATTCAATTAGGTCATCATCAACTCAAGGTTATGTAGTCTGATATTCCAAAGATGGTGTTTAGGAGAAGCTATATCCATTATGAATATCTTGTGATGCATTTTGGTATGATTAATGCTCCTAAATGTTTATAAATCTAATAAATATGATAATTCATCAGAAAGTCAACACTTTTGTGGTTGTTTTCATAGATGGTATTTTGGTTTATTCAAGCATTAAGAGTGATTTTGAGCGCCATCTGAGTTTGGTTTTGGAAATCCTAAGGAGTCACTATTTGTAAGAAAAACTTTCAAAATCAAGTATCTGAATCCAAGAAGCGAAATTCTTGGGGAATTTTATTTCTAAAATTTGTTTATCGGTCAATACTAATAAGGTGAAGGATGTCCTATCATGATAGGATCCATATAACATCTTTTATATATGAATATTCATTGGTATGGATGAATAATATTGATGGCTAATAAAGTATTTCCCAAAATTGTTGTCACCTATGACTGATCTTACCGGGAAAGGGGAGAAATTTTTATGGGATTCTAAGTGTTAGACTTCATACGATGATTTAAAACAAATTATGAAATCATAACCTATTTTGATATTACCTAATCTCGATAAGGGGTATTGGTAAAATGTGAAACTTCTAGTGATAGTATGGGTTATATTATTATTAATGACAATCAGATAGTGCCCTGTATCTATCAACATTTTTGTAAGCATGATATGAATTTCCTCAATCATGATTTATATCTTTCCATAGTTATCCATGCACTTAAATATTGGTGGAATTATCTTTTTGGGGATATATTCATATTATTTTTTGACCATAAGAGTCTAAGTTATATATATTCTTAAGATGAATTGAATATTGGATAGATATGGTGGGTATTGTACCTTTAGATGTTTTATTTTGACATCGCCTACTCCCAAATAAGGGGAATATCTTCATGGATTCTCTCAGCTAGAAAGTACCATCCCATGCTATTTCAGAATTGAAGGAAGTGGGGAACCTTATGTGATTATTCACTCTGTTGCATATGGTTATTCAAGAGGATGTTTTAAGTATGGTTTTAACTAGTATTTAATTGTCATCATCTCTCCTCAAGTAAATTATATAGGTTCAACTGTAATATGATGATTGCAATGGAATTAGAGAAACCCTATATGGTGGGGAGATAGTTTTTTGGTTGGTTTCTACCTTTTAATGATATTCTCCACTTCAAGAATTGGTTTTCCATCAAAACATATTTGATAAGTTTAGTGTTGTTTAACTACCATATTTCTTTATGTTTAATTCATCCAAGAACTACGAAGATGTATTATAACCTGATATGGTGATTCTAGTGGCTGTGTATGAAGCATGCCATTTCAAATTTTGTTCCTCATTATTACACCTGTTAATAGGTAAAAGAAGAGAATTTGAAATTTTTTATTTTTATCCATCCACTTCTAGTTATTGTTTGGAAATGGGATGAGGTTTCTGTGGACTTTTATTTTGGATTACCATAGACTCCTTGAAGGAAGACTGTTATATGGGTGGTGGTTGATCAGTTGATGAAATCAACCCATTTCATTCCAATTAGGGACACCACTAATGAAGATCTGGGTAAGATGTATGTGAAATATATTATCAGGTTAAATGGGGTTCCATCTACCTTTTCTTTAGATAAGGATCATAGGTTTACCTTATAGTTTTGTAAGAGTATCCAAGTGGTGATGGGGACTCAGGTCTAGTTGAGTACAGATTACCATCCATATATAGATTATCAGAAAAATAATGTTATTTATATCTTGTAGGGTATAATTTGTGAATGTGTCTTGGATTTTATTGGATCATGGGACAACCATATTGGACTATTTGAGTTTTCATACAATAATAGTTACTAGTCATCAATCAGAATGGATCCCTTCAAGGCTTTATATGCCACTCGTACATGTTACCTATTTATTGGGTAGAGGTGGGAGAGTCCTCCCTTATGGGATCGAGTATTATTCAGGAGACAATTGAAAGGATTTAGGATATGAACTGTTTTATGGTAACTATACAGATTTGGAAGAAATAGTATACATATTATTAGCATCATCCTTTGTAGTTTTTCATAGGTGACTGGGTTTTCTTGAATGTTTCTCCTTGTTTTGGTCACCATCAGTCTTGGAAATAAAGAAATCTGGTTTTAAGATATGTTAGACCATTTCAGGACACTGAGTGGATTGGGTAGGTTAATTATTAATTGGAATTTCTAGCTCAATTGATAGGTATTCACGATGTTTTCCACATATCTCATCTCAAGAAGTACCATCATGATCCCTCACACATTATGAGTTTAGTAGAGATTGAGTTATATCCAGGTGTTTTAATTGTAGAGAAACTAGTAGTGATCATGGATTCCCATGTGAATGTAATTTTTGGGAATTATATACTATTTATTTGAGTGTTATGGATATATATATTAGATTCATATGAAACTTGGTAGCATGAATCATCGGTGAGGGAGAAGTAGCCTCACCTCTTTTTGGATCACCCTTTTTCCACATGACTTCCTAGGTATGAAAAGTCCTATGGTGGGTAGATTGTAACATCATGGTTAATGTTATATTTATTTTCATATTTATGAGGCTTTCTTGGGTTTAGAGGAATTTAAATAGTTCTATGAGTTTTTTTGTAGAACCTGGACTAAGCGCTGCCTGCATGGATTATTCATGACAAGAAAGTTTTTCAAAATAAAAATATGTATCAAGTCAGATGTCATGAATTCTATTTTGAGTGTTAAAATGATTCAGTCTATGAATCATATTCATGTCATGAATTGGTCGATTAATATTTTTTAACTTAATGTGATTCCTTTTTCATCATACATGGAACTCATGGGATTCACATCATGAATAGGAGATTCACAAAATGAATCACGCATAACCTATAGGTTTTTATATGCTAAAATCGTGGATCCTAAACTATTTGGACTTTTCCTCCCTAATTAAAACCCAAGTATCTTCTAGGAAATTTTGGGTGTCTCCTCTCCTTCCGGATTTATTCATTAGACACTTGATCTTCGTGGTGGTTATGTCACTTCTCTTCAAGTAAGTGGCCTTTATGATTATTTTTTATCTTATAGATGTTGTGGATTTGGGCTGAATTTGTGGATTGGTTGATCATGTGATGATGATTCTTGATTGATCCTTCAAAATCTGTTGTGTGGTCTTCTTTTGAGGGCTAGTCCTTGATTTGGTTTTTGTGTATCATGTGTGGTTCTTAAGTTATGTGCAGTGTAACCTCTCTTCTGACCTTTATTATTATGGATTATGATTATAATATGTGGGAGTAATTTTTGGGACCTTTTTTATCTCTTCTTTCTTTTCAGTTTTGGTGGATCCCATTGCAGGTAGTGTTCAACCTGAGTTTGAGTTAGGTGGTTTTATCTATAGATTGCATTGGATGAACCATATTTCTCCAGTTTATATTAATTGTATTAATAAAAATATTGGCATTATATTTTGTGTTTGTAAATGTATTTCTAATAAAAGTTGGTTTTTCCCTTGGTTATGGTAAAAGAAAATTGTTTTTAAATTAATTTTGAAATGGATTGAGAAATGGGTTTTCAAAACATGTTTTTGATATAATGAAGGGATTTTTGAAATTTTTTATTAAATGTGAAACCTTTTTGAAATTATTTGAGAAACTCAGAACATGGGAATCTTTGTATACTTAGGTGAAAGTTGTATCTTTGGTCCATCATCCATTTTATTTTTGGTGGGTTCACTCATGGGGTGTTACTCTACTCCGTAAGCCTATGTTCTAAGGACTTGGGTGTGCACTAGTCTTTGATTGTGGTGTGTGTAGTCTATTAGCCTGAACTGTTGTGATACTTTGCATGATTTAACTATGATTTGTATTGTATTATTATATCTTTGATAAACTTTTTTTTGATAAATTGTTATGGAAATTTTTTTTTTGATACTATTTTACCGGAATTATTTTAGAACTGTGGAAAAAGGGAAATATTTACCATGTTTTTTATATAAAACTGCATTAATTCTTATCATGCCATGTTTTCTATAAAATGAGTATACTATGATTATTTACAAAAAGACTTGATATGTAACAACTAGGCAGCATCCTACAAGGCCTATTTATCTCACACCATACACACCCCTTCGGTGGTGTTTAGACCTTGTTGTGTATTTTGATGCAGGAAAAGGCAAGGAATCGTAGTGAGGCAGTGAGGTTCATGTCAATAAGGTATGGGTAACTAGTGGTATTATGGTGAAATAGTTCCCACATTATCACATGGATTATTTGGTTTTTATTCATCTTTTAGGGTTTTTAGACATGGACCTTTTGGTTTTATCTGGCTTTGAGTTGTATCGATGCCTCTATTTTTTTAGTTATGTCATATATTTCTTCCAGTTTTTATTCCGTTGTACTTTCACCTATGTATATATATGCCATGTATATTGTTCTTATTACAATAAATCATTCCCTCTGGTTTTTTTATTCTTGGGTGCTAGTCATTAGCCCATGGGGATCGAGAACTCCCTTTGGGTAGGTGGTAGATTAGGTCGGGTGCAGTTTGTGTGGTCATCCTGGGTCGAATCGTTACAATAATAATTAAATATTATAATTTACTATTAAATATTAATAATTATTTAATTAAAAATTAATTATTAATTAAATAATTGTGCCTTCGATCCATGCAAGGGAATTTAATGCCCTCTAGGCCTACAGGCCATGTAATGGGTTTCCTCTACCCATAGAAAATATGTCCTTTATTTCAAATATAGAATAGGATTTAACCCCAACTAAAAAATAGTAATTAAACAATATTAATTAATAATATTAATTACTATTTAATGATATTAATAAATAACAAATTAATTACTAATTAATTAATAGGTTTTATGAATATAGGGCCATGCATGGAAAAGATTTCCGCATCAATAGAATACATGAAACCAAAATATAACCCACATACTAAGATCTTTTAGAATATCAGCCTAAGTGTGGATACTATCATTATGAAAATCTCTCCAATCAATCCTACCATGTTTATTCCCTCAAACTATTGGATTAAAACCCCTTATCTTGGGTTTTGGATATTTATATGGATCACCAGGGTCCCTTGAGTTCTTAGATTCTTCTGAGTCACTGCTCATGATATTTTCATGAGATTTATCTACCTTTGAGGAGTCACTAGGTAAATCTATATTACTATCACTGGCCTGTAGGTTCAAGGTGCAGTTAAAGTTCTAGATGGGGCATTCCTAACTCAGGTTTTTTTCATAATTGATGATTAATATCAAATTTACATGATGATAAATGTTGTGATCCTCAGAATTGAATCAAAGAATTATTGATTATTGAAAACACAGGAACCAAGCACAGGATCATCACATATTATTTATAATTAATCTAAAAAATTAAATAATTTCCTTTGAAGAAATTATTTCTTCAATGATGTATATGAAAATGTCTCTATGTCATTCTATTATTGTTTTTTAGGAATCAAGAGTATATTTCCTCCAGTAATGATCCAAACATGTTCCATGAACCTTCAAACGTCATCATAGAAATCTATGGATACTAGAATGGTATATCATTACAATTATGTCATTATTCTTTGATCACCATTATAATTACTTGAAGAAGGATTCTCTCAATATTTCTAGCCACAAAAGTAGTGTTAATTAATGATAATTATCTATTCTTAAGAGAATTATTGCAATGGGAGCTCTTAAGGGATTCAAGAGAACTCTCTCTGAGTGTCTTTTTGCACAAAAAATGAAATTTCTAAACTAAAGAAAATAATATAATTGGATTTATATACTACTGGGTTAAGAAAATAAAAATTTTTCATGAACCCTTATAATATTTCATAACTAGTGTGGAACCCCATGTCAATAATAATAATTATTATTATTATTAACATGTGCTAAATTCATGAATTAAATTAAATATTGTTTATTAAAATAATATTCAATATATATATTATTTTTCACCGGACCATTGAACTCGGTCTTTCATTCCTCCATAATATTTATTGGGCCTTTAATAATGACTATTTATTTAATAAATAAATATTAGTGCATTATTCTTCAATAAATAAATAAATATTATATTCACTAAATAACTAATAAATATTTATTAAAAATTATACTCATAAAATATTCTCTTGAATGACTAGTGAAGGAATATATACGATTAATAAAACATTAAAAATTATTAAACCATGTGAGATAATAATATTAATACAACTTTTTAAATGATAAATAATATTATTATTTAACTGAGCTTATGGATACACATAGTGTGTGACCCTCTAGGATTCTTTATTAGTGGCATTAGGTGAAGCATCCCAAATTCTGTGGTTATCATCTAGAAACATGCAAAGACACACAAATATAAATAAGTTAATTTTGTAGTGATATAAAACCACTTTTGGAAGCTTATCGTGTAATATAATCTCTTTATCCTGATATCTCTAATCAAGCAGGTTTCATGCAAGTTTCATCAACCTATATTCTCGATGTCTCTTTATTTGAGTTTTTGGAAATTAAACTTGCCTAGAAAACACTATGTCCAAAGGTCCTAATATATCAACATCTGTTAAATAATATAAGGGAAAAATCCTTTGTCACATTATTCATTAATTAAATATTACTCAGGCGCAACCAATGTATCATACTTTGTTGTAAACATATGTCATCATGGTTTTCATCAATACATCAAAGTACATGACTCATAAAATCCATTAATAATAATCTTAAATTCTAAGGATCAATACATACATACATAGAAATAAACATCCAATGACTCAAATAAATGTGGATTCCCTATTGGAGGTTCCCATTCTCATAATTTCTTACACTAGAAATTACTAAGGGAGTACACCATGAGAAGGACCCTTAAAGTCCTTTGAGTCTCCACCCCTTATAGCATGTTTCATTTCTATCCCTCAAATGATTTCATATATGTATAAAACATATATTTAAGAATACGTCCATGTATATTATGGGTTCTAATCATAGCGGGGACCTATTATGACCTTTCGGTGTGACAGCTACTCATAGGACATTATCACATACTATGTCACACAGAAGAACAATAATGATGTGATAAAAAGTTTATTAATATTCAAAAATAATGAATACAATTTATCATAAAGTCCATAGAAGTTTTATTTAGGGTACAAACTCTAACAGACTCCCACATTCACTAGATCCAACTATTTACAACCTTCATCCCACTAGCTTTCACATGATACTCATGATTCTTGTGAGGTGGGCCTTAAGTCAAGGGGTGTTCCACATTTTCTCATTTATTGAATCTACTTAATAAAACTTTTCCCCTGTGATAAAAATACATCAAGAGGATATACTTCAAGAGTATGTTCTTTTTTTGTTGGTGTGACCTTGGCTCTTTTCCAAGAGGCACCACTATAGTCTTATCACAATAAAATGTGATAGGGTCTTTACTGATGTGTACCACATCATTATTCTAGAAAATGATTCATATACAAATAGTTTCCTTAGCTACATCAAAAGTTTCTATATACTATGACCCCACTTTAGAATCAGTGAAAACTAGTTTCTTTGAACTCTTCCAACTCACAGATCCTCTTTTGAGATAGAAAACATAACCTGACTGTGACTTGAGATCATTATGATATGTTTGAAAACTAGAATCAATGTAACCCTTGATGACTAGCTCCTCATCTCTTCCATACAAAGGAACTTATCCTTAGTTCTATTCAGATACATAAGAATAACCTTAATAAAAGACCAATGTTGTTCTCCTATATCATCTTGATATCTACCTACTAGGGTCAATTCATAAGAAACATCAAGACTAGTACATAACAAGACATACATGATTGATCATATCGTTGAAGTGTATGGGATATTATTCATTCTCTATTTATCATGTTGTGTCTAAAGACACATTTTCTTTGAAATAGTTATACCATGTGACACTAGAACAAATCCCCTCTTGGATTGTTCCATATTAAATCACTTTAGTATCTGATCAATGTATGTACTTTGACTTAGCCCAAGAAACCTCTTGGATCTATCATGAATGATATTTATCCCTAGAATGTATGATACTTCACCCAATCCCTTCATGGATAAAAACTTGTTTAACTAATCCTTAATAGAATGTAATACAGGTATTTCATTTCCTATAATTAATATTTCATCAACATATACTACTAGGATAATGACTTCATTCCTACTAAAAATTTTGTAAACACACAACTCACATTCATTCTTAATGAAACCAAAATATTTTATAGCTTAATTAAATAGAATGTTCCTTTACCTCAATACTTGCTTCAATCCATAAATGGATCTCCATAACTTGAAAATATTTTTGGAATCACCTGGAGTCACAAAGACTTCTAGTTTTATCATATAGAAATCTTCTTGAAGGTTCCTATTAAGGAAAGATGTTTTGCCATCCATCTACAAAATTTCATAGTCATGGTAAGATACTATATCAAGTAGAATTTTGAAGGATTTAAACACAAAAACAAGTGAAAAGGTTTCATCATAGACAATTCCTTTATATTTTTTAAACCATTTATCCACTAGCCTTGCTTTACAGATACTTACTCTACCTTTCATGTCCATTTGTCTTCTTAATTATCATTTTCACTAAATAGGATTTTCATCAATTAGAGGATCGAAAAGAACCTAAAATTGGTTTTTATATATGGAATCCATCTCAAATTTAATGGCATCTTTCCATAATGCAGATTATGATATCTCTACTACCACTTTGTAAGATGGGGTTTCATTATTGGAAACCAATAATGATTCACCATCTCCAGTTACTATAAAACCATATCTCTCTAGTTCTCTTACCTCTTTGGTTCTCCTATGAATTACTTGTGTTTTAGTAATAACTTATTCCATTAGGACCTATAGATTATGTTCCTATATTGTGTATCTTGAGAAACAACTTCATAAAAGTCAATCTTGCTCTCACTATCCTTGAGGATGTGCTTCCTCTCAAAAAATACAACTTTTCTATCAACTTTCACTTTCTTTTTTGAGGGGTTGTATAAGAAGTGTCCCTTTTTTCCTTAGGATACCCTATAAAGATATAATTTGTACCCTAGGGTGCTATTTTCTTACCTAAAAAGGCCTTAAAAATGCCTCGTAACCCCATACATGTTTATGTGATAGAACGGGTTTCTTTCCACTCTATAACTCAAAGGGAATTCCATTTTATTCTTTAGTTGGTACTTAGTTTAATGTGTATTCCATAGTTTTTAATGCATATCCTCAAAATTATAATAGATGATCTATATGACTCATCATCAACCATAACATGTCTAGCATGATACAGTCCCTCCTTTCACTAAAACCATTCTGATGTGGTGTGTAAGGTGTATTGATTTGAGATAGAATCCAAAACTCTCATATAAAGCTAATGAAATCTTGGTTAATATATTCATCACCTCGATCTAATTGAATATTCTTTATCTTCTTTCCAAGTTGATTCTCTACATCATTCTTTATTTCTTTTAATTTATCGAAGGAATCATATTTATACCTTATCAAGTAGACATAGTAATATCTACTAAAGTCATCATAAAAGGTTATGAAGTAATAATACCCACCACTAGCTTCTACTAGAAACTATCTAAACACATCAATGTATACCAATCCTAGAATCTCTATGGCCCTTTCATCATATCCACTAAATGGTGGTTTTGTCATTTTTCCTTATAAAAAATCATGATATCTTTCAAGTGGTTTTAGATCAAAATAGTCTAAATAAACATCTTGATAGAACTTTAACACCTCTCATTTACATTACCAATATGGTGATACCATAACTGGGTGTTATGTGAGTCATACAAACATGATTTGTTATCTATTTCCAATATTTTTTTGTAATTTAATGCATAAATATAGTCATTTAAATGTTTCCTTTACTAAATAAACAACTTTTATTTCCAAATTTGAAAATAAAACCATCTGTATCTAATAAGGACACAAAAATTATATTCTTGGTAATAATTAGTACATAATAATAATCTATTAATATCTATATCATTCCTATTTGAAATAAAATGTGGTAGTCTCCAATGGCTAGAGAGGATAGCCTCACACAATTTAAATCTAACAAATCCACCTTTCCATTGGAAATATTTTAGAATATACTTGGTTCCTACATTTGGATACATTTTTGAGAACCAAAAGTTGTATCTAAGACCCAATGTGTAGATATTTAAATATTACACTATATAATTATAACAACCCTAATATTTATTTCACACTTAAACATAATATATTACATAAATTATTCACTTGATACAATATATAAGATTGAGAGGTCTAGTGTATTTGGGTCTTAGGAACATTAAATAACCACTTAAAACATGAAATTCACGTCTTTGTTGAAAACTTCTTTTACATGACCACGCACATTTCGTCGTACTTAGTATTGCATGGGATAACCTGAGAACATGAATAAGAAAAGGGTGAGATATAAAGCCCATTAAGGGAGTAAACAAGGAATAACATGAAGAATACAGTACATGTTAGGCAATAGGAATATCGATGGAGAATAATTGAAAAATGAACCTAAAGGCATGATATAGCATGACTATCATAACATGGAAATGTGGAAACAACATTTAACATGATATTAGAATGATACAAGGACCATTGAACATGGAGAATGTTTAAAACCTAATTTCACTTTAATTAGTATGAGTAAACCCTCATTTCACTTGATGTATCATGATACTAATCGTTACCCAATTCATTGGAGTGCTATTAGGGCACACCCTTCTTAATCATTTCATTTTATGCATAAGTGTGCCACATGGATAATATAACATGGATTCATTAAACATAATCATTCATTCCACGATAAAGTAATTTGTAATTAATACATGAAACTATATAATAAATAAGTAAATGTGCATAAAGGTTAATATCCTTGATAGAGAAATGGTCATGGTATTCACTACACAATGAATTTAGCTTGGAAAATTGTGGTGTAATTTCGGCAGCATAACGACGTGACATAAGAATTCATAAAAATGGTTGATGAGAGATAAAGGGGAGTCTTATAATGTGTACATGAAATGGAAATTAAGGGGGTCATATATATACATGTCCCAACATATGTAATGGAATTTAGATTCACAATACAAAATAATTTCTTGAGTGTAAATGAGGACAGAGAAATTCCTTACGGAATTTTGGCATGGTAACGGGTGTACATGGGAGGAATTAATGAGAGATAAAGAGGTCTATAATCCTTAAAACATAAGGATGGAAGTATGGAGAGGTGAGAAGTCATACCCCAACATTTTTAATTGAAAATACAAGGGTATATCAACATAAACAAATTTGGATAAAAATGAGAAAGGAAGAAATCCATTACTTGGAAGTGTGTTCCCAAAGGCTTGGGAGAGGCTTGAGAGAGGCTTCTTGGGAGATTTTGTAACATTGGGAGGATTATATATAGATTAGGTTAGGGGATGGTAAAGCTCCAAATGGTTTTAGTGAATAGTAATGGGTGGTTGAGTGGGTTTATATAGGAAAATAGAGGGAATTCTTTATTATCTAGGTTTTGGACACTACACATTAAACTAATAAAAAACACAAACCATACCATGGTTTTTGAAAAATGGTTTTTTCCAAAGGGAATTGGAAAACATTATTTTATAATTACAATGGCCGAACTTGTTAAAATATTATGCTTTCTTATGTGGAGGTGAGTCACACTCTCAAGGAAATCATTTTAAAATGTTAAAATGTTTTATAAGTTTTCGAGGATCCACTATTGCTTTATAAAATTAATAAAAAAATATAAAATCACATTACTTTAAAGATAAAACATATATTTTCTGAACATACCATTTATAGTATTTTATTACATCACTATTGTGTCATTATGATGTCATAAAATACATTATATATTTAAACGGTATTAAATTGTTACACAAACATTGTCTCAGAAAATTGTGAAAAATTAACTGTTGCATAATGTCAATGTCTTGATTCCAAAAATAATATTCATTTTATATAAATAATTTTATAAATAAATGAATTTTTACTTTTAAAATAAAAACTGACATTTATAAAAAATTCATGGGTTTTGAAAAAATATCTTTCAACCCATAATAAAAATTACAATTGTATTCATAAAAATTATAATATCATCTATATTTAATAAAATTTAATTTCGTAATTATATTTTATTAAAATATTATTTAATTAAAAAAACCTATAATTCATCAAAATAGATTTCTTAATTGAATATTAATTAAAAATATTATTTGTGCTTTAAAAAAATTTACAAAGTGACAATAATAAAATGAATGTATATTCTTTATTCTATACAAAAATAATGAAAATAATCATAGTGCTAGGGTCTTGTTACATAACCCCTTATAACACCCACATATGACCTAAGGGTAAGGTGTGAGATGGTGATAGACTCTTGGGGTGGCTCAGATAACATCGCTCGGGTGGTAAACTCTATCAACTTCCACTTATCCAGTAGGTGGTTCCATTAGAGCTTAACGTGTTTAATATCGGCTTGGTCTTGGTCAAGAGTGAAGCCTAGTGATGCCACCTCCTTTCTCAGCTCTGGAAAATGGGATTCGTATAGAGCAATTCTACTGTATGAGGTCATCACTTCCTTTTTCTGAGTAAATTGGATCTATTAAATCCCTATATTTATACTAATCGTGTGGTCACTATAAAATGGATATATTAAAAAATGGTAACAATTATTAATGGTATTTTAAAATCCAAAAGTCATAAAACCAAGGAAGTTCATATTTCTTATATAACCATTTTACATGATAATACATTTAATTAGATCAATAGAAATTTTCATTAATAAAAGTTTAGGTCGTTACAATCTTCCCCCCTTAAGAAATTCTACCCTCAAAATTTCTTTTTCCCACTCTAAAATAGATGTGGGTAACTCTACTTCATCGCTTCCTCTGATTCCCACATTACCTCTTCAAACTTGTGGTTCCGTCACAACACCTTGACGAGGGGAATTGTCTTATTTTGTAGAACTTTTTACCTCTGATCTCAGATATTCACCAGCTTCTATTCATAGGAGAGGTCATTCTCCAATGGTATCACATTTGGATTGAGTACATGCGATGGTTTAGGTATGTACTTCCTCAAGAGTGATACATGGAATACATCATGTTCTTGAGATAGGTTCGGTGGGAGTGTTAGTTGATAAGACCCTGCTCTGATGCGATCAAGGATCTCAAAAGGGAGAATGTACCTTGGACTAAGCTTTCCCTTCTTCCCAAATCTCATAACTCTCTTCCATGATGATATGTGGAGGAATACTATGTATCCGACATCTAACTCTAGGTCTCATCGATGATTATCAGCATAGATCTTTTGTCGACTCTGTGTAGCTTTAATGTGATGTTGGATGGTATTAACCTTCTCCACCATTTCTTCGACCATTTATAAACCTAGGAGTTTTCACTCCCCAACTTCATACCAACATGTCGGTGTTCTACACCTCTTCCCATAGAGGGCTTCATAAGGAGCCATTTTGATGCTTGAGTGGAAACTGTTATTATAATAGAACTCAACCAGAGGAATATGTTGATCTCATCCTCCTTTTAAGTCCATTGATAATTCTCTCAACATATCCTCAAGTGTTTGGATAGTCTTCTTAGATTTTCCATCAGTTTGAGGATGATAACTCATACTTAAGTTCAGATCAGTATTCAGATCATGTTGAAGACTCTTCCAGAACTTAGAGGTGAATCTTGGATCTCGATCAGATATAATATATAGTGGTACTCCAGGAAAACTTACCACTTATCTGATATATATTTGTGCTAGTTGATCTAATAAAAAATCCTCTCGAATTGAAAAGAAGTGTGAAGTCTTTGTAAGAAGATCCACAACAACACAAATAGCATTGTTTCCTTTGGATGTATTCGGAATTTTGATGACAAAGTCCATGGTGATGTTCTCACATTTCCTTTCTGGTATGGGTAATGGTTTCATCATCCACTTAGACTTCCTCCTCTCAGCCTTCATTTTCTGACATACCAGGCACTTTGATGTATACTCAGCGATATCCTTCTTCATGTTATCCCACCAATAATGATCTTGGAGATCTTGATACATCTTTATGTTTCCTAGGTGAATGGAGAAATTCTAACTATGTTCATCCTCTAAAACTTCATTCTTTAACTCTGGATTTGATGGAACACATATTATTGTCCCTAATCTCACAATTCATTCTTCATTAACATTGAACTCTGAGGATTTCTCTTTTCTAATAGTTTCCACTTTCTTCTGAATTATCACAACATCCTTTTTAGCATCCTTTAATCTTTTTAAAAGATATGGTTGAGAAATCATTTGGTAAATAATTGATGATGTTCCCCTCTTTATGATTCCCATGTCCATCATCATCAAATCTAAGAAGATTGGATCCTTTTCAATTCTCATCAATGATAGAATTGCTAGGTCCTTTCTACTAATAGCATCTACCACCTTTTTCTCTTTCCTAGGGTGGTAATGGATTAATCATTCATATTCTTTGATAAGATCTATCCATCTTTATAGGTGCATATTCAACTCTTTCTGTGTGAATATATACTTGAGGATTTTGTGATCTGTGTATATTTCACACTTCTCCCCAAAGAGGTAATGTCGCCAAATTTTTAAAGAAAAGATTACTACAGCCAACTCCAGATCATGTATTGGATAGTTTTTCTCATGAACTTTTAATTTCCTTGAAGCATAGGCAATGACATTTTCATTTTGAGTCAGCACACAACACAAGACCTTATTCGAAGCATCAATGAATACCAAAAAAAGTTCTCCACTTGTGGGTAGTGTGAGTACGAGCACAGTGATAAGAATCCTTTTCAACTACCTGAAGCTCTCTTCGCATTCAGTACTCCAATAAACTTTACTCCCTTTTGCGTTAGCTTGGTAAGATGGTTGGAAAATCATGAGAAATTTCTCAAAAATCGTAGATAATATCCATCTAACCCCATTAAGCTATGGATATCTATTATCGATGTTGGCCTCGACTATCCCTTAATTGTAGCTATCTTGGAGGGATCCACAAATATCACATTGTTTGTGATTATATGACACAAGAATGAGACCTCCTTCAACCAGAACTCACACTTGTTGTACTTTTCATAGAGCTTCCCCTTTCACAAGGTCTCTAGTACAATGCTTAGATGCTCCTCATTCTCCTCCTTGGTTTTGGATTATATTAGAATATTGTCTATAAAGACTACCATATATTTGTCGAGGTAATTTCTGAAGACTCTATTTATCAAGTACAGGAAGATTTCTGGAGCATTAGTGAGTCTGAAAGGCATTACTATGAATTCATAGTGCTTGTACCTTGTACGAAAACCAGTCTAGGGGATATCCTCCTTCTTCACCCTTAGTTGGTAATATATCGACCACAAATCCACCTTGGAGAAGTATTATGCTCCACGCAGCTGATCTAATAATTCATCAATTCAGGGAATAGGATAATTGTTCTTTATAATTATTTTTTGAGCACACGATAATCAATGCAAAGGCACATTGACCCATCCTTCTTCTTGACAAAGAGGACTGGTGCACCCCATGGTGAAGCACTTGGGCGTATAAACCCTTTATCCAAATTCTCATGTAGTTTTTTCTTTAGCTCCACAACAGACACTCTATATGAATTCTTAGATATTGTCAATGCCCCAGGTATAAGATCAATTGAGAATTCAATATCTCTTCTTGGAGGAAGACCAGGAAAATCCTCGGGAAACACTTTAGTGAATTCCATCACAATATGAATGTCTTCAAGGATGGTTTCTTCCTTAGAATCAATAATTTGAGTAAGATACGTGTTCTCATAGGGAAGTAATATCCATGCTTGAGAATATGGTACTAAAGAAGATTCATCATACTCCCTGCACTTGTATAGAATTGGGGGTCGATTCACCATATGGAGATTGATTTCCCTCTCACAGAAATTTATGTTGGATCTATATAATTAAAGGCAATCCATGCCAAGAATTGCATAAAATTACACTAGAGGGAGTATGAAGAGGTTCATTGGGAAGTTCAATTTAGAAATTATGATAGGGGAGGAGTTATATTCATGGGATGCAATGATTCCCCCATTTTCAGTTCTCACCGACATCTTTACTTCCATGTTTTTCGGTGGTGTTAAGATTGTTCTACTAAACATTCGGGATATAAAAGAATGTCTAAAACCAGAATCAAAAAGTATGTTCGCTATTCTTGAATGAAAAACTAGTGTACCTATCACCACTTCGCTGTCGAGGTTCACTTCGTCGGTAGTGATGGAAGAATATTTCCCTTACTGCCTTGGAGGTTATCGGTTGCCTCCAAAAACCCCTATCTTAGGGAAATGGTTTTAAAAGTGATCTGGTTCTTTTTAGTTAAATCAATGAACAACACATTGAGGGTCGAACGGAGTGTTACTCTCCTCTATTGCAGCCGTGAGTTTTTCTTTTCTGTAGTTAATGGCTAGGTGCCCATCTCTTCCACACCTAAAGCATTTCCTCATCCCCTTCAAGCAATTTCTAGGGTGCTTCTTTATACACCTTTGGAAAATGGGGTGCTGGATTTTTTTAGCACCATTGGATTTATCCATCGGAATACCATAATTAAATTCCACGTTACGCTTCTTATCCTTATGACACCCCTGAGATTCACTGATCTCCATTTCAACTTTGAGGGAACATCATACAATTTCATCATAGATCTCGAAGTCACGGATCGTTAGGGATTTATATAGGCTAGGTTTTAGCCCACCAAGGAATCATTCAACCTTTAATTCAGGGGTAATGACAAATCTGAAGGCATATCATGCAAGCCATGTGAATTTTTCCTCGTACTCTCTAATGGATTCGTCATCTTTTTTCTTGAGGTCAAGGATGTCCCTTTCCATCTTAAGTCATAGGGTGCGAGGAAAATATTTATCAAAAAATATTTTCTAGAAATACTTCCATTCCAATGCCTCGATCTCCTCCTCAGGCTTCATATTTTTTATCAATGGTCACTATTGATAAACTTAACCCACCATATGATATGTAGCTAGAAGAACCATCTCTTTTTCAGAACATTGAAGGATGGAGAATATATTTTCAGTGGAGTTGATCCATTGTTCAGAAATTGAGGGATTAAATAATCCATTAAAAGTATGAGGGCTTTGTCTCGTGAAGCACTTTATTGCAAATTTTTCTTTCTTAAGGGGGTTGAATGTTCCTATTGACCCATGTTTCTATTAAAAACATGAGTTAAATAAGAGAGTATCATGACAAAGTTCACGATTCCCGCTCCCATCGGAATTGGCATCTCATTAGAACATTCATTACATTGATCTTCGCATCGGTTGTTAGCTTGAGTCCTCCTATTACCAAAAAATTGGATGGAATAAAAGAAAATTTAGGGGTAACACATAAAAGGGGAATATAAAGACGAAAAGGGATAACTTATAAATTACTTTTATTTTCTTATATTATGAATTTATAGGCTTCAATCTATGTTATCCATGATCTACTTCCAAACATATATTCATAGGGGTATTTTTGTTTTATTCACTTAAAAATGGTTCATACTAAGCTTATGAATTTACCAAGTCATATCCCTCAGGAGTTTCATAAACAAGAGTAAAGTAAGGCTCGTTGTGATGCACCAGTTCCCATTTGAGTCTAGCTCAAAGCAATGTTTTTGGGTTTTACCCCGGGATACATCTGTGCCAGAGCCGCCTCTACCTGATCATATCCAGAGGGGGTGTATTTTCATGATAAACCATTTAATCAATACTCACCAAAATTTAGGGATGTATTTATTATACTTAGTCTTATCCCTAAGGTTTTCACTAGGGTTTTCTAATCCTAATCCCAAAAATAACTAAACTTAACCTCTGATACCAACTATAACAACCCTCCGCTTTATTTCACACTTAAACATAATTTATTACATAAAATCTTCACTTGATACAACATATAATATCAATAGGTCTAGTTTATTTGGGTATTAGGAACATTACATAACCACTTAAAACATGAAATGCACATCTCTATTGAAAACTTCTTTTACATGACCACACACATTCCTTCATGCTTAGCATTTCATGGGTTAACCTAAGAACATGAATAAAAAAAGGGTGAGCTATAAAGCCCAGTAATGGAGTAAACAAGAAATAACATGAATAATACAATACATGTTACAAAATAGGCATATAAATGGATTATAATATAAACATGAACATAAAGGAATGATATAGCATGATTATCATAACATGGAAATGTGGAAACAACATTTAACATGATATTAGCATGTGACAAGGCCCATTGCACATAGAGAATGAGTAAACCCTCATCTCACTTTAATTAGCATGAGTAAACCCTAATTTCACTTTACGTATCATGATACTAATCTTTTCCCAATGCATTGAAGTGCTATCAGGGTGCACCCTTCTTAATCATTTCATTTCATGCATAAGTGTGCCACATGGATCATATAACATGGATTCATTAAACATCATCATTCATTTCACGATAAAGTAATGTGGAATTCATAAATTAAACACTATAATCAATATTTAAATGTGAATAAAGGTGAATACCCTTGATAGAGAAATGGGCATGGTATTCACTACACAATGACTTTGGCTTGGAAAATCATGGTGTAATTTCGATAGCATAACGGAGTAACATAAGTATTTATAAAAATGATTTCTGAGATATAAAGGGGTGTATCATAATATTTACATGAAATGGAAAGTAATGGGTCATATACCTAGATTTCACAACATATTTAATAGAATTTATATTCACAATACAAAATAATTTCTTGAGTGTAAAGGAGGAGAGAGAAATTCCTTACGGAATTTCGGCATGGTAATGGGTGTACATGGGAGGAATTACTGAGAGATAAAGAGGTCTATCATAATTAAAACATAAGGAGGGAAGTATGGTGGAGGTGAGAAATCATACCCAAACATTTTTAATCGAAAAGACAAGGGTATAGCAATATAAATAAATTTGGAAAAAAATGAGAAAGGAAGGAATCCCTAACATGGAAGTGTGATCTCAAAGGCTTAGGAGAGGATTGAGAGTGGATTATTGAGAGATCGGGGCACATTGGGAGGATTAAAGAGAGAGGATTTCATGGTTTGGTCGAGCTCCAAATTTTTTTAGTGAAGAGGAATGGGAGTTTGAGTGGATTCATATAGGAAAGGAAAGATAATTCATTATTATTTAGGTTTTGGACACTACACCTTAAACTAATCAAAACCACAAACCATCCCATTGTTTTAGCCCATGATTTTGGTAAAATTAAAGTGTAAAACATTATTTTATAAGTCAAATGGCCTAACTTATTAAAATATTAGTCTTGACTATGTGGAGGGTAGTCACACTCTCAAGGAAATCATTTCAAAATGCTAAAATGTTTTATAAGTCTCAGAGGGTCCACTAAGGCTTTGTAAAATAAATCAAAGAAATATAAAATCACATTATTTTAAAGGTAAATAATATATTTTCTTAAAATACTATTTATATTATTTTATTACATCAATATTGGGTCATTATGATTTCATAAAATACATTATATATTTAAAAGGTATAATATTTTACCCAAAAATTCGATTATCTCTGAAAATTATGAAAAATTCACCATTGGATAATTTCATTTTCCTGATTCCAAAAATAATATTAATTTTATCTAAATAATTTCTTAAATATGTGAATTTTTACTTTTGAAATAAAAACCAACATTTATAAAAAATTCATGGGTTTTGACAAAAACAGCTTCCAAATCTTAATAAAAATTATAATTGTGTTCATAAAAATTATACTATCATTTATATTTAATAAAAAGTAATTTAGTAATAATATTTTATTAAAATATTATTTAATTCAAAAAACCATTAATTCATCAAAATAGATTTCTTAATTGAATATTAAATAAAAATATTATTTTTGCTTTAAAAACTATTTACAAAGTAACAATAATAAAATGAATATATATTATTTATTCTATACAAAAATAATGTAAATAATCATAATGATAGGGTCTTGTTACAAAACCCCTTATAAAACCCACATATGACCTAAGGGTAAGGTGTGCGATGTTGACAGACTCTTTGGGTGGCTCATATAACATCGATTGGGTGGTAATCTCTATCAACTTCTACTTATCCCGTAGGCAGTTCTGTTCTAGCTTAACGTGTTGAAGATCATCTTGGGCTTGGTCAAGAGAGAAACCTAGTGACGTCACCTCTTTTCTAAGATCTGACAAATGGGCTTCGTACGGAGCAATTCTACTGGATGAGTTCATCGCTTCCTTTGTTTGTGTAAATTGGATTTGTTAAAGCCCTATATTTATACTAATCATGTGTTCACTGTTCAATGGGTATATTAGTAATGGTAACAATTATTAATGGTATTTTAAAATCCAAAATATATAAAACCAAGGAAGTGCATATTTCTTATATAACCATTTTACATAATAAGTCATTTAATTAGATCAAAATTAATTTTAATTAATAAAAGTTTGGGCCGTTATAATAATGGACACACATTTAGCTTCCCCTTTCTTCTCGGTGAATTTTTTTTCTAGTGGCCTTGCTTACCACACGAAAAACATATTTCTTCCTTTTCCTTTCCCTGCCTCTAGATGTTCCTCTTCTTGGAAGGATAGTGCTTGGGATCTTTAGACTTGTTAAAAGTCTTGGTCCCCTTTACCTTGTTCTTTCATTTCTTATTCACCATAAGGATTTCATGTTTGTTATGCCCCATTCCCTTGTCCACTTGGTGAATCAAATTAATATGTTTCGAAAGAATATTCTCATTATTTCTCATATTATAATTGAAAATAAAATTGGAGAAGGTATTGGGTAGTGAGTAAAGTGTGGTATTTGTGTGAAACTCTTCTGGGAATTTAATCCCTAAGATATCTATCAATTCAATGTATCCAATAATAATCACTACATGAGGCCTATATAGCACTAACTCTCCAGGATTGGTCATAAATAACACATTAGATATCTCATATCTCTCTTGTCTCACCTTCTTTTGATATAGACCCCAAAGGTGAGACATCATGTTATACGCATCAATGTCCTCATGTTTGTTTAGAATCTCATTTTTCATGGAAGATAGCATGAAACACTGAAAATATATATCATTGTTCAAATGATTACCATATAGAGACAACTCTTCCTCACTAGCCTCTTTACCAAGTTCTTCTAGAATAGGTTCTTCAAGCATAAATAGTTTCCTTTCATGGAAGGAGATAACACATAATTGCCTTTTCCACTCTTGGGATTTTTTTTAATGTGAGAAGATTATCCTTCTAAAGTATGGATCATAGTGATATTTTTGAAGTCATTTTTATTTTCGTTTATACAAATAAGAATAATAGAATTTTAGTACTTTATCTAACAAAATTAGACAAATAAATAAATGTTATATTTATTAATCTCACACTATATTATCAAAACTCAATAGACCTCACTATTGGATATGGAATATCATGTTACACATACATTATAGTGGAAAGGATTCATATTCCCCTTGTAATCACCCCAACATTGGTTGGTCAAGCAATTTGAAGGGTTTTATTTAGGCATTCCAAATTCCAACTGCATTAACTCACAGTTACTTGATCTTTTGAGTGGATTATTCAAACCTAAAATCATTAAATTGTATTTCCTTAACTTTTACCTCTCAGTTATACCAATTACACCTTTGGTATTCAACCCTTTATGTGAACTAAGTTAATTCAACCAAAAAATTCAAGTTATAATTCCTCGATAATTAAAAGAAATATGATTTTGTGTAGTCAATCACTTTAAACTATGGTTTGATTTTAACTTAAGAAATGGAAGGATATACCTAATTAATATATTTAATTGAGGTATTTCATATTTATGAATTAATTTCTCTTTTTATCTTTATTACATACTTGTTAATATTAATTGGATTTACTTAAGTGATTAACCATATCTTATATAAAATTTAAGCATAATCCAATTTATTTTAGTTTTATATTGAATGATCATTAATTCATTATTTCATGTGATCATGAAAATACATATATAATGAAATAACCATGAAACTTCAAAGAAATAATATAATAAAGTGGTATAATCATGATATTTTACTAATTGTTAGTTCATCTAGTGGATGATAAACTAACTTTTGACCTAGGGGAAAAATACCTTTAACCATTTCATGGTTCGTGTTTCAAATTTCCACATTTCTACGTATATATCTAAATTAGATTGGTTTCACCTTAGATCCAAACATGAACCACCTCCACTAGTTTGTGAGCTTCATCCATTATATCTGCTTTTACTCACACGCAAGTGAGTGGAACCAAAAATAAATTAAGGGGTTTAGAAAAAAAAACTATGGTCTCACAAGCTCTTATATGATGGGAGAACAGCTATAAATTGAAGTATTTTTTATTGGTCATTTGTGACAGGAACCCATCGTAAATAGTCATTTTTTATGGGACCTCATTGCAAATGACCTGTTGTAAAAAATGGAGTTACAATTAGTTTTTTTTTGTGACAACCCATCATAAAAAATAATTTTTGATGGGTAGGTATCCCATCGCAAATAATATTTTTAGGTATATAAAGAAATTATTTTACGATGAGAGGATTCACCCATTGCAATTAATTATTTGTGACAGGAGGATCCACCCATCACAAATAAGTGAAAAAATGAAAAAAAAATTATAATAAAATATAAAAAATAAAAAATAAATAATAATAATAATAAATAATGAATACTAAAAATGAATAATAAAATAATAAAAATAAATAATATTTGAAACAATATAAAAACTCACTATATAGAACTGTAAATATATGAATTAATAAAAAAACTGAAAAAGAATATGTACATTGAAATGTTTTTCAAAAAATACATAAATCACTAGGGGTCATCTGTAGGAGGAGGGGGAGGGAAATACATCCCTAAACCATGAGTCATATGTCGCATGTACTCCATTATCTGCTCATGTTACTGCTCCTAACATATACGCATCTCCTATTATTGCTACTAATGCTGTCAATAGAGCACTTATTGCTCCCCATGCATGGTATTTATAAGCTCACCCTGATCTCACAGCTTCTCCTCATACTGTGTAGAAGATACTGATGACTCTCCCTAAGCTCCACTCAAGATGGAAGACGACATCACAATGGTACCATAATAACTCCTAGTTGTCAATCAAGAGACAATACCAATAACTTGTCCTTTCTCAAAAGCATACCAAGTCACCTATATCTATATTGTGTCATCAAATCTTATTGTACTAGTGTTTTGATCTTTATTCTTGGTCTAACTCTCATCTTGTGTCTAAAAAGTCACGACCTCATATGAATCCTTTAATAGAAATTTAAATTTAAAATAGTTAAAATATTATTTGTAGTAAATTTTAAAACTCAAAAAAATTATACTTACCACAATATGATGCAGGTGACCACCTATAATCTATCCAGTGATGGGATTGTTGTACATCATATTATAAAATTTGAACTTTATAATATTGGGATGTTTGAATTCCTCTATGAGTATAAAATAAAAATATTACATTTAATGTTATATAAATTATTTAGAAAAAAGTATTTACCATATGTCGTCGATGTGTACTAATTGTATTACTACCAACTCGATGTGTCGCCTCCTACCTCCCCTAGTTATATCAACCTAATGATTCTCTCCTATGAAAACTTTCAATCATAAAAAATGGAAATAATTCATCACCAACCTGAGATTATATGAAATCTGTTCAGTGGGCACAGAAATACTGATCAAAATCTGTGACTCCCGCTTTCTGCAGGGTTGTCCTCCTCAGATTGTGCAAAAACTGATGGCAACACTCATGCATACAGACCTCACACCCCTCCCAGATAGATTCCCATTTTCAATCATCACCGAGATACCATAAACCCTAAAAATAATTAATAATATTAAGTTACTAATTATATAAATCTTCAAATAAATATTATTTATTTAGATACCATTCAATGGTCAAACATGCGGTGTCGAACATCAATGGGAATCAAATCTCATGTCACTCATGCTCCAGAAAAATGATTCTATGATATAGCACACTGTTTTCTAATAGCAATATGTGAAAATATATGAAAAAATAGAATAAATAACCTAACAATAATATATAAATAAGTTAATGAAAATTAATGAAAAGTAACTAAAATACACAACTAAAAATACCTCTCATGAGTGGATCGAACTCAAGATGTGGATGTTGCTTGGGGATAGGGTCAGAAATCATCAATCACAAAAGATCAAGACCCCTCCGAGTCATCACTGAATCGCCAATAGTCTGAGGGTCAGATGATGTAGCATCATGCTCATCACTAGGTATTGATGCCTCATCCAACTCATGAAATATACCAGATAAATGGCCATCGGCCATCTGAAACACTAAATTACTATTTTCAGCAAATATTTTTTCAAAAAGTATTATATATTGATATATATTATATATTATTATAACCAGAATTTAATTGTGTCAATATTAATCTCTATCCTCATCTTTATACATGACGATGTCAATATCTTCATATTTCTCCTCAATATCATCAATTTCCATTGGATTTTTAGCTTCATCGTCTCCTTCTATTTCATATTCATTTTTTACATCAATAACATCATTATCACCATCAACCCATAATTGTGAGGTTTCATCATCAATATTAACATCTCATTGTGGAAAAGATGGATTTAGAGTATTCTCTGGAAAAATATCAATTTTGTTCACTTCAGCAAAATCGCATTCACTTTGGATAAATTGATTTTCAAGAGATTTCATTTTTATTATGCTCCACCAATCACTTACCTCTCATGATGCATCACAATAATTTTCAAAATAAATTTTATGTGCCTCAAGAGCCAATAAAAAAGGTTAATTTACTGAAATAATGATTTTAAATTTAATATCAATAATTCCATGGCACAGATGAACACACAAGCCTCTATCAGTATACAACCAATGAAATTTAAACTTTGTTAAATAATTTTTTCCAGATTAAATAGTTCAATTATTTCTTCCATCATTCCATAAAAGTTAACTTCAATTTATCTACGATGAGATCCTCTTAAGAAAACACAATTATTCAATGTTTTTTTATTCCCCATATATACGTTTATGAAATCAAAAACAATTCACCACATATGCATTATAAGATTAACCATTTTTTATGGTGGGTTAATCAATACACAAAATCAATTATTGATTTTATCAGCATATTTAGATATGTGAAAATTTGAAAAAAAAAATATCAATGTAATAATTAATAAATTTATTTTATATGTTAAACTATGAAAAAATTGTGTTACCTCTTTTTGAAACCAAAAGGAAAAAATTTTTTGACGACATTCTTCAAGAGTATTTATTGTAATGTGTGGAAACCATTTATTGATATTATTATCATATAATCTAAAAAATATATTAATTTACTCTAAAAAAATATATAATAAGTGATAGTAGCACTCATAGTAAAAATGGTGTCATTTCTTCACAGTTGAGAAAAAACATATGTATGAGTCATGTGATGTTCATCATCTGAAAGCCATCATTCGTGAACTCCACCAAAGTCAAGTCAAATCTTATTAAAAACTGATAATTGATTTTTCATTTCATCACCAACATTTCCCTCATTATGACCTATTTTATTATGTTCTAAGGTATATTCAGATAGATAATAATTAGAGCAAAAAAATAAATTTCCTCCTAAAAATAATTTTCTGCAATTTATCCTTCAACCGATGGTTTGTTACATACCTTATTATTTAATTTATACATGTATCTCTCATATGGGTACATCCATCAAAAATTTACCAGCCCTCTACATTTTTCTTCATGTGAAAAATGTAATATCTAATATTCTATTGAATTAAATAAATTCAGCAAGATTTTTTTTCCAATTTTCATAAAATTAAAAAAACATCTTCTTATAGTATACATAACGCATCATAGTATTTTATCTCTACAAAAATGTCTCAAAAAAATATAATATTTCTATTAGCACATCCCAAATCATATAATTCAAAAAACCTCTAAATAAAATTGGTAAAATTCTTTCCATTATAACATGATGATCATGAATTTTTTATCTAGTAATATGACCATTTCTGAAACATCTTGGAAAATTGGAAATATAACCATATGTAAGCCTCAAATCTTCAATCCACTAACAAAATAATATACAATTTTCTTTAGAAACTGAATAATCTGCTTTTGGATTTTTTTAGCTTCTATGATACATCATTTTCAAAGAGTTCAAGTTCTGGTAGCCTACAAATGTGGGAAAGATCAAATCATGCCTTTACATTATCTTTGTTCTTACCAGGTGTGTCAAAACTGTATAAAATATATTATCAAAATAGTTCTTCTTAATATTCATGACATCCAACATGTGAAGAACCAACAAATCAGACCAATATGGTGGATCCTAAAAAATGCTCTATTTTATCTAATTGTGTTCATTCCCAAAGCTGTTTATTTTCTATTGGTTTGTATTCAGTCCAAAGGTAATGGGGGGTAATGAAGAGATAATATATTTTAACTCAATACTTTAGATCATTTTTGTAAGTCCATATCTTTCAATTGTACCTTTTCTGAAATGATATCAGATCCTCTAAAATGGATGATCGGTAGGAATAAATCTTCGATGATAGCTCCATTGATGAGAATAAATGTTTTGATATCTCTCATACAATATGGACAAGATTTTTTACCATGTTTACTCCAACCAAATAAGATGTCATATGTTTGGAAGTCACAAATTGTCCACATCAATGCAGCTTTCATTATAAAATTTTGTTTCACAACAACATCATATGTACTGACACCATTACTCCATAATAAATTTAACTCATTAATCAATGGCTTCCAAAAAACATTGATATACTTTTTCAGATGTCCTAGAACTAATAAGGTTAAAAATATATATGTCTCATTCATCAACATCCAAGGAGTTAAATTTTATGAAATTATAAAGATGGTCCAACAAGAATATTGACTACCATAAGATCTAAATGGACAGAAATAATTAGTAGAAAGGTTTAAGTGCACATTTCGAGATTTTGAAGTAAAATATGGGTGTACTTGGTCAAAATTCTTCCATGAATCACCATCACAAGGTTTATTTAATCTTTTACTGGTTTAAATATTGATTTTTTATCATGAAATCAATGATTTTGTGTTTTGAGATATGAATAAATGTTGCAATTTGAAATTAAGCGAGAAATAACTCAACTGTTTTATATAAATTAATCCAGACTTCCCTAGTTAAGACTCTTTGCACCTCGATTGTCCACATGTAGTATAACTAACTAACAACTCATTTACACCATTATATAAGATGTTATCATTTGAACATTCATTAATCTTCTAATAATCATGACCCAAATTATGAACTAACCTCTTAATCTCATAGAAATTTATAGGCAACACATTTTCTTCAGGTAATAGTGCTTTAACCAATGAGAATATCTGATCAAAATAGCTATTTGAAATTCCATTATATTATTTAACAACAATAGATTTTGTAACCACTTTAAATTTTCTTATCTTGTAACCTGGATATAAGGCATCCACAGAAGAAATTAGAAATTCAAAAAAATTAGATAGTTATAACTCAGTAGTTAAATAAATATCATTCTAAGTTTTATTTTTTTTAAAAGACAGACCAGCCACATCATGTACTAAATTTTAGAACTATGATGGATTTCTAACTAAATTATTAGTAACTTATCCAGAACTGTGTTCACCATCTTGACACCAAAAAAATATAAACTTTTCCAAAACCAAAATTCAATAGATAAACCAAAACGTTTTCAAATGTTTCAAACCTCATCAGATCACATTTCTTACATGTATACTTAATTTTCCCTTACCAAACAACTTCTATTTCTTATGATGCAAATGATAAACAAGCTTCAACACCCTCAATATTCACAGGATTTACACCAGAGAGATTTGGATTCCTATGATGATTTATCCAATCATGATCATATAATAAAGAATATTTTTGACTTCCTTGTTCCATATTTCTCTAAAACATATAAAATAAATAAATTTTTTATGATTAATTTGATATAAGAAAAAGACGATCCAAAAAAGTGTATAAAATTAAAATATTATAATTTACCTATAAATATTGTCAATTTTATCTATTTACTACTTATTATTATTTTTGACTTTCTTGTTCCATATTTACCAAAAACATGTAAAATAAATAAATTGTTCATGATTTATTTGATATAATATAGTAAAGATCTAAAAAAGAGTAAAAAATTAAAAATTTATAATTTACCTATAAATATAGTTAATTTCATCAATTTATCGCTTATTTTTACTATTTACCACTTTTTTTACTAATTACCAATAATTTCTACTAATTATCATTAATTTTTACTAATTAAAGTGATTTAATGTTCAATTTTACTAGTCATTACTAATTGTTGCTAATGTTTACTATTTTTTTCTAATTACCACTAATTTTTAATAAGTATAGCGATTTACCATTAATTTTTACTATTTAATGCTACTTTAACGGTAATTTTTAATAATTATACTAAGTTATTGTAAATGTTTACTAATTATCACTAATTTTAACTATTTTCTATTAATTTTTTAGTAATTATATTAATTTAATATTTATTTTTACTAATATTTACTAATTACCGCTAATTTTTACTAATTTTTACTAATTACCACTAATTTTTAGTAATTAGAGTTATTTACCATTAATTTTTACTAATTATTTCTAATTTTCAGTAATTATAGTGATTAAACATTAATTTTTACTAATTTACACATGATATTTACTAATTACAACTAAATTTTATTAATTATAGTGATTTATAGCTAATTTTTACTATTTTTTACTAATTACCACTAATTTTTAATAATTATCTTGATTTATCGCTATTTTTTACTAATTAATGCTAATTTTTAATAACTTCTACTAATTTTTACTAATTATCATTAATTTTTCCAAATTATAGTGATTTAATATTAATTTTTACTAATCTTTACTAATTACCACAAATTTTTACAAGTTTTTCTAATTACCACTAATTTTTTATAATTATAGTGATTTACTGTTAATGTTTACTAATTAAAGCTACTTCATGATAATTTTTACTAATATAGTGATTTACCATTAATTTTTACAAATTACTGCTAATTTTTACAAATTATAATCATTAAAAATAATTTTTACAAATTACAGGTATTTTTTTCTAGTTTTTACTAATTACTGCTAAATTTTATTAATTATAGCGATTTATTGCTATTTTTTACTAATTACTATTAATTTTTAATAATTATAGTGATTTAATGATCTTTTTTACTAATCTTTACTAATTACCCTTAATTTTTACTTTTTTTCTAATTACTACTAATTTTTAATAATTATAGTAATTCATCATTATTTTTACTCATTAATTCTACTTTACATTAATTTTCACTAATTATAGCAATTTACTGATAATTTTTACTAATATTTGCTAATTTTTACTAATTATACTGGTTTACCGCTAATATTTACTAATTTTTCTTAATCACTACTATTTTTTTCAAATTTTTAGTCATTTCCACTAATTTTTACTAAATTTTACTAATCACCACTAATTTTTACTAATAATGATAATTTTTAAAAATTATAGTGATTTTTACTAATAATGTTAATTTTTACAAATTGATGCTAATTTTTAATAATAATGATAATTTTTAAAAAAATATAGTGATTTATCGTTAGTTTTTACTAATTGATGCTAATTTTTAATTATTATAGTGGTTTAACATTCATTTTTTCTAATTAGTGTTATTTATTAAAAAATACTTAAATTATTATTACTTATTACTAAGATCTATACATTATTACTAAGTTCTATTAATTATTACTATTTATTTATCAATTATAAGTAATTACTTTTAATAACACCCACTTACTGATAATTAAAACAAATTATTGCAAATTAAAACTATTTATTTTAATTAAAAACATTACTGTGAATTAAAAGTAAATGTTTTTAATTTACAATAACTATTGCATGTACTTCATCATTTGTATGTGCTACTACTTCCGTCATCGATGCATCTCCTCCTCCTGTTGTTGTTGTCATCGACGCGTCACATCCTCTCTGCTCTGTATCTACTGACATAATAACAAATTTTAACATGGTTGGCATAAATTGGTCCAAGATTTTACAATCTTCAGATGATAAAGCCAATTTATGTTAACAATGTCCAAAATTTTCATTTTTCATTACTTGAAAATTGATGAAATATTTCATTTTCAATTAGCCAGTAATTTATAATAATTTTTATTATTTCACAGTAATTTATAATAAATTATACTAATGTAAAATATTTTTATTAATTTGTAAAAAAATTATCCTTTAAATTTTTTTATAAATTTATAAAAATTGTTACTAATTTATATTAATTTATACTATTTTATATCAATTTATTGTAAATTTTATCAATTTACTAAAAAAAATAGTTTATATCAATTATTACTATGTTTTACTAATTATTGCTAATTATCGCTAATTATTACTAATTAATTCTAATTATTACTATTTACCACTAATTACCGCTAATTGTCGGTTATTATTACTAATTTTTTTAGTTTATGACAATTTGTTACTAATTATATCTAAATATTACTTAACTTTTACTAATTATTACAAAGTATTGCTAATTATTACTAAGCACTACTAATTATAGGTAATTACTAATAAATAGTTCTCATTAAAACTAATTATTAATAATTAAAACTAAATACTAGTAAATAAAAATAATTACTGTTAATTAAAACAAATTAATGCAAAATAAAACTAACTAATTCTAATTACATCTAATTACATCTAATTAATGATAATTATTACTAATAACAAATAAAATAAATAAAATAAAATAAAAAATAAAAACACTAAATAAAAATATTAAAATGAATCTTTCAGTATATGCAAAGCCAGAAAGTTGCTCCCCTATAAAATTTAAAACCTTGAAAACTTTAAGCAGGAGAATTTGGGAGGAGAGAAGATGACAAGAGTTCATATAAGAATGGAATGAAAAAAATATATCATAGGGGTATACAGGTTAGATAATTTGTGGCAAGACTATTTTTGATGAGATTCTCATCGCAAATTGAACCACCGATATTAGTTATGGTGATAGTAAAAAAGAGTATTTGTGATGGGACCCATCACAAATAAAAAATAATGACAGGAAGAATTTGCGACGGGACCCATCGCAAATACTTTCTTGCTGATAGTTTGTTTTTTATGGGAGTATATTGGCGATGTGGGTATATTCCTGTGGCAAATAGTCTTCCCACAGTTTGGTGTGTAGTGCATGCCAAATGTATTTGCGATGGGAAAACATTATCATCACAAATAATTTTTTTAATGACTATTTTCAATGGGAAAAAATCTTGTCGCAAATACTCTTTGTCGAGGGACTATTTACGATGGGCGTCGCGCCCATCGCAAAAATCCTTTTCCCCCATAGTGGAAAAGGGATGACGCACAAGACATCAATTTAATTTAATAATAAACTAAAAGAAACTAATCACATACAGGGCTTGGTCTATGCTCATTACCATCCATTTACATGCAACCAATTACGCATTTAATAAAAAAACATTCTATTGTAATCATTCTTATTTAAGATAAATCATGCTTGAATCAATTAATTGCCTTCTTTAATTACTCAATTATTTTATCTTAATTATCATCCAAACTTTCTTGAGATTCTCATACATCATAATTTTATAGAAATTAAATAAGTTTATTTACAATTAATTATGTACAAAAAAATGTACCTTGGAGGTTACACGGTGAGTACCCGTCCAAACTACCCAAAGCATGTTATATTTTTATATTGTTTACTCATTACATATATTATACATGACTTATCATATAATTTCATGGAATATACTATCAACTTAATGACCACATGAAACACATGGTATTATGTAGCATGTTATATTTCAATGCGTGTATAGTAATAATTGTATTACGAGTCTGTTTCCACAGAAACGTGTGTTCTGGTTAGGAATCACTACTTCCGGATGGTTTCTATTAGATTTGTTTAGGTAACCGGGAACACCCAACGGTCCTGTATCCAAAGGGACTTATTTTCCAAAGACATGTGTTCATTGGGTATATTGACCTATGATACTTAAGAACTCACATTGGTCGAGAGGATGGGAGGTCGGGCTCATCACACCCTTTTGGGGGGAATTATTGCTTACTCTAGGACGCTCTTATAAATTTAAGAAATGTTCATGAATCATTATTAATTTACCAATCATAATGTAAGTTTCCCTTGAAATTTTCAATCAATTATTAGCATGTGTGGATTTCATAATCATTCGTATGTATTCTAGGTTCTTCATTAATCGAGATATTCATATGTATTCGAGGTTCTCTATCAATGGTATCCTCTCATATACTACTTAGAGATTCTTTAGTCATTGTTATGATGATGCTGGTTTTTAATCCACTCAGTGGGGCACTATGGAATTTACAGTCATCCAGGTAGATAAAATTTGTTTTGATGTTGGGATTGTACCCGTAAATGGGATACCTATGTATCCTTATGAATGGAATCAGGACCTTTATAGTTCGGTTCCTCTTTATGGGACACATCATACCTTTTAAGGTCATGTGATAAGGACCTAACCATATATTTTAATGTCATGTGGTAAGGACAACTAAGAAAAAGGTTCCTAGTCAAATCTTGGTGTGGGACTTATGCCTAAGCAGCCCAAGGAACCTAGAAATGATATAAATTTCCAAGTTGGATTAGACCCTACTAGGAATGTGGCCTAGGAAGAATAGGGTTGATTTTTTGATTGTTGGTTTTGATCCTCATGGAGGATTCCAACACATCCCAGCTGGATGGGAATCAAATCCCACATAGTTTGGTATGTCTCGCAGGGGGGTATGGTTCTTTTAGAGAAATATGTTGGGGATTATTCCTAGGGAGGATTCCCAAATTTGTGTAATTATATTTGGACTCATAAGGAGGATATCCATTTATCTCAGTCCCTAGGTCAAGGCTTCCTATGTATCCCAATTATGGTGGGAATCAGAGTTCTCATAGTTCAAGAGGTGTGGTGGATTGTGAAGATCTGTGATTATCTCTAATCTCTAAGACCACATGAGTCATGCTCAGTGTGAGAAACAAGAGGATATGAAATATTCAACAAACCACATGTTTTCTCCTCCGCCGATGGAAGAGTCTGGGCCTACAATGAAAGAAGTTGAGGTGACAATGGGTGAGGGTGTGGAACAATGAACACTTCAATATGAAATGAAAGTGAAGGTCATTGTGTCTGACCTGAAATGATAGGGTATTACTCTAGGAGGGATTTCCTATAATTGATCCCGATAGAAGAGGGAGACTTTTTGTTTGTCGAAAAGAAAAGCAAGTGTGAACTGTATCTTCCCTACCAGGGAATTGAGGCTCCGGATTTTAGAGACAAGGGATGAACATGGCCCGAACCCTAATCCTCTAAACCGGGAACTCCCCAGCACTATTCCTAGGAGAAGATCCCTCGTGACCGTGGAGATACAACTCCACATACATTTCACGAACCCTAGCTTCCCAATAGGGCAAGTATGGGAAACCTCCGACCGTAGAGATACAAATCCAAAATAGGAGACACACTAGTGTGTCTTTCCCTAAAGTTTTAAATCATGAGGTCTTGGTGGAGGTTTCAACTTTGTCCCTTTAAAATAAGGGATCCAAGGAAATATAGGCCCCTCCTTCATGTGTTAATTAGAATAGGCATTCAAAGATGGCTCGTGTAGGTGGTCTATGCAGGTATTTCGCGTAGGTATGTTGCGTAGGTGTACCATATAGGTCCTAGGAGGAATAGAAAAATTATTAACACAGGAAGTATAAGCCTATGAGAGCTTGATATGCCTTGGTAAATAGACTAGGTAAAACAACATTTGTGTGATGTTTTAACTTAAGCACCTTAGGTTTCCCTTGATGTCTTTGGAAGCATCCCATGTAGGTCCTTACTTAAGTAAAGGACCATGCGTAGATGAACTCTTCCTATGGATGGAGGGTCCTTAATCAGATTTTTTGTATTAAAAACTTTAAAAGGATTGTGACCTTTCTTGTCCCATATAATTCTCCCTTATCTCATGTTTTTTATAGTGTTACCTGATAAAATTTGGGGGACTTGGGGGAAAAATCAATGCAATGGGAGCTTCGGGAGTTCTTCCAAATTTTTCCAGTTACAAAATGGGGATCCCAAGGGTCATATTTATAGGAAAGGAGGGGGCTGGTTGAAAGTTGTTTGTTCACATAGGTCAATGTCATAGCTCCAGAGTGCAGGTTCCACATGTAGGGGTGCATAAATTATACTGTCGCGTAGGTCCTCTACATAGCTCCATAGCATAGGTCCCCTGCATAAGTGTTACACATTGGATTTCACAGGCAGAACTTTCACCGGTCTTCTTGATGAGTAGGTGTGTCGTGTAGCTCCCTTGAAATATATTTCTGTACTTACTTTATATTTCTTTGAAAACTCCAAAGTGATTCTTCATAATCATTTTGTCCTCCTAAGGAGTCTCCAAAAAATCCCCCCCTCAGGATTGGATTCGATTGGAAATAGGGTCTAGTCATGAGGCAAGATTATGGGGAAAATATTATAGAGAGTTAATTCTAGACTGCGCAGGTCTTCCGTGTAGCTATGTCACATAGGTCGGCAGTGTAGATTGGAAAATCCTATAAATACCCCCATTCCTTTTTCATTTTCTTCACCTACATTCTCGGATTTCTTCACTCATTGTGTATCTCATTCGTTCAGCTCTCCCGCATTGTGCTCTCACGTAGGTCCCTTGAAAATTTCTCAAGGTATAATCATTTGAGTGATAGAGCTCTGTGGAGTTACTTAATCAAAGGAGAGGTATGGAAGGAATTTTTTAAAGGACCTCTGCTGAGTACCTTATTTAAGGACCTGCACTGGGTACCTTGTGGAAGGACTTGCATTGGGTACCTTGTCGAAGGACCTACATGGGTGACCCCATCGAAGGAGTTGTGCGGAACATTTCCATTTCCAAATTTTTGAATTCCTTAAGTTAAAATTTGATATTCCTTAATTCAATATTCTAATTTAATGAGTAAAATTTAGTAATTCTGATTGTAGAAAATGGATCACTTGATGACTTCGACTAAAGAAGCTAAAGTTCATCAAACCGAAATGGTGAAAATCGTTGGACCATATTATTATGACGTTGTTGAAAGTACCCTTCCTGAGTTGGTGAAAGGTATGATTCCATACCAGTGTGAATATACGCAAAGATATTATTTTCCTCTGTACAGGCATAGGGAATTTTAAGATTTCTGCATTATGTCTTATAAGAAATGTTTTTCCAAAGACTTGGTTTTTTGAACACATTAACTGTTATTTTATGAATATTACTATGAAGGGTATTCCTATTAATGAAAGAATATTCCCTATTAGATTCATCCTATATCATAGTGGTTGTACTCCTAATATTAAGAATCATGTTGTAGATCCAAGGCCACATTTCTATGATTCAACCTTCCATGCTTCAAAAACAGATCATTCTAACATCTAGAAGGAAGACTCAGACCTTTGTTCTAGAGTTGGAATCAAACATGAGTGGATGTGGGAGTTCTGGGTATGCCAGACTTGTGAAAAGTTTAGGAAAGAACTAATGGATGTTCATATTTATGAATTTGTTTGGATAGGACAAACTTGTGTTTACAAAAATTAATTCATTCCTAAATTACTGAGCAGATGGAGTCTTCAAAAAAATTCTTTCCACTTGAAGCACAGTGAGGCTAGCATCATTCTATGGGATATATACCAAATATTTGGGGCTCCCATTCTTGGGAATATGTATAATGAATTCATTCCACTAATAATAACATAGGGTGATTCTAAGATGATGCCACCATTGGATCATAAATTATTTAAAATAGAAAATAAATTTTCTAAGAAAAAGAAATATCTCTGAACAAGGGATGATATTCATGCAATAGTTTGGATGGATTCTTTTTTATAACCAATGAAAGAGAAGGGTCCTACTTGCGAACGTCCTACCATTTTCCCGACTATGGATAATCGTGGTACTTCAGGTATGTATTATCCCACATTGGAGAAAGGTTACTATAAGAATTAGGGTTATAAGGTCAAGTTCGATATTGATACAAAGGTACTTTTAGCCAGCTTCCTTACCATGTGGTTAAGCATTTATTTTCTTCTAGTCCATGAGTTTGGTGGTGGTGTAAGACTATGGACTTTTTTATTGCAGCCAAGTTGGTAGAGGGGAAGTATATTGGGTTGGATACTCATGTATTAACAAGAATCTATCACATCTTGTTGCCTTTATACAATGGTAAGGCTCCATTTAGACTGGAAAGACCTTTTCAAGTATTGTGGGGCTGGATTGCGGCACAATTTTGTTCATATTCGATGTTTAATTCAGTTAGAGTCCCCAATGGTTGATTTACCCCATTTTTAAAGAATGTATCTAAGATTTATACTTTAAACCTGAAACCTGATGAAGTTTTGAGGGAACTGAATGCATCGGGAGAATTCATCTTCTTTCCTTTTAGTAACCTACCAACTGTAACATTTGTTGATGATGATAAGGAAAAAAAATTATGAGTTGAGGGATTATATGATGGAATTAAATGATATAATTCTATCTACCGGGATTGATGGAAAACTAATCTGATAGGATTATATCCCTTATTGGTTTTCTCTCCACTTCAAATGTCTTTAACAATCAATCACTTTTCCTCCCACGTATGTTAGGCATGAGAAGCATCCAATGGTAGCCTAAAAATTATGGATTATGATGGCTTTACAGACATCCAAAATGTTAATTATTCTACCTCTATTAGACGCATCAATTGGATTAGAGGATAGATATGCTAAATCTTGGGATTCTTTATATCCTCATGGGTCTTTAACAAAAGGAATATATTGGGTAGTATCCATGAAAACTATTGTCTACAGAAATTGTGGTAAAAGGTTTAAAGCCAAAGATGATACAAAGGATTCAAAAGCTTCAGAACCTTTAAAACATCCTCATAGAAAATTCACCAAGAAGACTAAGGCCAATGAAACAATGCCTCCAACACTGAGGTGATCTAGTAGCCTCCATTAAAAATATATTATCGTCGAATCTGTTGATTCTTATAAAGAATAAGGGAGTCTTGAAGAGGCCTTCCAATCAGAGGGTGTTGAGTTTTCTCTACAGTCAACTATATCAAAGCTAAATTATGTGTGGCCCTTAGTAATCCAATACTAGGAAGGCCTGACTCATGAACTCAGGGTGCATGGGTGTTTCTCCAATCTAGCCTTTGAATACCAGATGTGGGTGATATTAAACCACCTTCTAATTTTCATTCAAACAATAATATGGATGAAGTACAAGATCATATTACAGAATTGGAGACCTTCATATATGCAATCGATTACAAAATCCTAGCCTCAAAATGAGTATATGATATGAAGGATCAAGGGATATGTGAAGTGGTAATTGTTCACCTTGAAGAGAAATGGGACATTTATGTTAATATTGAGAATGTATTTCACTTTTATTTTGTTTCAATTATTTTTTTTCATCCACCATAATTAATAATGATGGGATTTTATCTTTAATATTGAAATTAGAGAAAGAACCTCAAGAAAGGTTCTCGAGTCACCAAAATACAGACCCACAGGAACCCCCATTTACACATTGGATGAGACCCTCAGGTCTTTGGGAATTTCTCTGGGAGGGAAAACCATTATGGAGGTTATGGAAAAAAAATATGTAACTGTTACCTCAGGTCTCTACTACCAAGAGGAGTATTTCAATATCTCCATTGTCTTATGAAAAGAAATGTAAGATATCATTGGGATTGATCTAAATTTTATGTCGAAAAAGTGATTATTTTCATTTTCCTCTAGTATTATTATTTATTTGATACACCTTTGTGACCATCTTCATATTTTCACAATATCTTCATCCCATTCTTCTCTTAAGGTATTATAAACTGTTCCTTATAAGACTGAGAAGGAAACTCCAAGGGAAGTAAAAAATTCTTGTTGATGAATCTGTTACCTTAATAGATGAAGTGTAAAGGGATGTGGATACATCGGATCCTGTTTATACAGAGAGAGAATAGGGTTTAGTTAATATGATATGAACTTATTCTGGGTATCAAATTTTGTTTCTAACATTATTTTCTCCATAATATTTCATATCCATTTCCTGTGATAGAGGACTATACAAAAATCAATACTGATATTATTATGGCTCCCGAAGAAGGAGAAAGGATCTGGGACAACTTGAAGTAGGTACTGGTGCCAATACTGATTTAGTAAGTCCTGATAACATTGCACTAGTTTAGGAGTTTACGGAACAAAATGTTAGTGGATCCAATTTGGGTATCAATCAACATTTTTTTTATACCTTAAATGGTGAGGATACTATAACATATAAATATGTATACACTAAAATGATGGATTCTCTTAATCCACACATTGATATTCTAGGTTCCATTAGGGATTTTAAGGATTTCAATAAGGAAATAAAATGATGTAAGTTCTCATTTATGCATTTTCCATACATAATTGTTCTTTTATTTGAGATTTCATATTAAATCCCAATTCATATAGCTTTGCCTTTAGATAACGTTTCAAAGGCCCTTCAAGAATGGAGAACCCCACTTCATCCTTCTTCCATTAACATCGAAGAAGTACCAACTGAGAATCCAGAATTGGGGGATTCTCAAAATAATATGGTTATGATGACTGGGTAGGCTTGAGAGGATTCTCCTCCCCAAGAAGTACTTGCTCAAACTACTGAAGTTGGGAATACTGGGGAGGAATCTACTCAAGCGTCCAACTTATAACCAGGTGAATCCCATTGACTGTCTTGATTATGATTTGTTATTGCTATACTTTTGGAGATAAAAATCATTATAATTCACCATTTAGGGCTATCGACTCCCATGGTAAGGTATGAAGGTGAATCCCCTAAGTTGGCTCAACCAACAATGGAAGATGGAGCACCTTCTGCTTCAAAGGAGTAGATCCAAACACCTCCTTGAGTGATCTAATTCTAGAATATGTTCTACCACATGGTAGTGATTATGATTCTGACTTAGATATGTAGTATTCTCTTAGTATTACATGGATGAAAACATGGTGAACTATTTGGGATATAATCTCTTAAAATTATTTAGATGAGCTTCCTTTATATTTTGGCCGACTTACAGCACTCTTTAGAATACTGGGATTTTGTATATTTGATTATCACACAATTTAAAATGTGGTGAAATATATCTTTCACCTTTGGGATAAAGAACAAAAAATGTATCAAGGTCTTATAAAAGCAAAACTGCTCACCAAAGTTGAGATTTTTCAAGCTGCAACATCTGAGGTAGAAGCCAACCGTAGCAAAAAAAATTGACGGAATGCAATCATAAAATTAAGGAGATAATGAGGGAAATGGAACATCTTAAAAAAATGGATGTTGTTCATAATAAGCTTGATAAAATGAACCAATCATTAGGAGAATCCCAATTATAATAGGTAACTTCCATTTAAACTGCCAAAGATGCACTTTGTTAGGCTAATAATGCTAAAACTGCTCAACTGACTGATCTTCAGTAAGCGGTTGATAGGGACTAGGAGGATATTTATTAAGTAAAGATTCAAGTTGAAAGATATTTGTAATATATGACAGAGAGACTCTATTCTGTGGATTTTCATCTAATTTTTTCATATAAATAAAATATATGTTACCTCTAATTATATATATATATATATGTGTGTGTGTCTTTATAACTTCTTTATTTCTATAATTACAATATCAAAGATGATTTTCACAACATGGAATCTTCATATCAGATAATCATAATTACACTGATAAGGATGAGGGTGCTTTAACCTTTAACTAAGCTAAGAAACTTTGTAATAGTAGTTTGACTATTTCTAGGGTTATATAGACAACCCTAAAAACTTTGTTCATTTTGGACTTTTGTTGCTCGATATTTCCTAGACCATATAGAGTATAGATCTAACGAGATGAGACTCAAATTTTATCTAGAATTCCTTTTTCAGGTTTTCAATCTGGTGAGTATCATGTATCTTTTGGTAGGAAGTTTGAAGTCATGCATGTAGAACTAATAAAGCTAGTGTTTTAGGTTGAATATCTTTGACCATGAATTTTAAGATTAGAACTTAAACAAATATTGATGGCTAAGAATGTCCTGATATTTTCTTGGATACTTCCAAGAGAAATCTTGAGTCATGATTTTATTTATATGGTCACCAAATATAAAATTTGAAGTATGAGAATAGAGGAGGTATCCTCTAAGAATAATGTTACCACTATTTGAAAAAAACCATTATGGGGTTGTATTATATAGGGATATCTAGGGCATGTGCTGCATTGCAAAATAGTGGAATCTTTTGACAGACAAACTCATTATGTGAGTGACTCATGCAAGGCCAACTAGGGGAATGTACTTCACTTTCAATCAGAAGAGATCTCAATATTTCTGACATTTTATTACTAATAAACAAAATGGGTTTAAAATTTGGATATATCAAGACCATAGTGGGTGGTTTTGACATGGAAAGGTATTTGAGAATAAAAGGACCATTGGTGCCTATGTAGGCCTATGAATGAGAAACTATTCCTATGTGATTTTGATGTGTGAAGGAAGATATGTTATTCAGAAATGGTATTTCTGATATTTTACTATGAAATTTTAAGTCATACAATAAAGACATTAGGGGGATTTATTTTAAGGTCTATAGATTTGAACAAAGGTTTATAAATCTCCAATTTATTAGTAATTTTTCTGGAAATATATTACCATACTCATGTATGGATAGAAAGAATTATAAACTATGATTTAGGTATTTCCCAATATGATAATTGATGTGGGATAGGGATAAAAGCATTAGAGGAAGTCTTTTCAAAGAATGAAGTTACCATTGTTTGACAAAACACATTATGGGGGTTATATTATGAAGGGCCAACTAGGGAATGTGATGCATAGCTGAATAGTGGCATCTTTCAGATGACAATCCTATTATATGGGTGACTTATGCAAGGCCACCTAGGGGAATGTATTGTATAGTTCAGAAAAAGAGATCTTGTTTATCAAAAATTATATTGCTAAAAGATGAAGGAAGTTTATGAAGATTAAAATTTTCCAAATCACAGAGTTTGGTTAACAGAGAAAAAAACTAAACACAGAAAGATTATTTCTAGTTATAGTTTCCAATGAAACAGATGAATATACTTTTTTTACGAAGTTTTGATCCAAACATAGGAAATATGGTGTCTGTAGTTTTTAGGCCATACGACTAGGACAAAAATATTATGGAAATAATGGATGATATGGGGTCAAATGATCCAAGGTTATTTCAGTATGCTTTGGAAAAGTGAAAATAAACACTGTAAACTATAGTCTTGGATATTTTCAGATTGGGAGAAAGGATATGAGACAAATATACAGTGGATGACCGCTTAAAAATATGGTTTCCTGCATATCTTCATCAAAGATTTAATGGGAAAGAAGAGTCTTCTCTCAAGAACTAAGTTTCCATTATTTTAAAAACCCGTTATGAGGGTTGTATTATGCAGGTCTAACTGGGGAATATGCTTTATAGTCAAATAGTGGCAGCTTCTAGCTGACAAGCCTATTGTGTGGGAAACTTATGCATGGCCACCTAGGGGAACATGATGCATAGTCATGAAAAAGAGTTCTCAGGTATCAGACATACTGTCAGCAGAAACAGAAGAAATATTATGAAGATCTGAAAGTATTCAAGATGAAGAGCATGAAATTTGATAGGGGTAATGTCCAATCCACAAGAGAAATGTTTGGATCAATATTGGCCATGATTTGGGAGTTTCATTACATAGATCTGACTCGTATGTATGATGGGGATATTTTTTTTTCTTAATGGTATTTCTAAGTAGATGACCCAAAATAAGAGAACCTGTATAGATTTTAAATTATATGAAGGAGAGGGAGAATTTTATTTTATCTCATGGTTAGGACTGAGGTTTAAGTCCTAGTTTTCACTACATATCTCAATGGGATGAGAATCAACCACACATAATTCTTGTATATCCTTGAAGTTTATCATCATGCATTGAGGATGTAAAGTGATTCCAACGTGAAAAGAAAGATTGTAGCTAGACTAGGGGATAGGACCTAGGTGTCACTATGTATCTTTCTAGGGGAAGAATCATGCCACACGTATTTCTTGAAACACTCCCTTTGTAGGTTTGATTCATACACATAGGGAATGAATGTTTTTTTAAATTGTGACTAGACCCGAGATAGGATATCCAGGGGTCACTACATATCTTAATAAAATTAGAATCAAGCTATACATAGTTCTTTAATAAGGTTCCTCACACCGACTAAGTTTTGATGTGAGAAAGGGGTTTTTTAGTTATGGATGGACCCTGAATGAGAGATCCGGGTGTCACTACGCATCTCATTGGAATAAGAATCAAGACATATGTAGTTCTTGTGGTTTTGTGTGTAGGTCTGATCCATACACAAGGAGTGGGGGATTTTTCTTAATTGTGGATGGAACCGAGATAGGGGATCTGGGCATCACTGTGTATCTCATTGGAATGAGAATCAAGCCACACATAGTTCTTGAAGATGGTATTCCCTATGCAGATCTGAGTCATATACACAAGGAATAGGTAATTTTTATTTTGTTGTGGTTGGGCCCAAAATTGGAGATCTTGGAATCTCTAGGTATCCCGTTGAAATGAGAATCAATCCATTCATAGTTTTGGAAGAACCATGTAGTTTAACATCTTGTGGTGAGGACATAAGTCACCTAATGTAAATGAAATATTATGGCCAGACTTGAGGATAAGACTTAGGTGTCACTACATATATTTCTATGGGCAAGAATAAAACCACACATAGTTTTTAAAAAGGGGTCCCTATGCAGATCTGATTCAAACATAGGGAGAAATGGGGATTATGTTCCACTAAGTATTAGCAATGATGGGAGTAATGATTACCCATGGAAGCTACTCATTTTATAAATAACCATACGGAATGAAAATTTTTGGTATCTTGGGGAATTTATTAACATTAAATAAAGGATACATTAACCATACAGGTTAATGTCATGTAGTGAGGAAAAACCATACAGTTTAATGTCATGTAGCAAGGAAAAATAATGTTGTGCATTTTAACATCACGAGACAAGGACAAAGATGTTATGCATTTTAATGTAGTGCAGCATGGAAACATATGGTTTCTATGAAGTTTAATGTATTGCAAATAAGGAATAACTTTGTGTGATTACACAAAGTATTTCTTCAAGAATCTTTCATTGGTTGGTGTTGTAATAAGTTATCCATCCATTGAGATTAGGGAATAAGCTCCATTAGAGTGGACCTTAGGTATGGAATATGGTCCTTCCCACTTTGGCTCAAGTTTTAGTGGATTCATTCCTAGTATCATTAGAGTCTTGAGGAATAATACCAATTATCATTGAAGAAATGAGCAGAGGTGAACATTCTTGTTAAAATATTGTGTTATTCTATTTTGATAGACTTCTAAATGATGCAAAGTATGAAATTGATTTTCGTTTAATCGTTGCATCTCATCAAATCAATTATGAGACTATTCATATGTAGATAACTAATCACAGATGGAAACTCGGAGTGAAGGCAATTGAACTTCAATAGGAAGAACTGCTTCTTCCCCATACACCAACAAATACATGGTTGATCGTGTTGCAGTACGAGTAGTAGTTTGATAATCCCACAAGGAATGAAAGATATTATCAGGAAAAGACTTTTTATCTTTATCCACTATATTTTAGAGTATATTTTATAGAGTCTTTTTGAAAGCCTCTATTTGTCCATTGGCCACTGCATGGTAGTGATATGAATGGTTGGATTTGATATGGTGCTCATGATATAGCTTCTTTAATTAAATTGAATATAAATTGGTGTCATTTTCCATCAATATGGTATGAGAGACACCAAATATAGTAATTATATTAGCTTTTAAAAAGCTAAAAATGATTTTGGACTCGACATCTTTGAGAGGTATTGCCTCGTCCCATTTGGAGAAGAAATCGGTAGCAGTAAGAATATATTTGAAATGATTAATAGTAGTTGGAGGATAATTTCCAACTACATCCATTACCCATGTTGAAAAAGGCCATGAGTATTTAGTTGTGTGTAGAAACTCCAGGGGTTGATTAATGAAGTTGGAACACATCTGGTAGGGATGACCCTTCTTGGTGAAATCTGTACAATCTTGTGTCATCGAAGGAAAAAAGTATCCTAGCCTTTAGATTTGACCAGAAATCCTATACCTAGACTGGTGAGAACCATAGGCTCCTATATATACTTCTTTAATGACAGACATAGTTTCATCACCATCAATTCATCTAAGAAGAATTCCGTTAAAGCCTCATCTATAAAGGATCTTCTAGTGATCTAGGCCATCATAAAGATTAAAATTAACTGCTCATTACTAGAGATGTTCTATTTTAATTCTATCTGGTGGAAGTGTCCCATTTTGGATATATTCCATGATGGGTGTCATCCATCCTATAGAAAGACTATATGGCTCAGAAATGGGAATGATTTCATTGATTTCATCTATTCCGATTTTATAAAAAGGTGAATCCACTTGATCATGAGCAATGATAATAATCGTTTCATCCTGATTTGGATCTGCCAAGGTTGTGGATAAATTTTTCAATACATCATCTTGGGCATTTTGTGACTATGATACATAATGCAGTATTGGAGCTAAGTAAAATTTGGCCATTAACCCTTGAACATAATTACATAGGGGGATTAGTTCTTCTTTTCTAATGGCATAATCCCCATTGATTTTTTTGATTACCAACTCTGAATCACCTTTCACCTCTAAGTAATCCACTGGAACTTAAGTGCAAATTATAAGTCTGCAATGGGAGCTTGATATTCTACCACATTGTTGGTACCACATTCTGATAATAGAAAGGAATATGGTAATACTGTCTTTTCTGAAGATATAAGCACAATTCTTAGTCGAAATTTTTTGAATTTAGGGTTTTCCATTCTCTTCCTCATTAGACTTCTAGAAGAACCATCAAAATACATTTCCCATATTTAGGGGATTTCTTGAATATAGAAGATTTATTCATCAGGAAATTCAGTATTCAATGATATCTCTTCCGCAGATGGGTGCTCAGCACAGAATTTTTCTAAAGATTGTCCTTTTACTACATTCATAGGCACAAAATATATATCAAACTATTGCAGAATAACCACACACTGTGATAGATATCCTATAAGAATAGGATGTATTATGGTAAATTTGAGCAGGTTATTAAAAGATACCAAGTGGACCTCATGATGCTTCAAGTAGTGTCTCAATTTCTGAACTACAATGATTAGTTCTAGGTAGCTTTTCTTAATATCTAAATATCGATTTTCTATATTTATCATGGTTCGACTGAGATATTAAAGGTTGTTTTCATTCCCAACATCATTCTTTTGTGCAAGGAAGGAGCTAAATGATCGCTCTAAGGCTGTCATATAAAGAATAAGTATATTTTATTCAACACGTTTCATCAATATTGGTGGGATCAATAGGTATTTCTTAATGGTATCAAATGCTTCTTGGAAGTCATTGGTCCATTGATATGTGACCCCTTTATTAATCAATTTGGTGAAAGGAAAACACTTACCTTCCAAATTCGTTATGAATCACCAAATATAGACCAAGTTTCCTTGAATTCCTCTTGATTATTTCATGTTTCTATGAGGTTACATGCCAAGGATAGCCTTAGTCTTCTCAGGATAAACTTCGATGTCACGATAGCATATAAAAAAACCGAGAAATATTCTTGAGGTTACCCCGAAATCACATTTCAAGGGGTATATCTTCAAATTATGTTGTCGAATATTTTTTAATATAGTCTCTAAATCATCCAAGTGATCAAAATTTTGTTTGTAATTAACCAATATATCATCCAAATAACATTCAATAAATTTTTCCAAGAAAAATTTGAAAATATTATGCATTGCACATTTATATGTCGCACCATCATTATTCAAGACAAAGGGCATTACTCGATAGGAAAATATGATTTGAGGTGCTCAAAAATTTGTATATTACTCATCTTATGGGTACATTCAGATTTGGTTATACCTATATTAACCGTCCATGAAGTAAAGCACTTCATATATAGCTGTTGTATCAATCAAAAGTCCTATAATTGGAACTGAAAAGTCATCTTTGGGACAATTCTGGTTAAGATCTCCAAAATCAATAAAAACTCTGATTTTCCCATTATTTTGTATCACTAGGAAAATATTGGCCAAAAATTTGGGAAATTTCACTTCCTTGATAAAGTCAACTTTGATAATCTTTTCAAATTCAACCTCAATTTTGGAAGCATGAGTTGGGTGCGTTCTTCTTGTTACCTGCTTAAATCCCTGATGCTCTTATGGAAAACCCAAATGATGAGTGTCCACATTAGGGTCAAGACCTGAAATTTTTGTATAGTTCCAAGAAAATACATCTCAGTGTTTCTTTATAAATGAAGTATAAACCTCTTTCCCTTCGGAAGTCATGGTCGCACTAATTAGAGTGGGGTGTGGATCTTTTTTTGTACCCAAATTTATTTCTCTAAGCTCATCCACATTGGTGGAGATTCCTTCCTCAAATTATAGAGGGTCATCCTTGTGGTCTTAATCCTCTTCCTCTTCTTTGTGTGTTCCTTATTATATCTCTACATGAAGTATAGGTGATGAATTAATACTTTTAAAGCCAGGGGAGGAGTCGGTATTTGGACATCCTGAAGAAGGGGAAACTATTTCTGACCCTAATGATGATGAAGGTTCTTCTTGGAGCATTAAAGAGAAAATGATGGGTTGGGAATCAGCATCCATATCTTTATCTATCAATTTTACAACTTCTTCTAGACTAGATGATGAATTATAGACTTTATAATGTTTGGTAGATGGAATGAAGACATCTCCATTTAGGTTTTCACCATTGTTTGGTAAATCAATAATTTCTCTTGTGTTTTCGGGATCAAATTCAACAAATGGAATTATGGAAGTCACTGAATGAGTTATTGGACTTAGGTATACCCTTTCAATTTTATTTATAAAAAACACATAATATTTACTGATATACTTTAATAGGTTAGTTGGGATCTTTTTCAGACCATTCAGAGCATTGATTCTTGTTATATATTTTTTTCCAAAGACAATGTTCCCTTTGTGTGATAGTACTCTACCTCAATATACTAAGATTCACAAGTTTTGAATGGGTCCTTGTAACCATGTAGTGTCCCAATATGACCATTGAATCAATACTTTATACATTGGTGGTATGACAAAGGAATGGTCGCATGTTGATGTAGCCAAGGCCTTCCCAGAAGAATGTTGAAAGTTGTGTCTTATCGGGCAAACATGAAATTTGAATTAGATAAAATATATACAAACTAAGTTCTGAGTGTAATTTTGCCTAGAGTTTCTTGTTCATTCTTGTCATAACCTTGCAACATCAGAGTGGAGGGAGAAAAGTCAGATTCAGCGAGACCCAACTGATGAAGTGTGTGTATGGGAATGATGTGGACTCCTAAACCATTATCAATGAAGGCTCGTTGAATGTTTGTATCATTAACCTTTACAGATAAATATAAGGGTCTGATGTTTCCATGTACAACATCATCCTCTTATTAATTCATGAAAGATATAACTACATGACATTTTGTAGGATTATTCTCTATACGGTAGACCCTAGCAGTAACAACCTCAGTTTCAAACTCTTGAGGACTTTACAAAGCCTCAATAAGTGCTTCTAGAAGATATTTTGATAGATTGAGAGCATCTTGTATTGATAACTTGGCTGGTAATTATTTCAATTGCTTCAAAATTTCATACTTCGGGTCCAAAGGTCTGTGTTTTCCAGGATAGAAATATAGTTTTATAGGTGTCTTGGAATTTTATGCTCCTAATGTAGATGGACCATGTGTTGAGGTAGAAGCTGGAAACACTTCTTCTCTTGATGGGTTAGGTTGACTAGGTTTTCCCACCTACTAAGAAAGTGGTGAGATAGCCTCTAATCAGTCTTCCAAGATGATCATATTGGGGTTAACCCTATCATGTGTGGGAGAATTCCCTTTTTCTTTCTAAGCTCACTAGAGATCTCTCCCATGAGTTTCTGCCACATAAACGGTTTGAGTAGGGGTGTAATTAAAATTGTATCTTCTAGAAATCCCACATCTTCCCTTGTACCCTTGACCATGACTTCTTCCCCTAGTTCCCCAATCAAGTGTATAGAATTCATGTTCATAATCAAAATCATTATTTTCATCGGGATCCATTAGGTGAATAACGTTAACATAACTGAAGATCAACTCCTCATCTGATGAAGATTCTTCTTGACAAATTGCTTCTTGTTGGTCCATTTGGTGAGGTGGTGCCTATGTTTTTTGAGACATTTGGTATGAAATCTACCAAATTAAAGGAAACATTTGTCCTTTACATGAGATCATATTCTTCTAACTAATCTTTATCCTTATAAACATGTCGCTTCTTTAAGGATTGGACTTTGGAGGACTGGTCTTTTGATGAAGATGGCTTGGTTACAAAAAAACTAGTAGGAGGTGTAGTTGGTTGTTTGAAATGTGTTCGTATAATTTCATAAGTTTGATTTATCATTAACGTGATCACTTGATCATCAAACTTCTTAAAATTATTGCTTTTTACTTTCTTTTATTCTCTTTCTTCCTCTGGATTGGTAACAGTAACACTTGCTACCTGGGCTGATGGAATTTTTATTTTGACTTGTCCAGAGTCCACCATATTTGGTAGAATATATTTTAAAACAAAAAATTCCTAAATGGAAAGTCCAAACATTTTATGGAAGGTAAAATAGTTTGGGAGGTCCTCATATCCTTCTTTGTTTGGTTTCTTAGGCATTGGTAGTTGGACTATGTTGTTTTTCAAGGTTGAAATGAAATAACCAAGAACCTGTTCATTCTGAAAAGAATATACTTTGTTCTTTAACTCCTCAAACTATCTTTTCCTGTGATATTTTTTATCATCTTGATGAGGAAATCATTTTTGTTGATGCTTGGTAGGAGGATATCTATGGTATAATGAGGGATTTTAAGTAGAAGCAGGTATAGGTGCTTTATAAAGTGTAACTGTGGCAGCCTCTTCTTTTTCTATTCTCCTTACTAGAGTTTAAGGGATTACACAAGATATATATTTGGTTTCTTTGATGGAATTATACACTTTTCGAGAGATTGAATCAAGGTCTCGAAACCCACTTGTGTATTTCACAGGTATTAGTGGTGTGAAAAACTCATCAAAGATATTTTTCGCACATATTGGTAGAATCTATTCTTGAGGGAGTGGTATATTCAAGGAGTATGTTAATCCTTTCCACCAAGCAATGAAATCTAAAACCCTTTCATTCTCCATTTTTTTACAATTCATAAGATCAAAACTAGTTATCTTCTACAACGTTGAGCTAAAATGAAAAAGGAATTTCTGAAATAGGTCTTCCAATCCAATGATCGATCGAGACTTAAAACATGTATACCAAACAAAGGTTATCCCCTATAGTGATTGCACAAAACATATGTGCTTTATTGCTTCTTGTTGTTGATGGTTCACCATAATGGGGTCAAAACGAGAAACAAAATGCATCAAGTGATACTCCAGATCTTCTGAACCATTAGAGATTGGAAATGTGGTATTCACAAAGTTTTCGAGGCAGAGGAATCGGATCTACCCACTCCGTGTAAGCCTTATTTTCCAGTTGTACAGGTGTGTTCCATTCTTCCATAGCTTCCAATAGAGTTTCAATGACTCAATTGTATTCATAAGAATTTAGCGAATATCTACATGGGCTGGGACCTGTACAGGTATATCATTTGGAGCCTGAACTAGTGCCAAAACTGGAAAGACCAACGGTGGTGGTGCTACTAGTATTTTTCTTGGATAATCCATGGGGACAGGCTGGTAAGGATGTGCTTGACCATGTTCTAGATATGTACCAAATGGAGGGAATTCATTATCCACATCATTAGTTGAAACAAACCCTCTTTTCTGAGGAGCTTCTACTAGAAATGAAAGCTGATGATCTGCTTGTGAAATATGTTTGGTAGGAATACTACTTCGGAGTAACTCTACATTGAGTCTTCTCAACTCCTTAAGCTCTTCCTCTTGCTGGGAAAAATAATTCTTAAAGAGAAAGAGATTAACCTTCTCCAGTGGAAACGTGAGACATGCTCTGACCTTTACCCTTCCCCTTGTTAGGTGCCTTTCGAATAGGTGAAAGTTGGTTATTCAAGGTAATACCTAAATTTTTGGTAATCCTATGATTTCAGGTTTTCACAACTCATTCATTTGCTTCAGTGTGTACCACATTATGAATAATAACTTCATTCTATAACTCCCTTAAAATGGACTCATTTTTAGGAGGATCTTCCATATTGCATTAATTACATTTAGTGATGCATAACGCATTAATGTAATTCTATCAGTATCTTTGTAAGATCGCATTATTCCTCAACCTCCATGAGACTTTGTTCTCCTATTTGTTGGTTTCCCAAGGATAATTTGATGGATAGTAATCTGAAGGTAATCCTTGGATAGTTCAAGTGTGCCTTCACTTTGTGGCTTCTTCCCTAATCGGGAGAAAACTAACTTCCACTAAAGAATTTATTGTAGATGTGAAAAATCCCTTAGCCTTTCAAGCTGGGACTGCTCTTATTCTTCTTCCTCAACCCTTAGAGCTCTGCTTATTGACTCTGAAGTTTGGGTTAAAAAATCCCACATCCCTATAGTATGGAGTAGTTCCTAAACTACTATGGTTGATATCAGCGCAGCTGCTCTTCTGATTTTATGAATTCTATTCTGAATATTGTCTGGGGGAATTATTCAATGCCCACTTAAATCACTTGTTTTGGGAGACCGTTTTACTATTTCAGACATTTGTTCAATCTGATGGCTAACATCCTCTAAGAGAGAATCTTGTTCGCTGTTTTCATACACTTGATGCATAAATCATCTCAATAGCTTTCTCTCTTTGGGCTTGGCTGGTGAAAACCAATTAAGGCCTGCTCTTGCTGAGCATTTCTTCAATCATGAGAAAAAAAATAATTGTTGTAGTAATCCTGGGTAAATAACATTATATGAGACCATTTTTTTGTGGGCTTTGCTGATTTTGGATCATAGTGAAATTTATAGATCCATGTGCACCCCATCCTCTAATATGAACATGATATGGGGTTTCTGTGATCAATCACCATAACCTCCTTAATGTATTTAGGAATTCACATTGAAGGGCCTCCTGTTGCTTCTCGATCTTTGGATTCCGGGAAACCTAGATAGATGCCAAGTCAATTTGATGTTGCAACACTTCTATTATCTTGACATGACTTTGATATCCATCATATGGTAATACTTTGATTTTCAAATGATGAATAGTCTTCCATAAATTGAGGCGGATATCATGAATGCAATATTCTACCATCATTTCTAGAATGTTGTATTGAGAGGTTGCCAAAGGCCAAAACAAGTATGGTATTTTACCCTTATCCAGTTGTTTCCTCATATTAAACATATCCTCATTATATTTTCTTAGAGGTTTCTCAACTTGGTCTAACTAGAGTGGACACTTATCGATTGCTTTACTGTAAGCAATGGGATCAGTTGGTGTTTCCTCTACAATATTAGAAGGAAAATGTCCCAAGGGAGGTTTGTAGAATGACCTTTTCCTTGGGTTGTCTTCTAGATGAGAAAGTATTTCACCTTCCAATAACAAGGTATCAGACATGACCGATCTTATATTTTCAAGTGCCTCAAGATATGAGGGATTTCTCATCACTACATTGACAATTGGATAATTTTCTTAACAATGCGAAATAGTACTATGGAGAGGACTTTCACAGTAAATTCCATCATGGAGAGGACCACCATGGTAGATTATAGAAAGGGATAAATTATATTTTTCCTTATTCTTCTGGCCACGCAGAGGGTTGCCGTGGCTCTCCTCCATAGATAGGTTCTCTAAATTGACTAAATTGTCATGAAGAAAGCCTTCATGATGAATTATCCAATTATGAATTTCATAATTACTGTTATTACTCCCATAATTTGGTAATGGGGGGTATGATCTTGATCTGAAAATGATAAATATCTAAGGGCTTACAGAACTTCATCATTAAGAGGATCCAGATCATAGATTGAATCTTGATTCTCCAACTATGCTTGGTGATATTTCTTCTTAGATGCTCTCTTACACATAGTTAGGGCCACTTACTAGGAAAATTGGTTATCATGAGAATGTATATATGCACTCTTAGGAGTGGCTATCAGAACAGACTGATTATCTCTAAATGGAATGAGTGTATGTTCCTAATCCAGTTGTCTGTATGATATGGTGGAGTATGCCTCGTAACCCCCTGGACTGGAATAGAGGTATGTATCTGCTCTAGGATGTCATGATGATGAGTCATCCCATTTGTGGGGACACAATTATATTTCCATCCCTCTGGTAATTCTGAAGTCATCATTATGATATTCTGGAAAGCTTCCAGGATATGAGCACAAATTTGTGTCTTCCATTTCACCATTTCCAAAATGTTTTTGGTAGATTTCGTGGATAGAATGGGAATATACATCCATTTCGTATTTTTATTATGTGTATATACCTCCTATTTTCCTACCTTTCCTGTCAATGGATACTAACAGTACTCGTGTATGGGGGTAGAGAGTTGATTCTACCCCAGGTTTGTCATCAGAGCTTTCTGACTGACTTCTCCGAGTGCTACCAAATGAGACTACTGGCATGCTTCATGGATGTTGGAAGGTGTATGTTCTTATGTATTTTTTCTGCAAACCATGGTTGATAGACTCCTTTCAATGCTAACAGATGATACTACTAGTAGGCTTGGTGAGTGTAGACAGATGTATGTTCCTGCTCACGGTACTCCACCAGATTTGAATGAAGAGATTGGTTGGGCACTGCAAGATGAGTCTACTAGCTAGATAAGTTAAGGCATATAGGTGTATCTGTTTGTTTGCTATTTTCCACCAATCTAGGTTGATGGACTTATCTGTATGGGGAGAAGGTAGGAACCTGGTCCCTGTTGTCTGGTTGTTGTCTATGGAGGTTCGTCTTGGGTTCCCAGGTCTAAGGGACCTGGTTCGGACAGCCAAAGATAACACCCTCATCATGTTGAGGGTTTGTTGTCAGGCGACATTGGTAGAAATGATTGCAGGTATTAGCCCTTGGGAAGGACCCATGTGTCTTTTTATAAGAGGCCATGGATGACCTCTTGGTTGACCTCCCTATAATTGGGGAGGTATTGGTGATTTCATTCCGGGGATAAACTCTCGAAATGGTTGAAGACGGTTGTTGGCATCGTCTACTTCTAAACCACTGGTCATCGTTTACTAGACAACTAAGGGTTATTCTTGATTTTGAGGGCCTTTCAAGTATCCTCCAAGTTTGGGATAGTACCGTGTTGATAGTACTCTCGGACCAACGCATTGGAGACTTAGTTTTGAAGATGTTGAGTTGGTGATAACATCCTTTGAGTGGATGAGGATCCATCTTGAGCAGCAACAGGGGAACTCACGAGTGAAAACTTGAAGGAATACATTTGGAATGAAGGTATTTCTTAGAAATAAGTACATGTATATATGTGACAAATAAAAACAATTAAATCCATAAAAGAAACATCTTTTAGATGAACACATACATGATTGATTCCATTGTCTGGCCCTCTTTATCAATTTATAGGGGCCTGGTATGTGGGTAACACTATCGTCTCGGTTAAGGATTCACATCAGGTTCATCATTTTTTGTTTCCCCCAGAATGTGTGTTCTAGTTAGGAATCACTAGTTCTAGATGGTTTCCATTGGATTTATTTATGGGACTGGAAAAATCCAACGGTTCTTTATTCAAAGGGACCTATTTTCCAAAGGCAGGCATTCATTAGGTTTATTGACCTATGATACTTAAGAACTCACATTGGTCCAGAGGATGGAAGGTCAGGATCATCACACACTTTTGGGGGGGATTATTCCCTACTTCGGGACCCTCTTATATATTTAAGATATGTTCATGAATCCTTATTAATTTAACAATCATAATGTAAGTTTCCCTTGAAATTTTCAATCAATTATTAGCATTTGTGGAATTTATAATCATATGTATATATTCGAGGTTCTTCATTAATGGAGATATACATATGTATTCGAGGTTCTCCATCAATGGTATCCTCTCATATACTACTTATAGATTCTTTATCCGTTGTTATGATGATGTTGTTTTTAAGACACACAATGGGTAAATTTGGAATTTACAGACATCTAGGTAGAAAAAAGTTATTTTGATGTTGGGATCATAACCATAAATGGGATACCTATGTATCCTCATGTAAGGAATCGGAACCCTTATAATTCGGTGCTACTTAATGGGATACATCATACCTTTTAAGTTCATGTGATAAGGACCTAAACATAAAGTTTAATGTCATGTGGTAATGACATCTAAGTGAAAGGTTCCTAGTCAAAGCATGGTGTGGGACTTATGACTAATTATCCCAAGGAACCTGGAAAGTATATAAATTTTCAACTTAGATTAGAACATACTAGGAATGTGTCCTAGGAAGAACAGGGTTGATTTTTTGAGTGTTTGTTTTGAACCTCATGGAGGATTCCAATGCATCCCACTTGGATGGGAATCAAAGCCCACATAGTTCGGTATGTCTCACAGGGGGTATGGACCTTTGATAGAAATAGGTTGGGGATTATTCCTAAGGAGGATTCCCAAATTAAGAGAATTAGAGTTATACTCCTAAGGAAAATATCCATCGAGATCTGGCCTTAGGTGAAGGCTTCCTACGTATCACAATTATGGTGGGAATCAAAGTTCTCGTAGTTCAAGAGGCGAGGTGGATTGTGTGGATGTGTGATCATCACTAATATATAATCCCACATGATTCATGCTCAGTGTGAGAAATAAGAGGATTTGAAAGATTCAACAAACCAATTGTTTTATCCTCTGATGATGGAATAGGTTGGGAATACGGAGAAAGAAGTTGAGGCAACGGTGGGCGAGGGTGTAGAGAAATGAACCCTTCAATGTGAAATGAAATAGAATGTCATTGGGTCTAGCCCAAAAGGCTAGGGGATTACTCTAGGAGGGATTTCCTATAATTGATCCCAATAGAGGAGGGATAATTTTCATTTGTTGAAAAGAAAATCAGGTGTGAACCATACCTTCCCTTCCAGAGAACTGAGGCTCTGGGTTTTAGAGATAAGGGACAGATATTTTTCGAACCCAAATCCTCCAAACCAGGAACTCCTCAACACTATTACTGGGAGAAGATCCCTCATGACCATTTATATACAACTCTAAAAATATTTCAAGAACCCTAGCTTCCCAATAGGATAAGTATAGTAAACCTTTGATCATAGAGATACAAATCCAAAATAAGAGACACATTGGTGTTCCTTTCCCTAAAGTTTTATAAATCAGTAGGTCTTGGTAGAGGTTTCAACTTGGTCCCTTTCAGAAAAGGGAGCCAAGGAAAGAGAGTCCCATCCTCCATAGGTGAATTAGAATATTCCTTCAAAGATGGATTGCATAGGTGGTTTGTAGAGGTCTTCCACCTAGGTATTCTGCATAGGTGTACCATGTAGGTGTACTGCGCATATCCTAGGAGGAACTGAAAACTAATTAAAATAAGAATTATAAGCCTGTGAGAGGTTGATATGCCTTGGAAAATGGTCTAGGGACAACAAAACTTGGGTGAGGTTTTAACTTAAGCACCCCAGTTGTCCCTGGATGTCTTTTGATGCATCGCATGCTGGTCCTTACAGACCAGGATAATGAAGGTCTGGGGGCCCTTACTATAGATAAGGAGATCTTTGATTCCATGACGAAGCTCAATCCGGATAGCGTGGTGAGCCTAGATAGCTTCCCTACTTCTTTTTATAGAGCCTAGTGGGAGGTGGTCAAGAGTGATATGATCTCTGATGTTCAAGACTTCTTCTAGGGTGGGTCTCTGTCACGCGTTGCTTGTGCTAATACAGTTGTTTTCATTCCCAAGTCTAAGAACCCCTCCTCAATCCATCAGTTTCGACCTATGAGCATGTGAAACGTACCATATAAGATTATCGCCAACATCATTAACTCTCAAATCATAGCTCTACTTCCGTAGTGGGTCCCGTTGGAGCAGCACAGTTTTGTGAAATGGGATATGCATCTAGGGAGTGATATCTATGGGCCAATAAATGATTAGCGACATTAACCAAAAATCCCACGGGTCCAACAAAACCATCAAACTTGACATGAGAAAAGCATATGATATGGTGGAATGGAGTTTCATTAACATAGTGTTGGTAGGTATGGGTCTCTCTTCTTGGAATATTAACATCCTCTTTTAATGTTTCAGATCGTTGTGGTTGGAAATATCATTTTTGGGGAAGACCTTTGTTTTCTTCAAGACAACTCGAGGCCTCCATCAAGGGGACCCCATATCCCTGAGGCTATTTGTTTTAGCCCAGGACGTGCTCAACCATCTTATTCACCGCAGCCTGGACAGTGGGTGCATGCTTCCATATCGCCGCATATCTAACTTTCCCTCAGTGTCTCACATAATTTTTGTGGATGAAACTATTATTTTCGCGAACACATCAAGAAGATCCTTGAGGTGTTTGAACAGGATGTTGGAGGATTATTATCTTTGGAGAGACCAGGTCATTAATAGAGGAAAGAGTAGTTTTTTCATACCCTTCAAATTCCAACCCATCCGAGTTTTGACAGTGGGTTATCTTCTGGATATGAAAAGAGGGTAGTTTCCCATAAACTACCTTGGTTCTCCCCTATCGTCTGGATGTAATCATATCTGCGATTTCGATCCCCTCATCAATAGGATCACGGATCAGGTTCTCAACTGGAAGAACAACCTTCTGTCCTTCGGAGGTAGAATTACTCCTATGATCATCATTTTTCTCACCACCCCAGTACACGCCCTTTCGACCTTAAAGTTACCAAAGGGATTTATCAAATTCATCGACAGGATCTTATACAAGTTTATTTGGGACCCCAAGGGTAATGGGAAACATCATTGGGTCTCTTGGAGTTGGATGGTGCAGTCGGTTTATGATGGAGGGATCAACGTTCGTCGCCTCGAGGTTACCCTCTGTGGCATGCATGCAAAACTTGCATGGGATGTATTGGAACAACGTACCTTGTGTGGGCGCACCATGCATGGAAGTCCTTCAAGGGATTCTTTTTCCATTGACAGCCATACTTCTCCCATTTGGACTGAGCTTGGTCCCATCATGAATGATCTATGGAGGTATGCTCGCTGGATCGTTGGGTGTGGTGACATTTTTTTTGGCACCACAAATAGAGTGGCACGATCATTGGATTCACGGGATGCCCAGTCACGGACATATCTTTCCGTGAAGCCAACTAGTACCCGAATTTTACTTGGGACGTTCTGAGAAGGGATCATCATGAGCTTTTTCTCCTCATCGAGTTGTCTTCTGATCTGGATAGGTGTATCTTAACCCATTCACCCACCAGAGTTTTTACCATTAAGTATTAGCATCAAAATATCATCTCGTAGGGCTAGGCTAACGCATGGCATGAGATCATTTGGACCTAGGGTTTCCTCTCCAAATAAAAGTTCCTCACCTAGATAATAAGGAATAGGGCTCTTCCAACTGATGAAAATATCAAGCAGTGTGGTGTTCACCTATCTACCAGATGTGTGTGCTGTCGGAGACATGAAAAGGAGAGCCTTTTCCACCTTTTCTTGGAGAGTGACTGGGTGCGCAAGGTGTGGGGGAACTTTGTTGAGTTCACAGCTATTTCTTTATCATCAATGGAAGATCACCCATTCTTGGTTCATTGGTATCATGGTTCAGGGAATGGTGGTGCAAAGAGGTGGGCTTGATTGGCAATATTGCATACTGGTTATTAGAGTATATGGTAGGCGAGGAACAAGAGGATTTATGAGGGGGTGGCATCCTCGGGTCAAACAATCATTGATAGGACTATTAACCTGATTATAGTCTTGATTAGGGCACTGGGAAACTGGAGAGATGCTCCGTCTCTGTGGCAGTTCTGCACAGGGACCTCCTTACCTCAGGTGGGCGGTGGTTCATCCGCAGGCAACTGGATACGCTGGCGTCCTCCATCGAGGGGTCTAAAACTCAACACCGATGGATCGTGCATCTTGGGGGTAATTCAAGGAGGTGGGGTATTCTGTGATAGCACAGTATTGGTGTAATTGGATTTCTCCATTCGGTTGGGTCAGGGAACAACCCTTCAAACGGAGACCATGGCCATGCATACGGGCCTCAATATTTGTATCCAGAGGGGAATGCGTATTACTGAGGTTGAAATGGACTAAATGTTATTGCATAATGCTCTTTGCGGAATGGGGGTGACCCCTTGGTTGGTTACTTATGCATTCATGGACTTCCGTGGAATCATAGGAGCTGACATTAGAGTGATTCATACTTAGCGGGAGGGCAACAAAGACATGTACTACTTGGCTTCAGTTAACCTTTCTAGACCGAACCATTTATTTTTCCACAACCTGGATAGCCTGAAACTGGTGGGGGTTAAAATTATTCGATGGGATGTCCTTGGTATTCATTTCTTTCATCCCCCTTAGTTTTTGTATCCTCTGGCCCTGGACTGCCCTCTGGGCATTGTTTTCGCTTCTCCTTCTTTGAATAAAAATTTACTCTTCAAGGTTAAGGGTGCAGAAATTATACTACCACTGAGGTCCTCTGCATAGCTCCAAAGCGTAGGTCCTCTGTGTAGGTGATTCGCATTGGGTTGCATGGGAATAACTTTCACTGGTCTTATTGATGCGTAGGTGTACTTTGTAGCTCCCTTGAACTATACACAATATGCAGTTCCGAACATTACACATAAATTAATTTGAAATTAATTTATATATATATATATATAACTCATTAGATGGTGTGTGCTATTAACTTAATTACCACGTAGAACACATGTTGATAATGTTTAATTGGTATTATAAATTGTTTTTTAATTTTGTGTAATTTGGTAATAGTACATGGCATGTATATCCCAGCTACATGTCACATATTATTATCACCGTCAATATGTGGCACATGCCTAGGGACTTTCTGTATAATGTTTCCATGGAAAAGTATGGAGTACATGGTGTTTACCTAGAAAACATGGTGTATCTTCTTCGATTTACATGGTCACCTATCATGTAGTCTGTGTACATAAATACATGGGTCGTCATTAACTAATGGACTACACGTCGTGTATGAAAGTTAAATGGCATGTAGTCTGACTGACCATGCACCAGGATGGACCGGTCAACACATGTTTTATTTAAATACATATTGTCTATAATAAATACATACAGATCGAATTAACTCTGAATTAATTCAGGGTGCACCATACATGAGTATATGACGTATACCTCTGGGTTACATAGCGTGTACTCTTAGGTTGTCCTTCCAGACTCTTTGGAACATCCATATGAGTTCTTAGAATTTATTTTGTTCCTAAAATTAATCAATTTGATTATATTTGAGATAATTAAGATAAATAAGATTATATCTCATGATTCAGATTAAATAATGATTTAATTAGAATTGAAAAATAATAACAAATGAGTAAATCAATCAATGGTCTTTAAATAATTATAAATAATTATGTGACTTTCTATAATACCACTTGTAGGTTCTGAATATAGTGGAGAAACCAGATGGGGCATGACCAACTAAGCTTTTTTCATAATTGAAGATTAATCTGAGATTTACATTATGATAAATTTCATGATCAATGGAATTGAATCACAGAATTATTGACAATTGTGAATTCCAAAACCAATCACATGATCATCACATATTATTTATAATCAATTTAAAAAATTAATGAATTATCTTGTGGGAAATTATTTCTTCTTTTATGGATCTAGTAGAATCTATACATCATTTCTCTATTATGTTGTAAGAATAAAGATTATATTTCCTCTGGTTGTGATCCACAGGTGTTCCACGAACCTCTGAATGTCATTGTATGAATCTATGAGTGTTAGCACGGTAGATCCTAATGCTTGTGTCATTCATCTTTGATCACCATGAGAATTGTTTGAAGAATGGTTCTATTGATCTCTCTAGACTTGAGAGTGATGGTTGTGGTGGAGGATTGATCTCCATTATTGAGAGCATTCTTGGAGAGGGGTACCTCTAGGGATTCAAGATAATTCTCTCAGGGTGTCATTGTGAAAAATCAATGAAATGGATACACTAAAGAAAATAATATAATTGGGTTTATATACCACTGGGGTTAGAAAATAATAATTTCTCATGTGCCCTTGTTATCTTTATTAATTCCTACAGAACCTCCTGTCATTAATAATATTATTATTATTATTTATTAACATGCACTAAATACAAAAATTAATTAATTATTATTTATTCAAATAATATTCATTATATATATTATTTTTTATCAGACTATTAAACTGAGACTATCATTCCTCCATAATATTTACTAGGCCTTGAATGATGACTCTTTATTTAATAAATAAATATCACTTAATTATTCACCAATAAATAAATAAATATTATATTCACGAAATAAAAAATAAATATTTATTAAATATTATGATCAAAAAATATTCTCTTGGATAACTGGTCATAGAATATATACGATCAAGAAAACATGAATAATTATTAAACCACATGTGGGAATAATATTTTTTCAACTTCTTAAATGATAAATAATATTATTATTTAATTGAGATTTTAGATACACTTAGTGTGTGTCCATCTATGCTTCTTTCTCAATGGAATTGGGTGAAGCAGCACAAAGTCCAAGGTTAGCATCTAGAAACATGCTAAGGCACCCATAGAGAAATAATTTAATGTTGCAATGACATAAAACCAATTGTGGGTACTTATTGTGTAATATAATCTCTTTATCATGATATCTATAATCAATTAGGTTGCATGCAGGTGTTATGAACTTATGTACTCTATATCTATTTATTTTACTTTATAGAAATCAAACTTTCCTAGGGAACACCATTGACATGTATTTATTTAGGCTATATCATTCCCATCAAAGTTTCTAAGATATCAACTTTTTTTAAAGAAAAGAAGACACAAATCTCTTCTCACATTATTCATTAATGAAATATTACTAGTGATGCACCCAACGTATCCTACTTCATTGCGAACATATTTCATCATAGTGTTGATTAATATATCAAAGTAAGTGACTCATAAAATCCATTGATAATAATCTTAAAGTATAAGGATCAATACACATGTCTACTGATATTAACATCCAATGACACATATAAATGTGTATTTCCTAATGGCGGGTCTCGTTCTCATAATTTCCTACACTGGAAATTACTATGGGTGTTCACTGGGATAAGGTACCTCAAAGTATTATGAGTATCCACCCCTAATAGACTATATCATTTGTGTCCCTCAAATGATTTCATCTGGCTATAGAAAATATATTTAAGAATACTGTCATGGCACTTCTGGGTTCTCATCATAACGGGGAACTTCTATGACCTCTCAGTGTGACAACTAATATTATGACATTATCACTTATTATGTCACATATAAGAACAATCATGATGTGATAAAGAGTTTATTAATATTCAAAAACAATAAATATAGTTTATCAGAAATAACATAGATGTTAGTTCTAGGGTGAAAACTCCAATATGACCATACCCATGGGATCTCATTCACTCTTGACAAGCTCTTTCCCATCAACATTTCCAACTTTCCCCTTAGGAGTAGCAATATCAATACTCTTTTCCATGGGAATGGTATGCATAAAAATCCCCAACCTACTTCCCTTCTTCAAATTTGAAGATCCCAAAAAATTCTTGGAAATAAAAAAAAATCCCATCTTTGGTTTACCTTTGTGTCCCCTAGCTTCAATAAGATTTTTCTCCTGCATCAAAAGTTTATCCACATTAGCATGGACTTCCAATTCTAAAGTAACCTGATTCTCCTCATCATTATTAATGGGAGGATCATCCTCTACATCAACCCTTTTACCTTGATCATTTTTGGAAACTTGTCCATACTCAACAAGGACATTCTCCATTGCAATTTTATATAAAATCTTTGGATGCCAAAGAATATAATTTAATCCATATACTTTGACCCATAATTGAACAAAGGAATTACTAATCTCCAATGGATTGAAGTTATGATCCCATTATCAGATGTGCAGAATACCTAGATTGAGGGAAATCATTCCAAGAACCCATATCATCATCTTCAACTATTCTATGGGAAATAGAATATATAATAAATTTTTCCCATCGAGATGAACTTCTAGTTTTCAAAACCCAAGATATCTGAAAGTTGCACAACCAGATCTCTAATTCTCCATAGCCTAGATCCCCCTGGAAAAATAGAATGTGCAATAATGGAGTGTTTACTAATCTCTAAACATTCCAAAATTGCAACAAGATTAGCCTTTATGTAACTCCATGACCCCAGTTACCCAGATTCGGTGCATTATTACATAACATTGGAATCATACAAAGAATCATGTCTCGAAAGGACGATCAGTTAAGTAGCCTTGTAAGTACAAGATACAAACATAAGTTTTACATTACATTATAAAATGAAAAACAACAAAACAAATTGTCTCCTTTGAACACATTCATATCCCTTAGACTATCCCTGTAGGTCAGTCATAATATAATTCTTCACATCCCAGGAAAAATATAACATAGAAAGGGGTGAGCTCAGGTGCTCAGTAAGGATAAAAATATAGAATAAACTTTCATAAATAATCATAAACATTTAAAGAAATGTATAATACTAAAACACAAGCCTTTTAAACTAAAACTTCATCATAATATGGAAAAGATACATCAAATAATTCCATTTACTTATTCACATGGATATTCTACTAGTAAAATAATCACATGAAATATCAATAGTAAATTTCATAATGATGGAATGCATAATGCCAGACATCATAACCACATAGTCAAGGCCTCGTGCCAAGACTAAAAATAATATTTTGTCAAGGCCTTGTTCCAAGACACTAGTTTGTCTCATGAGACCTACCGATGAATCAAGGAGATAAAGCGGGCTCCACCCATCACTTACTAATTCCAATTCATTCCTCGTATGAAAAGGTTGAAACATAACATAAACATTCATATTAAAACTATCGTACAAAATGTTAATAATTTAACCGTAAACCATGAATGGTTTAAAAATAACGCATCCACAGTCAAACATATCACAAAAACTTTAATAAAATATGGAAGATTGTATCATAATAAATCAACTTCAATCAAGTGTAAAATACATCAAAGAATGTTGATATAGATGAAATGAAAACTATTTGAGAGAAATATCTCTTTATATTTTGAAATCATTAAAAATTCACATAATTATAAAAGAAAACATTTATTTTGAAAATATTCTTATAAGCTTGTAAGGTAAACCTTGAAGGTGTTATAACAGTGGAAAATAGCCACACCCTCCGTATAAGTTAATAAAACATTCTTACCTTAATTCGTCGAAAAGGTCATAAAGTACCTTGTTTGGAAAATGGCGGAAAGATTACTTTCAAAACATTTTATAAAAATTCAAAAAAGGTTATAAATCAATTTAATCAACATTATAGGAAATAGTAAAAATGTTTTGAAATACATTTTTAAGAAACATGGATGTGGATGATAAAGAGATCCCAGTAGATACTCACATATAAACAACCTCAGATGATGAAGAGATTATAGAATTAACCCTTACCTTGTACTTTTACTTGGTTGAGGGTATGTTAACCTCATGTATAGTAGTTAAATCATTTTTATTAAATTATAAAAGAACCACATACATAAATATGATATCATATATGATCTTCTAATTTTTCTTTGTTAATAATATTTTAGTAGTATCATTGTTCCGGGTGTTAACAGATTCGTTTTCCTTTATATGTTTTATTACGTAATTAGTATTTGTTATAGATAGGATTTGTTTGATTCATATCCAGAATGATATTAAGTTCTCAAAAATTATTTTTAATCATAAAATAAAAATTATTTTTGAATGGTTATGATGGGGAATGAATTTCATCACGTTTGTGGAGACGGTAATCCGTACATACGCATGAGTGACAAAATCATTCTATTGATGGTGAATTCATATGAAATTGGATGGTATATCATATATAAAGAATCATTAATATGTTATATTTATTATTTACATTAGTTATACTCATTATTATACCCATCCAAATAATGGACTGTTTGAATAACAAACTACACCACGACGTGGGGACGGTAAGTTGTACGTACGCACGTATGGTGAAATATAATTCATAGGATGGATAAAATAATGAATATGTTTGTACCATATTTATAATAATATCATAGTGTGTATAAGGTACTAGAGTTATTTTTTTTATGGAAACAACAAAGAAAGAGGAAGTGGAAGAAGAAAAGAACTTTGAAAGAGGTGGTGAAATTATTACCTCTTATTCAGGTGTTTCCTATTGAGTTGATCAAAAGGGATCCTTACATAGGAATTATTATCTAAGTAAGGAATATATGTGGATTTTAGGGTATTTAGGAGGATATTTGAGTAGGGTTTGGCCGAGACAAATGGCTGGAGGTGTGATTTTGAGAGAAGGGGAAGTACCCTTTTTTAAGAGATGTGAGGGTCACTTTAGGAAAAGCTTGAAATATTATTTTATAATACAATCATATTTGGTTTATAATGTCTCCAAAATAATTTATTTCGAGGATAAGGTGGTTATGGGTCAGAAACCTCTCAAAAAATAGGTTTTAGATAGGTTTAGGTCACCATATTAACCTTATCTTTTAGATTTAACTCTTGGTTAAATAGTTTAACTTTTACCATGTATTCTTGTATTATTATAATAAATGGTTAATAAACTTACTATAAAAAGACAAGAGAACCCTAAGTGGTTAATTATTGATATATATAAACTTATCTAATTCCTTTCTCCTAACTTTATATTTTTAATAATATTATATCAATTAATTATATAGTATTTGTTTTAAAAACTCATTTATGTCAATTTTGACACTATTTGGTATTTTGTTTTCTTGAAAGTCATAAAAACTTTATCACTTAGAAAAAAATATATTTAGTCAACCCTAACATGTCATATTAACTTCAAAAAATTATTTTAATTCATCAAAAGGCTCAATTTACCTTTATTTGGATATTTATAATATCAATTGTTTTAATCTTTCATTAATAAGGTAATTACAACATCATCATTGTCTCATAAATAAATTTAATAATTTAATGTCTAAAAATTATAAATAAAATACCATTATGTAGTAAATATTTTTATATTTCTAATTAATATTTATAGTCTAATTTATCTTATGTATTACCCTATATTAAAAATGGGTTATTTATGAAACTTTAATTTTAACACTTTTAACTCTTCTTTAAATAAAATAATAATAAATGTCCTAACCTAGTCCAAGTGGACCAAAAGGATCATATTTTATTCCTAAGGTTGGTTTTGGTCAAAATACACTTATCCAGTAGAACTAGAACATGTGTTAGGGTAATTATAATATCATATTTTACCTTTAATTACCCTATTTACTTTTAATCGTGGTAAATAAATGTCAAAAGTTACTATTCACCAAAAATTATTTTCATATTATTGAACCACATTTTAATTACTAATGTCAATTGTTACTCTTATATTTTTTAAATTTAATTCACAGAAGTGGTAGAATTACATTTTATGCAAATTTTCAAATGCGTCTAGAAGGTGGGTAAAAGACGGTAAAAAGTTCAATAAAATTTTATATATCTAATATTATTATAAAATGACTCCAATGAATAACATTGAACATATATAAGTATTATGTATCTATTTTTACCTAAAATAAATTTAAATAAAATAACTAATTATTTAAATAAAAAGTTGGTTTTAAATAATAACGCAGTGTTTTTCACTATTCATCAAAAATTAAGAGTTTTCCAAAAAATACCAAAAATTCACCCTAAGATAATTTTGATATTCAGAATCCAAAAATGAATTCCATTTTGGAAAATAAAATTTATAAAATTTCAAAAAGTGGGTATTACTATTCATAACGGCTAGTTTGATTGGTCGTGGTGTGCTGGAACTCAAAGTTGCGTACAACACAAGATATAACATTATTCAAAGGGAAATGTACCATGGAAACTTGGGGTGTTACATTCTCCTCTCATTCAAATAATTTCATCCTTGAAATTTATAGAATATTACAACATAAAAAGATTCAGGTGGTTCTTCATCATAAGTTCATTGGGTTCCCACGTTGCCTCTTCCATCTTATGGTTTCTCCATAGAACTTTCACCAGACGAGTCGTCCGGTTTCTCAACACCTGTTCTCTAGTATCAAGAATCATGACAGGATCTTCACAATAAGACATATTGTAATATCATCCCATTTCCACTCAGGTATGGGAAGAGGTTGCATTAATCATATAGTTTGTTTTCTTCCAGCCTTAACCTATTGACAAACCACACAACTTGACACATAATCAGCAATATCCCTCTTCATGTTGTCCCACCAAAAATGTTACTTCAAATCTCTATACATCTTAGTGATACCAGGGTGTATAGAGAAATTGGAGCTATAAGAATCATCCAACAATTTCCTTTTTAGATTAGGTATATCAGGAACACAATGTCTCTTCCCAAATTTCAAAATTCCATCTTCACATAAAAATTCAATCAATCTCCCATCATTTACAGCTTTAATTTTCTTTTGAAACTCCTCATCATTAGTCTGAGAACTTTTTATCCTCTCTAGTAAAGATAGTTTGGAAACCATTTGAAAAATTATTGATGTTTTACCTTACGTGATTATTCCCATATCCATTTTTACTAGATCCATGAACATAGGATCCCTTTCAACTCTCATCTTGTTCAAAACTCCATGATCCTTTCTTCTCAAAGAATCTACCACCTTATTTTCCTTCCCCAAGTGGTAGTGTATGGTGAAATCATAATCCTTCAGTAGTTAGATCCATCTCCTTTGCCTCGTGTTGAATTATTTTTTTGAGAAAATATACTTCAAGATCTTGTGATCGGTATATATCTCACATTTTTTACCATAGAGATAGTGTCTACATATCTTAAAAGAAAATATTAAATCTGATAACTCAAGATCATGAGTGGGATAGTTTTGTTCATGAATTTTTAGCTGTCATTATGCATAGGAAATAAATCTATCATTCTGCATAACGACACAACCAAGTCTTTTCTATGAAGCTTCACTATAAATAACAAACTCATCATTCCTCGATGGTAGATTAAATATAGGATCATTGACTAATCTTCTCTTCAGTTCTTAAAAACATTCTTCACATGCTTTTGTCCAAACAAATTTAACCCCTATACGTGTGAGCATGGTTAATGGGTTTTCTAATTGAGAAAAATTCTGGACGAAATGCTAATAATAACATGCTAAACTAATAAAACTATATACCTCAGTTATACTGGCCGATACTGGTCATTCTTGTATTGCTCTTTTCTTAGAAGGATCAACAGAGATTCCATCCTTAGAGACAATATGGCCAATAAAAGAAATTTCTTGAATCCAGAATTCACACTTGCTAAACTTCCCATATAATTCATTTCTTCTGAGTATTTTCAGAATAGTTTGAAAGTGATTTTCATGACCTTCATAGCTTTTTGAGTATACTAAGATATCATAAATAAGTACTACTACAAATTCATCAAGATATTTCTTGAAACTATATTCATTAGATCCATGAAAATATAAGGTGAATTAGTTAGTTCAAAAGGTATTATTGTAAACTCCTAATGCCCCTACCTGGTTCGAAATGCTGTTTTCAGAATGTATTCCTTCTTTACACACAACTGATGATATCCAGATCGAAGGTAAATCTTTGAAAAATATTGAGCTCCATTAAGTTGGTCGAATAAATCATCAATGTGAGGTAGGGGATACGTGTTCTTTATTATTATATCATTGATCTCCCTGTAGTTAATGCACAACCTCATAGATCCATATATCTTCTTAACAAAAAGAATAGGGGCTCCCCATGGATAAAAACTAGGGTGAATAAATCCTTTATTACTCAATTCCTCTAGTTGTTTCTTTAGTTCCACTAATTCCACAGTGGCCATTCTATAAGGGGTCATCGATATGGACCTAGAACCAGGAATTAAATCAATGGAAAACTAAATTAATTGTTCTAGAGGATTTCTAGGTAAATCCTATAGAAACACATCAATATATTATTGAACAATAGGTACATACTCTATTGGAACATTCCTTTCCTCACCCACAGTTATTTCATTCTCTTCCTCCCCAATAATTGAATTTATTAGAACTATTGGGGGTGGATCTAGATAAGAATTATATGGTGACGTTTCTGGTTTAAAGATAAGGTACTCCTTATCACCATTGAAAATTGTAACCTCATTCTTCTTACAATAAATTTTCACATCATGGTCTGAAATCCAATCCATTCTGAGGATTATATCAAATTCAATCATGGGTATGATGATGAGATCAACAGATAAATCACATTTATATACCCTAATGGGGACTTATTCACAAAACATTGTTGCAATGATACTTCCCTTAGGAGTTTTGACTGAAAACCCCCTTGTTAAATCAAATTGTAAATATCTAATTTTCTTAGCCAACTGGGAAGATATGAAATAATGCGATGATTCAGAATCAAATAAAGCATTGGATAAACTTGAGGAAACCATTAAATTACCTGCCACCACATCTTTTGAAGCTTCAACATTAGAAGTAGTGATCGCATAAGCTTGTTCTTTCTCCCTTGGCCTTTTTTGAGGAAAGTTTCATTGGTGCTTAAGACATTCATTTTCATAATTCCCCATTTCTCTACAATTTTAGCATTCAACATTGACAGACTCTTTCTTTACCTTGCAATCGCAATCTTGGTGTCCTTTTTCAATACACATGTAATAGTCTCACATTCCCTTCAGGAAAGTACTGCGGTGTTTATTCCCACATTTACCACTGGATGGAAATTCAAAATTTCCCTTCTTCCCCATATTTTCATTTACAGAGTGTTCAGAATATCTCTTCTTCTCTTGCTTTTCTTTAAAGTCGTAAGACTTGGAGAATTTTTTTTCTATCCTGATAGCACATGAGACAATATCTTTGTATGATGAGAAGGATTGTGAGACTAATGATTGATGGAGAAATGGTTTTAACCCATCAAAGAATGGATCAATATTACTCCTTGGGTTAAGTATATAATTTGTTTCATGCCTTTATAACCTTGTAAAGTTAGCCTCATGCTTTGTGAAATTTTTATCCTCTTTTTTCCTCAGATTCAGAAATTTTCTTTCCATATACACTCGATGGTCACGTAGAAAGTATTTTTCTATGAAAATATCTTTAAACTCCCTCCATTCCATATTTTATACTTCTTCATCCTCCTTTGTGTTTTGAATTAATGACCACCATTGATCTGCATCTCCCGTGTGGTGATAAACTACCATGACAACTTTTTCCATTTCACTACACCCCAAAGCATGAAATATTTTCACTAAGGAACTTTTCTATTGCTCAGCTACAAATGGATTTGTAGTCCCATTTAATTTTGGTGGTTTTTTTCTCATGAAGTGTTCTAACATTGATCCTCTGTGTTGTGGATCAGGGTGCTCCATACAGGTAAGGTTATTATTTATAACCAGAGTGATTTGTCACAGTATGGTGATAAGCTGATCAGCACCAGTTGCATCACCATCTCCACTATAATTATCTTGAGTAGGAGGGAAATCCCTACATGGATTACGTGCGTTGATATGGTTTCCATTCCTTCCACTAGGTTCCATTTCTAAACAATGGAATACAATATATTAGTTTTGAATCGCAATACATAATTCCAAACTTGTAAAACACTTAACATAAATTGAACCGTTTATAGATATAATCCATAATCATAAAAAAATCTTTGAGGAGGTATATACTCATAAATCCTTCATAATGGTTTGTAATGAAAATTTGAATTATCCTAATCATATCACCTAGAAGTTTCATAACCAAGAGTGCAGCAAGGCCTGTTGTCGTGTACCAAGATACCCCGGGTCTAGCCCGAAACTCCCTGTCATAGTTTTCACTCCTAGGTACATCTGTTCTAGAGCTTCCTCTACCTAATCGTATCCAGAGAGATATGTATTTCTTGGAAAATATACAAAATCTCTATATTACCAAAATTCTAGGACGTTCTTCTATACTAATCCTCAAAGTCTATCATAGGGTAATGTTATCTAATCAGAGTTTTTCTAAATCTAGCTTCCAAGGTTTGTACTAAACTTCCTCTTATACCAATTGTAATGCCCTCACCCTAGTTACCCATAGTCGGTGCATTATTACATAACATTGGAATGATACAAGGAATCATGTCCCGAAAGACCAATCAGTTTAGTAGCCTTGGAAGTACTAGATACAAACTTAAGTTTCACATTACATAATAAAATGAAAAACAACAACAACATTGTCTCATTTGAACGCATTAATATCCCTTAGACTATCCCTAAAAGTCATTCATAATATATTTCTTCGCATACTGGGAAAAATAAAACATTGAAACGGGTAAGCTCAGGTGCTCAGTAAGGATAACAATATAGCAGAAACTTTCTTAAATAAGAATAAACATTTAAGGCAATGTATAAGATTAAAACAAAAGCCTTTTAAACTTAAACATCAGCATAATATGGCGAAGATAAATCAAATAATTCCATTTACTTATTCACATGGATATTCTACTAGTAGAATAATCACATGCAATATCAATATCCAATTTCATAATGATATAATGCATAATGTAGGACATCATAACCACATAGTCAAGGCCTCGTTCCAATACTACAAATTAGATTTTTTCAAGACCTTGTGGCAAGAAACTAGTTTGTCTCATGAGACCTACCGATGCATTGAGGAGCTATAGAGGGCTTCAGCCATCACTTACTAATTCCAATGCATTCCTTATATGAAAAGGTTGAAACATAACATAAACATTCGTATTAAAACTAGCATACAAAATGTTAATAATTTAACCATAAACCATGAATGGTATAAAAATAACACATCCATAGTCAAACATATCACAAAAACATTAATACAATATGGAAGATTGTATCATAATAAATCAACTTCAATCAAGTGTAAAATCCATCAAATGATATTGACATAGATGAAATCAAAACTATTTGAGAGAAATATCTCTTTCTATTTTGAAATCATTTAAAAGTCATGTAATTATAAATGAAAATATTTAATTTGAAAATATTCTTATAATGTTGTAAGGGAAGCCTAGAAGGTGTTATAATGGTGGAAAATAGTTGCACCCACTGTATAAGTTAAAAAAACATTCTTACCTTAATTCGTCGAAAAGGTCATAAAGTAACTTGTTTGGAAAATGATGGAAAGATTCCTTTAAAAAAAATTATAAAAAGTAAAACAAGGGTATAAATGACTTTAATCCATGTTATATGAAATATTAAAAAAAATTGAAATACATTTTTAAGAAACACGGATGTGGATGATAAAGTGGTCCCAATAAATACTCAAGTATAAACAACCTCGGATAATGAAGAGATTCTAAAATTAACCCTTACCTTGTACTTTTCATTGGTCGAGGGTAAGTTAACCTCCTGTATAGTAGTTAAATAATTGTTATTAAATTATACAAGAACCACATACATAAATATGATATCATGTATGATCTTCTAATATTAATTTTTTAATAATATTTTAGTAGTATCATTGTTTCTGGTGTTAACTGATTCATTTTCCTTTATATGTTTTCTTACGTAAGTCAGGTTTTTTATGGATAGGATGTATTTGATTCATATCCAGATTGATATTAAGTTCTTAAAAATTATTTTTAATCATAAAATTAAAATTATTCTTGAATGTTTATGATGGGGAATGAATTTCATTGCGTTTGTGGAGACGGTAATCCGTACGTACACACAAGTGACAATATCATTCTATTGATGGTGAAATACTATGTAATTGAATGGTATATCATATATAAATAATGCTTAACATGTTATATTTAAGAACCTGTGTTTTTGTATGAGGTAAAAATCATTTTCTTTTCAGTTTAACTATTTTGTTGAGGCCTAATGTGGATTCCTAACTTGACCGAGGGATTTACGGAGGAGTCTAGGGCTTGTTCGGAGCCCGGAACCAAGTTTTAGGCTGGAAATGGCCTGGAACACGGTTTGCGCATGGCCTGCACATGGCCTGGATAAAACACGCGCCTTGGTGCAGGCTTAGAAGAGGCAGGAGCATGGCCTGTGCAGGGTTTGGGGAAACCGTGTGGGGTGGTCGTGCGGTTGCCCCTTGCCTTCCAGGAAGGTTGGCACGGTCTCCGCACAGTTTTTTAGGTCGTGAGGGTAAAATGTGAGACCTGTTGTATTTTAATAATTTAATTAATTTTTAATTAAATTGATTAAATTTTTATAAAAACTAAACCTAATCTTCTTCTCTTCAATCGGAGAGAAGGGGGAGGAACCTAGGAGAGCTCTCAAGAGGTTTCGGAGGGATTTTAATCCTGCTTCTCCGTATGATCTCCATTTCAAATGTTGTTCATCTTGTTGGATCCGCAACATTAAGTCCTCAATTCCTTTTTAATCTTTATCTATTCTTATGGTTATAACGAACAGAGATTGGATTAAGGCTCATATGCCCTAATTTCTCATTCTTTGTATGTTCTTCAGATTTCTTCCAAACCAGGACGAATCAGAGCCTGATACTAGACGAGCTATCTAGTACATGCCTAAGGTAGGTGGTCTCGTGCTTTTTTCTGATTGTCAAGATATTTTTATATGCCGGAGTGTCGCGCGCCCACTTTTGGGGTGTCGCTTGAACCTGGAATTTAACCCTGTTATTTTCGAGAATGTTGTAGATAATCTGAATAAGATGGTATGTGCTTGAGTTAGTTTGTACACCTTAGACAGGAACCACCCCTAGGGTGTGTTGCCTTGAATGGATATTTTATGGTTTTTGACCCAGGATGCCAATGAGGCATGCCTTTTCTTTCCCTTGTGGGTTGTTAAAAATGGAAATTGAATATGAATGGAATTGCAATAGAAAGAAATTGTAATTGAAATGGTTTCAGATATGGGATGGAGTTTTTCCCCCTTGACCCTTCTATGCTAATTATTGAATTGCTAGCCCACATGAGTTAAATGCTTTGAACTGCTTAAAATGTGAAACAAAGTCATCGGTGAACCATGGAACCAATGTGAGATTCCATGGACGGACTCATATGAGACTTGTTATTGAAATGTCGAGTGAATCATGGATCTAGTGTGAGATGCCATGGATGGACTCAACAGGGCATGATATGTCATGGGCAATACCTGGATCTTATTTATAGGATCCCAGAGATGGGCTCAGATGACGGACTATACCGCACCTAGAGCGAGGTTGGGTACCTAGGAGGTTCGTCGGAACAGGCTTGTAGGGTGTTGGTGGATTTTCTCCCTGAGCAATGTCGAGTTTCTGAATTGAGTATTCCAGGAACGGGATCAAGGAATGGTTGAACAATTGAATGAAGTGATTAATGAATGGAATGGATACTTAAAGGGACACCAATCCAAAGAACAAGCTTCGGTCGGTCTTGCTAGTTCCCTTTATTTACTGCTTTCCATATTACACTTCCTGTTTTATATATTCACTGACAGATTAGCATAGATCTTTGGTGGTTGCCTACTGGGATTCAGTCTCACACCCTGTTTGGGTCATGTTTTTGGACCCAAGAAGATTATATGATTTTAGGTAATGAGAAGGGAAAAGTCCCTAGTATAGGTACTTGACTTGCTTCTCGGAGTAGGAGTGCACGGGACCAAGCTGAGGCTTGCAATGCGACAGGGGATCCATTTTGGTTTCTTTTTGGTATTTTGTATACTTGTACTGTATTTTATCGACTTGTACCATCATACATATATCAGATCCTTATTTTAGTTATCTATCTCTATTGTCTATGTGTAGTCTACTGATTAACTTCTTCCGCTATTGTATGTTTGTATTCCATTGTGATACTTTGGTAATTAGGGTATAGTTTCCCCGCGGACTCACCTAGGCCCTCGCTGATAGTCGGCATCCTCTGGCATTTGGGGAGATGCACTTGAGGCCATGTGGAGACCGGTCTGGCTACCGGGTTGGATGGTAAGTTGGTTCGGGATGTTACAAAGTGGTATCAAAGGGTTTTCCTTTTTTGATTTGACTTACTGTTTGGAGACTATAGACAGGAGTAGGAAGGGAAGGGGCTTTGGTAATAAACTATGCCTAGGAGTTTCAAACCTGCGTACAGGGAAAAGACAAATTTCCTCGTATGTAATTGTGTTTCTAGTTTTAATTATTACATTTGTTCTAATTTCACCATTGGGTGAAGCACATGGTTTTTGCTGAAACTATTGATATTATTGTGGGTTCTATTTAATTGCAACCCGATGAGATGAGGGTTTTCCATATCATTCATCATATATTCACCTTTTTAGGAATCACATGTCATGCATTATATCATGATTTCTAGGATGCATTAGATATTGCATGCTATTGTGATAAGTGTTGTGATAGCTATTGCATACTGTTTTGATAGTTGATTGATATGTGTGCCTACTATTGTGTTAGATTGGGTGCAATGAATGAAGAGTGGCGTCATCTTTCAATTCATATGGTGTATGGGATCTTATGGATTGGGTAATGACGCACCAATGGGATGTAAATTCTAAATGAAATTGAATTGCATGGTTATATGGGCATCAAATTTTGATTCATGAGGTGTTATGGGCCCTCAGGGATCGGAACTTGGTGGAACAATGGTTAAAGCTTTTGAACAAGGTATGTTAAAAGAATGAATGTTGAAAATAGAGCCTGACCTAGACCCGTCTTTTGAGTGGGTAGGAGTTAGTGACTCTAGTGGTTTTTGGTGACTGTTCCTTATGCAGTCCTAGCTTTAGAAGTAGGTTGTGGGTTGACGTGGTTTTTAGGAAGGTCTTGACCAGTCCTGTCCTAGTTCTTGTGATCTTGAGTTTCAAATCACATTAAAAATATTGAACTGAGGTGTGTGTTTGGCATTGCAGAGTCATGCCACCATGGTGACCTCCAATCATATGTCGGGAGAGTGGTGATGACCACGTTCTGAAGATGGTAGGCCACAGGCTACTAGAGGAAACACCGTTTGTGCCATATGTGGAACCAGTGGTTATACCAGACATAGGTGTTGAGGCACAGTTCCATGGGAGCTTGTTGTGTTTTATGCAGACCATTCAGGGAGCACCGTGACCTACCCCGACTATGGCAGAGTTGACGCGTGAGTTTCAGCAGCACCATCCGCCTACGTTTTCAGGGGATGGCGGAACACAGGTTGTAGAGTCCTGGTTAGAGGCAATACTAGCTATCTTTGAGCATTTGAATATGCCTCCGGAGAGGAGGGTCAAGCTCGCTACGTACATGTTGCGTGATTCCGACAAGAGGTGGTGGGATGTGATCACCCAGTCGGATCGTCATCGGGAGATGTCTTTGTTAGAGTTTCATACGGCCTTCTACGATTTCTTTTATCCTGAGACTTCGAAGGCCAATCGAGCCCTGGAGTTCTTGCGTCTGGAACAGGGTTCGTTATCAGTGATGGAATACTCGACCCTTTTTACTGAGCTTCAGTGCTTCGCACCTATCCTAATGGGCAATGAGCTGTCGAGGGCCAGGAGTTTTGAGGATGGTCTGAGATATGACATCCGATCTCAGGTAAATATCTTCATGTTGACTACCATTTCTAGAATTGTGAACCAGGAACTAATCACAGAACGTAACCTGAGAGAGGATGGAGGTGCGATCCAGAGCGTTTCGGCATCGAGATCAGGTACTACAGCGACTGTTAGTAGGAAGCATTGTTTGGAGCTTCCACACAGTGATTCTAGCAGTCAGAACCTATCTTCAGTTTTCAATATGAGGTGATACCAGTGTGGTAGGATGAGACACACGAAGACGCAGTGTCTGAGGTACCTAGTCGAGTGACGATCATGTGGAAAGATGGGTCATCTTCAACGTTTCTGCAGAACGTTTCCACCAGCAGCCAGCGATAGAGGGTCTGGACCGACTCCATATGCAGGAGCAGGGTCGACATCTTCTCATCAGACAGGGAGTTGGGGTGCGACTGGCAGATCAGGCCGAGGTAGTGGTCATGGAGGAGGTATCCAGGCATAGGGTACACTGAGACGTCAGAGTGGGCCAGTTCTGGGTAGTGAGGTTGTATCACAGGGTCGTGGTTTAGGCCAGATGTATTCAGTGTAGCCTACTTCCAAGGATCGGGGAGCGGGACCGTCTATGGTGAGAGGTACGATCTTAGTAGCATCTATTCTCTCATCTTCCCTCTTTGATACAGGTGTATCACACAGTTTTGTATCTGCACCTATAGTGAAAAGACTTGGGCTAGTTGTGTTGTCTTTTGATGGCGTCTTGACGCTAGACACACCACTAGGAGTTAGGGAATAGGTTGTACGTAAGTGAATAGGGTGCCCCCTTGAGGTTGGAGGGTGTCACTTCGTCTGGGATCTTTATGTTCTCGAAATGACAGGTTTTGATGTCATTCTCGGTATGGACTGGCTGGTAGCTTACCGAGCCAATGTTGATTGTTACCATCGGAGGGTGATTTTCACATCACCCGAGGGTGCAGTGTATACTCTTTAGGGCGAGTGGAATCTCCAGGCAAGTAGATCTGGACCAGAGCTGCGTGGGCTGGACAGTATGATAGCCTAGATCGCTAGTTTGTTTCTAGATGAACAGGGAGTGAGTCAGACGGACCTTCCCCCAGTGGTTGAGTGCTTCAGGGATGCTTTCCTGACGACTTTTCAGGTTTACCTCTTGAGAGAGAGGTTTAATTCTCCATTGAGTTAGTGCCAGGAGTTGCACCAGTATCCATTCCTCCTTACAGTATGGCTACGACAGAGTTTCAAGAGCTCAAGAAACAGCTCCAAGATTTAGAGGCAAAGGGGTTTGTTCAACCCAGTACTTCTCCATGGGGTTCGCCGGTCCTTTTTGAGAAAAAGGAGGACGGGACTCTTAGGCTGTGTGTGGACTATCAGAATTTGAACCAACTGACGGTTAAAAACCGATATCCATTGTCGTGGATATATGACATGTCTGATCATCTTCGAGGAGCTAGGGTGTTCTCGAAAATTGATTTGAGGTTAGGGTATCACCAGGTATGTGTTCGACCTACAGAAATACCTCGTACAATGTTTCGTAGTAGTTATGGATTATATAAGTATCTGGTTATGCCATTCAGTCTCATGAACACGCTAGCAATTTTCATGGCTTTGATGAATCACGTGTTCCATCCTTACTTGGACTCGTTTGTCATGGTTTTTGTGGACGATATTTTGGTGTATTCTCGAAATCGAAATGACCATGAAAACCATCTTGAGATCATCATGAATACACTAAGAGAGCATCATATATATGAAAATCTTACTAAGTTCCACTTTTGGATGAATCAAATTCACTTCCTGGGCCATGTTATCTCTGAGACAGGAGTGTCTGTAGACCCATAGAAGGTTAGAGTTGTGGTTTCTTGGGAACAACCCAAGAATGTATTTGACATACGGAGTTTCTTGGGGCTTTTTGGTTATTATCTTCATTTCATACAGGATTTTTCATGCTTAGCAGCGCCGTTGACAGGCCTGACTAAGAAGGGCGTGAAATTTGTATGGACAGATTCTTGTGAAGCAGCCTTTTGGAGCTGAAAGGAAGGTTGACATCAGCACCAGTCCTGATACTGCCAGAAAAAGGCAAGAGTTACACGGTCTATTGTGACGCATTAGGTATTGGACTGGTTGAATTGTTGATATAGGGAGACAGAGTTGTGGTGTACGAATCTCGGAAGAATAGGCCACACGAGAGGAATTATCTGACGCATGATCTTGAGCTAGCAACAGTTGTTCAGGTGATGCGCTGTTGGAGACACTATTTATTGGGAGAGAATTTTATGGTTTACACAGACCACAAGAGCCTCAAATATATCTTTACTCAGCGTGATCTGAATCTTAGGCAGCGACGGTGGGTGGATTACCTATAGTCCTTTGATTTCGAGCTAGCTTATATGCCTGGTAAGGGCAATGTAGTGGCCGATGCATTGAGAAGGAGGACTCAAATACAGGCAGTGCAACTGGCTAGAAACGAATGGAAGCTTATGTCCTTGTTCTCTAAGATGCATCTTGATGTGCAGAATAGCCAAGGGAAGTCTTTTCTATCGTCCTTAGCTGTGACTTCTACCCTCCTGGACAGAGTAAGGATGAGACAGCTATCAGATTCGGAAGACCAAGTTCTACGGTAAGGTGTGTCAGGTGAGGACCATCCTCCTGGTTGGATGATAGGCGAGTATGAAGCTCTTCGTATCCATGTACATGTATGGGTTCTAGTGGATATTAGAGAGGAGATGATGCGGGAGTTTCATTCTTTGGTTTGGAAAGTTCATCTCAGAGTCACTAAGATGTATCGTGACTTGCGCTGATAGTACTGGTGGTTGGGTATGAAGAGGTAAGTGTCTAGTTTTATCACGAGATGTTCCACCTGCAAGCAGGTGAAGGTGGAACACCAGCGGCCAGCTGGGATTTTACAGCAGTTGCCTATTCCGGAGTGGAAATGGGATGATGTTGTGATGGACTTCATGACTAGTTTGTCGAGGTCACCTCGAGGTAATGATGTTGTATGGGTTGGGGTTGATAGGCTCACGAAGGTTTCTCATTTCTTTCCAATAAAGGAGACCTTCAGTGTGGATGAGCTAGGAATTTTGTATATCTGGGAGATAGTACGACTCCACGGGGTCCCTCACACCATTATTTCAGACAGGGATGCTCATTTTACATCAATCTTATGGCAGAGTTTTTAGAGGGTGCTGAGTACACAGGTTCTTATGAGCATAGCATACCACCCTCATACTGATGGCCAGTCAAAGTGTACGATACTAGTGCTTGAGGACATGCTGTGAGCATGCGTCCTGGATTTTGGGGTCTCGTGGGAGAGGCATATTCCCCTAGTTGATTTTTCCTACAATAATAGTTATCAGGAGACTATACAGATGGAACCGTATGAGGCTTTATATGGTAGGCCATGTCGATCACCCATGTGCTGGTTAGAGGTAGGTGAGGTAGCTTTACTGGGACCGCGTCTTGTTCAGGAGACTTCGGAGCAGGTCCAGTTGATACAGAAGCGGATGGATACCACACAGTCTCATCAGAAGTCATATGTTGATCACCGCAGATGACCCCTAGAGTTTGAGGTCAGGGATCATGTTTTCTTGCATATTTCACCAAGGCTGGGTCACAGGTGGATCAGAAGACAGGGTAAGCTATCGTCGAGATATGTTAGGCCTTTTGAGATTCTGGAGAGGGTTGGGCTGGTAGCCTATCGGTTGTAGTTACCTAAAAGGTACCAAGACATGCATGATGTGTTCCATGTTTCTCAGTTACAATGATACTATTCAGACCCATCTCATACCTTCCCGCCTGAGGAGGTCGAGCTTCAGGTAAATGCATCCTTTGAGGAGTATCTGGTTTGTATCGTTGATAGTAGCACGAAGGTTCTCTGAGGCCGGTCAGTTCCTCTAGTATGGGTGTTATGGCAGCACGACCATTTATAGGATGAGACTTGGGAGCGGATGTCCGACGTACATGCTCAGTGGCTGGAGCTATTCGTAGATGAATCTTGGCCACCCTTTAGAGAGCAATTTGGGGATGAATTTCTATAAGGGGGGAAGATTGTAAGAACCCGGGTTTTCGTATGAGGTACGGATCCTTTTCTTTTTAGTTTATCTGTTCTGTCGAGGCCTAATGTGGATGCCTAACTTGACCGAGGGAGTTACAGAGGTGTCTGGGGCTTGTTCGGAGCCGGGAACCAAGTTTTAGACTGGAAATGGCCTGGCACACGGTTTTCGCATGGCCTGCGTACGGCCTGGCTAAACCATGCGCCTTGGTGCAGGCTTAGCAGAGGCAGGAGCACAGCCTGTGCAAGGTTTGGGGGAACCATGTGGGGTGGCCATGTGGTTGATCTTTGCCTTCCAGGAAGGTCTGCACGGTCTCTGTACAGTTTGTTAGGCCGTGAGGGTAAATCATGCGACCCGCTCTGTTTTGATAATTTAATTAATTTTTAATTAAATTGAATAAATTTTTATGAAAACTAAACCTAATCTTCTTCTCTTCAACCAGACAGAAGGGGGAGGCACCTGGGAGATCTCTCAAGAGGTTTCGGGGGGATTTTGATCCTGCTTCTCTGTCCGATCTCCATTTCAAACATCGTTCATCTTGTTGGATCTGCAACGGTAAGTCCTCAATTCCTTTTTAATCTTTCTCGATTCTTCTGGTTTTAACGAACGCAGATTGGATTAAGGCTCATATGCCCTAGTTTCTCATTTTTCATCTGTTCTTCAGATTTCTTCCAAACCAGGATGAATCAGAGCCTGATACTGGACAATCTATCTAGTACGAGCCTAAGGTAGGTGGTCTCATGCTTTTCGCTGATTGTCAAGCTGTTTTTATATGCCGGAGTGTCGCGTGCCCACTTTTGGGGTGTCGCTTGAACCTGGAATTTAACCCTGTTATTACCTAGCATGTTGTAGGTAATCTAAATAGGATGGTATGTGCTTGAGTTAGGTTGTACAGCTTGGATAGGAACCACCCCTTGGGTGTGTTGCCTTGAATGTCTCTTTTATGGTTTTTGACCCAGGATGCCAATGAGGCATGCCTTTTCTTTCCCTTGTGGGTTGTTAAAAATGGAAATTGAATATGAATGGAATTGTAATTGAATGAAACTGTAATTGAAATGGTTTTGGGTATGGGATGGAGTTTTTCCCCTTGACCCTTGTTTCCTAATTCTTGAATTGCTAGCCCACGTGAGTTAAATTCTTTGAACTGCTTAAAATGTGAAACAAAGTCATGGGTGAACCATGGAACCAATGTGAGTTTCCATGGACAGACTCATATGAGACTTGTTATTGAAATGCGAGTGAATCATGGATCCATTGTGAGATTCCATGGACAGACTCAACAGGGCATGATATATCATGAGTGATACCCGGATCCTATTTATAGGATCCTGGGGACAGGCTCAGATGATGGACTATACTGCACCTAGAGCGAGTTTGGGTACCTAGGAGGTTCGCCGGAATGGGCTTGTAGGGTGTTGGTGGATTTTCTCCCTGAGTGATGCCTAGTTTCCAAATTGAGTATTCCAGGAACGGGATCAAGGAATGGTTGAACAATTGAATGGAGTTATTAATGAATCGGATGGATACTTGAAGTGACGCCAAGACAAAGCACAAGCTTGGGTCGGTCTTTCTAGCTTCCTTTGTTTACTGCTTTCCATATTACACTACCTGTTTTATATATTCACTGACAGATTAGCATGGATCTTTGGTGGTTGCCTACTGTGATTCAGTCTCACACACTATTTGGGTCATGTTTTTGGACCCAAGCAGATTATATGGTTTCAGGTAATGAGAAGTAAAAAGGCCCTAGTACAGGTACTTGACTTACTGCTCGGAGTAGGAGTTCACGGGACCAAGATGAGGCTTGCGATGCGACAGGGGATCCATTTTGGTTTGTTTTTGGTATTTTGTATACTTGTACTGTATTGTATCGACTTGTACCATCATACATATATCAGATCCTTCTATTATTTATCTATCTCTGTTTTATATGTGTTTTCTACTAGTTACCTTATTCCACTATATTATGTTTGTATTCCGCTGTGATACTTTGGTAATGAGGTCATAGTCTCCCAACAGACTCACCTAGGCCCTCGCTGCTATTCGGCAGCCTCTGGTGTTTGGGGAGATGCGCTTGAGGCCATGTGGTGACCGGTCTGGCTACCGGTTTGGATGGTAAGTCGGGTTGGGATGTTACATTATATTTATTATTTACATCAGTTATACTCATTATTATACCCATCCAAATAGTGAAGTGTTTGAATAACAAACTACACCACGACATGGAGACGGTAAGTCGTACGTACGCACGTATGGTGACTTGTCATTCATAGGATGGATAGAATAATGAATATGGTTTTACCATATTTATAATAAAATCACAGTATGTATAAGGTACTCGAGTTATTATTTTGGTATGGAAACAACAATGAAAGAGGAAGTGGAAGAAGAAAAGAACTTTGAAAGAGGTGGTGAAATTATTACCTCTTCTTCAGGTGTTTCCTTTTGATTTGATCAAAAGGAATCCTTAGGTTGTATTTCTGATCAAATTAAGGCCTCTAGGTTTATGTGAGGGTAGTTGGGAGGGTATTGGAGTAGGGGTTAGCTGATCCAAATGGTTTTGGATGTGTGATTTTGAGAGAAGGGGAAGTTCCCTTTTATAGGAGATGAGACGGTCACTTTAGGAAAAGCTTGAAATATTATTTTATTATACAATCATATTCGGTTTATAATGGATCCAAAATGACTTATTTAGAGGATAAGGTGGGTATGGGTCAAAAATCTCTCAACCAATAGGTTTTAGATAGGTTTAGGTCACCATATTAATGTTATATTTTAGATTTAACTCTTAGTTAAATAGTTTAACTTTTACCATGTATTCTTGTATTATTATAATAAATGGTTAATAAACTTACTATAAAAATCCAAGATAACCCCCAAGTGGTTCATTATTGATATATATAAATTAATCTAAGTCTTTTGGACGAACTTTATATTTTTAGGAATATTATATCAATTAATAATATTGTATTTGTTTTAAAAACTCATTTTCATCAATTTTGACACTATTTTCTATTTTGTTTTTTTGAAAGTCATAACAACTTTATCACTTCGAAAAAAATATATTTAATCAACACTAAAATGTCATATTAACTTATAAAATTAGTTTAATTCATCAAAAGTCTCAATTTACATTTATTTGGATATTTATAATATCAATTATTTTAATCTTTCATTAATACGGTAATTACTACATCATCATTGTCTCATAAATAAATTTAATTATTTAATGTCTAAAAATTATAAATAAAATACCATTATGTAGGAAATATTTTTAGATTTCTAATGAATATTTATAGTCTAATTTATCTTATGTATAACCCTATATTAAAAATGATTTAGTTATGAAACTTTGAATTTAACACTTTTAACTCTTCTTTAAATAAAATAATAATAAATGTTTTAATCTAATCCAAGTGGACCAAAAGGATCATATTTTATTCCTAATGTTGGTTTTGGTCAAAATAAACTTATCCAATAGAATTAGGACATGTTTTAGGATAATTATAATATCATTTTTTACCTTTAATTACCCTATTTACTTTTAACTGTGGTAAATAAAAGTCAAAAGTTATTATTCACCAAAAAATATTTTCATCTTATTAAACCACATTCTACTTACTGATGTCAACTATTTCTCTCAGATTTTTGAAATTCAATTCATAGAATTGGTAAAGTTATGTTTTATAAAAATTTTCAAATGCGCCTAGAAGGTGGGTAAAAGACGATAAAAAGTTCAATAAAATTTTATATATCTAGTATTATTATAAAATAAATCCAATGAATAATATTGAACATATATAGGTATTATGTATCTATTTATACCTAAAATAAATTTAAATAAAATAACTAATTATTTAAATAAAAAGTCGGTTTTAAACAATAACGCAATGTTTTTCACTATTCATCAAAAATTGAAGGTTTTCCGAAAAATACCAAAAATTCACCCTAAGCTAATTTTGATATTATGTATCCAAAAATGAAGTCCATTTTGGAAAATAAAATTTATAAAATTTCAAAAAGTGTGTATTACAATTCATAACAGCTAGTTTGATTGGTCGTGGTGTGCTAGAACTCTAAGTTTAGTACAACACAAGCTATTGCATTATTCAAAGGAAAACGTGTCTATGGTCACGCCGAGGGACGTTCAAGGTAACCATTTATGAGGTTTAGCCAGCTTTTCTGATGTTCTTGTGCCCTTGTTTGTGGTTTCTTGGACATTGTCATTGGTTTTTGTTGTTTTGGTGTTATTGTGAAAGTTGTTGTAATGGAATCATGTAGTGGGGTACCAGGAACCCATAAACCGGCTTTTGAAAATGGAAAAAAAATGATTAGCAGCAGCAGCAAAGGGAAACGTGTCATGGAAGCTTGAGGTGTTACACTTTACATGGGAAAAATTACTCATTCGATGAAAACCACCAACGACTGAGCCGTTTTAGAGAGATAAATATTTGTTGGTTGTGTTTATGGGGATCAAATTAGCCAAAACAATCCCACCATGAGAAACCTTCTGATCTTATATCCTAGTAGCAGAATGCTTGTAAGAGTCAAAATGCCCTCCGTCCAGAAAGGATTCAGTTAGAGAATTGATAGATGGAATCATTATGAAGGTAGAACCCTAATCTCCATAAAGCTAGAACCCTAAATAATATTTTAAATATTTTTTAGTATTTTTTTAATAAATTATCATTATTATTATTAATTAATTAATAATTAATTATTTAATTATTAATTAATATTATTAATAAGTAATTAAATATTTTTTAAAAATATTTAATTAATAACTAATAAATATAAAATTATTATAAATAATTAATAACCTAAGATTAATTTTAAATATTTATTAGTAATTAATATTAATTAAAAATAATTAGTTAATTAATTAATAATAATTTAACAATAATTAATTAATAATTTGTAATTTAATAATTTAATAATTATTATTAATTCTTAATAACAAAATAATAACTTTAAATATTTTTAGTAATTGCATAATAATAATAATTAATAAGGCCAACTACATCTACCATCGCTGAAAACAATGAAAGGAAAGAAATCATAGTAAACATAGAGGCCTAGGGACTTGAAAAATAATTATTAATTATTAATTATTATTATTATTATTAAATACTTCCATCTATGGTGGGTGGTAAGGGATGGCGATGCCCCCATTTTTTATTAAACTAAAGAAACTCCTCTCTCTTGTTTGGGTAGTAGGATCTCATTACATGGTCCTGTGGGGCCAGGATACATGACCAAAATCCAAATGGGCATTAAAGCCCAAATCAAGACCCATAAGCCCAACCTATGGTTTCCTGAGTCCACATTCCTCCCTAAAAATTAGTTAATTAATAATAATAATTTAAAAATAATTAATTTATAATTAGTAATTAAATAATTTATTAATTATTATTAATATTTACTAAATAAATAATAGTTTTAAAATATTATTAGTAATTTCTTAATAATAACAATTTTTAATTTTTAATTTTTTTAACAAGTGGGGAGGAAGCCCCCACTGAAGGTCACCCCACTTAGTCGATCTCCACTACCGTTGGGGTCGTCGGCCAGCAACGCCCCCACTCGTGGTCACCCATTCATAACTGCAACATTGTCGTTCGCACGCTCACCATTGACCAATCCCACCCATGAGAGATCCAATTACATGGTTTTTTAGGACCAAGATACATGACCTGAAGTCCCAATGGGCATTAAATCTCAAATCAAGACCCACAGGCCCAGCCCGTAGTCGCCTAAGTCTATGGTCCTCCCCAGTAACAATTAGTTAATTAATTAATAATAATTTAACAATAATTAATTACTAATTAGTAATTTAATAGTTTAATAATTATTATAAATATTTAAAAACTAAATAATAATTTTAAATTTTTATTAGTAATTATTTTAAAATTATTATTATTAATTATTAATTAATTATAGTTTTTCAATAGGTAGAGGGAGCCTCCCTTTTTTATTAAACCAAATAAACTCTTATATTGTTTTTGGATAGATTGATCCCAATACATGGAATTTTAGGCCCATGATACATGACCTAAGATGCAATGGGCTTTAAATCCCAAATTGGGACTCGTTGGCCTAGTTTGTAGTCACCTGAGTCTACCGGTCCTCCTAATATGTGCACTTAATTCATGCATTTTAGGGTATTTAAACTCATTGTTTTTTTTATTTAATTGATAATATTTCCAATATTTGGACTATTTGACTTACTTTGTGTCTTATGGTAGGATAAAACTAATATTGGGAAAAAGGAATAGAAAAGAGGTGAAAATGAGGAGAAAAAGACACTTCACATCGAGGCACGAAGCACCACGACATGACACCAGAAAATATAAGGCTTCCCATGATAAAAAATGATCATGGAACACTTCCGAGTCATGAAACTGAATAAATAGGGTGAAGAGAAGCTTCCAAAGATGGAATTTCAAGATTCATATTGTGTAAAAATTACACAACATGAAAACCTTACAAGGTGTGAATATTTCAAATCATCAAACATTAAATGTCATGTATAAATTAAACAACATAAACATATTACACGACATGAACCAAAGATATTCAATGAACTAGAGAAAAATAATTCAGAGTAAGTCTTGATACATTCACATTATAAAATAAATATACATCATGAAATTCCTGGTACATGCTGAAATTTGATGTTTTAATGGGATTTAATTCCACAGAGGGCCACTTTTTGACTCTTTAGGACCCCAAGACCACTCGAGATGACTTTTTGACCCACATTAATGATAATTGAAGTTTCCCAGAGCAGTGACAACCCCTATCAATAAGATTCTATGGTACCACTCTAATTTAATTTGGGAGGCACTATTGTTGGGTTCAAGGACATCTGTTACTGTGATGTGTCAAATATGATTTTTATTTTCCTACACCCTCGTGGCTAGCATGAGGAGACAGACCTTATACAAAGAAACTATAATAAAGGGGTATTGATTTTATTGTGTTATCTTATTTTTAAATGAAATTCATTTTTTTCTTTTTTAATGCAACCCTAATTTCTTAAATCACTTCTTTTCTTTATCATTCATGACCATCGCATGATCTTTGAGGGAGTGATTCTCTTAATGCATTGACTAGTGAATGATTCTTTCCATGACTATTGAACATATTATTTCTTATGTTTAAAAATTTTTCCACGTTACCAAATCATTGAATACCTGATGTAATATGACCATTGTGAAAAGGGAATATTGATGATTTTGGGGGTTGTCTTCCATGACCATTGGATTCAACTAAACATGGTTCTAACACCTGTGATGTTTGTTTTATTATATTATTCCCCAATCAATCATGAACCCGGATTTTCAATTTCTAATCATTTTTTTATAATTTTTTAAAATCCAAATAAATCATAATACCTTATTTAAATAAATATGTTTGGGTTTCTTTTATTAAATAGTAAAGGTTTAATTTATTAAATTAATATGTTGTCCAACCCTATCTCTGTGGGTTCGAAGTTGGGATTGTATATCCTACATCACCCTATAGTTTAGTGGTTTGTTTGATTCATGTTTTAAATTTCTAAATTTTGTAACCCTATAGGAATTAACAAAGCCCCACGAGAAATCAATTTTTTTACATTGTTATCATGGATAGAATCAGAGAATTTATTAGTTTAATAATTTAGAAAAAATTATTTTCTAATATTTTTTGTTTCCTAATTCTAGTATAGGATTTTTATTTATTTAATTTTTATTAAATTTTACCACACATGGTATTTTTTTTATGATGGTAGGGATATAAGGAAAGATGAATACCAAGTATAGGTTTTCTTTCATAATGGAAGGCATGGATAAATAACTCAATGAAATTAGAATGATGAAGGATCAATTCAAAGAGTTCCCACAACCGTATCCAAGTGAGGAAAACACAACACCCCAAACCCTAATACAAAATTTTTATGAGGTGTGACATAAAAAAGAAGTATGGACAGCGAATCAGTGGTAAGAACCAAATCTGAATCTAATAATTATTCTAAACATGATGCCCTTGACTTTACAGGTTCATAGGATGAAGGAGACCCTTCTACAGAACTTAAGTGGGCCAAAGAATAATTCATAAAATAGTATCAAGAATAAGAAAAAAGAGGAAGGTATGGCTACCACATTTATCATGAATTTTTTAAAATGTTTAAGTACAATGCAATAATAGGAAGAAGAAAAAGTTGAACCCTACATTGACTTCATAGAGGAAAAAAATAAGAAACAACAAAAGAAGAAATTAAGAAGATGGAGATGGAACCTAAAGTGATCATCAAATAAGTCTAACATATATATCTAGAAGTTAAATAAAACTAATTTTACCAAGTCTTAACAAATGTTGAAATCCTGTTAGTTTTCTTCATACTATTTATACTCTGGTCACCACCTCAGAGTTCCATGCCAATTTCATTGAAGAGAAGTTAAATGGATCTGGGTGGATTTCAAAATCAGAATTGGGTAAACATGAGATAGTTAGCTCTATAGCACACTCCAATCAGCTAACCCAAGTATAGTTGAGCTAAACAACCCTTAAAAAGGAACATATTCCTCAAGGAAATCCGATTGTTATCACTTTCTAGGAATTTAGATTTATTACTTTCTTAAGATTTAATTTTATATTAGGATTTAATTTCAATTCCCCGTTTATTTTTGAGCATTATTGAATTGGACTATACTTTCACTTGTTTATCTATATTTTTTTAGGTCTATCAAAGGCACAGGCAGTAAGTATAATGAGGTTTGATAAGAAGCTACTTGACCAATTCACATTGTGAATACTATTCATGATAAGAAATCCAAAGCATACATGACATGAAATCTATACATGTATTGAATACAGTGTAGGAAGAAACTATGAAAAGAAAAAAAAATCAATGGGAGTAAGAATTTAAATTCTTAATTTTTCTACTATATTCATCACATTTCATTTATTTAATATTTAACTATGAATTTCATGTCTTGCATTTAATTATTACTTTATTCAAGTGAACTAGGAGTGTAACACCCGAGATTTTTATGAGTAATATTTTGTTTTTATGTTATATATATATCATCAAAGGAATCTTTCACTACACACTAGCTTGGCTTACTTTTCACGCAATCGCGACCTTCCTCGATAGCTTGCGTTGTACGCAATACCGAGTTTCACTAAACGACGATATGCTATTAAAATATTATTTAAAATAGCCGTTATGAATAGTAATAACCACTTTTTGAAATTTTATCTTTCAAAATGGACCTCATTTTTGGATTCGGAATACCGAAATTATCCTAGGGTGAAATTTTGGTATTTTTCTGAAAACTTTCAATTTTTGATGAATAGTGAAACCACTAAGTGGTAGGTTAAAAACTGAATTTTGCATAAAACTTAATTTTACTGCTTATGTGAATGGAATTTTGAAAATCCGACAGACACGGTTGATATTAGTAAGTAAAATGTGGTTCAATGAGATAAAAATAATTTTTTGGTGAATAGTAACTTTTTACTTTTTTTACCGCGGTTAATAGTAAATAGGGTAACTAAGGGTAAATATGATATTACTATTACCCTAACACATGTCCTAATTCTATTGGATAAGTGTAATTCGACCAAAAAAAACCTTATGAATATAATATGACCATTTAGGTTCACTTGGATTAGATTATGACATTTAATATTATTTTATTTAATGAATAGTTAAAATAGTTAAAATCAAAGTTTAATAACTAAAACATTTTTAATATGGGGTTAAACATAAGATAAATTCGACTATAAATATTGATTAGAAATATAAGAATATTTCCTACATAATTATATTTTATTTATAATTTTTAGACATTAAATAAATTAATTTATTTATGACACAACGATGTTGCAGTAATTACCCTTTTAAGGAAATGTTAACATAATTGATGTTATAAATGCTAAAATAAATGTAATTTGAGACTTTTTATGAATTAAAATAATTTTATAGGTTAATATGATATATTAGTGTTGATTTAATTAACTTGGTTAGAACATATAATTCTTTTATGACTTTCACAAAAATCATATATCAAATAGTTTCAAAATTGACACAAAATAGTTTTTAAATCAAATATTATATTATTAATTGTTATTTTATTCCTAAAAATCTAAGGTTTGAAAAAATGACTTAGATAAGGATATATATATTAATAATAAACAACTTGGGGTTCGTTTGGCATGTTATAGTAAGTGTATTAACCATATAGTGTAAGAAAACAAAAAGTCACGGTAAAAGTTAAATTATTTAACTTAGAGTTAAATCTAATTGATAAGGTTAAAATAATAACCTAAACTTGTCTAAATACTATTGGTTGATAGTATTTCGACCCATACCCACTTTACCTTCGAAATAAGACCCTTTGGAACCATTATAAACCGATTTTGACTTTAATATTTTGAGATATTCCTAAGGTACCCCTCTCCTCCCTTATAAAAGGGCACCTCCTCCCCCTCCTCCTCACACCAATTTGAGCACTCAAGCTCGGCCAACCCCTGATAAAATCCCTTCTCCACTTCCCTAGAATAATCCTAGAGGTCCTGGTCTTCTTCGAAGACCAATCTTAGTTCCCTAAGTGGAGGATTCGAAGAGGCGTTTCAAAGAAGAGGTAATATCCATTACCGATCTTTTCAATTTCTTTCTTCTTCAACTTCTTCTTCTTTAGTTGTTTCATGATAAAGTAATAACATCATTATTACTTACATACTGATATGTTATTATAAATATGAAACAACCCTAATTCACCTTCTATCCATCCTATGGAAAAATGAAATCACCGCGCGTGCGTACGTACGGAATACCGTCTCCACACCGTGGTGTAATCTATTTTCCAACATCACTTTACAAGGATGGGTATAATGGTGTAATGAGTAACTATATATGATTATTATAAAGTGATATTTATACTTAAATAGTATAAATACACTTAAAAACAATTCCACGATCATGGGAACAATATCATCGCTCGTGCGTACGTACGGAATACCGTCTCCACGATGTGATGCGACTCGTTCTACATGATCATCATTACATAGTAATTATATAAATGAATTGAATGAATAAATATGATATATGTTACACTAATACCATTCTGGATATAAGGTATCTATAACCTTAAAAGAAGAATAAGAATTTATTCGGCAAAACACGCATAAGAACAAAAGGCAATAAAGACCCGAGTAACAAGTAACAATGAAATATTACTAATAAGAAGCTAAGAATATGACCATATATGATATCATATCAATATGTATGATTCTGGAATAACTCAATAACATTATTTAAACCATTATACAGGAGCTTCGGACACGTACAAAGCAAATCGGACCTAAGGTAAGGGAAATGTCACAATCTCATTTTATCCGAGATTGTTTATACTTTGGTATTTACTGGGGTGTATTTTATCATCCACATCCATGTTTCCCCAATATGTAATATTTATATCCTTCTACAATAGTTTATATCAAATTTTACCCTTCGGTGAGATTTTAGTAAAAGATATGAAATGAATCTTTTGGCGTTTTTCGTACGAGGTACTTTTTGACTTTTTCGACAAAAGTACGAGAAGAATGTTTTTTTAACTTATATGGCATGAATGGATTTTTAAAACATTATTTCCAAGAAGCTTCCTTTAAAAGTTTTCAAGCTTATTTTTAATCAACTTCTTTTAGATTAAAATTGTATGACATGTTAAGAGAGGAAAAATGTATTTGAAGTAGAAAGGATATTTTCCTCAAGAATGGAGTTCAAATGTTTTATCAAAATTATTTTCCATCTAAGATAATATAGGGTTCTGTTTTTATCCATATTATTACATTGATTTGATTATGTTTTGAGGGGATTACTTTTATGAAGTCATTTACCCTATATGATTTGTTTTATGATGTCATGATGTTTCAAGAATCCCATTTTTGTTACATGTGTTATGCAATGATGTATGATTTATGATTATGTGCCACACATAAGAAAGGATTCATTATAAGATGGGTGGGACCTATATCTCCCTCCAATGCATTGGGTAAAGATTTATATCTCATGAGATAGACATGGCTGGAACGGAAGGTTATTTCGGTTCAGTGATAAAGGACTGAAACGAGGAGTGAACTCGGTTCAGAAATGGACTTTGTCCACTAAGATAGTATTGGGAATGAGTCATGACTAACAAGAAATGATTTTCCATGATTATGTGTGCATGCCACAAAGTTTCAAGTTTTATGTTATGATTATGGGGATCTCATTTTCACTTCTATGATTTATTCCATGTTAAGATATTATGATCTCTTTTGCAGGTTATGATTTTCAAAAAGATATGATATGATTTTTATTTCCTTTATTTTCCCTTGCTGAGCATTTGATCTCACCCTTTTTGTATGTTTTCTTTTCCCCAGGTCAGAAAGATGGATATTAAGTAGAATATGCTAAAAGGGACCCTAGATATGATGAAATAAATGGGAGACACTGTAGAAGATTTATGAACCAGTTGTTTATGTTTCCCAGTTTCTAAAGACACTATACCTATACGGTCCTTTGTGGTTTTTTCATATGTTGTAATAAGTGTGCTTCAATTTTGAAGTAATAACAATGTATGTAAAGTATGGGTCGTTATAAGGAGACATAAACTGCCTAGGATAATTATCATGCCATGGATTTAAATTTCTTTTTAATAAAGTTGAATGTAAAAAATGGAAAAAATAATTATTAGAGATAAACATGTCGATTATGATTTGGAAAATCATGATGGGGATCATGTTAATTTTAATAAATGAGTTTTTTCAGAAATTTGGCCTTGTCTTGAATTTCTAATATTTACATTAATTTATTTAATTATTCATATGCCTTGTTATGAGTATTTGACCCAAACCATCATTCTTGTTCCTGATACATCCTCTCAACATAATTTTTTGTATTCTATATGGAGTATATTTCTTGGGAGACTCGATCATTTTCTATTATATAACTTTTTTTCATCCTGTCAAAGCTATGACCAAACATGATCAATTTTAATATGATTGAACCATTCTTTTTTTCACCCTTTATCCCTGGACCCACCTGACATTAGTCATTTTTAATCCTGTAGAAGCCATGAATAGGATTATTAGGAAATATACCATGTTACAAGACTATTTTATCCATTCATGCCTTCCTCTAAATATATTTCATGATATTTAAAAGAGTAATTATGGGGGAGATACTTTTTATAGCGGTTATGGATTTATTCCATTGAGTGGACATTGTGGGGGTTTCCTTGTGATTTAGGGATAGGACATGTATTTTTCAATATATTTTATTATTCACTTCTATTACTAAAAAATATAAAAATAAAGAAAAAAATAAAAAAAATGGGTTGTTTCTTGGGATGATAAAAAATACCTTTTTAAGGCCGATGATATTTTAATCGTATGTGACTAGGTGGTCGATGTGAAATTTTTCTTAAGAATAGCTTTCAAAAAAAGATAAAATTAATAGGGGTTGATTCTTTTATTGTGATTACTTGTATCATAATCCCACTTTGAACCTTTTGGGGGAGATAAATTTCATTTATAAAGGGATAATTTTATTGATCTTATCTTTTGACATCTTGAATTATCATTTAGAGTAAAAATTAATTCTTGAGATTTATTTTTTACATAATTTACTCTCTTACCCTAAAGCCTCAAATTAATTTAAACCTAATGGTGAATCCCTAATTATTATTTTTGATCAGTGTTTATGTGGTGGAGGTGTTATATGTCTTGCAACATTATGGTTAGTGACATGTTCTTGAGGTATGTGCTAAAATATATTCCCAATTATACACTGATGATGAGCCGAAAAATTCAAGTGAAGTAAATTGAAAATGACATGTATATTAATAATGAATTGAAAAATAATAATGAATGAATGAAGAAGTCTGGTTATTTCAAAAGAGAAAAATTAAAATATATGATTTTTTTCTTTTAAAAATGAGGTTTCAATGAATCTTTCTATGTGATGGTCGAATATTTAATTTCCCACTTAATCAATTGTTTTTGTTGATATTGAATTTAAATCATGGTATGGTGAGCATCCTTTGTAGTATGTTGAGATTCCATCCTTTAGGAAGAATCTGAATTCAAGTGTGGGGGTATTTTATATGTGTATTTCATGCATGTATTTTATGGTGTGTAAATACATTGATTTCTATATTTAATTGATAATATTGACAATATTTCGACTATTTGACTTTTTTTATGTTTTATGGAATAATACAACTAATTTTGGGAAAAGGAATATAAAATTAGAAAAAATGAAGAGAAAATGGCATTCCGCAGTAAGGAGTAAAGCCCCGAGGCATGAAATTGGAAAATAGAAGGCTTACCATAGTGAAGGATGATCATAGAACACTTTCAGGGTATGAAACTGAAGAAAAGAGCAAAATAGATCTTCCAAAGCTATAATTACATGATTCACATCGTCTAAAAATTACACAATGTGAAAACATTATAAGACGTGAATATCTCAAAGCCCCGAAAATTAAATTTTGTGTATAAATTACATGATGTGAACATATTAAAATATGTAAATCGAAGATAGGTTGTGAACTGGAAAAAAGGAATTTGAAGTAGGGAATGATACTTTCTTGTTGTGAAATAAATACACATTGTGAATGTCCTGGGACAGACCCAAATTCAATGCTGCTTTAGCAGGATTTAATGACACTAAGGGCCACATTTTTACACTTTATGAGTCCAGGACCACCCAAGATCGCATTTTGATCCATTTTAATGATAATTAAAGATAGTATGATCATTACCAACCCCTATAAATAAGAGTCCAAGGTATAACTCTAATTTCATTCGAGAGGCACTACCACTGGGATCAAGTACTGTTACTGATGTGATGAGTTAAATAGGATTTTTATTTTCCTACCCCCTCATGGATAGTATGAGGAGGTATACCTTATGCAATGAAACTGTAATTAAGGGGGATTGATTGTGTTAAGGTATTTTAATTATAATTGCAATTCATTTTGGGTCTTTATCTAGAACCCTAATTTCTTAAATATCTTCTTCACTTTATTATTCATGACTATTGTGTGATCGATAAGGGAGTGACTATTTTAATGCATTGACTAGTGAAACATTCTTACCATTAACATTGGGTGGATTATTTTCTATGTTTAAAATGGTTCTGAGTTACCAAGTCATTAAATACTTAAAGTAACATGACCATTATGAAAAGGGAACATCTGTGATTTTGGGGGTTGTCTGCCATGACCATTAGATTCAACTAATCTCGATTCCAGCACCTAGGATTTCTATTTTAATATATTATTCCCTAATAAATCATGAACATAGATTTGAAATTTCCAAAAAACATTTTCCTATTTTCTTAAAATCCAAATCAATCCTCATATCTTCTTTCAATAAAATAGTTTGGGTTTCTTTCATTAAATAGTTAAGGTTTATTTTATTAAATTAATATTTTCTCTAACACTGTCTCTATGGGTTAGACCTCAGAAATGCATATCATATACTACCCTGTAGTTTAATGGTTTGTTTGATTCATGTTTTAAATTTCTAAATATGGTAACCCTATGGTAATTAACAATGCCCTATAGTTTATCGCCTCCCAGGTGCTCTCCTATGCTTCCACCACAATAGATCACCCACCATTCCCATGCACAAATCGCTGGTAGTCGCCCTACCTAGCTGAGCTCCACCATTGTTAGGGTCACCATCGGCCGACACCCCCACTCATGGTCACCCATGTGACATGTCATTGCCCGCAAATTCTACTCACATGCACGGGAAAGAGCCCACCACCAAATTTTGGGCAAATAAATTGTGTGTGGGACCTGAAAACTGGACTCCTCACCCATGGGATGTCGTAGATAGGCATAGGAACCAACTGACCCGTACCCCACTGGCCTATTAATTAATTAATAATTAATTAGTTAATTAGTAATTAATATTATTAATAAGTAACAAATTATTGTTTAATTAATAATTAATTAATAATTAATTATTATATTACTATTTTTAACAATTATTTACTAAATGATAATGTTAACTATTTATTAATAATTAATATTTATTAGTAAATAGTTAATTTACTAATAAAAATTTAATAATAATTTAATAATAATAAACTTGATAATTAGTCATTTAATAATTTAATCATTATTATTAATATTTAGTAACTAAATAATATTTTGAAATATTTATTAGTAATTGTTTAATAATTATTATTACTATTTATTAATTAATAAATAAATAATTAGTTAATTAGTAATTAATATTATTAATAAGTAATTAAATATTGTTTAATTACTGATTATTTAATAACTATTAATTGTTAATAATTAATTAGTGATTATTTAGTTATATATTAATTTTTTTATTAATATTTTTAATATTGATTTGTTAATTCTTAATATTTAATAGTAAATGCTAATAGTTAGTTATTATTTATGTGTTATTATTAATTATTATTAATTAATTATTAATTAATTACTTATTAATAATAATAATATATTATTTATTATACACTAAAAAGGGGAACCTAGATCCTATATTCAAAATCCATAAGGATTTCTAGGGAAAACTCCCTTATAAAAGGGATCCATGGGTGAGAGTTTCTCTCATAATTTAGATTTCTTTAATTAGCGTAATAATGGATATTTATTACTAGTTAAATTCTTCTAAAAATTTTAATTATATATATACATATATATAAACAAAAAAACAAAAAAAAATATACAAACATGTTTGTTTAAAAAAGTTTTTTGGGGATTTAGGTGGATGAATTTAGGGGCTTAATTCCTTTTCCCAATGGTTTGAAATAAAGGTGTTAGGGCTCTAAATTCCTTTGGCCTCTGCCAAAAAAATACATAAGTGTTTAGGGGATTAAATCCTTTGTGGCCTATTTTCTAAAAGAAAATTAACCTGTGCTTATTTTCTTTTGTTTTTTTGGAACAAACATATAAAGAAAACTGTCACACAAACATGATAATGAACAAAAATCAAATGAATGAAGTAGAAACTGAAAAAGATGAAATATTTGGATAATAAATAAAAAAAGAATACATCATTACTATAAAATTATACTTATTTAGCACTACTCTTTATCAGCGTTAAAAAAACACTGATAAAGGGGGTTATTTTGTCAGCACAAGCAAAAAATGTTGACCAAGGACCCCTTTATTAGTGCTAAAAAAAGCACAGATCAAAGGAGACCTTTAATGATGCTTTTTTAGTGTAGATAAAGGACGCCCTTTATTAGTACTTTTTTAGCATTGATAAAGACCCACTTTGTTAGCACTTTTTAGCATAGATAAACATATCTTTTGTAAAAAATATAATAATAATAATCATATTTTAATATAAAAATATATTTCATTTGATATATATAAATAAAATATTTACATAAATATGATTTACATAATACTAAATATTTATTTACACTTAATATATAACATTTTTAGTGAAAAATGAATTATAAAAGGATAAAAAAATTAATATTAATTAAAAATTAAATATTTAGTATCTTTTAATATAAATTTAGTGTAGTGACTTGGGTTTTTACCTATCATAATTTGGAATATTTTTAAGAATATTTCTAAAGATGGGTGTTGAGTTGGAATGGGATTCTGAGGCCCGGAGAGCCTCAGTGTGGTGATATTAAAAATATTAAATATATTTTATCACGCACACATAATTCCTATAGAAATGTGTAATAACTCTTGTGAAGAGTATCAAATCGAAAATTTGAGGCCACAGTTGAGTTCAGAACGTGTCGTTTACCCTAGGCGCGATATAAAATTTTTCAGTGTCGGGTGTCGTGTCGGAGGCGTGTTGGCGGGGTGTTAAATAGAAGATATTTATTTAATAAAATTAAATCAATATCACATCCCCCACCCATTTGGTGAATGCATGTCATATAGGAGGAGCACCACTCCCCCTTTGGGGTGAAGAACGAACCGAGGCAAAACCAAGGAGAAGAGGCATCGTCGATCTCCGATATTAATAGTGATCTCTCCCAAATTGTGTTGCAGCAGATCTCAGGCACAGATCTGACCCCAAAGCTTTGTTTTATCACCATGAAGTAGGAATAGTTCATTTTTAAGTCCATGTACTCTTTTTTAATTATTGTTTTAAGGTTTTAGAGACCTATTACAACTACTAGAGATCCCTTGTGGGTCGATTTGTAGGTTTTTCGGGGGAAATGAGGTGATTCGAGCTACTCATAGGGAATTTCCATTCAGAATTCCCGATCACATGGCATGTAGTTTGGTGAACATATCGTTTGTTATTCCCATTTTGGAAAGATGACTTTTGGGAACTAAACACCATATATCGAGGTTACATGCTATGTAGTGAGCTCTGGTCATGTGGCTAAGTTACCTAGCCAGGGTATCCATGTCAAGGGACCTGGCCATATGAAAGTACATAACTAGAGACATAGACATGGGGTGAAGTACACAGGCACAAGAAGATGACACGACTAAGTGGTTGGTTAGTTGGGACACACTATATACCATGGGTATACACCGTGTGTGGAGACACGGTTACCCAAGCCATGTGGGGAAAGACATGTTAGGGGCCCAGGTGAGGTGAGACACACCATGTACATCATGTACACACTATATAACCTCACATGGATAACCAATCCATGTAGAAGTGGACACAACCAGGTGTTCAGGTAGGGTCACATGCTTTGTAGACCCCATTACATGTTGTGTACTTCTCTTGGAGACTTCCTCCCAATGTATCTATTTTTTTGAGGATCGGATTTTGGCTTGCAAGTAACCTATCATGAAAAATTTTCCATGTATAACATGATGGGGGCCTCTATGGTGTCTTCTGAGATACATCATGGTGATATTCAAGCATGATGTTGCATTCTTGGTGCTTGATCATGGGAAGTTATCAGGGCGGATCACTGGGGCGATGTCAGGGCTAGTACCCTTCCCATTCATCTATGGATGTGGGTCCACTAGACTCTTTAGGTCGGTAGAGTAGTTCTCCCCTGATATAATAGGGCATGGGTCCCCCACCTATGGTTGTGTTATGATGTGAGGCATGATGAACAAGTTGCATTTTCCAGTGACACTCTACTGATGCATGAGATCAGTTGGGTTTACCAAAGATATGTTAGGACCGATACTCCCTATCATAATAGGGTATGGGTTTTCCTTATCTCTCAAAATGGTAGAGACAAAAATCCCCCATATTGGGCACATATCCCCTACCAAAGAGTTGTTTTCCTAGGGTTAGTACTCTTCTATCAGACCAGGGATTGGGTCCCCTATATCTTTTGTACAGATGGATACATAGCTCCCCTATCATACCAAGGCATGGTCCCTCCATACTCATGCAGCTAGAGATGAATCTCCCTTTTCTTTCTAGGGAACAGGCCCTCCATACATGTTGGACAATTAGAGTGGTACTCCCCTATCATACTAGGGTCTGGGTCCTCTATCCATGGAATGGTAATCCTCTACCGTGTTAGGGTGTGGGTCCTCTATACATTGTTCTCAAGTAGAGTGTCACTTCTCTATCATATCAGGCTATGGGTCCTCTAACCACAAATTGGTACTCCCCTATCATACTAGGGTGCGGGTCCTCTATATATATATTTATACTCTCCTATAATGTTAGGGTGTATACCCTCTATCTATTTAGTGGTAACCACCTATCGTACCGGGGTGTGGGTCCTTATATGTAGAATTGTACTCCCTTGTTGTGTTAGGGTGTGGGACCTCTATCTTTTGAGTGGTACCCCTCATCTCTGAGTAGTGGTGGGAAGTGGGTCCTCCACTGGAGTAGGATATTCTTCAGCTTAGGATAATAGTTATGAGTAGTGGGGACCTCCACTTGTTGTGTGGGATAACTGGATAGAAGTTAGTTCTCCCTCAATGCAGTGAGGTGTAGGCCTCTTCCTACAGGTACTTATGTGGTTTCATAGGATAGTTAGAAGATAGTATTACCTTGACTACAAGGCATCAATGAGGTGTGAATCCCCTCTATACATATTTAGAGAGGATTCATGTGTTGTATGGTCTGGATTAGTGTTCCCTCAACAATATGAAATGTTGAGGAGAAGGCCTCTCCTCTTGGGTTCCTATGATATTTTGTAGGGTGAAAGATAGTGGTGATAGGACCTTTGGTGTTGGGCACTAGAGTTTGACCTAGCGAGCTATTCTTGATGGAGTGTGTTCTCTCGGAAATACCATCAGGGATGGTAGATTTGTTCCCAATAGAGTGTATATCTAGTACGAGTGCCATCTGGGATGGATGACCTCGTAGAGTGTGTTCTCCTAGGTATGTGTTACCATCGAGCCTCGAGTAAAAAATTTTAGTTGGCTGTGAGGTCGGGACCTCATGAGACTTGGAGTCTAAGATGAGTATATCTAGGTGATTTTGGGAGTCCTTGCAATGTTATCATATGTATTGGTAGAGACCCCATGTGTACTGAGCTAACTAGACATGTATAGTTGAGGATGGGTTTGAGATGGAGTTTCTCTCTCATTTGGTTTCCCTTTGTATGGGTCAAGTGGACTGCAGCCCATTAAGTTTCTCCCTTTTATTTTAGGTTTTGGGGTGCCTACTGAGTATTTTTATACTCACCCTTACATATCTTTTCCTGCACATGTTATTTCTTGTGCAGATGATATGACTTTCGATGATGTCTCATGAGGACCCAAAGCAGGCGAATCTTATTGAGCTATATTGACTAAGGTAATTATCAGATTTTGGCCAATGATCTTTTCAGTAGTTTCATTTGACAGTAACCCTCCCCCCCCCTTCTGAGCAGGTTGGATGCTTTTATAGTTTTTGGTGGGATTTTATTTTTTCCCTTTTTTCCTTTTAGTAATCTGGTTGTGGAATAGATGTATGCATGAATTTTTTTCAGTTTATTTTTTCTATGCACTGTTGCATGGAAAGTTTGTGGGTGAGTGTTTATAGGTGAAAAGTATAAGACCTTCCATTTTTTTGATATTCCTACTTGATGATATATGAGATCCCCTTGCCTGTTGGAGCTAGGCTTGGGGTAGTCATGGCATGGGACACATTGGGTCGGGTTATGATAGAGTGATATCAGAGTAGGTTTCACTTTTGGATAACAGTGTTGTGAGATTGGTTTGGGTTGCATAACGACAATGTTAAAGTGTTTCCAGATTTTATTTTAGGCCAAGGACTCTAGTGTTGGTGAAGAGGCTGATGTATCAATTCACCATGACTCTAATAACCTACTTGTTGACTTGGTACATTAAGGCACCATTAATAGGGAAATGTTTGTACATGAATCATATACTACTAAGTTATGGTTTTTTCTATCCTTGAGTCATCTCCCCAAATAAAATCTTTGATTATGGTGCATATTGATTCTATTTCGGGATACCACTACGAAGACAACCAGATAGGATTCCATGGTGGGATTAAGATGATGATCCTCCCCATGAAGAGGCTTTAGTGTAGTGAACTGGTCCTAAGGTAGGACCTTTGGGTGTTTCTACAGTTAATCCACCAATCATTAAGTAACTAGTTTTTCCAATAGTTAAAGACAACGATGCACATAGGTAGAGTTCACTCCATGAGTTCCAGAGTCAATGACCTATGAGGTATTAGGGTGATCTAAAACCCCAGCAAACTAATGACTAAATTGACGTATTCACACACTTTTTTCACCTTATGGGGACACCTCCTAATAAAATGGTGGTCCTAGAAACAATCATTTTGTATGTTTCGACCAGGAGATGGTGGATTCTAGTTAAATAAACCCACAACGAGGAAAAACTCAATTGTTTGTAGTTTTATTAGCTCTTTAAGGAATATTTTTATCCAACCATGTTGAGATAATTGTGTATCTCATATATTCTACAACTTCAGTAGGGTAAAATTTCTGTGGAATATTACTCGATGATATTCATAGAACTGTCATGATACACCTTGTATATGGTTCAAAAACCATTTTTCATAGCTCAGACCATTGATCAGGGGCACCTTAGATACATCTGGTTAGGTTTGGTCTCCTTATGCCTACCATCTTATGAAAAGGTATTAGATCAAGCTCTATTGGTAGATATCTTCCTGGAAGAGGGATGGGAGGATGTGGCTAAAGGTGTTGGTCATAAGGTTGAGACGTCTATAGTAGCTGGAAGACTATAGTTTATTGGATCATGGAATAAGAGCTATACCCATGAAGAGACTTAGTCACATGGGTTTGCAGACCAAGAGCCTCACTGAGGATCTGGTCAGCCATAGGAAAGGTATTGATATACTTATGATGGTCGAGGACATCGTACTAGATATTGGTTGACCTGTAGAGTTATTGAGAGGGAGTCGGTCGATGGACTTCCCTAGAAGAGTCGGCATTTATAACATAGAGTTCTGTATGATGGTGAACATAGAGGAATAGTGGGGATATTAGGAGGAGATTCCCAGTGGTTCTAGATGTCACCACCACTACTCATGTGTGGTTTGAACTAGGCTCAGGGATCTTGAGGATGGGGGTGAGGATAGTTGCAGGCCACATAGGCCTTTGACTCAGAGGATCCAAGGGTGAATAGAGGTATGCACTATGTCCTTTCTAATTTTTATAGTAGTATTGTTAGAAACTGTTGTGATGTACTCTTTACTTGATACTTCTTGATCGAGTTTCAACCAGGGTAGTGCGGGGTGTCGATAGAACCTTGTGTTGGTGTTGTTTGACATAACTTTATGCTTATAAAGAAGAGGGTTGTTTTCCCCACTGAGACACATTCTTTTCACATGATTAAAAATGTGAGGGTGATTTAGTTCTCCCAAAGTGGATAGTGTTTAGGTGTGGTGGAAGAGTTCCTTTGAATTTTTTGTTTGGGGTGTGGTTGTGTGTTGAGGTGTCGGAGAAATCCTTGGGGTTGCCAGTGGAGCATTTTTTCTCAACCTGTATGCTCGGTATTCTTGGTGGAGGGAGAGACATACATAGAACCATTATTTAGTACTAGGTAGAGACCCTATAATTCTACCTTAGTGTGTATTGGTTTCCTTCCATCCATGCTCATTTTGTTTTACGCTTGTGGGTGTGGTAGTTGGGGTTCATAGATGGAGGGACCAGTAAGACCCATTTTTTACACTTAGGTAGCCCTTTAAAGTTAGTTGGTATACTCACATGTTTGGTGTTTACTTTTTATTTGAGACAATTGAGGATAACATGGTGCAGTTTATCCGGTTTTGGATGAGAACTACTGGGTTACATCAGTATCTCCATTAGGTTAGAGAGGTTCAGTACCTCAAGAACCTATGATTTCAGATTGACCATGGTGTTTGGTGTTTTCCCACCTGCTAGAGATCCTATGTGGGTCGATCTATAGGTTTTAGGGAAAATTGGGGTGATCCAAACTACTTGTAAGGAATTCCAATTCAAAATTTCCAATAAAACAATGTATAGTTCAGTGGAACATGTCGTGTGTTATTCCCATTCGAGAAAGATGAATTTTGAGAACTACACACCATGTACCAGGGTTAAATTTCATGTAGTGATCTGAGGTCATTTGGCCAAGGGACCTGACTAGGGTTGTCATATCAAGGGACCTAGCTACATGGAAGTACATGATTAGAGACACGGACACGAGGTGAAGTACACATGTACATAGGCATGGGAAGATGACATGGACAAGTTTCCAGTTTTCTAGGACACAATGTTTACCATGGTTACATGTCATGTGTAGAGACACGTCTAGCCAATACATGTGTATAATGACATATTTGATGGCCTGGGTGAGGTGAGATATGTCGTGTAAATAATTTACACACAATGCAAGATCACATGGCTAGCCAATACGTATAGCATAGGACACGACTAGGGGTTCAAGCGGGGTCACACACTATGTGGACCCCATTTAATGCCCTATACTCCTATTGGATAATTCCTCCCTACGTATCTCTTTTTTTGGGGCTTGTATTTAGGCTTTCGAGTAGCCTATCCTGATATTTTTTCCTTGTAGAACATGATGGTGGTCTTCGCAGTGCGCTATGAGATAGAACATGGCATGCTTCAAGCATGATACTACATTCATGATTCTTGATCATGGGAAGTGATTAGGATGGATCACTGGGGTGATGTCGGGGTTGGTACCCTTCTAATTAATCTCTGTATGTGATTCCCATAGACTCTTTAGGTCGATAGAGCAATGAAACCCTATCATAATAGGGCGCAGGTCCCCTAATTTTGGTAATGTTGCGATGTGAGGCATTCTGAGAGAGACTCACTTTCTTGAGGCCCTTAATCGACACAGGATATCGGTTAGTTTTACTAGAGATACATTGGGACTGATACTCCCCTATCGTATCAGGGTATAGGTTTCCCTTACCTCACATACTGGTAGAGATGGAACTCCCCTACAGCAGGTGCGATTCCTCTACCCACGATGCAGTTATCTCGAGGCTAGTACTCCCACACCAGACCAGGTATTCAGTCCTCTGTATCTTTTATACAGATGTATATAGATCTCCACTATCATACTAGGGTGTGGTCCCTCTATACTCATGTAGCTGGAGATGGATCTCCCTTGTTTTTATAGGGTGAGGACCCTCCATACATGTTGAATAGTTAGAGTGGTACTCCCCAATTGTGCCAGGGGGTCCTCTATCCATGGAGTGGTACTCCCCTACCATGTCAGGTTGTGGTTCCTCTATACGTTGTGCTCAGGTAGAGTGTTACACCCCTATCATATCTGGGTACGAGTCCTCTATCCATAGAGAGGTACTCCCCTATCTTACCAGGGTGTTGGTCCTCGATCTAAGGAGTTGTATTCTCATGATGTGTCAGGTTGTGGGTCCTCTATCTATTGAGTGGTACTCTCCTATTATACCAGGGTGTGGATCCTCATATGCATATTTTTGTTCCTTTATCATGTCATAGTGTGGGACCTCTTATTTGGCGTGGTACTCCCCTTTCTCCGAATAATGGTGAGGAATGGTTCCTCCACTGGAGTAAAAGCTCCCTCGGCTGAGGATTACAGTCATGAATAGTGGTACCCTCCACTTGTTGTGCACGATACATGGTTATAAATTAGTTCTCCCTCGATGTAGTGAGTTGAGAGCCTCTTCCTATAGGAACTTCAGTGGTTTTTTAGGATGGTTAGGAGCTAGTACACCCTCAACTATGGGGAAGCAACAAGGTATGGGTCCTTTCTCTCTCTCTCTTTAGAGAGGATTCATGTGGTGCATGGTTTGGAGTATTTCTCCATAAATTGTGTAAAGTGGTGAGGGGAGAGCCTCTCCACTTGGGTTTCTATGGGCTTACATAGATTTCATGATAGCAGTGATAGGACCTCTGGTGTTGGGTTCTATATTTTGACCTAGTGAGTTGTTCCTGATGGAGCACATTCTCTTGGATGTACCATCAGGGATGGTAGAGTTATTACTAATGGGTTTTATCTATAATACAAGTTTCATCTAATATGGCTGAGCTTGTAGAGTGTTTTCTCCTCAGAGTGTGTTACCTTTGAGCCTTGAGTAGAATCATATAACTAGATATGCAGTTGGGAACTCATGAGACATGCAGTCTGATACGAGTAAATCTAGGTGATTCTAGGAGTCCATGAAGTTTTGTAACATGTCTTTGTTGAAAACCCATGTTAAAGAAGGTGAATATTCATGTATAGTTGAGGATGAGTTTGAAATGGATTTTCTCTCTCATTTGGGTCCCCTCTGGCTGGGTCAAGTGGACTATATCCCTTTCAGTTGCTCCCTTTTCTTTTAGGTTTTGGGAACCTACAATTTTTTGTTATACTCACCCTTCCACAGGATATTCCTACACATGTTGTTTATTTTTTAGATGAAAAGACTTTTTATGGAGTCCCAGGAGGACTCGGATCATGCTGAGCTTAGTGAGCTAGATTGATCGAGGTATTTAATAGAGCTTGGATGATGATATTTTCGATAGTTTCATTGGACAGTGATTCCCTCCTTCTGAGAAGGTTGTAAAATTTTATAGTTTTCGGTGGGATTTTATTTTTTCCCTTTTATGTTTTCAGTACACCTGTTGTACTCTGGTTGTGGGATAGATGTATGCATGCATTTATTTTTTCAATTTATTTTATCTCTTCACTATTTCATGGATATTTTTGTGGGTGCATGCATACAAGTGTCATAGTCTAAGGCCTACCATTTGTGTGATATGCCTACTATATACTAGACGCTATCCCCGGACATATTGGAGGTGAACTTGGGGTAGTCATGGATCAGGCCCCGTTGGGTCGTGTCATAACATTTAGCAACAATTTGATGATAGAAAAAATTAATAAATCAGTTAACATCTTAGGATAATTCAAAAACATGAATTGAACTTCAAAAAATAATTACTTTTGATCTGATTTTCGGTTTGGGCTCCATGAGATGTCAAATCAAATTCTTTGAAAATATTTACATTGTGTTGACTTGGGGGTGACTTATAACAACCCTACTCTTTATTACACACATAAACATGATTTATTACATTAAATATTCACTTGATACAACATATAGGATCAAGATCTCTAGTGTATTGGGAAATTAGGAACATTACATAACAACTTAGAACATAAAACCCAACATCTTTATTGATAACTTCCTTTACATGACCACTATATTCCCTCGTACTTAGCTTTACATGGGATAACCTGAAGACATGCATAAAAAGGGTGAGATTTAAATCCCAGTAAAGAGATAAGAAAGGAATAACATGAAGAATACAATACATGTTAGGAAATGGGAATATCAATCTATCATAAGGTAAACATGAAAATACAGGCATGATATAGCATGATTAACATAACATGGAAATGTGTAAAAAAATTAACATGATATTAGAATGATCTGAGGATCATTGCACGTAGAGCATGAGTAAACCCTCATTGCAATTTAATTAGCATTATTAAACCATAATTTCACTTGATATATCATGATACTATTCTTTACCTAATGCATTGGAGCGCTATCAGGGCACACCCTTCTTAATCATTTTATTTCATGCATAAGTGTTCCATAGGGATCATATACCATGGATTCATTAAACATCATAATTTATTCCATGATAAATGAATGTGGAATTAATACATGAAACTATATAATCAATAATTAAATGTTCATAAAGTTGAATACCCTTGATAAATAAATGGGCATGGTATTCACTACACAACGACTTTGGCTTGGAAAATCGCGGTGCAATTTAGGTAGCGTAATGGCGTGACATAAGAACTCGTAAAAATGGTTGATGAGAGAGAAATGGGTGTATCATCATATTTACATGAAATGGAAATTAATTTTATCATATAGATACATGTCCCAACATGTGTAATGGAATTTAGATCCATAAAACAAAAGGATTTCTTGAATGTAAATGAGGAGATAGAAATACCTTACGGAATTTTCGGCATGGTAACGGGTGTACTTGGGAGGCATTAATGAGATAGAAAGAGGTATATCATCATTAAACATAAGGAGGGAATTATGGTGGAGGTTATAAATCATACCTCAACATTTTTAATTGAAAACAAAAGGTTATAACAACATAATGAAATTTGGATAAAAATGAGAAAGGAAGAAATATCTTACTTGGAAGTGTGATCCCAAAGGTTTGGGAGAGGCTTGAGAGAGGATTATTGGGAGCTTGGGGAACCTTGGGAGGATTATAGAGATATTAGTTCACTGGTTTGTCGATATCCAAAGGATTTTAGTGAATAATAAGTGGTAGCTTGGGTGAGTTTATATAGGAAAAGGGAGGGAATTCTTTATTATTTAGGTTTTGGACGCCACACATTAAACTAATCAAAACCACAAACCAAACCATGGTTTTTGCCAATGGTTTTTTCCAAAGGGGAGTAGAAAAAATTATTTTATAAGGCTAATGTCTGAACTTCTTAAAATATTAGGCTTTCTTATGTGGATGTGAGTCAAACTCTCAAGGAAATCAATATAAAAAGTTAAAAAGTTTTATAAGCCTTGGAGGGTCCACTACAACTTTGTAAAATAAATAAAACAAACCTAAAATCAAATTATTTTAATGGTAAAACATATATTTTCTGAACATCTCATCTATAGTACTTTATTACAGCACTATTGGGTCATTATGATGTCATAAAACGCATTATATAATTAAAAGGTATTTAATTTTTATCCAAAAATTCGATTGTCTCATAAAATTATGAAAAACTCACCATTGGATAATTTCGACATCCTGATTTCAAAAATAATATTAATTTTATCTAAATAACTTTCTAAATAATTTAATTTTAAATTTTAAAATAAAAACCGACATTTATCGAAAATTCATGGGTTTTGAAAAAAATGGCTTTCAAACCTTAATAAGAATTACAATTTTATTTCCCTAATTATAAGATCATTTATATTTAATAAAAATTAATTTATTAATAATAATTTATTAAAATATTTTTTAATTCAAAAATCCATTAATTCATCAAAATATATTTCTTAATTGAATATTAACTAAAAATACTATTTGTGATTTAAAAACTATTTACAAAGTAAAAATAAAAAATGAATGTATATTCTTTATTCTATAAAAAATTAATGCACATAATCATAGTGCTAGGGTCTTGTTACATAAACCCTTATAATACCCGCATAATACCGAAGGGTAAGGTGTGTGATAGTGACAGATTCTTGGGGTGGATCGAATAACATCGCTCGGGTGGTAATCTCTATCAACTTCTACTTCTCCCATATGCAGTTCTATTCGAGCTTAACGTGTTGAAGCTTATCTTGGGATTGGTCAAGAGAGAAGCCTAATGATGCCACCTCCTTTTCAATCTCCAACAAATGGGCTTCGTACAGATCAATTCTACTAGATGAGGCCCTCGCTTCCTTTGTCTGAGTAAATTAGATTTTTTAAACCCCTATATTTATACTAATAATGTAATCAAAGTTCAATGACTATATTAGAAATGGTAATAATTCTTAACGGTATTTTAAAATCCAAAATCATAAAACCAAAGAAGTTTATATGTTATATAACCATTTTACATAATAAGACATTTAATTAGATCAAGAGTAATTTTCATTAATAAAAGTTTGGGTCGTTACAATCTTCCCTCCTTAAGAAATTTCACCCTCGAAATTTCCTTTTCCCACAATAAAACAGATGCGGGTAACTCTTCTTCATCACTACCTCTGATTCCCACATTTCTTCTTCAAACTTGTGGTTTCTCCACAATACCTTGACGAGGGGAATTGTCTTATTTCGTAGAACTTTTTCTCCATTATCTAAGATCTTCACTGGCTTCTCTTCATATGAGTGGTAATTCTCTAATGTTACCACCTCTAGATTGAGTACATTCAATGGGTCAGGTATGTACTTCCTCAAGAGTGATATATGGAATACATCATGTACTTGAGATAGGTTCGGTGGGAGTTCTAGTCGATAGGCCACTACTCCAATGCGATCAAGGATATCAAAAGGGCCAATGTACCTTGGACTAATCTTTCCCTTCTTCCCAAATCTCATAAATCTCTTCCACGGTGATATGCAGAGGAATACCATGTCTCTGACATCAAACTCTAGGTCTTGTCGATGATTATCAGCATATCTCTTTTGTTGACTCTGAGAAGCTTTAATGTGTTGTTGGATGGTCTTAACCTTATGAAACATTTCTTCAACCATTTACAGACCTAGGAGTTTTCTCTCCCCAACTTCATCCCAACATGGTGGTGTTCTACACCTCTTCCCATATAGGGCTTCATAAGGACCCATTTGGATTATTGAGTGGAAACTATTATTGTAAGAGAACTCAACCAGATGAATGTTGATCCCATCCTCCTTTAAAGTCCATTGATCACACTCTCAACATGTCCTCAAGTGTTTGGATAGTCCGCTTAGATTGGTCATCAGTTTGAGGATGATAATCCATACTGAAGTTCAGCTCAGTATCCAGGGCATGTTGAATACTCTTCCAAAACTTAGGGGTGAATCTTAGATCTGGATCGGATATAATAGATAGCATTACTCTATGCAGCCTTACCACGTATCTGATGTATATTTGTGCCAGTTGATATAGTGATAAATCCTCTCAAATTGAAATGAAGTGTGCAGTCCTTATAAGATGATCCACGACAACCCAGATAGAATTGTTTCCTTTGAATGTCTTCAGAAGTCTGGTGACAAAGTCCATGGTGATGTTCTCCCATTTCCATACTTTTATGGGTAATGGTTTCATCATCCCCTTAGACTTATGCCTCACATCCTTCACTTGCTAACATACCAGGCACTTTTATATATACTTAGTGATCTTCTTCTTTCATGTTATCCCACCAATAATTCTCTAGGATATCTCGATACATCTTTGTGTTTCCTGGGTGAATGGAGAAATTTTAACTATGTGCATCATCCAAAAGTACATTCTTTAACTCTGTATTTGATAGAACACATAGTCTTGACCCAAATCTAACAATTCCTTATTCATTAACATTGAACTCTGAGGATTTACCTTTTCTAATAGTTTCTACCTTTTTCTGAATTCCCAAATCATCCTTTTGAGCATCCTTTAAATTTTAAAAAAGAGACGGTTGAGAAATAATTTTTTAAAGGATTGATGATGTTCCCTTCTTTATGATTCACATGTCTTTATTCATAAAATCTAAGAATATTGGATCCTTTTAAATTCTCATCAACGATAGAATTGTTGGTTCCTTTCTACTTAGAGCATCTTCCACCTTTTTCGCTTTCCTATGGTGGTAATATATTGAGCAGTCATAGTCTTTGATAAGCTCTAACTATATTTTTTGGGGCATATTCAACTCTTTTTGTGTGAATATATACTTAAGGATTTTTTGATCCATGTATATTTCACACTTCTCCCCAAAGAGGAAATGCCACCAAATTTTCAAAGCTAAGATCACTATAGTCAACTCCAGGTCATGTGTTGGATAGTTTTTCTCATGAACTTTCAATTTACTTGAAGCATAGGTAATGACTTTGTAATTTTTCATCAGCACACAACCCAGGACCTTCTTCAATGCATCACTAAATACCACAAAATGTTCTCCACTTGTGGGTAGTGTGAGCACGGGCATAGTGATAATTCTTCTTTTCAACTCCTTGAATATCTATTTGCATTCATAACTCCAAGAAAACTTTACTCCCTTCTGAGTTAGCTTGGTAAGAGGGTTGGACAATCATGAGAAATTTCTTACAAATCTGTGATAATATCCAACTACCCCAGGAAGCTACGGATATCCATTACCGATGTTGGCCTCAGCCATCCCTCAATTGCAGCTGTCTTGAATGGATCCATAGATATACCATTGCTTGTGAGGATATGAACCAAGAATGATTCTTCCTTCAACTAGAACTCATACTTGTTGCACTTTTCATAGAGCTTCTCCTTTCTCAAGGTCACTAGTACAGTTCTTAGATTCTCCTCATGCTCCTCCTTGGTTTTGGAGTATATTAGAATATCATCTATAAAGACTACCACAAATTTGTCAAGGTAATCTCTATAGACACTACTCATCAAGTCCATGAAGATTTATGGAGGATTAGTGAGTCCAAAATGCATTACTATGAATTCATAGTACATGTACCTTGTACGAAAAATAGTATTAGGGATATCCTCCTTCTTCACCCTTACTTGGTAATATTCCGACCACAAATACACCTTGGAAAAGTATCATTCTACATGTAGCTGATCGAAAAATTAATCAATTCATGGTAGAGGATACTTTTTCTTTATCTTGATTTTTTTGAGCTCACGATAATCAATGAAAAGGCGCATTGACCCATCCTTCTTCATGACAAAGAGGACTGGGGCACTCCATGGTGAAGCACTTGGGCGCATAAACCCTTTATCTAGATTATCCTGTAGTCGTTTCTTCATCTCCTCAAGATCCACAATAAATATTCTATATGGAGTATTGGATTTTGGAAAATCTTCAGGTATAAGGTCAATTGAGAATTAAACATCTATTCTAGAAGGAAGACCAGACAATTCCTCAGGAAACACTTCATCTAATTCCCTCACAATAGGCATGTCTTCAATGATGGTTGCTTCCTTAGACTCAATCATCTGAGCTAGATACGCATGCTCATAGGGCAATAATATCTATTCATGAGATGATGGTGCTAAATAAGATTCATCTTCCTCCTTGCACTTTTATAGAATTGGGGGTCGATTATCCATATGAAGAGTGACTTCCCTCTCATAGAAATTTATGTTGGCTCTATATAAGGAAATACAATCCATGATGAGAATTACATATAATTCCACCTAAGGGATGATGAGAAGTTCAATCTACAGATTGTGATAGGGGAGGAGTTATATTCAAGGGTTGAAATGATTTCCCCATTTGTCGTTCTCAACGACATCTTTACTTCCATGATTTGTGGTGGTGTTGGGATTGTTCTACAAAACTTTTGGGATATAAAAGAATGCGTAGAACAAGAATCAAAAAGTACATTTTATATTCTTGAATGAATAACTAGAGTACCTATCACCACTTCATTTTCGGGGTTCACCTCGGTGGTAGTGATAGACAAAGATCACCCTTGCTTCCTTGGAGGTTGTTGGTTGCCTATGAAAACCATTTTCTTAGAGAACTGGTTTGCAAAGTGCCCCTATTTTTTTCAATTGAAGTAATGAACAATGTGTTGAGCATCAAACATAGATTTCCTTTCCTCTGTCATAGCCGTGGGGTTTTCTTGTCGATAGTTAATAGTCAGATTCCCTTCTATTCCACACCTAAATCATTTCCTCATCCTCTTCAGGCAATTTCCGAGGTGTTTCTTTCCACACCTTTGGCAAGTGGGCTACTGGATTTTCTTAGCACCGTTGGATTTATCCATCAAACCGCTATAATTGAATTCCAACTTACACTTATTATCCCCATGATACCCCTGAGATTAACTGATCTCCATTTCAACTTTTAGGGCACATCATAGAATTTCCTCATAGCTCTCGAAGTCCCGGATCGCTAGGGATTTCCATAGGCTAGGTTTTAGCCCACCAAAGAAGTGGTCAACCATGCATTCAGGGGTACCGACAAAGCTGGAGGCGTATCATGCAAGCCTTGTGAAGTTTTACTCATATGCTCTAATGTATTCGTCAACTTTTTTTCTTGATGGAAATGAAGTCCCTTTCCATCTTAAGTCAGAGGGTGCAAGGAAAATATTTTTTGAAAAACATTTTCTGGAAATCCTTCCATTCCAACGCCTCGATCTCCTCCTCAGGATTTGTATTTTTTATCAATGTCCATCACTGATTAGTTTTACCCTCCATACAATAAGAATCCATAAGAACCTTCTCTTGTTCATAAAATTAAAGTATGGAGAATATCTTTTCAATAAAGTTGATCCATTGTTCAGCGATTGAGGGATCAGATGATCCATTAAAAGTAGGAGGCCATTGTCTCATGAAGCTTTTGATTGCGACTTGTTCTTTCTTGGGGGGGGTTGAACATTCTTCTTGACCCATGTTTCTATTCAAAGCTTGAGCTAAATAGGAGAGTATCATGACAAAGTTCGTGATTATCACTCACATTGGATTGTGCATCTCATTAGAATAGTCATCACATTGATCTTCGTAAAAGTTGTTAGCCCGATTCCTCCTATTACCATCCATTGGTTGGGATAAAAGGAAAGTTAGGGGTAACACATAAAGGGTCATCCATGACAAAAATGGATGAATTATAAATAAATTTTATTTCCTTAACTTATGAATCTATAGGCTTCAATCTATGTTATCCATGATCTACTTCCCAACATTTATTCTTAGAAGCATTTTTTTTATTACCTTAACAATAGTTCATACTAAGATTGTGAATTTACCAAAGCATATCCCCCAGGAGTGTCATAACCAAGAGTGCTGTGAGGCCCTTTGTCATGTACTGGGATACTTCAGGTCAAGCCCGAAACTCCTTGTCGGTGTTTTCACTCTTAGGTACATCTGTTCCAGAGCCGCCTCTACCTGTTCTTATCTCTAAGGCTTTACTTGGGTTTTCTAATCCTAATCCCCAAAATAACTAAACCTATCCTCTGATACCAACTATAACAACTCTGCTCTTTATTACACACATAAACATGATTTATTACATTAAATCATCACTTGATACAACATAGAGGATCGATAGGTCTGGTGTCATGGAAAATTAGGAACATTACATAACAACATAGAACATAAAACCCAACATCTTTATTGAAAACTTCCTTTACATGACCACTACATTCCCTCGTACTTAGCTTTGAATGGGATAACCTGAGGACATGCATAAAAAGGGGTGAGCTATAAAGCCCAGTAAGGCAGTAAAAAAGGTATAACAGGAAGAATAAAATACATGTTAGGAAATGGTAATATCAATGGATCATAAAATAAACATGAACATAAAGGCATGATATAGCATGATTAACATAACATGGAAATGTGGCAACAACATTTAACATGATATTACCATGATCCAAGGCTCAATACACATGGAGAAAGATTAAACCTCATTGAACTTGAATTATCATGATTAAACCCTCATTGCACTTGACGTATCATGATATTATTCTTTACCCAATGCTTCAGAGTGCTATCAGGGCACACTATTCTTAATCATTTCATTTCATGCATAAGTGTGCCACATGGATCATATAACATGGATTAATTAAACATCATAATTTATTCCATGATAAATGAATGTGGAATTAATACATGAAACTATATAATCAATAATTAGATGTTTATAAAGGTTAATACCTTTGATAAATAAATGGGCATGGTATTCACTACACAACGACTTTGGCTTGGAAAATCGCAGTGCAATTTCGGCAGCATATCGGCGTGACATAAGAATTCGTAAAAATGGTTGATGAGAGAGAAATGGGTGTCTCATTATATTTACATGAAATTAAAAGTAAGGGGTATTATAGATACATGTACCAACATGTGTAATGGAATTTAGATTCATAAAACAAAAGGATTTCTTGAATGTAAATGAGGAGAGAGAAATCCCTTACAGAATTTCGACATGGTAACGGGTGTACATGGGAGGAATTAATGAAATAGAAAGGAGTATATAATCATTCAAACATAATGAGGGAATTATTTTGGAGGTGAAAAAATCAAACCTCAACATTTTTAATTGAAAACAAAAGGGTATAAAAACATAATGAAATTTGGACAAAATGAGAAAGGAAGAAATCCCTTACTTGGAAGTGTGATCCCAAAGGCTTGGGAGAGGTTTGAGAGAGGCATATTGGAAGCTTGGGTCACCTTGGGAGGATTATAGAGAGAGGAGGGCAGAGATTGGTCTAGATACAAAGGCTTTTATTGAAGAGGAAGTGGGATTTTGGGTGGGTTTATATAGGAAAAGGGGGGGAATGCTTTATTATTTAGGTTTTAGACACCACACATTAAACTAATCAAAACTACAAACCAACCCATGTTTTTTTAACATGGTTTTTGCCAAAGGGGAGTGGAAAATTTTATTTTATAAGTAAAATATCCGAAATTCTTAAAATATTAGGCTTTCTTATGTGGAGGTCAGTCATACTCTCAAAAAAATCAATTTGAAAAGTTAAAATGTTTTATAAGCCTTGGAGGGTCCGTTAAAGCTTTATAAAATAAATAAAATAAACCTAAAATCACATTATTTTAATGGTAAAACATATATTTTCAGAAAATCCCATTTATAGAATTTTATTACATCACTATTGGGTAATTATGATGTCATAAAACACATTATATAATTAAATGGTATTTAATTTTTACCCAAAAATTCGACTATCTCATAAAATTATGAAAAATTAACCATTGGATAATTTCAACTTTCTGATTCCAAAAATAATATTCATTATATCTAAATAATTTTCTAAATATTTGAATTTTTACTTTTAAAATAAAAACAGACATTTAACAAATATTTATGAGTTTTGTCAAAAACATCTTTCAAACCTTAATAAAAATTACAATTGTATTCCCCTAAATTATATGATCATTTATATTTAATAAAAACTAATTTATTAATAATAATTTATTAAAATATTATTTAATTCAAAAATCCATTAATTCATCAAAATATATTTCTTAATTGAATATTAACTAAAAATACTATTTTTTCTTTAAAACCTATTTAGAGAGTAACAATAACAAAATGAATGTATATTATTTATTCTATACAAAAATAAGGGATATAATCATAGTGCTATGGTATTGTTACATAACCCCTTATAACACCCTCATAAGACCGAAGGGTAAGGTGTGCGATGGTGAGCGACTCTTGGGGTGACTCGGATAACATCGATCAGGTGGTAATCTCTATCAACTTCCACTTCTCCCATAGGCGATTTTGTTTGAGCTAAACGTGTTGAATCTTGGCTTGGGCTTGGTCAAGAGCGAAGCCCAATGACATCACCTCCTTTATGAGCTCTGAAAAATGGGCTTCATATGGAGAAATTATACTGGATGAGGCCATAACTTTCTTTTTTTGAGTAACTTGGATTTGTAAAAGCCCAATATTTACACTAATCATGTGATCACTATTCAACGACTATATTAGCAACGGTAAAAATTCTTAATGGTATTTTGAAATCCAAAATCATAAAAATAAATAATTTCATATGTTATATAACCATTTTACATAATAAGACATTTAATTAGATCAAGATTAATTTTCATTAATAAAATTTCGGGTCGTTACAGGACTCTAGTCACTATTTTTTTTAAAGTCGAAAGGCCTAAAAGGCCTCAAAAACCGAATTTTTAGATGGGCTACCCCAGTTTTTAAATATTCAATAGAATTTCATCTTTTTTAAGTGGGTATTATTATATTTGTTTCAATGGATACTGAATTTATTCCCAAGGATTACATTCATATAGATATTATGGTTTTAAATTTTATCATTTTTCATATTGTAGTGTTATTTATAATTAAATATATACATATATATACATATTTTCATATTAAAAATTAATTATAAGAATAAATATTTAAACATATTTACATGTAAAATATATTTTTGAACATATAAACTATATGGAAATAATTATTATCCATTTTATTTAAAATAAAAAAATGTATGAATATGTGTATACAAATCTGTATATATAAATATGTGTGTGTGTTAACAAACATATATATATGCATAAATTATAATGTCTGTAAATAAATATAAATATACATATTTATAAATATAGACACACATATATGTATATATATATATACACACACAAAAATATTTCATAAATGCATTTAAAAAGATATATAAACATATGAATATATGGGGAAAATATGTATCTAAATATAAATAAATAAAGGGATATTTCATAAAACCGAGAAGAAATTAATATGGAGTAATGGTAAGGGAATAGGAGTAGGGGGGACTTAGGTTCGAATCTAAGAAAAGGCATGCAGGGGTTACTAAGCAGGGATGGGTAGAGCATTGATAAAGGTAAGGGTGATCGGGTGGGCGGATGGGAATTGATAAAGGTGTGGGGTTCCATCACTAATAAAGGGGGTGGTAGGCGAGTAGTGCTTAAATTTATTTTTTTAACATTGATAATAAACCATAGTTTTATTGGTTCTTTTTTTATTGTTGATAAAGGGTGTATTTATCATTGCTAGAAAAAGCACTTATAAAACAAGAACTGATAAAAGAGACCAGAATTTAAGGGTGATTATAACATAAGTGATTTTTTAGTACTGATAAAAATGAATTCTAGTGATAAAAGACTAATCTACAGTAGTGAATGTTCGGATTAAAACACACATCACTTGCATTAACAAACACATGTGAATCACATGTCGGGGATTTTATATTGATTCAAAGAATAAAATTAAAAATTTAAGGCAGAGGAAATGCTTCAAAGTAGCGAAGTGAAGAGTGGAATATTAAGGAAAGAAGAGTGGGTCCATTGGGGTTAAATCAAGGGACTCGATGCTATAATAAAAATCATCAATAGAGGATACTTTTTCTTATCAATGAGAAAAACCTATCCATTTCAATGCTTATTTTTCATTGAGAAATAGTGGTAGTTAAATAAATGTTGTTAAAAGTCATATTTTATGGTATAACTCATTCTAAATTAATTATTGAAAAAATTAATTTATGCATAATAAATTACTAATCAATCATGTATGTTTTTCATAGATATCATAATATAATCATATAATATGAAAAATTTATAAAATAATATAACATAAAGTAATTACATTTGTTTTAAACATTATAATTATAATTGATTAGGAATAGATTATAGTAATTTGATAATCTAACAAGTAGAGTACATATAACAACAACATTTAACATGGTTTTGTTAGACATTAGACAGGATATCGTAATTGATTTCTAGAGATTATTAAGTAATTATTTTTATGAATTAATGCTCAAATGATTACATAATAAATTCACACACCAATAATTTTCAAACATGGTATAAATAATTTTAGAATGTTACTGATTTTTATGAAAAATGATGGCATGGATACATCACGGGGCCCATTTTTAAAACTGGGATTGAATGGTATTGAGGGTTTCAACACATTTGTCCCTAATTAAGGGACAATGGCATTGGAGGCCCCAACACCTTCAATTCTCACTAAAATTTAATTTTTTTTAGATTTAAATTTCTTTATTTTTATTTTTATTGTTTTATTTTATTTATATATATAATAGAATTTTGAATAGAATTTAACTATTATTAAATCTACCATTACTTCTAATAAATTAATATAAATGTATAACTTAAATCTTCACTAAGTACTCCCTTTTACAAGGGAGAGTGCCCTAGATATCTTTATGGATTTCTATTGTGGGATTCAGCTTCCTATTTTCGAATATTGAATTAATAATATATTATTCCTGATAACACATTATACATTATTAGTAGCTAATTAATAATAAATATTAATTACTGATTGGTAATATTAATAATAATTAACAATAATTAGTTAATTAATTAATAATTATCAGTAATTTATTAATTAATTAGTTTCAATTATTTAGTATTAAATAATAATAATTAATAAGTTATTAATAATTAATAACATTTTTTAGTAATTTATTAGTAAAAAATATTATTAATTAGTTATTAATTTGTAATTAATATTATTAATTAGTAATTAATATTATTAATATTTTTATTAGTTTTTAATATTTTTTATTAATAATTAATATTATTAATTTATAATTATTAATTATTAATATTTATTAGTAATTATTAATAGTTAATTAATTTTTAGCTACTAACCACAATCCATATATTTTTTTCATTTTCCAATAACACTTTTAAAGGAAAAGTGTGAGCCTTAACAAAGTTCCAACTAGATAAAACCATCAGTAAAAAACTCACCACAACCTGCTTAATAATAAATATTAATAATTAATAATTATAAATTTCTAATATTAATTATTAATAAATAATATTAAATACTAATAAATTGTATTAATTATTAAAAAATTACTAAAAATATTTAAAATTATTATTTAGTTACTAATTGTTAAAAAAATGTTACTTATTTATTAAATAATTAATAACTAATAATTATTAATAAACCTAATAATTTATACTATTATTTGGGGGTACAAAAATAACAAAATACACTCACACACAAAACACCATCCTTGTATTGAGTATCTTTTCAACCCCCCCCCCCAAGGGATGATTACCTAGTATAGATACTTTATTTATGCATTAAAATAGCCCATAGACCCCACCCATATTTAAGTGGCCCGAAGGCCCATAGTTTAAGGTCATATTAAAACCTATATAATGGCCTCAAAACCCCAAAAGAACATAGACTATAGGCCCAAAATATCAAACTGAAGGCCCCCCCGAAAATTCAGTTCATAAGCCCACTTGAAAACCGACCTATAGGCTATCTTAAAATTGGCTCGCATGCCCCTTGAGATTAGGCTCGAAATCCCTTTGTGTGTGTCCCGTGCACACCTCCAATGTTATCTAATATAATCCACCCCCTACCACTATTCTTCGATGATCGATACCCCATTACATGTGTTGCGTGTTCCCCACACCAAATTCGCCTTACCCTATCCCATCGTCAAAGTCTTTAGCCACCGTGAAGCTACCCCATACTATCATCTTCCAATGATCAGGACACCCTTCCTACATTACGTGTTCCCCACGCCAGTACTGCCATTCCCTCTCTCACTGTCAAAGTCTCTACACATTCCTTGCACCTTTCCATCAACATCAAACCCTGCCATTGAGTGTGATTACACCATTACATATAACACTGTTAAAAATACAAGAAATGGCCTTTATTGGCACTAAAAAGTGTTTACATGCTAAGAACCCTTAAAAGGTTGTAGCCTTTATCAATGCTAAAAAATAATAGATAAAGGCCACATTTATCAGTGCTTTTTTTTAGTGTTGATAAAGGTCATCTTTATGAGTGCTTTTTTTAGTATTGATAAAGGTTGTTTTTATCAGCGCTAAACAAAAGCACTAATAAAAGCTAGAAAATAATTTTTTATATTATTTGGTAAAAGGTGCCTCAAAATCCACTTTTATCAGCGTTCCCACACCACCATTTTCAGTAGTCATGGATCTAACCCTCCCCCTCTTTATCAAACCTTTCCCAATGCCCCCACCTCCCTTTATTAACCCTTCTATATGCCATTTTCAGCCCTGCTCGAGCACCTGGATTCAAACCCCGGGTCTCTGCCTTCATTGCCCAACGTCATTACCACTACTTTATCTAGAATTCTTTAATATTTTAGGATATATCTATTTATATAAATATATATAATTATTTTTTATCTATATATTTATTCCCATATTTATATAAATTTTTATAATTATTTTTAAATATATTTTAAAAATATGTTTATATATATTTAAAAATAATGTTTTTATAACTTATTTATAAATATTTATTATAAATAAATTTATATAATATATTTAAATACATTTATCGTATGTACATTAATATACATTTATATTATATATTTAATGATAATGATATATTTATAAAAATTCATTTATATGATATATTTACATAATATTAACACACACGTATACACACACACGTACATGTATTTATATTTCCCTCAAACATGCATGCATATTTATATTTATATTTATATTTATATTTGGCACACTTACAAACACATATGTATTTATATTTATATTTATATTTATATTTATATTTATATTTATATTTATATTTATATTTATATTTATATTTATATTTATATTTATATTTATATTTATATTTATATTTATATTTATATTTATATTTATATTTATATTTATATTTATATTTATATTTATATTTATATTTATATTTATATTTATATTTATATTTATATTTATATTTATATTTATATTTATATTTATATTTATATTTATATTTATATTTATATTTATATTTATATTTATATTTATATATATTTATATTCATATTCATATTCATAATTAAATTTATATTTACTTTTATATTTATTTTTATATTTATATTTATATTTATATTTACATTTATATACTACATACACAGACAAATATATTTATATATTTATCTATACAGTTAATATTACTATATTTTATAATATATATTTGTAATTATAATTATAAATATATAATTATAAAAAAAATATTAAAAATAAATACATATTGTATTTATATAAATTTATTTATTATTATATCATATTTAAGAATATATAAATATATATATATATAATATATATGAAAGGTACTTTTTATGTGTGTGTATTTATTTACATATATTAGAATATATAAATAAATGCATATTTCCATATTAACAAAAACATATTTATATATAAACATTATATATACACTTGTATAGGTATATATATATATTAATTCATTTTTATAAGGTAAATAAAATGGATAATTATTTATTTAAAATAATATGAATAATAAATGTTTATTTTATATGGTTTATATATTTAAAAATACATAAATATTTATTTGTGAAACTGATTTATTATTTGTAAATATATGATAATATGTATATATTTTATTATAAATAGCACTAAAAAATGAAAAATGATGAAATCTCAACACTATAATATCCATATGAGTGTAATACTTGAGAATAAATTGAGTCTCCATGGAAAAAGACAATAAAGCTCCCTCAAATAAGGTTGAAATTCCATCAAATGTTCAACAATTAAGGTACACTGACAAAAAAACTCGGTTTTGGAGGCCTTATGAGATTTTTGTGACCTTGAAAATCATTTAATGGGGTTCCCCAAAGTCACCTTGTCATATAAATTTTCATAATATTCTATTTGATATATAATAGGGCCCAAATGGGCACCCAGATCAAAAGTTATGACTTTTTGAAGTTGAATTCATGTTTACAACTTATCTTAGAATGTTCATTATTTTATTGATTTTTTACATCATCCAATTGTTATTAAATGACTATTAATCAATAATAATTAGAAAATTATTAATTAATATTAATTTTCAATTATTTTATAATTCATTTTTACTAAATATCTTATATATTAAGTGTAAATGCATATTTAATCTTATATAAATCATATTTAATAAAATATGTTATATTTATATAAAAATATTTATATTAATATGTGATTTCTTTTAATGATATAAAAACTTTTTTTATGAAATATATCTTTTATCAGCTCTAAAAAAAGCACTGAAAAATGGGCACCTTTATTACCACTTTTTTAGCACTGATAAATAGTGGCACTATTTATCACACATTTTATAGTAATATTCCTCCATCATCTAAGACATATCAACTGCAACTGATGCCACACTCGTGGTTGTCATCCACTACATGGTTCCAACCCCCGAATATCCTTATTTTCTATGGATGATAGACGTTTCCTTCATGGTTAGCCTCTTGAGATCATCACCGACAAAGACATGTGACGCCCAAGATCATTGTCCATTGCAAGTCCCGATGTTAGATCATGTCTACTACATCACCCAACATGATCATGAGATCCACTTCAATACACTACATCACACCCCCAAGGTAAATGTTTGGAATATTCATGATCCATCCTTTTCTATTTTGGGGTGTTTGGTTGTTTGGGAACGATTTCATAAATTCTATATTTTTTTTAATGATTTTATAATTTTTAAAGTAATTTTAAAAAGTTTGTTCAAATTATGGAAATGATTTCAAGTTTTAAAATTTTATTTGTGAAATTAATTTAGAAATTTTGACAATGATTATAAAGTTTTTGGTAGCATTTTTGAATTTTAGAAGTAATAATAAACCCTTTTATTCATTATTTATAAGTTAGTTTCATTGAAAATTTAAAATTTTCAATGAAATATTTACCCTTATACTTGAAATTAGAGTTTTTTAAGGGTAATGGTGGTTTTTAATGGCTTTCATAAAGGTAATATTGTCTTTCCATAGGTTACATACGGGTGACCACACTTTTTTATTAGTTGTGTAAGGGTGACCTATAAATCGCATGTGGTGTGTAAAAGGTACCCCAAGTTATGTAAAGGTAAATTGTGGGTTCCTTGGGTTGATTAAGGGTAGAAAACGTTGTTTTACACTACATAAATGTGCCTCATGACCCATGTAATGGTAACTGGTGAATTATTCTATTCACTTGAGGGTGGATTTGCATAAGGGTATTCATGTAAGGGCTAACCAAATTTTCCAAAGACTGTGTAAGGGTCATCCGAGTTTTTCAAATATTATATAAGGGTAAGCTAGATTTTCCCTTATATGAGACTTTCCAAGGTTATTTGTAAGGGAAATCCAAGTTACCCTTACACAACGTGTATCTCCTGTGTATGGGTAATGATTTGTATCCAATTTTTAGGTTTTTCTACCTCCTTTCAATTTATAACCCCCGTAGACCATGTTTCAATTATTCTTGAAACCCAAAATAATGGAATTAATTTCCCTTAACTTTTTTAATGATTTAAAACTTCTTTTTGTAAGGTTTGATTGATCGATGATTATTTTTCAAACTACAAACCATTGGAAAATTTTAATGTGGGTTTCAACACCACTTTTGCAGTTTATGCATTGCTACTATTTTAAAATACTTAAACTCTTCTCTCTTTATTTTCATTCATTTTACTCTCATATGGATGACCCTATAATCCTTTGTTCAAGTCTATGATCTTCATTATTTATGGTAACTGTTCCTTTATAATTTCAATGTGAGGCAGAACCTTCTCTATCCTTTATGCTTTGTGTGTAATATGAGTTCAATACCATCACCAGGTAGGGGATACTTCATCTTTATTATAGTTGTAACATGTGGTAGGGATCATGATTTTTTTATCCTTTGGTAATATGTTATGAAATGGACTAATGAATATAATTAATCGGTTAATTGAAATTTATGGGAATGGGGAGTTTTTCTTGTACTTTATATGATTTCTTCATGTTGTAGATACCTTTCCCCTGAAAATTATTATCACATGTGCATAGAATTATTATTCTTATTATCGCATGTTTCTTTGATTTATATAATTGAAATATTATCCTAGAAAGATAAAGTGACAATCAAATGAAGATAATTAATATAGTTTATCATAAAGAGGGAATTCTCACACACTTTTACTTGTTTTGTGGTATTGTTTAAAGGATTATCCATGTTTGTTTACTTGTTGAAAATAATGGTTATTGGGAACCTTGTTTATATATTGATTGTTATGTACTATGAGACCCTTAATGTGATTGTTTGATTAAGTTCATTATGCATTAAAAGGCTAATCACTTATATATGGTTAATGAATTGTTTTCCCATGGAAATATAGAATTGTGTGATAATAACCCAAGCTAAAGATTATCTAATGTTATGAAAGAATTTAAATTGGAATATGGTGGATGTGGAATCTAAAGTGTGTTATTATGTGTTGATATGTGATGATGTGCAGTGGTTGTGATGTGTGATTATTGTAGTGAGATGGTTTAATTGTGGTAATGGATTTTATTATGTTGTGTTGTGGTGATTGTTGGTTAGGGATGGAAATAATGAATGGTAAATGGTATGATGGTATTTAATTTGAATATAGAAAGATGATAATGGATGTAAAAATGGTTGGTAATTTGAATAGTTAAATGAGAACTATGAAATTTATGTGTGGTTTTGGATTAAAATAATTAAAATATGAATGAATGGGTTGTATTAATATAAAATGGAGTGGCATGGGTTGGAATGGCTGAACAATTCTTGAATTAAAGTGGGAAGTGTGGTTAATGCGGTTTTTGTTTAATATGTAATGAATGGGATTTATAAATAAATGTGGTTGATAATGGGAAGATATGGAAATTGATTTATCTTGAAAAAGAAGGTGGAATGTGGCTTATGGTTTGTGGCATGCTTGTGTGGTGTATTGTATTTAGAATTGTTAGTCGAAGTGGTGGAGGTTATAAGGAGTCTGTGGTGATGTTGTGAATTGGATGGTATTCTTATTGAAAACCCATAGGTTGGGCTTATGTGTGTGACTATTATATATTATATTCTCACTATGGTTTCTAAATGCACCCAATCCATATTGATCACTTTATTCTAACACCCAAATGTTTTGGGGGTATTTTTTCCAACATCTAGATGGTGAGGATAGATGGATGGATACCACCACTTCCTCACTCTCTCATCTAGATGATTTTGATATGCGTGAGTTATGATGTCCATGATACAAAAGTGTACTGGTGGTGATGTTTAATGAGATGATGAGGTGGTTCATGTTGGAGGTCGTGCATAGTAAGAGGAGGGAACATGGTTGATGCCCTTCATGTTCACAATACCCTACTAATCTGGTTATGTTTGTGGTTGGGATGTGATATGATGACTTGGGTGTCTTTAGGTGAGATGTGATGTGATGGATCATGTGTCTTCAGGTGAGATGAAATGTGATGGACCAAGTGTCTTTGGGGAGGGTAATTATACTGAATAAATAGGAACAACAAGATTTATATCATTGGGGAGTGGTAGAGGCACACTAGTGGGAAGGTGGTGTGGGTGCACTTTTTTTATATTTTTCTTATTATGTTCCTATACTTGGATGAATTATTTGGTAATCATGCCACAGTGAGTATGTGATTGGTTAGTTGACATGTGTAGGTGCCATTGGTTCTACCATTTTCTCACTAGTACATTAGTATTCTCTTTTCACATATGCATGAGAGACTTTTGGTATGATCCTATTGAGTATACATGTATTCTCACCTTGCATACATATATATATTCAGGTTTCCATGAGTAATTTGAGGACTAAGTTGGACATTACTAGCTTGGTCATTGGATAAATTATTGAGTTGTTGTCATAGGACTATCTTTGATGTTTTACTTAGAGAATTACTTTGTATCTGTATGACATTACATGAATTTTAAAAATTGTTTATTTTACCCTCCTTATGTTATGGAGTTACTTTTTACTTGATATCCTATCTATTGATCCTAATTTTATTTCCCTTAAGGGTAATTCCTCCCAATGTTTGACCTTATTTATACCCTTGATTCTAGTCGCCAACCTGGGGCCTATTGGAGGTAGTAATCAGGGTTCATTCTCTTCCTTTATTCATTAACAACCCAAGAGGGGTACCTTTGGAGGGAGGGGGTTATGATAAATTAGTATCAAATGTTTTGGTTGATAAATAGTATGGAGTTTGAAATTAAACACTGAAATGATTACATGGGTTGGTAGAGAAATGATTCCTATCAATATTGGTACGTGACATAGTCCAAAGAGGCTAGCTAGTGTGATAAACTATTTTCCTAACATTTAAAATTATTACTGAAGCATGCTTAGTGTATTTTACTGTAAATAGTTGATGAATTTTAGAACCACTATGAAGCATGTTACCTTGAAAAAATTTTATACCCCAGACCAAAATAATTGTTTTGAAAATTATATCTAGGAGTACTCTAGTTTCTATGTGAAGTAATATTCCATGAATTTATTTAAATTTTTAATTTATCATGAGCATGTGTTGGGAATTTATTGCAAGGATATATTTTTTATTGTTGTTTTAAAATTCCTAGAAAATGATAAGTGTGCTTTATGATAACCTATTGAGAGTTGAAAATGTTTAAATGATTAGACTTATTCTTTTCAAGACTGATAAAACATTTTTTGTACTGAAATGATTGTACCTCATATGTTAATCCATGTGAAGTTTTTTCTGGGTATCATCTCTAAAGTTGAAAACATTTGTGTATTAACTATGAAATTTCTAATATGTGAATCTTGATCATGTGGCATGACTAATATGTTGTATTAAGAATATAAAATCATGTTATGTATTGATCATGTTATATCTAAATATTTAAGCAAAATCATGTTACCATTATTTAAAGTATGTAAAAAAATTATTATTATTGAAATGTTTAAATAATATTTAGTTTGAGTATGATAAGCATCACACATAGTAATACAAAATGTACAATTTCTTGTATTTAACTTGCCCGTATTTAAATGAAAGGCATGATGTTATCCTAGAAATAACTCGTAAGCATTGTTATTTGTTTTTTGGTTTCTTTATTTATTGATTACTACATTGTAGTGTTGATATTACTTGTTGAAAATATGTTCATGTATTATAAAATAATGTTCTGATTGTTTTTTAAGAATATGTTCCATAATGAATTTTAAGTCATAAACCCTTTATGTTTCTTAACGTGGAAAATTGTGTGATCTATGAGATATTTTTTCTTATTATTAAGATCATGCTTCCTTTTTTTGACTATGTGTTTTGTTGTGTTCTGGTTGTATTTATGGAATCACACACCTCCCAAAAAGGGCTTAATCACTTAAATCTAATAAATTTGGATGGCTAAAGAATTAAAGAGGCATGTTTGTTGAATCCATTGATTATTATAATTTGAAATAAATCAAATGATTTGTGATGAATGTTTAATTAAATTGTGTGCTTTCATTTGTTAATGAGATCAGATAAAAACATGAGGATGGAAATGCTTACTGTTGGAAATAATGAAGAGGCCTATTAATGAGAGTGCTCTTCTATAAATTTTGTTGAAAATTGAAGTTATTATTAAGTGAATGTTTAAAAAAATTGTGTATTTACATATTCAATGCCTTAGGTTACCTATGTAAATAACCTGTGATAAATGAATTGGTTAATACAAGGTTGTACTAAAATCATTTTTTGTATAAAGGTCAATTTTTGAGGTCGAACGATCTTGTTTACTTGTGAAGGCTGGATGATTTGTTGTAGTGTCTAGATTCCCTATTGAATCTATTTGTTGTTTTATCTATAATTCATACTTTTTATGTGATGTGATTGGATCTTGGGATGGTTGTTAGTTAATGAGATATGGGTGAGTATTCCAAGGGCTATGATGGTGGCACGGGGTGCTGGTTATGGTGATGATATGGGCGGGGATGTCTAATGTTGTAATGGTGGAATGGGGTATAATTTATGATGAGGATATTAGAATGGAATTATAGATGTGTTGTTATGTATAGTGGTGTGAGGTATGGCACCAAGAGTGATAAAACAGGTTGAATTTGGTATTTTCCATTGTTGTTGTGTCGAAAGCTGAGATGCTTTCTTGATAATGAATATGCATGTTTAATGGATGTGTCCTAGTGTGCTTACATCCCCTAAAGGGATTTATATTGTACTATTTTTATATGTTATGTCCTTAATCATCATCATCATTTCATTTTTATTCACGACTGCTTACAACACAGAAAACAACATCATGGGGGTCGAAAATAATGCAGACCAAGGGCATCACCCCGAATCAAATTCACCCCTCAGGTTTAAACATAGATACATGAGAAAAACATCTAACCGAGACATCTTCTCCCATGAGCGATGCCATGTGATCCGCTACTTTGTTCCCCTCCCTCAAAGTGTGAGTAACGGTAATATTTCTGGCCAGAAAGGATTTGCATACTCTAATCGTATAAATTATAGACCACGGTCTATTTCCAATACCTTGAAGCACATCATGAATAACCTAATAATCCGTCTCCACCTGTGATAAAAAAATTCCACGCTGGCTGCACATGGATAGACCTGTAAGAACCGCTCTCACCTCTGCTTGCAGAGAATTCCTAGCACCATAATTTGCGGCGTGAGCCAGGAGCACACTCCCAACTGTATCTCGGACCACACCTCCTCCTCACATCACACCCCCAAAGACAGTACCCATCCGTATTAAGCTTCAAGCTATCACCCAGCGGACACCACCACACCCAAGAACCCTGCCCCCTGAGGCCGATGACTGGTCCATGCCTCTAGCAACGAACAACACCCGCAGCGCCAGGACCTGCTTCCATGTACCTACAAGAGTCGACCAATCAGCCAAAATGAACCTAGCCCTGGAGATGATGGCCCGAACCAAAGACGGAGACCCCTCAAATTGAGTGCGGTTCCTGGCCTGCCACAACACCCAGCCAACCGCATTAAAAACCATAGCTCACACCACCTTGTCTCTGCCAGCAGCTTCGACCCCCTGGAACCAACTCTCCAAAAGGTCCTCAATGCTCTCCACCTTTATAGACAGCCCCAAATAGCCTCCAAAGAAACCCCACACTATGTGAGCCCATTCCCCTTCAGGGAAAATGTGAGGAAGGGTCTCCTCGCGAAACTCAGCACAGCAGTGACAACGAGAAGCCATACTTATCCCAAGGCGCTTGATATTTTCGTCAGACAGCAGTACCCCATTCTGAATCCTCCACGATAGAAAATTGAACTTAGTCGGGATCATATTGCACCAAAGCTAGCCAGTCCATCCCCCTTATTGTCCCTGGGTTGCGCTGCTCCCACATAAATCCCTCGATTTAAATTTCCCTATGGGTGCTAGTGTGAAGACACATCGATCGCTGTCCGAGCTGATAAGAGTAGAATCGAACACCTCACGTTGGTCCTTATCCAAAATGGATCTAAACAAGGAGGGGTATTTCATCGCCTCCTTGAAAGTGATCATGGGTGCCAGACAACCAGGGTAACTGAGGGGGCTGCCCGACCAGTTATGCTGCCAGAACAAGATGTTCCCCTCCCCTAAGATCCACCGAGATTGCTGGAAAATGTCTGGGACAATATTGATGACCGCTGCCCACAAAGATGACCCATTCGCCTGTGAAGCCCCATCACTAGCCCTGAACCTGCAAGACATAAGGCTCCCCCACTATGAACGTTCTTCAACCACCTCCCAAGCAAACCTCGCTTGCATACAATGAATCGTGGATTTTAAACTTTTCACATTAATCCCACCCTCCAGAATGGGTCGTGCCATCCTTCCCCTAGAGACCCAATGCCTTTTCCCCTCCGACACTGCATCCCAGATAAAGCGAGCCAAAATCTTGTCAATGGACTTTACAACCCCCCTCGGTACATTGGTTGCCGAGAGCACATGGACTGGAATAGCTGCAAGTACACTATTCACCAGTGATATGCGACCTCCAAACGATAAGAACCTATTTTTTCAGTTCAGAATCTGCCCCGAGATCCGACTCACCACCCAGTCAAAATCCCTTATCCCTATCCTCCCTATCGACACCAGAGCCCCCAGATACTCAAAGGGAAACGACCCCCTCTTCATACCCAACCATGTACCCATGGCAGCTGCCCTGCTCTTAGTGCAAGTCTTAGCCACATAAAAATCACTCTTCTCCCTGTTGATGGTTTTCCCACTCCAGTGGCAGTACTCCTCAAGCATCTTGATAATAGCATGCACTGATTTCTGCCCCCCTATTACTAAAGATAATGGTATCATCCGCAAACATCAGGTGCGAGATAGATGCTAGGCCTGACCTCCTCCTATATTACTGAACATCCCCATTTGAAAAAAAAATTGATCATCCTGCTCAGAGTATCCTGCACGAGAATAAAAATACAAAGGGAGAGAGAGTCACCCAGATGTAGACCACGCACCGACTTGAAGAAACCATGAGTCCGCCCCATAAAAGAAACAGCTAGCCAAGCCGAACTAAAACACCTGAAAATGAGATCAGCCGCCCAACTGGAAAAGCCCAACCTATTCAAGACCCTATTAATAAAGCCTCATTCAACTCTGTCATATGATTTTATCATATCCAACTTGATCTTCATGTTTTTACCACGCACCTTTGTGTTAATGTCTTTCAACATCTCATGTTCCAAAGCTATAGCTTCCTGAATTGAGTGGTCCTTCACAAACCCATGCTGCTCCAAAGAGATCCATCGAGGGAGAAAGCCAGACAGCTGCCTGTTAATGATACTCACCAATATTTTATAGGGGAAATTACACATAATCACCGGCTGGTAATGAAGGAGAGATGATGGATCCTTGACCTTTGGTATGAGAACCAGCATTGTGGCAGCCACAATCCGAGGTAAACTACCTCCTCAGAAAAAAAAATCCCCAATAGCATTGACAACGTCCCCCTTAACCACCTCCCATGAGTTCCTATAGAACGATCCAGGAAAACCATCAGGCCCTGCCGCACTTTCATGATTGAGGTTGACCATAGCCGCATGAACATCCTCCTCCTCTGGGATACCCTCCAGCAATTCATTGTCCCGGCTGGATACCCAGCACGCAATCCCCCCCCCCCCAGAACTCCTCATCCCCCTGAGGATAACCCTGGCTCAAGTGTGGGTTCTTGCCAATAAGAAGATCCTTGAAGTGAGCCACCGCGAGCCCGCATACCACCTCCTGGTCATTCGTGAAAGTTCCATCATCAAGCTCTAGATTCAGAGTAACAACCCGTCGCCTCTCTCTTATGTACGCATGGAAAAAATATGTATTTTTGTCACCCTCCTTAAGCCACTTGATTCTTAAACGTTCTCTCGCCCTACGTTCCTGGGAAAGAACTAGCGCAACAAACAACACACCTTTCTTCTCAGAAATCTCATCAAAGGCTCTCTCATCCCATGCCTCCTCAATGGTATCCTCAAGGCGATCAATGTCATGATAAAGTACCTCCATCTCCTGGTCCATGGGAGGAATGCTCTTGGCCCACCTGTGGAGAGTGATCTTTAGGCATCTCAATTTCAGCTGCAAAGCCACCCAAGAGTGACCCTGAATTGGATCCTCCCAGCTCAACTTCACCGTCTGCTGCTAGCCTGAAGTACTCAGCCAATGACCCAAGAACCTGAACCCCTCCTGCAACGGTTCTCTCCTGTTCATAATGAGAAAACTTGGAGAGTGATCAGAGAGGGTGCGGGTCAGGTGATCCACCTTCGAGACAGTGAACAATGATATCGCTTTCACATTAGCTACACACTGGTCCAGCCTAGTCCAGCATCGGTTACCACCCCTCCTGTTGTTACACCAAGTGAAAGGGTCCCCAGAATAGCCAAAGTCCAATAGCCCCTTGTCTTCCAAGAACTGAGAAAAAGATCTGTTGTACCATCTTTGGAAATCACCTCTCCCTTTCTTCTCTTCCAGGACTACAATGATATTAAAATCACCCCCAGCACCCAGGGCTGGTCCCCTGGGTCAAAATCCCTCAACTCGCTCCAAAGCACCTCCCTTCTCTGAGCATCACAACTCCCATAAATGAAGTACATGATAATGGTATCCCCATAGCCAGACACTTTCTTTGTAATATGCTGGTCCCCTGCCTGGAGAAATTCCACCGAGACGTCCTTATGCTAGAAAATCCAGATGAACCTATTAATTGGATCCACATGCAGGGATTCATGCAGCTTCACCCTCCATTGGAACTCCCTGATTTTAACCGAATTCTGTTTATGTTCAAGGATCACAGCTACCTTGATCCGATGATTCTTCACTTCTGACGCAATAAAATCAGTTTTGACCCTTTCCCCAACACCATGGGAATTCCAAATCAGTGTAGGAATCATTGAAACAACACGCACCCAAAATTGACCCCAGGCATCACGGTCTCAGTCACTATGGAAGCAGCACGCTCCCTATCCTGCCTATTCTTCACGGAAGACCTGGTACTCACACCCACACCACACTCCGGGAGAATAGAAGGCTGGTTAGGAGGCTTCACAGGACGCTTGACGGCACCCCCACTCCGCTGCCGCAAGGACAACCCCATTGGATCAAAAGACTGTGCCACCTCCTGATCAACAGGAGGAACCAGACTGGCCTCCGACCCCTCCCTGATCACCCCTCCCTACTGAGGAGACGACCAATCCATTAGACCCGCTGGGGGGGCCTGTAAAGCACCGCTAGGTGGCCTCCTGATATAAACTAAACAACCCCGAGCTGGAAGCATGGCCACCGACCCCCCCCCCCCCCTTCCAATCTGAGCGCCTCCTCCACACCCAACCTGCCAACGAAGGACTCAAACGGCCAAGCCCAAACCCCTGGCACAAGCTCACTCAATAGAAGCCCAAGGACTCTTTCCAAGAGTTCCCCAACTCACAACATCTGGGAGGGGAAACCCCACAGCCTGGAAACCAGATTCAGCCGCCCCTCTTCCGGTTGAAATGGGATCAACACCTTGCTTTGGCAGGAAACCTCAGAGGAGCCCACTAGATCCTTAGAAGGGGACCCATCCCGAACAACACCCCGGCCCCCAATAGGCCTAAGGGGGATGGAGGGGCCTGCAGAAGCCTGAACAGGGCCAGAACCTGCCCGCAAAGGAACCAACCCCTCCATGAGCTTGTCACCGCTGGCAGCAAGCGGCTGAAGACCCTGACTCCTTCTCCTGCACATCTGGAACGAGTTCCCCTGCAGCATACAACTTGCACAGAACCGAGGGAAGACTGGAAAAACGAAAGCCTGGGTCCACACAGTAGACCCTTGCACTTGTAGGGAGATCTTCTCTGGAACCGGGAGGGAAAGTTCCAACTCAACGCAAATCCATGGAGCCAAGGTTTCCTCACCGCGCCGATAGTGAGGATCCATGCATAGGAATCCTCCCATAGCATCTCCAATAGCTTTAAGGAACAAACCGTTCTAGAACGGTAGCGGAAGACCTGGAAGGCTAACCCAGACAGTCGCTGAGGGACTTTCCTTCCCTTGGTGAACCTCCATAGACCATCTTGAAAGATTGAAATGCCATCGGCCCGTGGCCCGGGGAACGTGGCACCATGCTTGAATGAAATCTACCTCCAAGGATAAAACCAAGAAAAAGGAGATTTTGTGCACTACCGAGACCCACACCTCTCCTTGCAGCCCCCAAGATGCTATGAACCTCTTGAACGCAGTCAGTGAGGGCTTCCCTGAACCAAAACGCGCCACCAACATCCACCACAGGCCTGCCACTACCTCATAGAACGCTGTCGCGGGGGACGAAAGAGAGATAAGGCCCCCCTCCCTCACCACTGAATGGGAAAACAGAGATATAGCTAGAAAAAAAGGATCCGAGACTCTGAGAAGATCCCCACACAGCACCTCCTTAAAAGACGTCGTCAGCTGACCATGTTTGGGAGAAGGAAACAGAGACCCCCAACAGGGAGAAACCCTGCCATACTGCGCCTCATATCTGGGATCGAATGGAGCTAACACCAGGATCTGTAAGAACCCAGTTCTTATTTTAGAGGTACGGGCCTCTTCTTTTCCTTTTCCTTAAGTGTTTTTGAGAAAATATGGAAAATAGGGGAAAATCCTGAATTTTGGAACTACACGCCGTGTACTTTTCCACACGCCGTGTATTTTTGGCCGTGTTGGGATGAGTACACGGGGTGTGTAGCCATGCTGGCGACGAAGGGTGTAGGAACCGACTACACACCGTGTAGTTGTACCTTACACGCTGTGTAGTCAGTCGACAGGCTTAAACAGTAAGGTGGAGGATTCGCTGCGAGCTGGTCGATAGTACACGCTGTGTACTTGGGAGTACATGCCATGTACTCATGTCGACGGATGAACAGTGTGGCGGCGCCACCAAATTAATAGTTAAATGAAAGAATTACACATCGTGTACTCAGTAGTACATGTCGTGTACTTTGTTTTTTCGGCTTAAAACAGGAAGTAGCCTCCTCAGTTTGGCAGAGGAGGTGTTTGAGCCATTTTGGAGCCAAAGGAGGAGGCCAGATCTTTGAAGATCCACCGAGCGTTCGTCTGGAATCTGTTTCGGCTTCGGACAATTTCGTTGGAACCGCACGGGTAAGCCATCTCCTCTCCTGGTACAGTTCTTACCAATTCTTCTCCTAACGTAAGTTATTTACGTTTGAATGGGTTTTGTTCTTCATCAGATCTACGCCATTCTTGGGTTTTTCGGGAACCGACGTTCGTGTATAACGCTCGTTGGCGTATAAGGTAGGTGGCTTGGTGTTTAGTTTTCCAACTTCCGTGTGTTTTGTGCATTTTCATGCCATGAACCCATGTTGTGGTGGCGTGTGGCTGAGGCTGTTGCTATGTTTAATTCCTATAATTGCATAGGTGATTAAACTACGATAATAAAATGTTGGTTGGGATCATTTCTTGGATCTGGAACCACCCCAAGGGTGTGTTCCACTGTTTAGCTGTTTGGCCAGGATAACCGAGGGTATGCATTTAAAGTAGTAATTGTAGAATTGTATTAAGAGGAATTTCTTTTTACTGCTGGTTTACCTGTTGGGCATGGCCCGGTTACCTGTTTATCCTGAGGGCGTTGTTGTGATTAGTCTGTGGGCACTGTACTGTATTAGCCTGAGGGCTGTCGTTATTCCACCTGAGGGAAACCTTTCGTTCCTGAGGGCTTGAATTTTGTGCCTGAGGGCGACACTTCCTACGCCTGAGGGCAATTTCTGTTACACCTGAGGGCAATACATGCGGGTTGGATTCTGTAAATCCTGAGGGCATGGTTCACTATATTAGCCTGAGGGCAAGATACTGGTTGGCCTGAGGGCTTGGTGCTGTTGAGCACAAAACGATACTAAATTTAATGGATTCAATGAATAATAAGAATGGAAACTTAATTGTTAAGTTAGTTACTTTTCAGTACTGCTTACTTTATTGCATTTTACTATTGCACACTGTTGTTGCATGCTTACATGCAGTTTGGCACGGGCCTTTGGTGGGTGCCTACTGAGATATATTTCTCACACCCTGTTTGGGTCATGCTTTTCATCCCAAACATATTCTGTTTCTGTAGGTGTAGATAGGGGAAAGAGTCCCTATACAGGTACTTGACTATTGCTGAGGAGTAGGAGGGCATGGGACCGAGCCTAGGCTCGCGATGCCGATGCCAGCTGTTTTGCTTGTTTTTCTTGTTTTGTTTGTTTTGTTGTACTCTGTATTTTATTGTATTGTATTGATGTATAACATGTTCTGGCTATTTTCTTAGAACTTGAAACATGTAGCATCATCACTTATATATTGTTGGTTATATCCACTGTTGTAGTTATTCAGTTGTGTATTTTTACTGCTTCCGCTGTCGTGTATGTTTATTTTGTTTTTCCGCTATGCTACACTTTGACAAATGAGGGCATAGTTTCCCCACTATCAGACCTGGGCCCTCGCTACTAGTCGGTAGCCTCTGACATTTGGGGAAATGTGCTTGAGGTCACGTGGAGAACCGGGGTCGGGGCACCCATTGTGTGGCACCCGGGTCTGGGACGTTACAAAGTGTTATCAAAGGGGTTTCTTTTCTTTGACTTACTATTTGGATCCGTATTCAAGGATAGGATGGAACGGTAGTTGGTAATAAGCTGTGCCTGGGCGCAGCTAACCCGTGTACAGGGAAAAGCCAGTCTACCTCATATTTTTCATTATTTTGATTTTTCAATTTTACGGTTGATATGTTTTCACCGTTGGGTGACACACTTTGAGATTGTGAAGTTTATATTTTATCTTTGGGTTATATTTAGTTGAAACCCTACGAGATGAGGGGATGCCATCTCATGCATCATATAGGTACATTCTAGATATCACATTCCATGCATAGTTTCCATGCCATGTAGGTGCATTATAAATTCGCATGTTGTTTTGATAGTTGTTGTGCCAATAAAGCATGTTGTTGCGATAGATACTTGATAAATACATGCCTTTTGATATGGTATATTTGTTTGAGCTTGTTTATAGAATGGATTCCAAACTTTGGTTTTTGGGGAGTATGGGCCCCCATTGACCGGAATTTGGTGGATCATTGACTGTTTATTGGTTATAACATAGATAAGATGTCAAAATTTGATTCTTGGGGATTATGGGCCCTCACGGATCGGAATTTGACACTTAGGTGTTGGTTTTTAGTATTTTCGGGGTTCCGGGAAAGTTTCTGAGGCATACTGTCCAGAAACCCAGTATACACGCTGTGTAGTATTTTAATAAACGTCGTGTATGCTCATCTGTTCAGGAAGAAAAATGAACTTTTTGAGTACACGCCGTGTACCCTGAGTACACGCCGTGTAGTCTCTTCCCGTGTCACAAACCGTGTGGGCGGCGACACGGGGTGGGGCAAGGCTTGAGTAAAACACACCGTGTGCCGAATGGACATGCCATGTAGTGTGACCCGAAGTCCAGTCGTGTAACTAACAACACGGGTCAGTGAACTCCTTGACAGAACATGCCGTGTCAATAATAGACACGTCATGTAGTGTGACCTGGGGACTCAGCCATGTAGCTAACAACACGGGCCGGTGTCACCTCTCCATGGACATGCCGTGTACCTGTGGGACACGCCGTGTAGTCTTGTCCGAGGATAGACCGTGTGGAGTTAGCTGTGTGGCTGGGAAACAGGATGGTGTACACGCCGTGTGCGGGTGTAACACACCATGTGGTGTAAATCCTTATAGTCGGTCGTGTCACAGACGACACGGCCAGTTGGAAAATAACACCGTACATGCCATGTAGTTTTGTTGAACGGAAGTTGTGTGGATTGGCCGTGTATAAGGACCCGGGCAGGGGAAAGGAAGTCAAGTACACGTCATGTAGTCATTGTACATGTCGTTTAGTCTTGTCTTGAAAATTTTGAAATGATTTCTTCCTCTTGTTCCTTTGTGGATACTTCGCTTTCAGTCTTAATAATCTTGAATCTGAGGCATTCTTTTGACCTTGTAGTGTCATGCCGCCTAGACGACCGCGAGTTGTTCTCCAGGAGAGCAGCGATTATTATACTCCGGAGATGGTGGTCCATGGGCTACCAGTTGATCCAACAGCAGAGCCAGATGCAGCGCCAGCTATTATACCAGACACAGGCGTAGAGGCGCAGTTCTGTGAAGGCTTATTGCGGTTCATGCAGAACTTTCAGGGATCACCGCAGACTGCCACATCTATGGCCGAGCTGATGCGTATCTTTCAGCAGTAGCATCCGCCTAAGTTTTCAGAGGATGGCGGACCACAGGCTATAGAGTCTTTGCTAGGATCGATGCAGACTATTTTTGAGCACTTGGAGATGCCTCCAGGGCAGAGGGTCAAGCTCGCGACTTACATGTTGCGTGATTCCACCAAGAGGTGGTGGGATGTTACCACCCAGACAGAGCATCACAAGGACATGGCATGGGAATATTTTCAGGCAGTCTTCTATGACTTCTTCTTTCCCGAGACGCTGAGGGCAGATAGAGCTCGAGAGTTCATGAATCTGCAGCAGGGCGCTATGTCGGTGATGGACTACTCTTCTCTTTTTATAGAGCTTCAACATTTTTCACCCATGCTGGTGGGTGATGAGACGTTGAGAGCCATACGTTTTGAGGATGGTCTTCGGTATGACATCTGAGCGCTGGTAAATGTTTTCAGGTTGCCTACTATACATGCGATTGTGAACCAAGCGTTGATTACAGAGAGGAACCTATGGGAATCGAGTTGTGTGGGTGAGGGCGGTTCAGCACCAGTTACTGGTACTATTTCTACTGGCAAGACGAAGAGATAGATGTACTTCTCTCAGGGTGGCAGTACCAGCTAGGCAGTGTCTTCAGGTGGCCCGATCAAGTGCTACCAGTGGGGCAGAGAGGGGAACAAGAGACTGTAGTGTCCACGAGACCCAGTTGAGTGTCGATCTTGCGGCAAGATGGGTCATCTGCAGTGCTTTTGTAGGGCGTTTCTACCAGTGGCTAGTGAGATGGGTTCTGTGCAGACTCCGCATGCGAGAGCAGGACCAGTGGCTTCTTACCAGTCAGGGAACTGGAATACGTCAGGGAGTGCAGTCAGAGATGGTGGTCATGGCCATGGTAGCCAGACACCAGCATCGTAGAGGCAGTAGGGTGGGACAGCTCAGGGTAGCCAGGCTGTGTCGCAGGGCCACGACACTGGGCAGGCATATGCAGTGCGACAGACCCAGCAAGAGCAGGATCCCGGACCTTCTACAGTCAGAGGTACTATTCTAGTAGCTTTTGTCTTGTATTCAGTACATTTTTATACGGGTGCTACACATAGTTTCATATCTGTACCCGTTATGGAGAGCCTTGGGCTCAGTGTTTCTACTTATTCTGATATCTTGACGCTAGACACTCCGTTGGGGACTAGGACGGCTGGTGTGCATCAGTTTAAGGAGTTCCCCTTGAGGTTGGATGGTGTCACTTCCTTTGGGACCTCTATGTCTTGGAGATGACGAGCTATGACGTCATTCTCGGGATAGACTGGTTGGTTCCCTTCCAAGCCTTTGTAGACTGCTATCGTCACAGGGTGTGTTTCACGTCACCAGAGGGCGGGGAGTTTCTATACAAGGGTGAATGGGATGTTTAGGTGAGTCGAGCTGGACCAGAGCATCATGGGCAAGGTGGAGTCACAGCCCAGATTGCGAGCTTATATCTGGATGATCAGGGGATATGTCAGAAGGATTTCCCTCTAGTTGTTGATCGTTTCAGGGATGTCTTCCCGGATGACTTTTCAGGTCTACCTCCGGTGCGAGAGGTGGATTTCTCTATTGATCTAGTGCCAGGAGCAGCACCGGTGTCCATTCCTCCTTATAGGATGGCCACGCCTGAGTTGCAGGAGCTCAAGAGGCAGTTAGAGGAGCTGCAGGTAAAGGGTTTTATCCAACCCAATACTTCTCCTTGGGGTTCTCCTGTCCTTTTTGTGAAGAATGCGGACGGTACCCTCAGACTTTTCATGGATTATCGGAAGCTAAACCAGTTGACGGTTAAGAACCGATATCCCTTTCCAAGGATAGATGATCTGTTTGATTAGCTTCATAGAGAATGAGTGTTCTCGAAGATTGACTTGAGATCCGGATATCATCAGTTGTATGTTAGACCATCTGATATACCTCTCACAGCTTTCAGGAGTAGGTACGGTCTATATGAGTACACGGTTATGCCGTTCGGACTCACGAACGTGCCAGCAGTTTTCATGGCTCTGATGAATCGTTTGTTTCATCCGTATCTTGATTCATTTGTGGTATTATTCGTGGACGACATCTTGGTGTACTCTCACACTCGACACGACCATGCCACCCATCTTGAGATCATATTGAGTACACTGAGAGAGCATCGGCTATATGCTAAGCTCTCGAAGTGCCACTTTGGGATGAACCAGATTCACTTCCTGGGTCATATCATCTCAGAGGCAGGAGTTTCAGTAGACCCAGAGAAGGTGAGAGCAGTAGTTTCCTGGGAGCAACCCAAGAACATGTTTGAGATACAGAGTTTCTTAGGGCTGGCTGGTTACTACATACACTTCATACAGGACTTCTCCTGCTTAGCAGCACCGTTGATAGGTCTGACTAAGAAGGGTGTGAAGTCCATTTGGTCATAAGCTTGCGATACAGCTTTTCAGGACCTGAAGGGAAGGTTGACATCAGCACCGATCCTGATTCTCCCAGAGCAGGGGAAGATCTATACAGTTTACTGTGATGCATCAGGGATTGGGCTGGGAGCTGTTTTGATGCAGGGCGACCGAGTTGTTGCGTACGGGTGTCGACAGTTGAGGCCACATGAGAGGAATTACCCGACGCGTGATCTCAAGTTGACTGCAGTTGTTCATGTGTTGCGCTATTGGAGACATTATCTGTTGGGAGATCATTTTTTTGGTTTTCACTGAACAAAAAAGCCTCAAGTATATCTTTACTCAGCGTGACCTGAATCTGAGACAGAGAAGGTGGGTCGAGTACCTACAGTCCTTCGATTTTGAGCTTGCCTATACACCTGGTAAAGGTAATGCAGTAGCTGATGCACTGAGCTGGAAGACTCAGATACAGGCAGTGCAGGAGGCCAGTGGTGAGTGGCAGCTTATGGCTTTTTTCTCTGAGATGCATCTAGAGGTGCATGACAGTCAGGGGCAGACTTATCTTTCCTCATTAGTTGTGACTTCTACCCTCCTGGACAGAGTGAAGATGAGGCAGCTATCGGTTTCAGAAGGCCTAGTTCTATGGGAGTCGGTGGCAAGTGAGAACCCTCCTCCCGGTTGGACGGTAGGCAATGATGAGGTTTTGTGTTTCCATGGACGGGTATGGGTTCCAGGAGATATACGCGAGGATCTGATGCGGGAGTTTCATGATTCAGCTTGGGCAGTTCAACCTGGGGTTACCAAGATGTACCGAGACTTGAGATGTCAGTACTAGTGGCCAGGTATGAAGAGAGAGATAGCTGGTTTTGTTACGAGGTGTTCCACCTATCAGCAGGTGAAGGCGGAGCACCAGAGGCCAGCTGGGTTGTTACAGCAGTTGCCCATTCCAGAGTGGAAATGGGATGATGTCGCGATGGATTTTGTGACGGGATTTCCGAGGTCACCTTGAGGTAATGATGCTGTGTGGGTTGTTGTGGACAGACTCACGAAGGTAGCTCACTTCTTTCTGATCAAGGAAACCTTCAGTGTGGACAAGCTTGGAAGGCTGTATATCCGAGAGATCATACGTCTTTATGGGGTCCCTCGTTCTATCGTTTCAGATAGGGATTCCCACTTTACATCTCGTTTCTGGCAGAGTTTTCCGAGGGCATTTGGTACATAGGTGCTTCTGAGCACAGCATACCACCCTCAGACAGATGGCCAGTCAGAGCGGACGATACAGGTGCTAGAGGACATGTTGTGTGCATGCGTCCTAGACTTTGGGGGCTCTTGGGAGAAGCATATACCCTTAGTCGAGTTTTCCTATAACAATAGTTTTCAGGAAACTATTGAGATGGAACCATACGAGGATTTATATGGTAGGCCATGCCGATCACCTTTGTGCTGGTTAGAGGTAGGTGATGCTGCTTTACTGGGGCCACAGCTCATGCAGGAGACATCTGAGCAGGTCTAGTTGATTCGTAAGTAGATGGCTACCGCACAGTCTCGTCAGAAGTCTTATGTTGATCGCCGCAGACGATCTTTGGAGTTCATGGTCGGGGATCAGGTTTTCTTACATGTTTCGCCGAGGCTGGTACACAAGCGGATCAGGAGACAAGGTAAGCTTTCACCGAGGTATGTGGGGACATTCGAGATTCTGGAGAGAGTCGGGCTAGTTACCTATCGGTTGCAGTTACCGCAATGGTACTGAGCCATGCACGACGTCTTCCACATGTCTCAGTTGCGTCGCTACCATTCAGACCCATCTCACGCCTTTCAGACAGAGGAGGTTGAGCTTCAGCTTGATGCATCCTTTTAGGAGCATCTTATTCGTATCATTGACAGGAGCACGAAAGCTCTCCTAGGCTGGTCAGTTCCTCTCGTACAGGTGCTATAGCAACATGGCCGAGTGCAGGATGAGACCTGGGAGCAGGAGGCCGACGTACGTGCTCAGTGGCCAGAGCTGTTCTGAGCTTTATCTTCGCCACCCTTGGAAGGGAAATTCAGGGACGAATTGCTATAAGGGGGAAAGATTGTAAGAGCTCGGTTCTTATTTTAGAGGTATGGGCTTCTTCTTTTCCTTTTCCTTAAGTGTTTTTGAGAAAATATGGAAAATGAGGAAAAATCCTGAATTTTGGAACTACACGCCGTGTACTTTTCCACACGCCGTGTATTTTTGGTCGTGTTGGGATGAGTACATGGGGCGTGTAGCCATGCTGGCGACGAAGGGTGTAGGAACTGAGTACATGCCGTGTAGTGGTACCGTACACGCCATGTAGTCAGTCAGCATGCTTAAACAGTAAGGCAGGGGAGTCGCCGCCAGCTGGGTGACAGTACACGCCGTGTACTTGGGAGTACATGTCGTGTACTCATGTCGACGGATGAACAGTGTGGCAGTGCCTCCAAATGAATAGTTAAATGAAAGAAGTACACGCCGTGTACTCAGAAGTAAATGTTGTGTACTTTGTTTTTTCAGCTTAAACAGGCAGTAGCCTCCTCAGTTTGGAAGAGGAGGCATTTGAGCCATTTTGGAGCCAAAGGAGGAGGCCGGATCTTTGAAGATCCACTGGGCATTCGTCTGGAATCTATTTCGGCTTCGGACGATTTTGTTGGAACCGCACGGGTAAGCCCTCTCCTCTCATGGTATCGTTCTTACCAATTCTTCTCATAACGTAATTTATTTACGTTTGAGTGGGTTTTGTTCTTCGTCAGATCTACGCCGTTCTTGGGCGTTTCGGGAACCGAAGTTCGTGTATAACACTCGTTGGCGTATAAGGTAGGTGGCTTGGTGTTTAGTTTTCCAACTGCTGTGTGTTTTGTGCGTTTTCGTGCCACAAACCCATGTTGGGGTGTCGTGTGGCTGAGTTCGTTGCTATTTTTAATGCCTATAATTGCATAGGTGATTAAACTACGATAATAAAATGTTTGTTGGGATCATTGCTTGGATCCGGAACCACCCCAGGGGTGTGTTCCACTGTTTAGTCGTTTGGCCAGGATACCCGAGGGTATGCCTTTAAAGTAGTAATTGTAGAATTTCCTTGAGAGGAATTGATTATTACTGCTTGTTTACCTGTTGGGCATGGCCCAGTTACCTGTTTAGCCTGAGGGCATTGTTGTGATTAGCCTGTGGGCACTGTACTGTATTAGCCTGAGGGCGTGACTGTTTTAGCTCGAGGGCTGTCGTTATTCCGCCTGAGGGAAACCTTTCGTGCCTGATGGATTGACTTATATGCCTTAGGGAGACACTTCCTACGCCTGAGGGAAATTTCTGTTACGCCTGAGGGCAATACCTGCAGGTTGGATTATGTATAGCCTGAGGGCGTGGTTCGCTATATTAGCCTGAGGGCAAGATACTGGTTGGCCTGAGGGCTTGGTGATGTTGAGCCCAGAACGATACTAAATTTAATGAATTCAATGAATAATAAAAATGGAAACTTAATTGTTAATTTAGTTACTTTTTAGTACTTCTTACTTTATTGCATTTTACTATTGCACAATGTTGTTTCATGCTTACACGCAGTTGGGCACGGGCCTTTGGTGGGTGCCTACTGAGATATATTTCTCACACCCTGTTTGGGTCATGATTTTCGGCCCAAAAATATTACATTGTTGTAGGTGTAGATAGGGGCAAGAGTCCCTATACAGGTACTTGACTGTTGTTGAGGAGTAGGAGGGCATGGGACCGAGCCTAGGCTCGCGATGCCGCTGCCAGTTTTTTTCCTTGTTTTTCTTGTTTTGATGTACTCTGTATTTTGTTGTACTGTATTGATGTATAACATGTTCTGGCTGTTTTCTTATAAATTGAAACATGTAGCATCATCAATTATATATTGTTGGTTATATCCACTGCTGTAGTTATTCAGTTGTGTATGTTTACTGCTTCCGCTGTCGTGTATGTTTATTTTGTTTTTCCGCTGCGCTACACTTTGACAAATGAGGGAATAGTTTCCCCATTATCAGACCTGGGCCCTCGCTGCTAGTTGGCAGCCTTTGGAATTTTGGGAAATGCGCTTGAGGTTATGTGGCGAACCGGGCTCGGGGCACCCATTGTGTGGCACCCAGGTTCGGGACGTTACAGGATCGCCGCCGGAGGACGGGCCGATGAGGGCTCCGCGGGTAGAAAAATTCGAAATCCATCAGGTGCGTGCAGTGCGTTCTTCGGGTGAGCCATTAAATTAATGTATGTCCTTAATAATATAAATAGATTGGATGTTTCAAATATTATAACATTTTATATTAAGAGACATTTTAAAACCATGCAGGCGAGTCAGTGCCACTCAAAGCAGATAATATCATTGTGTAGTGGATTTTTCTCTTTGATTTGTACGATTGTTGTGGCTCTATTGATCTTGGTGCATGTGTTGATTGGGTAATGTTATGTGATTTTAATTTGAAAACCCTTGGAATTAATGCCATGAACCTGTGGAAAATAGAAATTGGGACATTGAATCCTTTGTTTCTTTTGCATGAGTGTGCTCCTGCTAAATAATTTTTTTATAAAACTTGGGATACTTTATAGTAAGATAAAGTGTATTATTCTAACCCCCTATTTTTTTATGATTCATGTAATATGTTAAATTGGTTTCTCCAATTTTGAAGCTATTTGTTTATATTAACTTGTAAAAGGGCATGGTAGAGTTGTTTTAGTTCAATAAAATAATTTTGATGAAATCATGTGATTTGACTATATACTTTGGGAAGCATGTTAAATATGAAAGGTTAGATATCATGATGGTAATGTTTTAAGTTTCTTATAAAAATAAAATTGATTTGATATTAAACATGTTTGATTTATAATTAAAATAGTTGGTGGGTAAATTAAATCATTCGATTCATGGTTAATTAAATTGGTTAATCTATAGTCGGATTAGTTTTTTAAATAATAACAACATGTTTTTTTGCGAAGAATAAAAATTTACTTGAGTATGTCATCCTTTAAAGTTCCCTCCATGTTTTGTAGTAAAAGTTAGTAAGGGCCACTTGGAAGAAATTGATTTTTTGGAAACATGTTTTCTCAAACAAACTACAACAATTGTTTTGTAAAATTTTCATTTATTAAAAAAAATTGAAAAATGTGTTGAAAGTGTTTTTACAAAGATACTTTTGATAAATACCTTATTATGGGAATTTTTAAGAAGGTTTTTAATTTAAAATATTTTTCTAACCTACCATATTTTCTTAAATTCAAGTGACTTATTGGGGTCATGCTTTTCTGAGGTTTGTGCTTTCTGCTTTCTGGTGGTTACTTTGCCTTCTCTTGGGTGATTTCAGCTTCTGCTTTGAAGATTGTCAGTTTGAATGATAGAGTGGTGGTTTTGTATGATGAATGAGTTGTTAGGTTGGTCTTTATTTTCTGATCAATGGTTTTTGAAGTCTGTTTGTTGTGAAGTTGTGTATGTTTTACCACTTTTCCTGAAAAGTGTTTGTTGGTTTCTCACTTTTCCCTCAAAAGTGTTTGGAAAAAAAGAATATTAATTTTCAGTCAGTCAAGTGACTTAGTGGGAAGGTTTTAATAAATATTCTTTTGAAATTAACATGTTTTAATATAAAATGTTGTGATATATGTCTAGAAATTAAATAATCATTTGAAAATCATGATTAAGTTTGTAATCCCCTTGATCAATATTATTTAAAGAATTTTTTATCGAATATCTATGTTAATAAATTATTATGTAATAATGCTAATATACTTTTTTATGACATGTTAATTGTGATAAGTTTTGATTGTTGTGAATTTAAATTTACTGGCATGATAAATGAGGGTAAATAATGTATGGATTTACATTTATTATGATGCTTAAATAAAGTTACTGAAGAGTTAGATATAATATTTTTATCCTGTATAAACTTTTATGCATTCATTTAAAATCAATGTGAATTGATAGTCTCTAAATGTTTTTCCTTTTTAAAAGTTTGTTTTATCATTATGTATTTCTTGTTGGGCTTGTTATGGTTATTTATGAAACATTGTTCTTTTTTAAGAGGTGTCAACCCTGAGGAATTATGTTTAGAGTTGTTGATGTGTTCCAAATATAGCGGAGTCCTTGGGAGGTATCTCATGGAATGGTTAAATTATCACACCTTACTTTCTCTCCCTCTTGATTTTTTTTAAATTCTCAAGGATGATAATTATCTGATAGGTATCTAATATAACAGTCTAAAATATTCTTCTGCCTTCCTCTTCTATTGTGGGGTGTCTGGTGATTTGGGAGAAGTTTCATAAATTATAGAAGTTGTTTTAAAATTATTTTGTAATTTATAAAGTAGTTTTAAAAAGTTTTTCAAATTATGGAAGTGATTTAAAGTTTTAAAAGTTTATTTGGGAAATTAATTTGGATTTTATGAAAGTGATTTTAAAGTTTTTTAATTTTTTTTGGAATTTTTAAAGTAATAATAACCATTTTCTTAATTATTTATAAGTTATTTTAATTGAAAAGTTATTATTTTCAATTAAATATTTACCCTTATGAAACAAATTGGAGTTTTGTAAAGTTAATGGTGGTTTTTAATGCCTTATTTAAAGGTAATATTGTCTTTCCATAGGTTACATAAGGGTAACCTATCTTTTCTATTAATTTCATAAGGGTAACCTAGAAGTATCATGTGCTAGGTAAAGGTACCCCTAGTTGCATAAAGTTAATTCATGGTTTCCTTGGGTAGTGTAAGGGTGGAGGCTGGTGTTCTACATTTCATAAAGGTACCTCCCAATTTTTATAATGGTAACTCGTTAATTATTTTGTTCGCGTGAGGGTGGACTTTCATAAGGGTATTCGCATAAGCATTAGAAAATTTTTCCAAAGCCTATGTAAGGGTCATATAAGTTTTTTAAATCTTATGTAGGGTTAATATAGAGTTACCCTTATGTGAGTCTTTATAATGTGTTGTGTAAGGGTAAAACAATTCACCCTTCCACTGCTTGTATCTTCTGCATATGGGTAACAATTTTTACCTGTTTTCAATTTTTTCTTCCTCCTTTTGATTTTCAACCCTCACAGACCTTGTTTCAATAACTTTTGAATCATAAAATAATGAAATTAAATGACTTTTAACACACTTAAATATTTAAAACTTATTTTTTTAGGGTTTTATTGATCCAAAATTAATTTCTAAACTATAAACCATTGGGAAATTTTAATGGGGTTTCAACACCACTTTTCCAGTTTACATGTAGTTGTTATTTTAAAATACATGAACACTTCTCCCTTTCTTTTCCTTCATTTTCCTCTCATTCAAAGGACCCCAGAACCCTCTCTCCAATTCAACAAAATCCAGCTATTCATGGGAACTTTTCCTTTACAATTTCAAAATGGGGCAGGACCTTATCTCTCCTATATACTTTGTGTGTAGTGTGAGTCTAATACTATCACCAGGTAGGGGATCCTTCAACCTTCCCCTAGTAGTAACATATGGGAGGGATCATTTTTTGGTTTTTCCTTTAGAATATGGTATGCACTATCCTAATGAATATAATTAATTGGTTAACTAAAATGTATGGTAATTGGAAGTTTCACCTATACTTTACAGGATTTCTTCATATTGTAGATATTTCTTTCCCTAGAAATTATTATCGATGTGAAAAGAATTTTATTCTTATTATCACATATTGTATTGATTTAGATAATCAAAATTGTATCTTGGAAATAGAAATTGATACTCATATAAAGATAATTATTTTTTTTCATGAAGAGAGAGTTATTACATGCTTTTACTTGTTTTATGATATTGTTTAAAGGAATATCCATATTTGTTTCCTTGCTAAAAATAATATTTTTTGGGAACCTTATTTGTGAAGTGTTTTTTTTATTATGAGACCCTTGATGTAATTGTTTGATTAATATAACTATACATTAAATTTTAATCAATTATGTATGGTTAATGAACCAGTTTCCCAAGGAAATTTGGAATTGTGTGATAATACCCCCTGATAAAGACGGTGTAATGTTATTAAAGTCATTAAATTGGATTTTGGTGGATGTGGAAGATAAAGTGTGCTGTTATGCGTTGAAATAGGTTGATGTATGATAGTTGTGATGTGTGGTTATTCTAGTGAGATGGTTGAATTATGGAGATTGATGGGATTATGTTGTTTTGTGGTGATTGTTGGTTAGGGAAAGAAATAATGAATAGTAAATGGGATGATGAGATGATTATGTTTAATTTGAATATTGAAAGATGATAATGGATGTAAAAATGTTTGGTAATTGAAATTATTAAATGAGAACTATAAAATTGATGTCTGGTTTTTCCTTAAAATAATTAAAATATAAAAGAAAGGGTTTTGTTATTATGAAATTGAATGGCATGGTTTGTAATTTCCAAAGAAATTTTGAATTAAAGTGGGGTGTATGGTTAAAGAAATTGTTTTTTAATATGAAATAAATTGTCTTGATAAATAAAGGTGGTTGATAATTGGAATACCTAGAAATTTTTTTAACTGGAAAAGGAAGGTGGAATGTGGCTTGTGGGTTGTGTCATGCTTGTGTGGTGCAATTCATTTAAAAGTGGTAGTGGAAGTGGTAGAGGTTTTTAGGACTTTTTAAAGATGTTGTGAGTTGGATGGTATTATTTTTGAAAACCCAAAGGTTGTGGTTATTTGTTTGACTATTATATATTGTATTTTCATTGTGATTTTGATACACACCCAACCCATTTTGATCACTTTGTTCTAACACCCAAATTTTTTAGGGTTATTTTTTCCAATATCCAGATAGTGAGGATGGATAGATGGATGCCCCATCTTCCTCGCTCTCTCTTCCAGGTGAGTTTGATATTCATGGGTTGTGATGTCCCAAAGTCAAAAGTACACTAGTAGTGATGTTTGATGAGATGATTATGTGGTTTATAGTGGGGTCATTCATGGTAGGAGGAGGTAATGATGTTGACTTCCTTTATGTTCACGATACCCTACTACTTTGGTTACGGTTGTGGTAGAGATATTATGTGATGGCCCAAGTGTCTTCAGAAAACATGTAATGTGATGGCCTAGGTGTCTTCGGGTGTGATGTGATGTGATAACCCAAGTGTGTTTGGGGGATATTTGTTGTGATAGCCCAAGTGTCTTTAGGCAAGGTTATTATATAAAAGATATAGGAGTGCCAATATGTATGGAATTGGGGTGTGAGAGCATCACACTAGTTGTAAATTAGTGCAGGTTACCATTTTACCTATATGTATATTATTGTGTTATTATAATTGGATGCATTATTTGGTGAGTGTGTATTGAGGAGTATGGGATTGGTTAGTTGACCTGTTTAGGTGTTTTTGGTTTTTATCTTTGATTGGTGTTGCATTAGTTGTAATGTTCTGGAATTTCTGTGTAATTTTTTTAAAATTATATGGAATTATTTCGAGACTAGATGCTTTGAAGGCACCTGATTCTGAGGCCCGGTGAGCCGAGAATATAATTTTAAACTTTTTTAAGTTCATTTAAATAAATATGTGAGTGGGTTTTTATAAATTTTAAACCGATGCTCGAATCAAAAATCTGAGAGCACTGTTGAACTCATAACATCGGGATTCGCCTATAAAGTACTTAACTTTGATAGGTAAGAGTCAATTAGAAAAGATAGTTTTCAGACTTTTCATAAAATAATAAAATAACATAAAATGTTATTTTATTTTATTTTTTCACTGTTGAGAAGTGGCATGCCATCACTATGGTGTGGCGACGAGGTGGAGATGAGCCCATTTAATGAGACTCCTTAATGGAAGCGAAACAGACACGTTGTTTCATTAATGAAACAGTGTAACAGAAATGTTGTGATGTGTTTCTCTATTAATTAGATAACATGTTGGGGAATCAAATGTGGAATTTCCTCTGATGAACCTATGGAGAAAATCCTCTCCAACGATGAACGATGAATGTTGTAGAATTGCTAGCGACGTCAACGCACCTCAAAGAATGGGACCAAAAGGTGACGGATGTCGATGGCTTCAAACAAAACTTGAATCCTCTTGGGTGGATTGCTTCAATGATGAAAACCTTTGAGGTTGGGGTTTATTTTGTTCAAGTTTCCCCATTAATTTTTCTAAAATGATGAACATGGATCAACCCATGAAAAGGTTGATCCACAGATCGCTTGTTCTTATAGGATGGTTTTTTTCTTGGGTTTTCTATGGTGGGATTAATTATTTTTTGATAGAAAATAAAATCATTATCCCATGTTTTCTAAACCTCTATCGTGGAGGGTGTGGGCCAAAAAAAACAAGGATCGAGCCCATATACCTTGTTTGTTTTTTGATTTATTCATTACCGTGTCTTCAGAGTGGAAGCAATGGGTATTCGAGGCCATCTCATGGAAGAGGGCATCCCCAGGAGGAAGTAGGCACAAGCGGTGCCAAGAACGGACCACCAGAGCAGACCTGGTGGTTCGTGGAAGAACCCACAAGCGTACTGGTGCCGCCAATCGTAGGTGGTGGCCCGCAGCGGTGGTTTCAGGTGGCTGGAGGCGTGGTACGAAGGCGGGCCAGGAGGAGCGTTGAGGTTGGCTCGGGCCACGATAGTGTGGTTGTAGCCACTGACCTCCATGCCGGCGGCGGGTGGACGCAGCCACCTGACCGCATCAATGCCCGTGGATGCGACACCATGTCAATTTTCACATGGAATTCCATGGTCAACTGACCATGGTGATGGGGTGGCCCCATGAATGACCTGTGGGGCAAGGCGAAGCCAGCCGCGGCTTCCAACTGCGTCCCGACCTAGCGAACCGGGCAGGGCACGGGCCACCCCAGCAAGCCGAACCCGCCCCAGCGGGTCGGACCTGAAACCCAACAGACCATACTAGGCTAGACCTAGGCCACACAAGTTTTGGGTTAGGTTGGCGGACCTGGGTCAGGTCGGTGGACCTCAGGCCAGGTCAAATTGGACTCGGACCCCACCAACCCCTTTTTGGAAAAATGTCAATATCTTTCAAATCGGGTGTCCGATTGACAAGATGTTTGCAGAGTTGGAACCCTCATGATGATTCAGATATTTTGGAATACTCTATAAAGTATTTTATAAAAGTTTAAATTTGATGAATGGTTTGAGGAGAGGTTCTCCCATAATCAATCGCACTATGTGCGGAAACCCTGCGGTTTGTTGAGACCTAAAGACTGCTGACAAGCGACCCTGTGTGGATCATCTACTATGACCCAGTGGGAAGTGTATTTTGTGTGACCTAGTAGGCCCACTGTGGGGAGAAGCTCTATGTGAGCCTAAAAACCCATGGTAATCGACAGGAGGATTACCTCAGTATGGCCAAGGTGGGAAGCGGATTCTCTATGATCCAGCATGCCCATGGTGGGGAGAAACTTCTGTGTGACCTAGCATACCCACAGTATTCAGCAAGGATGAGTACCACAAAATTCCAAGGTTAGTGGGAAGAAGCTTATGTGTGACCCAGTAGGCCCACTATACTCATTGAGGAGGAGTTCTCTAGCAGCCCAAGGTATTCGATGACATGACTGATGGTCTTACTTTCCATACTCTAGATTATACCTGGTGTGAGATGTCTTGTTTCATGGTTTTCCTTGTGGATTTATTTGAGGTATTTAATTGTTTTTTTTAGTCCCTACATAGTATTTTGTTACTCACCCCTGCACAGGCTTCGCCCGCACATGTTGTGTCTAGTGCAGACGACCACTGCCTTGACGGAGGACTTGGTGGCCGAGGACCCAGGGGTTCCCAGTGAGACCAGGCAGGCAAGGCGTACTTCTATGACTTCCAGAAGCTACTCTACACTTACCCATCATGTGGGGTTTCGAGCATATGGATTTTAGATTTTCCTTGTACTTTCCTATTTTCAATTAATCATTTTTTGGGTTTTTATTCTGGCCCATTTGACCAACATTTTTTACTTTTACTAAGTTGTTTTTTAGTGGCATGCATGTTTACTTTTCCATATTTGGGACATGGTTTTGTCCAAGTGCATACAGGTACTCAAGAAAATGCCTCCCATTTGCAGGTTGACACCTTCGACACTAGTCTCCAACCTCTGGCCTTTGGGAGGCAGGCTTGGTGTATGTCATGGCACGAGCCCTGGGGGATGGGTCAGGACAAAGTGGTATCATTGGTGGTCGGTTATACCTCAAATACTGGGAATCCGTTGTTCTGTGTTTGGGAAAAAAAATTAAAGTGTTTTGAGTTCAACTTTTAGATTTGGGGAGTCCAGTGTTGGTGCAGCGGCCAACGTATCTATACATGAGGACCTTGAATTCTACTTTTCGACTCTATACATAAAAACACTGGTTGCATGCATCATATAGGAATTGATTTTTTCCTTATGTTCTTATTGAATAAGAGTAATCTCACCAAGTATAATCTATTAACCTTGGTACGTCTTGATCTATATCAGGATGCCTCCACATAGACGGTCATCTCAGATTCTGATGTGTGGCTATGAGGACAGCCCACCTAGTGATGAGGCATTGATTTAGGGACCAGTACTAGAGATGGCCTTTTCGGGTGGTGCCCCAGCGTTACCACCACCCGTTGATCGGTAGTTACTTCTGGAATTACTGGTAGAGGACGCGCTCAGGCTCACTGACTTTCATGAGTTCCAGAGACAAAGACCTCCCAGGTTCAGGGGAGAGATAGATCCTCAGGACGCTGAGGACTGGCTCGAGGTGGTGATGCGAACCTTCTTCTTAGTGAGGATGTCAGTTGACCAGATGGTGATCTTTGTTGCGAGCCTTCTTCAGGGCTCGACAGGTAGATGGTGGATCCTGACGATTCAGACTCATGATGAGGTGAACCTCTCTTAGGATGAATTCAAGGGGATATTCCAGGAGGAGTTCTTCCCCACAACCTTGCGCTCGGTGTGCATACAGGAGCTTCTTCACCTGCAGCAGGGTAGCATGTCAGTGGATGAGTACTCTGCGAGGTTTACATACCTCTCTCTCTACTCCACATATATGGTGTAGGACCCTTTATTTAGGGACCAGACCTTTGAGCAGGGACTCATATGAGAGATCAGTGCATCCATGGTGCCTCTCAGCATCCCCACTCAGGCTAGAGTGCTAGAGCGAGCCCTTCTTGTGGAGAGATTCCTAGCAGAGCAGACACTGAAATCCAGAGTCACCAGCAGACATCAGGTGACGGATTCTTCAGTGGTGAGAAGTAGGTAGCAGACGAGGGGACCCAAGCGGGTTAGATCCTTTAGGGGATGACCTCGGTAATTGAGGTTAGTAGTGTGGGGCTCCCAGAGTAGAGGAATTCAGCAAGGAACTAGGTTGTGATTCATGTGTGATGGGAAGGGACACATGGCTTGTGGTTGCCCGACCCTCCACATAGACGATCAGCAGATGGTCGAGGGACCACCAAGTAATAGACAAAGGATTGAGAAAAGAGGTCCACAGGGTGGCAGATGTGGCAGGGGAGCAGGCTGTGGATGACGGTTCAAGGTGTTACCCCCACCACCCCCATGTGGTCCACCACGGGCTTAGGGAGCCGATGGATCGGGGTGAGGCCAGCTTCAAGCAATGGAGGCCTATGACCATGGAATACTAGAGATGATTAGACTATGATCTGTGTCTTCTCCACCTTATCTATAGCTCTTATAGAAATAGGTTCTAGTAACTCTTTCCTTTCCATGGACCACGTTCAAGGCTCAAAGATTCTGATGGATTCTTTGTCTCAATCCTTATGATTAGATACTCCTACTGGAGGGGATTCGATTATTACACACTAGTGTCGGCAGTGTGAGATTACTCTAAGAGGTGAGAGCCTCGGCTGGGATATTCTAGTAGCGGCGTCGAGGCCTTACGATGTCATCTTGGGCATGGACGGGTTATCTATAGTCCATGATCAGATCGACTATATTAGGTAAAAAGTGTGGTGTGTCCATGAGTATAGGACCAAGTTTTCCTTCACCGATGAGAAGGGAACTTTTGTAGCATATTATGGAATTTCTCGGAGGAGGTTGTAGCTGATCACTCACCATTTGGCTATCCTCACCCTATGTGCGGTGGCAAGAGCAGTTTGAGATTTCCAGTAGTGGTGGACGAGTATGAGGATGCATTTCCTGAGGATGTTCTAGGACTACCTCATATAAGATAGGTAGACTTAGACATTGACCTGTACCCTGGGATGACACCAATATCCACACCAGCATATCGGATGTCCCCCACAGAGCTTCTTGAATTGAGGGTACAATTGGAGGACTTGCAGGAGAAGGTCTTCATGAGGCCTAGTGTTTAATCATGGGCATCCCTAATGTTGTTTTCCAAGAATTCATATGGGAGATTAAGGATGTGCGTGGACTTATGGTGCCTGAACCAAGTGAGCGTGAAGAACACGTATCCACTATAAAGGATTGATGAAATCTTCAACTAGCTGAATAGAGTGAGGTGGTTCTTGAAGATTTACCTTAGATCAATCAATCATCATCTTCAGGTACGGGATGAGGGCGTACTGAAGATAGCCTTTAGATGTCTGTATAGACACTATGAGTTTTTGGTGACTCCTTTCGGCATGGCCAATTCCCCAGCAGTGTTTATGGGACTCATGAATAGGATATTTCAGCCTTACCTTGACCGGTTTGTTGTAGTCTTTATTGATGATATCTTGGTGTACTCAGGATCGGAGGAGGATCACGCTACACACCTACAGATAGTCCTGGATACACTCCAAGATCACCAGATTTACGGTAATCTCTCAAAGTTCCAGTTCTAGATTTGGGATTTCCACTTTCTAGGACACATCATCTTAGGGGCTGGAGTTGTAGTGGACTTGGTGAAGATAGAGGTTGTGCTGGCTTGGGAGCCACTCAGGATCATGACTGAGGTGCGGAGTTTCTTGGGGTTGGATGGATACTACCGGAGGTTCATGCCTGACTTTTCCAGAGTAGCATAACCTTTATCATCCTTGACACATAATGGATAGCCCTTTGTGTGGGCAGAGAAGTTTCAGCAGAGTCTCTAGGATTTGAGGTGGATACTGACGAGTGCCACCATCTTGAGAATAAAATAAGATGACGCTGGTTATGTAGTCCTATGTGATGCATCCGGGACCATACTGGGTTGTGTCCTGATGTAGGATTGAGCAGTGATCACTTACAGCTCATGGAACTTGAGGAAACATGAGAATAACTATGCAACCCATGACCTGGAGTTAGCAGTAGTGATCTTTTCCTTGAAGATGTGGTGGAACTACATGATGGGTGAATGATTTACCATCTACTATGACCACAAGAGTCTCAGGTATATCTTCTCACAGAAGGACCTGAACTTGAGGCAATAGTGATAGATGGAGTTCCTCCAGGACTATGACTTTGAGATAGTCTATACTCCTCAGAATGGGAATATGGTTACAGACGTGCTCAACATGAGGTTTGGTTTACAGCTACTGAGTGAGGTGACAGAGCAGCTAGTCATGATGCAGATATCCTTCATGGATGATGATGGAGCAGATTATCTTCAATCAATGATTATCACTCCTTCACTCTTATAGCAAGTTAGGGAGGCACATCTTGTGGATGTTGACTATGAGGCCCGATGTTCTTAGTTATCCTCAGGACATACTCCTGGTGGATTTTAGATAGGTATGGATCACACCATTTTTTTCAGAGGACGCACCGTAGTACCAGTGACATTACAAGAGGAGGTGTTGAGGGAGTTCCATACATCCCCTTTGGCGGTACATCCGGGTGTGGTGAAGATGTACCAGGACCTCTGATGTCAGTATAGGTGTCCAAGGATGAAGAAAGTGGTGGCAGAGTTTGTTTCATGATGCCTCACTTGTCAGCAAGTGAAGGTGGAGCATCAAGTCCCAGCAGGCTTGGAACAACCACTTGAGGTACCAGAGTGTAAATGGTTTGGTATCTCAATGAAATTCATGAAAGGGTTACCATGCACGTCCAGGGGCCACGATTCTATCTAGGTGATCATTGACCAACTCACTAAGTCGACTCACTTCCTACCCATACAGGAGTAGGGATCAGTAGAGGGCTTGGGGCACATCTACATACAGAAGATAGTGCAGATACACGAGGCACCTTCGACGATCGTCTTAGACCATGATGTATGCTTTACATCCCAGTTGTGGAAGGGATTGTAGAATGCATTCAGGACTCAGCTACGCTTGAGTACCACCTTTCACTCTCAGATAGATGGTCAGACGAAGTAGACCATACAGACCTTGGAGGACATGATTTGTGCTTGCATCCTTGATTTTGGTTGTAGTTGGGAGGACCACCTACCACTAGTGGATTAGTAATAAAACAAGATATATCACTCCTCCATAGTCATTGCACCGTTTGAGGCCTTGTACAGGCGGCCATTCAGATCACCTCTATCCTGGACAGACCTAGGGGAGTTAGCACTCATGGGTCTAGAGTTGGTACGGGCTACTGTTGAGAAGGTGCAGATCATCTAGAATCAGATTAGGACTACACAGAGCAAACATAAATCGTATACTAAAAGGAGGTAGATACCCTTGGAGTTTGATGAGGTAGATTATGTGTTCCTTCTAGTCTCACCCTGACGGGGTTTGTGGAGATTTGGACAGGGAAAAAAGTTATATCCGAGGTTCATCGGACCTTTTCAGATTATTATAAGATTTTTAGAGCTGGAATACCACCTAGATCTTCTCCAACAGATGCACTGGGTGCACGATGTTTTTCACATGTTACAACTGAGGAGGTACGTGCATGAAACATTTCACGTCATCAAATGGGGCGAGCTAGACATTAACGATGGGGAAACGTTTATAGAGTTCCCAGTGGAGATAGTGGATCGACAGGAGAAGGTCATTTGTGGATGGTCGATTCCTCTAGCGCGTGTTTGGTGTCATCACGAGAACCTCTAGTAGAACAAATGGGAGTGGGAGGCTTAGATTCATGCTCTGTACCCTCATTTTTTTATCCTTGTTTTGGATTATGAGGACGTGAAGCCCAAAATGGAGGGAGTATTGAAATATCCTAGAATTTCTGTGTAATTTTGTTTTAAAATTATATGGAATTATTTCCAGACCAAACACTGTGATGGAACCTGATTCCAAATCCCGGTGAGCCCGGAATATAATTTTGACTTTTTTTAAGTTCATTTAAATAAATGTGAGAGTGGGTTTTCTAACTTTTAAACTGGGGCTTGGATCAAAAATCTGAGGGAACTGTTGAACTCAGAACATCAGGATTTTCCTAGAAAGGACTCAAATTTGACCAGTAAGGGTCGACCAAAAAAATATAGTTTTCATACATTTCAGAAAATAATAAAATAACATAAAAAGTTATTTTCTTTTCTTTTCTCACCGTTGAATGGTAGAACACTAGCACTGCGGCGTGAATATGAGGTGACGATGAGCCCCTTTAATGAGAATCCTTAACTAAAGTGAAATAGACATGTTGTTTCATTAATGAAATAGTGTAACAAAAATGTTGCGACATGTTTCTCCATTAATGAGAACACGTTGGGGAATCAAATATTGAATTTCCTCTAATGAACCTATGGTGAAAATCCTCTCCAATGATAAATGATGAAGATCATATAATCGCTAGCAATTTTAACACACCTCAAAGAACAGGACCAATGGGCGACAGATGCCAACATATTTGAACGGAACTTGCATCCTCATGGGAAGATTGATTCAGTGACAAACACCTTTGAGGTAGGAGTTTATTTTGTTTAATTTTCGCCATTCTTCGTTATAAAACAACAAATGTAGAACAACCCAAAAACAGGTTGATCCACAGATCACTCGTTCTTGTGGGAGGGTGTTTTTCTTGGGTTGTCTATGTCAGTATTATTAATTTTGTGATAGAACATCAAATCATTATCCCTTGTTTTCTAAACCTCTAACGGGGAGGGTGCAGGCTGACATAAACAAGGCCCAATCCCCTCTGCCTTGTGTTTTTGTGCATTCTTCGTGACCATGTCTTTGGAGTGGTGGCAAGGGGGATTTGAGGCCATCATATAGAAGATGGAATCCCTAGGAGGCCATAGGCACAAGTGGCGCGAAGAACGGACCACCAGAGAAGACCTGGTGGTCCGTAAAAGAACCCACTGGAACCGGCGCACAAGCGGGGTCCTACGGTGGTGACTACGGGTGGGTGGAGGTGCACTATGATGGCACACTGGGAGTAGCAATGTGGACCGCTCAGGCTGTAGCGGTGTGGTAGCAGCTACCAGCCTCCATGCCGGTGGCTAGCGGTTGGTGGACGTAGCCACCCGACCGCATCGATGCCCACAGACGCAGAACCACCTCGCGTCGCATGTAGTAGGTTGTGGTCAACCAACCACGGTGGTGGGGTATCCTTACGGATGACTCGTGGGGCAAGGCAGAGTCGTACACCGCTTACAGCTGCTTCCCGGCCAGGCGGACTGGGAAGGGCGTGAGCTGGACTCACCCCATCGGGTTGGGCCAGACCTGTAGCCCAACAGAAAAGACCGGGCCGAACCCAGGCTGGGCCAGTTCTGGGTCAGGTCAGTGAACCCGGGTCAGGTCGGTCTGACCAGGTTGGACCGGACCCAAACCCAACCGAACCCTTTTTGTAAAAAACGTCAATATCTTTCAAAATCGGCATCCAATTGATGAGTCATTTACAATGTTGGAACCCTCGCAATGAGGTAGATCTTTTGGCATACTCTATGGAGGATTTCATGGAAGTTGAAATTCAAAGAATGACATGTGGAGAGGTTCTCTCAGAATCAAGTGCACTGTGTGTGGAAACCCTATGGTTGGCTGAGACCTAAAGACTACTGACAAGAGACCCTGTGTGGATCAGCTAATATTGCCTAGTGGGAAGTGACTTCTGTGTGACCCAGCAAACCCAAGGTGGGGAGCATCTCTGTGTGACCCGGAAGACCCATGGTACTCGACAGGAACAGTACCTCAGTATGGTCAATGTGGGAAGCAACTTCTCTATGACTCAACATGCCCATGGTGGGGAGTGGATTCTGTGTGACCCGGTTTACCCATGATACTCATCAATTATGAGTACCAAAGTAGTCCAAGGTTAGTGGGAAGAAGCTTCTATGTGACCCTATAGTCCCACTGTACTCATTGAGGAGGAGTTCTCCAGTAGCCCAAGGTGTTCGATGACATGACTGATGGTCCTACTTTCCATACTCTAGATTATACCTGGTGTGAGTTGTCTTGTTTCGTGGTTTTCTTTGTGGATTGATTTGAGGTCTTTACTTGTTTTTTTGGGTTCCCTACTGAGTATTTTTTTACTCACCCCTCCATGGGCTTCGCCCACATGTGTTGTGTCTGCTGCAGATGACCGCCAACTTGACGGAGGACTTGGTGGCCGAGGACCCGGTTGTGCCTAGTGAGACCAGGCAGGCATAGTGTACTTATACAGCTTCCAACAGCTACTCTACACTTACCCATCATGTTCGGTTTCTAGTATATGACTTTTAGATTTTCCTTGTACTTTCTTGTTTTCAGTTCATCTTTTATTGGGTTTGTATTCTGTCCCATTTGACCTATAGTCTATAATTTTTCTCTATGGTTGTTTAGTGGCATGCATGTTTACTTTTCTAGCTTTGGGATGTGGTTGTGTGTGTGTGTGTACAGGTACTCAGGAAAATGCTTCCCATTTACAGGTTGACGCATTCGGCGCTAGTCGCCAACCCTTGGCCTTCAGGAGTCAGGCTTGGGGTATGTCATGGCACGGGCCACGTGGGACGAGTCATGACATTAGTATGCTCTTTTAACATGTACACAAGAGACTTTGGGTATGATCTTACTTAGTATATAGGAATTATCATACTATGTATATATAAATCATTTTTCAGGTTTCCAGGAGGACTTTGGGGACTAAGTTGGACATTACTATCTTTGGTATTGTAGTTGTTTCCAAGTTATTGTAGTAGGACTATCGTTAATATTTTACTTAGAGAATTTTTTTTGTATTCATATGACATTAAATGAATTTTAGATATCATGGATTTTACCTTTATTATGTTATGAAGTTGTTTAGTGGTTGATATCCTTTCTCTTGGTCCTACTTTTTCTTTATTTTGATGGTTATGCCTCCAATATGTGTGACCTTATTTATACCCTCAATGATAGTTGCCATCTCGGGGCCTACTTGAGTCAGTACTCATGGGTCATTATCACACCCTCTCTATTACCGACATAAAAGTGGTGCCTTTGGAGGAAAGGGGTCATGATACCAAAAACATCACGCACACAACCTCCTGATTCACACCGACCAAACAAACCACACACACAATACAGAACAAATTAAATGCAGGGTCGAGATTTGATCCCCACCCCTTCCTGATTTAGTTCCACATCTTGAGGACCACCTAGTCATGGCCTTATCCATGTTTAATAAACTTAATAAAAATAATTATTAATTATAATTATTAATTATTAATTAATTGAAATGGATTAATAGGAATAAATAAATAATAGTAATTATTTAATAATTAGAAATTATTAATTAGAAATTATTTAATTTTAAATTAACAAAAAATTAATTAATAATAATTCATAATTATCAACAAATGGTTATTTAATTATTAATAATTTTATATTAATTAATTATTAATTAATAATTATTTATAATTAGTAACTAAATAATAATATTAAATATTTATTAGTAATTGTTTAGTTATTATTATTAATGTTTATTAATTAGTTAGTTATTAATTAGTTAATTATTAATATGATTTATTAGTAATTAATTACAGATGAGTTCATGTCGGGGGTTCATTTATTAATTAGTAATTAATTTCATATGGTCATTGTCTAATCTACATCACGTTAGGGGTTCAACCTAAAGTTTCTAGGCACAACAAAAGCACCTTTGGTGGGTGATATATTAAAATTTCCCGTAACATAGAGTTTACCAAAACCCCAATAGAGGATTTTTCCAGTTAAATTTATAATTAATTTATTTAAGATTGGATGAAGTGGTTAACTCATCTTAGGAGCTTTCTCTAAAGAAGATGTTTTTTATCATTCAAAAACCCTTTTCTGAATTACCTTTATTGCGCTTGGAGGACCCAAGTGTGGAATCCCTTTAGAAGTGATCCACACATGATCCTTTGATCTCCGAGTGATGTCAATTTATTTCCAGGTGGTAGCACAATATATCAATTGTCTTTTGTTGCACGACTTGATCGCTCTAAGATCCTTCAGACTTGAAGGAGTTCTTCTCATTCTTGAGAATATGAGAGGAGGTGTTGGAGGGAGAATTCATTTGTGATCAATACTGTTTAATACTTGATTAACCCTACATAATAGATATAACCATATATTTATAGAGATAGGGTTTTGGTTAAAATATTATTTAATTGTGTACCAACCCTTAAATAATATTATAATTTTTAATAAACCCCATGTCATATAATAATAATAATATTGATATTATTATTTTAAAATGTATGATAACTCGCACAAGGATAAATATTATTTTATTAGCTTGTAAATTAATATTTATCACCAGAAGTGATCTCAGTCCACTCGAACTCCTCAGCATTTATTGAATACCGGAATTAATATTTTATTCACTTAAATAAATATTTTATTCACAAACTTGTGAATAAATATTTATTAAATATTCTATAAATAAATTAAATATTTTATCCATAATCCAATGGATAAATATTTATTAAATATTCATTTAATCAAATAAATTATTTATTTAATGAATAAATACTTATTTATTACCTTGAAAATATTAGCGATTAATAAAACTTGAATAAAATTTTTCCTCACTCATGAGAATAATATTTATTCCAATAATTAAATTCAAATAGAATTTAATCGAGATCAATAGAAACACTTAGTGTGTGACCCTCTAGGATCCTTTCTCATTGGCATTAGGCAAGCTTTCCAAAATTCCAATATTATTGTCTACCTATGGGTCAAGGAACCCAAGAGAAATAACTTAATGCCACAATGTTGAAAACCTCATATGAATTCTCACTGTGTAATATAATCTCTTTATCTCAATATCCCATCAAGTAGGTTGCACATCTACATTATCAACCTATATGCTTGATACGTATTTATTTAAATATCTGGAATAAATTTTGTTACACCATGGCCATAGAATTTATGTGACATTTATATTTTAATCAAAGGGATGAGATATAAACTTCTATAAAGATGGAAGGTAAAAATTCTTCCTTAACTTATCCATTAATGACATGTCATTCATGATGCACCCAATATAACCTACTTCCCGAGAACATATGGCGCGATTCTTTTTTTAATAAATCTAGGTGTGTGAGTCATGAAATGAATTAATGATAATATAAAAGTATGAGGACCATTACACAAACTCATATATAAGAGTATCTTATGACACCAAAAAATAAGTAATTCTTACTGGAGGGTATGTTCTCATAACCTCCCATCTTGGAAATTACCCAGTGAGAACTTCATGATAAGATGCCTCATCCACTTAGGATTACTCACACCTAATTTTCTATATACTATATTCCCTATCATAGTACGTCATCCAACTGTAGAACTATATTTAAAAACATCATCATATCCTTTAAAGGTATAAATAAACATTAATAGGAAGAGGTGTTGCTTGACCAGATCAATCAGATCTTTGAATTTCTGGATACACCTGTGATGATTAAGGTAAAGTGTGCAGTGTTTAGACTTGAGGGTCCAAGAAAACATTGGTGGAATTTTGTGGTACAGCAAGATGGGCATGTGGGCGTGGACTAAATGGGTTTTCAAACTCTCTTATTCTAGGATTTTTTTCTAGATTCACTGATGATGGTGAAGTATTTAGAGTTCCTCTATTTTCATTAGGGAGAGCACTCGGTGTAGGTGTACACCAATTAGTTTACTGAGCTGGTTTTATTTTCACCAGTGGTTATAAAGAATGACCAGCTAAAAGATTATAAGTACATGTAGGGTTTGCGATCGAATATCAGATCACAAGTATTTATACCGAAGCTCTCAATCTATACGAAGATAGTGGATATGGCTATGACAATAGAGATGAATATGGAAGGCAGGGTTAGATATTCCTCCCCTTATCTTCCACCTAGTGGTAGCTTTAGTGGCATACCAGGGAAAACGATAAAGTGGCAGAATCATTATAGGAGTAATGGAGGTGGTTCTCGGAAGAAATCCTCCTTGGCACCTTCAGTTGTAACTAGTGGTGTGCCTATGACTTTATATCAGTGTAGAAAGATCATACATACATGACTTTCTTGTCCTTCACCTATAAATATTTTTAATAGTTGTGGATGTTATGGTCATATATAATGTTTCTATCAGGCAATGTCTACTCCCTGATATGGTCAGGAATTTTCTATCTAAAAGGTATTGTGGCATAGTTAAATGATTCAAAGACTATAGGGATCTAGCCACAAGCCTTAAGAGTTAATCACCATCAATCAGTATATGAGTTTCCAATGGAGGTATATGCGGGTCCAGCGATGGTGAGAGGTACCATCTTTTTTTCATCCTCTATAGCGATTGCTTTATTTGATACTGGTGCTTCTCACTCGTTTATATATGGTCATTTTTTTATATTCTTAACCTTCAAAATGACATCATTTATTTTTTTTATAGAGTTAGTAACACCTCCTAGGAAGAGGAAAGATCAATGGTTTCAGTTTCCTTGTGTGCTATCGATAGCTGATACAGAGCTAGTCTGGGATTTTCTTGTTCTCAATCTAGATTTTTTTACGTCATCATCAGGATGGATTGTCTTGTTTCTCATCATTTTAATTTTAATTTTTATCATTGGAATGTCTCATTTCTTATGGTTTATGGGTTCTCATGGGTGTTTCAGGGAGATTGGGATCTAAGGTCTGGCCATGTAGGACCTTATCGCCCAGAGCTTAGATTTTTTTTGTATGCGATTTTACTTTAGCCTAATGGTGTTTATTCTATTATTGATCTTCCCACCATTTTTTAGAGTTTTCATAACATTTTTACAAATGATTTATTCAGGATTACTTCATAGATGGAGGTAGAGTTTTCAATTGACCTAGTTCTAGAGGCATAGCAGATATCGATACCTTCTTATCATATGACATCAGTAGAGCTGATAGAAGTCAAGATTCATTTGGAAGACCTGGTGAAAAATGGTTTTGTTCTCCTTAGTGTTTTTCCTTAGGAAGCCCCAATTATATTTTCCAAGAAGGCATATGGTTCACTTCTATTGTGTGTGGACTATCAAAAGTTGAACCGGGTAACAACTAAGAACAAGTATCCTTTGCCTCATGTGGATGATTTTTTTAATCAGTTAAAGGGGGAAAGTGGTTTTTAAAGATTGATCTTCGATCAGGTTATCATCAGCTCAAAGTTCATAAGTGTGATATACTAAATATTTCTTTCAGGATCAGTTATATACATTATGAATATCTTGTGTTGTTGTTTGGTCTGACTAATGCTCCTACAGGTTTTATGGATTTGATGAAACAGATATTCCATCAGTATCTTGACACTTTTATGGTAGTGTTCATAGATGAAATTTTGGTTTATTAAAGATCCTAGATCAAGCGTGCACACCATATAGGTTTGGTTTTGGAAATCATGAGGAGTAATAATTCATATAGAAATTTATAAAATTGAAACTTATGGATTCAATAAGTGAAATTATTGGGGAACGTGATTTCTGAGCATGGCTTATCAGTTGATCCTGAGAAGGTAAAGGTTGTATTTTCATGGGAGGATCCACCAAATTTCTTTGAGATTCGGAGCTTCCTTGGTCTTTATGGATACTATTGACGGTTCTTCACGGACTTATCCAAGTTAGCATAACCTTTGACTACTCTTACCTGGAAAGGGGTGAGATTCACATAGGATGCAAAGTGTCAGTCTTCTTTTAATGATATGAAAATAATTCTAACATCATCTCTTATTTTGATCTTATCTAATCTCAATAAAGGTTTTATGTTTTTCTATGATGATTCTAGTGCAATTTTGGGTTTTGTTATCATCTAGGATGATCATGTTGTATATTACAGTTCATAGCATCTTATACATCATGAGAAGAATCACACCACTCATGATTTATATCTTTTTACAGTTATGCATGTGCCTAAGTGTTGGTGGAATACCTTTAAACATTTGACTTCAATATCGCATACACTCTGGGGAAGGGTAATGTCACTGAAGATGCTCCTAGTAGGAAATTTTCATCACAAGTTGATCAAGAATTGAATAAAGAGTGGAAACTTATGGTTCTTTTTTCTTAGTTTCATATGGATGCTTGGGACAACATTTCATGCATGGTTTTGACCAATATTTAGTTATTTCCACCTCTCTTTCAGTCTATTATGAAAAGTCAGCAACAGGATGTCGATTTTAGAGAAATTCTAGAAACCCTATATAGTGGGGAGATCATTTTGGGTTAGTCTCTCTCTTCATATGATATTCTCAGTTTTGGGGATCAATTTTTAGTCTCAGAATCTACGAGGAGCTCATTTTTTTTATTATCATAGTTCTTGGTGGATCATTCAATCAGTCACTATAAAGATGTATTATGACATGATATGGTGATTCTAGTGGATGGGTATGAAGTGTGACATTATTGAGTATGTGTCCCATTATTACACCTTCCAATATATAAAGGAAGTTCATTCAAAACCTTCTAGTTTACTTCAGCCTCTTCTGATGCCAGTTTGAAAATGGGACAAGGTATCCATGGACTTTATTGTTAGATTACCATGCAATCCCCATGGGATAAATGATATCTAGGTGGTGATTGATTGGTTTAAATATTAAACTCATTTTATTCTATTTAAATACACTAAAAAATTGAAGATATAGGTAAGTTGTATGTGCAATAAATTGTGAGGTTACATGCGGTTCTTTCTTCCATTGTTTCAGATATGGATCATAGGTTTAATTCGCAATTCTATATAAGTCTCCAAGAGGTGATGGGGACTCAGGTTAGATTGAGTATGGATTATCATCCATAGATATATGGTTAGACTAATCATTTTATTCTGGTTATAGAGGACATACTTTATGCCTATGTCTTGGATTTTGTTGGATATCGGGATAGCCATTTGGTACTAATTGAGTTTGCTTATAATAATTATTATTAGATATAAATTAGAATGGATCCTTCTGAATATTTTTATGGTCACTAGTGCAGATCACCTATTTGTTGGGAATATGTGGGAAAAGCTTCTTTGGTGGGATCGAGTTTGGTTCAGGAGATGTATTCAATGATTTAGGATATATGTCAGTATCTGGTTACAGCGCATAGTTAGAAAAAATATTATACATATAAACAACATCATCCTTTGGATTTTTCTATAGGTGAACACTTTTTCTTGAATTTTTCTCCTCGGTTTTTTCACCACAGGCTTGAAAAATAGGGAAATTTTTCTCTGAGATATGTGGGACTATTTCAGGTCATTGATTGACATGGGAAGGTTTCTTATTAGTTGAAATTTCAAGTTTGGTTGATAGGAATTCATGATATTTTCTACATATCACAGCTCAAGAAATATAATCCTGACACCTCTCATGTTATGAGTTGGGAAGAGATTGAGTTAGATACAAATGTTTCCATTATTGAGTATCCAGTTGAGATTTTAGACTCTCAAGTGAAAGTTTTTAATGGGAAGTAAACTCTCTTGGTCAGAGTGTTATGGTGACACAGATCATATTCTCATGAGACTTGGGAGCACAAGTCATTGATGAGGGAGTATTGGCCTCACCACTATACTGGAATTCATTCTCCCACATGACTTCCTAGGGACAAAAATACTTATGGTGGGGAGTTTTTAACATCTTGTTACTCTCTTTCAGCTAATTCCCTTTTACTTTCTTATTTTCCTCTTTAATTGGGTGTGTCTTAGGATTCCTGATGATAGATAGAATTTATTGGAAAAATGACTTAAATATAAGATATGTATTTTTGTTTGAATTAGTAGAATATTGGTATAAATGTGTTAATTTTTTTTCATGGTTCTCCCTGATTTTGGAGGACACCCAAGGTGTTTTGGGTTTTTTGTTTAATAATTTTTAGTTTTAGAAATCTAGAAGAAAATTAAATGTTGTGTAATGGGAGTACATGACATGTAAGTTTTGTTGGGAATATTTTGTGAATCAAGTGCACAGTGTGATGTGAGTACACACTATGTAAAGATTACAATCTGTGTAATAATAAAAGATGGGTTTTTAATAAAAAGCTGATGGGTTTTTCATCATATATTAACCTTGAAGATTACATGATGGGTAAATGGATTACACACCAGGAAAATGTCATGGTGTTTGATTTTAGGGTGCCTATCAGCTGAAATTCTATATCATTCATCCACATCTCCTTTGGCTCTCGACCTAGAAGGCTTCTCCAGTGATTTTGGGAGTCTATGTTCTATCTATATTGATTCGTTCGGCGATTGATCACTGTTTTGGTTGGTTTAAATCTCTTCGGGTGAGTGAAACTTTATGGTTCTTTATTTATTTGGTCACAGTAGGGTTTTTTCATTGTGTTATTAGATCTATTGACCTGTGGTGATGTTTCTTTATGTTTTCTTCTAGATCTATTTTGCGATCTTGTTCTAGGGGTCGTTCTTTCATTGGTTGTGGTGCGATGAGTATGAATTTTTAAGTTATGTGTTGATTCCTTTTCTATTCTGATCCTTTTCATAAAATGAATCCATTCTAATATGTGTCAATTGGTTCTAGGGCCTATATGTTTTTGTTTAATCCTTTTGTGGTGGGTTCTATTATGGGTGTGTGTGACCCCAAGTTTTGAGGTTGGTGGTTCTGTCACTAGCCTATGTTGTTGAAATACATTGCTCCTATTTTTTAATAAATTGTTTTATTAAATGAAATAGAATGATATGATTGATTTTTATTTTTTGTGTGGAACTGGGTTTATTTTTAAATATGATTTTCTTCTAGTTTTGGAAATGGAAAAGGGTTTTCAAGTATTGTGAATTGATTTGTGAAATGGTTTTCAAAGCATGATTTTATGGAAATGGTTTGATGAATTTATTTGGAAAATATATATCATGGGAAGCCTTGGGTAATTAGGTGGAAGGTATAGTAATAGGTCACATCCACTGTCGGGGTGTTTTCTTATGGGGCTTCCCTCTTCTCTCTAGACCTATTTTCTAGGGACTTGTTAGACCTATTGGGATTTTCAATTGCTGGGGTGTTCTTATTCTCTATAGAATAAATTCATATGTATAGTTTCATGATGTGTATGAGATTTTCTATGTTAGTTATGAGTTTCCAAGCTATTATGACCTAGTGTGATCCCTGGTGTGATGTTATCTATGCTTCTGCTTTTGGTTTGTACTATTTTGTTATACTGCCATAAACTTGATATGAGAAATGATACATTATTTTATTTGTTTTTAATTTATATGTCTACTAATATATATGGATATGAAATAATTTACAATTGATTTACCTACTTTATTTGTAAATGTGGAAAAAGGGGAAATTAAACTTTTTTTTAATGATTTTGATATAAAAACTACTAAACTGTTACCATGCCTTGTTTTATTCAAAGTTGAGAATGCTTGGATTATTATTAAGAGACTTGATATGTGTCACAACCCATCCTAGAAGGTCCCATGTCATGACTACCCCAAGCCCACCTCCAATAGGTCAGAGGCTGGTGACTAGCACTGAGTAGGCATATCTCACAAATAGGAGGCATTAGCCTAAAGTACCTATACACACGTACACATCTCCAAGCCAAAAAACACTGAAACATAAAACAAATGAAAGTATGCATTCATACAACTAAGATCCCACAACCATAGTACAATAGGAAGTAAAGAGAAAGTAAATAAGGCTAAATACAATCCCACCACAAAGAGTTTGTACACAAGTCTAACTGAAACTTAAAAGATTCCAACATACTCTAAGGGTGAGGACTAGGTCAAAGGTAATATCTCGGAAAATACCTTTCTCTTCCTAGCTCCAGCTATACTCCACCTACTCCTGATTTTCTAAGGACTATTTCAAAAGGTTGCTTGTCTGCATAATACATGACATGTGATGCCAAATCCCATGTAAGGGTGAGTATAACAATACTCAGTAGGAAACCCTGAAAACACTAAACATGAAGCACCAAGTATAGTCAGCTCAGTGCAAGATGTAACACTGTATAACAGGTAAAAGAATTAGATAAAAACTTAGATATATTCAGGAGAGACCCCATGCCCTTATGCACTCATAACCAACTGTCAATCATAGGATTCTCCTTGAAGCATGCTCATTCCAGGAGAACTCACTCATCGAGCCATGATATCATCAGAGACACTCGAAGAAGAGGTCCAGCTCATTTGGTCCCTATCCAAATAGAACACATTGGTCAAGGAAGACTATGATACACAGAGATGGGATCACACCTAGAACTATTGGGGGACACCACGAACCTAATCTGGATCAACCTGCTATGTAGGGGATCATATTTTAACAATTCCACAAACACTACCGATGTGGTCCTCTAGATGGAGGATCAATACCCTACTCACGGAGGTCACAATGATTCCAAAAAACTTCACTATGGGTGATAGAGTATCTCACTCCAGTCTCATGGAGGGATACCATACTCTATCTGATAATCATCCTCTATAAGGGATTACAATCCCGTGATGTGGATGTAATGTCACACAACACTCTCTAGGAAAGGACCAAGGGTATCCACTCAACCTATAATGGTCCAAAATAAAAACTCACCATTGGTCTCAAAATGACCATCTCTATGTTAGGGTCTCAACAGTGGAGAAATATTGTCAATTGGATGCTCTGTTTAGGAGTTATGGTCATTTGAATGAAACTGCCCGCAGACCTATCAAGGGCCTATAGACCTAACGTCACGGTAGGCCTACCTACCATGTGAACCGGCCACCCGTGGACTGATTGTCACAATCAGTCCACCTGCCATGCCTGGCTGGATGCTGGGGTCGACCGCCACAGTTGAATGCACATGGACTATTCATGCGGTCGTTGCACCTGTAGCAGCACCACCTTCCACTTCGCCTCATGGTCGATTGCACCGTACAGTTGACCACCATTGTCGACTGCAACTAGACTCTGACTTGGGTCACGCCCATACCACCGGCCTAATCCAACCCACCAACCTAACCTTAGCCACCTGGCCCAACCAACATTGAATTCACCACCACCATTTCCGCCACCACGTCCACCGCCACCACCGTCGCCCGTGTCTGTTGTCGCCCATGTCCACCACCGTATGAAGCTCCACTTCCCACGTCACCAGCCACTAGCCGCCACCATGCTCTATCATGTGACACTACCACCTCACACCAATTATCCCTTTCGTAGACCATCGTTCCTCCTCTTATGCCTAAAAAATTAAACAATCACATATTCTAGCTCCTTGTGTCCTAATCTACAGAGATTTAGCCTCAGTTGTTGATTCGCCTCAGATATGGGGGTCCAATCGAGTTCAGAACCACCCATAAACATCGAGCCAGGAACTGAGAGGTTCCAATGGAGAATAATGAGAATAATGGAGGTATGAATACACAAGAATTAATGTTTCTCGTCATTGGACAAGCATTCATGGCCAACGATCAAGATCGGGAGATTTGAGTTAGAAAAAATGATTAAATCAATCCCAACTTGCAATACACACTATCCATGAATCATTCCGTTCATCGATTGATCCACGTTCATCATAGAAATAAAGGATAGGTAATAGAACAATTAAATAAAAATCCCTACCTCAATTTGGATCTATGACCGATGAAGAATGAAGTTGTGTTGCCATCGTTGGAGAGATCCAACAAGATCGGCATTCATTAATCACTGATTCGAAGATCCATCGTTGCTTGCTCGAGATAATTTTTCTAAGGTTTCTTCCCAGTTTCTCTAGATAATTACAGGTTTATGAGACTAACCATGGATATCTTTAAAATGTTTTATTTAAAAATAAAGTCGTCGCTGCATCGACAAAATGAAATAAATTTTTTTCTTAATTTATTTTATTCTTTTAAAATTCCCGAGATGACTTTCCACAATAGAATCATACCAACCAATGTTACATCATACCTAGGGTAAATTCATTATTTTGAACTCAATAGTGCCCTCAAATTTATGATCTGAGCACCTATTTAAGGGTTATTCCACTTTCTTAGGAAAATCGTGTGCACATGCTATTGAATATTTTTTTATTTTTCAAACATTTGTTCCAGGAGCATCAGGACTCATAATCACATGTCGTCTCAGTGCATGGTTTCAAAATAAATCAACAAAATATTGAAAAATAAAACCTAGAAAATATGAGATTTTACATTCTCTCCACCATGGGGATTTATGTCCCTAAAGAGAAAAAAAAGGCTACTCAAATAGATGAGGGTACTGAGCACAAATCTGAGCCTCCCACTCCCATGTGATCTACTTGAGATTATCATGTTGCAACTAGACATGTACTAAAGGAATTGATAACCCACAATGGATTATCTCTTGTTGATTCTTGATATCCACTGGATACTCAGCAAAGGTGACTCAATCCTCGATGTCTAGCTCACTCTAGTCGATAACATGTGATTGGTCATGCGTGTACCTCCTTAGTGAAAACATGTGGAAGATGTAATGTGCCCGATCTAACTACAGTGGTAGAGCCAAGTTGTACTCCACCTTTCCAACTCTACACATTATTTGGAAAGGTTCGATGAACCTCAAAGATAGCTTATTGCCCCAGCCAAACCTCTATAATCCCTGCGAAGGTGAAACTCGAAGGAATACATGGACCCCTTCCTCAAACTCCAAATTCCTCCTTCACTAATTAGCATAAGACTTCTGACAGATCTGTGTAGTCTTCATCTTCTCCTAAATGATCTGCACCATCTCTATAGTAGCTCGCACCAAATTTGGGCCCATAAGTGCGGACTCTCCTAGGTTAGTCCAGTAAAGTGGTGACCTGCAAGGTCACCTATAAAAATCCTAAAATGTTTACATACAAATGTTGTAATGAAAGAAATTTTTGTATGAAAACTCCACCATTGGTAGTTGATCCTCCCAACTATGGAGAAAGTCTAAATTGAAAGCCTGTAGTATGTCCTTTAAAACCAGAATGGTTTGCTCAATCTTGCCATCTGTCTGTGGGTGAAATGTTTTGCTCAAGCGTAGTTGGATCCCAAACACCTCATACAATACCTTCCACAATCGGGATGTAAAGTGACCACCATTATCACAAAAAAAATTATTCATTGAACCCCACGGAGTCAAACTATATCCTGCACAAATAGGTGTCCTAATCTCTCTATTGAACTCACTACTAAAAATTTTCCCTTTAGCGACCGCCATTGGCGGTCGCTATGGGGCTGTAGAGACCGCCCACTGACCGCCATTGGCGGTCGCTTTAGGCCCGACGATGTCGGCCTATAGCGACCACCAATGGCAGCTGCTAAAGACGGCCGAGACACGGGCCTACAGTGACGGCAGCGGTCGCTAATTCCGGCCTAGAGTGACCACCAATGGCGGTCACTGTAGACGGACAAAAATCTGGCTTACAACGACCGCCATTGGCGGTCACTGCACTGGAAAAAAAATTTAAAAAAAATCATGATGCAGAATAAAAAAAACAGCATATATATCATCAAAAATGAAAAAAAAATCCAAACACAATAAATATCAGGATCATCATAAACAATAAATGATAGACGTGCTCCAACGATCCACAACCATCTGCTTTAAAAACCTACAATAAGATACAATGAAATAAACAAAACAAACGTAAATTTGACATCTTTATTCAGTTATTATATACATATAATAAAATGAAATCTGACATCTCATGGGCACTATAATAATTTAAAACCACCAATTTAAGAAATGTTATCATTTTTGAATTTGTTTTACTTATTTTGGAGTCTTTACTTTAGTTTAGGAAAATGTCTTTTATTGTATTAAAATGAATGTTTTTCGCGCGCACCGCACGTCTGATGGACGTGACCTCTGCTCCTACATCTCACGAATAATATTCCTATCGTTCACATGTTGTTTCAGGTCATTCGGAACACGTTTGCTCTGAATTCGACCATGACATGTTGTTTTGGTGTTTTCTGACACCAGAAATGCGTTTCTGGTCACTGTGGTCAAACAGAACCTTCAATTGACGTTCCTTCTATCCTACCATTTCACAATTCACACCACGGTTATTGTCGTATGATTTCTTGGCATTCTGAGGTCATTCGGGTGGTTTTGACCACCCAACGCGCCCTTTAAGAGCGCGTCGAACTGCTGAAAACGACACATTTGGTCGTACTGTGCGCACCGCACGTCCGATGGATGTTACATATGCTCCTTCATCTCAATAATAATATTCCTATCATTCCCATGCGGTTTCAGGACATTCGGAGCACGTTTGCTCTGAATTCGACTGTGACACGCCGTTTTGGTGTTTTCTGACACCGGAAAGCGTTTCTGGTCACCGCGGTCAAACGGAACCTTCTATTGATGTGTTGTCTATCCAACCATTTCAAAATTCACACCAAGGTTATTGTCGTATGATTTCGTGGCATTCCGAGGTCATTCGGGTGGTTTTGACCACCCAGCGCGCCCTTTAAGAGGGCGCTGAACTACTGAAAACGACACATTCGGTCGTACCGTGCGCACCGCACGTCCGATTGACGTTCCGTATCCTCCTTCATCTCAAGAATAATATTAATATCATTCCCGTGCGGTTTCAGGTCATTCAGAGGATGTTTTCTCTAAATTCGATCGTGACACACCGTTTTGGTATTTTCTGACACCAGAAACGCGTTTTCGGTCACCGCGGTCAAACAGCACCTCCGATTGATGTGCTGTCTATCCGACCATTTCAAAACTCACACCATGGTTGTTTTTGTATGATTTCGTGGCATTCTGGGGTCGTTCGGGTGGTTTTGACCACCCAGGGCGCCCTTTAAGAGCGTGCTGAACTGCTGAAAATGACACATTCGGTCGTACCGCGCGCACCGCACGTCCGATGGAAGTGTCATCTGCTCCTACATCTCACGAATAATATTCCTATCGTTCTCTTGCGGTTTCAGGTCATTTGGAGCACGTTTTCTCTAAATTCAACCGTGACACGCCGTTTTGGTGTTTTCTGACACCAGAAACGCATTTCCGGTCACTGCGGTCAAAAGGCACCTCTGATTGATGTGTCTTCTGTCCGACCATTTCCAAATTCACACTGCGGCTGTTTTCGTATGATTTCGTGGCATTTCGAGGTCGTTCGGGTGGTTTTGACCACCGAGCACGCCCTTTAAGAGAACGTCGAACTGCTGAAAATGACACATTCAGTCGTATCACGCGCACCGCACGTCCGATGGACGCTTCATATCCTCCTTCATCTCACGAATAATATTCCTATCATTCCCGTGCGGTTTCAGGTCATTCGGAGCACGTTTGCTCTGAATTCGACCGTGACACGCTGTTTTGGTGTTTTCTGACACCGGAAACCTGTTACCGGTCACCGCGGTCAAACGATACCTCCGATTGATGTGCCTTCTGCCTGACCATTTCACAATTCACATCGCGGTTGTTTTCGTATGACTTCGTGGCATTTTGAGGTCATTCGGGTGGTTTTGACAACCCAGCGCGCCCTTTAAGAGCGCGCCGAACTGCTGAAAACGACACATTCGGTCGTACCGCGCGCACCGCATGTCCGATGGACGTGTTGTCTCCTCCTGCATCTCATGAATAATATTATTATCGTTCTCGTGCGGTTTCAGGTCATTCGGAGCACGTTTGCTCTGAATTCGACCGTGACACGCTGTTTTTGTGTTTTCTAACACCGAAAACATGTTTCCGGTCACCGTGGTCAAACGAAACCTCTGATTGATGTGTCGTCTATCCGACCATTTCAAAATTCACACCGCGGTTTTTGTTGTATGATTTCGTGGCATTCTGAGGTCGTTCGGGTGGTTTTGACCACCCAACGCGCCCTTTAAGAACGCGTCGAACTGCTGAAAATGACACATTCGGTTGTACCGCACACACCGCACGTCCAATCAACGTTCCGTCTCATCCTGCATCTCACGAATAATATTCCTATCGTTATCGTGCGGTTTTAGGTCATTCGTAGCATGTTTTCTCTGAATTCGACCGTGACACGCCATTTTGGTGTTTTCTGACACCGGAAACGCGTTTCTGGTCACCACGGTCAAACGACACCTCCGATTGACGTGCCCTCTGTCCAACCATTTCAAAATTCACACCGCGGTTGTTTTCGTATCATTTCGTGGCATTCCGAAGCTGTTCGGGTGGTTTTGACCACCCAGCGCGCCCTTTAAGAGGGCACCGAACTGCTGAAAACAACACATTCGGTCGTACCGCATGCACCGCACATCCGATGGACGTTCCGTATTCTCCTTCATCTCAAGAATAATATTCCTATCATTACCATGCGGTTTCAGGTCATTCAGAGCACGTTTTCTCTGAATTCGACCGTGACACACCATTTTGGTGTTTTCTGACACCGAAAACGCGTTTCCGGTCACCGCGGTCAAACGGCAACTCCAATTGATGTTCCATCTGTCTGATAATTTCACAATTTACAATGCGGTTGTTGTCGTATGATTTCGTGGCATTCTGAGGTCGTTCGGATGGTTTTGACCACCCAGTGCGCCATTTAAGAGCGCGTCGAACTGCTGAAAACGACACATTCGGTCGTACCGCGCGCACCGCACATCTGATGGATGTGTCGTCTCCTCCTAAATCTTAAAAATAATATTCCTATCATTAACGAGCAGTTTCAGTTCATTCATAGCACGTTTGCTCTGAATTCGACCGTGACACGCCGTTTTGGTGTTTTCTGACACCAGAAACGTGTTTACGGTCACCGCAGTCAAACGGAACCTCCGATTGACGTGCCGTCTATCTGACCATTTCAAAATTTACACTGTGGTTGTTTTCGTATGATTTCGTGGCATTCTGAGGTCGTTCGGGTGGTTTTGACCACCCAACGTGCCCTTTAAGAGCGCGCTGAACTGCTGAAAACGACACATTCGGTTGTACCGCACGCACCGCACGTCCGATGGACGTTCCATCTGATCCTACATCTCAGTAATAATATCAATATCTTTACCGTGCGGTTTCAAGTCATTCGAAGCACGTTTTCTCTGAATTCGACCGTGACATGCCGTTTAGGTGTTTTCTGACACCAGAAACGCGTTTCCGGTCACCGCAGTCAAAAGGCACCTCCGATTGACGTTCCTTCTATCCGACCATTTTACAATTCACACCGTAGTTGTTTTCGTATGATTTTGTGGCATTCTGAGGTCATTCGGGTGGTTTTGACCACCCAGCGGGCCCTTTAAGAGCGCGCTGAACTGCTGAAAATGACACATTCGGTCGTACCGCACGCACCGCAGGTCTGATGGATGTGTCGTCTGCTCCTGCATCTTAGTAATAATATTAATATCATTCTCGTGTGGTTTCAGGTCATTTGGAGCATGTTTGCTCTGAATTCGACCGTGACACGCCGTTTAGGTGTTTTCTAACACTGGAAACGCGTTTCCAGTCACCACGATTAAACGGAACCTCCGATTGACGTGTTGTCTGTCCGAACATTTCACAATTTACACCGCGGTTTTTTTCGTATGATTTCGTGGCATTCTGAGGTCGTTTGGGTGGTTTTGACCACCCAGCGCACCCTTTAAGAGTGCGCCGAACTGCGGAAAATGACACATTCGGTCGTACCGCGCGCACCGCATGTCCGATGGACGTTCCGTCTACTCCTGCATCTCAAGAATAATATTCCTATCGTTCTCGTGCGGTTTCAGGTCATTCAGAGCACGTTTGATCTGAATTCGACCGTGACACGCTGTTTTGGTGTTTTCTAACACCAGAAACGTGTTTCCGGTCACCGCGGTCAAACGACACCTCCGATTGACATACCGTCTGTCTGAAAATTTCAAAATTCACACCGCGGTTGTTCTCGTATGATTTCGTGGCATTCCGAGGTCGTTCGGGTGGTTTTGACCATCCAACGCGCCCTTTAAGAGCGTGTCGAACTGCTGAAAATGGCACATTCGGTCGTACCGCGCGCACCACACGTCCTATGGATGTGATGTCTCCTCCAGCATCTCACGAATAATATTCCTATCGTTACCATGTGGTTTCAGGTCATTCGGAGCACGTTTGCTCTGAATTCAACCGTGACATGCCGTTTTGGTGTTTTCTGACACCGGAAAAGCGTTTCCGGTCACCGCGGTCAAACGGCACCTCCGATTGACGTTCCATCTGTTCGACCATTTCACAATTCACACCGCGGTTGTTGTCGTATGATTTCGTGGAATTCCGAGGTCGTTCGGGTGGTTTTGACCACCCAGCGTGCCCTTTAAGAGTGCGTCGAACTGCTGAAAATGACACATTCGGTCGTACCACGCGTACCGCATGTTCGATGGATGTGTCGTCTCCTCCTGTATCTCACGAATAATATTCCTATCGTTCCTGTGCGGTTTCAGGTCATTCGGAGCACATTTGCTCTGAATTCAATCGTGACACACCGTTTTGGTGTTTTCTGACACCGGAAACGCGTTTCCGGTCACCGCGATCAAATGGCACCTCTAATTGACATGTCGTCTATCCGACCGTTTCAAAATTCACACCTTGGTTGTTGTCGTATGATTTCGTGGGATTCCGAGGTCATTCGGGTGGTTTTGACCACCCAGCGCTCCCTTTAAGAGCGCGCCGAACTGCTGAAAACGACACATTCGGTCGTACCGCGCGCATCGCACGTCCGATGGATGTTCCGTTTCCTCCTGCATCTCACGAATAATATTCCTATCGTTCTTGAGCGGTTTCAGGTCACTCGGAGCACATTTTCTCTAAATTCGACCGTGACACGCCGTTTTGGTGTTTTCTGACACCGAAAACGCATTTCCAGTCACCGCGGTCAAATGGAACCTCCGATTGACGTGTCATCTATCCAACCATTTAACAATTCACATAGTGGTTATTTTAGTATGATTTGTGGCATTTCGAGGTCGTTCGGGTGGTTTTGACCACCCAGCGCGCCCTTTAAGAGCGCGTCGAACTGCTGAAAATGACACATTCGGTCGTACCGTGCGCACCGCACATCCGATGGATGTGCCGTCTACTGCTGCATCTCATGAATAATATTAATATCGTTCCCGTGCAGTTTTAGGTCATTCAGAGCACGTTTGCTCTGAATTCGATCGTGACACGCCGTTTAGGTGTTTTCTGACACCGGAAACGCGTTTCCGGTCACCGCGGTCAAACGACACCTCCGATTGACATGCTGTCTGTCCGAACATTTCACAATTCACACCGCGGTTTCTTTCGTATGATTTCGTGGCATTCTGAGGTTGTTCGGGTGGTTTTGACCACCCAGTGTGCCATTTAAGAGCGTGTCGAACTGCTGAAAACGACACATTCGATCGTACCGCATGCACCACACGTCCGATGGAGGTTCTGTCTGCTCCTGCATCTCACGAATAATATTCCTATTGTTATCGTGCGGTTTCATGTCATTCGGAGCACATTTTCTTTGAATTTTACCGTGACATTCCGCTTTGGTGTTTTTTGACACCGGAAACACATTTCCGGTCACCGCGGTCACACGGCACCTCCGATTGACGTGTTCTCTGACCGAACATTTCAAAATTCACACCGCGGTTGTTGTCGTATGATTTCGGGGCATTCCGAGGTCGTTCGGGTGGTTTTGACCACCCACCGCGCCCTTTAAGAGTGCGTTGAACTGCTGAAAACGACACATTCAGTCGTATCGCGCGCACCGCATGTCCGATGGATGTGTCCTCTCCTCCTGCATCTCACGAATAATATTCCTATCGTTGTCGTGCGGTTTCTGGTCATTCGGAGCAAGTTTGCTCTGAATTCAATCGTGACACGCCGTTTTGGTGTTTTTTGACACCGGAAACGCGTTTCCGATCACCGCGGTCAAATGACCCCTCCGATTGACGTTCCTTCTATCCGACCATTTCACAATTCACACCGCGGTTGTTGTCGAATGATTTCGTGGCATTCTGAGGTCGTTCGGGTGTTTTTGGCCACCCAGCGTGCCCTTTAAGAGCGCACCGAACTGCTAAAAACGACACATTCGGTCGTACCGCACGCACCGCACATACGATGGATGTTCCGTCTCCTCATGTATCTCATGAATAATATTCCTATCGTTCCCCTGTGGTTTCAGGTCATTCGGAGCACGTTTTCTCTAAATTCAACCGTGACACGCCGTTTTGGTGTTTTCTGACACTGGAAACACGTTTCCGGTCACCGCGGTCAAACGGTACCTCTGATTGATGTTTCGTCTATCCAATAATTTTACAATTCACACCTCGGTTGTTTTCGTATGATTTCATGGCATTCCGAGGTCGTTTCGATGGTTTTGACCACCCAACGCGCCCTTTAAGAGCGCGCTGAACTACTGAAAACGACACATTCGGTCTTACCGCGCGCACCGCGTGTCCGATGGATGTTTCGTCTCCTCCTGCATCTCACAAATAATATTCCTATCATTCCCGGGCGGTTTCAGGTCATTTGGAGCACGTTTTCTCTGAATTTGACCGTGACACGCCGTTTTCGTGTTTTCTGACACCGGAAACGCGTTTCCGGTCACCGTAGTCAAAAGGCGCCTCCGATTGATGTGTCTTCTGTCTGACCATTTTAAAATTCACACCGCGGTTGTTTTCGTATGATTTCGTGGTATTCCGAGGTCGTTGGGGTGGTTTTGACCACCCAGCGCGCCTTTTAAGAGCTCGCTGAACTGCTGAAAATGACACATTCAGTCGTACCGCGCGTACCGCACGTCCGATGAACGTGACGTCTATTCCTGCATATCATGAATAATATTAACATCATTCTCGTGTGGTTTCAGGTCATTCAGAGCACGTTTTCTCTGAATTCGAACGCTACACGCCGTTTTGGTGTTTTTTGACACCGGAAACGCGTTTCCGGTCACCACGGTCAAACAGCACCTCCGATTGATGTGCCGTCTGTCCTAACATTTCACAATTCACATAGCGGTTGTTTTTGTATGATTTTGTGGCATTCTAAAGTCGTTCGGGTGGTTTTGACCACCCAGCGCGCCCTTTAAGAGCGCGCTGAACTGCTGAAAACGACACATTCGGTCGTACCGCGTGCACCGCATGTCCGTTGGACATGCCGTCTCCTCCTGCATCTCACGAATAATATTACTATCATTACCGTGAGGTTTCAGGTCATTCGGAGCAAGTTTTCTCTGAATTCGATCGTGACACGCTGTTTTGGTGTTTTCAGACACCGGAAACGCGTTTCCGGTCACCGCGGTCAAAATGCACCTCCGATTAACGTTTCGTCTGTCCGACCATTTTAAAATTCACACCGCGGTTGTTTTCGTATGATTTTGTGGCATTCTGATGTCGTTCGGGTGGTTTGGACCACCCAACGCGCCCTTTAAGAGCGCGTCGAACTGCTGAAAACGACACATTCTGTCGTACCGCTCCCACCGCACGTCTGATGGACATGTCGTCTGCTCCTGCATCTCAGGAATAATATTAATATCATTCCCGTGCGGTTTCAGGTCATTCGAAGCACGTTTGCTCTGAATTCGACCGTGACACACCGTTTAGGTGTTTTCTGACACCGGAAACGCGTTTCCGGTCACTGTGGTCAAGCAGAATCTCCGATTGACGTGTCGTCTATCCTACCATTTCACAATTCACACCTCGGTTGTTTTCGTATTATTTCGTGGCATTCCGAGGTCGTTCGTGTGGTTTTGACCACCCATTGCGCCCTTTAAGAGCGCGCCAAACTGCTGAAAACGACACATTCGGTTATACCGCACGCACCGCACGTCCTATGGATGTTTCGTCTTCTCCTGCATCTCAATAATAATATTATTATTGTTCCCGTGCGGTTTCAGGTCATTCGAAGCACGTTTTCTCTGAATTCTACCGTGACACGCCGTTTTAGTGTTTTGTGACACCGGAAACGCGTTTCCGGTCACCGCGGTCAAACAAAACCTCCGATTGATGTGTCGTCTATCCGAACATTTCCAAATTCACACCGTAGTTGTTGTCGTATGATTTCGTGGCATTCTGAGTTCGTTCGGGTGGTTTTGAGCACCCAACGCACCCTTTAAGAGCGCGCCGAACTGCTAAAAATGACACATTCGGTCATACCGTGCGCACCGCACATCCAATGGACATTCTGTCTCCTCCTGCTTCTCACGAATAATATTCCTATAGTTCCCGTGCATTTTCAGGTCATTTGGAGCACATTTGATCTGAATTTGACCGTGACACGCCGTTTTGGTGTTTTCTGACACCGGAAACGCGTTTCCGGTCACCGTGGTCAAACGGCACCTCCGATTGACATGTCTTCTATCCGACAATTTCAAAATTCACACCGTAGTTGTTTTCGTATGATTTTGTGGAATTTTGAGGTCATTCAGGTGGTTTTGACCACCCAGCACACCCTTTAAGAGCACGCCGAACTGCTGAAAACGACACATTCGGCCGTACCGCACGCACCACACTTACAATGGACGTTCCGTATCCTCCTGTATCTCACGAATAATATTCCTATCGTTCCCGTGCGGTTTCAGGTCATTCAGATCACGTTTGCTCTGAATTCGACCGTGACACGACGTTTTGGTGTTTTCTGACACCAGAAACGCATTTCTGGTCACCGCGGTCAAATGGCACCTCTGATTGACATGTCGTCTATCCGACTATTTCAAAATTCACACCGCGGTTGTTGTCGTATAATTTCGTGTCATTCCGAGGTTGTTCGGGTGGTTTTGACCACCCAGCGCGCCCTTTAAGAGCGCGCCGAACTACTGAAAACGACACATTCGGTCATACCGCGCGCACCGCACATCCGATGGATGTGTCTTCACCTCCTTTATCTCACGAATAATATTCCTATCGTTCCCAAGCGGTTTCAGGTCATTCGGAGCTTGTTTTCTCTGAATTCGACTGTGAGGTGCCGTTTTGGTGTTTTCTGACACCGGAAATGAGTTTCCAGTCACCGCGGTCAAAAGGCACCTCCGATTGATGTGTCGTCTATCCGACCATTTCAAAATTCACAATGCGGTTGTTTTCGTATGATTCTGTGGCATTCCAAGGTCTTTCGGGTGGTTTTGACCACCCAGCGCGCCCTTTAAGAGCGCACCGAACTGCTGAAAACGACATATTCGGTTGTACCACGCGCACCGCATGTCCGATAGACGTGCCGTCTACTCCTGCATCTCATGAATAATATTAATATCGTTCTTGTGCGGTTTCAGGTCATTCGGAGCACGTTTGCTCTGAATTCGATCGTGACACGCCGTTTAGGTGTTTTCTGACACTGGAAACATGTTTCTGATCACCGCGGTCAAACGGCACCTCCAATTGATGTGCTATCTATCCAAGCATTTCCCAATTCACACCGCGGGTGTTTTCGTATGATTTCGTGGCATTCCGAGGTCGTTCGGGTGGTTTTGGCCACCCAGCGCGCCCTTTAAGAGCGTGCTGAACTGCTGAAAATGACACATTCGGTCGTACCGCGCGCACCGCACATCCGATGGACGTTCCGTCTGCTCCTTCATCTCACGAATAATATTCCTATCGTTCTCGTGCGGTTTTAGGTCATTCGGAGCACGTTTTCTTTGAATTCAACTGTGACACGCCGTTTTGGTGTTTTCTGACACCCAAAACACGTTTCCGGTCACTGTGGTCAAACGGCACCTCTGATTGACGTGTCGTCTATCCAAACATTTCAAAATTCACACTGCGGTTGTTTTCGTATGATTTTGTGGAATTTCGAGGTTGTTCGGGTGGTTTTGACCACCCAGCGCGCCCTTTAAGAGCGTGCCAAATTGTTGAAAACGACACATTCGGTCGTACCGCGCATACCGCACATCTGATGGACATTCTGTATCCTCCTGCATCTCACGAATAATATTCCCATCATTCCCATGCAGTTTCAGGTCATTCGGAGCACGTTTGCTCTGAATTCGACCGTGACACGCCGTTTTGGTGTTTTCTGACATCAGAAACGCATTTCCGATCACCGCGGTCAAACGGTACCTCCGATTGACATGCCGTCTATCCGACCATTTCAAAATTCACACCGCGGTTGTTTTCGTATAATTTCGTGGCATTACGAGGTTGTTCGGGTGGTTTTGACCACCCAGCGCGCCCTTTAAGAGCGCGCCGAACTGCTGAAAACGACACATTCGGTCGTACCGCGCGCACCACATGTCCGATGGACATGCTGTCTCCTCTTGTATCTCAAGAATAATATTCCTATCGTTCCCGTTCGGTTTCAGGTCATTCGGAGCACGTTTTCTCTGAATTCGACCGTGACACGCCGTTTTGGTGTTTTCTGACACAAGAAACGCATTTCCGGTCACTGTGGTCATATGGCACCTCTGATTGACGTGTTGTCTATCGGACCATTTTACAATTCACATATCGGTTGTTGTCGTATGATTTCATTGCATTCCGAGATCATTCGGGTGGTTTTGACCACCCAGCGCGCCCTTTAAGAGCGCGTCGAACTGCTGAAAAGGACACATTCGGCCGTACCACACGCACCGCACATCGGATGGACGTGTCGTCTCCTCATACATCTCAAGAATAATATTCATATCGCTCCTGTGTGGTTTCAGGTCATTCATAGCACGTTTTCTCTAAATTCGACCGTAACACGCCGTTTTGGTGTTTTCTGACACCGGAAACGCGTTTCCGGTCACCGCGGTCAAACGGAACCTCCGATTGACGTGCTTTCTATCCGACCATTTCAAAATTCACACCGCGGTTGTTGTCGTATGATTTCATGGCATTCTGAGGACGTTCAGGTGGTTTTGACCACCCAGCGCGTCCTTTAAGAGCGCGCTGAACTGCTGAAAACGACACATTCGGTCGTACTACGCGCACCGCACGTCCGATGGACGTTTCGTCTCCTCCTTCATCTCACTAATAATATTCCTATCATTCATGTGCGGTTTCAGGTCATTCGGAGCACGTTTGCTCTGAATTCGACCGTGACACACCGTTTTGGTGTTTTCTGACACCGGAAACGCATTTCTGGTCACCGCGGTCAAACTTAAACTCCGATTGACGTGTCGTCTATCCAAACATTTCAAAATTCATACCGCGGTTGTTTTCGTATGATTTCGTGGCATTCCGAGGTCATTCGGATGGTTTTGACCACCCAACGCGCCCTTTAAGATTGCATAGAACTGCTGAAAACGACACATTCGGTAGTACCGCGCGCACCGCACTTCCGATGGATGTGGCGTCTCCTCCTACATCTCACAAATAATATTCCTATCGTTCTCGAGCGGTTTCAGGTCATTCGGAGAATGTTTACTCTGAATTTGACTGTGACAGGCCGTTTTGGTGTTTTCTAACACCGAAAATGCGTTTCTGGTCACCGCGGTCAAACGGCTCCTCCGATTGACATGCTGTCTTTCTGAAAATTTTACAATTCACACCGCGATTGTTTTCGTATGATTTCATGGCATTCCGAGGTCGTTCGGGTGGTTTTGACCACCCAGCGCGCCCTTTAAGAGCGCGCCGAACTGCTAAAAATGACACATTCCGTCGTACCGCATGCACCGCAGGTTTGATGGACGTGCCGTCTACTCCTGCATCTCAAGAATAATATTCATATTGTTCCCGTGCGGTTTCAGGTCATTCGGAGCATGTTTGCTCTGAATTCGAGCATGACATGCCGTTTAGGTGTTTTCTGACACCGAAAACGTGTTTCCGGTCACCACGGTCAAACAGAACCTCTGATTGACGTGTTGTCTATCTGACCATTTCACAATTCACACCGCGGTTGTTTTTGTATGATTTCGTGGCATTCCGAGGTCGTTCGGGTGGTTTTGACCACCCAGCGCACCCTTTAAGAGCGTGCCGAACTGCTTAAAACGACATTCGGTTGTACCGCGCGCACCGCACGTCCGATGGATGTGTCGTCTGCTCTTGCATCCCACGAATAATATTCCTATCATTCTCGTGCGGTTTCAGATCATTCAGAGCATGTTTGCTCTGAATTCGACCGTGACACGCCGTTTTGGTGTTTTCTGACACCAGAAACGTGTTTTCGGTCACCGCGGTCAAACGGAACCTTCGATTGATGTTCCGTATATCCGAACATTTAAAAATTCAAACCTTGGTTGTCGTAGGATTTAGTGGCATTCTGAGGTCGTTCGGGTGGTTTTGACCACCCATCGCGCCCTTTAAGAGCGCGCCGAACTCCTGAAAACAACACATTCGGTCGTACCAGGCGCACCGCACGTCTGATGGACGTGCCATCTCCTCCTACATCTCAATAATAATATTCATATCGTTTCCGTGCGGTTTCAGGTCATTCGGAGCACGTTTGCTCTGAATTCGACCGTGACACGCCGTTTTGGTGTTTTCTGACACCAGAAACGCATTTCCGGTCACCGTGGTCAAACGACACCTCCGATTGACGTGACGTCTGTCCGAATATTTCACAATTCACACCGCGGTTGTTGTCGTATTATTTCAGGGCATTCCGAGGTCGTTCGGGTGGTTTTGACCACCCAGCGCGCCCTTTTAGAGCGCGCCAAACTGCTGAAAACGACACATTCGGTCGTACCACGCGCACCGCACATCCGATGGATGTGTCGTCTCCTCCTGTATCTTATGAATAATATTCCTATCGTTCTCGTGTGGTTTTAGGTCATTCAGATCACGTTTTCTCTGAATTCGACCGTGACACGCCGTTTTGGTGTTTTCTGACACCGCAAACGCGTTTCCGATCACCGTGGTCAAACAACACCTCCGATTGACGTGTCGTCTATCCGACCATTTCAAAATTCACACCGCGGTTGTTGTCGTATGATTTTGTGGTATTCTGAGGTCGTTCGGGTGGTTTTGAACACCCAGGGTGCCTTTTAAGAGTGCGCCGAACTGCTGAAAATGACACATTCGGTCGTACCGCGCGCATCGCACGTCCTATGGACGTGCCATTTCCTCCTGCATCTCACGAATAATATTCCTATCATTCCTATGTGGTTTCAGGTCATTCGGATCACATTTTCTCTGAATTCGACCGTGACACGCCATTTTGGTGTTTTATGACACTGGAAACGCGTTTCCGGTCACCGCGGTCAAACGACACCTCCTATTGATGTGCCGTCTGCCTGAACATTTCACAATTCACACCGCGGTTGTTTTTGTATGTTTTGGTGGCATTCCGTGGTCGTTCGTGTGGTTTTGACCACCCAGCGCGCCCTTTAAGAGCGCGCTGAACTGCTGAAAACGAAACATTCGGTCGTACCGCATGCACCGCATGTCCGATGGACGTGTTGTCTCTTCCTGTATCTCATGAATAATATTCATATCATTGGCGTGCGGTTTTAGGTCATTCGGAGCACGTTTGCTCTGAATTCAACCGTGACACGCCGTTTTGGTGTTTTCTGACACCGGAAACGCGTTTCCAGTCACCGCGGTCAAACGGCACCTCATATTGACATGTCGTCTGTCCAACCATTTTACAATTCACACTGCGGTTGTTGTCGTATGATTTAATGGAATTTTGAGGTCGTTCAGGTGGTTTTGACCACCCAACGCGCCCTTTAAGAGCACGCCGAACTGCTAAAAACGACACATTCGGTCGTACCGCGTGCACCGCACGTCTGATGGACGTGTCGTCTCCTTATGCATCTCACAAATAATATTTCGATCGTTCCCGTGTGGTTTCTGGTCATTTGTAGCAAGTTTGATCTGAATTCGACCGTGACACGCCGTTTTGGTGTTTTCTAACACTGGAAATGCATTTTCGGTCACCGCGGTCAAACGGAACATCCGATTGACGTGATGTATCTCTGAAAATTTCAAAATTCACACCTCGGTTGGTTTCGTATGATTTCGTGGCATTCCGAGGCCGTTTGGGTGGTTTTGACCACCCAGCGCGCCCTTTAAGAGCACGTCGAACTGCTGAAAATGACACATTCGGTCGTACCGCGCGCACCGCACGTCCGATGGATATGTCGTCTCCTCCTTCATCTCAAGAATAATATTTCTATCATCCCTGTGCGGTTTCAGGTCATTCGGAGCATGTTTTCTCTAAATTCGACCGTGACACACCGTTTTGGTGTTTTCTGACGCCAGAAACGCCTTTCCGGTCACCGCAGTCAAACAGCAACTATGATTGACGTTCTTTCTGTCCGACCATTTTAAAATTCATACCGCGGTTGTTTTCGTATGATTTTGTGGCATTCCGAGGTCGTTCGGATGGTTTTGACCACCCAATGCGCCCATTAAGAGTGCACCGAACTGCTGAAAACGACACATTCGGTCGTACCGCGTGCACCACACGTCCGATGGATGTGCCGTCTACTCCTGCATCTCAAAAATAATATTCCTATCGTTTCCGAGCGGTTTCAAATCATTCGGAGCACGTTTGCTCTGAATTCGACCGTGACACGCCGTTTTGGTGTTTTCTGACACCAGAAACACGTTTCCGGTCACTGCGGTCAAACGACACCTCTGATTGACGTGCAGTCTATCTGACCATTTCACAATTCACACCGAGGTTGTTTTCGTATGATTTTGTGGCATTCTGAGGTCGTTCGGGTTGTTTTGACCACCCAGCGCGCCCTTTAAGAGCGCGCTGAACTGCTAAAAATGACACATTCGGTCGTACCGCGCGCACCGCATGTCTGACGGACGTGCCCTCTGCTCCTGCATCTCATGAATAATATTAATATCGTTACCGTGCGGTTTCAGGTCATCTGGAGCACGTTTTCTCTGAATTCGATCGTGGCGCGCCGTTTATGTGTTTTCTGACACCGGAAACGCGTTTCCGATCACCGTGGTCAAACGGAACCTCCGATTGACATGCTGTCTATCCGACCATTTTACAATTCACACCGCGGTCGTTTTCGTATGATTTTGGGGCATTCCGAGGTCGTTCGGCTGGTTTTGACCACCCAATGCGCCCTTTAAAAGCGTGTCGAACTACTGAAAACGACACATTCGGTTGTACCGCGTGCATCGCACATCCGATGGACGTGTCGTCTGCTCTTACATCTGAAAAATAATACTCCTATCATTCTTGTGCGGTTTCATGTCATTCGGAGCATGTTTGCTCTTAATTCGGCCATGACACGCAGTTTTGGTGTTTTCTGACACTGGAAATGCGTTTCTGGTCACCGCGGTCAAACAGAACCTCTGATTGACGTTCCGTCTATCTGAAAATTTTACAATTCACACCTCGGTTGTTGTTGTATGATTTTGTGGCATTCCGAGGTCGTTCGGGTGGCTTTGACCACCCAGCGCGCCCTTTAAGAGCACGCCGAACTGTTGAAAACGACACATTCGGTCGTATCACGTGCACCGCACGTCCGATGGACGTTCCGTCTCCTCCTGCATCTCAAGAATAATATTCCTATCGTTGCCATGCGGTTTCAGGTCATTCAGATCATGTTTGCTCTAAATTCGACCGTGGCACGCCGTTTTGGTGTTTTCTGACACCGGAAACGCGTTTCTGGTCACCGCGGTCAAATGGAACCTCCGATTGACGTTCCGTCTATCCGACCATTTCAAAATTCACACCGCGGTTGTTGTCGTATGATTTCGTGGAATTCTGAGGTCGTTCGGGTGGTTTGGACCACCCAGCGTGCCCTTTAAGAGCGCGCCGAACTGCTGAAAACGACACATACGGTCGTACCGCGTGCACCGTATGTCCGATGGACGTGATGTCTCCTCTTGCATCTCACGAATAATATTCCTATCGTTCTCGTGCGGTTTTAGGTCATTCGGAGCATGTTTTCTCTGAATTCGATCGTGACATGCCGTTTTGGTGTTTTCTGACACTGAAAACACTTTTCCGGTCACCGTGGTCAAATGACACTCTGATTGACGTGTCGTCTGTCCGACCATTTCACAATTCACATTGCAGTTGTTTTCATATGATTTTGGGGCATTCCGAGGTTGTTCGGGTGGTTTTGACCACCCAGCGCGCCTTTTAAGAGCACGCTGAACTGCTGAAAACGACACATTCGGTCATACCGCGCGCACCGCACGTCCGATGGACGTGCCGTCTACTCCTGCATCTCACGAATAATATTCCTATCATTCCTGTGCGGTTTCAAGTCATTCAGAGCATGTTTTCTCTGAATTCAACCGCGACACGCTGTTTTGGTGTTTTCTAACACCTGAAACGCATTTCCGGTCACCGCGGTCAAACAGAACCTCCGATTGATGTTCCGTCTATCCGAACATTTCACAATTCACACCGTGGTTGTTTTCGTATGATTTCGTGGCATTCCAAGGTCGTTCGGGTGGTTTTGACCACCCAGCGCGCCCTTTAAGAGCGCGCCGAACTGCTGAAAATGACACATTCGGTCACACCGCATGTACCGCACATCTGATGGATGCGCCGTCTCCTCCTAAATCTCACGAATAATATTCCTATCGTTCCTGTGCGGTTTCAGGTCATTCGGAGCACATTTGCTCTGAATTTGACCTTGACACGCCGTTTTGGTGTTTTCTGACACCGAAAACGCGTTTCCGGCCACCGCGGTTAAACGGCACCTCCGATTGACGCACCATCTATCCGACCATTTAAAAATTCACACCGTGGTTGTTCTCGTATGATTTTGTGGCATTCCGAGGTCGTTCGGGTGGTTTTGACCACCCAGCGCGCCTTTTAAGAGCGCGCCGAACTGCTGAAAACGACACATTTGGTCGTGCCGCGCGCACCGCATTTCCGATGGATGTGCTGTCTCCTCATGCATCTCAAAAATAATATTCCTATCGTTCCAGCGCGGTTTTAGGTCATTCAGAGCACGTTTTCTCTGAATTCGACCATGACACGCCGTTTTGGTGTTTTCTGACACCGAAAACGCGTTTCCGGTCACCGCATTCAAACGACACCTCTGATTGACGTGCCTTCTGTTCAACCATTTCAAAATTTACACCATGGTTGTTGTCGTATGATTTTTTGTCATTCCGAGGTCGTTCGGGTGGTTTTGACCACCCAGCGCGCCCTTTAAGAGCGCGCTGAACTGCTGAAAACGACACATTCGGTCGTACCGTGCGTACCGCATGTCCTTTGGATGTGCCGTATCCTTATGCATATCAAGAATATTATTCCTATTGTTCCTGTGCGGTTTCAGGTCATTCGGAGCACTTTTTCTCTGAATTCGACCGTGACACGCCATTTTGGTGTTTTCTGACACGGAAAACGCGTTTCCGGTCATCACGGTCAAACGACACCTCTGATTGACGTTCCGTCTGTCCGACCATTTCAAAATTCACACCATGGTTGTTTTTGTATGATTTCGTGGCATTCCGAGGCCGTTCAGGTGGTTTTGACCACCCAGCGCGCCCTTTAAGAGCGCACCAAACTGCTGAAAACGACACATTCGGTCGTACCGCGCACACCGCATGTCCGATGGATGTGCCGTCTCCTCCTTGCATTTGTGGTGTGAAATTATTGTTGTGATCTGGTATGAAATTCAGGTTTTGGAGGGAAATATTAGTTTTATGTCTATCACTATTGGTTTTGAGTGTGGATTTTAGTAGGATTGTGGATCGTGATCCAAGATGGTAAGATATATAACGAAATCAGCAAAGGTAGATACTTATTGGTTTTAAATGATTCATGTTTGGTGGATGATCATGTGGCAAGACTTGGAATGAGTGAGATGAATTATTATTGTTAATATTGAAGCACCAATGGTGCTTCCATGTTGATTAGACTAGCATGTAGGGGATAATGGTGGGTTATTAGGTGTGTGATGATGGGTTTAGTGGGATAAGAGTTATTGGAGCATGAGTCTGATTTCAATATTGGGTTTTATGAGAGTGTTTTTCTATTTAGGTCAAATAAGATTGAGTTTGATGGAAAAATAGTATATGAGAGGGTTCATGGATGATCAATATTCTTTATGAGGAAGAAATTGAGTATTCAAATGGGTTCCCAATAAATTACTTGATGTAAAAAATTAGTGCATGATAGTTACACATGGAACTCATTTGGGTTGTCCAGGGTGGGGGGGGGGGGGGGGCTGTCCACGGGGGTGGGGGCTGTCCACGGGGGTGCGGGGGGCTGTACGGGGGTGCGGGGGGGCTGTACGGGGGTGGGGGGGCTGTCCGGGGTGGGGGGGAGCTGTCCGGGGGTGCGGGGGGGGGGGGGGGGGGGGGGGGGCTGTCCGAGGTTGGTGGGGCTGTCCGGGGGGTGCGGGGGGGGGGGGGGTTGTACGGGGGTGCAGGGGGGCTGTCCGGGGGTGGGCTGTTCGGGGTGGGTGGGGTTGTCCGGGGGGGGTGCGGGGGGGGGATATCTGGGGTGGGGGGGGGGTTGTCCGGGGGGGGGGCTGTCCACAGGGGTGGGGGGATATCCACGGGGGTGTGGGGGTTATACGGGGGTGTGGGGGGGGGGGGGGGGGGGCTGTCCGGGGGTGGTCGGGGGGTGCGAGGGGGGGGGCTATCCGGGTGTGTGGGGGGGATGTCCGAGGGTGCAGGGGGCTGTCCCGGGGTATGGGGGGGGGGGGGTTGTCTGGGGTGGGTGGGGCTGTCCGGGGTGCGGGGGGTGCTGTTCGGGGTGGGTGGGGCTGTCCGGGGGGGGGGGGGTGCGGCTGTCCGGGGGGTGCGGGGGGGGGGGGGGGGGGCTGTACGAGGGTGTGGGGGGGCTGTCCGGGCGGGGGGGGGGGGGGGGTGCTGTCCGGGCGGGGGGGGGGGGTGTCCACGGGGGTGCGGGGGGCTGTATGGGGGTGCAGGGGGGCTGTCCGGGGTGGGGGGTTGTCCGGGGGTGGGGGGTGCTGTCCGGGGTGGGTGGGGCTTGTATGGGGGTGCGGGGGGGCTGTACGGGGGTGCAGGGGGGGGATCATAAAAAATCTCACTACAAACTCAACTTATACATCAATAACAACCCCGCCAGTAAAAAAACACACCTCTTGAATATGATGCGTCATGCGTGTTCATCACTGACCTCCATCCGGTGGGCTAGGGGCGTACAACAAATAAACATTATGAATATTTTCATAACAAAAATAATTTAAATTAAATAAACAAATACAGTATAAAACTCGATCGTATGATCCCCTGCACCATCACCTGGACGCACATATTCCCGCAGTTCTCTAACCTCAGCAGCCAATTGCGCATTTGCCTCCTCGGAAGCCCGCAGCCGTGCCTCGAAATCTGACAACTGTTGTCTCATCTGACCAACAACAGGACCGGAAACCGCAGCACGCGACACTAAAGAACGAGGAATCCATGTTCCATAGGTCAAACTATATCCATGCCCGTCCCGACCAATAATGCGGATGAAAAATCTCATCCCTTCACATGGGAAGCTGTCGCTGGTCCTCTGGCAGATTTTCTAACTCAGCTTCAAATTGAGCCTGTGAAATATTTAAATATATATACATATATATGTTAATATATAGATTTATGTAAGTATTGGTAAGTACAAGCACTTACTATCAATGCTGCAGCCTCTGGATCATTGAGATCACGAGTCCTCATCCACACCGACATTTTATCAGTCGATACACTTTGCTCTCGCAACTGTACATGAATAGAATATAAACACAATAACATATTAATTAATAGATTAAAAATTAATAATAAATACTTCATGTCATATCTGAGACATGTAACGAGTCCCGAGCCTGTGAGGTGGTCCCTGCAACGCTCGATTCTCAGAATGGCGTGCTGACACCTCCTACATTCAATTCATTCAAATTTCAAACAAATCACACATTCTTGAAAATATATATACACCAAAATAAATATACAAACCGCAACACCCTCAGTAGACCAATATGCAACCAATTCACGCCACTGAGCTGGGAGGACACCTCTCAGGACTTTTTCCAGAATGTCTAGGGCACCCACATTTGGTACCCAGTGGTCCCTCTTCACTTTTCCTTTATAGTCTTTCCACATCTTATGGCATTTTCTCATACACACGGGCCGAAAATCTTCGAGGAATACTTTCAAATTTTTTTATAAAGAAAAAAATCACACATATTTGTATTGTTTATACATAGAGAATAAAGTAAAATGGTCTTCTTACGTGAACCTCCCTCCAAAGACGATCTAATGTGTCCTGAGGGATAGAAGCCCAGTCACGCATGGTCAATGGAAATCGATGTGGTTCATGTATGATATGACTCATCTAATGAATAAATGAAGGGGAATTCGGTCCACGGATGAAATACCTCATCAAATGAAACATCAATCGTCGTGTCAGAATTCCATGATAAAATGCCACGACCGGGGCCTCTCTTGCGAGAGGAAGAAGCAGTCGAGTCTGATCCTATTGAAATTTTATATATAATTTGACAGATGTTATAAATATATATATATATATATATATGTTTATCAATTACATAAAAAATAGATACAATGACATTCAAACATACCTCAACCCTGAGTCATAGATGCCTCAGATGGATGATGTGGATCTGCTGCCTCTTCCCCTGACATGCCTGCAGTCATAGAAAACATTAGTAAGGGGAACTATCCAAAGTGTCTAAAAGATAAATTGTATTTTTCTTAAAAAAATCAAACTTGTAAAATTTTTAATCAAACAAAAAATGTATTGAATAATTAGTTGTGAATGAATTTTAAAAAATCAGAAAGTTAACAAAACAGATATACAAATTGTGTACAAAACTAGTCAATGCATAGCCAAATTTCAGATAAAATTAATAAAAATTCAAGCAGCACATGAACTAGATGAAGAATACCTCAAAGGGAAGATACACCGACAATAACATCAATAAACCAAGAGTAAAATAACCCTAAATATTTATAACTGAATAAACTTCCAAAAGTGAGGATTAAAACTTACAAGGATTTATAAAATGGTTAGATAATTTATGATATCCTAGGACATTCAATACTTAATAGTGGAAAAAAATTATACCTTTCATTAAGCATGCAAATCGACCGTTTCTCCTTCAACAGCTGCTCTGACCCAATAAATATCTTCTTTACGTTGAACTACGGTATGTTGATCAAGTTGTTAGTAAACAAACGGAATAGTCTCGGGTTCATCTTCTTCAAATAAAAACACTCATCGCCGAGACATTTTGACAACAACTTGCCAACTTGGATCCGAAGGCAAAGTAACGAAGAATACTTGTTCCGCTTGTGATGTCAAAATGAAAGGCTCATTATAAACTCGTTCATTATTTCTGTATAAACATATAGTTAAAATTCACCAATGAAAACTGATATTGATCAACTTACATCCACGCACTGGATCAACCCAATTACACTTTAACAATATGTACTTCAAACCGTGTGTGTATACAACTTCAATGATGTCTATCAATTTTTCATAGTAATAACCAGAATTGACAAATGGACAACCGATTCCACTATTTTGTGTTTCTCATTTGTCGTCAACATATTTAATGCGAAATTGAAAAACATTAGCATCAATAGCTTTATAACGACGAGCCATTATAGATGGACCTTCATCCAGTTGGATAAATTCTTCAGTTAGCGTGGGGTTCCCTAACTCCCTCATCTTACGAACCTATATAATTTATAAAATTCAATACTGATATATGCAGAAAGAAATTAGTATAATACTTCACTCATAATGAAAATCAATTTATACATACATAATCCTTGAACCAATCATGAAATGACGCATAATGAGATTGTTGAATTTGCAACTCAGTTGCACGATACATCTCTTCTTTTATCTCATTAATGTGTTTCCTACAAATGATAACGTGATGTTTAAATGATCAAATTAAGCAAACAAAACATGTAAAAGTTATACAAGCACATTGATAAGATACTTACTGCATTAATGGTGCAACTGATGGAGTATTGAACAAGATATATCGATGTGCTTGCATCCACTCGATGTTGTCCATATCAAATGTGGTTCCTTCTCCAACTGGACCATCATGAATCCGAGAGGGCTTATCTAATTTGTTTCAACATCCATAAGATATTCTGCACAAAAGTAGTACACTCATCATAAAATATCCATTGGCTATTGATGCCTCCGATGAGCTCTGTTGTGTACAAATCTTTTCAATGTACTCAAATACCGTTAAATAGGATACATCCACCTGAATTACACTGGACCAACAGTCATTACTTCATCAGTTAGGTGCACTGTCAAGTGGACCATAACATCAAAAAATGAGGGGGGAAGTTTCTCAAATTGACAAAGCGTTAGTACAATTCGGTCCTGCAAACTTTTTAAATCACTCATTCGTTGATTTCTTAAACAAAGATGTCTAAAAAAATTACTCATCTCAATCAACGGCTGAACAAAATTGGGGGATAAACAATCAAAAATTGTGATTGGAATCAACTGGTGAAGTAGTATGTGATTGTCATGAATTTTCAACCCTTGCAATGTCTTGATCGTCAGATTCACACACTTCGAAATATTAGAAGAGTAACCATCAGTCACCTTGACCATATTCAAAATGGAAAGAAATGTCTCTTTCTCCTTTTTAGTCATTGTATACTGTGCAGCAGGCATATATGCCTTGTTTCCCTCAGCTAACTGTAAATGCAACTGTTTTCTTAAACCCATTTCTTCCAAATCACGACGTGCATTAACACGATCCTTTGATTTTCCACTGACACCTAAAACGGTCCACAATATATTATCACAAACATTTTTTTCAATGTGCATGACATCCAAATTATGCCTCAGCATGTTAGTTTTCCAATACGGAAGACTATAAAAAATAATTTTCTTTTTCCAATTGTGACTACACTGCCTACCCGCAGCACGAATATTGCGTACTGGAGGAGCCACCAAATCCTGAATTTCATATACCGTGCGGATGTTTTCTTCCTCAATCTGTGATAACATTTCGACTCCTGTCATGATCTTTGGTGCTGGGATGAACTCTCTAGAACCATCAAATGTCACTCTGTCCTTTCTAAACCTATGCTGAGGGGGGAGAAAATGTCTGTGACCCATGTATGCCCATTTTTTGGAATGTTTAATCCATATAGATTTTTTCTTTTATTGCAACAAGGGAAAGTAAATTTCCCTTTCGTACTCCAGCCTGATAAATTTTCATAAGCTAGGAAGTCATTGATTTTCCACAATAAAGCAGCCTGCAGTTTGAACATTTCATTCATTTCGCATTCATAAGTCATCACACCATCGCCCCAAAATTCATTCAACTCATCAATAAATGGATAAAGGTAAACATCAATATTATCCCCCAAACTTTTAGGTCCATCGATAAGAGTGGAAAGTAATATAAATTGTTGCTTCATACAAATCCATGGAGGAAGATTATATGGAACCAACACCACGGGCCATGTGCTATGAGTTACACCAACCATAGACTTGAATGGATTGAAACCATCTGCTGCCAATCCAAATCAGACATTACGAACATCTTTAGCAAAGTCAGTATGTATCTTATCAAAATCCTTCCATGCATGAGAGTCTGCCGGGTGGGTTAACATATCACTTTCATGAACTCTTTCTGCATGCCATCTCATTAAATTAGAAACTTGAGATGACATAAAAAATCTTTTCAACCTCAGTTTAAGGGGAAAGTAACGCATTTTCTTTACAGCAATCGGTTTCCCCTGTATCGCAATATAACTTTGATGAGTCTTATTTCCCCTGTTCTCTTTCCACCTGGAAGCACCAAAAACCGTACAAATATCCAAATGTGCAGTTTCTTTTCTAAACAACATATAGTTGTTTGCACATGCATCTATGGTATCATATGTAAAACCTAAGTTCTCTGTCAACTTACGAGCATGGTAATACGACTTGGGAATCTTAGCGTCGACAGGAAGAACCCTTTTCAATAACACCAAAAGCATGTCGAATGATGTGTCTGACCAATTATTCAAAGTCTTCAAATGCAACAACTCCACGATAAACGACAGTTTATTGTAAGAAGTACATCCAAGATATAATTCTGTTTTCGCATCATCAAGTGCTTCATAAAACCTCCTCAAATCACGATCTGCACTAGAGCGAAGATTTATCTCACCGGTCTCAAGATTCTGGATGTCAATGCCTTCAGGATCAAACCCACGTACCATTTCAGTAATCATTTCATGCATTGGATCATTCATCCTTGCATCAACATCCATCTGAGCTGCATCCGTATTTTTACAACGAACATATTCTTCTCCATGACGATTCCAACTCTTATAAATTTTCAGAAATCCATTAAAGAATAGGTTCTCTCTCACAGTATCTCGTGTGAATTGATATCTGTTAGCACATTTTCTACATGGACAACTAATATAGTCACTTTCAAATCCTCTGGTGAAGTCAATAAACTGCATAATACCATTGAAATATTCTCTAGACGTTCTATTTAGAAGATCAATCCAACTCTTATCCATAATAATATCTGTATAACAAACATTTACACAATACTTATTACATTTTCATTTTTCAAATCAACTATATTTAAAATAAATACTAATAATTTGTTTATGAACCATTGATAAAATAATAATGTAAGTGAAATCCCATGTCATACCTGATTTCACTACAAACCTGGAATGGAGGGGAGCCAAAGGCGGTGCTGCGAGGGAGAGGAGAGGCAGCGAAGGGGCGCCGGAGCCAAAGGCGGTGCGGCGAGGGAGGGGACGGGCAGCGGCGGCAGAGGGGAGCTGGAGGAGAGGAGGTGGTGAGGGGATGGGGGATGGGCAGCGAGGGGGGGGGACTGTCCGGGGTGGGGGGGGGGGCTGTCTGGGGTGCGAGGAGGGGTGTCCGGGGTGCGGGGGGGGGTGTCTGGGGTGCATGGGGGGGTGTCCGGGGTGCGGGGGCTGTCCGCGGTGGGGGGGGGGGCAAGGGGGCGGAGGCCGGAGGGCAGAGGGGTAGGAGACAGAGAGGGCGGAGGGCGGAGGCTGGAGGGCAGAGTCCTGAGGGCGGAGGGATGCCGGAGGGGAGTAGAGGATGGCTGGAGGGCGAAGGGCGGCCAGAGCGGGAGGGCTGAGGGCGGAATGCGTGCAGAGGGTGGAGGCCGACGTGGGCGGAGGGTGGAGGGTGGTGATAGGGGGGGCAGAGAGGTCGAGGGCGACTGGGGGGTAGGGCTAGGTCGAGGGCAACAGGGGGGGGGGTGTCGAAGCCCTTAATTTGTTTTTACAAAGGTCAGCGACCACCTTTGGCAGTCACTAGTGTTAGGGGGCTTCAAAGCCCAATATTCTAGTAGTGACTCTACTCTCGGATAGCTAGGAAGTGGTCCAACTTGGTGATTTGGTCAATGATCACCCATATGGAATCATGTCCCATGGACATACATGTTAAACCCATCATGAAGTACATCAATATCCCATCCCACTTCTATTATGGAATCTCAAGGGACTGAGCTAAACTCATTGGAACCTGGTGATCAGTCTTCACTTGCTGAAAAATAAGGCATCAAGAAAAAAACTCTATAACTCCCTTCTTCATTCTTGGACACCAAAAATGATGTTAGAGGTCCTAATATATATTCTCCACACCTGGATATACCACCAAAGGGGATGTATGAAACTCCATAAGAACCTCCTCCCACAATACCACTAGTATTATTGTGTTCCCTCTAAAAATAATAACGTGCTACCAACCTTTCGAATACCCATGAGGAGAATTCCATATAGACATCTAAGCACATAGGGTCTCACAGTTGGTATCCACAAGTGGTGCCTCCTTGAGTTTTTGTAAGAGTTTATGGGTGGAAACCATCTATTTGAGGTAATTTTCTCCATCTCCATCCATAAAGACTATCTAAAAAGAGGCCAACTAATCTGATGTCTCATTCAGTAACTAAAAACTGGATCTTCTACTGAGAGAATCTACCATAATGTTCTCCTTCCTAAGAGTATAGACAATATCAAAGTCATAGTATTGGAGTAACTATATCCATCACCTCTATCTCAAGTTCAGATCCTTCTAAGATAAGATATACTTGGGAATCTTATTATCAGAGTATATGATAAAGAACTCACCCATCAGGTAGTGTCGCCACATCTTCAATATGAAGACTACCACTACTAACTCAAGATCATGGGTCAGGTAGTTATTCTCATGTGGTTTCAACTGGTGTGAACCATAGTCAATCATTTCTTGCCTCTAAATTAGGACACAACCAAGCCCGGTCCCTGATGCATCGCAAAACACCACATACTCGACACCTTATTATTGTAATTTTAGGATGAGAGCACTCGTCAACCTCTACCTCATATCCTAAAAGCATATTTGGAACTTTTCTATCCACAAAAAAGGTTTCCCCTATCATGTTAAATCTTTCAAGAGTGATTCCACTCTGGATAATTCAAGTGAAAACCTCCGGTAGTTCCCTACCAATCCAAGGAAACTCTACAACTTGGTAACACTCTTGGATGGATCCTAAGAAAGAACTGCCTCAACCTTCACTGGATCCACTACATCTCTATCCTCTAGGATCAAATGTCCCAGAAAATAGACCTCTAAAATCCAAAAATGTCACTTCAAGAGCTTCCCATAAATTTGGTGCTCTCAAAGTGTGTCCAGGACCATCCTCAAGTGTTTTTCATGCTCCTCCTTGGACGTTGAATACACTAGGATGTCATCAATGAAAACCACCATGAACCGATCTAAGTAAGAATGAAATATTTGGTTCATGAGTCCCATGAACACTGTTTGGGAATTCATCATGTGAAATAACATCACCAAGTACTCATAGTGATCATAACGACATCCAAAGTTCGTCTTTGGTATATCATCATCATATACTCGTAGCTGGTGATATCATGATTTGAGGTCTATCTTCGAGAACCATCGCACTCCTTTCAACTGATCAAAGAGGTCTTCGATCCTCAATAGTGGATACTTTTTCTTCATGGTCTCCTAGTTTAAGCATCGGTAATCCATACATAACCTCGAGCTCCTGTCTTCCTTCTTAGAAAACAAAACTGGGGATTCCCATGGTAAAACCATGGGTGTCAAAAATCCCTTCCCTTTTAATTCCACCAACTGTATCCTCAGCTCACGAAGCTCTATGGAGATCCATTTGATATGTAGTTGTAGATATTGGTGTCGTCTTAAGGTGTAGATCAATGCACAAATCCATCTCTCGATGGGGAGGTAAACCTAAAACATCTTCAGGAAAGAAATCATCATACTCTTCCACCACTACAAGAAACTAAGGACTCGTATCTTACAATACATCAAGGGTGACGCTAGCCAACTGATGAGTAATTGGCTACACCATCCTATGTGTGAGTCCATCCAACACTACCCGTGTTTCCTTTTCACAAATAAAGGAAAACCTATTTCCATCACTATGGACACACTACACTCTTCGCCTAAGATAGTCAATCTGAGAATGAACTGTGGATATCCAGTCCATACCAAGAATGAAGTTGTTTGGCCTCAATTCCACTACCAACAGATCTCAACTGAAAATATCACCTCCAATATTCAATAAACACGGTCGTCACTAATGTGTGATAATTGATTCTCCTCCATTGGGAGTCTCCAGGAATAAGGGTCAAGTCAATGGTTCAATTGGAATCTCTGAGTATTGAAAAAGATTTGTGGCAAGAAAGGAATTACTAGAACCTATGTCTATCAGAACTGCAACTAAGGTGGAAAATAAACAGATTATACCTCATATCATCCCTGGAGCCTCAGGGTCATAATCCTCCATAGCTTGCAGTTGGCCTTGTCCCTACCCACTAGCTCCCTGAGCCTAGAGTGGACCACTTGGGGTGGGGCTGGTAACATGTCAAAACATCGACCACCTCTTGCTACTCTCCAAGCTCTTCTAGAACGTTCATTACCCTGCAAACCAACCTACTCTTGTTTATGACTCTTTCTAGGAAGTCCCTCGACCATCTCCCAATCAGCTGTATGAAAAGTCTGGAAATCTCATGCAAGATTTTCATGACCACTGCATGAGTAACACCGTCTATCCCTTAGCTAATTTGATCCACCCTGGGAGTCCTACACTGCTGACCCTTAGTCCTAGGATCCCCTCCTAAAGTGTCATACCTGCTAGGATCCTTGTGACTGCCATCAGCCACCTACTGCAGGGGTCTCAGCTATCGAGTTCCCACTGCTAGCTCCCACTATTGGTGTCTGCTCTTTTAGAAAACTCTCCACTATAAGGGTTCTATCAAGTACCCTAGCATAGGTAGAAATGATAAGGGATACCACTGATGCCTTGATGTCCCGGCATAATCTAGGATCGAATATGAGCCATAAAGAATTGGTCCCATACCATATCCAAGGAGTAGTGTAAAAGATCAGTAAACTTCACTGAATATTCCAACAGGGTCATACAACCCTATTGCAGATGTAGGAGCTCCTGTATGTATACTGATCACAATGTGGCTGAATAGAAACCCTCTCTAAAGATATGCTCAAAGTCTATTGAGGAGAGAGTTTTCTCATCGTGTGACTGAGTCACCAAGCTCCACCATCTCCCCATATAACCCTTAGGTATACTCATGGAAAATAACGCCATCTGGTCAGCAGGAATCCTCAAAATTTGGAAAACACAGGTGATTGTCTCTATCCAATCCTTAGCCATCTGGGGGCCCGACTCACCCTGAAACCTAGGAGGTCACTACCTATAAAACTCTTGTAATCCACTCAACCTTTGTGCATCCTAAACTGGTAATTATAGTAGTAGTCTCTACTCTACGGGTGGTGGTACAGATGGTAAACCACCCACAGGTTCTATCTCTAGTATAGGCCCATGTACCGATGCCTCATCATAAGTCGAATCATCCTCGTGATCACACGGTGGAATCCTGGATGGTTGTCTATGTGGTGGCATCCTTAAATAAAACATGAATTACCACGGTCAATAGAGTATATCTCGGGAACTAACTAAAGAAGTACATGGAAGACACAATCATTAATATATGGAACATGTACCATTGTTTTTTCCTACAACCATTGTTTTTATGTACCGAGTCAAAAAGCAGGTAATTAGTGTCCTGGTGTATGGATATGTCTACCACTACACCAACATTGGGGTCCCTGGCTTGAGAGTTGAACTAAAAACACATAACACTATTTCCCTAAACCTATCTCACAGACTCCCAGCCCTAAAGTATAACAGACCCCCTTTGATACCACTCTATCACGGCCCATCCTAGAGGGGCCCATGTTGTGACTACCCCAAGCCTGCCCCCAATAGGACAAGGGATGGTGACTAGCACTGAGTAGGAATTTCCCAAAAATGGGAGGTATTAACCTAAAGTACCTGTACACATGAACACATATTCAAGAAAAAAATGTTGAAACAAGAAAAATAAAAGGATGGATGTAGAAAACTAAGATCCCACAACCAGAGTACAACAGGAAGTAAAGGGAAAGTAAACAAGGTCAAATAAAAGACCACCACAAAGAGTCTGTACACAAGTCTAACTAAAACTGAAAAGAGCCCAACCTTCTCCTAGGGAGAGGAAAACATCAAAGGTACGATCCCAAAAAACACATCAGTCTACCTAGCTCCATCTATGCTCCACCCACTCCTGGTACTCCTAGGACTCTATTGAAAGGTCTCTCGTTTTCACAAGACAAAACATGTATGGACAAAGACCATGTTGGGGTTAGTACAACAATACTCAGTAGGACACCCCCAAAACACTAAACATAAAGAACCAAGTATAGTCATCTCCATACAAGATGTAACACTGTATAACATATACAAGAATTAGAGAAAAAACAAAATATACTTAGGAGAGACACCACGCCGTCAGGCGGTCATAACCAACTGTTAGCCACATGATTCTTCTTGAAACACACTCGTTTCGAGATAACTCACTCCTTGAGCCATGATATCATTAGAGACAATCAATGAAGAGGTATATCTCATTCAGTCCCCACCCAAAGAGAATGAATTGGTCAAGGAATACTATGATAAATAGAGAGGGGATGATGCCCAGAACTACTGGGGGGCACCACAAACTCAATCTGGATCAACCCACTACGTAGGGGGTCATATGATAATGATTCCAAAAACCATACTAATGTAGTCCGATAGATGGAGGATCAACTCCCTACTCACTAAGGTCATGCATATTCCAAAAACTCCACTATGGGTGATATAGGATCTCACTCCAGTCTCACAGAGGGATACCATACTCTATATAATACTCGGCCTCTCGAGGGGAATACAGTCTAATTATGTGGAAGTAATGTCGCACTGCACCCTTAGGTAAATGACCAAGGGAACACACTCAACCTATAATTGTCCAAAATAAAAACCCAACATTGGTTTCAAAATTACTGTATCAATGTTAGGGTCTTAATTCCATAGACGGATCATTGATTTGATGCTCTATTTAAGAGTTATGGTCGTTTGAATGAAACTATCTGCAGAATTGTCGAGGGCGTACATACCTACTGTTGTAGTAGGTCTACCTATCTCCGCAGTCAAATTCCATAGTCATTCCACATAATTGGTGGACTAGCCACCCATGGAATAACTGTCATACTCAGCCCACCTACCATGCCCAGTCGGCCTCTACGGTCGATCGCCCTGGTTAACTGCATGCAGACCGGATGCGTAGTCACTGCACCTAAGGTAGCTCCACCTACTATTTCACCTCATAGTTGACTACACATCATGATTGAATGAATTGCATGGTAGACTACCATGGTTAACCGAAACTGGGCTCCACCCATCTTTCCCCATATTCAAACCGGGTTCAGCCCAGCCCACTGGCCTAAACAGACTCGCCGACCTGACCTGGCCTGTTTGGATTGACCCGGCCTGCCTGGACTGGCCTGCTTCGCATCCCCCACCACCGCTCTACATCCACCGTTATCGCATCATATGCCAATGGTCCCTTCTACATACCACCATTCCTCCTCTGATGCACAAAAAAATTAAACGATCACATATCTGAGCTCCTTGGGTCCCAATCTACACAGATTTAGCCTCGGTTGTTGATTCACCATATATTCGGGGGTCCGATCAAGTTCAGAACCACCTAGAAACATCGATTCAGGAACCGAAGGGTTCCAATGGTGAAGAACATGAATAATGGAGGGAGGAATGTACAAGAACAAATGTTTATCATCATTGGCCAAGCATTCTTGTCTAACAACCAAGATTGGGGGATTTGGGTTATAAAACATATTAAATCAATCCCAACTCACAATATGCATGATCCATGAATCAATTCGTTCATCGATTGATCCATGTTCATCATAGAAATAATGGATGGGGGGAATAAAAAAATTAAATCAAAATCCCTACCTTGATTTTTATCGATCATCGATGAATAATGAAGTTGCATCGTCATAATTGGAAAGATCCTTCAAGATTGGAGTTTGTCAATCGCTGATTCGAAGCTACATCATTGCTTGCTCAAGAGGATCCTTCATAAGTTTCTTCCCAGCGCCTCTAGATAATTCTAGGGTTATTAAACTAACCCTAGATCTATGAAAAATTGTTTATTTAAAAATAAACTTGTCAGTTCATCGACAAAATAAAATAAATTTTTTTCTTAATTTTTTTTATTCTTTTAAAAAACCCAATACGACTTTCCACAATTAACCCATGCTGACCAATGTTAGGTCACATCTATAGTAAAGATTCTATTTTTAACTCAATGTTGCCCTCATATTTCTGATATGGTCACCTTTTTAAGATTTATTCCACTTTCTTAAGAAAACCGCACACGCATGCTATTAAATATTTTAATATTTTTCAAACATTTTTTCTGGACACACCGGGACTCAGAATCACATGACATATTAGTGCTTGGTCTTGAAATCAATCCATATAATATCAAAAAATAATACTTGGAAAATATGAGATGTATCAATATGGAACACCTAGGTGATACCCTACTGAGCATGTTAGATCACACCCAGTGTACTTCTTAAAAGGTGCATAGACCTAGTTATGTCCTCCGATGTAGGGAAAGGAAAGACACTACAGTGTGGTGGTGAGGTTTTTTGTTAGTTGGGATGGGTATCTGGTGGTGAGATGGTGGGACCCTGCCCACATTATCACATGGAGTAGTTGGTTTTACTATTTTAGTAGTCCTTTGTGGTTTGACCTATAGTTGGAGACTATTTCTACTCTCGAGTTGTTCGGTTTTTGCTATTTTTTCAATTATGGAATATATTTATCTTTTATATTGTTGTATATGTTATATATATGTGTTGTGTTTTTGCTTCTAGTTGGGATAAATTGTTCCCTCTAGTTGTTTTTTGGTCCTTGGGTTCTAGTCTCCAACCCGTGGGGATCGATAATTCCCTTAAGGAATGTGACATATTAGGTCAAGTGCCAGTTTGAGAGGGTATTTGGGTAGGCTCATTACACTTATCATATTACCATTTACTGTTTCATTGTAAGAATATTTATTCTGAAATATGTATCACCCAGTACGATGAGCATAAACCACCTCTTTGGTTATAATTTTATATGTAGTATGTGTCTAGAACTTCTCCTCCCACTGAGCTTAGTGGAGTCTAGTATTACTATGTCAACCCATATGCATCCAGTGCCTTAAACCATAGAAGTTAATTTTTCTCCCATTATATTCAAATATATAATATCCCTTTATGGAAATATATTCAATCTTGACTATATGTTAATATCCTTAGTGTCTATATGATCATTAACTAAGATTCACCTTAGTGTTTTAATGTTTTTTATAGCTAAGGCCATATTTTAACAAATGTTTCTCAAAAAACACTTTTGGTAGTTTCCTAATATATTATTATCATATCTCAATTTATATGATATACATTAGAAAATATGGTTGGAATATGGTTAGTTGTTTCACTACTATTTGAAAAACATGAATTATAAGGAATGATGGAATATTTGCAATAAATATAAGACTCATCCTTGGTGTTCCTTTTACTATCATCATAACATTTATGTATAGGAAATGTGAGTTAGGGATAACCTTTACTCTATATATATGATCAATGATTACATGGGTAAGATGTTTTCTGACAATCCATCTCATAGATTCCTCAATCTTGACCAAGTTCACTCATTTATTTCACTGAGCATTTCTATAATTTCTTAAAGAAATCTCATGAAGTATATGAATTTACCTTTAGCTTCATAATAGTTCACATGTACATGTTGAACGAACTCTAAAATATTTTGTGATGTAACTTTATTTATAAAGGTTTCTTTATCTAAAACATGATAATTAGTTTGTATGTCCAATATCTTATCTAAATTGAGACTAAAATAGTTTTTTATGGGTATAAACAAGTCAAATACTTTAATTTTTATTTAAAAATAATTATCATTCCATAATTAGGTAAGAGTATTATATTTTATATTCATAATTCATTATAATGAATATTATAATTCAAGAGTTATTGAACTATTAATTTATTATATAAGTAATATACCAACATTTATTTTGAAAATGAAATAATGTATCATTTTGTCAATCCATAAATTGAGATAAATGTTTTGGTAACACTTATTACAAACTTTAATTAATCGAATATAGAAATCAAAAATAGTTATCTCCCATTGTATGACATAGGAATCACTCTTTATCATCTCCTTTTGAGTTCACTTTACAACCTTTCTATTCTTTCTTGTTTTTAGTATTTAAATACATCTATGTTGTAAGAATATTGTATTTAACACAAAAGTGGAAAATAGAAACTTGATGAATACACTTTAAGTGGATGAAACTTTTTCCTCTTCAATTCATTTCAGTTTCTTTTCCAGTGTCCATTCCTTCCACCTAAGAAACAAATAGGCTCAGGTTCATTCTTCTACATTTGAATCTTTTGTCTCTTTGAAGGGTTCCATAAAGGATCTTATGGATTTAGAATATTCATTTGATCTTCAGTCTTATCTTTTAAAATTTTCACCATGATGGGTGAATAAATAGGTTTCAACCAATCCTTATATTCTTGGTGAAGTATGGAAAAAAGTTTCACGAGTGATTTATCCATTTATTTTATCTAGGATTGAGAAAATAAGGATAAAATTAGTCAAATAAATTTAAACTCTTTTGATATTTCAAAACTATCATTGAAAAATCATCCTTTAAAATAGATTCAAATTCCTATTTAAATTTCCTTTAAAATAGCTAAAATAATCCTTGAAATCTTGAAATAACATCCATATGAAAATTCAAATATTTGTATTTAAATAACCCAAAGACCTATGTCCTATATGGAAAATGATGTAAAAATAACTTGACCATTTTCCTCTTTAAATTTAGCACAAAAATATTCTAAACCACTTCGATCATCATCCTTAGATTTTATGAGAAATTATTCAATTGATAAACTAATAAGAATAATCAAGATAAATACCAAATAGATAAAAATATCAAAAATCAAGTACCATATCTTATGAAATATCTAGAATATATAGAATATTGGTATTCTATTATTTCATAATTTTTTATAAAGAAAATATCCATTATTCCAAAATAATCTAATATTCAAAATCCATAAGATATGAAGACCATAATTCATGCCATGTGTATGGATTTCTCCAAGCAATGAATCTATATATCATAATATTTAATAATAACAAATATTCTACTAATAATTGGCTTCTGATAATTTAGTATCTTAAATGATATTTTAAATTCTAGATCTCCTAATATTTTCGATAAAAAAATTATGATAAGACCATAGTATCAAAATACTGGGTATCTCTTCATCTTCTTCTTGTCACATGCTGCATGAAATCTTCGGTTATTGTGTTCATTATGTCTAATGTATGATAACATGTCATTATTCACCATTACAGAAAGTTGAAATTAAGAATACTAAAATATCATGTTTTGAGTTCTTATTCACGTTTCTGGCTTAAGCGGCCTCATATATACTAGCATGTATTGAGCTCCGGTAAGGGGAGACATTTCTAGTTGAGTTCGTGGTGCATAGTAGACAAGACGCAAGTTCAAAAACTAAAATATTGAATTAATTGGGTACTTATACATTGGTAGAGAAGAGATATTTTGTCTCTCCAATTTTTAGTTTCAATATACTATATAATTTCACAAATTCATCCATGTAAACTCCATTCCGCGAAGCAATCCCCAGTTTCAATTATTTCATTTGGAGCTTGATATAAAACTACATATTTCTATATATTAAGATCATGCATGGTGTTTTCTAGAGATTGAAGAAAACCTCCATTGCTCATTTCCAAGAAATATTCATTGTCTTCAACCTCCTTATGAGTTTTGAGCTCAGTACTCTTTGATTATACATCGTATTCTCCTATTCAAGCTTCAACAACAACAAGGGGTTAAACTAGAGAAATGTGGGGATCATTATATTCCAATATGGGGATGAATCCTAACGTGGGAATCATCAGTTTAGGGTTCAACCAATACCAACGTGAGGTTCAATTCAAAAAAGTAGGGATCACCAAACTAACGTGGAGATCAATGTGGTGATCATCATAAGGGTAACATGTATTTTCTTTCATGAGGGTAACATAATATGTAAAGGTAGAAAACAATTTTGTAAGGGTATAAAAATAGTTGCGTAAGGGTAAGGATATATTTTCAAAACTTGCGTAAGGGTATAAAAATAGTTGTGTAAGGGTAAGGATAGATTTTGAAAAATCATGTAGGGGTATAAAAATAGTTGTGTGTGAGTAAGGATAGATTTTGGAAACTCATGTAATGGTATAACTAGACTTATGTAAGGGTAACATAATATTTTCAAAACACATGTAAAGTTGTAACTACAAGTTAGAAAATTAATTTTTCACAAAAAAATTAAAATAATTAAAAATAAATTAAAATAATAATAATAATAATAATAATAATAATAATAAATGAAGAATGATTAAAAAACAATGAAAAATAACAACATTATTATTATTAATAAAAACAATATTTTTTATAATTATCAAAATAATAAATAAATAAATTTGATATTTGTAATTATCAAAAAAATAGAGTGAAAATTATCCACTTAATATTCTCCCCATTTTTTATAATTAAAAAATAAAATATTTATTTCAAAATTTCTCCCCCTTTTTGGAATTGATAAAAAAAGATTAAAACTTTTAAAATAATATTTTCACCCCCGTTTGAAAGGAAAAAACATGACAAGTAAAAGAATTCAAAAGATAATATATTCTAAATACATGAATCAATATAAACTCTCCCTTAATTCATGATTACTTCATAAAGATAAAATGTTATGCATAATGAGGCATGAGAACATGTAAAATATTATTCAATAAATGACAAAATATTTAAAATTAATTAAAATATGTATCAAACAATTTAATTCATACTATAATAATAAAATATTGAAACACATTCTATAAAATTAAAATAACCCCCCTTAGTCTGAGAATAAATATTAAAGATATTCAAGGAATTTAAATAAAATATTTTCAACGAATTTTAAAATATTTTTTCACATTCCATTCATGACCAAAATGTTACAATATAATAATAGATCATTTTATCACATATAATAATAGATCAATTTAGTACATGAAAGTAATTTAAATAGTAATACATTAAACACGTGGTTACAAGAAAAATAACTTTTAATAGTTTAACACCTACCAACATAAAATTTTAAGAGTATGAATGATGGTCATAAGCAAACCAAATAATTCAAGACATTAATTTATCACATAAAATAATATAATGAATGAAATTATAAAAATAAAAAAAATATAGAGAAATAAAAGATAAATGATTTAAAATCCCTTTTCCCCTTATATAAAAAAGTTAGTGCATTTAAAATGGAAATGAAATACTTCCTAGATTTTGTAAAATAATTATGATTTTCCTAAAATTAATAAGAAATAAAAATATAATAAATATCCATATATTTAAAATATACACTTAATGATATAAAAATGAATTCCAATGTCATAAACCATAAAAATATCAAATAAAAATGAATTTTGGTACCCATATTATTTTTGGGTCTGGCTATGTTAGTAGCTAAAGACTTAGGTAACCAGAGCTGTTTATTTTAAGAAAAAATTCTAAATATAGATTTAAATATAGCTTTTTAATAATAAACATGCTTGACACCAAAAAATTAAGGATTTTTAAAGTCTAATTCATCAGCATAATGTCTATTATTACCACAATTAAAATATTTAATAGTAGACATGATTTTTCTTTTAGAACCAAGAACAAAATAATTCATATATAATTTAGAAATTTCTCTATTAATTAAAATACCAAGCTAACTATTATTAATTTTATTCTTACCAAGAATTTGATTTATATAATTTTCCACTTTAGTAAACATGCTAGAATATTTTTTTAAAGAATCACCTTCATCCAATAACTCTTTAATTTTATTTTCATGAAAGCACAACAATTTTTGGAAGAATTGGATCTTAAATCCACAATTTACTTAGTCAAACTCTGTTTTTAATAAAAATAGAATAATAAGATTTTATGAGTTTTCTATGATATTTATTTAAGGACACAAAATTTTCAAGAATCAAAAAAGAAAATTCCTTAAGTTCACTAAAATAAATATTCTCATAATTATAACTTTGAGAGAAAGATGATTGGACCTCATCAATGTGATCCATAGGACATAGATTTAACTTTTTTTCATGATCAGCTTAAAAATTTTAAGTAGATTCATCACTTCAATCTTCATATGCACTAAAAGTATCCTTAATCTCTTTCTAACATTTTTTTTATAATAAAACTTATTTTGAGTCTTAAGTAGTGGGATATAAGGTCTCAAATGACCTTTCTTTTTTACATTAATATTATCTAATTTACTTCTCATTATACTAATTTATTTTCTCCTTTATCTTTTTATATAGATTTATGAATTCTCTAGAAAGATCTGATAACTCATTACCCAATCCTGAATCACTATAATGAGAATCAAAAAATTCATCATTTGAAACATTGTGTGCAGCATTTTCATTTTTTATAGAAATATGATCTCCAACTTCAACTTTAATCTTAGATTCATACATCATTAAGGTTCCAATAAATTCCTTCAACTTTAAATCTTTAACCTATGTAGATTTTTTGATAGTAGTAGAGATTCCATTCTACTTTTAAAGTAAAATTCTAGGTACCTTTAACACCTGATCTGGTTCTCAAATTGGACTTCCCAAGGTAGTAACATAATTGACAATTTCTTTCAATATCCCATTCATATGAGTTATGCTTTCATATTCTTTCAACCTGAATGTATTGAATTTAAGTTTAGTAGTATTTTACCTCATTTTTTGAACATTAATAGTTACTTCATAGGAAACTATAATGGTTTCCTACATTTCTTATGCTTTATCACACTGAGAAACTTGATTAAATTTATCAGTTCCTAATCCATAAATAATAGTGTTCATAGTCCTTGAATTGTGGTCATAATCAGCCACTTGAGTAGCAATCCAATTTTTATGTTTTCCTTCAAGAATATTATATGCTTTGATAAATTTAAAATACATAGTCAATCCAATATTTTTTAAATAGATAATAATGCGAGCTTTCCAGCAACCATTATTATCACCATTAAAACAAGGAGCATAGATAATTGAAATACCTTATGTTAAATAAACCATTAAAATTAGTATTTACCAAGATCTTTCACTCAGACATATTAGATAAAAAATAAATATTCAATATTATCCAAAAGATCCCAAAATTTGATACCACTTATTAGTGTTAGGTGAAAACAACAATATATCTTTAAATATATCCAGAAATGGAGCTTTCCTTTTGATACCAGTTGTTGGTTTAGAATAACGATGATGAAGACACAAGAGGTGGGGGTGAATTGTGTCCTTTTAAAAATATTGGAAAATTTAAATTGTACCTCTTGAAATAAAGTGATTATGTCCTTATCACTTAATAATGAGTAAATTGGTGGAAATTGGTAAAGAAAATAGAAGCACATGGTTATGTATAGTGGTTTGCAGAATATAAACCCCCTAGTCCACTCCACCAATTATGTCTCTATGATCCTAAAAATTTTCAGTAAGCAGGACCTCTTATTTGGAGACCTCAACAACTGAGTGTGGGAAATTGACACCTTACAACAAGGATTTTACAGAGCCTTTAGGTTATTTTACAGGGAACCTCAACAATCACAGTTTAGTATAAGAATCTAAAACTCCAGAAGAACATGGATGAGATATAGATTATTGAATACTGGTTCAGCTTACAGTTTTCTCCACAACTGATAGATGGTTTGATCTTCAATCAAGTACATAGCAATAGTCGATAGATATTCAATGTCATGAAAAATTATTCTTAATTAAAAAAAATTCACACATGCCTTATTCTTATTTAAACAATGAGAGAATTAATATATATATAGAATCCTTTTCTCTCTTCTTAAAATGTTTAACAATAATATAAAATTTCACATATTTTTTTATTTTTTAAAGAGCAAGAGTTTTTCTTCCACCACTTTTTTAAACTTCCAGATAAATATTAATATATAATGACTAAATAAAATATAGTAGTTATAGTGGATCCCCTCCTTTAGAAATTAAAAAAAAATCAAGTCAAGAGATTCTATAAAAATCTCTAAGAGTAGTGCAGCATCATTGCACTATTTATTTCTAAAAATAAAACATTCAAAATAAACTTAGTCAAATAAATTTAAACTCTTTTGATATTTTAGAACCATCATCAAACAATCCTCCTCCAAAATAGATTCAAATTACTATTTAAATATTCCTTTAAATATTGAAAATAAACCCCAAAATCTTGCAACAACATTAATTCAAAAATTAAAATATTTGAATTTAAATAACTTAAATTCCTCTTAATTCTCAAGAAAATGATGTTAAAATAACCCAATAATTTTTCTATTTAAACTACACACCAAAATATTTAAAAAAAACTCTGAATACCATCCTTAGATTTTATGATAAATTATCTAACTAATAAAGAACTAAGAATAATCCACATAAAAACCCAAAAGATAAAAATCCCAAAAACAAGGTATCATATCTTTTGAAATATCCAAAATATGTAGAATATTGGTCTTCTATTATTTCATAATTTATAATAAATCAATGATCCATTATTAATAAATAATCTAATATTCAAAATCCTAAAGATATAAAGTTTATAATTCATTCCATAAGTAGTTAGTTATCCAAGTTGTGAATATACATATCATAATCTTAAATAATTCCACATATTATACTGATAACTAAATTATGATAATTATGTATGTTAAATGCTATATTAAATTCCAAATATATCAATATTTTATGATAAATAAAATTTTTATAATACCATAATTATGAAATACCTGATATCTCATCATCTTCTTCATGTGACATGATGCATGCCATCTCCAGTTATTGTGGTCACTATGTCCAGTGTATGTTGACTTGTCATTGTTCACCATTAATGAAATTTGGACTTTAGAATACTAAAATATCATGTCACGAGTTCCTATTCATCTTCCTTGTTAAATCATCCTTGGGTGTACCAGCATGTTTTGAGCTCCCGTAAGGTGATACATTTCCATTTGAATTTGTGATGTACAGTAAATAAGATGAAAGTTTGAGAACTACAAGCTTGAATTAATCGGGATCCTATACATCAATAGATATGATCTCCTATATCTTGACCATCTCATGTTTTATAATACTATATTATTTCATGACTTCCTCCATGTAAACTCCATTTAGTGAGTTCATCTCTAGTTCATATTCTTTCATAAGGAGCTTGATATAAAACTATGTATTTATATATAGTAAGATCATGCATGGTGTTTAATATAGATTTAATCAAGCCTACGTTTCTTATTTCCAAGAATTATTCATCATCTTCAACCTCCTGATGAGTTTTGGTTGCGCCCAAATTTACCCTACAGGTATAAGCAGTCGTTGAAGTACATATAGGGGTCAAATCCACAGGGACCGAAGAAGAAACCTTTAGAAACACACATTTTATGGAGGTTGGGCTGTGAAGTGGCCAACTTGGGTTTGAATTGATTGGATAACTAATTATTTAATTTAAATAACAATTTAAAAAAACAAATTTACTTGATCTAAAACAATTAATTAATATGGGTTGATCCTAGGTTGTTGCTTTTGGTGGATTGGATGCATTTCTTTTCTTAAAAATTTCATGTCATTAATTGAAGATGTATCAAAACAACGAGATAATTCTCCCAAATAATTCACAAATTTAATCCCTACACAATTCCAAGGCCAATCACCAATTCACTTTGATGATCACTTTACTGAGCACTCAAAGGAAATCGATCGTACTGACACTCAAAATGTGTCATCGTTAAACTTGGAAAAGATGAATAAGAACATAACTCATCGAATGGAAATCTTAAAATAACAAACAGATTTAAAAATTAAAGTAAATGAAATAGCATCCAATCCATCTCATGAAACTCTCTAGGACCAAACCATAAATTTTTAGTCCTCCATAGATGCTATTCTATCAATGGAAGCAATAAGTCGACTTAAAGAAGTGGAATTGAAGAAGAAAAACATTAATAAAAATGAACACTTCACCATTGTGTGAGAAATTCACAAGTGTTGGTGTGAATAAATTCACACCTTGATTAAACGGTATCAACATGTTAAGAAAAGTAAAATAAATAGTAAAGAAGAATAAAATCTTTTATTAATATACTCAATGTGAAAGAATAACTTACATGGGAAAAATTGACGATACGATTACAAAATGAAAGAAGAAAATTACAATTGAAAGGAAAATATAAGATGCTTATTCCCGTCACCACCATCTTCTTATATAGGCATATTAGGAGTCTTAGGTCCACCCCCCACAATAAATTCACCCACCAACAATTAATAGAGTCAAAAGGAGGGTGAATAATCAAAAGGAAATTGACGTTTTGAAGTTGACCCAGAAAACTGTCCAGATTCGTCCACCATTTTGACGTTCGAATTTGACATTACATATGGACGAATAATCAGTGGTTGTAGAAGAAAAATATATTTTTACATGTTTCTTATAGTATCTGTAAAACTTTCAGGAACTTTAGAAAAACCGTTTGGAAGTTATGGTCGAAATGATGGGACGACTTTATGTGCATTTATGTCGGGCCCACCATTTAAATGTAAACTTCATATCCATATATCTCCATGAAAACTTAAAATTTAGCTCTGGACACAGTTAAATAAAATGATCATCATATTTTTCTATTTTTACTGTAAAAATTTGAGCTTCATTGGGCTAGGTTTGTGGGCCCCACATTTGTTTGATGGGCCTTGGGCCCATTATGCTTTCTCCAGAAAAGCTCTGCATTCATCCCCAAAAATCTCCATCTTCCCTTGAGATTCATCCATCGAACCTAAAAGATAAAATGTTCCAAATAAAGTGGTGAATCATATATAAAAATATCAAATTCATAAAATGAATATAATGCAATCGAAAAATAGATAAATGATTGGGTCCAAATTTTCATTTTAAACATTAATTGCATTTAAGATGAGAAATGAAGTTCTATTTATGTAATGCACTAAAAACAATGTTTATGTACTTTTTAACAATGAATATAAAGATATTAACAATTAATATTAGCCACTTTTAGTGACTAATCAAGTTTCAAGATCAGTACTATTTGAATAAATGTTATCTTCTCCTATTCGATCTTTAAAGGAAATGTGGTATCCAACTTGAGAAATATGGGGATCATTTCATTTCAATGTGGGGATGAATCCTAACATGGGAATGATCAATGTAGGGTTCTCCCAATACTAATTTGAGTTTCACTTTGCCAAAGTAGGGATCACCAACCTAACGTGGAGATCAACATGGGGATGAATAGAAGGGTAAAACGATGTGTAAAGGTATAAAACAATTGTATAATGGTATAAAAATAGTTGCATAAGGGTAAGGATGGATTTTGAAAATTCATGTGAGGGTATAAAAATAGTTTCATAAGGTTAAGGATAGATTTTGAAAACTCACATAAGGTTATAAAAAAAGTTTCATAAGGGTATGGATAGATTTTGAAAACTCATGTAATGGTATAACTAGACTTGTTTAAGGGTAACAGTAGGTTTCCAAAACTCATGTAAAGGTAAAAATAAACTTTATATAATTAATTTTTCACCAAAAATAATTAAAAAAATCAAAAAAATTAAAATAAATAACTAATAATAATAATAAATGAATAATAATTAAAAAAAATGGAAAACAAAAACATTATTATTATTAATAAAAATATTTTTTTAATTATCAAAATAATAAATAAATAAAGTTGGATATTTTCAAGTATCAAAAAAAAATAAATAGAGTGAAAATGATCCACTCAACTGAGGATTATGATGAAATTCCCATGAAGAAGCATTCAACCAATGTGAAAGGTAATAAAATCACTAAGATAAATTTATTCAATAGGAAGAACCTATTTTCACAAGAAAATGATAGTTCATAATAAGAAAAGGTAGAGGAAATTTAAAATTGAAAAACTATAGAGAAACGGTTATAGTAGAAGTTGTAGGAAATTATCAAATAAGGGAATAGAGAGACAATGATGAAGGATAAGTATAAGGAAGATTTGTTATCTAGGTTGAATTATAAGATGCTCTTGAGGATATAGATGTTTGGAGAGACAAAACAAATAAATCCAACATAGTGGTTCATGATTCCAAAATCTATATGCAATAGAAAGAGGAGGAGAAGTTTGAGATAAAGGTATAAATTGAAATATTGAGTCAATTGTATCAAATAACTTAAGGATGATGTTAACAGACTATGAAGAAAAGTGAAAATAAAGAGAAACTATTAAACCTCAATATAATATCAAGAAATAAGGTCACACTAGAAACATAAAAATGGAAATTATAGTATGGTGGTCTAACAAAATATTCAAATAATTGTCATGAGAGATAAAAATACATCCAACTGGCATAGTTGGTATGGGGATTAATCATAAACATAAATCTGTAATGATTAGTGTCAGAGCACATGCACCCATTATGTTATTGATGATTAATTTTGTTATAAATCAAAATTTAAATATTTAGATAACTAAATGTAAAACCAATGATTCAATAATGACTTATAGAAATGTACCTCATATTATGTGTTATTGTTATGGAAAGATGGGACATTCCCAAAAAAATTATTCCATAGCCAAGAGGTACCAAAAGGACACAAGATAAATAGATGCACCTAAATAGAGTTAAATACTATAGGAATTATTTTTATGGTCATTATTTTTTATGCAAATCATTTGGAAACATGGCCAAATATTACGCATCAATAATGCTAGGGAATGTGTCGAAGAAAAACAAAAGTAGTTGTGTGAAGTATCTTTGGGAATCATCAAATAAAATGGAAACGCAAAATCGATTTGAAACTTTGAAAGATGTAGTTTTTCCATAATAATTTAAGTAATATCAATAATACCAGTCAACATAAGGTATAAATAAAAATACATTGATCAAAAATAAAAAAAACTGAGTAGACAGCAATTGTAGAGATTTCTCTAAAAGCATCATATTGTACTGGTGTATAGATCCTTGATAGTGTATGAACTTCCTATATGAAAATAAATAAGGATTGTGTCATAGAAATCAAGTATGACAAGTAATGTGTCATAAAATTTTTCAATGATGAAGGCATAGATTATTAGCTCAAGAAAATCCATATTTGGGGGGAAAGATATGAGACCTAAAGAGCTCTTCATCATTGAAGGTCTCAATCAAAACTTGCTTAGTGTCAGTCAATTATGTGACTCAGGACATGAAATAAGATTTAACAAGAAGTTGTATATCATCAAGGAAAAATATGGAAAAATAGTGATGTAGGGAAATCATACAAAGTGAAATCTCTAACTTGTGAGTGGATAAGAAAATATGTGCTTTCTATCCAAGGAATATGGGAATAGGTTGTGGCATAAACATCATAGTCATTTGAGAAAACCATCCTTGAAAGATATGATGAAAAGTGATGGAGCTAGAGATCTTCCTAAGCTATCATGTGATCGTACAGACACATGTTATGCTTTCTAATAAGAGAAAATAACTCAAATAGTTACAAGGAAAAAGAACAAAAGTCAACAAGACTGTTAGAATTGGTGCATATTGATGTGTGTTGACCTATATCACCAAGATAAATTATTGAGAAGAGTTAATATGTCCTGTTTATTGATTATTACAATATAATGGAATGGATATTTTTCATCACATGTATAGTTTCATGACATAATACAGAATATTGTATGAAATGATTCTTGTAAATAAAATTATAAAGTTCTGAACTGACAATGGTACAGAGTACTAATATCTAAGTGGAATATTATCTTGAGAATCATGGGATAAGGAACTAAGTCTCAATGGTGATAACTGCTTAGAAAAATGGTGTAGTTGAGAGGAGAAATAGGATCATAAAAAACATGTCTAGAATAATTCTTATTGAGAAAGACGGACCAGAGGAGTTTTGGAAAGAAGTAGTTTTGATATCATTTTATATTTAAAATAGAACCTTATTATATCAAAAGGAAGAGAAGACACTACAAGAGGTGTGGTATGGAAAGAAGTCAACGTTGAAGCACATTTTATTTTTTAGAAGTAAATTTTTCATTATCAATAAGGAGAAACACATAAAATTTGAATCTCATTGAGATTAAGGAATTTTTATTGTCAAATCAAGAAAAATTAAAGAATTTAAATGCTTAAATAAGTAGCTAGGATAGGTTTTAGAGAGAAATGATTTTATTATGGTGGAGAATGATAAAAATATTCAGTAAATTATTAAATATTATCAAGAGGATAGTGATGAAGATATGAGCATCTTAAGGGGAGTTTAAGCGACTAAAGAATATTCTTGAGAATGTACTGATGATGATAAAGAAGATATTAGATATGATAAAATAGAACATCATCAGTGATAAGTTAGCACCAGTGAAGATGATGAGAATAAAGTATCTATAATTTTTTTTTAATATCACAAGTAGATCCTAAAAATTTTGAAGAAGCTGAAAGAGATGAGAATTGGGTTGGGTGATGAAGGAAGAGCTTAACCAAATTGAAAATAATTAGATACGGAAGATTATTTTGAGGCTATTAGATAAGAATGTGGTTGTGATTAAATGGGTCTTACAGAATAAACTGAATTAATATGGAATGGTTATTCGAAAAAAAACATGACTATAGTTCAAGGGATACTCCAAAATAAATGGAATCAATGTATGTAAGGTCCTCAATTTTTAAAGGTGTGTAATTTTGATCCTTATGATGGTTAAATTCAGGTTTAAAAAGTTTTCGAGGTTTTTTAGTGTCATAAAAAAGGTTTTTGGTTTTTTAAGTGCACCACGGGTAGAACCATGAAGCGGTGTAGGCTGTTTTATGCCTTGAACCCATATTTATTACACGGGTAGGACCAAAGATCCCATCATTGGGTGTGGTCTTGGGCGTGTAGCACTTTGATTCCTCATATGGACCATGACTAGAGAGTCATTTACATGTTGTGTTGGAAGTATTGGTGACTCCAAAATGGGAAAGGTTTCAATACCATTCCATTTAGGGTCACCGTTATATAATCCCACCTTTTTATTACATAACTTTCATTACATTGTACAAAATAGTGTATCTTTTAAAGTTTAGTTTATTGGAAAAAAGGTACATAATACATTAAAACTTAAAAAATTATTATACTACACTTGAAAGGCTTAATAAAAGGTTCATACTAATTAAAATTACTTCATCTCATAATTGAGGGACATACATTAAAGGAAAGGGTGAGCATAAGTCCCAGTAAGGGAAAGCAAGGAAAACAATTTACATGTATTCTTGAGGAAATTCAATAAGAACGTGAAGAATATCATTATGGAATGAAAAAGAGAACATGAATAATATCATAAAAAATAACATGAATAATAACTTGGTAATGTGGATACATCATTTATTTTCTATATTCATAATCATGTCACCAAGGTTTGTCACTAAGGTGTCATAAAAATTACCAAGGTTATTCACCAAGGTATTGTAAAACATGTCATCTCTAGAGATTAAATTATTTACCCAATGCATTGGATCGCTATCAGGGAACACCATTAATATGTATTAATTTTCATTTTATCCACACAGATCATAATCACACATCTCATAAATAATCTTTGGGGAATAAAAGAAATGGGTTTCGTATCAAAATCATGGTGTTTTAAAAAGTACTTAAAAACATTATCATTATGTCATTTATAACCCACAAAAAGGGAATTTCAGCTTTATGTATGTCAATTATAGAACAAAATAAATCATTTTTACATCATGTTGAATACCCCTTGAAAAATAAATAGGTTTGGGTATTAATATAAGGAAAATAAAATAATTTCTTGAGAAAAAGAGAGAAATTTTGAGAAGAAAAATCAGCAACACAACGGGAAAGAAACATGGTTTTAGAAAATGATAAAAAGAGAGTGTATAAGGGTCTAACATTAGTAAAATAATCATAATACAGTAAATAGATAGAATAAAATGGACAAAAGAACATATTATGTAAATTTGAAAGACATACCACATAAAAAGGGAACTTGAAAGAAAAAGAGAAGTTGAGATTTGCCTTACCTTGAAGAGTAACTCCTAAAACTCAAAGATTGGGACCTTAGGGGATTTAGGAAACCTTGTAAGGAATAATTGGGAGTTAAAAATACCATAGCTTCGTTGAGGATGAATTTTGAGTGAAAGTAAATGGTTAAACGGGTGAGTATTTATAGCAAAAGAGGAGGATTTGTTTAATAATTTCTTTGGACACCTAGGTAGTGGTAAATTCAAAACCATGGGTTTTCCCAAGGTATTTTCCCATGGTATTGTTCACTTGGGACACATATTATGTTATTATAATCCAAAATATTGGACCAGAATTTTATATTACATAATACATTATTATGATGTCATTAAGCAAACTGAAAACTCAAAATGTATTTTTACCATTCACCGAAAAAACAAAATATTTTAGAAAATTATCATAAATTCACCCTAACCTAATTTTGACATGATGATTTAGAAAGTGATGTTTATTTTATCATAATAATTATTTAATTATAAGAAATTTAACTTTTAAATATAAAAATCCTTATTTATCAAAAATAATAGAGGATAGAAAATGCATAGAAAAATGTATAGTAAAATTTTTGACACTTGAAAAAAATAAAAATATTTATCATTTAAATTTAAATAAGAGTGTTTTAATCATGCTATTTCATTAGAATAAACATTATTAATAATACCTTAATTTATTATAACAATTATATATTTTTCTGAAATGTACAATTTTTGTCTGAAAAATCAATTTATCAAATTAGTCATATTTTAAAGAAAAACTAAAATAAAAACAGAAATGGAGGAACACGAATTTTATTTATAAAAATGTATTATACATTAAGTAACTAAGTCATTGAAACATAACCCCTTATAAAACTATCATATGACCTAAGGGTAATGTGTGTGATGGTGATAGATTCATGGGGCAGCTCAGCTAACATCACCCGAGTGGCAATTTACACTAACTTGAACTTCTCCTGAAGGAAATTTCATTCAATCCACACTTTTTAAAGCTTGGATTGGTATTAGTCAAGTGCAAAGACCAGTGACACTACCTCCCTACCAAGTTCTGACAAATGGGATTTGTACGGAACGACTCTACTGGATGAGGCCATCGACTCTTCTTTCTGCATTAATTTTTCATCATCATTTATACTTATAAATAGTAATTATAACACTAAAATTATTATTACAAGTATAGTTTCCAACAGTAGAGTATAGTTCCCAATGGTCATATTGACCAATGTTCATATAATGGTCGAAACCCGATGGTCACATTTCAAAATATACTCACTTTATTATTAGATGGATATATTTTTGTTGTGTATAAAATAATATAACACACATTTTTAGGAAACAATTATCATTCAAAATGTTTGGGTCGTTACATTCTCCCCCCTAATAAATTTTGTCCCTGAAATTTCAACCCGTTCCCTCAATTGAGAAAATGTAAGGGTATCTTTTCCTCATTTTTTCCTCTAGTTCCCACATTGCTTCTTCATATTTTTGATTCCTCCACAACACTTTAACTAGGTGGGTAGTATTGTTACGTAGAACCTTGTCTCTATAGTCTAAGATCTCAACCAGATGATCCTCATAAGATAGGTTATGTTCTAGTTTTACCACCTCAGGATTCAATACATATAAAGGGTCTGTTATGTACTTCCCCAAGAGAGATACATAGAATACATCATGATCTTGAGCTAGATTTGGAGAAAGTGAAAGTTGATAGACCACTGCTTCTATCCAATCAAGGATTTCATAGGGTCCAATGTACCTAGGACCAAGATTCCCTTTCTTCCCAAACTGCATGACTCTCTTCCAAGGTGAAATTAAAAGGAAGAATTTTCACCGACATCAAACTCCAAGCCCCTTTGATAGTTTTAAGCATATATCTCATGCTGACTCTGAGAATCCTTTTTGTGTTGTTGGATGGAATGAACCATTTATTTCATCTCTTTTACAAGATCAAGCCCAATAATATTTCTGTCACCATATTCATATCAACAAGTAGGAGTTCCACATCATTTCCCATATAGAGCTTCATAGGGTGTCATTTTAATACTTAAATAGAAGTTTTTGTTGTATGAGAACTCAAATGATGGGAGATGTTGATCCCATCCACCTTTAAATTCTATTGATCATGTTCTTAGCTTGTCCTTGAGTTTTTTAATAGTCCTTTTAGATTGGCCATCAGTTTTTGGGTGATAGGTCATACTAAAAATCAATCAGGTACTTAGAGTATGTTGAAGACTTCTCTATAATTTTAATGTAAACCTTGGATAAGGATCAGAAATGATAGAAAGTGACACTCCATGCAACCTCAACACTTTCTTTATGTAAATATTGGAAAGTTGGTCAAGTGATAAATCTTCCCAAATAGATATAAAATGGGAATTCTTGGCAAGAGATTCCACTATAACTCGTATTGTATTGTTTCCTTTGGATGCTCTTAGGAGGCCAGTGACAAATTCCATAGTGATATTATCCAACTTCCATACCGGTATGGGTAATGGTTGTAATACCACTTTAGGAAGTTATCTCTATGTATTCACCTATTGACACACTAAGAACTTGTAGTGTAGTCACCAATCTCCCTTTTCATTTTATCCCTCCAATAATGATCACAAAGGTCCCTATACATTTTAATGCTTCTAGGATGTATAGAGAAAGTAAAGTTATGAGATTTATCCATTAGTTATTTATTTATTTATGGAATATATGGAATACATAGTCTTGTATGAAATTTTAGTACACCTTCTTGAACAATATTGAACTCCAGAAACTTCCCAACCTTCACAGTATCTATCATTTTTTTTCAAAAAAGGATCGCCACTTTGATATTTCTTGATCTTCTCTAGTAATGATAGTTGAGAAATAATTTGGGATAGGGTTGATGATTTAAATTCCCTTAAAATTTCCATGTACAATTTTAGTAGGTCTTTGATCAAAGGATCTCCTTGAATCCCCATCATTTCCTACACAATAGGTTCTTTCCTACTAAAGGCATTAGTGACTTTTTTTGCTCTTCCGGGATGATAATGAATTGAAAAATCATAATCTTTAAGAAGTTCCAACCATATCCTATGTATCATGTTCAATTCATTTTACATGAAAATATATTTCAAACTTTGATGGTTTATGTATATATCACATTTATCCCCTTAAAGATAGTGCCTCCATATCTTCATAGCAAAAACAACCACAACCAACTCTAGGTCATGCATAGGATAATTCATCTCATGAGGCTTCAATTATGAAGATACATAAAAAATTGTCTTTTCATCTTTCATGAGGAATAACCCAAGACCTTTTAGAGATTCATTACTAAAAATAACAAATACTTCTCTGATAGAGGGTTCAGTTAACATGGGTGTAGTGACCAATATCTTCTTCAGTTCTTAGAAACTTTCTTATCACTTCTTAGTCAAGATAAACTTATCCCATTTTCAAGTTAACTTGGTTAGTGTGTTAAAAATTCATGAAAAGTTTTTCACAAACCTCCTATAATTACCCACTAATCCAAGTAAACTATGAATCTCAGTTACTATTATAGGATGATCACACTTCTCCACTACCTTTTCATTGTTAGGATCGACCAAGATTTCTTCATTGGTTACAATGTTCCCCAAGAAAGAAAATTATTGTAACAAAAATTCACATTTTTTGAACTTTCCAAATATCCTCTCCTTCCATAGAGTTTTAAATATAACCCTTATATTATCCTCATTCTCCTTGAAACTTTTAGAATATATCAGAATATCATTAATGAAAACTACCAAAAATTTATCAAGGTAGTCCTTAAAGACTCTATTCATCAAATCCATAAAATATCAAGAGAATTAGTCAAGCTAAGTGGCATAAAAGCAAACTCATAATTCCCATATCTTGATCGGAAGGAGGTATTTGTAATATATTCTTTATTTACCCTCAATTCATGATAACCATACCAAAGATCAATCTTGGAGAAGAATTGAACCCCATGAAGTTGGTCAAATAAATCATCAATTCTTGGAAGATGGTACTTGTTATTCACTGTGATCTCATTAAGTTCTCTATAATCAATGCATAACTACATTGATCCATCCTTCTTCTTTACAAAGAGAATATGTGCTTCCCAATGAGACACACTTGGCCGGATAAACCCTTTCTCCAAAATATCTTGGAGTTCTTTCTTTAATTCCTCCATATTTACATTTTTTATTCTATATGGGGTCTTTGATATTGGCTTGGATCCAGTAATTATTTCAATGGAGAAATCTACATCTCTTTCTGGGTCAGGTCCAAGTAACTCCTTAGGAAATACATTAATGTATTCCTGAATGATGGGGACATTTTCTATTCATATACCTTTATTTCATTCTTCATATTCACCAATAATTTCCATAAAGAATGATATGGGTGGTGATTCTAGACAAATATCAGGCCGCGATATCTCTCCATTGAAGCAACTGTTGGTTTTCCATTCAAGACTATTGATATTTCCTTACTTCTTTAGTTGATCTTAGCATTATACTTTGAGATCAAGTACATCCCTGGTATAATGTTTAATTCCAACATGGGAAGGATTACTAGATTTGTGATGAGATTATTCTCTCCAAAGTGAATATTAGGGTTTTTATACACTATTGATGCTTAGATAATCCATCCATAAGTCTTGATTGATAACTCTAATTCTAGTAATTTAGGGATTGCTTCTATATTATTTGTAAACTTGGAGAAAATAAAGGAATGTGTATAACCATAATCAAACAAAGTACTTGATAGCTTTGAGAGAATAATGAGAGTACCTTCCACCACATGATTTGGAGCTTCAACTTCATCCATCATGATAGAAAACACATAAAATTTCTCCCTTACTCTAAGCTGAGTTTGATGGTGATTCCCCTCCATTAACTTTGGATTTGGACATTGATTGGTGAAGTGCCCAAGATGTCCACACTTGAAGAATTGGAATTTAGGTTGGGATTGTACCATATTCCCTTTGTTGTTAGTATTGAGAAGTTGAGGATTCAACTCACTACGATAGTTCTGAGAAATATGACCATCTCTTACACACTTGTAACATTTTCCTCTCCTAAGAAAGTAGTTCCCTGAATGATTATTCCCACATTTTTTGTATATGGGAAGTTTCACTTTCTTTCCTCCTCTTCCTTGATCAAAGCTCCTCCCCAAGTTCAGCTCCAAATGTCTCATCTTTTCATTCGATCTATGGGACCACTGCATCTCTTCAAACTCCACCTTATCCTTCATAACACTCCTCATAGTCTCCTCATAGTTGTCATAGTCTCATTTTGATAGATTCTTCCATAGATATGGTATCAGTCCACCAAAGAATCTATCAATCTTCCCATTAGGATCAATGATAAAGATAGAGGTGTAACAAGAAAGTATTGTAAAGTCAATCTCACATATTCCCATAGATTAATTTTCCTTCTGCTTCATCTTTAGGAATTATTTCTCCATTTTCGTTTGTATTTAACATGGGAAAAAGTTTTTTGAAAAAGGTTCCCCTGAACTCTTCTCACTCCATAGCTTCAATCTCCCCTCATGGCTTCATGTTTTTAACCAGTTTCCACCACTTTTCATCTTCTCCCTCTAAACAGTACATAGTCAGGGTGACTTTCTCTTATTTTGAACAGAGGATTATAGAAAATATCTTTTCTATAGATCTTATCCATTGTTTAGTAATCAATGGGTCAGAATATCCAATGAAAAAAGATGGTCATTGATGCATAAAGGACTCAACGGAAATTTTTTCCCTTCGAGGTTAATCTGGTCTCTCAATTTGATTAAATTTATTACTTATAACTTGAGTTAGTTGATTCATCATTCTCATGAATTTTTCCATTCCGGATTCTATCAGAAGTTCGACAGTTCTTGTTCTGTTTCACTCACCATTTACATAATTTCTACTATTTCTCATCATTTTCTAAAAGAATAAAACTATAGTGAGAAATATGTTTGATTTAATAATCTTATAATTATAAAATAATTTCATGTACTAAAAAATCATACTTAAATATTTTATTCTTTAATAACAATTACATTTTCAATAAATACTTCATAATGGTTCATAAATATCTTGTGATTAACCAAAAATATCCCCTGGGAGTGTCAAACCAAGTGAATAGTAAGGCACGTTGTTATGTACTAGGTTACACTGAGTTGGGACCGACATACCTTGTCAGACTTTTTTCCCCTAGCTACATATGTGCCAGAAATACATGTTATTATAATCCACAAGAGTCTACCATCATTTTATATTACATAATACAACATTATGATGTCATTAAACATACCAGAAACTCAAAACTTGTTTTTACCATTCACTGAAAAATAAAATATTATAGAAAATACTCATAAATTCACCATAACCTAATTTTTATGTGATGATTTCAAAAATGATATTTATTTTATCATAATAATTCTTTATTTATTATAAATTTAACTTTTAAATATAAAAAACCTTATTTATTAAAAATAATAGCGGATATAAAATGCACAGTAAAATTTCTAACACTTGAAAAAAAAATTATTTTATAATTTAAATTTAAATAAGAGTGTTTTAATCATACTATTTCATTAAAATAAACATTATTAATAATACCTTATTTTATTATAATAATTATATCTTTTCGGAATTGTACAATTTCTATCTGAAAAATCAATTTATCAATTTAATCATATTTTTAAGAAAAACTAAACTCAAAACAGAAATGATGGAACAACAATTTTATTTATACAAAGGGATTATACATTAAGTAACTAAGACCTTGACACATAACCCCTTATAATATCTACATACTACCTAAGGGTAAGGTGTGTGAAGGTGATAGATTTATGGGGTGGCTTGGATAACATTACCTGAGTGGTAATTTCCACTAACTTGAACTTATATTGAAGGCAATTCTATTCAAGCCTCACTTGTTGAATCTCAACTTGGGATTGGTCAAGAGCAAAGTACAGTGATGCTAACTCCCTCCCAAGTTTTGAAAAATGGGCTTCGTATGGAACAACTCTACTGGATGAGTTCATTGACTCTTTTTTCTGTATTAATTTTCCTTTGTCATTTTTACTTATAAATAGTAATTATAACATTAAAATTATTATTAAGAGTATAGTTTCCAATAGTCATATTGACCAATGGTTATATTGACCAACGGTCATATAACAGTCGAAATATGATGGTCACATTTCAAAATAGAATCACTTCATTATTATAGAGATGTATTTTTTTTATGTATAAAATAATATGACACACATTTTTAGGAAAAATTGTCATTCAAAAATTTTGGGTCATTACATTCCTACCCCTTAATAAATTTCATCCCTAAAATTTCAAATTGTTCCCTCGGTTAAGAAAATGTGAGGGTATTTCTACCTCATTGGTTCCTCTAGTTCCCATGTCTCTTCTTCATATTTATGGTTATTCCACAACACTTTAATGAGGTAGGTAGTCTTGTTGCATAGAACCTTGTCTCTACAGTCTAATATCTTTACTGGTTACTCCTCATAAGAGAGGTCATGTTCCATTTGCACCACCTCAAAATTCAGTATATTTGAAGGATTAGGTATGTACTTCCTCAAGAGAGATACATGGAATACATCATGAACTTGAGCTAGATTTAGAGGAAGTGAAATCTGATAGACCACTGCTCCTATATGATCAAGAATTTCATAGGGGATAATATACCTAGGGATAAGCTTCCCTTTCTTCCCAAATTGCATGACTCTCTTCCAAGGTGAAATTAGAAGTAAGAATTTGTCACCGACATCAAACTCCAAATCCTTTCGATGGTTTTCATCATAGATAAACTGTTGACTCTGAGCATCCTTTATGTGTTATTGGATGTCATGAACCTTTTCTATCATCTCTTGCACAATATCAGGCCCAACGAGCTTTCTCTCACCAGATTTGTCTTAATAAGTAGGAGTTCTACATCGCTTCCTATAGAGAGTTTCTTAGGGTGACATTTGAATACTCGAATGAATGATGTTGTTGTATGAGAACTCAACTAATGTGAGATTTCAATCCCATACTCCTTTAAATTCCATTGATCATGTTTTCAATATGTCCTCAAGTGTGTGAATAGTTCTTTCAGATTGGCCACCATTTGGGTGTGATATGTCATACTAAAATTCAATTTGTTACTGAGATAATGTTGAATACTTCTCCAAAATTTTCATGTGAACCATAGATCATAATCAGAAATGATAAAAAGTGGCACTCCATGAAACCTCACCACTTCCTTTATGTAAATCTTGGAAAGTTGGTCAAGGGATAAATCTTCCTGAATATTGATAAAATGGGCAATCTTGGTGAGACGGTCCACTATAACCCATATCACATTATTTCCTTTGGATGTTCTTAGGATAACTATGAAAAAGTCCATAGTGATATCATCCCACTTCCTTGCTAGTATGGGTATTGGTTGTATTACCCCTTTAGGAATTTGTCTCTCTTTCTTCATCTATGGACACACTAAGCACCTTTTAGTATATTTGAAAATCTCCCTTTTCATGTTATCCCACCAATAATGATCACGAAGGTCCTTATACATTTTAGTGCTTCCAGGATGTATAGAAAAAATAGAGATATGAGCTTCATCCATTAGTTCTTTCTTTATTTATATAATATATGGAACACATAGTCTTGTATGAAATTTTAGTACACCTTATTGATCAATATTGATCTCAAGAAACTTCCCAACCTTCATATCCTCTATCTTCTTTTGAAAAAATGGATAATATCTTTGAGATTTATTGATCTTATCTAGTAATGATGGTTGAGAAATCATTTGGTGTAGGGTTGATGATGTCCCTTCCCTTACAATTCCCATATCCAATTTTACAAGGTCTTTGATCAAAGGATGTCCTTGAATCATCATCATTTCCAACACAACACGAACTTTCCTACTTAATTCATCAGTGACTTTGTTTTCTCTTATGGGATGATAATGAATTGAACAATCATAGTCTTTAAGATGTTCTAACCATCTCCTCTATATCATGTTCAATTCCTTTTGTGTGAAAATATACTTCAAACTTTGATGGATTGTGTTTATATCACATTTATACACATAAAGAAAGTGCCACCATATCCTTAGAGTAAAAACAACTATAGACAACTTTATTTCATGTGTAGGATAATTATGCTCATGAGGCTTCAACTTTCGAGATGCTTAAGTAATCACCTTGTCATCTTGCATGAGGACGCACCCAATACCTTTCATAGATGCATCACTAAAAATAACAAATCCTTATCTAATAGAGGGTAGATTTAACATGGGTGCAGTAACCAATGTCTTCTTAAACTCTTTGAAACTTTATTCAAACTCCTTAGTCCATATAAACATATAACCCTTTCAATTTAACTTGGTTAGTGGATTATAGATTCATGAATTTTTTTTCAAAAACCTCATATAATATCCCGCTAATCCAAGGAAACTAAGAATCTTAGTTACTATTTTATGATGAGGCCACTCCTCCACAACCTCTATCTTGGCAGAATCAAATGAGATTCCTCCATTGCTTACAATGTTCCCTAAAAAAGAAACTTATTGTAACCAAAATTCACATTTTTTGAACTTTCCAAATATCCTCTCCTTACATAGAGTTTTCAATATAACCCTTATATGATCCTCATGATCCTCATGACTTTTGGAATATATCGAAATATCATCAATGAAAACTACCATAAAGTTATCACGGTAGTTCTTAAATACTCTATTCGTCAAATCTATAAAAATAACAGGATTGTTAGTCAAGCCAAATGGAATAAAAAACACATAAATCTCATATCTTGATCGGAAGGTTGCCTATGGAATATCTTATTTCTTTACCCTCAATTGATGATAACCATATCGAAGATCAATCTTGGAGGAAAATTGAGCCCCATGAAGCTGTTCAAATAAATCACCATTTCTTAGAAGAGGGTACTTATTCTTCATTGTGATCCTATTAAGTTCTCTATAATCAATGTATAACCACATTGATCCATCCTTCTTCTTCACAAAGAGAACAGGTTCTCCCCAAGGAGATACACTTGGCTGGATAAACCCCTTATCCAAAAGATCTTGGAGTTGTTTCTTTAATTCCTCCATATCCACATTTTCCATTCTATATGGGGTATTTGATATCAGGTTGAACTAGGCATGAGTTTAATGGATAACTCTACCTCTATTTCTGGGGGAGGTCCAGGTAACTCATCAGAAAATATATCAATATATTCCTAAATGATGGGGACATTTTCTATTTGTATACTTTCATTTCCTTCTTTATCTTCACTGATCATTTCCATAAATAAGGATATGGGTGGTGCTTTTAGACAAAGCTCGGGTCTTGATATTTCTCCTTTGAAAATAGATGTCAGTTTTCCATTCAATACTATTGAGATTTCCTTTCTTCTACAGTTTATCTTATCATTATACTTTGAGATCCAGTTCATCCCTAGAACAATTTAAAATTCCAACATGGGAGTTACTAATAGATTTGTGAGGATATTGTGCTCTCCAAAGTGAATAATAGAGTTTCTATACACAGTTTATTATTGGATAATCCCTCTAAGAGTCTTGACTGATAACTATACTTCTATTAGTTCAGTGATTGATTCTATATTCTTTGAAAACTTTGAGGAAATAAAGGAATTCATATAACTATAATAAAAAAAATTACTTTCTAGATTTGAGAGAAAAATGAGAGTACCTTCCACCACATAATTTAGAGCTTCAACTTTAGCTTCCATGATAGAAAAATCACGACCTTTCTCTCTTGGGATAAGTTGAGGTTGATGGTGACTCCCCTCCATTGACTTAAGATTTGGACAGTGATTGGAGAAGTTCCTAATCTATTCACACTTGAAGCATTGAATTTCAGATAGATCATATACTATATTCCCTTTGTTGTTAGTGTTGATAAGTTGAGGCTTTAACTCACTATGATAGTTCTGAGAAATATAGAAATCTCTTCCACACTTGAAACATTAACCGCTCCCAAGAAATCAGTTTCCTAAATTCTTTTTACTACAGTTGTTGCATATGGGAAGTTGCACTTTCTTTCCTCCTCTTCCTTGATCAAAGATCCTCCACAAGTTTTCCTCCAAATATATCTTCTTTTTATTTGATTTATGGGACCACTACATATATCTGAACTCCATCTCAACCATCATATCACTTCTCACAATCTCCTCATAGTTTTTAAAGTCTCATATGAGTATATTATTTCATATATAGGGTCTTAGTCCACACAAGAATCTATCAACCTTCCCATTAGGATCCATGAAAAAGCTAGATATGTAACGAGAAAGTATTTTTAAGTTCATCTCATAGCTTCCCACAGATTCATTTTCCTTCTGCTTCAGCTATGGGAATTCCTTCTCCATTTTTTTCACATTGAACGGGGGAAAATATTTTTTGAAAAAGGTTCCCTAAAATCTTATTACTCCATAACTTCAATATCCCCTCTTAGCGTCATATTTTTAACCAATTTCCACCAATGATCATCTTATCCCTATAACCAGTGCATAGCTAGGGTGAATTTCTATTTTTTCAAACAATAGAGTATAGAAAAGATCATTTCAAGAGAGATTATCCATTGTTCATCAATCAATGGGTTGGTAGATCCAATGAAAGAAGTTGGTCATTGACACATAAAGGACTCAATGGAAATTTGTTCCTTTCAAGGTGAATCTGGTATCTAAGATTAATTCAAGTTATTTCTCATAACTATAGTCATTTAATTCATCATTCTAATGAATTTTTCCATTTCAGATTCCATCAGAAGGCCATCAATGCTTGGTCCATTGCGCTCACATTTACGTGGTTTCTCCTATTTCCCACCATTTTCTAAAAAAATAAATCCTTAGTGAGAAACATGTTTCATTTAATAATATTATAATTCTAAATGAATTTCATTCCTTAAAACATCATACTTAAATATTTTATTCTTTAATAACAATTACATTTTCTATAAATCCTTCATAATGGTTCATGAAAATCTTGTGATTAACTAAACATATTTCCTGAGAGTGTCAAACTGGGTGTATAGTAAGGCCCATTGTTGTGTACCAGGTTACACCGAGTTAGGCCCAATGCACCTTGTTGGATTTTTCACCAATAGGTACCTCTGTTCTAGAACCACGTCCACTTTTTTGTATCCAGATAGGGATTTCTTTTCTTGGAAACCACTTACTTAATACTTCAAAAAAATACTAGAATGTTTTCCTATATTTATAATTCTCTATAAGGTTATTCCTAAATTTTCCAAATCCTAATTTACAAAAATAACTAAACCATTATTTGATACCAACTATAGAATCCCACCTTTTTATTATATAACTTTCTTTATATTGTATAAAACAGAGGATCTCTTAATGTTTAGTTTGTTAGAAAAAAAGGTACATAATACATGAAAATTTAAAAAATTATTCTATTCCACTTGAACGGCTTCATCAAAGGTTCATACTAAGTAAAATTATTGTATCTCATAACCTAGGGAAAAACATCAAAGGAAAGGTTAAGCATAAGGCCCAGTAAAGGAAAGTAAGGGAAATAGTTTACATGTGATCTTGACGAAATTCAATAAGAACATGAAGAATATCATTATGGCATGAAAAAGAGAACATGAGGCATATAATAAATAAAATAACATGATTAATAACTTTAAAATGTTTCTAAAACATTTATTTTATACATTCATAAGCACATCACCAAGTTTTTTCACTGAGGTGTCATAAAAATTACCAAGGTTATTCACAAAGGTATTGTAAAACATGTCATATCTAGAGATTAAATTATTTACCCAATACATTGGAGTGATATCAGGTCGCGACATTAATATGTATTAATTTTCATGTTATCCACATAGATAATAATCAAAAATCTCAAAAATAACCCATGGGTAATAAAAGAAATGGGTTTCGTGTCAAAATCATGGCATTTTAAAAAGTGCTTAAAAACATGATTATTATGCCATTTATAACCCAAGGAAATGGAATGAGGGTTTTATGTATGTAAATTCAAGAATAAAATAAATTATTTTTACAAATTTTTAAATACACCTATAAAATAAAGAGTTTTGGGTTTTCAAATAAATAAAATAAATGAATTTATTGAGAAAAAGATCGAAATTTTCAGAAGAAAATTTGAAAGCATAATGGGTAAGAAATATGGTTTTAGAAAACATTTAAAAGATAGGGGAAAAGGGTCTACCATTCATAAAATTCGCTTAATATAGTAAATGGATATAATAAAATGGGTATAAGAACATAATATGTAAATTTTAAAGATATACCACATAAAAAGGGAACTCGAAAGGAAAGGAGAAGTTGATATTTCTCTTACCTTGAATAGTAACTCCTAAAACTCGAAGATTGGGAACTTGGGGGCTTGAGGACTGCTTGGAAGTACTCCATGGAGGTAAAACTACCATAACTTAGTTGTGGATGAATTTTTAGTGAAATAAAATGGATAAATGTGTGGATATTTATATCAAAAGAGGAGGATTTTTTCAATAATTTCCATGGACAACTAAGTAGTGGTAAATTCAAAACCATGGGCTTTACCAAGGTATTTTCCCATTGTATTGGATAATTAGAACACCTATTATGTTATTATAATCCACAAGAGTCAGATATAATTTTATATTACATAATACATCATTATGATGTCATTAAACATACCTAAAACTCAAAATTGTATTTTTACTATTCATCGAAAAACAAAATATTTTAAGAAATTATCATAAATTCACCCTAAACTAATTTTTACATGATGATTTCAAAAATTATATTTATTTTATCATAATAATTCTTTAAGTATGAAAATTTAACTTTTAAATATAAAAATACTTATTTATTAAAAATTATAGCGGATAGAAAAATGCATAGTAAAAGGCATAGTAAAATTTCTAACACTTGAAAAAAATAAAATTATTTTATCATTTAAATTTAAATAAGAATGTTTCAATCATGATGTTTCATTATAATAAAAATTATTAATAATAAAATAGTTTATTATAATAATTATATCTTTTCTAAAATGTACAATTTCGATCCAAAAAATCAATTTATCAAATTAGTCATATTTTTAAGAAAAAATAAACTCAAAATGGAAATTATGGAACAATAATTTTATTTATATAAAGGAATTATACATTAAGTAACTAATTACTTGACACATAAACCCTTATATCACCCGGATACGACCTAAGGGTGAGGTTTTTGATGGTGATAAATTCATGGGGGGCTCGGCTAACATCGCCTGAGTGGTAATTTCTACTTACTTGAACTTCTCCCAAAGGTGATTTCATTAAAGCCTCACTTATTGAAGCTTGGCTTGGGATTGGTAAAGAGTGAATCCCAATGATGAAACCTCCCTACCATGTTTTGAAAAATGGGATTCGTACGACACGAATCTACTAGATGAGGTCATCGACTCTTCTTTATGCATTAATTTTCCTTTGTCATTTCTACTTATAAATAGTAATTATAACATTAAAATTATTATTAATAGTATAGTGTCCAAAAATCATTTTGAAAAATGGTCATAATTGACCAACAATAATATAATTTTTGAAACCAAATGGTCACATTTCAAAATACACCCACTTCATTATTAGAGAGATAGAGTTTTGTTGCGTATAAAATAATATAACACACATTTTCAGGAAATATTTATCATTAAAAAAGTTCAGGTCATTACAACTATGTTGGGTTTTCTATGCTTGGTGTGATTGAGGGCACCAAAATGATGGTGGTAATCACTAAAACATGGTGAACTTTGTTTTAGAATTTGAAATAGTTGATTCAGTTTTTGATCTTTTAGGGGAAGTTATGCCTCTTAATGAAGATTTATGAAATTGTTATGAAATCCCATATTTTAATACACTTTAATTCATCATTTATTACATAAAAGTTCGCGTAATACAATCCCAAAAGATCATGAAGCCTAGTATATTTGGTAAATTAGGTACATAGCATACCAACATGCAATGAGAATATAATGAAATTATTGAAAACTTCCTTAATATGCACCTAAAATTCCATTTTTCTTCTGAAAATGTATGGGATAACCTGGGGATCTACATAAGAAATGGATGAGATATAAAGCTCGATAAGGGAATAAACAAATAATATCATAAGGTAAATTAGTAAATATGATAAAAATATTTATATCAAGGTAACATAATAGGGGTGATGATTGTAATCTTGAACAATGATGCATGATTTAACATGATAGCATAAAAGAAACATTGAAGTGTGGAAACAACATAAAACATGGAATCATAAACATAAGTTAAGAATAAAAACCAAGAAAAAATAAAATATTATTCTTAGGATAACCTCCCATTCCCCATACATGTAATAGAATTATATTTAAACATTACCCAATGCATTGGAGGTCTATATAATTTCGGGCCTACCCATCACTTTCATATCATGTACATGCATATGTGCGCTACATCGATCATAAAGTATATGGATTTCTTTAATCAATTTTAATTCCACAATTAATGATTTTAAAATGAATACATGGGATTAAAAAATCAATAAAGTATAGGTACATTTAGTTGAATAAATTTTAGTGGAAATATTAATGTTTATTCACAAAACAAATGTTTGGTATGTAAAATCGCAAGATGGTTTCGGCATCATAATGGAGGTACATAAAGATTCATATAAGGGTTAAATGAGAGTTAAATGGGTCTATAATCACTTTAAAATCATAATGAAATTAATATGGGTGTGTGAAAACATATCCCAACATGAATAATTATAAAAAAGTCATAATATAAAGAATGTTCTTCAATAAAGAAGAGAAAGAGATGATCCCTTACCTTGAGAGGGCAATTCTAAAAGCTTTGAAGGAGATTCTTAAAAGCTTGGGGACACCTTGGGAGGAATATATATAATTAAGGAAATAGTAATTTCATGATAAAAGGTTTTTTATTGTACATTAATGGGAGTTTGGGTGGGTTTATAGAGTAAAATAGAGGATAATTCTTTATTAATTTCCAAAATTAGATTTTTGACTCTATATAATAAAGTAATAAAAATAAAAAACTTTCTCATATTTTTTTCCCATGGTTTCTGAAAAATTGAAGTTCTTTTCATTTTTTTAAAGTTTAAGAACTAATATCATTAAAATAACACCCTTGGTGATGTGTAAGTGAGTCATGTTTACAAATAATTAATTTCAAAACCTTAAAATATAATATGGGTTTTAGAGGATTCATTAGGGTTTATAAAATTAATGAAATAATTTAAAAAACATATTATTTTAAAGGTTAAATTTTTATTTGGTCATGGATACATTTTATGTCATATATTATATCACTTTTGGGTCATTATGATGTCATAATACATACTATATATTTATAGCGTATTTAATTTTTACTTGAAAATTCATCTGTCTTATAAAATTATGAAAAAATATTTGTTAGATAATTTCAACATTATTATTTAAAAAATAATATTTATTTTATAAAAATAATTCTATAATATTATAATTTACACTTTTAAATCAAAATATCCATTTATTAAAAAATACTAGGTTTTTTTTATAATAACACTTTTCTAGCCCTTAAAACAATTTCATTTCACTTCATAAAATTATATTATCATTTATATTTAATAAATAATATTTAATAATAATATTTTATTAAAATATAATTTATTTTAAAAATTATTAAATTCACCAAAAATAGTATCTTGATTGAAACTATATATTTCCCAAAAAATAAACTTTGTGTTTCATCGTATCAAAATCTAATTTTTTATCAAACTAATTATTTAATAATTTTAAAATTAATATTAAAAAGGAAAACACATAATCATTGTTTAACTAAATGAAAATATAAAAATTCATATTATTAGGGTCTAGATAAATTTCCCTTTATTACACCAGTGAATTCCCTAAGGGTATGGTGTGTGGTGGAGAGATTTTCTTAGGGTGGTTCGGCATACATAGTTTGGGTTGTGATCTCAATGAGCTTTAATTTCTCCAAAAAATGGTTTTTTTTTTGATTTAGTTATTAAATATTTTCTTGGTCTTGGTCAATGTAAAATCCTAGTGATGTTATCTCCCTTAGAATCATTGATAAATAGGATTCATAGGGTACGATCCTACTGGTCAAGGTTATCGCTTATTACCTATATGTCAATTGGAGTTTATCATAACCCTTTATATATACTACTAATACGATCACTGTCATCAATGGTTATAATTCTTAATAGAATTTTAAATTCTATAGGATATAACATTCCAAAATAAACAATGTAGTGAATGTGTTTTCTATAACTTCATTACTTGATAATGCATTAATTCATTAAAAAATAGGGATTTTAATTTATAAAATTTTGTTTCATTACATTATTCCCCCCTTTAGAAATTTTACCCTCAAAATTTTTATTCCATACACCAAAATATATGTGGGTACTTCTATTTCATCACCTCTTTTGATTCCCATGTTTCTTCTTCAAACTTGTGATTCTGCCATACCACTTTGACCAGGTGAGTTGTCTTATTTCGTAGAACCTTGTCTCTATGATCTAAGACCTTCATCACCATATCCTCATATGAAAGATCATTATCCAATGGTAACACCTATGGATTTAGTGCATGTGATGGGTCTGGTATGTACTTTCTCAATAGGTAAACATGGAACACATCATTTAATTCAGATAAGTTAGGTGTGAGTGCTAGTAGATAGGCCACTACTCTGATGAGATCAAGAATCTCAAAGGGGGTGATGTATTTAGGACTAAGCTTTCCCTTATTCTCAAATCTCGTGAATTTCTTCCATGGTGATATATGAAGGAACACTTTATCTTTGACCTCAAACTCTGGGTCTCATCAATGATTGTCTGTATAGATTTTCTATCGAATTAGTGTGAATTTCATATAATGTTGAATGGTTTGAACCTTCTCTGTCATCACCTTGATGTGATCAGGTCTTATCATATATCACTCTACAAATCATCCTAGTTTGTTGGAGTTTGATACATATTCCTATAAAAATCCTCATAAGGTTTTATTTTAATTCTACAATAGAAAATATTGTTATATGAGAACTCTACTAGGTGAAGGTGTTGGTCCCAACATCCTTGGAAATACATTAAATATGATATCAACATATCCTCTAGAGTTTTAATGGTTCTTTTAGACCAACCATCCTTATAATAGTGATAAGTAGTGTTTATGCTTAGTTCTATATCCAAATTTTGCTGAAGTGTTCTCCAAAACATCGGGGTAAACCTTGAATCTCGATCAGATACAATAGATAGCGGAAATCCATGCAGTCTTACCACTTACCTTATGTATATCTTGTTGAGTTAGTCAAGAGATAAATCTTATGTGATAACAATGAAATGTGTAAACTTTGTAAGGTGATTGACTACTACCCATATGGTTTTATTGACTTTAGGTTTCCTCTATAGTACTATGAAAACATTCATGGTTATGTTTTCCCATTTCCACTCTGGTATGGGAAATGGTTGCATCATACCCTTAGACTTTTTTCATTCCACCTTGACTTGTTTCCAGACCAAAAAATTGAGATAAAAACTCCACAAATTTCCCTCTTCATATTATCCCACTGTTTCCCTCAGGATCTGGGGATAACCGCCTTGATGGGAGGTTCAAACGTTCCGATCGGTTTCTAACGGGTTTGTTCGTAGAACAGGAAACATCCAATGATTCCACATCCATTCGGACCTACTTTCCAAAGTTAGGTCATCATTAGTTTGTGGACTGATGAGGCTTAGGAATTTTCATTGGTCGAGAGGATGGGAGGTCGGACTCATCACACCTTTTTTAGGGGAATTATTGTCTACTCTGGGACTCTGTTTATAGATTTAAGTTATGTTCGTGAATCCTTATTACATTACCAAGTATAAAATGAGCTTTCCTTCAGATCTGACAATAAATGATTAAATATGTAGGAAATTTAGAGAATCTTTTGAATGTATTCGAGGTTCTTCATCGATAGAGAATCATATGTATTTATTAGAGATTCTTGGTCAATGGTACCCTTCGACACATTTATACAGAAGTCTCTTGGTCATTATGATGACCATGCTGGTTTTAAAGCCACTCAGTGGGGCACTTGAAGTTTATTTTCATTCAGAAGGACATGGATTATTTTAGAGTTGGGATCGAACCCGTAGATGGGCTACCTACGTATCCTCTGTTTAAAAAAGGAATCAGAACCCACGTAGTTCGAGTAAGGGAGTATGATGTTTATGATTGATGGCTCAAAGAAGGATGTCATAATTAATTTTACACTCTAATCTCACGTGAGTCATGATCGGCGTGAGAAACAAGAGGTATTGGTAAAAATTAGACAATTGTGCCATGAAAGATGCAATCATAAGAAATAATGTGGGGCTTATGTATGTATGACTGCCCAGATAAATGAAGGTTAGGATTTACTTTAGGGAATAAATCCAGGAATAGGGTCCATAAAGGTATATGTGCTTCATGGAGATTTTGAATACTCTAACTTGGGTTTTACTCCTAAAAAGGAATCCCAGATCAAGGGTAAATTAGGACTAGTTAAGAGAATTATGACTGGGGCTTGCTCCTGAAAAGGAGACCCAGGCTAAAGGATTATGACTGGGGATTATTCCTGAAAAGGAGGTCCAGGTTAAGGGAATTAAGGTTTGGGGATTACTCCTGAGGAGGATGCCCAAATTAGGGGACTGGGGCTTACTCCTAAGTAGGATGCCCAGATTTGGGAATTTTAAGAATTGGGGCTTACTCCTAAGGAAGATGCCCAAGCTTGAGACTGGGGCTTACTCCTGAAAAGGAAGCCCATGTTAGGGGATCTGGGGCTTACTCCTAAGAGGATGCCCAAAAATTAAGGGACTTGGGGCTTACTCCTAAAGAGGATGCCCATATTAGAGGACTTACAACTGGGGATTATTCCTGAAAAGGAGACCCAGGTTAAGGATTCTCTCATCTTAAAGGATGAGGTTGAATGAATGAAATCTCAATCTTTAGTGACATAAAGATGTGTAAATCACTAGGTTTTGAGAGATATTCCACAAAATTCCTTTCAGATAAGGAAGTCAAATCAAAAAATCATGCCATAAAATGGCTTTGAAGAGTGTCTTGAAGACTGAATCTTGAATAGGATAGTTGTAATGTCTTAAGAGGGGTGAAATGGGCAAGAAAGGCACCAAGAAAGGCAGGGTCGCGCAAGTCCTGGCAGGCGCGCAGGTACTACGTGGGCGCGCAAGTTTTGGTCGCGCAGGTCCTGGTCGCGCAGGTATGCCTGCGAGACACATGGTGTATTTGCGCGATGGATAACCAGTAGGGTAATACTTGAGTGACATTAGGTTAAGGCCTTTAGAATCCTCTTGAGGTTCTTCCAAGAGAGGGGTGTGCAGGTTCTATTGAAGGAGTAAGGCGGTGCGCAAGTGTGGCTATTTCCCTTAAGGGCTGGAAACCTAGGCGCGCAAGTGTTGATGAGTTTCAACACTTAGGCCTTCCTCCCCCTCTTTAGATCTTCTGTTATAGGTAAGAAATTACATTATAAGTGTTCCGGAAGCTTTGGGAAGAGACTAGGGTGCCGGGAGCTCAAATATGGGTTTCTAGAAAAAAATCCTCTCGAAATGGAGGGCCCAAAGGGTCTATTTATAGGCAAGAGAAGACCCCGGGCGGTTACTGGGCGTTTATCACTTAGGTCTCGAAAGTCACTTGCGCGACCATAAGGCGTCGTGCAAGTGGACTTGCACGACAGTGATAGAACTTGCGCGGCACAGGTGCTTTTGATCCCTTGTTCATGCCTTTGTCGATTTTTGATATTCTCTTCAAAGGTTGAATCACATTGAGCTCAGATATTCCCCTTTTCCGATCTTTAGATTCTGTGATGAAAGGAGCGTCAACAAAAGTCCTCCCTCAGAGTTGGATTCAAAAGAAATGAGGATTTGAATCTGATGAAATCGAAGACATCCAAAGGAAAGGTGGTGCGCAAGTCTTGATGGCGCAGAGGGTGGCGCGCAAGTGCGCATCGTGCAGGGATACGACCCTTGATTGCGCAAGGTACGACGCGCAGGGTCCCGGCCGCATCTATAAATAGAGGGCCTCACTTCCGTACAAGAATCCAAATTTCCGAACTTCATACCTTCGAGCTCTCGCCACGCAGTTCACCTTAGCCGCGCAGGTTGCTCTGTTTTCTGGTGTTTTCCTTGATGTCGCGCTACTGTATAGGTATTTGTACTTGCGCGGTTTATACTTGCGTGTCAAAAACTAGCGCGGCACACGAACACTTGTGTAAAGACCCGTAAATTTCAAGGAAATTTTTTTCTTAATTTTATTTGGAATTTTACAAGAACGCAGTTTCTGACGACACCTGATTCCAAGGCCCGGTGTGCCCGGAATCATTTTCGGAAGTTTGGCTCGGGTACGTTCAGTGAACGAAGGAGCGGGTTTTTCTAACTTTCAAACCGGTGCTCGGAATCGAATTCGGAGGGTACCGATGGAATCGCAGCGCCAGTATTTGCTTAGAAACGCCTCTTCCAGAGTTACGTTTGCTCGGGTGTGGTTTTTTTATTTTTGGGCTTAAAGTTAAGAAATAAAATAAAGTGGTGCGACAACTTTATTTTTATTTCACTTAAAGCCACTTAAAAGCCACTTTAAGCTGCTTAAGCTGAGTTGAAGCGGATAGGGTAGAAACCGAAATATCCTACCCTCCTGGTAGGATATTTTTGAGGTGAGGCCCGCACGAGCCCCACCGTTTCTTTTCCGCTAAGTAACGCACCCGCGAAAACTCGTCATTATGAAAGTCAACTGACGCGTTTTCTTAATTTATTAACGCACCATTTAATTGGGCGGTTAACTTCGTTAAATTAATTCTATGAATTAATTTAATCATTTCTTAACCTGTTTACAATCCGTTGGCGTAATAATAAAATAAGACCAACGCACGGCTTCTTGAGGATTTTCTCATTGAGAGGCTTTTGACAGAAATTTTGTGCCTTCATCCTCCTTCACGAAGAACGTGAAGAACGCGAAGAACGCCATCACCCTCGGAGATCGACGACACTTCTTCCGAGAAGTTCTTCCTCGCAACGATCTACGATCACCAACTACTTGAGTACGTTGACACGACACCGTATTCCGCGATGACGCGATTCCCTTCCGCTACGCGACGATCGCCTCCTTCCGTGACGATCAATTCCGCGAAGAACGCACGCTCGACGACTACGGCGAGGTAGGGGTTTGTTTGTGAAATAATTTATATTTCCGTGGATATTCCACCTAAAACAAAGAACCTGGATCAAGTGCAAGTTTAAATTTATTAAACTGTATCTTGTTACGTTTCCATATGATAATTTATTCTTCCCGATTGTTATCACCTAACGCGGAGGGTGCGGGCCAAACAAACACGGCCCGACAACCCTCCGCAGTTCTTCGTTGATGTGCGGATTGGCGGGCGGCGACAAAACATGCCGCAGAGGTGATTCTTTGTTTCCACAGTGAAGTACGGGACTTGGGAGGAGCTACGGCGCAGACAGAAATGAAATCGGACCACCGGAGCAACTCCGGTGGCCCGCAGAACCCACCGGCGGCCGGAGGCGGCGACGCCCCGGCGCGCCGCCAGACAGGGCCACCATGGCTGAAGTCGCGTGGGTCCGACACACATGGGACATGGATTTTCCGCATCCGCTGATCCAGCGCAGCCCCACATGGGCCGCGGCTTCTCTTCCCGCGGGGACTTCACGCCCCCACGGCTCCCTTCCTCGGCCGCTCGGCCGAGCCGAGCCGACCCGCTAGCCGGGTCGCGCCCAGGCCGGGCCGGGCCGCGCCGAACCGGGTCGGACCCGGACCCAGGTCGGGTCTTCCCGGTTCGGGCCGACCCAGGGGGGTTGGGCTGGGTCGGTCCGGGCCCAGACCCCCCGTCTCTGGACGTTTTCGGTCTTTTTTCTAATAACTTGAGCTACGGGCCTCCGAACGGCGCGCTGTCAGCGGCGATGCGATCCTTGGATCGAGGCGGTCGTTTTGGTATATTGCACTCAAGGTTTCGGATTACTTTGAGTTCGGCTGGGTTGGTTCGTACACGAAACCAACCGGGCCCTCGGAGCGGAAATGCTCATATCTTGAGCTTCGGACGTCTAATTGACGTGCCGTCAACTTTGTTGTTTTCCTCTAAGTGAGACAGATCTTTTGGAATACTCCACCTGCGGTTTGGACGCAGGTGGATTATGGTCGGGTTGGTTTTTCCTTACAAATCAACCGGGCCCCTCGGACGAAAAAGCCAATAACCCTCAGACCGGGCATCCGATTGACGCGTCGTCTGCGACGTTGAGTTCCTGTTGGCGATACGGAACTTTTGGATACATCAACTCTGAACTATGTGTCAGTTGATGTATCAGCCTCTCGGCTCGTGGAGCGGACCCTCCCGAATGAGCTTGCTGTGTGCGGGAACCCTAGAGCTGGCTGCAACTGCTGCTGTGACGATGACGACTGTACAGAGATCCTCAGTGGATTCGACTGCGACGATGATGAAAACAGTATGGGAATACTCCGTGTTTTAGGCAGTGACTACTACGGTGAATCTTGGGATACGTCAACTCTAGAATACATGTCAGTTGATGCATCGACCTCTTAGCTCGTGGAGTGGACCCTCCCGGAATGAGCATGCCATGGGCGGAAACCCTAGAGCCGGTTGAGACTTGACGACTGCTGATCGAACAACTCGGTGTGTTACGGATAGCCCAGTGGGGAGCACTTGGTTGTAGCGGCAGACCCACGGCGGAGGAGTGCTTGGTTGTAGCGGCAGACCCACGGCGGAGGAGTGCTTGGTTGTAGCGGCAGACCCACGGTACTCAACAGAAGGAGTACCTCTGGAGGCTATGAGGGGGAGCGCTTGGCTGTAGCGGCAGACCCACGATGGAGGAGCGCTTGGTTGTAGCAGCACGGGGGAGCACTTGGTTGTAGCGGCAGACCCATGACGGAGGAGCGCTTGGTTGTAGCGGCAGTCCCGCGGTACTCAACAGAAGGAGTACCTCTGGAGGCTATGAGGGGGAGCGCTTGGTTGTAGCGGCAGACCCACGATGGAGGAGCGCTTGGTTGTAGCAGCACAGGGGAGCGCTTGGTTGTAGCGGCAGACCCACGACGGAGGAGCGCTTGGTTGTAGCGGCTGACCCGTGGTACTCAACAGAAGGGGTACCTCTAGAGGCTATGAGGGGGAGCGCTTGGTTGTAGCGGCAGACCCATGGTGGGAAGCGCTTGGTTGTAGCAGCATGCCCACATTACTCGATAGGTGGAGTACTACAGCAGTCCAATGTGAGAGAGAAGCACTTGGTTGTAGCGGCATAACCAGTGTACTTGATAGGGAAGGAGTTACCCAATAGCTATGGTCTTCACTTCTTGATCAATCCTGTGTGGGTTATTGCGAGGGTTAGTACCTACCGATCCTTTGTGGGTCCGACGGCTTAGATGAATCAGAGGCTACATCTGATCATCTCTATCGTCTTACGAAGTAGTATTCCTGTGTGAGCTGAATCCTGTTTTACTTTCCTGTGTGGATTGTGTTGTGCTATCCTGTGTGGATTTACGTTTACTTTCCTTTGTGGATTGTGTTGTGCTATCCTGTGTGGATTTACATTTTGCTTTCCTGTGTGGACTGGGTTGTACTTGAGCTCAGATGTTGGAGCCGAGCGAGAATTGATGACTTAGGTATATGTATGGGCATATACCTAAGCTATGTCGGATGTTACTTCGTGATTGTATCTTTCCTTCGTGGTTTATCCTTTGTGGATTCTGGGAGACCTTCGGGGGTCTCGAGGTCCCTACTAAGTAGCTTATACTCACCCCTGCACGGGATATGCCCGCACTACGTTGTGTTGGTTGCAGACGACGGACAGCGCTGATCGTGGTGGAGGCTTGTGGAGCGGGATGATACCTGGAGGTGGACCACTGGGCGGGGTGTACTCGGAGTGGACGGCTGGACCGGGGAGCTGTGGAGGATATCTGTACTCACCCTTCAGGTGGGACTTCCAGTGGACGGCTCGACGTTGCGGCTTTACTTTTTAGTTGTTGTTTTCCCCTTTCGAGTTGTACTTTACTTTCAGTTTGGGTTTGTATTCTGGCCCACTTTCTTTTCGCACTTACTGTTGTACCAGTTTTTACTTAGTGTTTAATTTTTCCGCTTGCTTACTCTGTGGTACTTGTTTACTTTAAAAATTCAATGCCTTCCCTTTACCAGGATTTACGCCTTGGTGTTAGTCCCTAGCCCCTGGCCTATGGAAGGCGGGCTTGGGGTAGTCACGACACAGGCCCCAAGGACGGGTCGTGACAAATTGGTATCAGAGGAGTTCGGTTCTACCACAGACTCTGATATTTCTTCTATGTGAAGCAATAGTGTTAAGCGTATTGAGTGTGGTTATCAGTCCAGGGAGCCCAGTGTTGGTGCGGCGGTCGACGTATCTGTACACCAGGACCCTGACTTCTGATTTTCGACTTAATGCACGAAAACATTGATTGCTTGTGTGTTACAAGTTTTCTTTGTGATTACTTTGTATCAGCTCACCAGGTATACTGTTCTAACCGTGGCGCACCTGTTTCCTTTTCAGGATGGCCCCACGACAGCAGCCAGCTAGGGTTCTGAGAGTTGAGAGTGACGACAGCCCACCGAGCAACGAGGCCTCGGTGCAGGGCCCTTTGACAGCTGAGGCACCGGCGGTACCTTTACCCGCCGAGCCACCGATGCTTCCAGCCCCAACCGCTGACGATGCACGTCGCCTTGGAGCTCTGCACGAGTTTTAGCGCCAGCGACCGCCTAGGTTCCGTGGGGAGATGGACCCCCAGGTAGCCGAGGACTGGCTGGAGGCAGTTGTACGAGTTTTCTGGTTAGTGAGGACACCAGCAGACCTTATGGTGGTCCTTGCAGCGAGCCTCCTGCATGCGGTAGCAGGCAGATGGTGGAGTTTGATGCTCCAGGTGCACGATGAGGCATCACTTCTTTGGACGGACTTTGAGAGTCTTTTTCACTCAGAGTTCGTCCCAGCCACCCTCCAAGCGGTGCGCATCCAGGAGCTACTACAGCTGCGGCAGGGCAGCATGACAGTAGCCCAGTACGCAGCGAGGTTTACCGATCTCTCGCGCTATTCCACGGACATGGTACGATACCCTTTCTTCAGGGACCGAACCTTCGAGCAGGGACTCAGGAGAGAGATCAGAGCTTCAGTTGTTTCTCACAGCTTTTCGACACAGGCAGGGGTGTTGGAGCGAGCCCTCCTAGTAGAGAGTTTCCTTGCTGAGCAGACTTCAGTAGCAGGACCCACCACTAGACGACGTTCGGCAGAGTCTTCTGCTGCGGGCAGTAGACAGATGACACAGGGGTCCAAGAGGACTAGACCTACCGATGGTCGACCGCGTGACACAGGATCGATTTTGTGAGGCACTCGGGGTGGACAACGACTTACCATGAGCGGACAGTGTTACTCCTGCGACGGGGTTGGTCACATGGCTCGTGACTGTCCGACCCGCCATACAGATGACCAGCAGATGAACGAAGGACCCCCCAGGTGGAGGCAGAGGTTCAATCAGGGCGGGCCGCAAGGAGCAGGCGGCCATGGCAGGGGAGCTGGCCGTGCAGCTAGAGGTGGACGATGCTTCGGGGTGTTGCCACCACCACCACCAGGAGGTCCACCCCGACCGCAGGGGACAGGTGGACATGAGAGAGCTCAGCTTCAGGCAGCTGAGGCCTACGATCATGGAGCTCCGGGAGCAGATGGACATGAGCGGGACTAGCTCTAGACCTAGAGACTTTTGTTCATGTTTCTTCTAGTTTTGTTGATATATGTTTGTAGATGCTTTGTGTTTTATACTTGAGCTGCAGTAATAAAAGACACCTTTTCTTGTGGCATTTACTTTCCTGTCCTCTCTTGTGTTGTTACTAAGAGGTTCCAGTTTAGACTATTGACTTGACCCTCACTTGAGAGATACCTACTGGAGGAGACCCAATTACCACACACTGATGCCGACTGTGTGACTCAACCCTTGGAGGCGAGAGTAACAGTTGGATCTCTTAGTAGTAGCGTCGAGGCCTTATGACGTCATCCTTGGTATGGGTTAGTATCATCCATGTTGGGATTGACTGTATTAGGAAAAGAAAGTGGTTCATCCATGGGATGAGACCAGATTTCTCTTATCGGCAAAGAAGAAATCTTAGCAGCTCGAGTAGGACCAGAAAGGTCCAAGTCATCCAAGAGCGGATGAGGACAGCTCAGAGCCGACAAAAGCCTTGTGCTGATAGGAGGCGGAGACCACTAGAGTTTGAGTATAGCGACCACGTTTCCTTACAGGTCACACCTCGACGTGAGTTACTGATATTTGGTCGAGGAAGAAAGTTGTCTCCACGCTTCATCAGACCATTCCAGGTCCTCAGCAGGATTGGCGAGGTAGCTTATCGTCTGGCTCTACCACCTCAGTTGCACCGGGTGCACGACATCTTCCACGTATCTCAGCTGAGGAGATACGTACACAACCCGATGCACATCACTGACCATGGGGAGATAGACTTTGAGGATGGGGTGACCTTTGCGGAGGTTCCGGTGGAGATCGAGGATCGATAGGAGCGGGTCCTACATGGACGATCGATTCCTCTAATACCCATCAGATGGCATCACAGGAACCTCCAGGAGAGCACTTTGGAGCGGGAGGCTCAGATGTGTGCTCAGTACCGCCTTTGTATCCCTAAGGTTGTGGTGAAGCTTTACGGGGACGTAAAGCTCTATGGTGGGAGTAATGTAAAGACCCGTAAATTTCAAGGAAATTTTTTTCTTAATTTTCTTTGGAATTTTACAAGAACACAGTTTCTGACGGCACCTGATTCCGAGGCCCGGTGTTCCCAGAATAATTTTCGGAAGTTTGGCTCGGGTACTTTCAGTGAACGAACGAGCGGGTTTTTCTAACTTTTAAACCGGTGCTCGGAATCGAATTCCGAGGGCACAGATGTAATCTCAGTGCTGGTATTTTCTTAGAAACGCCTCTTTCGGAGTTGTGTTTGCTCGGGTGTGGTTTTTTTATTTTTGGGCTTAAAGTTAAGAAATAAAATAAAGTGGTACGACAACTTTATTTTTATTTCACTTAAAGCCACTTAAAAGCCACTTTAAGCTGCTTAAGCTGAGTTGAAGCAGATAGGGTAGAACCCAAAATATCCTACCCTCCTGGTAGGATATTTGTGAGGTGGGGCCCACACGAGCCCCACCGTTTCTTTTCCACTAAGTAACACACCCGCGAAAACCCGTCATTATGAAAGTCAACTGACGCGTTTTCTTAATTTCTTAACTCACCATTTAATTGGGCGGTTAACTTCGTTAAATTAATTCTATGAATTAATTTAATCTTTTCTTAACCTGTTTACAATCCGTTGGCATAATAATAAAATAAGACCAACGCACGACTTCTTGAGGATTTTCTCGTTGAGAGGCTTTTGACATAAATTTTGTGCCTTCATCCTTCTTCGCGAAGAACGTGAAGAACGCGAAGAACGTCGTCACCCTCGGAGATCGACGACGCTTCTTCCGAGATGTTCTTCCCCGCAACGATCTCCGATCACCAACTGCTTGAGTACGTCGACGCGACACCGTATTCTGTGACGACGCGACGCCCTTCCGCGACGCGACAATCGCCTCCTTCTGCGACGATCAATTCCGCGAAGAACGCACACTCGACGACTACGGCGAGGTAGGGGTTTGTTTGTGAAATAATTTATATTTCCATGGATATTCCTCCTAAAACAAAGAACCTGGATCAAGTGCAATTTTAAATTTATTAAATTGTATCTTGTTACGTTTCCATATGATAATTTATTCTTCCAGATTGTTATCACCTAATGCGGAGGGTGCGGGCCAAACAAACACGGCCCGAAAACCCTCCGCAGTTCTTCGTTGATGTGCGGATTGGCAGGTGATGAAAAAACATGCCGTAGAGATGATTCATTGTTTCTGCAGAGAAGTACGGGACCCAGGAGGAGCTACGACGCAGACAGAAACGAAATCAGACCATCGGAGTAACTTCGGTGGCCAGCGGACCCGCAGTCGTGCGGGTCCAACACACACGGGATGCGGCTTTGCCGCATCCGCTGATCCAGCGCGGCCCCACGTGGTCCGCGGCTTCTCTTCCCGCGGGGACTTCACGCCCTGCGGCTCCCTTGCTCGGCCGCTCGGCCGAGCCGAGCCGACCCGCAGGACGGGTCGCGCCCAGGCCGGGCCGGGCCGCCCTGGCCGGTCCGGGCCGCGCCGAACCGGGTCAGACCCGGACCCGAGTTGGGTCGACCCGGTTCGGGCCGAGCCAGGGGGGTTGGGCCGGGTCGGTCCGGGCCCAGACCCCCCATCTCCGGACGTTTTCTGTCTTTTTCTCATAACTTGAGCTACGGGCCTCCGAACGACGCGCCGTCAGCGGCGATGCGATCCTTGGATTGAGACGGCCGTTTCAGTATATTGCACTCAAGGTTTCGGATTACTTTTAGTTCGGCCGGGTTGGTTCGTACACGAAACCAACCGGGCCCTCGGAGCGGAAACGCTCATATCTTGAGCTTCGGACGTCCGATTGACGTGCCGTCAACTTTTTTGTTTTCCTCTAAGTGAGACGGATCTTTTGGCATACTCCGCCCGAGGTTTGGCTGCAGGTGGAGTACGGTTGGGTTGGTTTTGCCTTAAAAACCAACCGGGCCCCTGGGACGAAAAAGCCAATAACCCTCAGACCGGGCATCCGATTGGCGCGCCGTCTGCGACGTTGAGTTCATGTTGGCGATACGGAACTTTTGGATACATAAACTCTGGACTATGTGTTAGTTGATGTATCAGGCTCTCGGCTCGTGGAGCGGACCCTCCCGAACGAGCTTGCTGTGTGCGGGAACCCTAGAGCTGGCTGCAACTACTGCTGTGACGATGATGACTGTACAGAGATCCTTAGTGGATTCGACTATGATGATGATGAAAACAGTACGGGAATCCTCCGTGTTTTCGGCAGTGACTACTACGGTGCATCTTGGGATACGTCAACTCCGGACTACATGTCAGTTGATGCATCGACCTCTTAGCTCGTGGAGTGGACCCTCCCGGAACGAGCATGCCATGGGCCGAAACCCTAGAGCCGGTTGAGACTTGACGACTGCTGATCGAACAACTCGGTGTGTTACGGATAGCCCAATGGGGAGTGCTTGGTTGTAGCGGCAGAGCCACGGCGGAGGAGCGCTTGGTTGCAGCGGCAGACCCGCGGTACTCAACAAAAGGAGTACCTCTGGAGGCTATGAGGGGGAGCGCTTGGTTGTAGCGGCAGACCCACGACGGATGAGCACTTGGTTGTAGCTGCACGGGGGAGCGATTGGTTGTAGCGGCAGACCCACAGCGGAGGAGCGCTTGGTTGTAGCGGCAGACCCACGACGGAGGAGCGCTTGGTTGTAGCAGCACGGGGGAGCGCTTGGTTGTAGCGGCAGACCCACGACGGAGGAGCGCTTGGTTGTAGCGGCTGACCCGTGGTACTCAACAGAAGGGGTACCTCTAGAGGCTATGAGGGGGAGTGCTTGGTTGTAGCGGCAAACCCATGGTGGGAAGCGCTTGGTTGTATCAGCATGCCCACATTACTCGATAGGTGTAGTACTACAGCAGTCCAAGGTGAGAGAGAAGCGCTTGGTTGTAGCGGCATAACCACTGTACTTGATAGGGAAGGAGTTACCCAATAGTTATGGTCTTCACTTCTTGATCGATCCTGTGTGGGTTATTGCGGGGGTTAGTACCTACCGATCCTTTGTGGGTCCGACGACTTAGATGAATCAGTGGCTACATCTGATCATCTCTATCGTCTTACGAAGTAGTATTCCTGTGTGAGCTGAATCCTGTTTTACTTTCCTGTGTGGATTGTGTTGTGCTATCCTGTGTGGATTTACATTTAATTTCCTTTGTGGATTGTGTTGTGCTATCCTATGTGGATTTACATTTTGCTTTCCTGTGTGGATTGGGTTGTACTTGAGCTTGGATGTTGGAGCCGAGCGAGAATTGATGACTTAGGTATATGTATGGGCATATACCTAAGCCGTGTCGAATGTTACTTCGTGATTGTATCTTTCCTTTGTGGTTTATCCTTTGTGGATTCTGGGAGACCTTCGGGGGTCTCGGGGTCCCTACTGAGTAGCTTATACTCACCCCTGCACGGGCTATGCCCGCACTACGTTGTGTTGGTTGCAGACGACGGACAGCGCTGATCGTGGTGGAGGCTTGCGGAGCAGGACGGTACCTGGAGGTGGACCACTGGGCGGGGTGTACTCGGAGCGGACGGCTGGACCGAGGAGCTGTGGAGGCTATCTGTACTCACCCTTTAGGTGGGACTTCCAGTGGATGGCTTGACGTTGTGGCTTTACTTTTCAGTTGTTGTTTTCCCCTTTCGAGTTGTACTTTACTTTCAGTTTGGGTTTGTATTCTGGTCCACTTTCTTTTCGCACTTACTATTGTACCAGTTTTTACTTAGTGTTTACTTTTTCTGCTTTCTTACTCTGTGGTACTTGTTTACTTTAAAAAGGCAATGCCTTCCCTTTACCAGGATTTACGCCTTGGTGCTAGTCGCCAGCCCCTGGCCTATGGAAGGAGGGCTTGGGTAGTCACGGCACGGGCCCCGAGGACGGGTTGTGACAAGTTGCGCGTCATTTTTAGACTTGCGCGCCTTAATTACTTAGCCATTTTTTTCGAATTCGTTCACAAATTTTAAAAAAAATAAACTCATTTAAGAGTTTAATTTATTCAACTTTTGTGCAGATTCAATGGTTCCTAAGGGAATTAAAATTTCTGATGAACTGGCTAGCAAGAGGATTGATGACATGATGAACATCATTGGCCATGATTACTATGATATCTACGACAGTAATCTCCCAGATTTGGCTATGTACTTGAAGAAATATCATCTTAATTTCCCACAGAGCATCTACCTGCCTCTATATGGTCATGGTCATCTGCAAGGAGTCAATGCTCCAGATGCAAAGAACTACACACCTGAAATGCAGCTACACTGCTACTCCTTCATTTCGGTTATGTTGTGCATTAAGAGCAACAGCAATGGTGTGAACTTTCAAATTCTTCCTCCATGTCATTTCCTTGCAGATATGAAAATGGAAAACCCATGGGCTGAAATGTTTTCCACTGTCAGTTGGCGGAGAGAATAGAAACATGGCATTAGAGCAATATCTGAAAAGAGTACTCTCTCCAAATGGCTCTTTACTTCCAATGCTCCATTCTCAAATCCATGTATCCATCTTCCAAGTCTCTTGGACAGAAACAGAGTCACTGTTTGATCAGCAAAAAAATTTCTCAAACCGCACTCAAGAACATCCTTTTACAATTGTTCCAAGAAGAGATGGTATCACTGCATCTCTTATTGTATCCAGTTGAATGAATGAATTCCAAGTGATTGGTGATGAAGCTCGGGGTGCCGTAAATCAAATGAAGAGTTATGCTAAAAGCCTCTTGTAATTCTTGAAAAAGAGAAGAGACTCCAATCTGTGGATGTCCTTCTAACTCTTGTTCATCAATGAAAAACACTTTCACCTTCACTTATTTGTACCTGCATTCTCTTTTGCTATATGATTTAGATTTTACCTAAACCAATGGGCCTAGTAATCATAGTTTTATTTTTACTAGGATTAATGTAAATAACCCTTCAAACTTCGATACTTTTAATTTCTCAATGTTACCTAAATCATACAAAAATGTATATTTAGTGAGCTAGGAACTAGACTTTTATTCAGAGTTCCCTTGTCTTTTTTGTGCAGTTTAAAGTCATGCACATCGGATATAAAAAGGCTAATGTTTAAGGTCGAAATAGCTTTGACCGAAATGGATTAGAATTGACTCAATTCTTTGACAACTCATCTGAAAACATAGTACCATACTCAAGTATGAGGGAAAAATATGTAAGCTATGACTTAAGAATATTTGAATCTGAGGAATGATATGAAAAAGAGCTAAAAGGCATTAGAAGAAGTAGTTTCCAAGAATGAAGTTACCATTATTTAACAAACCCGTTAGGGGGTTGAATTATGCAGGGCCACCTAAGGGCATTGGCTGCATAGTTAAATAAAATAGTATCTTTTGGCTAACAAGTCGGTTATATAGACTGTTTATGCAAGGATACCTATGGGCACGTGCTGCATAGTTAGGCAAAAGAACTCTCATAATTTTACTTTCCTAGTGCTAAAATCCAGTGAAAGTTTATGGAGATTCAAATCTTCCAAAGTATAGAGTTTTCTATATGGAAAGAGGTACTTGAATATGGAGAAAATATTTCCAAACAAAATTATCGAAGAACTGGATGAATATCACTCCTACGAAGGTCTGACCCAAACGTAGGGAAGGAGAATATAAACCATAGACTTGAATACTTTCAGATCATGAAAAAGGATATGGGAAAAATATGTTAAGGATGGCTATTTTTTCGGATCCCTACATACTGTCATTTAAGATAAATAAGGACAAAAGAGGCATTCTTCCAAAGAATGAAGTTACCACTATCCGACAAACCCGTTATGGGGTTGAATTATGCAGGGCCACCTAAGGGCATTGGCTGCATAGTCAAATAATAGTATCTTTTGGCTAACAAGTCTGTTATGTAGACTGTTTATGCAAGGCCACCTATGGGAACGTGCTGCATAGTCAGACAAAAGAACTCTCAGAAGTTTGACATTTTTGTGACTAGAAGTCATGAAAAGGGTTATGAGGATCTGAAAAATATTTAAGGTTAGTATTATAACACATAAGGATGGGTATTGTTCAATGTGTACAGAGATACACAGATCAATGCTAACCATCCATATTGTGGCTGGGTCCTGAATTGAAATATTGGACTTCACTACATATCCCATAAGGATGAGAATCAAGCCATACGTAGTTCTTAAACTACAGTTTAATGTCGTGTGGGATAAAAGGATTATAGATCTTAGTTTAGGGTCATAGAGCTTGGACCATTGTAAGAAATACACAGTGTGTGTTTTCATGGGGACTTGTCAGCCAAAGGACTGAAAGTGGAATTTGGGGTTAGCCCCAAAGACTTGGGGCTGGATTCGAGGGACACTCGAACGTTCCTACGTATCCCATAAGGATGGGAATCAAGACCACTTAGTTCTAGAAATACCCTTTGTACAAATTTGGTTCGTACATGTGAAGGGTGAAAGGGGACTTTAGTTCAATGATGGTTTAACCCAAGATAAAAGGTTTGGGCGTTGCCATGTATGTACGTAGTCTTTGAAATGAAACATGATTGAAAAAATCAATAAAAATAATGATTCCCTCTCAGGTGAGGGTATCAAAGAAATTTGTAGTTTATTGTCATACTGGACAAAAGTGTTGTATAGTTTAACATCATATAACAAGGACGAAAGTGAAGCAATGTAAAGATATTGATTCTAAGGGTGGTTTCACGAATTATCATCGTATGAGATAGAGATGAACAGACGTGAAGAGATTGGTTTTGGGCTTGAACCTTGGGAGGTTTCCTATATACCCAGCCTAGAAGGCAAGGATCAAAGTCCGTGTAGTTCAATTAAAGAATGAATTAATGATCAAGTTGTTCTTGGGGACAATGACCTAAAAAAATGATGTTAGGACTTACATATGGTTAGCGGCCCAGAGAGAGTGTTATGGTTGAGGTTTTCTCTAAGCTCGCGTGAGTCATACTCGGTGTGAGAAACAAGAGGTAACAACAACCTTAACGATGCATAGTTTAATGTCATGTAGGACATATAAAGGGACTATGCAGTTTAAAGTCTTGCAGTTAGGACTATTGGTGCTGCATAGTTTAGTGTCATGTAGCAGGGACAAAATACAGTTTAATGTCATGTAGGACGTATCACGAACTTTCTGTACAGTTTAGCATCATGTAGTTAGGACGATGGGGACAATAGAGTTTAACGTCATGTTGGACGAAAGGAGGGGGACTGTGCAGTTTAATGTCATGCAGTGAGGACAAAAGAGTGCACCATTTTAACATCATGTTGGACGCATTGGGGATTTTTTTTTCACAGTTTAACATCATGTTGGACGAAAAAGGGACGATACAGTTTAGCGTCATGTTGGATGAAAGTGATAATAGTTTAAGGTCATATGCATGGACCGTGGATGGTGCAGTTTAATGTCATGTTGGACGGTGGTGTAGTTTAAGGTCATACAAGACCTTTGATGATTATGTAGTTTAACGTCTTTCCAGACGTAAGGGACTTTTATATAGTTTAGCATCATGTAGTTAGGACGTCACAGTTTAACGTCTTGCTGGACGTAAGGGACTTGAAAATAGTTTAGGGTCATATGCATGGACCGTTGATGATGCAGTTTAAGGTCATACAGGACCTAGTTGCAGTTTAAGGTCATACTGGACCATTTAGGGAACTTTTTCACAGTTTAATGTCGTGTGGGATGAAAGTACAAATAGTTTAAGGTCATATGTATGGACCGTTGCTGTATAGTTTAACGTCATATAGAAAGGACGAACTGGTGCCACATAGTTTAGTGTCATGTTATGGGGACAAAGTACAGTTTAATGTCATGTAGGACGAATGTAAGGACTTTTGTACAGTTTAGCGTCATGTAGCTAGGACGATGAAGGTGACACAGTTTAATGTCATGTTGGATGTATGTGAAAATAGTTTAGGGTCATATGATTGGACCGTTGCTGTATAGTTTAACGTCATATAGCAAGGACGATCTGGTGTCGTACAGTTTAGTGTCATGTTACGGGGACAAAGTACAGTTTAATGTCATGTTGGACGAATGTGCAAATAGTTTAGGGTCATATTCTTGGACCGTTGCTGTATAGTTTAACGTCATATAGGAAGGACGATCTGGTGCCACACAGTTTAGTGTCATGTTGCGGGGACAAAGTACAGTTTATTGTCATGTAGGATGAATGTACAAATAGTTTAGGGTCATATACTTGGACCATTGCTGTATAGTTTAACATCATATATCAAGGACAAACTGGTGCCGCACAGTTTAGTGTCATGTTGCAGGGACAAAGCATAGTTTAATTTCATGTAGGACGAATGTACAAATAGTTTAGGGTCATATTCTTAGACCGTTGCTGTATATTTTAACGTCATATAGCAAGGATGAACTGGTGCCGCACAATTTAGTGTCATGTTGCGGGGACAAAGTACAGTTTAATGTCATGTAGGAAGAATGTACAAATAGTTTAGGGTCATATTCTTAGACCGTTGTTGTATAGTTTAACATCATATAGTAAAGAAGAACTGGTGCCGCACAATTTAGTGTCATGTTGTGGGGACAATGAAGGACTTTGCAGTTTATACAAAATACTTCTTCAAAAATCTGGCATTGGTTGGAGTAGTGATGAGTTCCCCATCCATTGAGATTAATGAATAAGCTCCATTGGAGTAGACCCTATGTATTGAATAAGGTCCTTCCCATTTTGGCTCAAGCTTGGGAGGTTTCTTTCCTGGTATCATTGGAGTTCTGAGAACTAATACCAATTCTCCCTGAGTGAATGAACGAAGACGAACTTTTTTGTTAAAAGCTCGTGCTATTCGATTCTAATAGACTTCCAAGTGGTGCAAAGTGCACAATCTTTTCTCATCTAACCATTCCAATTCATTCAATCGCTTTTGAGATTGTTTGTCTGTAGATGATTGATCACAAATGGAAACTCTGAGTGAGGGTAGTTGAACTTCAATGGGCAAGAAGGCTTCCGTTCCACATACCAATGAATAGGGAGTTGACTGAGTTGCAGTGCGGGTGGTAGTCCGATAAGCCCATAAAGCATGAAAGAGTTTATCAGGCCATGACCTCTTATCTTTATCCACCATCTTTTGCATTATATTTGAAAGAGTCTTGTTAAAGGCTTCTATCTGGCCGTTGGCCACTACATGATACTGAGATGAATGGTTGGATTTGATGTTGTATTCTTGATACAACTTCTTCATCTCAGATGAACAAAAATTGGTGCCATTGTCCATTAATATGGTATGAGGGACAACAAATCTGGTAATGATGTCAGACTTGATGAAGCTAACAATGCATTTAGAACTGACTTCCTTGAGAGGTATTGCCTCTGCCCATCTGTAAAAGAAGTCAGTAGTAGTAAGAATATACTTAAACTGCTTAGACGTAGCCGAAGAGTAAGGTCCCACCACATCCATTCCCCATGTGGAAAATGGCCATGAGTATTTAGCTGTATGAAGAAACTCTGGAGGCTAATGAATGAAGTTGGCATGTACTTGGCATGAATGGCACTTCTTTGTGAAATCAATACAATCTCATATCATTGAAGGCCAAAAGTATCCAAGCCTTCGAATTTGATCAGACAGTCTATGTCCAGACTGGTGGGCACCACAGACTCCTGCATGCACTTCTTTTATGACATCCATTGTTTCTTCACCATCAATGCATCTGAATAGAACTCCATAAAAACCACGTTTATAGAGAATTTTCTCTAAGTGACCTGGGCTATCATAAAGAGTAAAATTGACCACACGTCGCTGAATTTGTTCTTTATCATCTCTATTAGGTGGAAGTGTTCCATTTTGAATGTATTCCCTGATAGGTGACATCTATCCTATAGTATGACCATACAGTTCAGGAATGGGACAAATTTCATTAATTTCCTCTGTCCTGATTTGAACATAAGGTGAAATTGCACGACGGTGGGCAATACTGATGGTTGTCTCGTCCCGATTTGGATATGCCAGAGCTGTGGCTATATTATCCAATGCATCAGCTTGAGCATTTTGTGATCTTGGGACATAAGAAAATGTTGGTTCCAAAGGGAATTCCGCTATTAACTCTCTGACGTAGTCATAGAAAGGGATTAATTCTTCTTTTCTGATGGCATAATCCCCATTGACTTGTTTGATTACCAGGTCTCAATCACCTTTCACCTTTATGTGATTCACTTGTGCTTGAAGTGATAATTCCAAACCTATGATGAGAGCTTGGTATTCTGCTTCATTATTGGTACCACCTTCCCACAATAAGAAGGAATAAGGTAACACTTCCTTTTCTGGAGAAATGAGCACAATTCCTAAGCCAGCTTTGTTGAATTTAGGATTTTCCATTTTCTTCCCTGTTGGACTTCTAGAAGCACCATCAAAATACATTTCCCAAGCTTGAGGACTTTCTCGAATAGAGAATACTTACTCATCAGGGAGTTCAATATCTAAAGACGTGTCTTCCACTGAAGGGTGTTCAGCTAGGAAATCGTCTAGATCTTGGCCCTTTATCGCCTTTTGAGACACATACTAAATGTCGAATTGCTGCAAAATAACTACCCACCTTGCTAGACGTCCTGTAAGCATTGGACGACTAAGGATGAATTTGAGCAGGTTATTGCAAGATACCAATTGGACCTCGTGATGTTGCAGGTAATGTCTCAAAATCTGAACTGCAAAGATTAATGCCAGGAAGCACTTCTCAATACTTGAATACCAGTTTTCTGCTTCAAGCATGGTTCGACTGAGATAGTAGAGGCTGTTTTCATTCCCAGCATCATTCTTTTGAGTAAGAAAGGCACCCAATGATCACTCTAGAGCTGTCACGTAGAGGATAAGTGGTCTTCCTTCAACAAGTGGCATGAGTACTGGTGGACTCAAGAGGTATTTCTTGAGAATATCGAATGCTTCTTGACATTCTTTAGTCCACTGGTAAGTGACTCCCTTCTTCATCAATTTGGTGAAGTGTAAACATTTACCTGCTAAATTGGCGATGAAACGCCGAATATAGGCTAAGTGTCCTTGAAGTCCTCTTAATTATTTCAAATTTTGAGGAGGTGACATACCAAGGATTGACTTGGTCTTCTTAGGATCTACTTCAATACCACGATGGCATACAAAAAAGCTGAGAAATTTTCCTGAGATTACCCCAAAAGCACATTTTAAGGGGTTCATCTTCAAATTATGTTGTCGAAGCTTGAAAAATATGACTTCCAAATCATCCAAGTGATTAGAACGTTGTTTGGATTTAACTACCAAATTTTCTACATATCATTCAACAAACTTCCCTAAGAAGGGTTTGAAGATACGATGCATGGCACGCTGATAAGTTGCACCTGCATTCTTTAAGCCAAAGGGCATTACCCGGTAGCAAAACACACCCTGAGGGGCTCTGAAGGCTGTGGATTCCTCATCTTCTGGGGCCATTCGGATCTGATTATATCTAGAATATCCATCCATGAAGGAAAGTGCTTCATAGCCAGCCGTTGCATCAATTAGAAGTTCTGTAATCAGAACTAGGAAATCATACTTAGGACAATGCCAATTAAGATCTATGAAATCGATGCAAACTCTAATTTGTCCATTCTTTTTCTTTACATGGACAATATTATCCAACCATTTGGGATATTGAACTTCTCTAATGAAGTTAGCTTTGATAATCTTATCCACTTCAGATTCAATTTTTGAAGCATAAGTTGGGTGTGTTCTTCTCGCGGCTTGCTTAAATCCTCGATGTTCTTCTCGTAAACCCAAATGATGAGTAGAAACATCAGGATCAAGCCTAGGCATTTCTGTATAGTTCCAAGCAAAAATATCTCTATTTTTCTTTAGAAAAGAAATATACATCTCTTGCTCTTCAAGGGTCATAGCCGCACTGATTAAAGTGGGGCGTGGATCTTCCTTTGTACCCAGATTTATTTCTCTGAGTTCATCCACATTGGTAGAGATACCCTCTTCAAATGCTGGAGGAGCATCTTTGAGATCTTCCTCTTCTTCTTTATCATGTGTTATTTCTTCCGTTTCTACTTGCATAGTAGATGACAAAGCGGAATTTTCATGATCAGAAGAGATGTCAAAATTTGCACATTTTGAAGAGGAAGTTTCCATTTTTGACCCTATTACTGATGAAAGGTCTTCTTTGGGTAATAAAGAGGAGATGATGGATTGAGAATCGACATCATTGTTCACCTCTGATGTTGCTATATCTTCTTCTGGCCTAATTGGCGAAGCATAGACTTGTTGGATTTCAGCAGATGAAATGAAGATGTCACCATTTGTGCTTTCATCACTGCTTGGTAGATTACCAATTTCTCCTATGTTGTCTGGCTTGATTACCGTAATTGACATTATGGATCTTTCCATAAGAGCATTTTAATTTGGGTCTATCTTGTCAATTTGACTGATAGGCAACACATAATCTGTACTCACATGTGTAAATGGATTTATTGTAATCTTTTCCAAACCATATGGAGCATTAACTTTGGTAATATCCTTTGTTATGGATTTCTCCTTTTACTTCATGTGATAGAATTCTGCCTCAATGTATTGAGACTCACATGTCTTGAATGAGGCATTATCACCATAAAACGTCCCAACTTGACCATCGAAACAATATTTGAGACATTGATGGTATGAATAAGGGATAGCCGCATGTTGATGTAACCAGGGTCTTCCAAGCAAAATGTTGAAGGCCGAGTCTTGATCAACAACCATGAAATCGGAATTGGATACAAGATATCCAAACTGAGTTCTGAGTGTAACTTCACCCAATGGTTCTTGTTCATTTTTATCATATCCCTGTAGCATCATGGTGGAGGGAGATAAATCAAATTTCGTGAGGCCCAATCGATGAAGTGTATGAATGGGCATGAGGTTGACTCCTGAACCATTGTCAATGAAAACTCTTCGAACATCAACGCCATTGACTTTTCCAGACAAGTACAATGGTCTAATATTTCCATGCACAACATCATCTTCATCTTCATCAGTAAAGGATATTATCGCATGGCATTCTGCAGGATTATTCTCTATGTGATAGACTTCAGCTGTAGCAATTTCAGTTTCAAACTCCTGAGGACTTGACAAAGCCTCGATGAGTGCTTCCCAAAGATCTTTTCACAGATTCAAAGCATCCAGAATTGATAGCTTGGATGGTACTTGGGACAATTGTTTCAATATATCATACTTTTGATCTAGAAGTCTGCATTTCCCAATAGGAATATGTGGTTTAGTAGGTACCTTGGAAGCAGATGTTTTGGAAGTTGATGCATCTTGTATTGGGATAGGAGTTGGCAATATTCTTGGTTTTGGAAGATTAGACTGATTAGATCCATTTACTAGCTGAGAGGAAGAAGATGGAACCTGCAACCGGTCTTCCAAAATAATTGTGCCAGGACTGAATTTGCTATTGGTATAAGAACTTGCTTGTTCTTGCTGAGCTCGCTGAAGGGCTCTACCATGAGTTTCTGCTGCGTACACAGTTCTAGCAGGGGTAGAATTGGAATAGTGGCTTCTGAAAGATCCACGTCTTCCCCTGTATCCTGAGCCCCTGGAACTTCATCTGATTCCTCTGTTTGATACTGGGAATTCAGGCTCATCAAAATTGAAACTGAGACTGGCATATGGATCTGTTAATTGAATCATATTAACAGAACCGAAGATTAACTCTTCGTCTGATGAAGACTATGCCTGATTAGCCTGTTTAGGCTGTGCCGTTTGGTGGGGCGGTGCCCGTGACTTTGAAGTAGATGGAATGAAGTCCTCCAAAGTCAGAGACAACTTAGGCTTTGACACATACTCATCTTCTTCTGATTCTTTTTCTTTATTTGAATCATGCCGTTTCTTTGAGGACTTTCCCTCTAACGAAGAGGGTTTTTCCGCAACATTCATGGCAGAAGACACAATTGTTTTCCTTAATTGTGTTTGCAAAATAGCATGAGTTCGATTGATTGTCTTTCTGACCATCCAATCATCATAATTTTGTGCATTTTTTCTTTTGACTTCCTGCCATTCGTCTTCCTCCTCTGGAACTGTAGCAGTGACAGATGCTACCTGGGATGAGGAGTCTTTCAATGTGACCTGTCCCGAGTCGACCATCTTTTGCAGGAGGTCTTTTAAGATAAAACACTCCAGGATGGGATGCCCCAATATTTGATGAAAAGGGCAATAATTAGGACGGTCTTCATCTCATTTCTTGTTTGGCCTCTTGGGTATTGGAAATTGAACCAAATTGTTTTCCAGAGCTGAAATGAAATAACCAGGAACTTGTTCATTTCAGAAAGAATATGTTTTGCTCTTCAGATCCTCAAATTGTTTTCGTCTTTGATCTTTTTGATCATCTGGACGAAAAGGCCTTTGTTGTTGGCGCTCAGAAGGTGGATCCCTTCGAGAAGATGAAGGTTTTGAGGTAGAAATAGGTACAGGTGCTTGTTTAAGCATAACTGTAGCAGTTTCTGCTTTACCCATTCTCCTTCCTGGAGCTGATGGAATTACACGAGATTTAGCCTTAGCCTGTATAAGGGAATCTTCAATCTGCTGAGCGATTGAAGTAAGGTCTCGAAACCCTCCTGTGTATTTCATAGGGATTAATGGCGTGTGTAATTCGTCACGTAGATTTTCCACACAGATTGGCAACAATTATTCTTGAGGGAGTGCTAAACTCAAGGAATATGTTAATCCCTTCCATCGAGCAATGAAATCAGAGACTCTTTCATTCTCCCTTTGCTTACAATTTGTAAGATCAAAAACTTTTGTCTTTGGAAAAGTTGAGCTGAACTGAAGGAGGAATTTTTGGCAAAGATCCTCCCATCCGGTAATTGACTGGGATTGCAAGCTTGTATACCAAACAAAAGTTGGTCCTTGCAAGGTTCGCACGAAGCATCTGAGTTTCATTGCTTCTTGCTTCTCCGAAGTTCCCATCATAGGATCGCAAAAAGACACGTAATGCGTCAAATGCTGTTCAGGATCGCCTGATCCATTGAAAATAGGGAATACAGGATTCCCAAAACTGGATGGAGGAGAAATTGAATCTACCCATTCAGGGTAAACTTTCTTTTCTGGTTGAACTTGCGCACGTTTCCCTTCCATAGTTTCTAACCGAGCTGTTAATGACTCAATAGTAGTTATTAACTTTTTAGAAACATCTGGTTGAACTTGGACTTGGGTAGGTGCAATGAATGGAGCTTGGACAGATGTGGTGATTGGTGCTGCAACTGATGGTAGCACAGCCAACTATTGTTGCACTTGACCCGTAGGATTAGACCTATGAGGGTGTACTGATAGAGGAGGATATTCTTAATCCATCTCAGTAGCTGCAACAAATTGCTTTGGCTGGCTGACTCCAGCATGCTTAAGAAGAAGACTACTCTGAAGTAGTTCTGCATTCAACCTTCTTAATTATTTCATTTCTTCCTCCTGTTGTGCAAACCTCTGCTCTAGTGAGAGCGATTGACCTTCTCCAGAGGAAGGATATGTAACCTGGTTCTTTCCCTTCCCTTTTCTGGATACTTTTCGGAGATGGGGAAGTGGGTTACTTGAAGAATTACCTAAGTTCTGAGTAATCCTTTGACTTCGTGTACGCACACCTTCTTCATTTGTGTCGGTGCATACATCTTCTTGAGTAGGAACCTATTCATCTGAGTCCCCTGAGTGAGCCTCATCTGGTGGATCAGCAACAACGGAATTGATGACATTGATTGATGCATAACTCATCGCATCCCTTCTATCATCATTTCTGTGATATTGTATTCTTCCATGTCTTTGATGAGACATTTCCTTTTGTTGATTCAATCCCTCAGGAACTTCTTGATGAACTGTAATTTGGAGGGAATCTCCTGATAATTTGGTTCTTCGTTCCTCTTGAGGTTTATTCCCCAATAGAGAAAAGACCTACTTTCTCTGAGGAGGGGATTGATGATTTGAAAAAGTCCCCAGTCCAGTGGACTGGGGTTGTTCCTTCTGTCCTCGCTCAACTCCCCGAATCCTTTTTGTTGATTCCGAGGGTTGGTTTAAAAGAGTCCCCAGTCTGGCGAGCTGGGGTGGTTCTTGAAATGCTATGTCTGAGACTTTCTTGAAAGTCCTCGTGATCTTGCGAACCTTAGTCCGGAAATTAGCTGGATGTATTAACCTGTATCCGCTTTTATCACCTGGTTCAAAAGACCGTTGGATGATTTCCGACACTTCTGTCACTTGGTGACGTGCTTACTCCAAACGAGAGGCATGTTCAATATTATCGTTTGCTAGATGCAAGAGTAATTCAACAACTTGTTCTCTATATTCTTGATTTTGAGAGGAAATAGTTGAAGCCTGTTCTTGGGCAAGCTTTTGATTACAAACAAAGCCCATTGACTGTGGCCGTCCATGGGCAATAACATTGCATGAGACCATTTTCGGCGGGCTTTGCTGACTAGAGAGAACTGTGAAATGCAGTGCTCCATGAACACCCCATCCTCTGACATGAATACCAGATGGGGCATTGGCAATTAACTGACGCAATCTACTTAGTGCACCAAGGCATGAACGTTGAAGGGATCTCCGCTGCTTTTCAGCCTTCGGATATAGAGAGACTGATAGAGATGCCAAATCAATATGACGTTGTAACCCTTCTATTATCTTAATATGATTTTCATATTCATCATAAGATAATACTTTATTTTTCAAATGACAAGGATTTTTCCATATGTTGAGACGAATATCATAAATTTCATCTTCTGTCAACATTTCTGGAATATTATACTGAAAGTCATCCAGAGGCCAAAACATGACTGGAACTTCACCTTTCGCCAGTTGTTTTCTCATATTCAGCATTTCCTCTTTATCATTTGATGAAGATTCTTCTACCTAATTTGACCAGAGTTGGTGTTTCCTTTTTGCTTCATTGGATTCAATGGGATTGGTAGAGAAATTATTGATCAAACTAGAAGATGCATGACTTAGGGGTGGTTCGGAGAATGACCTATACCCTAGTCTATCTTCTGATTGAGAAAGTATTTCACCTACTAGCGATGAAGCTTCAGACATGACTGGTTTCACATTTCCAAGTGCCTCAAGATAAGAGGGCTTTCTCGGCACTACATTGTCCACTGGAGCATTTTTCGGGCAATGTGAATCACTACTGCGGAGAGGACTTTCGCAGCGAAATTCATCATCACGGGGAGGACCACCATAATGGGTTACAGCAAAATATGATATCTCTTCCTCCTTGGTCTTCTGACCACACAGAGGGTTCCTGTGGCTCTCATCTGAAGATGAAACTTTGAGATCAACCGAATTGTCATGAAGCAAGCCTTCATGAGGAAGTTTCTGTTGAAGACCTTCGGAATTAATGTTCCCATTATTGGGAACTGAGGGAGTAGAATCTTTAATTCCAATAGATAATTGTCTGAGGGCTTCAAGAACTCCAGCATCGAGAAACGCCTTGTTACAGATTGGCTCTTGATATGCTGACTGTGTTGGGCATGTATTTTTCTTAGACGCCTTCTTACTCGCCTTGAAAACCACTTGTTGATGAAATTGGCTGCTCTGAGCAGGTGTATGTGCCTGATCAGGAAAGATGGCTAGGTTAGGCTGACGATATCCTCTCAAATCAGGTGTATGTGCCTGACTTGGTCGTCCGTATGATATGGGGGAGTATGACCCATAACCCTCTTGGACTGGAACAGATGTGTGTGTCTATTCCGGAGTGAATTGTTGATGTATCACTCCACTGGTAGGGATAGATTTATGTGTCTTTCCCTGAGATGTCGTTGAAGTTGTTATAATATCCTGGCAGGCATCCAGAATATGAGCAGGGATTTGCTTCTGCTCTTTCACCATTGATAGAATATGCTTGGTGACTTCAGCTGCCGAAACGGGAATATACGTCCATTTCGGGCTTAGAGTAGGTGTATGTGCCTGCTCCTGTCCTCCTTTTCCTGTCAGTGAATCCTGACAGTACTCAAGTGTGGGGGCAGAGAGTTGAGTCTGCCTCCTATTTGTTGTCGGGGCTTTTCGACTAACTTCTCCGAATGCTACCAAGCGAGACTGTTGGTAGGCTTGATTAATACTAGCAGGTGTATGTGCCTGCTGATTGCACTTCGCCAAACGTGGTTGACGAGATCCATCATATGTAGTCAGACGAGCCTGTTGACTAGCTGATGATGTATAAACAGGTGTATGTTCCTGCCTATAGTACTCTGCCGGAATTGCCTGGCGGGATTGGCGTGATGCTGCCAGAAGAGTCTGCTGGACAGCGGAATTAAAACGGGCAGGTGTATGTGCCTGCTCATTGCTTGCCACCAAGTTAGGTTGGTGGACTTCTCTGTAGATGGCAAAGATGAGAACCTGCTCACTGTTGACCGGATTCTGCCTCTGGTGGTTCATCTTGCTTTCTCAGGTTCGAGGAACCTGAGCCGAACGCCTGGAGTTGGTACCCTCATCATGTTGAGGGCGCACTGCCGCACGAG